>JAQFVV010012549.1:1332110-2660235 GCA_028023455.1 Epiperipatus broadwayi
ATCAAAATCTTAAACGCTTTAGACAGAGAGTGGGTCAACAATTATATGCTTTACTTGTTTGTGTGTTAATAAATCTCAAAAAGAGCAGCACACACATTTAATATTTAAATTTTCTGTTAAAAAGCAAAGTTATAATGCATACGTATAGGCAATGTATGTGTAAGCTATTTAATTGTTTTATATTTCAAATATTCAACATTTTAACTTTCTTTAAAACTAACCTATGCTTGATCAATTCTAATATCTTATTCTATGCTTCTAATTTTGCTCTTCCGATCTAATTGGGATTTAAAAGTTACAGATTTAATTAAATAATAGGGTTATAATTACTAAGCTAGCAATTATATTATTTAATGTTAGTTTATGAATGATTTGAAAGAATGAAGGATGCGTGTACATTACATACAGAAATTTACATTTACTAAATATTGAAAGAAAAGGAAGGATTAAATCTGTCAAATTATTTTTTTTGTACAATTTTTTGTTAAAAGAGGAAATCTGTTTAATCAGATATCGATCTTTGTAGCAATTTTTTTTTTTTTAAATAATTGTTTGTCACTTTGGGGAGCTTATAATGGGTGAGAGCTCTAATTTTGAAATTGTCTTATCTTAAGATCTAAAGAAGGAAGCTCAAAGATTTGAAATGTTACCTGGATGTTAAAAAAAAGAGAAAAGAAAGGAAATAAGGATTAAGTCTATATTTTTTTTTAAAACAAAAGTGTCTGGAAAAAGGATTAAACTTTTCAGTTGAAAAATAATTTAGTTGAAAATAAATTAGAGATCTAATTAAAACAAATTTGTCCAAAAATAGCAAGTGACGCTATCTCTGATTGGTTAAGTTAGCTAAAAATTGGATATAAAAAGTGTCTGGAATTATTTTTTTTGGTGATTATGATTCAGATTATTAAACTATTAAATTGAATGTTGAAAATATAAGAAATGGCTGGCTAGAAAAATTATATGTATGTCCCATTTTTTTTGCTGACCATCTGGGGGAAGCTGCACATCACATAGGAAAGAAAAGATGTTGTGTCTAAAATAATATTCTACACCTTTCAACTGACCAGAGAAATAAGATGTTTTTAATAGAAGGAAGAAAGCATTCACCTGCATTCAAAGAAGATGAATTAATCTACTGATAAATATTAATCATCAAGTCCAATTAATTGTTACAACAACTGATTTTAAACTCAAGAAAATTTATAAATGTGAAAACAACCGCTGTATTTCATCCACTAAGCTCTTCATGCTTGACAGGAAGAGAAGAAAAATTAATATAATGATTTCCAAATTATCCACTAAAGCAAATAACCTCAATAGAGTCATCATCATCAAATAGTTATACACCTCAAGAAAGAGATTGTTCCTATGTAAAACGGAAATGGTAGCTGCAGAATTATAGACATTATACAAGACAAGTTTGAACCCTTGGAAATTCGCCACAAACAAAAGATCGGTAATATGACTTTTTATATCTATTTTCTTTATGATATCAGTCTTAAGAAACATTTTAGCAATAAAGTGGTATATTTTATTTAAAGAACTTTTAAAGACTATTCAGATCGATTAAAAACATTACTAATAATAACTTTGAGCTTCATAAATGATCTTGAATGTATGAAAATTATTTGTTTATTAATTTTACAGTTATGAAAAATATTAATGTGTAAAACAATTTTTTTTTATGGTTATGATTTTAGTTTTAACTAATATATTATTATTATTTTGGTTTTAAATAATATTTTGTTATTATGGGATAAAACATGCACATACATAATGATATTTTTATATGTGTATAATCGCGAGTGAATGTGAAATAATAGGTGGTGTTAAAATATTAAATTATTTTGTCTTGAGAAAGTATAGATTTCAGCGCGTGGAAGGGAGGGGGAGATAATGATTTAAAACTCTTTTCTAAAACTTGCTCTTTCAATTCTACTAACATTTTTTTTTTACATTCTATTTACATGTTAGATTTTTAAAGTATGTGTGCTAATGAGCAGATAATATTTTTTTTTCTTGAAATACTTTTCTCATGGAGTGAAAATCATGGTCAATGTGACGTCCAACTTAATACAAAATACATTTGAAGGGAAAGGGGGAAGAACTTAAAATTAATCTGAGGATTGTTATATAATCAATTATTATTATTATTATTCATGTCAATTTTCATATTTATCTAGAAATTTTTATGTATATGTTAGAAATGTAGTAATAAATATTAGTTTGTTTTATTAAACGAGGCGTATATATTTCCTTAAGTGTAGTCTTTGTTAAGTGTGATTATTCATCATCATCAATGGTTGAATATTAGTTATTTAAGATATAAGTAAATATGCTAAAATTAAGCAATAATTATGAATTTCTTTATAAAATTTAGTTTTATGTTTAGGCTTAGTCCTAGAGCTGTAGTTGAAACCCTTGTCATTATTGTTATTATTATTATCATCATCATCATCATCATCAATGTTTTAATTAATGAGCTGTTTAACTGTTTAAAGGCCATAAATAAATATTGATTTTATAATATTTAGTGATCTCTTAGTATTATTATAACCACATCCCGTCATCTATTTCATGCAAGGATGAGTGAATTGCCATCCTAAATTAGTTATATATAATCTGAGCTAGTAAACTTATAAAAATATTGAAACACATTTGTTATGTTAAGATCTGAGAAATGATTTATGTCTAGTATACTCCACTTTGGTTTATAGATGTTTTACTTTTACCTAAATATTAGTGCTTATAGTGATATGGCTCAAAAAGCAAAATCTCCCATTTTTATTAGAAATAAAGTACCAAAAAGGGGATTCAAACCCGGTACATGTGAAAGGTTATTAGATATAACTGTGTCTAGATTCAGATAATCTAGTGGCGCCCTGCTAGACCATATTCACTTAGTATTTGTTTAAACATGCACTTAACATCAAACCAAGAAATGAAAGTGGATAAAACCTACTGTCTGTATACCTGAGTTATAATACTTGTTATTAATAATTTGCTTATAATTCTTATATATTAAGGACTCCTTTACTCAGGTATGGAATAGTTTTAACCTTTAATTTTCTGGATTTGGGATTCTTTTCCCCCTTTTTTTTTTCTACTTTTAGTTATCATTCTATGGACTTCTTTAATTATTGTTACAATGGACACCCAACTGGGGCCTGAGATTTTACCATATACCTGAAAAAGAGAGTCTATAGAATGATAGGAGATGTGTGGTTAAAAATAGAGAAATTTTTTTTAGTAAAATTTTTTTTTTTTTCAGTAAAAAATTTTTTTTTTGTCTTACAAAATTTTCTTGGCCAAACAGTCTTATTTTAGATGATGATGTTTAATATGATTTAATCTTTCATTGATGATGATAAAATGGGTACAGCCATAAAACAGCTTAGTTTTTTTTTTTATCAATTTTGAAAATAGAGATGAATATCACAACTTAAGACAAAGGTGAAATAAATAATAGATTTTTTTTTTGTGGAACATTAAAGTGATTTATTGCCAGATAGGATAGGCATAGTAATAGTGATGAATTATGGAATAGTAGTCTCATGTGTGTTTGGGGAGTTCATTTTGTAAAAAGTCTATGATTTTAGAGGTTTGATTGGATGGTTGATCGTTGGAGTTTGGTTGGTTAGATTGCAGTTTTGATGATGAGTGAGGAGTTTTGTCATTGCCTTGAGAATGCTATGTATTTCGTGTAACTTATGAATGATCAAACCCATTCACTGCTCCAACCCAATTTATATGTTATCTTTATTTTACCATGAAGCAGTTAACAGCAGACCTGCCATGATATCAGCCTATAAGTCTCCAAGAGAGAGAGCACGGCATAGTTTTTTAATCCAGTTATATGTTATTCTTATGTTATCATGAAGCAGTTAACAGCAGTCCTGCCATGATACCAGCCTATAAGTCTCCAAGAGAGAGAGCAAGGTTTCATTTTTGTAGTCTATAATAAGCAGGGCATTTCTTGATACTTGCCACATAAGACTCCAAGAGAGAGAGCAAGGCATAGTTTATCTACTTTAGCCCCTAAGACTTAAAATACTTCTTTTATTGCAACAGAGTTTGTTTCATTCAATCAAGGGTTGTGGTAGTTAATAGTGATCGAATTGGGATGATCTTCTGAGTGCTCATGATGCATTGTGTGATTATAGTGTTGTGACTGAATTCTTTTATTTATCTCAAGATTGTGAACTGCTAGTCATTCTGAGGACTGTCAATATCTGTCGGATTTCTGGGAGAATAGATGAATGTATAATTTGGGCTATTACAGACAGACATGCACTATATAGATTATTGTTGTGTAGTTCATTAAATAAGGATATTAAAATTTTTTTTGTTGTATTTGTAATGCATAATAAGGTGAAAATCAAATCAGTCAGTTGGTCAGAATAGGTGTCAGACAGGGAGAAGATGTGTGGATTTTTGATGGTCAGGGAAGTACAGATGGGATATATATAGTTTTATAACATGAGTGAACTAAATTATAGTATGGAAGAGGTTATGGAAGAGGAAGGTGTCCCAATCCCAGGGATCAGTGATCATTTTTATCCTGAAGAAGAGGATAGGGAAATTGCCTTTAAAAAAGCTCAAGAAAAAGAGGAAATAGAGGAAAATGCCTCTAAAGTCAGTAGCAATAATAAGGCCTCAAGTACAGAAATGGTAGATGAGGAGCCAGAAGTGGGCCAGACTCAGATAGCAAAGATGGCACCATCAGACATGTACATGATAATGCAGATGCTCAGAAGTATGAGAGAAGATAGTAAGCAAGGGATGGTAAATCTAGAACAAAAGATGGAGAAAAATATAGAAAGTCTAAGAGAAGATAATAATAAAAGTATGGTAAATCTAGAACAAAAGATAGAGAAAAATAATAAAAGTATGGTAAATCTAGAACAAAAGATGGAGAAAAGTATAGAGAGTCTAAGAGAAGATAGTAAGCAAGGGATAGAAAGTTTGAGAGAAGATCTCAAAGCCCAGATAGATAACTCTAGTGAAAATAACAGCCGGATGATCGTGGCTTTGGAAACTAGAATTGAAAAATCCAACATAGAGTGTAAAAATAGATTTGCATCCTTAGAGGAGAGGATAGAAGGAGTGTGTAGATCTATGGAAGTCACCAAACAAGAGGGCTGTCAGGGACTACAGTCATTAAAGGCTCAAGTGGAGCAGTCTATTGAAGAAAATAAGAGAGAGATTGACTTAGTTAGGAATGAGGTCCATGGTTTGGTCTCCCAATCCATATCAGAATGCATAGAAAAGAATGCCAAAATAACTTCTGCAGGAATTCATATTAGATTAGAGGAGGTGATAGCCAAAGTGGACTCATATAAGGAAGCCACTTTGGGCTGTGTAGATCAAACCATCACTATGAAAAATAGGTTTAGTGGCTTAGAAAAGGAAATACGAGAAGTTAAGGGAAGCATGGCCAATGAGTGTGTACAAATTGACCAAAATCTTAGGAAAGAATTGGGGAAACAAATGGATAGCTTTAGGGAGGAGATAGTGAAAAGGGACAAGTCCAGTTCTTTAGAAGAGGGACCCAGAATGAATCAACATGAATTGGGTGTTATGTTGGAAAAGGTTGAGGAGAACCAGAAGGCCTATGTTGTGGAATACATGAACCCCAAGATGGACGATCTCTACCAGAAAATAGGGGAATTAAAAGATCGTATTAATGTAGGGCTGCAGGATCAGTCAAACCTAAATTCAGGGCAGAGCGATGGTAGCACCAGTCCAGATGACTGTAGGGATAGCTCAGAACAGAGTCAGTCAGAGAAAAGGATGCCTACTTTAGTTAAAAATCCACAAGGTGAAAAAGAAGTAGAAAGGCCAATAGTAGCCATAATACCAAATCTCCCAGTAAAGAAAGTACATGAGGAGATGGCCAGAGAGCCAATTGGGATAGATCATGAAGTGAAAAGAAGGAAAAGAGAGTTGGAGGAAAAACTTCATGCACCAGATAAGGTGATTGAGTTAAGAGAGGCAACAGGGGAGATGAAACCAGATATTTTAGAAAGAGAACAAAAGTTTCAACAGTCTGTAGTTCTCAATCTAGTAACAAACCAGCATGTGTGGTTTCAAAAATCTGTCTTCTTAAATAGATTGGAGATACCTTATATATGGTATAGAGAGGCAATCTCTCTGAAAAATGTAAATGTCCAAATCCCTCTAAAAAATTCAACTGCTCTGGAGAAGTCAAACATAAATTATATCTGGTACAGAGAGTCAATCTCTCTGAAGAGTTTAAATGTCCATTATATATGGGGCAGATAATCTATCTCTCTGAAAAATGTAAATGTCCAGTGTGTATCAGACAGAGAATCAATCTCTCTGAAAAATTTAAATGCTCTGTTAAATTTAAGTGTGCCTTATATTTGGTACAAAGAGTCAACCTTTTTAGAGAGTTTAAAAATAAATTATATATGGTACAGAGAATCAACCTCTCTGGAAGATGTAATGAATTATATCTGGTACAGAGAGTAAATCTCTCTGAAGAATTTAAATGTCCATTATATATGGGACAGAGAATCTATCTCTCTGAAAAACATAAATGCTCTGGAAAAGTTAAATGTGCCTTATATATGGTACAAAGAGTCAACCTTTCTAGAAAATTTAAAAATAAATTATACGTGGCCTATACGTGGCCCAGAGAATCAACCTCTCTGGAAGATTTAAGGTTGAATTATATATGGGACAGAGAATCTATCTCTCTGAAAAACGTAAATGCTCTGGAAAAGTTAAATGTGCCTTATATATGGTACAAAGAGTCAACCATTCTAGAAAATTTAAAAATAAATTGTATATGGCCCAGAGAATCAACCTCTCTGGAAGATTTAAGGATGAATTATATATGGTAAGGAGAGTCGATCTTTCTGGAAAGTTTAAAAATAAAGTATGTATGGTATAGAGAGTCAATCTCTCTGAAAAACTTCAAGGCATATTACATAGGGTACCAAGAGTCCATATTTCTAAATGGAGTTTGTAAGAGGAGGTTATATAAAATAAATCCTCTGGATATGTTTTATAAATATCCAGTCAAGATGAAAAATGGAAATATTAAAAATGGACTGGATGTACATGTGCAATTTTATGCAGACCGCCATATGATTTGAAAAGAAAAAGCCATTCCAAATTACCAAGAAAATAGGAGAGGATGCCTTTATGCTTGCTTCTCTTGATGGGAACAAGGGAACCTATAATGCTAGAAGTTTGATCCCTTATACTTCAGCAGAATAGCTTGGCAAAGCTCTCCAAATAAATTACTTTTAGGTTTTCTAATGAAAAATATGATATTTACCAGTAGTTATAAAATTTTTTTTTGATTATTAGTATGTTTATTATTATTAGTGTATTTATTAGTTAGGATTTTTTTTTAAAATATAGTTAAAACAAAAGTGCTGATGATTTTATCCGAAGGGGGAGAAAGTTGTGCCTTTACAATTTAGTCACTAGATAAATTTATAGTAATGTGCATGTAGAAAAGGTAAACCAAAAATCATCATCACAATTTTATATAACCATAAAAGAAGCTGTAGGGCATCCAAGTTCAAACCCTACCAGATCAAAATTTTAAACGCTTTAGACAGAAAGAGAGTGGGACAGCAATTATATGCTTTACTTGTTTGTGTGTTAATAAATCTCAAAAAGAGCAGCACACACATTTAATATTTAAATTTTCTGTTAAAAAGCAAAGTTATAATGCATACGTATAGGCAATGTATGTGTAAACTATTTAATTGTTTTATATTTCAAATATTCAACATTTTAACTTTCTTTTAAAACTAACCTATGCTTGATCAATTCTAATATTTTATTCTATGCTTTTATTTTGCTTTTCTTTAATTGTAATTGGGATTTAAAAGTTACAGATTTAATTAAATAATAGGGTTATAATTACTAAGCTAGCAATTATATTATTTAATGTTAGTTTATGAATGATTTGAAAGAATGAAGGATGGGTGTACATTACATACAGAAATTTACATTTACTAAATATTGAAAGAAAAGGAAGGATTAAATCTGTCAAATTATTTTTTTTTGTACAATTTTATGTTAAAAGAGGAAATTGTTTAATCAGATATCTATCTTTGTAGCAATTTTGTTTTTTTTAAATAATTGTTTGTCACTTTGGGGAGCTTATAATGGGTGAGATCTCTAATTTTGAAATTGTCTTATCTTAAGATCTAAAGAAGGAAGCTCAAAGATTTGAAATGTTATCTGGATGTTAAAAAAAGAGAAAAGAAAGGAAATAAGAATTAAGTCTATATTTTTTTTTAAAACAAAAGTGTCTGGAAAAAGGATTAAACTTTTCAGTTGAAAATTAATTTACTTGAAAATAAATTAGAGATCTAATTAAAACAAGTTTGTCCAAAAATAGCAAGTGACGCTATCTCTGATTGGTTAAGTTAGCTAAAAATTGGATATAAAAAGTGTCTGGAATTATTTTTTTTGGTGATTAGAATTCATATTATAAAACTATTAAATTGAATGTTGAAAATATAAGAAATGGCTGGCTAGAAAAATTATATGTATGTCCCATCTTTTCCGGACCATCTGGGGGAAGCTGCACATCATAGAGGAAAGAAAAGATGTTGTGTCTAAAATAATATTCTACACCTTTCAACTGACCAGAGAAATAAGATGTTTTTAATAGAAGGAAGAAAGCATTCACCTGTATTCAAAGAAGATGAATTAATCTACTGATAAATATTAATCATCAAGTCCAATTAATTGTTACAACAACTGATTTTAAACTCAAGAAAATTTATAAATGTGAAAACAACCGCTGTATTTCATCCACTAACAATCATGCTTGACAGGAAGAGAAGAAAAATTAATATAATGATTTCCAAATTATCCACTAAAGCAAATAACCTCAATAGAGTCATCATCATCAAATAGTTATACACCTCAAGAAAGAGATTGTTCCTATGTAAAACGGAAATGGTAGCTGCAGAAATATAGACATTATACAAGACAAGTTTGAACCCTTGGAAATTTGCCACAAACAAAAGATCGGTAATATGACTTTTTATATCTATTTTCTTTATGATATCAGTCTTAATAAACATTTTAGCAATAACATGGTATATTTTATTTAAAGAACTTTTAAAGACTATTCAGATCGATTAAAAACAAGAATGTCTTACTAATAATAACTTTGAGCTTCATAAATTATCTTGAATGTATCAAAATTATATGTTTATTAATTTTACAGTTATGAAATATGAATGTGTAAAACAATTTTTTTTATGGTATTATGATTTTAGTTTTAACTAATATATTATTATTATTCTTTTGGTTTTAAATAATATTTTGTTATTATGGGATAAAACATGCACATACATAATAATATTTTTATATGTGTATAATTGCGAGTGAATGTGAAATAATGAGTAGTATTAGAATATTAGATTATTTTGTTTCAAGTTAAGTATAGCATTTCAGAGGTAGAAGAGTGGGGAGAAAATAATTTAAAACTCTTTTCTAAAACTTGCTCTTTCAATTCTACTAACATTTTTTTTTACATTCTATTTACATGTTAGATTTTTAAAGTATGTGTGCTAATGAGCAGATAATATTTTTTTTTCTTGAAATACTTTTCTCATGGAGTGAAAATCATGGTCAATGTGACGTCCAACTTAATACAAAATACATTTGAAGGGAAAGGGGGAAGAACTTAAAATTAATCTGAGGATTGTTATATAATCAATTATTATTATTATTATCCATGTCAATTTTCATATTTATCTAGAAATTTTTATGTATATGTTAGAAATGTAGTAATAAATATTAGTTTGTTTTATTAAACGAGTCGTATATATTTCATTAAGTGTAGTCTTTGTTAAGTGTGATTATTCATCATCATCAATGGTTGAATATTAGTTATTTAAGATATAGGTAAATATGCTAAAATTAAGCAATAATTATGAATTTCTTTATAAAAATTAGTTTTATGTTTAGGCTTAGTCCTAGAGCTGTAGTTGAAACCCTTGTCATTATCGTTATTATCATCATCATCATCATCATTATCAACGTTTTAATTAATGAGCTGTTTAACTGTTTAAAGGCCATAAATAAATATTGATTTTATAATATTTAGTGATTTCTTAGTATTATTATAACCACATCCCGTCATCTATTTCATGCAAGGATGAGTGAATTGCCATCCTAAATTAGTTATATATAATCTGAGCTAGTAAACTTATAAAAATATTGAAACACATTTGTTATGTTAAGATCTGAGAAATGATTTATGTCTAGTATACTCCACTTTGGTTTATAGATGTTTTACTTTTACCTAAATATTAGTGCATATAGTGATATGGCTCAAAAAGCAAAATCTCCCATTTTATTAGAAATAAAGTACCAAGAAGGGATTCAAACCCGGTACATGTGAAAGGTTATCAGATATAACTGTGTCTAGATTCAGATAATCTAGTGGCGCCCTGCTTGACCATATTCACTTAGTATTTGTTTAAACATGCACTTAACATCAAACCAAGAAATGAAAGTGGATAAAACCTACTGTCTGTATACCTGAGTTATAATACTTGTTATTAATAATTTGCTTATAATTCTTATATATATATTTTGGACTCAGATATGGTAATAATATCTTTTGAACTACATTTAATTATTTTACAATATATATATATATATATATATATATATATATATATATATATATATATATATATATATATATATATATATATATATATATATATATATATATATATATATATATGAGAGAGAGAGAGAGAGAGAGAGGAAAAGTAAGTTTCAATTAAAGGAACCCAGTCTTCATTCACATAGTCATTATTGTTTTTGATTGTTTCACCCGTCCACTTTGGAAATTCGCTTTATGAACTATAATTAACTCCAGTCATTATTTAGAACAGTTTATTAATATTTTGTTTCAAAGTTTAAAAATTGTGTGCCTCTCCTATAAAGTCTAATGCTATTATTCTCATGTTTATTTATTTGAACTATTTAAAAAAATCATTTATTGTGGACTATTACAAAGACTCTTTAATAATTAATTATTGAAGTATTATTGTTACATGAAACTGTCTTAAACCTATAATTATTTAAACTTTTTAAAGCAAATCTTTAGACGAATTAAGTAATATTTACTAAGGCTGTAACCTCAAGAATGTGTGATGGGATGTACTGTGACTTCTCCTTAAACGGAGTCAGGAATTTCTCAGCAGCTATGCCCAGAGAAACCTGTTAGCCACTTTACCTTCCTTTTCCATTGTCCACCCTAAGTTTTCCCATAATCTGCTCCATCCCATTTCCACAACATAATCTTTGTCAACTCCATGACCTTCATATTTAAATCCCTCTTATTTTTTCCCAAACCTAGCATAAAAACCAATAACTCACTTTCTGTATAATCACTTTGTTCATATTTAACCTTCCATAACTTCATTATTTGTACCCTTTCTGCTTCCAAACATTTACATTGAAGTAACAGATGCCTAATATTTTCTATGCCTTCTTTACACAACTTACAGACTAAATCACCCATATTTTTCCATTTATGTGTATATTCCCTTGTTGCTAAAGATCCCATTCAAGCCTTAAACAATAAACTACTTTCCTTACTATTATCATAAATTAACTCACACCCAATATTCCGTTTACTTTTATATATATTTAAACTCGTTTTACTCTCCATACTAGTTCTCCATCTCTCCAACTCCCTATTCTTTATTAATGCATCTATTCTTCTATCCCACTCCTTCCCACTATAACACTCAACAATCCTCCTACCACAATCATCCCATCTTTTGTACAAGTATACTGACATAACTTTTTTATCCAAATCTTCTGCATACCGCATTACCTTTCTCACCCATCTTGTTGGCTGCCCTTTACTTGTAACCCAATTAAATACTATTTTGGCTATTCTTTTATTATCCATGAACTGCAATCTACCGAACATTTTCAATTTGCTTTTTGCATCCCTCATATAAAAACTTGACCATCACATTTCTCCTTGAATTGCCTACTTCCCTTTGTACTTTTTCTAAGCAATCTAATACCCCTTTACTAACACATAATGCATCATTGCTGTATGTTAACCCTGCTACTGCCACTCCCTTCCATACAATTCTAGCTACATCATATTTATTATATGAAAACAGTGTTAATTTCTTTATCAATCCCTTTCTTTTTTTTGCTTCATTTATCAATTTTTTCTCCCATTCATCCAAGCAATTTTTCTTATTACTCAAGATGATTCCCACATAACTATATCTATTCACCACACTTAACTTTATATCCCCCAGTAAAAAATCTGTCTTCTCTTTCCCCAGTATTCACTATCATTATATTTGATTTTTCTTCACTAAATTTAATCCCCATATCTTTACCCACCCTTGCGCATGTCCTCAGCATGACTTCCATATCTTCTCTTCTTTCTGCACACAAAAAGACACCATCCGCAAAAAAAAGACCGGACAATGTATATACTCTCTTGCCACCTGTTAACGGTATCTCTATCCCTCTTCCTAGTCTTTCTATTGCTCTCTCCATTTCACTCAAATATAACACGAACAAAATAGGTGACATAGGGCATCCTTGCCTCAGTCCCACCCCATTTTTAACTTTAACTGATTTTATATCTCCTAATTGATATGTATAGTAATTATTTTCATATAAATTCTTAATAACACCCACTAAAGCTTCATCCATTCCCAGATTTGCTAAACTTATCCATAATCTATTTCTATTCACTCTATTATATGCCTTCTCTATATCTATAAAACTCATATATAACTGTCTATCTGAATTTCTACTCGTATCTATAAGCTGTGTAACTTCAAATAAACTATCTCCTATACACCTATCTGACCTAAAACATCCTTGCATTTCCCCCACTACATTATTTTCTTCCATCCATTTTGCAACTCTTCCAGCCACCATATATGAAAAAACTTTATATAAAACTGATGTTACTGCTATTGGTCTATAATTATTTAACTTTCTATGATCCTTACCTTTTTTCTTTAAATAATAATCTTACTCTTGTATTACTCCAACTACCCGGAAAAACTCTCTTCTGTGCCTTCTTATTAAAACATGATAGTAACTTTACTTTTGCCCTATGCCCCAAATTCATTACCATCTCTGCTGCCCATCCATCTAATCCTCTTGCCTTACCACTTCTTAATTTCTTCCCTGCTTCATTCAGTTCATTTTCTGTAAATGCAATATTCCCATTACTATATGCTTTCCTATTTTCTATCCCTCTGTCCTTCAAAACATCTTTTCTATATCCATTACATAATTATTCAATATTCTCTCTAATTCTTCTCTAGAGCTACACTCTATTCCCTCTTCATCCAGTAATACTATCTCTCCCTCCCCTAAATTTCTCCTTTTAATGTAATTCCAAAAATTTTTACTCCCATCTCTTCCACTTTTATTAATATCATCCAATAATTTACTATTTAGTTTCATTCTCTCTCTATAATTATCTATTTTAGCTAACTTCTTCTTTTGTAAGTACTTTTCCCATTTAGCATTAATTTCTTTTTCACTTTCTTTGTTCTTAATAGCACACTTATATTCTCTGCATGCTTTTTTCCTCTCTTTTACACTTTTACTAACTCTCATTTTTCTATTACTTTTATTTTTCTGAATATTCTCACCTAAAACCCTATTTGCAACTTCTTCTATTTCATCACACCAGTCCTCATACTCATTTCCAGTCAACTCTTCCATGGTTTCTTCAACTTGTATTTTATACTCTTCTAACTTATTCTTATCATTTACTCTCTATCCACATCTTTCACTATTATTTCTACTTTTATTCCTATTTTCCATTACATTACTAACCATTTCAATTACAACAAAATTATGATCACTATTACATACTCTCTCTTCATTATCAAACACCTTAATTTTCTGTACTTTATTCATTCCCTCTTTCTCTACCAATATATAATCTATTGTGTGGGATATATTATTCCTAAACCATGTATATTGTCCTTCATAAATATTAGATAAGTTTCTAATGCTCAAATTTGACAAAATTTCTTCAAAAGCTGTCCATTCTTATTGTCTACATCATCAATTTCTTCAATATGCCCATTCATATCTCCTATAACCATTATTCTCTTCCACTTTTCTTTAAAACTCTGTATATCCTTAACTAGGCACTCATATATGCTATTGTTCCATTCCATTATAGTTTGACTATCTCCAGTAGCTATATAAATTATAGCCACCATCCATTCTTGTTTTCCCAACCCTATTTCATACCACATATGTTCTTGGCATTTAACAGTATTTAAATATTTTTTTGATATAACACCTATACCAATACTCTTTTTTTCTTTCTCTTTTCTATTTATACCCTGCCATACCAAATCTTCCAAAACAGGTTCTTTTTCTTCTCTTAGATGTGTTTCCACTACTGCTAATACCTCAAGCTCTTCATTTTCAATTGCTTTGTTTAATTCCTGCCACTTTTCTGGTCTCCTACCACCTTGCATATTCAAATACCCAATTTTACCAATTTTTTCTTTCCTAACTACTCTTTTATAATTTTTTTTTATTCTTTCTTCTCCATTATGCTTATAAATAACTTGCTTACCATTTATTTTACAGACCCATTCCCTCTCCACATCTACATTTATATCTAAATCAACTGCCCTTTGTTTAATCCTTACATCCCATCCATTCTTCTTCTTTTTAATAACACTACAATTTAAAATCCCATCCCCCTTTACAAGTTTCCTGAACTATATTCTTTATAAATCAAACTCCCTAAAACTTCACTTCCTTGTTTCCCTAAGTGCAACCCATGTGCGTAAAATACGATAGTAGGGACCTCTACAGGTCTTAACCACAAGTTTACATTTAGGAATATATTATTATAATTATGCTTCATATAATGCTAATGTTATTTTAGAAATTCCATTAATTTCTCAAGTCAGAGTATTTTACTTTCTGCAAAATAAATGATTTATAATCTGCTTAGACCTGCTTTTCCTGTTAAAAGTTGTCATATAATTTTTTATTATAGAAGCTTCACTCTTATTTATTTAAAATTTGCATGAACTTATTTTGCTTTTTATTAAAAAGAAATTTAAATGCTGTTAATACTTCCTAGGATTTCTGCCCTTCTTTATTCGTTTTTTATACATTTTAATAAATTGTGAAGCATTTACCTTTAATGATCGATCAATGGTCAGATTTATATGTCCAGATAGTTATTTTTTTTAAAAAAAAAATCTCATAAACTCTCAGACTTTTTAAAATGGGGTAATATGAAATATATTGGTAGTGGTGGTGGCGGCGGTAGTGGGAGTGGTGGAGGGGTAATATGAAATATATTGGTAGTGGTGGTGGCGGCGGTAGTGGGAGTGGTGGGGTGGTGGTGGTGGTGGTATTATTATTATTATCATCATCATCATTATTACTAGTATGTCATTAATTTATTCCCATATTTTTTGTTATATTAAATATATGCATGATATTATGTGTTTTATAATTGATATTTATGTCAGTAAATATTTGGGTAATAGAGTTTTTAATATAGATCTTTTTAAGAGTTCTCGGAATTTATATGCCAGTGATAAACAAATGTGTTAAATATGCACACAAAGTAAGAAAAATGTATTATTTAAAGTTGAATGTAATTTTAATTCCTATTTTATACTATTGTTTTCAATTACATTTATATTGGTTTTCATATTTCTTTTTATGGAGTGTGTGGGTTTATGTGTATATGCATCTAAATGTGGAATCAACTTTCCACGTATTATTTTATATCTATGCCTTATTTTTCATTTTGTTTGTATTTTGCCCATTGTCATGTATCAATTGTGGTAATAATATTGATGGTTTTTGCTACTTTAGATTTTATTAAGCCCCTTCAGAGTAGAGATTGAGACTCATGCAATTCTTACAAGTCATGTAACTGGGTGTTGAATTATTCTTTATTATCATTTGTCCTTAAGGTTTTGTTGATATGTGTTTTCATAAACATATTAAAGGCATAGTTGTGCCATTACTATTTAGTCATTAGCTAAATTTGTAGTAATGTGCATGAAAGAAAATGTACAACAAAAATCATCATCACATTTTGATATAAAAAGGAAGTGCAGGGCATCCAAGTTTAAACCCTACAAGATCAGGTTTTAAAAGCTTAAGGCAGAAAGAGAGTGGGGAAACAGTTATAGTCTTTAATTGTTTGTGTGTTGAAAAAAAACTCAAAAAGAGTAGAACACACAGTTAATTATTCCGTATTTAATTTTTTTTTGTTAAAAAAATAAAGTTATAACGCATATGCATAGGCAGAGTGTGTTATAAAAGCTATTTAGTTAGTCACTTTTAAATTACACATATTAACTTACTTTAAAAGTAACCTACACTTGCTAAATTTTAATATCTTATTCTATACTTCTATTTTGCTTTTCTATAACTGTAATTTGGATTTAGAGGCTAAGGATTTAATTTTAAATATTAGGGTTATAATTACTAAACTAGCAATTGGATTGTTTTAATGTCAGTTTATAAATAATTTGAATGAGTGTGTGTGTGCATTGCATACATAAACTACATTTTTATTTATTAAATATTGAAAGAAAAGAAGAAAATCTGTTAAATTATTTTTTTTTCTTACTCAACAATTTTTTTTGTGTATTATAAGGGTTGTTTTTCTGTTTAAAAACTTAGAGACGATATGAGAAGTCTAATTTTAAAAATGTCTCATCTTAAGATCAAAAGAAAGAAGCTCAAATTTGAGATGTTACATAGGTGTAAAAAAGGATTAAGACTATTTTTTTCTGTCAAAACAAAAGTTTGTCTAAAAATCAGGATAGTGAGATTTTTCATACTCTCCAGCTAAAAACGAATTGGTCAAAAATAGAAATAAAAAATCAGATATAAAAGCAGTCTGGAAAATCAGTTTATATTATAGAGACTTTTAAAAATATTGAAACTAAAAGGGCAAGTGTTTTTAACTCTACAAAAATCTCAATCAAAAGTTGTTTGTTTTTTGTTATTAGATTTTTTTTTGAGGATTGAAGAATGGTGGGGTAAGAAAATTAATATATGTCTCATCTGTTGACCAGACCTTGGAACTTGCATATCATATAGGAAAGAAAAGATGTCTTGTCTGAAAAATAATATTCTACACCTTTCAACTGACTGAGAGAAATGAGATGTTTTTAAATAGAAAGAACAAAACATTCACCTGCATTTGGAGGCAATCAAAAAAAGAGTAATCTGCTGATAAATATTAAATCATCAAGTCCAATTAATTGTTCCAGTAACTGAGTTTAAACCCAAGAAAAATTATAAATGTGAAAACAACTGCTGTACTTCATCCACTAAAAGAATCATGCTTGACAAGAAGAGAAGAAGAGTTTAATATAATGATTTCCAAATTGTCCACTAAAACAAATAACCTCAATGGAATCATCATCATCAAATAATTATACACCTCAAGAAAGAGATTGTTCCAAAGAAAAACGGAAATAGTATCTGCAAAAAAAAAAAATATAGACATTGAACAAGATAAATTTGACTTATTGGAAGTCGCTACAAAGAATAGAACTGGTAGTATAAATTTTTTTTATATATTTTCTTTATAATATCAGAGACTTAGTAAAATTTTAGCAACCGGGTGGTATATTTTTGTTTAAAGAACTTTTAAAACAACCAAGATCAATTGAAACCCAGAATTTCTTAATAATGATAAACATAAAAATCATTAATGATTTTATATGTAATAAAATTATGATTGTCTATTAACTTAAAGTTATGAAATGTTATTAATATGTAACATATTTTTTTTTGTTATTGTTATTTTGTTTTAAATAATATTTTTGTTATTATGGGGATAAAACATGCACATACATAATAATATAATACTTGTTGCATATATGTAATTGTGTGTGAATGTAAAGAAAAAATAGGCAGTATTAAAAATATTAGATTTTGTTTTAAGTTAAAGTATAGCATTTCAGAGGGTAGAAGAGAGGGGGAGAAAAATAATTTAAAACTTGTTTCTAAAACTTGCTCTTTCCAATTTTACTAACATTTATTTTTGTCATCCTAATTTATATGTTAGATTTATAAAGGTATGTGTGCGAAAGAGAAAAGAGAGAAAAAAAAAGGGTGTTTATTTTTTTTTGAGACATTTTCTGGTGGAGTGAAAATCATGGTCAGTGTGACATCCAATTTGAAATACATTTACGGGAAAGGGGGAAGAATTTAAAATTAATGTTATGATTTTAAAACAGTCGATTCTGATTATTGTTGTTATTGTTAATATCAATTTTCATGTAGATATAGAAATTTTTATGTATATGTTAGAAATGCAGCAATAAATATTAGTTTATTTTATTAAACGAGGCATATATATTTTATTAAGAGTAGTCTTTATTAAGTGTGATCGATCATTCATCATCAAGGTGAATATTAGCTATTTAAGTTCCAATTAGATATACTAAAATTAAACATAATTATGAATTTCTTTATAAAAATTAGGTTTATGATTAGGCTTAGTCCTAAAGCTGTGGTTAACCATTATCATTATCATTATCATCATCATCATCATCATCATCATCATGTTTTTAATTAATGAGCTGTTTAAATGTTTAAAGGCCATAAATAAATATTGATTTCTTATTATTATTATAATAACCACCATTCCATCATCTATTTCATGCAAGGATGAGTGAATTGCCATCCTAAATTAATAATAATAATCTGAGCTAGTAAAACTTGTAAAGAAAAATATTAAAACGCATTTATTATGTTGAGATCTAAGAAAATGATTTCTGTTGAATGAATTTATATACTCCAATTTAGTTTAAAGATGTTTTATGTTATCTAAGTATTATTGCATACAGTGATATGGATCTAAAAGCAAAATCCTCCGTTTTTATTGGAAATAAAGTACCAAAAAGAGATTCAAACCCAGTATATATGAAAGAGTTATAAATATAACTTTGTCTAGGTCCAGCTAACCTAGTGGCGCCCTGATAGACCATATTCACTTGTTGTTCACGTAGATATGCACTTGAAATCCAACCAAGAGATGAGTGAGTAAAATCTACAGTTGGATATATTGAGAGATATATGATTGAGTTACCAGTGTACTCACTCACTCGATTTCCATATACCTGAGTTATAATAGTTTGTTCTGAATAATAATTGCTTATAGTTTGATCTACTTGTTTATTGAGGATACAATGCCTCCTAACTAGGGTTTGAAATAGGCCAGACACCTTAAATGACTAGTCTCCAGGCATTTGTTTATAATTATTGATACTGTGATATCTTTAATTTCTAATTATAGAAATATGTTTAATTTATACCTACTCATCATTTTAGTATTTATTTACTATTATAGCTACTATCCAGGAGTATGTTTCATTTAATCCAATGTTATTTTAAGTATTATGATCTTATACATAATAGACTACTCAGATATGGTATGGTAATGAATCGTTTGAACCTTTTATTTAAGTTACAATGATATATCTTTGAAGTCACCTATTTAAGTTACAATATATATATATATGTGTGTGTGTGTGTGCGCGCGCGTGTGTGTGTAGCTCTACTTCAGGTCTTTTTAAAATTATATTGAATTATTGGCAGCATTGAGCTGCATTAGTATTCTGCTTCATGTACAGTATATATAAACTGGTAAAGCATATAAATTATATTTATTTTTTATTTGATCCCATTAGCGATGCCAGTGAATAGATTATGCACCAATTTTGAATTTAATTAGTATTACTGTTCCATTGTCAACATTTAATGGCCTGTGTTAAGGCAAATGCTTGTTATTCTATGTATATAAATGCTGGTTGGTTTGTTTTAAATGACAGGGAGAACATCTTGTATTCAAAAGGTATTTTGGTTATTGTTATTTAAATGTTATTTCAGTAGTAATTGATACTGCAATAACTATTGTTATGATTTTGTTTTATTTTAATTGTAATATTAAATCTGTATCTGAGCATTTATTGTATATATGTGTAGATATGATAATCTGGACCAACTGACGAGTACTGTTTTAGCACAAAATATGGATATTGGTGATTATTTATTTTTTAGACATATATGTGGTCAAGGGTATCAGTGGTATGAGATAGTGTGGAGAGTTGAGGGTCGTGTGAAGGTCCGAGCTCAAAATACCCTATATATTACATTGTTTGAACAGGTATATACATAGCCTGTATGTTAGATGTTTAATTGTAATATTAAATCTGTGTTATAAATAATGAAAATAAATATTTTTTATTCTTTTAAACACATTTATGTTTTCATTACTACCACACCAATTTACACAGGACATCTAAGTAAGAGAGTTATATTAAATAATATCAAACATAAGAGTACATTTCAAAGTCACATTGATGTTATTTATTCAATCTATTTTCCAATACCTGCTTTAGATAAACTACTACGTTGTATTATTTTGCTTTTTTATTATTAGTATATTTAATGGTGTAGCATAAAATTACCCTTCCTACCCACTGCATTATTTTAACTTTGCTTGTTACAAGTTTAGACATTAAAGTATTCTAATAAAACTTACCCATTAGACATATTGACATTATTATTTTATAAAATAAAAACATTAAATATTTTCTTTCCCTTGCTAGCCAAAGGATATTAGAAGTATTTTGATATTTAAACACTTACCATTTAACTTTATTATTTATTTTAAAATGAGATAAAATTTTATAAAAATAGAAGAAAATAAGAATATCTTGTATATAAAGAACAAAGTTATTATTTATTTGAGTATGGCTTAAAATATTTTAGATTAAATAAAATAAGAACTTGAGATTTATGTTATTTATATTTCTGCTGTTATATACTATAATGTGATGTACCGTTTTCCATATATATTTTTACGCACATATATATAATCTTGAAAGATTGTGTGTATGTATATAACGATACACGTATATGCATGCGTATGTTAAAATATATATATATAATATTATTCCATTTTATTGCCCAGCATATTTATGAGCATCAATTTATGACCTCAAGCACCAATCTTATATTTCTATAAGAATTATGCTGGGAGAGAACTGGAATACCAATATGGAAATGCCCTGTACTAGCTCTGGCTCAGGACAGGTGGTAAAATTACCGGCAGTAGATCTAACCCTCTTTTTTTTTTAAAAAAAAAAAACTCACAACACAAAAAAAAACATTCATTTTAAACACATTTATTAGCAATGATATTTATGTATCCAAAAAAAAAAGAACATATTTATGTCAGTTGAATTAGTGTCTCTTTTCACTTTTAAATCAAAGATTCATATCAGTTTTTTTTGTTTGCTCTTTTCTCTCTTTGCCAAAACTCCCCCACACACATATACGCTATAATATGTATTTTGCACTGAAGATTTAATTATGGATTAATTTATATACTAATAAATCCCATAGGAAATAATTTTGAACTCTCCGTGCAAAAGAAAAGAAATTTTAAGTTCACAATTGTCAAATAACAGTTTTCTCAATTTCATGGAGTAAGCTTACTAACAGTGACATATATATGCAATTAGGAAAAATAATACCTGCATTTCCCTGGGGAATTGATCGAATTCACCTGGTGAAAAGGGAATCTCCGGGCCTTTGTTGGTGAATGAACTTTGTTTTTTGTTTTTTTTTGAAGTTCGGGTTCCATGGCTAAAGTCCATTTATTTATTTATTTTCTTCCTCTTGTGGCGATTCAACATTGTTGCTTATTGAGGCGAATTCTCCGGGCTTGACGTCCCTTCTCCGATATCGGCAGCTGCTATACATTCGGGGGACGGATTCGAACACCTCACACATTGAAGCTTCTACCCCAGCCTGACCATATTTTATCAATATATAATCTGATTTCTGGATTCTTATTTCTGTATATCAGTCTAACGTCTGCCTTCTTCTCTGTCCAAACTTATACTAAACCTTAATTCTTTTTTTTAATTATCAAATTTATCTTTCTTTTCATTCATTTTCAATTATATTTCCAATCACATTCCATATGCCTTTGTTGGAATGCACCACAAAAGCTTTTTACACCTATTTCTTTCCAATTAATATTTAATTAAAATTAGACATTCCAAGATTTTTATAATAATTACTTCCATTGTTCTGCAAAATCACTGTCTTCCATCTTGACCTTTAGAGTTCTTTTGTTGACTTAATACGTATATATTTAAAAAGTTTATCAAACAAAATGTTTTTGTTTATTATTTATTTTGTGAATTTTCATTTTTAATGGTTCAAAAATGCACTCATACCTATACATAGCAATGTGTATAGCTGGGTTTGGCAAAAGAAAGAGAAAAAAAATCAGAGCAAGTGTATAACCCCCCATACCTCTTTTATGAGTTCTTTTTAATTAAGTTCTTTTTAATTAAATAAGTAAATCAATTCAATACGACCACGCAAATGACCATTGATAGTACATCAACTTGTAAATATTAGTTTTGTTAGTAAAGTAATATATTTTTAATAATATGTTAGTAATAAGATATATATATATATTTTTAATAATGCATTAAGTATACGAATACGTATTTGTCTAATTATTGCAACAGGGTTTGATTATACCTGCCCTGTTGCACTACCCCCCTCCTAGAAGCCTTCAAATATGGTCTATGTATTTAAATGGCTCCTAAATATCGTGAACCATTCGTAATGGCATGGCTTTGAGGGAACGAGCATTGTACGATCCCCTTACCTCCTGCCTGGTATTTACACAGTATGCATTATCCCCTTGACACTACAATAGGGAAAGGTCCCTCATATAAACTGCAAAATTTCTTACAGATAAATTTCCCTAGTTCGCTCACATGTGGAGTTTTCACCATGACTAGATCGCCAACTTTAAACCGATGAGGCCTCGCTAGTATATGTTTGTTTCTTTCCTGACTCCTCTTCAAAAGTGTGCGATATGCCTGCTCTTGGTTCTCCTCCACATTTATTGGCATTTACCCTGGCCCTGGTATTTTGGCCTTGATTAATTTAGGGACATGTTTGCCAAACTGGAGCCGCACAGGAGAGAACCCTGTAGACTTGTTAACTGCCCAATTTATGTAGTTCAGTATTTGTGGAATCTTTTTAACCCATCCTTGGTGATTAGTTGGGATGTATATCCTAAACAACCTACCCAACTCATGCATCACCCGCTCACATGGGTTCGATTGCGGATTTCTAATTGATGTCAGTATGTGTTGGAGCCCTGACTTCTGAACCCATGCTTTCCATTCTCCAGAGATAAATGGTGTGCCATGATCTGAGAGGATGCTTTGAGGTTTTCCTATCATTGTAAAATATTTCTTTTCAAGGAGACGTATGGTGTTTCGGGTATTTGCTTGGGTCATGGGATATGCAGCCACAAATTTACTGAATAGAACATACACCACCAACAAATATTTTTTTCTACTAAAGGCTGGCAATGGTCCATAATAGTCTATTGCAATCATCTCATGTGGCTTCTTTGGGATTATGGAGCTCATTGGACCTGCATAATTTCTATTAGCAGGCTTGGTTTTTTAACAAAGTTCACATTGGCTGATCATCCTCACAACAAAACCACTATCTAATGCACTTTTCAGTTTTCCGCACCCCATAGTGTCCATATATTTGGTGGACATGAGTCACCACTGCATTCTGCATTTGCTGGGGTATTACAGGTCTCCAACTTTCCGGTCCCCTTTTCATTCTATATTGGAGAACAGCTTGGACAAGTTTGTATCGGTTGATCCAACATCTGGACTCATCCTCATTTTCTCTTGTGTTCCCTTCCAGTTGTGCGATTATTTGACTTAACTGGGCATCCTTCCTCTGATGCTGGGCCAATGTCTTAAGATCATTCTCTACCTCCCCCCCATTAACCCTTAAGTTTATTCCTGCCACATATACATTTTCAGCTTTAAGATGGCATGATGGCAAATGCACTGGTTTATGGCTAAGAGCATCAGCTACAATGTTATCTGACCCCTTACAATGCTTTACCACATAATTATACTCTTAGAGTATAGGCTCCACCGCACCAACCGACTATTTGTCCGATAACTATGGTTAATAAATTCTAAACTCTTATGATCTGTAACCACAATTATTTTTGATCCCAACAACAATGTGTGGAGTTTTTGGAATGACCAAACAATGGCTAAAGCTTCCTTTTCTGTTGCAGTGTAATGACGCTCATGACCCTTGAGCAGCCTACTTAAGAAATACAGCACTTTCACCTGACCATCCTCTTGAATCTGTGATACTGTTGCTCCCTGCCCATACCCGCTGCTGTCAGTCTGCACCACAAAGGGTTTCTCAAAATCAGGAAAAGCCAGCATTACATGTTTCATGAACCCTTGCTTCACCTTCTCAAATGCCTGGCTTTGCTTTTCACCCCACTCCCACACCAACCGACTATTTGTCTGATAATTATGGTTAATAAATTCTAAACTCTTATGATCTGTAACCACAATTATTTTTGATCCCAACAACAATGTGTGGAGTTTTTGGAATGACCAAACAATGGCTAAAGCTTCCTTTTCTGTGGCAGTGTAATGATGCTCAGGACCCTTGAGCAGCCTACTTAAGAAATACAGCACTTTCACCTGACCATCCTCTTGAATCTGTGATACTGTTGCTCCCTGCCCATACCCGCTGCTGTCAGTCTGCACCACAAAGGGTTTCTCAAAATCAGGAAAAGCCAGCATTACATGTTTCATGAACCCTTGCTTCACCTTCTCAAATGCCTGGCTTTGCTTTTCACCCCACTCCCACTCTACATCTTTTCTCAGTAATCTAACTAGTGGTTCCATATGTTGAGCAAACTGCTCCGGAAAATGGTTGTAGAAGTTACACATACCCAAAAAGGATCATATCTGCTTCTTGGACCTAGGTGCTGGGAAACCTTCAATGGCTGAGATTTTATCTGGGTGTGGCCAGACACCCTGTGATCCTATAAGGTGGCCCAAGAATGTAACTTCCTCTTGAAAGAGCACACTTTTCTTCAGGTTTACCTTGATCCCTTTATTCCAACATTCCCTTAAAGACATTTCCACATCTTTGGTATGTTCTTCCACAGTATCCAATGCCACCAATACATCATTATAACTATTTTTCTCGACCTCATCAGATAATACCCGGTCTAAACATCGCAGTAAACCGGCCCCACTGTTAATCAGGCCGAATGGCATACGGTTAAACTGATATGAGCAGCCATCATACCTAAAGGCAGTATACTTATGATCTTCTGGGTGCAGCCTTATCTGCCAATATCTTGCTGTCAGATCAAATGTTGAAAAAAATGTTTTTCCTTTAAATCTCCCAAGCAATTCTTGCATGGGTGGAGGTATGTTACAATCTGGGACCGTGACTTTATTCAATTGCCTCGCATCGAGACATAACCATACGGAATTATCCTTTTTCTTGATGACGACTATTGGGTTACAATAAGCCGAGGAGCTTTTTATATAATACCCCATTCCAACATTTGATCTATCTGTTCCTTCACCTGCTCCCTATATTGATGAGGAATTGGGTATGATTTTGCCTTAAATGGTTGTGTTTTATTTACCTGAATCCTTTGTTCAAACCCTGGGATCATGCCTGGCCTGTCTGAAAATACCTGATTGTATTCCTTCAGTATGTTTCTTAGTATTTCCTTCCCTTCTCCCCAAGCAATCTTTGCCTGGTCTATTTTTTCTGTTATCAAGTCATCATTGTGTTTATCGGCAACTTGCACAGCCCCTATTGAACTATCTGTGCTATCCATTATAAATCTAACCACCTCTCCATTACATGTGGCTTGTCTACTTTCGTAGTTCAACTTGCATTTATATTTGTATAAAAAATCAGTTCCCAATAAGACATCACAAATCAAATTTTTCATGATTAGGAATACATGGGGGCAACTTACTCCCTGGATTTTGACATCCAGCCATATTTGTTTGGGTTCAACCTTGGCCTTTCTGTTGTTGGCCATCGCCACTTGTACAGCTTTTAATGGTAGAACAGGTATATTTGGTTGTTCTCTGGTGAGTTTATAATACAATCTTTCTGTTATTACAGAGACCTGACTCCCTGAATCAATAAGCACCTCTACTTTTGTCTGTCTTGCTGCTATCCATATTTTTGGACATGTTTGGCATGCATAACTTGGTACGTGGTCCTCCCACAAACAAATTAGGTTCCCCATGTATTTTGAATTCGGTTGCTGTCTGAATATTATGTCTCTTCCATGGTCTACTTCCCTTTTTTCTTGAATCCATCTCATTTCCGCACTTATTTTCATTTCACTCAATATATTGTCTATTTTTTTAGATGGGTTGTCTCCATCTTCCTCTAGCATCAATCTTATTCTTATTGGCAGGTTTCGGCAGACCATCTTCACAATCTGTTTCTCTGACAAAGTACATGCTTCTAATGTCCTGAATGTGGCTACTTGATGCCTAAAAAAATGCACATATCCCTCTGGTCCATCCTCTTGAAACTTCTCTCTTATCAATTGGGATCTAATGTTGTCCTGCCTTTCTTCACTCCAGAAAGCTCTCTCCAGGGCTGTCTTGTAATCTAAAAATGTCTGCGGTTGGTGTAGCAATGAGTTCCACCAATCCATGGCCTGCCCTTCTAGGTGGCAAGATGCTATTATTGTTTTCACCTTGTCTGGTGGTCATAACACACAAAGTATCTTTGCAAACTCCTAAGGTGATCTACTGGCTCTCTTCCTTTTCCCCCCAAATACTTTTATTCTTATCAACTCCATCCTCTTTATGTGATGTATATATATATTTTCTACATGCTAGGTTCCGAACCCCAAAGCACAGTGCTGCCCCCTTCCTGGACTTCCTTACGCCTTCAATATTTCTTAAGTATATATATTTATAATTTTACTGTGGACCGATCGATATTTCACTATGTTATTTCGACTTACTCTTGTTTTCCACCTTTATAAAACTTCACTTTGAAAACTAGTACAGATAGACTATTGTTATATCAAAACCTTCGTTTCAAAGTTAGTTTCAAATTCAGAAATTGTCAAAATGATTATAAAAGTAAAAAGTGTAAAATATATTAAAATCATAGCTACTGTGTGGGTGTAAATTAAATATAATCCATTACTTAAATTTCTTTTAAAATGACATTAATTTAATATATATATATATTATTTTCATCTGGTTATGACATCTTATAGTAATAAGTGACAAAAAACCAAATAATTATTTTGTATCTAATTAAAATGGATTAATTATAAAGTGTTAACCACTTAAACACTCGTTAACTTTTTTCTTTTAAAATATCTATATTACTTTTTTTAAATAAAAAAAAAAATCAATCGCGAACAAGAAAAACATTTACGTTCGTTATTTACAAAAAAAAAAATCCATAACAAACTGAAAGTTCTTTAAAACCCAGTCTAACCTAAACTGATTACTTTATGAAACGCTTTTATATTCTGCACTCAGTTGGTATTTTTCATATAGCCTAAAAAGTTTTTTTTTTTTATAAACTTAATATTAACTACATCCAACTCTGCCAATATAATATAACTTCCATTTTCCTAATTTTTTCTTTTAGCTAAAACAATAATGATCTGACAAACCCGATATGTATATTTTTATTTATTTTTTCAAAAAAAAAATTCATGCTAATTTCTTTAATCTTTTCTTTACCTCATTGACCTACTTCTCTTCGATGCCCTTTTGTTGGGTCACCATTATAACATGATGTACCGTTTTCCATATATATTTTTACGCACATATATATAATCTTGAAAGATTGCATGTATGTATGTATATAACGATACACGTATATGCGTATGTTAAAATATATATATATATATAATATTATTCCATTTTATCACCCAGCATATTTATGAGCATCAATTTATGACCTCAAGCGCCAATCTTATATTTCTATAAGAATTATGCTGGGAGAGAACTGGAATACCAATATGGAAATGCCCTGGACTAGCTCTGGCTCAGGACAGGTGGTAAAATTACCGGCAGTATATCTAACCCTCTCTTTTTTTTTTATTAAAAAAAAAACTCACAACACAAAAAAAAACATTCATTTTAAACACATTTATTAGCAATGATATTTACGTATCCAAAAAAAAAGAACATATATTATTTATGTCAGTTGAATTAGTGTCTCTTTTCACTTTTAAATCAAAGATTCATATCAGTTTTTTTTTTGTTTGCTCTTTTCTCTCTTTGCCAAAACTCCCACACGCACAAATACACTATAATATGTATTTTGCACCGAAGATTTAATTATGGATTAATTTATATACTAGTAAATCCCGTAGGAAATAATTTTGAACTCTCCGTGCAAAAGAAAAGAAATTTTAAGTTCACAATTGTCAAATAACAGTTTTCTCAATTTCATGGAGTAAGCTTACTAACGGTGACATATATATGCAAATAGGAAAAATAATACCTGCGTTTCCCCGGGGAATTGATCGAATTCACCTGGTGAAAAAAGAATCTCCGGTCCTTTGTCGGTGAACGAACTTTGTTTTGTTTTGTTTTTTGAAGTTCGGGTTCCATGGCTAAAGTCCATTTATTTATTTATTTTCTTCCTCTTGTGGCGATTCAACATTGTTGCTTATTGAGGCGAATTCTCTGGGCTTGATGTCCCTTCTCCGATATCGGCAGCTGCTATACATTCGGGGGACGGATTCGAACACCTCGCACGTTGAAGCTTCTACCCCAGCCTGACCATATTTTATCAATATATAATCTGATTTCTGGATTCTTATTTCTGTATATCAGTCTAACGTCTCTGCCTTCTTCCCCATCCAAACTTATACTAAACCTTAATTCTTTTTTTTTTTTAATTATCAAATTTATCTTTCTTTTCATTCATTTTCAATTATATTTCCAATCACATTCCATATGCCTTTGTTGGAATGCACCACAAAAGCTTTTTACACCTATTTCTTTCCAATTAATATTTAATTAGAATTAGACATTCCAAGATTTTTATAATAATTACTTCCATTGTTCTGCAAAATCACTGTCTTCCATCTTGACCTTTATAGTTCTTTTGTTGACTTAATATGTATATATTTAAAAAGTTTATCAAACAAAATGTTTTTGTTTATTATTTATTTTGTGAATTTTCATTTTTAATGGTTCAAAAATGCACTCACACATATACATAGCAATGTGTATAGCTGGGTTTGGCAAAAGAAAGAGAAAAAAAATCAGAGCAAGTGTATAACCCCCCATACCTCTTTTATGAGTTCTTTTTAATTAAGTTCTTTTTAATTAAATAAGTAAATCAATTCAATACGACCACGCAAACGACCATTGATAGTACATCAACTTGTAAATATTAGTTTTGTTAGTAAAGTAATATATTTTTAATATGTTAGTAATAAGATATATATATATTTTTTTTAATAATGCGTTAAGTATACGAATACGTATTTGTCTAATTATCGCAACAGGGTTTGATTATACCTACCCTGTTGCAATACTTTGTCCATAAGAGGAATCATACTCATGCTCAAATCCATATTCATTTTATGGTATCTCTCATTATTCTTTTGAGGTTACAATATATATATATATATCAAAATAATAAATATAATGATAATTAATTATTATAAATACTGTCTTTCAATCTGCAGAAGTACTTGCAGTTAATTCCTTACCTCTCCTCAACTGCTGTTAAATTCAAAAAACATAACAGAAGCAAATGTGATCAACTCAAATCCCATGAATCCTGAACTTTAATGTAAGCAGCTTGTCTATTAATTATATTCATTTTATTTCTATTTATTAAAAAAGACTTCTTAATTTTTCTTTTATTATGGTTTCTTTCTTGATAAATAATTTTAACACTTTCAAGATCAAACTTAAATTTATATTTATATGTCCTTTCATGTTCCAAGAAAACTGAAGCAGCCATGAAATCATTATTGTTTTTACTTTACACATGCTTGTATAACAATTCATGCTTCTTTAATATTTTCTCAATACTGCATCTCAATTCATTTATATATGGTAATATACCTTGACAAAAAATTGATATACTACATTATTTTTTTGCTTGATAGGTATGACACTTTTAGAATTATTCACTAACGTATCAGCATTATTTATAATACAAAATGAAACATTAAACATATCCTTATATATAAATCCTTAAAAACTTTCACTTGAGCATTTGAAATATACGGGATATCCATTTTTTTATTATCAATCTCCAACTTTTTTAAATCATTAGAACTCTTTTTAAATTGACATAAATTATTATTAATCTGTTCAATCTTATAACCAACTTCAAGCAATTCCTTGGCAAATATCTCAATGTTTTTTTTAATTTATCGCATTGGCAATGACATAATTTTTCATTATAAAATAAAAATCTACAACTTGCCATCTTATACATAAGTGATACTTTTGATTTACAATTTATATATCCATTTTTTGCAATGGTTTCATTATTAAGCTTTTGTTCTGTTCTTTTTTTAATAGTCCATTTTAAGCCATTCAAATTATTTAATTCCTCTATAAGAAAATTTATAGTATTGATATATCTGCAAACAAAAACATTATACACATATCTTTTGTAAATTTTAATTACTTTAAAAGTACACATATCTACTACTTTCTTCTCATATTTAGACAAAACAAAGTTGCAAACTTGTACAACAATAGGCAGACTCATAGGCCAATCTTTAGACAATTTATAATATCCACCTTCAAAAAAAGTAACAATGTTATAATCAAAACATTTTTGAAAATCAATAAAAAATTTTATCATGTATTTACTTTTTAATGCATGTTTGATTATTTTTATGGAATCCACTCTATTAATAGAATCATACATTTCTGTCACATCTAATGAAGCAACAACATCATTCTCATCATTCACTACATTTTTAATTCTATCTACAAAATCAAAAGTTGAAATAATAGTATTTACTCCAAATCCTAAAATCTCTTCTAACAGCTTAGCAATATATTTAGAAGTCGGGTATATCAAAGTCAATCATAATTTACAAATGATTTCCTTCTTTATATAATTTTATATTTGCAAAAATACAAGGACATATAGAGCATGAAGTCGGGTATATCAAAGTCAATCATAATTTACAAATGATTTCCTTCTTTATATAATTTTATATTTGCAAAAATACAAGGACATATAGAGCATGAAGGATATGTGTACTATAATATATGTCCTTCATGTGATATATGTCCATGTATTTTTGCAAATATAAAATTAATTAAAGAATGTAATCCTTTTGAATTATGATTGACTTTGGTGGTTCCCCCTTTTTTAAGGGTTCCCCTCTCTTCTTCTAAGGTGAAAGCTTATGGTTAAGACCTGTAGAGGTCGCATATTCTTGAGGTTTACAGCCTTAGTAAATATTACAATATACTTCTAAATATCTTAGTAACCTATTACAAGAGTTTTTGAGATTTGGAGAAAATATTATTTCATCTTTTGATTTTGTAGATAGAATCAAAAATACATGATTGACGAGAGTGATGTTATTATTTCAATAAATGTGAAAGAATTGTATGGTTCTATTGATAGAATGGATTCCATAAAACAATTGAAAATGCATTAAAATTTAAGGTCTTTGTAAATAAATTATATAATTTGGTATTGATTCTGTAAAATGTTTTGATGATAACAACATTGCTTCTTTTGAAAGTGGATATTATAATATGTCTACAATTTTGCCTATGCACAACTTTGCAAGTTTGTTTTGTCTCCATATGAGAGTAAAATTTTAGATATGAGAGATATTAAAATTTACAAAAGGTATGTGGATGATATTTTTGTTTACAGACATACTAATACTACAAATTTGATTGGAGGGAAGTTAAGTAATTTGAATGGCTTGTAATGGATTATTGAAAAAGAACAGAAGTATTAAGTATTTGGATTTATTTATTGCAAGAGATAGTAATATGCTAATTTATAAATTAATAATCAAACCATTGCAAAAAAGAGAATATCAAAAGTACCAATTATGCATAAGAGTTTTAGATCTTTTTTGTTTCATAATGAAAAATTATGTCGTTACCAACATGATAAATTAAAAAACACTGAGATATTTGCCAAGGAATTGCTTGAAGTTGGTTATAAGATTGAACAAATTAATAATACTTTATGTCAACTTAGAAAGAATTATAATGATTTAAATAAGCTGAAGATGGATAATAAAAAATGAATATGTATTCCATATATTTCAAATGCTAAAGGAAATTTTTTAAGGATATATGTATATATAAGGATGTGTTTAATGTTTCATTTTGTGTGTACAAATAATGTTAATAAGCTAAATAATTCTATGTCACACTTGTCAAGCAAACAAATAATGATGTGTAACATTTTTTGTGGATGTACGTTATCATATATAGATGAATCAAAATGCAGTGATAAGAAAAGATTAAAGGAGCATCAAAATAAAAAATAATAATGATTTAATGCCTGTTTCAGTTTTCTTGGATCATGAAAGGACATGTAAATATAAGTTTAAGTTTGATCTTGGAAGTGTTAAAATTCTTCACGAGGAGAGAAACCATAATAAAAGAAAAATTAAGGAGGCAATTTTAATAAATAGAAATAAAATGAATATAATTAATAGACAAGCTGCTAATATTAAAATTCGGGATTCAGGGATTTGCGTTGAAGACATATGTTTACATTATGTTTTTTTTAAAAGTTAACATCAGTTGAGAATGGTTACAGAATTAACTGAAAGTACTTCTGTGGCTTGAAAGACTATATATAATAGTTAATTATTGTTATATTTATTATTTTAATTATTATTACAATAGTTTTTAATTAATGAACATTTTATTTGTAATATATCATGTATATTGTATTGTACCGGTCAAAACATGTTGATCCATCTAACATGAGCTGGAACTCAATGAAACATACTTCAAACCCAGTCAAGCCCGAGATTTAGGTCAGGGACCAACCTGAATTTGAAACCACTCCATAAGCCCCAGATCAAACACCTAATGAATAACATATAATGATGGCACATGAGAATTTATTCTTAAGTCTGGCACACTAGTTGAGTGAAGAGACAATGAGACATCTATTAACTATGACTTAACCAAAATATATATATGCATGGCTATACATGTGGAAGTGGAGAAAAATGAATTCAAACAATTCAAATAAATTAGATAATAAAACAGTTTAATAACATGACAAATTATTTATATACATTAATGTATGTGTGAATGAGCATTCTAGCAAATGGAAGATAATTACAGATTGGAGTTCACACAAAGGGTTCGCATATGCTCTTTCATTAACTAAATAGTATATATAATTTAAAACATCTTTGGTGGGTATGGTATTAAGATGCCAATCAATTATTAGAAAGATTACATAATATTGTCACTAATGCTTTGATTTATTTGGTGGGTACGGTATTAAGATGCCAATCAATTATTAGAAGGATTACATAATATTGCCATTAATGCTTTGATTTATGGTTCTGAAACACGGTGACTAACATCATATTTTGGGGAGCATTCCGGGATTCATTACAGATATAATAAAACTATTTTCATGCCATGTCGGTCGTGAAAATGAAAATAAATCAAATACATTTGAAAAAGTGATATTTGATTATATGACAAAATATTTTTTGAAAATTCATTTAGGAGGCAGAATGCTTGATCTTTCCCCAGGCAGATAAATACTCTTTAAATACAGAAATAAATTACAACAGTAGGATTGTATAATAAGACTGAAATAACATTATTAATAAAACTAGTGTTACTCGGCATTTTATATATATATTTAAGCAGAGCGCAATTTTAATATTAGAGCATTAAAACTGGGTCATGAAGCAAAAGAGATAATAAACAGAGAAGTGATGGTACTGACAATGGTGGAGAAATCAAAGAGAAGGCTCATGCTTCTGGATGAAAATGAAGTCTAAGACCCCCTTCTTGGGCAATGCTTAGAGAAAAATGGATAGGCATGCTGTGGATGACACAGACATGCAGAGGCCTTTTATACAAAGAAAGTGAATAGGCATAGTGTGTGCCAGGCATACTGGAATTATCGCCAGAGGCCTTTTTATATGAAATAAGTCCTGGGAAGCTCAACTATCCACAGGACTGGACTTGAGAAGAAATCTATGGGTTCGATCTTGTTGCAACCCCCAGATTAGAAGCATGTAATATATTTACGAAGATGAGCCAAATGTCAGTAATGCAGTATGGATGAATGTCACTAACAACCTCGAATAAGATTTACTGCTTTTAAAATAAATGACCCCTGTTTGAATGTCATAATTTAGATAAATAACATGCTATGCCACTATTATATATAGGGAAGATTTCATTTAATAAAATATATGTTAAGATTTGACCCCCTCCTTTTCTGCTATTTAATATAATTCAATCCAAACTTTGTAGATTTTAATAACTGAGAATTTTTAAGCATTTGATAATTTAAGAGTATGAAAAATAGAGTTAAGACTAGTGGTTACAAAAAACAAATAATAGGTCACCCTTTCAGAATTTAATAAATAACTTTTATAAAATAAAGTTTTGAACATTAATTAGCCTAAGTTCTGAATTCATCCCAGGTCGAATCCAGAGTTAAGCAAATAACAAGTTTTTATGCTAAAACATAAACAAAATATTGACTCGTAAAAACAATCTGGTGAGCATATTAATTAATAATGCATTATATTTTAAAAGGGACATTAATAACCTTAATTCATGGAGGTTTGCTTAAAAAGAAGAAAAGATTTTAGAAATTCAACTTGTCAGATTGCTTGAGATTGGCATATTAATAATAACTAAAATAGACATATAAAATCAAGTAATAAATACATATAAATAAATGACTGCACCAAAGTTAAAGAAAGTTAGAGCATATGAGAGAATAAGATTCATAACATTCTTTGAGAGCAATTTACATTTTAGTAAGATATAAAGTTAATAAATAATACATTAGGAGAAATCTTAATAGAGTTTGAGATTAGTTAAGCAAGCTAGATTTAGTTTCAATGGTGGTGGTTTGAAATAATTTACCTTGCACCATTTTAAGTCCATTTTTCAAAGTCAGTCTGTGCATAGCAGTTCAGGGATCCATGCTAGTTCTTATCTGACAGCAAGCTTGTTCAGCATTCTAAAGTTCTCCATTCTATGAGAGCATGTGGTATGGTAGCAGCAGATGACCTTCATGGGATGGGCTTACAACTTGATCATTATTTTTTAACTTTTAAATGAGCATGGGTTATGTTCACTGCACAATTATTTCAATAGTAGCTCTCCTTGGTATCCAAAATTAACCCATTTTATACTCCAGCCCAGGTATTTGAAGAATCTTTTAATTTATTTCTAGCTCAAATCTAATCTTTAATCTAAAATCTTAAATTTTCTTTGTTCATTGTTTAAAGATGCAATCATTAGATAACTGTCCAAAAATAAATTCAATCTATTTCCAGATTGGAAATAGATTTGACAAAAATGTTTATAGCAAAAGTACAATCATTAATCTTAATCCCCATTTTATTTTAAGTAAAAACTCAATTAAAAATTCCTTCCCAAGATTAAAACAATATTATATTTCCACTTTTTTAATTATTTTTGGACAATTAATGGTTGCATCTTCCATCTTGGATTTTATAAAAATGCACAGTTTAATAGAAAAAAAAAACAATTTAAAAAGAAAAGTTTTAAAAATGACATATAATAAAATATTTTTAAAAATCAATATTTTGTTAGTATTTTTGCTCCTATAATATATATCTGAGCCACATCTATGTATTTATAATGTGAAGAAAAGAATTAATAATAATAAATATTGAAAAGTTAAACTTTATAAATTTTAGGTGTGCATCTCAAATATATACATGAAATATATATACATGACTAAAGGAGCGATGTGGGATACAGGGTTTAAACACAGGTTAGTAGATACAACCATGAAGCTCAATTTTAAGCTAAGATTGACTGCTTCAATATATATTTGCAATATATATACATATATATAATTCTCTATAAAACTGATTTAATGTTTCAACCAACTGGTTTTCATCAGAAAACATAGCAAAGTAGCTACTTCCAGAATTTAAACATTAAAAAATTACAAACATTCACTTATCAGATAAGATTAATTCCTATAGGTTAAAATTATTTATTTATAAATCTTTTTTTGAAAACTTTCCTTACAAAATCTCCACTTATAACACATTCCTTATACAACAATTCTTATCAATCAATCAACTGATAAAAATTTCATACTTATACTTTTAAAACAAAAAAACAGTAATTACATTTTTTTTCTCATGTGTCATAGCATCAGCCAGGAAGCGAACCCGCTAACCTGGGACAACTGCTTGTAAAGCAGCCGCTGCTGACCTCTTGACCACCAATGCTTGACAGTAATTACATTTTTATAAAATACTTGTAAAATTTTACAAAAAATTACAAACAAATTAAAAATTACTTAGATAAATGTATATACAATGTAAATGGCTCTACATTTTTATAGTAATCACTCTAAGCACTTAAAGATTAATATCCTCTACAGTCCATTTTTAAGGATTAAAAAAAAATTACAGTGATGAGGGATTTCTTTAGCAAAATAACAAGATTTTGTATAATAAATTTATCAAGATGAAATAACCTAAAGTACATCGAGATAGGGCAATGGTAAAATCTTCAGGAGTTAACAGGAAGGAATTTCTGTCTAAGAAAAGAAATAGTCAATTGATAGGTACACCACTGGTTCTTACCTTTAATGATAATTTACCCATATTAATTGAATATTATGGAAATATTTTAATATATTAAATTCCACCGATTATTTGAGATCTGTGATTCCCTATCCATCTAAAGTTTTATATCGTACACTAAGGACACTTAACGATAGACTCATGTTTTTTCATGTGAAGGTAAAAGATGTCTAAAATGCAAACATTATTGTTATAAAGATGTTTCAGGCAAATACCAATCATGAGTATAAATTGTATATTTCCAATTATGTCAATTGTAAAAGTATAAACTTGGTATATTTAATAGAATATAATAGATGCTTGAGTTGTTACATAGGTGAGTCAGCAAACAGTCTACATATTAGAATGACCAACCATAGGTTTGATGTTTTACATAAAAATGAAGACAGACCAGTTTCTAAACATTTTAATTTCCTGATCATTGATTGATGATTTAAGAATGGATATATTGGAGGATAATTTTTCTTCCATGAGAGAGAGGAACCAGAAGGAAAGTTTTTTTATTTTTAAATTTAAGATCTTACATCCCTATGATATGAATATAGGTATTATCACATCCTTGAATTACCTAGTTTTTTAGGGATTTATTTGTTGTTGTTTTTTTTGTTTCTTAGTGTTCTATTTTTTATTGCTTTATTCCTTTTTTATTTTCTATGTGGACTAATAAAATATATATAGCAATTTATATATATAATAGTATATGTATGGGTTTTTATACATAATAATATATGTATGTTTTTAGTTTTGTTTTGTTTTTTGTTTTGTTTTTTAGAGTTTTTTTTTGTAATTTTTTGTACAAGGTTTTTTGTGTAGAACCAATTATATTGTACATACATATATTAAAGTAAGTGTTAATTTGTGTTTGTAACTTTTTTATTTTTGTAGAGTTTTGAAAAGTTTTATAAGCATTTTATAAGAATGTAATTACTGGGTTTTTTTTTGTTGTTGTTTTAAAATAAGTGTGAGATATTTATCAGTTGGTTGATTGATAAGAATTGTATAAGGAATGTGTTATAAGAGGAGGAAATTTTGTAAGGAATGTTTTTAAAAAAAAGTTTAAAAAAAGATTTATAAAGAAAGAATATTAACCTATAGAAATTAATTTTGTTACCTGATATGTAAACGCTTGTAATTTTTTAAATTCTGGAAATAGCCATTTTGCTATGCTTTCTGATGAAAACCAGTCTGCTAGTTGAAATATTAAAGCAGTTTTATAGAAAAGTAATTGTGTGATTTTTTTTTGATATTTCCTTGAGTTAGTTTATATATTTATTATTTTCATATATATATATATTAGATAATAACTTGCAAATTTAATAAAGCCAAGTATTATTTTGATTTTGGGATGAATTTACTCAAATAGTTTTAAAAATAAATAATTTCATTTAATTCAATAGCTTTCTATAAGACTTATTATTCAAAAATATGCCTAAGTTTTTATTTCAAAAATAAAATAGAAACAAAAATAGAATGTTAGAAAACTTAATTTTTATTAATTAAACAATTTCAGTAACAAATCATGATAAGAATTTATAATGATTTTTATGACATAAATTGCAAGTGCCGACAGCTAACTGGTTATCATATGTAAATCACATAACTACTGTCAGTATTTAAATAAACCAATAGAATATCAGAAATCTATGATCAAAGCAAATTAGATATTGATCAGAACAATTAGTATTATAGTTATTTTTCTCTTTTTACTTTCTTTGCATTTCTTCATATATTCATATATATTGCTTACAATAACTTCCCTCATATATGCTTTAATGCAACAAAATTTTTAATGATTCTTTTATTTTCCTGACAGTTTTGACTGTTCTGCAGTCTTCATCAGAATGATTTTAACTCCTCTAGGTTAATTTTCTCTGATGAGGACTACAGGATAGTCAAAACTATCAGGAAAATAAAGGAATCATTCTGATGAAGGCTGCAGGACACTGTCAGAAAATTAAGGAATCATTAAAAAAAATTTGCATTAAAGTTGGTAGAGGAGGTTAAGATCACTCTGATGAAGACTGCAGGATAGTCAAAGCTGTCAGAAAAATAAAGGAATCATTAAAAAAAAAATTGCATCAAAGTGTATATGATGGAAGTTATTGTAAGCAGTATATAGTATTAATGTTTTTATTAAGTTTTAACATTCATTGGCATTTATTGTGTGTGACTGCAATTATCCCAGAGCCATACTGAATACCATTAAAATTATTTTTCTTATTATTGATTGTTAGTGTTTTACATTTTCTATTTGAAGTCCTCATAGTTTTCTTGGTATGGATTTTCAACACTACAGTGACAACATTAAGAATTTGATAGGTTTCATTTAATAATGATACAAGCATGTTAGTTTAGATTCAAATCCTTAGGGTTTTTTAATTTTAGATTATTGTATAAAGGAAATAAAGGTCACTGCTAGGTGCATAAATGCATTAGGATTATCTTATGAATTCCATGTCTTTGTTGATAAAGGCAACCAGTTTGGTCATATGAATGCAATATCACTACCAATCTGTGCTGTAATAAATTTTTAAAAAATGCTCTTAAAAGCATTTATTAACAGTAAACTAAGAATATTAACAAATGTTTTGTTGATAAAACCGTGACATTATATATATATATATATATATATATTGCTTATGTGCTTTTATTTAACTTACTCTGCTTTTTGTCTAGATAAAACCTTGTAATTCAATTTTCACCAATTTATCAATATCTGGTCTAATTGAAATTTTACATACATATGTATTTCTAATGATTTGGGCACTTAATAGAAGAGCAATACAGAGACTTCAGACCACTTGAAGAAGTATGGAGAGATGCATGTTAGGAGTAACAAGAAGAGATTGAAAATGCAATATATGGGTAAGAGAACAACCAGATGTTATTGATCTCATTGAAAAAATTAAAAGACTGAAGTGGAGTTGGGCTGGACATATTGTTAGAAAAGATTATAATAGATGGACAATTGAACTCTTAAACTGGATTCCAAGAGATTGTAAAAGACCCAGAAAGAGACATGTGAGATGGATGGATGAAATAAGAAAGTGTGCAGGAGAAGAGAAGCTAAAGATAAGATAAGATAGTTTGAACTTGGAGAGACCTTCATCCTGCAGTGGATTGATAATGGTTGATGATGATAATATATTTTTTAGAATTTGCAATCAATTTTAACAAAAAAATAATGAAAATGTTTAATTTTATATGGGATTCATTTTGAATATATGCAATTTTGTTCAACTTTTTTTTTTAAATTGAATTTACATATGATAAAATTAAAAAGCAGAAAATAAAATTAAAAATTTAAAGAAATGCTTTTAGTCATGTAAATGTACTGAAAACTCTTCTTGTCATCATGTGACCAAAAATAAAAGGAACATTCATATTTTTAGGACTCATCTTACTTAAACTTTATATAAGTTAAAACTAGATATATTTTTCTATATATCTAGTAATAACCTGTATATTTATACTTTACGTTTGTCCAATATAATAATAAATCGTGCTTTCACACTTCCAACGTAAAATTGTCGGGACATGTGTTCGAACCCACATCTGCAAAATTAGTTTGTACTGAACGACATGATGTTAGGCGAAAAGTAAAAGAAGCATACTTTATAGCGGAGGACTCTTTCGCCATTGATCGTAAAGATGCATGTTTTGCGATATCTAAAAGATGGTCTTAGTGACTCATTTGCATATAATTTGCATATCAGATTTATTTATATAATGATTTCAAAGAAAGGATCATAACTGGCTATGAATATGAGAAGTACATCTTCTTGAAAGCGCTTAGCTATTTAATTTAGTTTTCAATTTGTTGTTATAGCTTTACGTTGGAAGTGTGAAAGCACGATTTAATATTATATATCTAGTAGCAAAATGACAAAAAATATTAAGTTTAAAATGTTAGAATATAATTTTTTTCTTGATAAGAAGCCAATAAAAATTGATAAAACTTTTTCTAAATTTGAGTAAGTCCTCCTTGCTTTTATTTTTGATGTATAATAATAGAAATATTGGGAAGCTGAAGAAAAATTATTCCCTTCTTAATATATTTATCTGAATAAAAATATTTTTTATTATAAAATACATTCAGTCCATGTATAAATATTATATGGATAAAATTAGCAAGTTTTATTTATTTTATGCAAATTCCAAGAGATCATAATTACAGACTTATTCAGAAAAGTGGACAAAAACATCTGTTCAATGAAATTAACTAAATTCAGTCTGAATATTTTCTTAAACATTCATTGTCTATATAATATGACATTGAAATCCCTAAACAATAATTAATTATTTGCATATTTTCTGTTTCAACTCTACTTTCTACCGTCTTTTCTTCTTACATTTTTTAAAATAATACAATGGATATACTATGTAAGTGCATCTATTAGAGATAATGTTTTCAAATTATTTTATAATTACATAAATATGAATTAGCATTTTAAATATATAGGCAATTGTGCGCACATAGATATATTTTGAAATATAATTTTATTTTTATTAGAATGTTAATCAACAGGTCAGTTTCTATCATTTTTTTATAATATAATTACTACCTCAGTGAGGAGCTAGAACATTAGATGTAAAATATCAACTCAAAAAACAGCACTTATTTAATACGTAATATTTAAGTAGAAACTCTGAAATATTCGGACATGAAAATGTCTTTAACTCCAGCTATCTAACTTAAATAGTTATATGGAACAGAACTATATTCAGATCTACCATATATTAATAGCCTTATCATTGCCAAGGCATTAAGGATAAAATTATAGTAATAAAGCACGTTATATATAGCGTGACATTGCTTTTATAAGCTTGTATTTACAAATATATGATGTGACCAACGCTCTCTATATTACATATTTGTAAATACAAGCTTATAAAAGCAATACGCTTTCTTAAAACAAGCAAAAGTCTCCATACAGTATATGTACTAGTATAAGAAATAGTGATCATATGATGTTTAGTGGTTCAATACGCTTTCTATATTCATCATCATCATCAAACATTATCAATCCACTGCAGGATGAAGGTCTCTCCAAGTTTAATCCATCTTCCCGATCTTTAGCTTCTCTTCTCCACATCACCCCTACACACTTTCTTATTTCATCCATCCATCTCACATGTTGTCTCTATGTCTTTTACAATCTCTTGGAATCCAGTTTAAGATTTCAACTGTCCATCTATTGTCATCTCTTCTAGCAATATGTCCAGCCCAACTCCACTTCAATCTTTTAATTTTTTCAATGAGGTCAATGACACCTGTTTGTTCTCTTACCCATACAATGCGTTTTCGATCTCTTCTTGTTACTCCCAACATGCATCCCTTCATACTTCTTTCTATATTACATATTTGTAAATACAAGTTTATAAAAGCAATGTCACGCTATATATGACTTACTTTGTTGATTATTATAATTACTATGTTAAAATTGTAAGCGTCTATAATCAAAGCTGTGCTTAATCTTTTTACTGGAATACTGAATATTTTCTATCAATTTGTAATACATTTTATATTTAAATAAACAATTTTTGTAATGCAAAGATTTTTTTTTTATAAAGTTAATTTTTTATTTTAAAAAAGAAGAACAGGATTCTACTGTTTTTAAAAGAATGCAGAAATAATTATCGGTCTTATAAACTGAAAAACTTTTTAAGTTAATGATAATAATTGTGTTATAAACTTTTTTACAACTAAAATGTGTCTGTGAGAATTGGAATTTAAAAACGTAATAAAAATCTAAAAATATTTACGATTACAATGTTTAGGAAAACCTACTGTTGCATAAAGCTAGTTTGCATTTTATATGTGTGTATGAAAAAAAGACCTTTGTGTACCAAACTTTTTTATAAAAACTATATTAATTTACTTGATTTATGGAAACATCCAATTAGAATTAAAACAAATTGAATTGCTAATAAAAATCGATTAGGATTTGATCTTAAACATAAATGCAGGCAAATTTTTTAAGATATATTGACCACATTTGTGTCATTTTGTGTGTGTGTTTGGTAAAGGGGGGGGGGGGGGTAACATTTCTTTATCTTTGAATTTTCTTTATATATATATAACAAAAATCCCATTTAAAAATAATAATAAAAGTCTCATAGTTAATGGGATTAGATTAGCATTCCTGAATTGTCTGCTTTACTATTCTTGATGTTTTATTAAAGCAAATCATCATTTAAGAACATTTTTTTTAATTCACTCTTAAACGACTTTTCTATAAATGAGATTCACAAATAGTAAAGCAAAAAAGAATTAATACTATTATCCCATAACTTTTATTAAACAGGCAAAACTTTCCATACAGCAGTAGCATAAGAGATGGTGATCATGTGATGTTTAGTGGTTAATCCCATAACTTTGTTATCATTATCCTATTCCAGGGCCATTTACTGTCAACTTGAATAATCAGTAGAAAGTATAATGCTCATAATATCATCATTTTAAGACTATTTTCTGGCTTTTATCTTCATCAGTAAGGTTTTGGATCCAAAGCATTATATTATAGGTGTCCATTATTTATTCTAGTTTACATTAGATGATTGTAAAGTAAGACAAAGAGAATTGTCCTGAAAAGAGATTGAAATTATTATTTTAGATGATGTATTTTTCATGTCTGAATTCATCTAATATTTTTCTGTTACTTCTGGCTTAAACCACTAAATATCACATGATCACCATTTCTTATGCTTGCCTCATAACTGTTATAAACTCTCCATACAGTAATGCCACTCAGTGCATTTCTGGTTTATGAGATATTATTAGTTAAGGTGATTTGAATATCTAGATCAGTGGTCTTCAACTTTTTTACACCTGCGGACTGGCAAAAATAAGGATAAGATTTCACAGACCAGCAGAAGTTTACAGATAAATTTTGTTAAAGATGTAAACTGCTTAGTCTTAGATGAGCATAATTGTTATAACTGACCAAAACAGCACACTAGTTACTGTGAATTGTAATGGTGTTGCTTACCTTTACATGCTGAACACCCCAAGTTGCACAGTCATTCTGCTACAGAAAACAGTATGTTCTGATTAATGTGCCTGCATTGCTATGTTTATTATTTCATTGTTAAAACATGCAAAAATAAAACGTTATTCACCTGAATGTTGGGAAATATCACAGCTAGTATAATTACATAACAAATATTATGATAAATGTAATATCTGTATTTAATGTTAAATATACAAGATGAAGTTATATATATATATGGAGTTTGTATAAAAAAAAACTTTTTTTTAATTTTGAATTTTTTTAGAAAAATAATAAAAAATTTAATTCTACCCCACCCCCATAAACATCTGTGATAAATAGAAAAACAAATTAATTTATGTATGATTGATTAGATTTTGTTTTCATTCTGTTTCTTTTTTTAAAATCGGGTAAAAATGCAATAAAAAAATAAATAAAAATTGTTTATATTAATTAAAAGTTTAAAATCTTATTATTTTGTTATTACAAACTTTCCTGGCAGTCTAGTGTAGACCAGTAAAAAACTTCTGTGGCCCGGTGCCGGTTCATGGACCAGGGATTGAAGACCACTGATCTAGATGACAATGTTACTTTACAAAAAAATGTAATTTTATTGAGATATTCATGAATCAAACTTAGAAAGTTATAACTATGAAACAATGAGGCTTGAAAGATGAATTACATATAGAAAGCTTACATTTGATGAAGTGGTCGAGAATATTTTATATAAAAAGATTCTATTATTCAGACTAGGAACAATAAATAACACTGAGATGGCTTTTATTATCAGAAAGGGTATTTATTGGATATGTTCCTGTGAACTCACTTCACTAGTGTGTCCAATAAAAAAATGAGTGGTGATTAAAGTCTTTCTCCAATCTGCCTATACATTATTTCTGAATGAACACGCGTTATGTAACAACTTAGTTTAGCTATTTCCTATGATAGTTTCAAATGCTAGCATCTCTGTAATATGAGTTGCAACATGACAGTGTGTTGAATCCATAATGGAACTGAAATATTTGAGATGATTTAAACTATGCATGAAGCTATAAGTTGCAAAATATTTTTAAATAGTTTAAAAACTTTCTTGAAGTTTGGAAAAGTATTGAAAAGAATCAATGACAGAATGAAAGATATTGTCACATTTTATTTTTTAAATTGTGATCTAGACATGTTAGCAAGCTAAAATTTTTGTGGTGAAATATTACTATGCAATACATGCATTAATTTAAAGGAAGCAAAACCATGCATTTTTTCACTGGAATACACTGCAGAGATGCACCAATAACTTAAGCAAACAAGAAAGAAATTTAAAGGTTTTATTATCAAATGCAGACAGAAATTAATCCAACTTGTAAGCAAAATAAATTCTTGGTATCTGATGATAGTGAATTTATTTTTAAAGGCAAAAATTCTATGAGAAACAGATTGCAGAATTGATTATAAAATTACTCATAGTATTTTTTTTTAAAAAAGTTTTTGATAAATATATTTTATTAATTTTTACTTATAGCCCTGATGCTTAAACACCTATCAGGAGAGCAATAGAGAGACTTCTGCCTACTAAACAAAAAGATGTATGTTGGAATAAAAAGAAAGGATTAAAAATGAAATAGCTAGGTAAGAGATGAAACAAATATCATTGACATCATCAAAAGAATTAAGAATAAAATGGAGCTGGGCTGGACATATTGCTAAAAGAGATGATAATAGATGGACAATTGGAATCTTAAACTGGATCACAAGAGATTATGAAAGACATATAAAGAGACCAGATGTGAGATGGAAGGATGAACAGAGGGTTTGTTGGTGTGCTGTGAAGAAAAAGAATTATGAATCAGAAAAACCAGACTAATCTTGGACTTTTTTATCCTGCAATGGATCAATAATGCTTAAAAATGATAATGAAATTTGAACAAAATTGAGAAACAAAAGCTAAAGGCTTTCCAATGCCTTAGATTTAACTTAGAAAAGATATGTCAAGCGTTGTTGGCTTAGTGGTTAGCATAGCTGCCTTCAAAGCAGCTGGCCTGGGATCGTTTCCCAATCAATGCATTTGATACATAAAAAAAAGATATCTATTGCTTTTAGAAATAGCAGTAGAAGGTATTAGAGGTCAATATACTGTTGTTATTGTAAAGAAATGTCCAAAAGCTATTTTAAAAAAAAAAATACTGGATATAAATTTCAAAAAGTATTTAGAAAATACTGAAAATAATATGAAAATAAGAACAGTTATCTTTCAAGAGATTTTTTTCAGTAAGATTTTATTCTTATAGTAGGTTTTATTTTCTTAAAAACTGCCAATGGATATGCTATTGTTGAACAATAAAGATTTAGTAGATATTTAAAGATTATACATAAAAGTTATACCACAAAGTCACTGATCAAAATTTCCAATGTAAAAGAACACTCAATAATAGAAGATAAGATCACACTAAGCTAAAGATTATTGTAAAAATAAGACCTTTAAAATTGATGTCATTGCATTAGAAATTTTATATAAAATTGAATAAAAATCAATAAGACAATTGTCTTAATTATACCGATTGATAAAATTAATTTACAATTCAAATAAAAGCATTTTGATTGAGTGGACAAATTATTATACATTACATCTTACATGACATACAAATAAAATTATAATGAAGTTACATGAATGCAGTGTGGTTTTACATTAAAAGAGAACTATAAAATAGATAATAAAAGAGTAAAACAAGTACAAAAAAGTTTAGACTTTTTTGATAAACTTTGTTATTTTTTATACACCACTGAACATCACCTAATCACCATTTCTTAGGCTCAACTCTCCATACAGTAGTGCCACTCAGTAAGATCTAGGTGCAGTGCTCTCAGATCCAAAGCTCCGCACTGATGAAAGTCACAATCTAGAAACTAGTCTGGTGATATTGGATGAGTAGGCACTAGATAGAGATTTTATACACAAGCCTTCTGGCATCCATTGATTACTCTGGGTTGCACTGAGTGGCACTATTGTATGGAGAGTTTTGCCTGTTTTTTTTATACAAATATCAAAAGGATTGAATGATACAAATGCAATATTGTTAACCTAAATTATTAAAATTCTGCATTTTCTCTCAACCAGATAAATTTATTCAAATTATATACTCATTAAAGAGTTACACACAAATTTAAAAATAATAAAACACATTAAAAAAATAATACATATTGTAATTATAACAATTCCAGTAGCAGCTTAAATTAGTTATATTACAAAGTTGCATAAAAAAAATAATAAAAAAACTCACCACTGCAATTGAGTAATAAATATATAAACTACTTAAAAAAATTAAATGAAAAGTTAGTATATGCATTGAATCGCATTATTAAATATTTTATAAAACTACTTTATAATGTATGAGAAACAATAAAATTATAAATTGCAATGTAAATAAAGAAATAAAAGTACTTTTTATACATACAAGAAATTTTAATTGAGTAGCTATAAAAATCTAAAGCATTTTGTACCTTTAAATTTGTTTTTATTAAATGAATTTTAATTAAACAATTTGCCCATTTTTAAAGTAAATTTTATGGCAAATCTAAATATGATAATTAAAATTTTGGAGTTAATAATATTTTAAAAATTAATCAAACTTTAAAAGTCAGTTATGACTTTTTTCTTCCTATCACTAACTAATGTAAATAAAGAAAGAGAGAGAGAGAGAGAGAGAAAAATGAGAAAAACATACTTTTTTTGTTCATTTATTTATTAAATTATGATAAAAATTTAAAATATCTGTAGATTTGTTTCTATAATATATTGTGAAGGGAATAAGAAAAATGATTATCCAAAAAAAAATGTTGATGTAAAGAAACAGAAGTCAAATCTTAGTTATTGAATGATTGGCATATCATGTAGTTATTAAATCAAAATATAAACAATTTAATTATTGCAGTTTTTAAAAGTTTATAAAACAAAATAATGATAATAACAATAACAAACAAAATTTCTAAATAAGCTAAATGCAAGTGAACAATATTTATTTAGAAGAGCACAAGTTGAATAAAATGTAATAGTAAAAAAAATAATAGTAAAACAAAATTTTGGAAATAAACATATAAAATCAACATAAATAGATATTATTTAATGAGATTTTTATTGGATGTCAAATATTTTATATCTGATTCGTATTTTTCATTTTTATTAATGTAGATGCTGAACGAGATTCATCTGCCATTCTATTTCTCAAATTGTCTTTAATTAAATTCATTTCTGAAAACAGTGATTCACATGCATATGTAGAGAAAAAGATTGATAATATAGTGGCTGCTAATTTTTTTAAACAATTAAATGTTTCAGGAATAGCATCCCAGGCAGTCAATAGTTCCTCTTCAGCATTCTTTTTACATATGCCCAATAATCAATCATTTTCCATTGTTCCTAACTCATTCCTCAAGTCAACAAATTTATGTTTCCATATAGAACTGGATTGAAAATTGACTGATTGTATTTCCATATTTTTCAAATTAAGTTACTCTAAAATTTCTAACCTGAAATTATCCATTGATGTTGTTATGTCTGGGTATAAAATAAATTTTTGATATTTCTGAAAATTGTCTGAACTGTGTAAATCTTAAAGAAAATTAAATGTCTTGGGTCCATTTTACTTGATATGGTTTCTCATGAGATTCTAAATCAGTCAAGAACTTTTTTAGATTTAGAAAATATTTGAAGGTGTAAGAAATAACATCATGGTTGAAAATTTGTAGTTTAACTTCAAATGCTTTGATCAAATCAAACATGACAACAACTGTCTTATTATAACCTTGCAGTTTCATATTTAATTCATTTAGATGTGAACACATATCAGTAAAAAACATTGATTTTGAAAGCCATTCAACATCCATTAATTCATTATATTTTTCAATGATTTTCTCATTATGTAAAAACAGTCTAATTTCTTTTAAACACTCAATGAATCTTTGAAGAACTTTTCTTCAACTTATCCATCAGACATTGTTGCACATAAGTAAACCATAGTATATTGAGTTTATCTCACTCAATGTGTAGATATAAAATTGATTAACTAAGTCACAATGTTCATAACATCATCCAGTGGCTTAAAGCTGCTGATATATAATGCAATAAAAACCTAAAATTGAATGTCCAATATGGTTCATATCATAAATAAAGTGAGAAAACTATTTTCTTTTTCAGCCATAAGCACCATCTGTAGTTACTAATACAATTTTGGCAACATCTATGTTGCAAATATCTATTCCTTTTATTGTTGTTACTAATGAGGCTAAACTGATCAATTCTTCTTTGGTATTATTCCCAACACCATAGCGAATAAAAATAGCCAAACAAGCTGATCCATTTATATCTGTACTTTCATCAAAACAGAAATTAAAGTAAATTTTATCTCTCTTTTTTTATTAGTAAGTTATGTCGCTAGCCATTTTCAGGATTCTTTCTTTAACTGTTTTTCTAGCCAATGATAAATCTTTTATGCTCTGAATAATTTTTGCTTTGTTTTCAAAACCTGCAAAAAGAAGTGGTGCACATTTTATCCATGCTTCTTTCATATATTCTCCATCATTAAAAGATTTTCAATGTTTGGAAATTACATTTGAAATAAAAAAAACTAACAGCAGTTATATTTGAATGATTTTTGATAAATTTCATTATAGATGTTGATTGAATATTTATATTTTTAAATGCTTGGGCAATATATTCTTTTTGTTCATCTTTCCTTTTTTCACAGAATGATTGGTCTCATAATGCCATTTTACCAATGATGTTCTTAATACAACTGCTCCAGAACATAAAACATATGCTGTCTTGGTGTTTTTGTTAATCAGATCACCAATTTTGAAATTCTCTACTGCTTGATAATTTTTGTTTTTTACTTTCACTACTCATATTAATACAATGGTAACAAATTTATTAAAAGTAAATTTAAATGAGCTTTAATAATTTTATAAATAAAAGATTTATCATTTCATTTTTACAGCAAAGCAAAAAAAAAAAGTCAGTCATTGGTATTGATTACGCATTTCATTCCTTTGTTCACGATTTTGATTACATTAAAAAAATGGTGTCAACACGTTTAGGTGAAAAAAGATTAGAACAGAAAAACGTTCGATTGTTTTTACTTTAGATTTGTAAAAACCTACATCAAAGAGTTATAAAATATTTTATTGAGTTTACTTTCTAGTTTTATTGGAATCATTTGACAGGTTTATAAAATATGATACCACAGTATACCATACCACTTTATTTGACTTAAAATATCATAATTTATTGATTCTAATCAGAGTTCAATTGTAAGTTGAATTCTAATATAATATTATATTTATTTATTTTACCTTTGGTTTGCAGTAAATTTTCATTAGTACAGATTTTAGCAATAAAAAAAATATTGAAGAAAATTATGACATATAAATAGTTCAAATGCCAGTAAAAAAAATCGAAAGTGCCATCTCTAGCACATGTGCCATGGGTTCACTATCACTGATAAAAGTTTTAAGGTGTTAGCATGTCTGGACCATGAGTTACAACAAAATTTGACAGTGTGTTTTGTATTTTAACCCATGATGGAACAAATAACCAACATTTAATTTTGTTTTCAATTGGGCAAAAAAGACTACTAAAGCATTAGAAATGATTCAAACTGTGTATGGATGAATCCAAGAGTCATAACAATGTTTTCAATTGGTTTGCAAGATTTCTGATGAAATGAATTTGAACACAATCCATAATGTTACAAAACGTTGCATTTCATGTCATAATTCATGCCCTTTGTGGTAAATAGCATGTGTTGTTAGGATGGAGAAGAACCAATCACCTTTTTACTGGGGCACACTATATAGAAAATTAAATTTATGATCATATGAAAGTGAAGCTACTTTAAAATCAAAGAAATACAACATATTGTAAGAAAGCATAAAAAAAATTTTTTTTAAATATAAAAATGTATTTGCTTTTTATGACCAAAATAAAAATACAATATTCTTTATCTCATCTTCTTAAACCATGAAACTTGGCCAAAGTATGAAGTTCATGGCTTGAAGGTGAAAATAAAGTAAGAAAAAAAAAACAATTAAATGTCATTTCAATAAATAACTTGTGGAGGTTGGATCCACCACATCAAATTCCCAACTCTCTCTCTCTCTCTCTAAGCTTTTTTGTTCATTGTTCAAAGTTTTGGATAGTAATACACCTTTTTATATCATCAATTATCTTATATGTTCTTCTATCTCTCTCACTCTTAACCCAGAAATATAGCTATTGTGAGCTACCTATGGTAATACATATTGAACCCTAGATTATCAATAAAGAAGGAATACATTATAGATATTAAATACAGACCTGTTTTGAAATTATGCATAGGGGACCAAAAATTCTAGCTATATCCTTGGCTTAAACTTACTGACTCTCTCAACATATCTTTCATAACTTCTTTGCTTCTGTAAGTATTTAAATAATCTATTTTTTTACCATTCATAATTTATTTAAATAGTATTTTTGTATTTTTTTTTTTAACACATTATCATCATTTAAAAAAATTATAAAAAATAAATATTCCAAATGCACATATTGTGGCTTTATGTTAAAAAAACTAGCATATTTTTTAATCGGGCATTTTTTTCTTAAACATAAATGTGAAAGCATTATGGGCAGAATACTATTTACATGAATGATAGTACTTGTTACCAAACTTACCAGGACTTAGTAATAGTAATATTTCCTTTATATACAAAAGATTTTATATACTATAATATAGCATTGCATAGCGTTGAAAGTGGCACAGAAGTCTGGCCAAAATTCTTTTCATAGTTAAGTTTATCTAATATGAATTCATCCTCGTAATATTTCCAGAAAATTATGTATTTCCACTCATGTACACAAAATTGACTTTGATGAATTGTAGTTAAAAAATCTTTCTGACATTTTTTTATGTTGTGTATTCGAGAACTGTAAAATAGTAAGAATACTATTTAAAATTTCAGTAGTGTTAATTCAGAAAATAAACAAAATCATAAATTCAACTTCATTTTAACTTTTCAGCTTTAAATTGCAATTAGAAGTGATAAATAGATTTTAAATGCAACTCGGTGAGCTCTGGGAAAAGAAAAGATTTCAAATTTCAAAGATTTTTTAAATTATTGTTTTGCAATTAATGAGATGTGGTTCATTATATGTAATGGAAACATTGATTTCATTCAATAATTACATCTTTTTATCTACTATTTTCATATTTATGTAAGTTTTTTTAAACTTTTTTTTTTTTAAAGAAGTGATAAAGCCAAGTATTTACATACGAATTTTATTTTTTCATAAAAATGGTTATCAAATATTTATTTATTGTGGCTAATCCTTCAATATTATTTTATTGCTTCTTCCAGAATGATATCTCTATTATCATTTCCAGTACTTCTGCATCTTTGTCATATAAATAGGCAGATAAGTAAGTAATTTTCAAATCAGAAAGATATCGTTAATAGCCTGTAGGGTAATTTAGTCTCATTGAAGCAATTTTTAAATTAAACCCACAAAATAATACAGTATAATCTTATGTTAGCCATGAATGTCAGTAATTCAAAGACATTTCTATTAGTTTATAACTACTAAATTGTTATTCTCTATCAAATATTAAAATATTGTTATTACATTTATAAATAATCAATAAAGCATGTCATATATAGCGTGGCATTGCTTCTATGAGTTTGTATTTACAAATATGTAATATAGGGAGTGTACCAATAGCTCAAACAAGCTCTAAATTGATAAGCGAGATAAGAGGGAAATATTTAAAATCTCTATCTAGAACATTCCCAATTCCCAGACCAATTGGTTTTGAAATTTTGGCTCACTTCAGTGAGGAGCTAGGATATTCAGACACTAGATCTAAAAAGTCAACTTAAAACTCAGCACTTATTTAATACATAACATTTAGATATAAACTCTGACATTTTAGGACATGAAAATGTCTTTAACTCCAGCAATCTAACTTAAATAGTTATATATGGGACTGAACCAAATTCGGATCTACCATATATATGTTCTAGATAGAGATTTTTAAATATTTTTCTCTTACTGTATTTATCAGTTAAGAGCTCATTTGAACTATTGGTATGCTCCTTATATTACATATCTGGAAATACAAGCTTATAAAAGTAATGTCACACTATATATGACTTTAAGGCCTTGGCAATGCTAAGGATATTAATATATTGTAGATCTGAATTTAGTTCAGTCCCATATAGTGATTTAAGTTAGATAGCTGGAGTCAAAGACGTTTTCATGTCCGACAATTTCAGTTTCTACTTAAATGTCATGTATTAAATAAGTGCTGGATTTTGAGTTGATATTTAGATCTGGTGCCTGAATATTTTAGCTCCTTACAAGAGATTTTAAATATTTTTCTTTTACCATACTTATCAATTAAGAGCTTGTTTGAGCTATTGGTATGCCCCCTATATTACATTTATAAATATAATATAAACATAATATTTCAAACGGCTTCATATTGTGTATATTTTTGTAATAATCTAAAACACTGTAATTAACTCTACAATTTTCAGTTTACTAGTAAATAAATAAATAAAAACTATAGACAGCTTCCTGCATTATTGCTATCCTGGGTAGCAGTTTATGGTTAGAATTTTTAAAAAAACCAGTCTCATTAACATCTTGTCACATTACCATTCTTACATGACTGACCAACCATCTATAATTTGTGTATATATTTACACAATTATACGGTTTATTTAATAAATTATCCATGACATTTATATAAAATATGCCACTTTTTTTCTTTATCTAAAATTATTTTTATATGCAAAATAAAAAACATTGTCAAAACAAAAACTTCCATTAAAAGTAATTCATTGTTCTGCAAACATAAATTTAAATCTTTCAACAGAATAATATAATTTTTTATATAAAAACTATACAAAAAATTACTTTACTTTGTGGAGAGATTTAAATCCACGTGTAAAAAATATTGAACTAGTTTTATTAGAAGTTTTTGTTTTGACAGGACTTTTATTTTGTATATGGAAAATAATTTTAGATCATGGATAGTTTATTAAATAAACCATATAATTGTGTAAATATATACACAAATTATAGATGGTTGGCCATTCTCATGAGAATGTTAATGTTTGGGGTTTTTTTTTTTTAAATTTTAACTGTAAACTGCTATTCAGGATAGCAGTCATGCCATAAGTTGGTTATAACTTTTATTTATTTATTTATATGTACATCAAAATTTGTAGAATTAATTCCAATGTTTTATTCAATTGTTTATTTTATCAATGCTATGTCTGTGCATGTATATTTTATTAAAGTATGAATAAATGTTTGTGTACAGATATAGAAATTGATATTATTATATAATTCTATAAGCACTTCTTCCTTCTTCTCTTCCTTAATTTTGCTTCTTTTTTTTCTCTGTGTCATAGCATCAGCTGGGAAGCAAAACCGCTATCCCGGGACAATTGCTTGTAAAGCAGCCATCGCTGACCTCTCGACCACCAATGCTTGACTAAATTCATTTTATTTCTTCATATACAACAATATATCTTTTAAATAATTCCAATCTTCTTACACCTTTTAAGAAAAAAATATTTTATTACAGTTTCGACTGTTCCTTGCAGTCTTTTCAAATCTCATTCTATTTTTCTACTTTTCCAATAAAATGGTAGAAAGGGAAAAGTAGACAGATAGAATGAGATCTGAAGATGACTGTGAGGAACCGTTGAAACTAATAAAATAAATATTTTTTGCTTAAAATGTGTAAGAATATTGGAATTATTTAAAAGATATATAGTTAGAAATTGATATTGGTAAAATATTCCAGGAAAGAAATAAATAATTAATATGCAGAAAAAAAAGAAATCAGTAATTGCAGAAAAACAACAGGCAAATTTGCATATTAATAAAAGTCTTACTTTATGCAAATTAGAAATTGGATAAAAAATCTGCAGAAAAAAAAAATAGTGCAAAAATGGTACACTGAGTGCTGAGTTTAAGTTTTTTTCTGTGGTCAATCTCAGAATAATGTGTGTGAGCAACAATGTACTTACAAAAGTTGCAGAGTTAAAGAGACATTTATATACATCAAATCTCTACAGAGATATGAACTGTTAAGTGATCTAAGAAATCCTGTTCTCAACTGAAAAATAGCAAGTTGAATTACTAATCATTACTAATATTACTATTATAGTCAGAGTAAAATAAACTCTTGAATTTATTGTTAAATTTTGTCTTATTATTTTAATAAATCATTAAATTAGCCAGCTGTCAATTGGTTAGTTGATCCTGGATATATTAATCTGATATTTGATAATATACTGTAGCTATAACAAATTCATTGTAGCCCAGATTTGTTATTCTATACTAAGGAAGAGAGAAAAAAATTGTTTAATAAAGGGAACTGAATAATAAATATACAACCTGTCATTTACAGGTATATGTATATATGCATGTTACTTGAGAAATAAAAATGTAAACTGCCTAAAAGTTAAAAAAAATTAATTCATGCACATTATTATAGATTATTAAGTACTACTTTGTAATATGGGAGAAAGTGAATGATAAATTACATTGTAAAGGAAGAAGGAAAAATGCTTTTGATACATAAAAGAATTTGAATTGCATAGGGTTTTTTTAATCTAAATTTAAACCTTATTTAATCTGCCTTTCAAATGAAAGTTTTAATTAAACAATTGTTCATTCTTATCAAAAATCTGATAGTAGATTTGAAAATAATATTAACATTTTGGAATTGATAATATTTTAGAAGTTATAATTAAAAATTTTAAAGTTGGCAATAATTTTCCTTCTTCCTATGTTACAAAATGTAAATAAAGAGTGAGGGAAAAGAGAACCTTTTTTTTTCTTTTATTTCATGTATTTATGTATAAAAATCAGAATATAATGTACATAAAATTTGTATCCACAACATGTTTTGAAAAGAATAAACGATATTTTCAAAAAATGTAATGATGCAAAGGTCATATATTCAGTAACTGATGTATATGTTGTTTGAACAACATCAATTAGGTATAAATAAGTCTGAAACAAGTAACTAGGCATTCTTATGACTATCATTCTAATTCTAGGAGTCCAGCAGTTTATTCCATATTGTTTTGCATTAGATTGCATTCTACTATTGAAGCCATATTCCTATGATACATGCTGGAAAAATAACTACTGATTAAAACTCTTTATCCACTGTAAACCATATTTTACTGACTATTTTTAAAATATTTTTTAATATTCTAGTTACAACATTCAGGATGAGGATTTTATTTATAAGAAATTTATCTAGAATGTGTAACTAAAATAACCAAAAACTACACCAATCAAAATGCCTGGAAATACAGTTGAATGCAGAAATTAGCACTGAGGTTTGAAAAACAGCTTTGCAATCCCTCTATAATATTGTGAAGGAAGAAATGGATAGTGCCATATAAATTACTATAGAATTACAAATACTAAATCTCATAGAATGTCAACTGTGCTGCTGCATTTTCTCTCTCTAACGTCACCACTGTTCAAGGAGAAGATGTCCATCGGAAAAACTAAGGAAGACAACAATTAAATATTACAAGAATGGTACTTGAAAAAAACATGGTTAGTGATTGGTTAATATTTAATGTGGTAAAATCTTATCATTATAAATCCTATAAGACCTTAAACTTGAATCATAGTTTAAACTTTAATTTATTTATTCATTATTAATAAAGTGTTACATATTTTTTTTACACATAGTTTACTCGTAACTCAATTCAAATATATTCTTTTTCCATACATATACTAGTTAATATCCACAGTCTGAGAAATCATGCAATCCACTGAGGTTGATGTTGGGATGGGGGTAATAAATGATGATGATTGTTTTTTAAAAAGTATTCTAAGGGGGTAACTTTTTTTTTAGAAGATTAGTACCTTTGAGTTTCTTTTTATTGAAACTCAAAAACAAATAAAATACTTTTGGGAGTACATTTTGAATTTAATAATCATCATCATCACATTGGTTAAAATTATTATATATTTAAATATTAAAACTATTTGAATTTTATTAACCATTCAACTTATTATTTATTTGAATTAAAGTTTACAGTACACATCTTGAAGATCTCTGTATATGTGTGTATAGCTTTGCCTGTATTTAAACTAGGTTCAAACCTGTCTACAGTTATATACTACTCATACTGTGACAATTTTACCATTGCAATATATTTAAAATCATTGTGATTTTGATATGAACAATCCATCAAAAAAGAATTCGTAATTGATTCTTTATTCACAAGGACGCTTGAATGCTTAAGTTTTATTCATAAAGGAACAATAATAAAGAAAGATTAAAATCAGAAAATATAAACTTAAATCTGAATATTAAAATCTATATTCAACATATTTGATTAACAATGTTTTTTAAAAGTCAACAACAAAGTAACACAGTATAAAATTATGCTAGTTATGGCTGTTGGTAGTTCAGATAGATTTAAAATAATTTATAAAGCATTTTGTCTCATGCCCTAAAAGTTAATTATTATCAAATTCAAAGATTTTAAGGATTTAAATAATTTATTTAAAAGCAATCATTTCATTTAAATTATATGGTTCTATTCATATTCACAATAAAAAATTGAATTTCTTCTTCTTAATTTTGTCACATACCACTGGTTATAATATTATATTTTTCTGTCATCATGTTGCATTTTTCACAGATGCTTTTATAACTAGATAAATTGGATGGCTTGCATTCAAAAATCTTAAAATGTTTGAATATTTCAAACAATTAGCTTGAATCATACATTAAGAAGAGACACCTGGACAAGCGTCTCCTTCCCAATCAAATGAACGCTCACCTTGAGAAATTCAAAGCACCCACACTTACACCATGATGCAGCCGTCTAGTGCTACCAGCATAAGGTGACAAGATTACCTGGACTCTTTGATTTTTTAGCTCATGTAACATAAGTATTCCATATAAAGTAGTTTTGGAAAAAAAGAATTAAACAGGTTTTATTTTTGGATGGAATGAAAAGCCCTGTTTACAATAGAAATGTCACTAGCCAAAAACTAGTTCAGAGATTAATATAAAAACATAGCTTCAATCCAATATACATTTATTACTCATGTTTTGTTTTTGTTTTTTCATGTGTCAATGCATCGGCAGGGAAGCAAACCCGGGATAATTGCTTATAAGGCAGCTGTGCTGACCACTCGACCCTCATGTTTATAACACAGTGGTAGAAAGATGAAAAAATGTACTCATACAGTCAAAAAAAAAAGTATTTATTTAAGAATAGGTAATGATTTAAATGTGACAATAATTTGTAACTTTAGGTCCCTTATTCTTTTATTCAACCAACTCGTGCCTTTTTTGTGTACGTTTTTTTAAAAATCTATATTTTAATTCAAGCTTGAAATAGATGGTTCTGGAGTAAAATAGAATAGTTTTTAAAAAACAATTTTTAGGTTTAATGAATAATTTAGAATTAAAAATAAGAGATTAATTAATATTTACATAAAATTAGAAACAGAACAACTGAAATAATGATAGATATGTTGATCGGTTAAATAAATACACACTGCCCATAAAAACATAAACTGATAGTTTAGAAATTAATCAGAATACAAAAAACATATCTTGTTATATTATTTTTTATAAAATGAAACGATGGATAAATATTGATTTAAAAATATAATTATCTTATTTTTTAATGTAAAGTCTTTTCCCTAGATGTCGCAATCGTAAAAAAAATATTTCAAAATAATTGTTTAAGATAGTATTAAAATCGAAAAATAGGAGAAACCACAATGAACCTCAGAGAAGATAAGAAAACCCAATGACAAAATTATTATGTAAATTATCATTAAATAAAAAAATACTGACAAGAACAATGATAAGGTCATATTAAAAGAAAAAACTCATTCATATATATAGAAAGTAGAAAAATTGATGAATTATATTAAAATTCTATGTAGTCGCAACAAGATAAAAAATAGTCATTATTATTTCATCGCGATAAAATACTAATAAAAAAAAAAGAAAATGTTAAAATTTGTAAAATTAAAAGGAAAGTTAAAATATTTTAGCAGTTATGATGGTTTATAACTGCTAAAATGATGAAAAATGTAAAATTTATTCCACAAAAAATATTTTCATTTGAATTCTAATAAATATGCTAGAAAGTATCTGCTACAAAATGAGTTTATAAATTCCAAAAAAGCCATCTCACAATAAATACTATGATTTAATAATTTGAAAGTGAAAGTTCTGTTGAATATATGTATTGTAATAATGATTTAAATAATATAAAGTTCGAGTTTCTAAACATTCTTCAATTATAAATGACAGTAGAAGTTGCCATTTTTTTATATCAACCTCTCATAAAACACAGATCTTTATACTCTTATACCTCAAAGATTATTATTATAAGGCAATGGACGTTTTATTTGCGCATGTAAAATATAAAAAACAAAGGAATAATATATAGACTGAAACCGAAAAGCAAAACGAATGATTTACACATAAAAGCTATCATAGATGATCTATAGTAATCATGAAAATAACCCTAGCAAAGTCTTATGTAAATGATGCTGCTAAAATGAACATGTCATCATTTAAAAGAAGAAATAGTGGGGGGAAGGAAAATTAAATTTAGTTAAAACTAATAATGGATGAAACTGTAAATATATATATATATTATTTAGAATTATCAGCTATTAATAACTCAAACAAGCTCTTAATTGATAAGTGCGGTAAGAGAAAATATTTAAAATTTCTATCCGGAATATTCTTATCCCTAGACCAATTGCTTTCGAGTTTATGACTGACCTCAGTGAGGAGCTAGAATATTCAGACTCTAGATCTATTCATACATAATATTTAAGTAGAAATTCTTCTGAGGCTATTAATATATGCTAGATCTGAAATTTGGTTCAGTCCCATATAGTTATTTAAGTTAGATAGCTTAAAAGACATTTTTATGCCCCAAAACTTCAGAGTTTCTACTTAAATATTACGTATGAAGTAAGTGCTGGGTTTTTAGTTGATATTTTAGATTTAATGTCTGAATATTCTAGCTCCTCGCTGAGATGAGCCATAAGCTCAAAACCAATTGGTCTGGGGATAAGAGTGTTTCAGATAGAGATTTTAAATATTTTCTCTTACCGCACTTACCAATTAAGAGCTTCTTTGAGCTATTGGTATGCTCTCTGTATTACATTTTTGTAAATACAAGCTTATAAAAGCAATGTCATGTTATATATGTCTTGCTTTATTAATTATTATCAGCTATTAAAAAAAAGATGAGAAGGAGTTTGCAAATCAATATTTTAATTTTTTAAAAAGAATATAAAATATTCAATTAAATTTAAAATATAGACAGATGAATTAGCTTCTACAATAGTTAGCATAACTAAAAATTGTTATAGATATGGCGTTGTGTACCCTGGAGGTGTATACATGCCAGTCAGGTTACATAAATTAAACAACATAAATAAAATAAATGTGAGTTTGTTATACTCATAAATAAAAACATTTATACTGATAAATGAAACTAAACATTAATCTTTGAGAAGATGGCTTCTGACATAAACATTTTTGACAGTAAATAATAACTCTATATATGTATTACTTGAAATAATTATAAATCTGCATTTAATTGAGCTTAGTTTTTACACACTATACTTTACTCTGACTGTCACTGCTTTTTGGTGTATATTTTAAATACATAATTAATTTCCATGAAAGTATTTTTAAGTTCAGTCTATGCTATTTTTTGTAAATTTTTCTAGACAATAATATAATAATTATGTAAGTGTTGTGAATTCTATTTTCCATAATAAAACTTTATTTACAATACAATCATATATCCAGACACCTATATTTATAATGCTACACACATTTGATCTTTTCCCTTCACTCTAAAAAATTAAATTCACATAAAATGGTATTTTTTTATTCTCAAACATGTCTACAAAGGGCTGTTGTACTTCTGGCAAAATCTCTTAATTCATTCAATGAATCACTTTTCTCAAATAAGTGTTTCTCATTATTTAAGTTTAAGTCCAGAAGCTCTTGTATTATATCTGTACTTCTTTCCTCTTTTACTGAAGTAGTATCACTTAATTTTGAATTAGGACTAACATTTGGTGATTGCAGATAATGAACTTTCAAATGATTTATGAGTCTTTCCATACTTCTATCATTTGTACTTTATGCTTCTTGTAAAAATTCTCTTGGAAACCATTCTCTCTTTAACATGTTGTATATTCAAACTGCATCACCAACTTTATGACTTTCTTTATCCATGTCAATTTTCCCAGTGCACTATCATTAGGTATTACTACAGATAGATGGATTCAGCATTTTTGATGCAATAATATCTCAGCTGGTGTTCTTTTAGTTGATGTAATGTTGACAGAATATAGTATTAGTTAAAGCTTTGTTAATATCACTGTATGAAGTTTTCTTTACCACCTGTTTCAAGTGCTGTACAGCTTTTTCTGCTATGCTATTAGACTCGGAATGATACAATGGTTGCAACACATGGAAAATTTCTCTAGCTGTTAAAAATTCTTTAGACAAAGCAGAAGTCAAAACAATTTCTTTAAAAACAACAATTTTAATAGCTGTGATATGTGAAAATTTCATTTAAAGCTTTTATGGTATTTCCCATACTCATACTTTTGAACTTTCATATTCTGTTCATTTTGAATAAGAATCTATCAGGAATATGTTTTCATTAAATGGGGCAGCATGATCCACATGGGAGTCTTCCCCAAGGCTTTTTGGCTTCTTTGGGAGCTATCAAGCAGTAGACTAGTAGTTATTACCACACTTAACAGTCTACAATCTGCCTATTCATCTCTGACCACCATGCATAAAATCATGCTAATTGTTTTATCTGCACAATTCCTGGATGTCTTTTATGTAATGAATTAAAATTTTGCTTCCTCTCTTCTGGGGGTATAAGAACTCAATCCAACATTAATATGCAATTTTCACAAAAAAGACTCGTGGATATACCAAATAGGTTTTGATGCATATTCTGGACATTTATTTGTCCAACCATGTTTAATCCATCTTTGCAAATCCTTGTATCCAGTCTTATGTTTAGTTCATGCAGCAACTATTCCTGCTATCAGGTGCCTTATCTCCCATTGCATCTATGTAATTTATTTCTGAAATTTTATTTTCAATTTCACATTCAAGTGCTAACCTCAACAAGGCATCTATGTAACTAATTTGATTCATGGATTTATACATTAGCTGGAAATCATAAGTGGCCAATATATTAATCCAACATATGACTCTCTGACTGGCATGTTCTGGAATTTTCTTTATTTTTAAATTTTCCCATTAGAAGATGATGATCAGTATAGATTTTGAACTCATTCATAAACATACTAGTGTAATTTTTAACAGCATATATTATGGCAAGAGCTTCTTTATTTAGCTAATATTCAAGAGCTATATGCTGAAGTGCATTCATCTCCATAGCAGCAATAAGATAATTACTTCTATACATAATTCAAGGAGTCAGTAATAATATTGACCTTTATGATAATGGACAAGTAGCTTTTTCAGAAGTAACAGTTCCTTTGCTTTATTAAAGCATTCTCAAGTTCTGCAGTCCATGTACAATATTGTCCTTTCTTTAGTAACTAGTATAGTGATGTAGTGACATGTTTTTCATTTCAGATTAATAAACCCATAAACACCTGCAGTCTTTCACATTTTTCAGTTTTGTGCTATTTTTTACTGCTCCAATCTTATCCATATTAGGATACTTCCCACTAGCATTTATTATGTATGTCATAAAAGCTTAATTTTCTTACTAGATCAGGTGCATTTTGGAGCATTTAGCTTTACACTTATTTTACACAATTGTGCACAAACATTTAGTGCTCATGTAGCTAATTCATCTTCTGCCTCTGTCATACCTAACATGTTATTAAGGTAAAAAACAATACCTTTCATAACCTGAAACAGTGTCCATTTTGGTCTGAAGCAGAGTAGGTATGATGGTAATTCCATATTGTAACTTATTTCATATAAAAAATCCTGAGGGGAGTACAAGTTATTGGCAACTCAGCTGTCCTAATTGTAACTAGAATTTGGTAGAATGCACATTTTAAGTTGACTATGTGAAATATTTCACATTCTGTAATAAAGCAATTATATCCTGAATTCTCAGCATTGGGAAAACTCCTTTATATATATTTTTAACCATCACTGTAACTTCTGCATAAGTGGTCATGTCTGGTTTTAAAATTACCACAGAATATCACAGGATGACTCTTCTATTGAATCAGTTTGCCTCTCTTGGCTAAGGCTTGAAAATTTTTTTTTCATTTTCAATCTTAAGGTGAGTAGAACCTTTCAAGATTTGCATAGAATGGGCTGAGAATTTTTAACTAGCTCTATGCTTACTGGTTTTGTTTTAAACTATGTCATAATGTCAGGTTTTAAATATCATTTCTTAGCATAAAAATTTAAGCACACATATGATAAATCTATTTTGATTATTTGTTTACCATGTAAAGGAAAATAGTGTGATGTCCTTATTGTTCATAGAGTATCAAAAACAGCAAAGATATAGCATGCAGATTAAAATTGTTTATATAAATGCTTAACACTTCTTTAAGGTTAAGTGATTGTTTATATAAAAAAACAAAAGTGGACCTTAAGTAAGTGCCTTTGGATTTAATGGAACATGACAACAAAGATTTTTTTGTGAAGACAGCACAAGAGATCAAAACTAAACTCAAATCTAGAGAGAGATATTGTTTAATAAAACCATTATATCATAAAAAGATGAATTAAAATATTAAAATTATAGCATACAAAAATTTTGGAATATGGATTAATAATTTAAAGGGGATGCCTAAAAATTTTCGTAAGAACTGAAGATATTTTTTTATACTGCTATTGAAATAATCTTCTGGATAACATATATATGATCAATTAGATTGGCTACATATAGTGACAAATTTATTTACTGTGGATGAATGAGTGTTAGGAATGATTATAGAATATACTCAGATTGAATGTCTTAATGAGTTCTTCAATATTACTACAACATTTTTTCATCTGGCATATTTTTATCATTTAAAAATTTGCCAACAATTTTTCTATTTCTTCACCTACTTCTTTGTTGATATTGATTATAAATTCCATAATTTCCTGCTACTTGTTTTTTTTTTTTTCATGTTTACCTACATATCTCACTTCCTCATTTAAAATGTTAGATAATTCAGAAAATGTAGCAATTGTAGGGGATATTTTTGTTTGTTGTTCTTTATTACTATGTCAGAAAGGTTGTGGTTTTATAATAGTTTTTTTTAATTGGTTGCTGTAACAATTTATTTTGCTTTGTGGAATTACTTAATGGCAAACATATTCAACCTATGGAAAAGCTGTTGTTTTGCGTTAACATTTTTTTTTCTTTTGCAGAATTACTTACTGGCAAATGTATCTGATCTATGGAAATGTTGTTTTTGTAATACTTTTTTTTAATTGAATGCTTTAACAATTTTTTTTTTTTGTTTTGAAGAATTACTTCCTTTGAATAAAATGCTCCAATCAAATTAAGTCAGTTAAATGTAAGGAAGGAATTACTTCTTTTGCATAAAATGCTTCATAAAAAAATTAGTTTATTAATGATGGAACAAACTTTTTTTTAAAAAAAAAAAAAAAAAAGCTCTCTAACAAAAAAATGTTTAACTTGAATATGATGTGACAGTGTTACAGCCAAACATTTAAGGGGATTTTGCATATAATTCTTTATAAAACTCTTCCACATATTTTATGATGCCATTTTTCTTTTTAGTAATAGTTCCATCTATTCTTCTTGAATCATAAATGCTTTCTATTTATACCAAGATATTGTTTTACAGTTTTGAGACTTTTATTCTTTTCTATATCTTTTTTTGTTGTCACATTTATATTTTCTTATATTATTAACAACTATTTTGTATCATTTTACAAAATTCTAGATATTCAATTAACTTTAATAGCTGAATCATTTTTATATATTTTTATATCCTTAGCTTTTCTTCATATATTGTCATGTCTCATAAAAAAAACTTTCTAATAAACTATTGTTTTTACATACTAGATATTTTTGCTGTAATTGATAATAGTGTACCAATTATCTTTCTATTGATTTCATTCAAATCTGAACCACTATTAAAATTTGTTAATATTTTAAAACAATTTGCAAGTTCTAATTGAAAATTCATGGAAATATTCCTAAAGGTTAGGAATGTATATTTATATTATGAACATTAATATGTAATAAATGAAATACACAGGCTTATATATATACCTGTGTCTATATATGTAATAGACAGGGTATGAGCACAGACTTCCACATGACCCACTCTCCGCATCATCTCATAACACTGATACACCTGAACACACATATGTCAAAAAGATAAATAATCACCAATAAAGGTATTTCATGCTAAACCAGCAATCATCAGTTGGTCCAGATTACCATCTCTACACATATATGCTACAAGTGCTCAGATATATATTAAGATAGCAAATCCTCCTACTTTAATGGACAGGCTTCAATGCATTCCACACTCCAACTCTTCAACCGTCCATCCAATTGAAAATCTGATGATGGAACGCTCAAAGGCCACCCTTAGGCTGAGATTGTTGTCACAACCATGTTGACCTAAAGGTCAATCTGACCCCTCATGTACAGGACATAATCCATTATACAAGGGATAGGCAGACATCTCAAAATATATACCTGTGTCTATATATGTAATAGACAGGGTATGAGCACAGACTTTCACATGACCCACTCTCCGCATCATCTCATAACACTGATACACCTGAACACACATATATCGAAAAGATAAATAATCACCAATATACGTATTTCATGCTAAACCAGCAATCATCAGTTGGTCCAGATTACCATCTCTACACATATATGCTACAAATGCTCAGATATATATTAAGATAGCAAATCATCCTACTTTAATGGACAGGTTTCAATGCATTCCACACTCCAACTCTTCAACCGTCCATCCAATTGAAAATCCGATGATGGAACGCTCAAAGGCCACCCTTAGGCCGAGATTGTTGTCACAACCATGTTGACCTAAAGGTCAATCTGATCCCTCATGTACAGAACATAATCCATTATACAAGGGATAGGCAGACATTAATAGAAAAATTATTTAGAAAATGATATTTATATTTTGTTTTCCAAATTACAATCTTTTTTAAAAAATATGAACATTTTCTACAATACAGGCTTTTTAATACCCGCACTTCTATATGTAATATATAGGGTGTTTGAAGTCAGACTTTCACATGACCCTCAACCATCCATGCTATCTCATACCGCTGATACACTTGATCACACACACAAAAATAAAATTATTGTATTTATTATTTTGTAATATATATATATAACCACTTTTAAATCTAAGTTTAATATGTTTTATTATAGTTTACATATAGATTTATATAAAATATATACTTCCATTTTGAAACAATATATAATTGATTTAATTGATAAATATTTCGTCTGTGTGTGTGTTTGTAATCATTTGATGCAAATCTTTTCACTGCTTAATTAATGATTTAATAGTTTTAAACTTGATTAAAAAAGAAAAGATATAAAATATATTAATTTCCATAAATTTGATAAAATTAAACATTTCCTAATGGAAGTAATCTGTTATCTGCAAGCGATTTAAAAGAAAAAAATTTAAAAAAAAACTAGATGATAAAAATAATTTTTAAATAATAATTAAAATTCACTTTTTAATGAAAAGCTGGAAGGGGAGAGGAGGTAATTTTATATTAAAATTATTTTTTTAAAGGATGACCAAGAATGATGTATCTTGTACCACCAACAATTCTGATAATTTCGTGGAGGACAATTAACATCCTGTCGATTACGAATTTACATTTATAGGCTTTCCAAAATATTGCATATAAATACTTTTAATTAACTAATCAAAATTTACTTCCAATTCACAACTCAACTAGACTAGCCAAAAAATAAACGCTAAATCACAGCCAACGGTTTCATTGCTACAAGCAGACTTCTCTAGTGTCAACAACTTTTTTTGTAGTTCTTTACACTTGAGAAGTCTGCTTGTAGCAACGAAATCATTGGCTATGTTTTAGAGTTTATTTTTTGGTTAGTCTGGTTGAATTGCGAATTTGGGATCATTTTGATTATTTATTGACTAATTTAGCTTTGTGCTTTTAATCTCTTAATTAACTTTACTTGTTCATATTTTATGAGAATAATTCCAATTATAAATATGTGCGTCTTAAAGTTATTCGAAAGTTCGATGGTGGTATTTATATTGGACTAATTCCATAATCTAGTATAATTATTAAATATTTTAGAAAAATTCAAACTGTATTTTTCTTTAGGTGTTGTTTGTCTGACCACTGGCAGATGACATAGAAATTGATTCCGTGACCTTGAGATTCAGAATAATGAATTAAAAGCAAACGCTTTTATCAAATGGATTATTCTGTTTGAGGTATTAATCAGTAAAAAATTATATTCTTAATTAAGAGAGTATTCATGATAAGTTGACTTTTTTTTCTCTTTAAGAACAAGGTTTATGAATGATTGTCAAACATTATGAATTATTACAATTGATTTATGGGATTATTAGTCGTTATGTGAAAAACTTCAAAGTTTCATTTTATTTTTTCTCTCCGACCAATATTCTTGTATTTTACCAATTGAACATACGTTCATTGATATATACATGGGCTGCTATTTTAAACACATTTGTCTTTTCTTCTCTAATCATTGTTTTAGATTTCTATTTTTGAATAAAGTAGTGAATTTTATTAATATATGTACATTCATGTCAATGTGGCATTAATAGATATACTTATTTTTTAAAATTTTGAGTTTAAATATTGTAGATGTTCACATACTAACTTTTCCAACAAGCCTGTCAGTACCATGTCAAAGATACATTTGTTATGTGTTTAATGATGAATTATTATTAAAAATATTCTGAGCATAGATCAATAACATACTCCTTTAATTAAATTTCCAATGGAATTAGAACCAAAATAAAAATCGATATTTTTAGATGTTCTTGTGACAAGACTATCTCATAACAAAATCATAACTATTGTTTATAGAAAAACACACATACAATGATGATAGTAATATAAAAAAAATGAAATTAATTATAACTATGGAACAGAATAAAATATGTTTGTTCAAAAACAAGTGATTTGGAAAAAAAATAAATGAAGAATAATTGTCTACAAGCTATCATTAAGAAAATTTAAATCGACAACAAAAACAAATATCAAAATAGAAGCAGTAATAGTTACTATGCATAGCACATACCTATCCATTAAGAATGTCAGTTAAACTATAAAAATCTGCAATCAGCATAATATCAGAAGAAATTTCTAAAGCTATAGCATACTGTAATGAACCTTAACCTTTATAAAATCTAAAGTTGAAACATTGGAAAGTAAGAATTGCAGCTATGAAATATCACGAGAACATGAAAGAATATACATCAGTAAAACTAACTTCCCATCAAAAATAACATAAAATAATGATTAGAAAAAAAATGCAGATGCATGCATAACAACAAAACATGAATGGGCTAAAATATATCTGTTTAAATAGGACAACATAAAAATTTTGGTCAGAGAAGAGTATTAAAAGAAAATTTAAAGAATTTACTAACATATACCATATGCAACATAGTGAGATAATTCATGTATGAAAATCATTTATTAACTTTACCCTTAAAAGGAGAAAATGAGAAAATTAGGAGACCAGCATGGATAAGTTAACAAAATTTCTACTGATTGTTGTCTTTGATAGAACAGGCCAATCGGTTAAAATATCAACATAAATTTGGTGTTTATAAATCTAAAGATAATCTTTCAATTTTCATACTAGCTTGCCACTACACAGATCATGAATACCTAAAAAATAGAATCATGCCATTTAAAATATTGTATTATTTATTAACTGTGGATTATTATTAATGGATGAATGTATTCAAATTATAAATAAAATTTGAATTTTTCTGAAAACATTTAACAATTTTAAGTAGAGGATGAAAAGTATCTAATAATAAAATTGTAAGCATTAACTAATATGATGGATATTATTTCCGTTACTTTTTCACCACGGATGGATTTTTGAAAGACTCTTGCTTCATAATGATAGTATTTTAGACAGTTTGGTCTACCTATAAATGAGTGTTTATAAATTAATAAATTACCAACTAAAAATATACTATATGTAATATTTTTAAATTATAATAACAATACAAATAAATATAATAATTTTAATAACTTACATAGTAGTGGATCATATCCAAGTATTGAGTGAAGTTATAAAAAGGAACAATGAATAGAAGTCATTACATTTTTAATTTGTAGATTACAAAAAGACATTTGGTTCAGTAAGCATTTCTTCAGTGATTAAAGCATTGGATTGTCAAAACCTAGAGCAAGAATATTGTCATATTCTGAAGAATATTTATTATAATGCAACAATAATAATTAGATTACATAATGATAATAAAAAGATTAGAAAGTGTTCAACATGGTGGCTTCATAACTTCAAAACTTTTTATAGCAGTTTCACAAGAAGTATTTTGTGGATTAAAATGAAAAGCTAATGAAGTAAAAGTAAATGGAGATTATTTAAGTCATCTGGATTTTGCAGCTGATAGAATTGTTTTTGCAAATAATGCTTTAGAGTTTTAGGAAATGTTGCAAGAGTTATCAGATGAATATAAGAAGGTAGGACTGAAGGTAGATGTTAAAAAGACTAAAGTAATGTTCAATGGATTTTCTCAAAAGATGAAAATAAAGATTGAATTATGATGATTTGGAAGAAATTAATAATTACAAATATTTTTGTCAGATTATTACTACAGATGGAAACATAATGGATGAAATTAGTCATAGAATTAAACTTGGTTGAAGTGCTTTTGGTAGAAATAACTTGATACTAAAAGGAAATTTGCCTATGTATTTGAAAAGGAAGGTTTTTAATAAATGTGTTTTACCAGTTCTTACTGGTGTCTGAGACTTGGATGCTTAACAGAAGAACTCACAGAGACTTGGAGAGATGTGTGTTAGAAGTAACAAGAAGAGATCAAAAATAAAATTGATAAGTGAGAGAACAAACAAGTGTTACTGATATCATTGAAAAAATTAAGAGACTGAAGTGGAGTTGGATTGGACATATTTCTAGAAGATATGATAATAGATAACAATTAAATTTTTTAACTGAATTCCAAGAGATTGTAAAATACCTACAAAGAGACCATATGTGGGATGGATGGATAAAATAGAGAAATGCATTGGATTAATGTAGAGAATAGGGTAGAGATGGATAAAATAGAGAAATTCATTGGATTAATGTAGAGAATAGGGTAGAGATCAAAGAAGATGCAACTTAAAGAGACTTTCTTCCTGCAGTGGATCATTATATATATATATATATATATATATATATATATATATATATGTCACTAAATGTCAGTATGTGGTTGATTGGGTACAGTTAGCTGTTATGTTTTGATCATGGACATCTATGATCGATGTCCAGGACTAGGTTCAAGATTGGTAATTGTATATTTTGATGACCAATGTTGTAGGTCTGGGCATCTAAGTCTATTGTTCAATTTGGTAATGGTATAATATTATACATTGACATTTAAGTTATAATATGAATGAACTCAGATTTATATATTTCAAAGTTAATAATTTAATTCCACAGATAATGATAGATAATAATGGAAGTAAAATAAAATTATTGTATAACTAAAAGATAAATTTGTATTTAACAAATGTAGAAATTTTAATTTGTCAATAGTGGTTATATTGATTTCTTTGCGTTATTTTTATTAAAAAATATATTGATAAATCATTAACTCATCTTCCAGAGGAAAGAGATTTAATAGGACAGATGGATAGATATAAGTTTTCTGGAAAGGCAGATTTGATGGTGAAAGGAGAATGCATGGTGCTTTATTTGCTGTAAAATCTAATTTAATATCTTATATTGTTGGAATTATTTGTTGTATCAATGTAAAGTTAATAGTCATAGAACTCACTTTGCCAAACGGTACGAATACTCATTTTATTAATGCCTATGTTCCAATATTAGATCCAGAAAATTGGATGGAAAGCTTTTATTCCTTGTTGAATAGCTTTACTGCAGCATTAAAAAAATTGAATTTTTGTTTTCAGAGATTTTAGTGCACCTGTTGGCTGAACTATTAAACATTGTCCAGAAAGTATTGTATAATAGTACTGTAAATTCAAATTGTTTGTTGTTATTGAATTTATGCACAACACATAGGTTGATTATCACAAACACTTTGCTTAGGCAGAAAAACTGCTATAAAAAATATGGATGCATCCATACTCAAAGCAATGGCATTTAAAAGATTATATTGTAGTTAGTAACCAGAATATAAAAAAGTTGGCTTTACATGAGCATTTATATGGACAGATTTTTAGACAAATATTGATTAGTATGTTCCAAGATTAAAACGATAATTGTATTAAATAATAGATATTAATCCAATCATATTTACAAAAGATAGTAATAAAGAACAAATACCTCCTATACCTATTATATCTTCTGAATTGTCCAGAATTTTGAATGAGGAAGTGAGACATGCAGTTAAATTTATGAAGAAAGGAAAGGTTCCAGGTAATGATGGAATTATAATTGATATATTAAAAGAAGCAGGTGAAGAAATAGAATTTTTTTTTTAGCAAAGTTATATACCAAATGTCTAAATGATAAAGATGTACCAGATGATTGGAAGAATGCAGTATTAATATTTTTAAAAGGTGATAAAGAAGATATTAGAAATTAAAGACCTATTAGCCTTTTATCAGTTTTATACAAAATTTTTACTAAGATAATTACAACTCGTCTACAGAGAACACTGGATTTCCACCAACCAAGAGAACAAGCTGGATTTAAAAGTGGTTTTAGTACAGGAGATCATATCCAGGTATTGAGAGAAGTTATAGAAAGGACAAATGAATATGAGTTGCCATTATGCTTTGGATTTGTAGATTATGAAAAGGCATTTGATTCTATACACATTTCTTCAGTGATTAAAGCATTGGATCATCAAGGTATAGATCCAGGATGTTGTCATATTTTAAAGAATATTTATAAAAATGCAACAGCAACAATTAGATTACATAATGCTACTGGGAAAGTCAACATTGAGAAGATGTAAAACAGGGTGACTCTATATCTCCAAAACTTTTAGAGCAGAGCAGTGCTGCAAGAAGTTTTTTGTGGATTAAAATGGGAAGCTAAAGGAGTGAAAGTAAATGGAGATTATTTAAGTCATTTAGATTTTGCAGATGATATAGTTTTTGAAAATAATGCTTTAGAACTGTAGGATGTTGCAGGAGTTATCAGATGAAAGTAGGTCTAAAGATAAATGTTAAAAAGACTAAAGTAATGTTTAATGGATTTTCTCATAGTATGAAAATAAAGATTGATAATGATGAGTTAGAAGTTATCAGTTACAAATACCTTGGTCAGATTATTAATACAGGTGGAAACATAATGGATGAAATTAATCATAGAATTAAACTTGGTTGGAGTGCTTTTGGTAGAAATAACTTGATTAATGTCTATGTGTTTGAAAAGGAAGGTTTTTAATAAATGTGTTTTGCCAGTTCTTACTTATGAATCTGAGACTTGGACACTTAAAAGAAGAGCAATATGGAAATTTCAGACCACTCAAAGAAGTATGGAGAGATTTATGTTGGGGGGTAACAAAAAGAGATCGAAAATGCAATGTATGGTTTTGCCTCACCAGCTCCTAAATAACCTTCCTTTTTTCTTCCCTCCTCCCTTCCCTCCCTTTCCACTACTTGTCCCTGGCCTTTTACTAACCCCCTTTTCACCCCAAAAACTCCCTTTCGTTATCCTTTGTTTTCTTCTCCTTACTTCTTTCCCTTTCGCTTTCAACTTTTTCAATCACGCCATTTCTCTTCCTTTGCCATCTCCTTTTCCGACTCTAAATACCTCCTTCTTTTATAAATTACTTCTTCTATATATTTATTTTATCCTCTCTCCCTCCCTCTTTTTATATTCTTCTTTCCCTTCCCCCTCTCCTCTACCTCCCTCTTATATTCTTTTCCAATTTCTTCCTTTCCCTTTCCCCCTCCCCAATTATTTTTGCTTTTTTCTTCTCCCCAATTTCTTTTTTTGCCTCTATAAAATGTCTTTCCCTAGTCTGGCCCCGCCATTTTCCTCTTCCTTTGTTCTCTAAATATCTAAAACCTTTACTAACCTAATCTCTTCCATGTTATCCTGCTATCACTCCCTTCCTACTATTCTGCTCTCTTTTATTATTGAATCTAGTTCTTTACCCCCTTTCTTTGCTTCATTTAATTTCTTCCTTCATCCAAGCAATTTCCTTTCAAGTGTTCCCAAACCCATTCTATCCCCTACTTATTCCCCCATAAAAATTCTACTTTTCTCTTTGCCCATATTAACCTCTTATTTTGTTTTCTCCTAAATTTATCCCTCTCTTCCCCCTGTCCCACATTTCCTTTTTTCTGCCAAAAAGTATCCTACAAAAGCCCACAATTTTCCTGCCCCTATTCTCTTCCTCTTCCACTTTCTTTGTTTGCCATTTACTCAAATACAACAAAAATAAAAAGGCTACTCTTATCCCCCCCTTACTTACTGTTCTATTCCCCTAATTGGTAAGTATATATTTTCATAATTCTAATAATATTACTAAATCTCCTCCCAAATTTATTCCATCTTCTTACCTTCTCTATATCTAAATCTATATATCTACCTAATTCTCTCATCTCCAATTGTGTACTACCAAAAACTATTTTTGCCTTCGCCTAAAACCTCTTGCATTTCTCCCTACATTATTCTCTTCATCCTTTTACAATTCCAGCTACATATATAAAAATATATAAATATGTTACCCTTCGTCTATAATTATTTACTTTCTATTATCCTTACCCTTTCCTTTAAATAATATCTTATTCTTGTATTACTCCACTCCAGAAAACTCTCTCTGTTCATTAAAACCATATAGTTTGTTCTTGTCTATGCCCAAATTCATTACCATTTTCCCATCATCTAAACCTCTTACCTTTCCACTTTTCATTCTCTTTCCTGCCTCATTCAGTTCATTTTTTGTGAACCTAATATTCCCATTACTAAATGGTTTCATGTTTTCTATCATTAAAGTCCTTCACATCTAACATCTTTTCTATATCCATCACATATTTATTTAAAGATTCTCTCTAATTCTTCTCTAGAGCTACACTCTATTTCCTCATCATCTATTAATACTATCTCTCTTTCCCCTACATTTCTCCTTTTAATGTAGTTCCAAAATTTTTTACTCCCATCTCTTCCACTTTTATTAATATCCTCCAACAATTTACTATTCAACTTCATCCTCTCTCTCTCTCTCTCTCTAATTATCCATTTTAACCAACTTCTTCTTTTCTAAGTACTTTGCCCATTTAGCATTAATATCGTTTTCACTTTCTTTGTTCTTAATAGCACACTTATATTCTCTGCATGCTTCTCTCCTCCATTTTATACTTTTACTAACTCTCATTTTTTTATTACTTTTATTCTTCTGTATTCTCACTAAAACCCTATTTGCCCTTTTCTATTTCTCCACCATTTATACTCATCCCACAACTTTCCATGGTTTTTTCAACTTTTATTCTATACTCTTCCAACTTATTCTTATCATTCACTCTCCATCCACATCTTTCACTATTGTTTCTACCTTTAATTCTATCCTCCATCACATTACTAACCATTTCTTTTACAATAAAGTTATGATTACTATTACATACTCTCTCTTCATTTATCAAACATTTTAATTTTCCATATTTTATTCATTCCCTTTTTCTCTACCAATACATAATCTATTATGTGAAATATATTATTCCTAGACCATCTGTATTGTCCCTCATAAATATTTGATAAATTCCCAATGCTCAAATTTACTCTTTGACAAAATTTCTTCAAAAACTGACCATTCTTATTATCTACATCATCAATTTCTTCAATATGTCCATTCATATCTCCTATAACCATTATTCTTTTCCCCTTTTCTTTAAAACCCTGTATATCCTTAACTAGACATTCATATATACTACTGTTCCACTCCATTACAGTTTGACTATCTCCAGTGGCTATATACACTACAGCCACCATCCATTCTTGTCTATCCAATCTTATTTCAAACCACAAATGCTCTTGACATTTAACAATATTTAAATATTTTTTTGATATAACACCTATACCACCACCCCTTTTTTCTTTTTCTTTTATATTTATACCCTGCCATATCACCTCTTCCAAAATAGGTTTTTCTTCTTCTCTTAGTAAGAAACAAACAGTTGTTACTGACCTCATTGAAAAACTTAAAATACTGAGGTGGAGTTAGGCTGGACAAATTGCTAGAAGAGATGATAATAGATAAACAATTGAAATTTTAAATTGGATTCCAAGAAATTGTAAAAGACCCAGAAAGAAACCATGTGAATCGAATGGAAGAAATAAGAAGTGTGCAGGGGTGATGTGGAGAAGAGAAGCTAATGGTCAAAAAAGATGGATTGAACTTGGAGTGATCTTCATCCTGCAGTGGATTAATAATGGTTGATGATGATTTATAAAACAATTTGTTCATTATTTAGAGGAATCTGCTATACAAATTAAATTTCAACAATCGTAAAAACACAAAAATTGGTAATTTGGATCTTCACAACTGTCATATTACTGAAGCATTGAATTCTCATAGGGAGTATGTTTTCGTTACAAGTAAATTATTTTGGGGCTCACTAAAAAGAAGACTCATAATTGGTTCTCTAACAATAATTTTATTATCAGAGATTTAATTAAAAGAAAACATGAGACATTTTCTGCTTGGAAGAATAATAGATTAAATGTGGAATTTAAAACAGGCAGAACTCTCCATACAGTAGTGCCACTTAGTGCAAGCCAGAGTAATAAATGGATGTCAGAAGGTTTGTACCTAAAATCCCTATCTAGTGCCTACTCATCAAATATCCCCAGACTAGTTTCTAGCTTGTGGCCTTCATCAGTGAGGAGCCTTGGATCTGAGAGCATTGCACCTAGATCTTAGGATCTAATGCAGTCCTCCAGCAGCCATTTTTATCTCTACTTAACTACAAAACTATGAGAATAAAATTGGAAAACAATAATATTTTCAATCTCAATTCATTAGCTTATATAAACATATAGGTCTGACCTCAGTTCAGTACCCATACATTTTGGTGTCTTTGGTTCTTTAATAACCATAGACACCACTATCCTATTAGGCAGGATTGGTATTAAACCACTAAACATCACATGATCCCCATTTTTTATGCTTGCTCATAACTTAATAAAACAGACAAAACTCTCCATACAGTAGTGCCACTCAGTGCAAGCCAGAGTAATCAATGGATGCACAAACCTTCTGACATCCATTGATTACTCTGGCTTGCACTGAGTGGCACTACTGCCTGTTTTAATAAGTTATGAGCAAGCATAAGAAGTGGGGATCATGTGAAATGTGGAATTTCATAATAAATATAAAAGATCTGAAGATAGAAGGTCAATGACTGACAAGATAATTTAAAAATGACAGGTAATATTAAAACTGAAAAGAAGATTCAGATATTTGCTGATCATGATTATTATACTTCTTTTTATTAATGCTTTGAAAGCAACTTATGGCCCTGGAGAATGATATCACAATTCTATTAAATCCAGCAATGACATTCTCTTATTTGATGACAATGATCTTTTGAACAGTTGGAAAAAGTATTTTCACCATCTTTTGATGATGTACCCATTTTATCTAATTTAGATTTGGATGCAGATATTCAATTTAATGAAGTCAAAACTGCTTTTGTAATCTTAAAAATGGAAAGGCTGCAAGTCCTGATGAAATAATTAGAGAAATTTTAAATACAATGGTGATATATTAGCTTCAGAAATATTAAATTATTTTAGCAATATCTGCACCCATGAAATTGGCCACTTGACCTTATAAGGATGCTTTTATTTTTCCAATTTTTGAAAACTAAGGGAATAGACAGTATTTCAATAATTATCATGGGATATCACAACAAACATACTTTCAAGAAATTTGTTGAATAGATTGCTTCCAGTTATAGATTAATGGTTACCAGAGACTCAGTGTGACTTTAGAAAATCAAGAAGCACTACACTGTGGATATGGTGTTTGTTGCCAGGCAACTGCAAAAAAAGGATCAAAAACGTGATTTGTATACTACTTTTATTGATTTAGTCACAGCATTTGATGCAATTAATCCAAGACATTGTTTGAAATTAGTTAATTTCCCACTAAAATTGGGTCATTTTATACAGTTTCTACTCAATGAAATGAGATAAAAGGTTATTATTATAGGAAAAATAAAAATTAGCATTAAATGAGGATATGTTCTTTCTTCAATACTGTTTTCAATATTAATGACAATGGTCTTTGAAATTATTTATAAATAGCTTAATCAAGCAGGGCTCAAGGTACAATACAGGTTTGATGGAGAAATTTTTTAAATTTCAATCAATTAAAAACAAAAACTTTGTCTTTTTTATATTTATAGTAATGTGATGATTGTGCTATTTTTAACAATTTTTAAGATAATGTAACATATAAAGATCTTAATTAATATTGAAAATTCAAGTTTTAATCAAACAGTAACAGGGAAAAAATCAGTCTGAATAGTTATACAAATTTAGAATGTAAACCAGTTTAAATACCTTGAGTTTTATTAAGCAGAAAGATGGACTTAGACATTGAGATGCAAACAGACTCCAATGTGCTGCTCTTGTTTTTAGTAAGTTAAAAGATAAAATATTTCATCACAAAGAAATAACTACTGCCTCTAAGTTTGCTATAAAATAGAGTTATATTTATCTAATTTATTCTATAGAAAGGAATTTGTACCAATAGAAAATTTTCTCTTAAGGATGCTCCATATGTTCTGCAGCTTGATAAATGTGATACTGTTGAGCCCACTATTGTAAAGTCCATTTTCATTGGGTAGGACATATAAAATGAATAAACAATGAAAGTTTTCCTAAAAGAGTATTCTATAATGAAATTCATTATGGTTTTCATGGAAGAGATAAATTCTGTTTATGTTATAAGGATTATCTCAAAGGCATTCTAAAGAAGTACAATGTGGATTGTTTCCATTGGGAAAATATGATAGAGAATAGAATACCTTGGAGATCTATAATTATACATGGTGTTGAAGTACAGTATTTCAAAGAGAAATATTTTCTGCTAAAGAAACTAAATAAAAATAAAATATCAAGTAAACAGAAAATGAGTCATTTGTTCTATATGTAAGTGAATATGTTGGTTTGCATAAACATCGCAAAACACATTTCTAAAAAAAAAAAATTTCTATATTCTTTTTTATGGAGGGAATGGCTATAAGCATTATTGTTATTGTTATCATCATCATCGTCGTCGTCGTCATCATAATTATTATTATTATTGTTGTTGTTTTTTCTGGAGTTTTTTTTTAGTTTTATAAATTTTATTTTTAATTTTTCTTTTATTTAGTACATATTTTTTCTAATAGTCCATTGCAAGATAAATGTCTAATACCTTTCTAGAAATCCCTCATAGAGAAATTGTGAAAGAGAAAGCAAGGCTCACAGACTCCCAGTTGTCTGTTGGTGAGAATTTGGCTGATTTTTTATTCTTATTTGACCCTCTAGATAAAGATAGATTAACGTTATTAGATAGATAGGTGGGTAGGAGTTAACTATTTGAGAAAACATTTCTAAGCTTCTTAAAAAGAATTTTGTTAACCTGGATTTGAACAGGTCACAGGTATGTTAGCCATTGGTCTATCTCTGCACCATGAAGCCTTTCTAAATAATTTTTTTAAAAGCAGTTTTTAAGATCCCCCCCCCCCAATAACAAAATTGATTAGCCCAACTCTGAGCAGCAAGAATATTTCAAATAGTTTTTCTTAAAGATGAATTAGAAAAAAATATTATTTTCTAAATTGATAACAGCTAAAGTGTCAAAAAATCTGTAATAGAATTTAAATGGATTATTTAATTAATATTGTTAACGTGCAAATAGAAGATAGATTTAAAAGCCTATCTAAAATTATTATAAATTAATTACATATATAAATATTACAAAATAAATAGTTAGAAAAAATATCGCGATTTTGTAACATTTTATGAAACTATATAGATTCAGATCTTATTCAAAAAATACTATCATTAAAAGAGTGATTTTGAAAAAAAAAAGGAAACTGTATCTTGGATATATAATAGATTTATTTATCTTTTCAGCATATGTGCTTGAGAGTATCAGTGTTATTAGATAGAGTGGAGAGTGATAAGTCATCTGAAAGTCTGTGCTCATATACCCTATATTACATATATAGACACAGATATATAATAAGCCTGTGTTTCAGTTATTATAGATTATAATTTTTTTCTATAGTACAAGCTTTTTTATACCTGCAATTATATATGTAATATATTGGGGGATTTTAACTCAGACTTTCTCACGACCCTCAACCATCCATGCTATCTCATACCGCTCATATACTTGATCATACTCATGTCAAAAAGATAAATAATTACAGATATTCGTATTTCGTGCTAAACCAGCACTCATCAGTTGGTCCAGATTATCATCTCCACACAATATACAATCAAAGCAGAGCTTATATTAAGATAGCCAGTTTTTATATTTTAATGTGAACATTTTCTAAGTGCATTAATTTAAATATCGATTTTTCACATTAACCGTTAGTAAAGGTTAATAAAAGTCATCTTCGTGCTACAATGTGTGACCTCGATCCAGCATGCGAATTATATCAAGGAAATGACTATAAAAGTCATATTTTAAAAATGTAATTTCTTTTTTCAAGGTTTTTGAAACTTAATGTGAATTATTTATAGAAGTTATTAATAATATATAAATAATATATTTGTGGAATTTTATATTCAAAATTATTCATTGTTATAAATGGTGCCATTTAATTATAAATATATTTAATTTAAATATTGTTGGGATCCACTGGAATATTAACCGGTCGGTTTAGTTAGATCGCCATGATTCGGGTACATAATACTGAAAGGGCGCTCTGCTAATTATTAATATCAATTTCTTTTTCTGTATGACACATAGATATGTGTGTCTTTTGTTATAGTTTTTATAAATTTATTAGTTTTTATTTATATTTACTTCAGTTTTTCTATTCAATCCAGATTTTTAAATCTTTTTTCATTTTTTAAACCCACACTTTTTTTTTTAATTTATTTACGTAATTTATGTATATTTAGCTGATTAAAAATTTAACAAGGCTAATTTATTAATCTCCAGCATTGTGCGCATATATTTGTTGTTTTGTGTGTGTTTTTATATACATTAAACTTGAATCTTGCAATTTCTTTTCTTCGACTATTTAAATATTGATTGCTCCGATTCGTTTTTTTTTCTTAATTGCATTTTAATTTCTCTTTATGTGTTTCTTTTATTAGTGTTATTTTTTTGGGAAGTGAACTGCGAGTGGTTTATTTCCATATTGTCAATACAAATTAACCATGCTCTCATGCCATAGAACATAATTACTATTTTGTCAAACTATATTATTTTTTTCTTAGTTGCATATAAAATTTCAAACCAGGAAATGCATCAATCATTTATGATTAAGTTCTGCTAAAAAGAGATTTTTCATTTTTAAAACTACAAAAAGCACCAGTGTATGGAATGATGCAAGAATTATAAAATGCATTTTGAAAGATTGAGTAATTGAAGTATTACTGTTGTTGCTTGTTATCATATTTATTTAGTTTTTATGTATATAAAGTATTCATTATTTGGTGGTATATTATTAATAAAATTTTCTAACTTCTTTTCCTATTATTCATTAATTTTTCTTTCTGCGTTTTCTAGCCATAATCATGCAATATAGCAACAATTTATTATATTTTGTATTTATTTAAACAAGATTAAGTATAGATTTTATAGAAATACATAAGTGCAGGTTATTTTTAATCAAAGAACATTATAATTAGAATAATTCAACAGCTGTTGCTTGGGAGATCTTATGATATTTGAACAGCAAAGTAACAGCTGGAACTTCAATATAGATATATCATACTACGAGTTGCATAAAACAAACAATAATTGATTGTGTAGAATGCTGAAAGTGACTTTTAAGCATTAATCTAGGAACTTTTATCTCTTAAGGCATTATTTTGCCTTCATCATATAGACTACAATGTTTAAGATTACCAACTTTTTTACAATGAAAAAGAGCACAAATAAATTGATAAAAAAAAATTGTAAATAAAAAAACATTTTATTCATTGCAACAATATTACACTATAATATGATATATGCATAATAAAAACATTTTGTAACATTTCATATTAAACAATTCAAAATAAAGCAAAACTCTCCATATAGTAGTGCCATCTTGTGCTAACAAAAGCAATCAATGGATGCCAGAAGGCTTGTGCATAAAATCCCTATCCAGTGCCTACTCATCCAATATCCCCAGACTAGTTTCTGGCTTGTGGCCTTCATCAGTGAGGAGCCTTGGATCTGAGAGCACTGCACCTAGATCTTAGGATCTAATGCAACCCTCCAGCACTAATGCAACCCTCCAGCACCCAGCTTTTAACTCTGTTTAACTACAAAACTATGAGAATGAAATTGAAAACCCAATATTTTTAATCCAAGCTCAATAACTTATATAGTCATATGGGTCTGAACTCAATTCAGCACCCATACATTTTTGGGTCTTTGGCTCTTTAATAGCCATAGCCACCGCTATCCTATTAGGCAGGATTGGTGTTAAACCACTAAACATCACATGATCACTATCTCATACTAGCACATAATTGTTATTAAACAATTCAAAACAAAACAAAACTCTCCATATAGTAGTGCCATCTTGTGCTAACAAGATCAATCAATGGATGCCAGAAGGCTTGTGCATAAAACCCCTATCCAGTGCCTACTCATCCAATATTCCCAGACTAGTTTCTGGCTTGTGGCCTTCATCATTGAGGAACCTTGGATCTGAGAGCACTGCACCTAGATCTTAGTGATCATGTGATGTTTAGTGGTTTAACACCAATCCTACCTAATAGGATAGTGGTGGCTATGGTTGTTAGCCAAAGACACCAAAATGTATGGGTGCTGAATTGAGTTCAGACCCATATGACTATATAAGCTATTGAGCTTGGATTGAAAATATTAATTGTGTTTTCAATATAGTTTTGTAGTTAACAGAGTTAAAAGATGGGTTCTGGAGGGTTGCATTAAATCCTACAGTGCTCTCAGATCCAGGGCTTCTCACTGATGAAGGCCACAAGCCAGAAACTAGTCTGAGAATATTGGATGAGTAGGCACTGGATAGGGATTTTATGCACAAGCCTTCTGGCATCCATTGATTGCTCTTGTTAGCACAAGATGGCACTACTATATAGAGAGTTTTGCTTTATTTTGAATTGTTTAATAACAATTATGTGCTAGTATGAGATAGTGATCATGTGATATTTAGTGGTTTAACATTTCATATTGTTATTATGCTTACATGCCTGTTAATTATTATTCAAATGAGTACTTTTCCATTGAATTAATATTTTTTGTCAATGTATTATCTTCTAACAATATACTTGAAATATCTGATCAAGAAATATCCATATTGAATTTTACGGCAAGTTCTACAGCTAGAATATCAACATTCGATCTCAATTTCTCACTTGTCCAAAAATCATTGGCAATTGAAAAAACTATTTCAACTGCACATTAGTTCCAGGACAGCGCAACATAAATTGAACAAGTATAAATAAATTTTTACATGGAATATGTTCACTTTTGAAATGGTTGAAAATATTCACGCATCTTTTATCAATTTCAATGTGTTGATTTTCCCATTGTATTAATTTTTCAGAATTTAAATATACATTCAGTCTTTTAATTTCTTCAAAGAGACAATTGCCATCTGTTTTAATGTTTGGCATTTCTTTAGATAAAAACTCAACACATGATTCAATATCTATCCAATATACTTGCGATGAAGTGAAAAAAACATCTTTGAAAACTTATTTCCCATGTTGTTTGTTTCAGACCATTCTTCAATATATTAAAAACATGTTTGATAAAAATTCTGCACTTCTTTGATAAACTTTTGCATTATGCCAGGATTTGATTCCTCTAAGTCTGACAATTTTCTTTTTATAATTAAAGGAAGAATTTTTTTTCAAATCGACATTTATAATGAAGGATAAAGTCATTCAAAATAAAACTAACTTCTGCAGCTGAAATGTGTTCACCTTCAATCTTTTGAATCATTTTGTGAAAAATAGATGCTTGATTATGTACAAAATACATTAATATCTCAGATATTTCATTATTGAAAAATGATTCCAGGATTTTAGGACATTTGTCTAAACTTAAAAAATATGAATGGAGAGGCTCAAATAATTATAGAACATGCAGGTGTTAGATCAAGCCATCTAACTTTTGAATATCCTAAAAGTTTTTTGTATTCAACATTCGCTTCTTCACAAAATTGTTTTAAAGTAGCCAAACGAATGGTAAAACGACCAAAATACAAATAAATTGTAGTTATTATTACTTCTACACCAAATGGCATGGCACATGATGCCATGTTGATTGCATTTGACAAAGTATGAGCATTATAACCTATTCCTAGTATTTTCTTTTGGAGTAAATCTTGTAATTTTACATACACATTATTCAACCCTTTGCGTCTTCGCCCACCAAAATTTGTGTTTGTATTATCAGCTATTAGTGCAACAACTTTGGATTTCAAATTGTTTTCATTTATTACTCTTTATAGATGGTTTACAAAATTTCAGCAGTTTCACCCTCAATGGATTCTAAATTTAAAACATTTACTTGAATCCCCTTGGTAACATTAAAATATCTTACTAGTATTGGATGCAATTTGGTTTTATTATGATTTGATGCATCAAATAAAACCATTACAAATGCTGCAATTTTCAAGTCTGCTGTTTAAGTATTTTATCACAGTAATTTTTAAATACTGATTTAATAATAACCTAGCATTTTGTCCTGCGACATGAAAAGTTAGCATTGTAAAACTTTTTCAATAATTTAGTTGTACAATTGATTGTGAATTATGTTATGAAATGCAAATGTTCCCTCCATTGCAGCTAACTGTTTTTCATCTTCAGAATAATTTGAAGTTTTAAAAAAACCTGTTATTTTATGACTGGAAGCTGATGCATCTAATGATTGCTTATATTTGTTGGTGGACAAGTGTTTTGTTGTAGTTGCTCTGCCCCCAACTGCAATACAAAATTCTCCTCTACAAATATTGCAGAAAACAATGGCATCTTTCTTTGATATGAGGAATGGAAATTCCTTTTTCAATTGATTGTTGAAATAACATTTCCTTTTTTTTTATTTTTCCATCCCTTAAATAAAATTTAAAATTAAAAATAAAATATAAAGCTACATGAATTATGAATAAATAAAATTAATTATTACAACTAAAACTTTAATAACATAAATGAATAAACTTCACTAAAATTTAAATTTAAATTATTTTACACTTCTGTTGACAACAGGGTTGTATGAACTTGTAAATAAAATTATACATATTTGGAAATTATTAAATAGATAATGAATTAATAAAACATAAATTGTACTTACCTCTGTATAATTGAATATTCAATGAGAAAGAGTCATTCAATTGCCAATGTGCCGTGAGTCTACTACATTCATAAGTGCATGTCATGTTTCGGTAAGAAGCAAACAAAGCCACTTGTGCACAGCGCACTCTCTCAAGGTCACCTGTGTGGAGTGCATGCATTTTATGATCACATCATATATCACACTGTACTGAGCTTTGACAAATCATCATGTCAACACATCACATAACGTGCAACAGGTTATTCTTCAAATCAAAACGGAGAATATGTAGGAGGACACTTTTTGAGGGAGGATAGAACTTACAAAAAAAGGACTGTCCTCCCTAAGGGAGGACGATTGGTCACTTTAACAATGTTACAAAAAAAATCAAATCAGATGTCACATTTGTGCTACTCTCTATGGCATTTAAAGTAGACCAGAGATCTTCTCAAATTTAATGCTTTCACTCATTTCTCTGCAATAAAGATGACAATAGGGAGTGTCTTTATGCAATTACTGTTTTATTTTTTTAGTTACATGTCAGAAATTTTGTATCAAATTTTTTTTTTTTTTTTGTTTTTAACTTTTTATCCTTTACTTCTATTTTTTCTTATGAAATTAGAACAGCCATAGTCATTTAAAAAAGATTGATAATAATGGTTATTTGGAATATCACATTTCTACTAGTATAAAATCTTGAATGTTTCCAATTAACACTTTGTAATAAATGCAAGGTAGACTTCTGGTAATGAAAAAAGACTTTTTCATACTTTTTACATAATTACATTGAATAATTTGCTTCGCCAATTGATCGTAATACTTATAATGTGCTTTAAACGTTTATAGGTGAAGTTAATAAAAATTTTCACAAATAATAATTATGTTTACACACAATAATGACTAAGAACATGGAGTAAACATACTCCAAAAGCGCTAAGCTAAACGTTGTTATTTGTGAAATTTTTTATTAACATTTAAAGCATATTATAAGTATAATTATGTTGAATTATTACTTGACTTCAAATAGTATTCCCTATGTGGTTTGATGCAATGGTAGATTGGAAAACTCTGAACTTAAGATCCTCCGATTGCTATCATTTCTGGCATTTCAACATCTTATACACTTCTGAGAAATAAAACCATTCAATTATCTATTTATTTAACAGTAAGATAAACAAAAATACATTATCTATCTTCTTTATGAAGAATTACAATTTAATTTTTCTCTTCATTGCAGTGCCCAATTCAACCACTATTATTACTTTTTACAATGCTTTATACAATTCTTATATCAATTATAATAGTTTAATTAATTATTTAAATAATATAAATATAAAAAGGTTTAAAGAAATTAAGAATATATTTGTGTAGGTATATATATAATAACGAAACTTAAATATATTCCAAACAACGGTAAACAATTTATAATATAATATAAATAAAAACTCACAATGAAATATTTTTGATTATATTCATAATCATTTTCAACTCAACTTTCAAAATGGAATCATCTATTACCAACTGGAAACACATGTCGATTTAAATATCCCACAATTCATTAATTCTAACATTTGCTGACTGTCTGTTTATTATCGTACTTTTATATCTACTAATAAAAACTGCCTCTTTAATTTTTCTTTTTTCATTATCGCTCTCTTGGCTTAAAATTTTTATTTTATTTATATCAAAATTAAACTTAAAATTACAATTCTTATCATGATCATAAAAAACAGATTCAGTATATAACTTGACTTCATTACTATTATCATTACATATCTGTACATTTTTCAAAACTCTTTTATACAACAATTTATGTTCTTTAATTCTTTTCTCCATATTCCCCTACATATGATAAGTTACACCCACAAAAAATTCTATAAATTATATTACTCACGTTATTTTTTTGGTTAATAATTCAAAAGATAAGTTAGAAAAAAATAACGTGAGTAATATAATTTATAGAATTTTTTGTGGGTGTAACTTATCATATGTGGGGGAATCTAGATGTAATATGGAGAAAAGAATTAAAGAACATAAATTGTTGTATAAAAGAGTTTTGAAAAATGTACAGATATGTAATGATAATAATAATGAAGTCAAGTTATATACTGAATCTGTTTTTTATGATCATGATAAGAATTGTAATTTTAAGTTTAATTTTGATATAAATAAAATAAAAATTTTAAGCCAAGAGAGAGATAATGAAAAAAGAAAAATTAAAGAGGCAGTTTTTATTAGTAGGAATAAAAGTACGATAATAAACAGACAGTCAGCAAATGTTAGGATTAATGAATTGTGGGATATTTAAATCGACATGTGTTTCCGGTTGGTAATAGATTAATCGAAAATATTTCTTTATGAGTTTTTATTTATATTATATTATAAATTGTTTACTGTTGTTTGGAATATATTTAAGTTTCGTTATTGTATTATTGATATTAGCGGACATTTATTTTGTTTTATATATATATAATATACATATATATATAAAGAGCATGCTAATAGCTCTAAACAAGCTTATTTATTTTTTATGATAAATGCTACAAGAGAAAATACCTGAAGCCTTTATCTATGATGGTCCCCATCTCCAGACCGGCTTGAGTTAATATTTTGAATCTAATATCCTAGCTCCTCACTGACGAGAGCCATAGCTCGAAATCGGTCTGGGGATGGCGACCATCATAAATAAAGGCTTCAGGTATTTTCTCTTGTAGCATTTATCATAAAAAAATAAAAAATAAATAAGCTTGTTTAGAGCTATTAGCACGCTCTTTATATATTACATATTGGTAATACAAGCTATATAGGTCATGTGACATATGACTGATTTTTATTAATATATATATATAAATAAAGAAGTATATAAAAGTATGTATATAGGCTATATATGTATATATAGATGAAAAAGAGGAATTTATAATATGAAATATATATACAAATCAAGTGTTTCTGTATAAATATTCATGTGTTTGTATTTATGTTTGTTGTAGATGTGAAGAACTAGGGCAATCGAAACTGTTATAATATAATTGATGTAATAACCATAAAAACATTATAAAAAGTAATAAAGAAAAGTATTAATAATAACATTATCTAACAGACAAAACTGTCCATACAGTATTGCCACTCATTTCAAGCCAGAGTAATCAATGGATGCCAGAATGAATGGATGAATGGTGATCGTGTGATGTCTATTGGCTTAATAACATTATCTCTCTTGATTGGAAATGGATAATATAATAAGTTCATAGAATTAGTGCTTAAAATTTGTAAAAACATTTTTTATGTTAATAAAAGTGTTTAATTTAATAAAAATATTTTATAAAAATTCATTACTGAGAATCCATTATCCATACAGTGATTCCAATACTGGAAACACAGTATACATTTATTTTGAACAGAGTTCCACAAATAATTAAACTTTAAAATGAATTAAGATAGGATTCTTATAGAAACAGGGAATGATCATATTTCATATATTTTATTGTTGGCATAGCTAGGATTGTAGATGTGAATTATGTCATCTCTGGTCATTAATTCTGTTCACTCTTATATCATCTATTTATATTTTTATTTGCATTCCTCTTAATATTTTTTCCATTAAACTTGCATTTTTTGAAAGTGTTGGGTGATTATATAATTTCTACTTATAATATTATTTCAAATTTGTTTTATATGTAATTGTACAAATTATCTAATATTTTTCATTCTATATTTTATGTAAACAATCCTCACATATTTAACCAAGTATATGTTTGTCACATCTTAAATGATTCCTTAAAATTATTAAACATATTTTCTCTGTCTATTTTTATTATGTTCTTATTATATTTGGTTATAAAATATTGAGATTGGAAAATAATACTACAAATTTATTGTTGGAAAAATATGAATCAATGGACTGGTTAATAATGTTGCATATATGTATATATATTGAAGAGGATACTTCATTAGTATTAATGACTAAGTGCCAAAATCAGATAAAGAAAGAGTATAGGATTAATCAGAGTGCTTTTGGTAGAAATAAATTGATACTAAAAGGAAATATGCCTATGTGTTTGAAAAAAAAGGTTTTTAATAAATGTGTTTTACCAGTTCTTACTTATGGATCTGAGACTTGGACACTTAATAGAAGTGCAATGCAGAGACTTCAGCCCACTCAAAGAAATATGGAGAGATGCATGTTAGGAATAACAAGAAGAGATTGAAAATGCAATATATGGAGAAGAGAACAAACAAGTGTTACTGACCTCATTGAAAAAATTAAAAGACTGAAGTGGAGTTGAGCTGGACATATTGCTAGAAGAGATGATAATAGATGGACAATTGAAATCTTAAACTGGATTCCAAGAGATTATAAAAGATCCCGAAAGTGACCACATGTGAGATGGGTGGATTAAATAAGAAAGTGTGCAGGGGTGATGTGGAGAAGAGGAACTAAATATCGGAGAAGATGGATTGAACTTGGAGAGACTGCAGTGGATTAACAATGGTTGATGATGATGATGACACACAGAAATATTTAATTATTTGTGTGTATATATAGGTGGGTAGATGTGAAAGTTAAAAATTTCTAACATTGATTTAAATAATTTCAAGTCAATTCTAAATTTTAAATAAAATTTCAAAGAGATTATTCTTTTTATAACTAAGTCGGTTTTTTAACTTATTTTACAGATTTAATTCAGGAAAATTCCAAATTAGAATTTAATTAGGTCTATTTTTTTTTTTCACAGTGAGTTTGAAAATCATGTAATTATTTTAAGATCAAATTGAAAATTGTATTTTTTTTATTAAATAATTTTAGTTAAAGATATTTTTAAAGGGCAGTATAATTATTTTAATTATATTTAATCCCAGTTGGTACGAATACTTGATAACTGATCTCGAATTGTTTTTCAAATTCTTTGCAAAGTGAGAAAAGCAGAGAAATTATCAAATTATATAAAGGCCAAAAATAACTAGGATTGATTTTTTATTCTACTATCAGCTTTAAGTGGTAGACAGATTACATTAATTTCCAAGATTTCTTTTTATAAAAGAGATCCCTTGGGAAAAAAATCATGAAATGCCAACAAAATTCTAATGCTAACCAAAGTTATTGCTTTATGGAAAAAAGGCACGAATGAGTAGAAACTCATAGAATTTCTTTCTTTTGGATTGCCTGTATAAGCCAAGATAATGTCTAAAATATTACTTCCCATAATTGGCGATTATAAATTATTCACAAAACAACTACTAAGATTAAACATAATGGTAAATGTACCCAACTATAATGTTTATTGAATATACAGTATCTTGTACAAAAAAAAATATCCTTAGTACTTTCAATAATCGGAGACAATTCATTAAATTGGATTACAAGTTGCCTAGAAATTAAAAAAAAGGCAAGGATTTCAAATTATACATCATTTATATACATACATTTTACAAAAATTTATGTGTAAAAACTTTACAAAAAGAAATAAAAAGGAATCTATTTAGTAAGAGATTCCCAAATATAAATTTATTTTATTTTGGCCTTAATTTTCTTTTTTTTTTTTTTGAAAAAAAAATATATATATATAATTTTGTTTGATATATATATATAATTATGCTATAACTCATTTTATCATAATTAAAATATGTTTCAAGATTTCTTAAGAATAGGCTCTAAGATGTAAAGGGAAATAAAAATACATAAATGTTCTTTTGATTGTAATAATGTTTATTTGTTTTTGTATGTTAATTTTAGTATGAGATTTCATGTTTGATTTTTTTTTATTTTGACAAACTTCACTTGCGGACACTCAGAGAGAGTAATTTTCTAAGAAAACAAATTTTTTACCAAAGAATGAATTAAATTTAAAATAAAATAAATTGATCTATTTTTTTCACAAGTGAAGTCATGTCGAATATATGTATATCAAAATATACTTACCATAATTCTTTAAATAATTTTATTATAGATTTCCCAGGATGGGATTCTATAATTTTATATTTCTTTAATTTGAAACAAAGTAATATGCTATATATATTTTGACCTAGTAACTGTGCCACTGGAAAGCATCAGTTAATTATAATGCATTTTTTTTAAAGTTAGGAAAGTGGAAAGGGGGAATTTATTCGAGAAGTAATTTTCCTTATTCTATATATTTGGTTTGTGTTAGTGAAATATTTATGTAAAGTAGTTGGTTGCACAGGTTGATTTCTATGCAGTATTAGATCATTTAAGGCTATTTAATTATAATTATTTCATATTTAGTGATTATAATATCTCAGGTTAATAAAGAATGCTCAGAGTAGTGTGAAAAAACCTAAAATGATCATTTATATGTGTTAGGAGTTGACTCCCAGCTCCACATATGTCTGTGGCCGGAGAGGGTGGTTGAGGTAGAGTTGGTTAGTCAGGATGATATCTGTATAGGCGGACATGACAGATCTTCATAATTTTCTATCTCCTTTCAGTATTTGTTCATAACATGGTGGACATATTGAATTCACTTTTTCTTCATTGGAATAGGCATGCAAGTGTCTGTGAAGCAGCTCATATCATCCTACATGTGCTTTTTTCCTTTCATTTTGCATTCATGTTTATTAACCTGACAGTTTTTTTTTGCCTACCTATTATGTAAGAAACAGGGAAATGATTCTACTCAAGAGTCTCTGGCCTGAGTAACCAATTCTTTTGTTAATTCAAGGTTAGTTAAAATCTTTTAATTTAGCTAATTTATGTTATAGTTTTATAAGGACAGATTTTAGTTGAAAGCCCAACTAATGTGACTTGTTTGCTTGATAATTGACTGATCTATTTTTTTTATAATATCTTACAGTTTTAATCACTGTGAGGTTAGGTTCATGCTATTCCAGCAAGATCCACTAATGTAATAAAATATTATTTTATTTGAGATGTAAATTTATAAAAATAAATAAAATCAATCCTTTTCTTTTCTTATGTCATTGGAATAAGATGTCGAATCAGTCTTAGTATAATTGTTTCTTTGATATCCATTTTAATATAAAATGTTTTTAAATCTTTTTTAAATAATAAATAAAGTATTTATTCAGTATATACAATCAGTTGGTCAAATGTTTAGACATGCTGATGTATTTATTACCCTGAACTAAATGTGAATGGAGAATTTAGAATCCGTGGTCATTTACTTCTGAAATCTTTTTTTTTTTTTTTTTTTAAATAAATGTAGACAAAATAAAAATTGTGCAAACTAAATAAATGAAATGTTAACCACTAATGTGAATCTGTTTATGCAGGACGCGGTCTAAGATAAAGTTCTATGTAATTTATAAAATTAATGTAAAGAATGTTTTTTAAGAGCTTGAGTTAAATGTAAATGTAAAATAATTAATGAGTTTAAAAAATATATATCTAAAACAAAACTTCCAGTGTTTTTCGAATCCTTTCATTTACTTTTTATTTTAAGTAATCTTTGATTTTAAATATACATATAAATGTAATCACTCAAGTTTTCATTAAAATATAATTGAAAATGAATCTCATGCTTGAAGGCTTGGCTCCGGCACGGTGAAAATGAAGGAATTCGATGTTATGATCAAGAAAGGTTATTGATTAGATCTTTGACCTGGGGATATAGGTAAATAGGGCAGAATCTCTGATGTACCTGACTTATATATCTTGTACATCATGAGACTCTAGGTACTTTACCTGTATTCCGGGTTTTGTTGGATCAATAGAGGTTTTTCGACTGGTACAATATATATTATCTTCTCTCATACATCACTGAAAACTTACTGAACTGATATCACCGTATTTGAAATTTGTCCACCAGACCCCCTACTATAAAGAAAGCAGGGTGCTAATCTGAAATATTTCATTGTCATCAATATATAATACATGTACAAAATTTGACAGAATTCCATTTAATAAAAATATATTAAACCTCAATTTCAAATTTTTTTCTACATAAACAATTAGTTTCTAACATAAACAAAATGTTTAAAAATGGAAAAAAAATGTTTTTTATGAGTTGTGATCCCTTCCTAATTTTGTGAATAACATTATATGTTAATTCAAACTTTTATTTAATTAATAAAAAACTGGACTATGAATGCTAACAAAAGTTACTAATATTGTCTATCTATTTACTGCAGATACTAGGAAAATATTCACTCTAATTTCACAAAAATGATTTTGTATAGGTAGTCAGAGCTGTTAACTCAAATATAATTTTAAATTATATTTAAAACATTTTTCCTCTTATAATTTTTTTTTTAAGCTGGGCAAAGTCTTAACAAATAAAATTTCTCTAAAATGTCTTGAGTCACAATAAGTGGTGCTATTTTAGTATTATGTTTTGGCTCGGGGTTTTTTTTTTTCAAATTAGTCATGTGACCTGAGTTCTACATTTTTTTTTCGTTTTTGCATACTTTTTTATCACTTAGATGTATCAGACAACGTTTTTAGTTGTTTTTGAAATTCAAAATGGCGGAGATCGCATACTAAAATAGCATCCAATAATTTTTGTAAATTGTTAGTGGATAACATTGGAAAATTACTGAAACGATATTCTCTTTTAATTACATTAACCTATTATTGTATTTGGTTTCAAGTTTATTATGATATTTGACATCTGGAAGTATGGATAATAGATTATTATATTGCATGCGTTTTTTTTCTAATAACTTAATAAAAATTGTCTTTATCTTGGAAATGTATTTTATGAAAAATATTTTAATTATTAAAAAAAAAAAAAAGAGACTAATATAAACATAAGTCAAAAAAAAAAACAATCAAAATCTAAAAATACTTTAAGTAATTAATATCGTTTATTCATAAAGAGATTGAATTATTTTAGACTTTTAGATAAAAGTTTATAAAATATTTAAATAAACAGATTTTATTTCAGATAAAATACGTAAATTAAAATATGTTTATATCATTACGCTATATTTGCCATAACCACACTAATATATAGTAGATTAATAACCTAGTAACTTTTCTATTTTAATTAATCTTTTTTACTTTGTAGCAGATCGCATCTGCATTTTCTCTATAGTGTTATCAGGCATTGATTAATTAATGAGACTAAACTGCATACAATAGTTTGCAATTCTCTTGCCTGATTTACAGTCAAGAAACTTTTATTTGAATCGGACTTTTTTTTTCTACCAAATAAATAATTATTGTGATGTGAAATTTATAAAAAAGGTTTCTTCTTAAATGAAGTTATATAATTATGAATGGAAGGCAATATTCATAGAAAACTTGTAAGGCAAATTAAACAAACTCTTCTGAAAACTGCTTTATGCTACTTAAAATTAACTACTTGTGACCCTCCCTCCTTCCCCAATTTTTACTGGCACGCAAACTATTTATATATCATAATTTTCTTCACTATCTTTTTGTAGCTAAAATCTGTACTAATAAAAAATTACTGAAAACAAGGTAAAATAAATAAATATAATTGCTGAAACAAATAATAAGAATAGCAAACAATCTGCTACACTCATAACACAAATATATATATATAGTTCCCTATGGTTAACCTCCCCTGATGAAGTATTGCTACACATCTAACTTAATCTATGTATAGTTCTCTTGGGTTCATTTCCCCTGATGCAGTTTAAGACTGCTGTTTTCAAGGTGGTTACCACTGGTCTCAGTTTCTCAAACACTTTGGCCCCGATCCAATTCAGCTGCACATGAACACATTTGACTTTGTTATAGAACTCTGTGAACATCACTATTAAGCTGCAATTACTTCCATCTCTCTGCAACCATTGGTAAACTCATTGTAAATCAACTGGGAAATCAATTCTTTACATCTATCTGCTATTCAGACTTTCCTCTGGCCCCAGTTTCCCAAATTCTTTGGGCCTGGTCAGCTGCTGCCCATGAACACATTTTCACTGTAGAGTACTGCATACTCACTGAAGCTACTGTCACTTACATTTCTCTGCAAAATGAACTGGAAAATGAACCCTGCATTTTGTTGCTTACTCTATTTATAGTTTTTTATCACATGATAGAATTCATCTTAGCTTTTAATTACTCACACAATGAATTACTTATTTCCATATATAGTAATCTTTTAGGTCTATAAAATTAAATGCTCTCCTAGGAGTTAATTCTTATATAAGGTAATTTATAAAGCCTATTTCATTAATTAATTAGTCTCTTATCAACAAATATTTGTAGTCAGCAAATATTTTTTGGAATTTATCAACTGCAATGTTCTTTTTGCAATTAATGTAAATTTAATCATTAATTAAATCTAACATCCATAAGTGATCTAAAATATATTTCTACTTTTTTCTGGAATGCACAAACTTATACTAATGTCAATGTAAATATTTTTACAAAACATCACAATAATATTATATTAGAATTCAATTTACAATTGAACTCTGATTAGAAGCAATAAATTATGATATTTTAAGTCAAATAAACTGATACCAGTATACTATGGTATCATATTCTATAAATCTGTCAAATGATTCCAATAAAACTAGAAATAATAACATGAAAGGCTAAAACCTTTGACAGAAGCACCTTAAAAATGCTTATGTGACAGCCAATCAGAATACGAGAATTGAGAGTTCCATGTGCAGTCATTATTACATCTGATTGGCTGTCACATAAGCATTTTTAAGGTGCTTCTATCGAAGGTTTTAGCCTTTCATGTTATTATTAGATCATCTGCTAGTGCTTAATAAATTTAATATATTTAAAACTAGAAAGTAAATTCAAGTATTTTATAACTCTTTGAAGTAAGTTTTTTCCAAATCTAAAGTAAAAGTAATCAAAGGGTTTTCTGTTCTAATCTTTTTTCACCTAATTGTATTGACACCATTTTTTTAACGAAATCAAAATTGTGAACAAAGGAACAAAATGTGTAATCAACACTATTAAATGACATTTGTTTTTGCTTGAAGTTTTGCTGTAAAAGTGAAATGATAAATCTTTATTTATAAAATTATTAAAGCTTATTTAAATTTACTTTTAAATAAATTTGTTACAGTTATATTAATATGACTAATGAAAATAAAAAAAAAACAAAAATTATCAAGCAGTAGAGAATTTCAAAATTGGTGGACTGATGAGTATCGAATGGTTAACAAAGGCACCAGGGTAATATGTGTTTTATATTCTGGAACAATTGTATTGAGAACATCATTGGTAAAATGGCATTATAAGGTCAATCATAAATCACTTTATGAAAAAAGTAAAGATAAACAAAAAGAATATATTGCTCAAGCATTTAAAAATGTAAGTATTCAATCAACATCTATAATGAAATTTATCGAAAATTCTTCAAATATAACTGCTGCTAGTTTTTTTATTTCAGATGTAATTTCCAAACATGGGAAACCTTTTAATGATGGAGAATATATGAAAGAAGCATGGATAAAATGTGCACCAGTTGTTTTTGAAGATTTTGAAAACAAGTCAAAAATTATTTAGAGCATGAAAGATTTATCATTGGCTAGAAATACAGTTAAACAAAGAATTCTGCAAATGACTAGCAACATAACTTACCAACAAAAAAGTGATATAAAATCTAGTTTAATTTTTCTCAGCCTTGATGAACATACATACATAAATGGATCAGCTTGTTTGGCTATTTTTATTCACTATTGGGTTGAGAATAATATCAAAGAAGAATTGATCAGTTTAACCTCATTAGTAACAACAACAAAAGGAATAGATATTTGCAACATAGATGTTGCCAAATTTGTATCAGTAACTACAGATGGTGCTTATGACTGGAAAAGGAAATAGTTTTCTCACTTTATTTATCAACCGTATTGGACATTCAATTTTGGGTTTTCATTGCATTGTACATCAGCAGGGTTTATGCATGAAGGCCAGCTTTAAGCCACTGGATGATGTTATGAAGATTGTGACTAAGTTAATCAATTTTATATCTACACATTGAGTGAGATAAACTCAGTATACAATGGTTTACTTGTATATAACAATGTCCGAAAGTTGTTGAAGAAAAGTTTTTTCAAAGTTTCATTGAGTGTTTAAAAAAATAGACTTTTTATATAATGAGAAAATCATTGAAAAATATAATGAATTAATTGATGTTGAATGTCTTTCAAAATTAATGTTTTTAACTGATATGTGTTTACATATAAATGATAAAATGATAAACTGCAAGGTTATAATAACCCAATTGTCATGTTTGATTTGATCAAAGCATTTTAAGTTAAACTACAAATTTTCAACTATAATGTTATTTCTTACACCTTCAAATATTTTCTAAATCTAAAAAAGTTCTTGACGGATTTAAAATCTCATGAGAAACCAGATCAAGTAAAATTGACCCAAGACATTTGTACTGTTATTCAATCGATAATTGATGGAATTTCTTTAAGATTTATACAGTTCAGACAATTTTCAGAAATATCAAAAATTCATTTTATACCCAGACATAACATCAATGGATAGTCTCAAGTTAGAGATTTTTGAGTGGCTTAATTTGAAAGATATGGAAATGCAATGACTCAATTTTCTATATGGAAACAAAAATTTGTTGGCCTGAGGAATGAGTTAGAAACAATGGAAAATGATCGATTATTGGATACATATATGTAAAAAGAATGCTGAAGAGGAACTATTGATTGCCTGGAATGCTATTCCTGAAACATTTAATTGTTTAAAAAAATTAGCGACCACTATATTATCAATTTTTTCTTCTAAATATGCATGTGAATCATTATTTTTAAAAACGAATATAATTAAAGAGAATTAAAGAAATAGAATGGCAGATGAATCTAGGTCAGCATGTACATTATTAAAAATGAAAAATATGAACCAGATGTAAAATATTTGGCATCCAATGTACAACAGCAAAAGTCTCATTAAATAATATCTATTTATTTCAATTTTATATGTTTAATGATAAATTCCAAATTAATTTTATATGTTTATTTCCAAAATTTTGTTTTAATTACTATTAATTTTTTACTATTACATTTTATTCAACTTATGCTTTTCTAAATAAATATTGTTTACTTGTATTTAGCTTATTTAAAAATTTTGTTTAATTATTATTGTTATTATTTTGTTTTATAAACTTTTAAAAAACTGCAATAATTGTATGGCACGCCAATCATTCAATAAATATTTTTTGGAAATTTTTTGCACGCACATGTAAAAAGGTTCGCCATCACTGTTCTAATGTATAATCACAAATTACTCTTAATTGCACTGATGTATTCCCGTTTATACTTTCGTTCCCTTTTGATAAAAGTAGTTTCACTAGATCTATTTTTATCTAGATGCACTTTGATTAATCTGCCATTTAATGTTTGGAAGATACTCATTGCTTATAAAAATGATGTATGTAGGTAAAGATCCGTAGTGCATTAAAATGAATAATGTCTTATCCATTTCATTGTCAGCCATGTGATCATCCCTATGATAATAAACTGCTTTCAGGGATAAGAAGAAGCTAATAAATATAGCACTACAAAAGTTATAAATGATATAAAATAAAAGTAATATCTTAAAAGATTAAAAGTAATTATAATAGGTAATGTTCTTATGATACAATAAATTATTAGAAGTTATATTTTAAAATAACAATAAAATAGGTTTATTAAAAGTTAAGAGAAACTAATATGGAACGTATTGCAAAACAAGTGTTAAAAGAATAGATTTTAAGTAATTTGATTAAAAATAAGTTAATAAAGAGATTAAGTCTGTTTTGACATAAAAGATTAATACAAAAGAAAAATTCAAGCAATTTAATAAATAATGTGTTTTGAAAATTTAATCACTTAAGTAATGATGATGTTTCGAAAATTCTAATAACTAAAATAAAATGAGATCTTAAAGATGTTGAAAATAAGAGATTATCAAAGGTGTTAAAAACAAGTAATCATTTGCATATTTTCTATCACGTTTATATACTATGTCAGTGATAAAATATATTTACATCATCAATTGCTTCAGTCAACCACATCTTTGTTAAAAGACCAATATAATTACGTAATAATAATTCAGTTTCAAAATCAATTGTCTTAGTTCTAAATTCATATACATTTGGATAATAGCAATTTATTGATTACATATTGATTTATTAGGAATCACTTCTTGCAAATTTATATCTTGCACTTCTACACTACTTTCATTAACAGTACCATTCATCATATTATCATTTTCTTTTCCAATTAGTGTATTAATATCTAACTCAGTAATAGTTTCCTTGGGAGCATTATCTTAATTATTCAACATCATTAACATTTTTAAGTTTCCACAAAAGGACTGCCAAGGTAGATTTTTAAGTATAACAATTGCCTGTATCATGTTCCAGTTTGCATAAATAAAAAATATGATCTTTAATTTCATAACCAAAGTACTTTTTTTTAATTTTCAATAATATCCTTTGCCACTAAACACCACATGATCACCATTTCTTATGCTTTCTCATAACTGTTATTAAAGCAGGTAAAACTCTCCATACACTAGTGTCACTCATTGCAAGCCAGTGTAATCAATGGATGCCAGCAGGCTTATGCATAAAATCCCTATCTAGTGCCTACTCATCCAATATCCCCAGACTTGTTTCTAGTTTTGTAATTAAATAGATAAAAGGTGGTTGCTGAAGAGTTACATTAGATCATAATATCTAAGTGCAGTGCTCTCAGGCTCCTCACTGATGAAATCCACAAGTTAGAAACTAGCCTAATGCAACCCTCCAGCAGCCACCTTTTATCTCTACTTAATTACAAAACTAGAAACTAGTCTGGGGTATTGGATGAGTAGGCACTAGATATGGATTTTATGCATAAGCCTTCTGGCATCCATTGATTACTCTGGTTTGCACTGAGTGGCATTACTGTATGGAGAATTTTGCCTGTTTTAATACTAATTGCAGTCATGTCATTACTAATTCTTGTCAAAAAAAATTTTTAAATACTTTCTTAGCTTTAGTAGCTTTCAAAATATGATTTGTTTGATTTCCTATAACAAGGGAAACATTTTCTGTATCAAAATGTTTTTTGTATGTTTCTTTTCTATAGTACACAATTTTAAATCTATTTTCTTTTTTCAGTATTATCACATGAACAGAGATTATGTGCTTGCTTTACATTTTTAAATTTAATAAACTCCTTAGACACTGTATGAGATATCATATCCTTGTTTATTAACTTTACTTACTTTATTTTTATGTTTATTCATTTATAAATAGATTTTTTTGCCATCATGTTTTTTTTTCAACTAACTGCTTTTGAGATTTACCTCCTGTATTCATTATAGTCCTATTTGCCTTTAGCAAAGGGGTGAAACCAGAATCAATATTAATAGTATCCAATACAACTTCTTTTATTTTTAACGTTATTCTCATTAATTCAATTTTAATTATAATATTTTCATTTTTTAATAATTTTATTTCATTAAATAAATCTACCACAACATTTAAAATTCTATATAAAAAGTTTATTTCTTCATAAAAAATACAATTTGCATTCATTTTTGTAGCTGTTGGAATCATAATAATCAATTTCTAAATGATCCATCAAGTATCATTAATTACTGCAATTTTGGATTTAAAATAACCTTCAATACTATAAGTTACATCTTTATTTCCAATCATTTTTATTCAACCACAATTGTTATAATTTAACTGTCTTTGTTTCAATTTCCATTTCTTTTTTTTTTTGAAACTTACAACATTTTTTAAAGATAAAACATTCCATTTTATTTTTATGCAGAAATGTTATATTATTTTTTATTTATGACACATAAAATTTATTATCAAATTTAATCCATGATTACTTAGATGTTATACTCTCTGGTTTTACTGATCAACTTGAATATTAACTCCTATTTTAATAATCAAAATTCTGTTGCATCGCAGAGATATTAGAAAAAATGTAGTAAGGGTAGCATTTTAAGTATTTTTTGACATCAGCAGCAAGTTAATTCATCATGGCCACTCCATAGCTAAACTATGTGGAAAGCTGATCTTATATACTAATATAACATTATTTACTAACTTCACTACTGTGGATAGGTCTTTGGTATTAGAGCTGCAACATGGAGCATGTATTAGACCTACTGTGCCTGTTCACATTCATATCAATCTGCAGATAACTTTGTAATCTTGGGATCTGACCAAAATAATATGTACACAGATCTTAATACATGATGTTTTTGGCAAAAAAAAATATACACAGGTCTTGTACGTGATATTTTGGCAATATTTACAAAGTTATCAGGGGGGGGGGGGATACAAATGTGAAAAGGGCACAGAAAGTCTAATACATGCTCTATATTGCAGGACTAAAAATAACTAAAAGTAAAAACGTAATGTGATTTGCGATCTTAATGATAAAAAAATTGTTAGTTTAAATATGGACTAAACAAACAGTAAATGATTTTGGTTTTTATATAATAAGACATTCAAATATGTACCACTTGGACAGTAATAACTTTTAAGAATGACATTTGAAATCAAAAAATAAATGTGATTTGTGATCATAATGAAATGACATTACATAACAAAAATTGTTAGTTTAAATATGCACTAAATTAACAGTAAATGATTTGGGTTTTTAAATAATAAAACATTCAAATATATACGACTTGGACACTAACAAATTTTAAGAATGACATTTGAAATAAAAAAAAAGTGATTTGTGATCTTAATGACGTGGCATTACACAAAAAAATTGTTAATTTAAATACGCACTAAACAAACATTAAATGATTTTGGTTTTTAAATAATATTTATAAAAACACATTAAGAATACTCATATGATATTTACCGTGTAATATATAACAAGAATTGTCACCTTGAAACAAAAAATGTAATATTACCCCAGAAAATGGAGATGTTAAATATAAGCTTGTAGATTGGTGTGGCAATTTGTTTGGATTTATCTTCCTAAAGGATTAATAATGTCTACAGTTATCATATAGTAGGTTGTGTATTTTCAGAATTATATGAATGTGCTAACAACTTTTTTCGGGTGTTGGATTTTTAAACCCATTAGCCTCATAAAAAGAATAAAGACGGCATCTAAAGATATCTGCATAATCAATGTTGATTATTGATGAAGACTAATACACACAAATTAATCATGATTTTGTTGACTCTATCATTTGGTATCCAGTGCCTACTCATACTCATAAGAGATTGCTCCTAAAATAAAGGGATACTTTGTAAAAGAGATCCAACTAATCATATTTAATGTATTCTACCAAATTGATGCATTTATTGGTATTATCGTGAACAGTGACTGTTTGCAAATGAATATGGTCATTCGACTTTAAGTGAGTATTCAAGCTTGATTTGGTTAATGGTCCATGGTATTCTTAAAATCTATGTAAACAATCGCTTTCAAAAATTATGCAGCGATCATTACAAAACAAAATATTGAATGAACTTATTTTTTTAAATACAATTTTTACTTTTAAATTTTATTTTTCCCTCAGTAATTCAATTTTTTTTTTTAAAAAGTATTCTATATAGCAATATAACTTTTAATTTAAAAAAAACAAAACAAAGGGATAATAAAACTCCTGTGGCGATATTTACTTGAAATCAATAAAACAAATTTATTTCCTTGCAAAAAAAAAAAAAAACATGTTGCAGCAAAATATTTATTTAAATTCTCTAAAATAATTATCTGAAATGCATTTTCTTTTCAGTAAATGGTTATTTTTTAATTTATTTAAAGAAAAAAGTTTCTTTATAAATAAATTGATATTATTTCAATAATTAGTTTTAGGCAAACAAAAATATATTGAACAATACCCAAGAAACCTCAAAGTTTTAAAAATATTTAAATATGAATGATCACCTCGATTGAATGGATTGGAAGTCATCGCAACCATGATTTTATGTGAGTTTTTTCTTACGTATTGTACTTATTTTCTGTGTTTATTTTTTCTTTGGGGGGGGGGGGGGGTAAGTAGACAAGAATTAACCTTTGGTGTGTTTTGAGTGCTTTAAAAATTAGTGATTCAAAAGAAAAATACATTATTAACTTAATCAATATCAAAATAATAATAACAAATATTTATGTACACACACATTATAGTTTAAAAAAATTATTTATTAAGTACAAGCCTAATTAGATGATAAAAGTTATCTCAAACCAGAAACATAAAGATTAACTTTAAACAGTTGATATAATAAATAACTTGGATAATTGCAATATTCATTTTAAATAATTATTTAAGTTAACTAATAATTTATAAAGCACATACTCATTATGTAAGTAATATATATTAAGTCAGGGATGGGCAATAGTGGCCCGCCAAGACAATCAGAAAAATCTGCCTTGAACTGAGATTTCGTTCCTGTGTGTGACCGTAGATTCGTCTCTTATTTTCAACTAGGATGGCCATGTACAGTGCTTTTCCAGTTAATATGGTTAATATCAATTTTGTCTTTGCATTAGCAAATATATACATTTCCAACTTCAGTGAAACTATAAACCCTCTGAAAAAATGTAAAATTGGTGATGAATGTCATGTGTTTAATGAAGAATGAACAAACAAATATTTTTTTGGTAATACAGGGAATAAAGCAGTGCGTTTATTGTGTCACAAAAAAATGATGCAGCCCTCCGCTAACCTTTACTTCCACAAAGTGGCCCCCGATGTGACCCTCCATCAACCTCTGTGGCCCCTGAGCCAAAACAATTACCCACCCCTATATTAAGGCTATAACCTTAAGATTATGTGCCTAGATGCGACAGTAGGGATTTCTACAAATCTTAATGCTCTTGTCTTTTAAAGTCATTAATCTTGTGTTAAGATTTGTAGAGGTTCCTACTGTCGCATAGTCTTATATTATTTAAGTTAACATCAATTTAAGGGTTAAACTGAAACACATAAGTAAGAAAATGTTGATTACAAAGTTATTTTAAATCATTTATTCAAGAATAATGTCAATTGGATTAACTTAAATTATAAAAATTAAATTAAAATAAGACTTACTAACTTAGCTTTTTTTGCCTAAACAGAGATTTTTGAAAGTTCATAATATGAGCACCAGTTTACTACAAATTAGTTGCAATATTTATTCTTTACAAACTAACTGTCCAGAACACTATTGATGAAATTGTACTTCAAGAGACTATCTTCTTAAAATTGCTAGATTTACAGTTATTTATAACAGAACGCATTCTAAACATGATGTAACTACTTTTTGTTTCCAATTATCTTATAATGCAACCAACTTCTATTGAAGATAAATTCAAATAGTTTTGCTATCACTATTTGGCTAAATAGCTTTATGAATGCGCTGTTTACAACCCCCCCCTCCCACCCATTCCCAATATAATCTGTTCTCTATTTCCATATATTTTTCTACACCTTCTGTAGGGATATCAATTTTCATAGGAATCTAAGGAGTTATGTAAATAAGGATCAAACAGATTGATAACTTGTAGAATAGTTGAAGTAAAACAATGTGCGCTTACTTTATGATTCTAAACAAATAAGAACATTCCATTCAGGTAGATGGAAAGCAGAAACAATTTATGTTCTATTTCTACCCACTAATGTATTGAGATTATATCATTTTCCACCCAAGCAGCATGAATTTATATTTGGAATCTGAATTTCTATTATTGAAAGCTATTTTGCTCTGAGATGAAAGTTAAAAAAGCTAACTAGAGTTGTTATACTGTATTTCTTCAACAAAATATTAATAGCATCTCTCTTAATTCTTTCTTGCTATGATACATCTAAGAAACTGTTAATAACAGTCACCAGAGGGTCCATCCCTTATGGATATTGCAAGCAATTTATGCCAGATGAGCATAAAACTAGATGTGCTTTGTTCAGCAAGATTTTGTCTATCAAAGATTCAAAAATTACTGAAACTTATACAATCATTGGATGATATTCGAAAAGAAAAGTGGAGAAGGACTACAGAGAAACAAAACTTTACAATTATAAATCTTGGGTATATGAAAATTTGGTGAATGTAGAAGTACCTCTAAAATAACCACTACTGTCACTGATAATCAGATTACCAGTTTATATATCAGATTTCTAAACGTAGATTGATAGAATACAGAAAATAATCATTTGAGCAGAATTGCTAGCATCTTATACACAATGACTTTATAATAGCAGTCTGATAAATCCTATAAATCAGGGATGTCCAACCTTATGGTGACACTGAACCACATTGGAAAATGGTTGTCATCTGCCACACCTTAAATATACTAACAATATTGAAAGCTGATTAAAAAAAAGATCATTGTATAATTTTGGAGATGTCTACTACAGATAATTAATAGTGTTTTGGAATAATAAAGTAAGTATGCAGCATACTATTCAGAGAGACTTAAAATCATTGAGCAGGCTCCATGTTTTGTCATCATTAATATAGAAAATGTACATATTTAAGTAACAAAACCTCATTGATATTTTTTACATATTTTTTATTACAAAGCACGAGAGGGAACATAAAACTAATGAATATTTGACATTATACTTGAATAAGTATATTTATTTTAATTACATTGCTACAAATAAACACAAAAAATTTCATTATATTTGAAATATGTTTACAATTTTGCATTGGCCAACATTCATAGCCATCCTGGACTGCAAATGATTCTCAGGTTGCAGGATGGATATCCCTGCTGTAGATGTTTAACTTGTTCTTGATTGTTTTAAATTAGAAATAGAATAGGAACAAATAACATACTTCCAGAATTTTTAAAAAATTCAGAACCATAAAATTATTCATGGGGCCAACATTGGTAACAAATGTTATTGCCCAATATCATTATTATGGGTTCTCTAAAAATGTTTTGAAAGAATTATGGTAATAAGAATTTTGATAATAGTTGAGTGTCTGCTTCTTTTATTTGCTTTAGACTGTTCTTTAAAAACTGGTGTTACTTTGATTTATTTAACCTCAGCTTAGGATTCTGTTTGAAAAAATGGGCTTCTAAAAGTTTTCAAAATTCTTAAATGCAGGAAAACATTAATTAACTTGACAAAATGTGCTCCAATAAAAAACTTCAAGTGAAATTAAATAATCATCCTAGTAGATATAAAAATTTTCAAAACAATTTGTCACAAGATTCAGTTCTCAGGCATTTTATTTAATATATTCATTAATGATCTTCCAGATACAGAGAGCAGGAAATTCATCTATGCTAATGATATTGCTTTGAATTTTCAAAAGGGATCCTTTCCTGAAATAGAAAAATCTAATGAAAAAATACAGGAGTCTTATTCTTAATCCAATAAGAATAGTTTATATATAAAATAATAAACCAATTTTGAATAAAAAGTATTTAGAATTTGGTATAAACTTACAAGGAAGGATAAGTTTATATATAAAAATGATAAAAACAGTTTTGAATAGCAAGTGTAATTATAATAACTGAAGAATATTTTATATAAAAATGTAAATTAAAGAAAAAAATTAAAATGTAAAAATAGAAAAGTAAAAAAATTAAAAAATTAAATTATGTCATAATAATATTTTTGATTATGTTGTTTATGGAAATTCTTTGTAAACATATATGTATATAAAGAGCTCGTAAATAAGCTCTTAACAAGCTTTGCAGAATATTCCTAACCCCAGGCCGTTTTCTGCTACTGCCTTCCTCAGTGAGGTGCTAAAATATTCAAGCATCCTAGCACCTCACTGAGGAAGCCAGTAGCAGAAAACAGTCTGGGGTTAGGAATATTCTGCAAAGCTTGTTAAGAGCTTATTTGCGAGCTCTTTATACAACACTTGTAATACAAGCCTGCTTAAATTAGGTCATGTGATATTTGACTTGATTTTTTGTAATTTATATATGTGTATATATATTGTAATGAAATTTTAGATATGAATGGGCAACAATAATATAATTTTTAATAAATCTCAATGGCTTACCATTATTGCAACTATTATTTGTTATTAATATCTTTATTACCATTGCTGCAGATGACAATTTTAGAATTATTGATAATATTACTTTATAAAGTAATTTTTTATATAAAACTAAGATGGCCTCCTATAAATGTTTTATAAACAGTGTTTCAAAATATGCATATCAATTTTTTTTTATTGCAGCTTATATTTAGTTATGGAAACATGCATGCACATAAATTTACTTTTAAAAGAACAATACGTGGAATAAAAATGCATAAAACTACAACTTAGAGATAAATAGTATTAGTATAGTAATATTTTTATTATTGTACATATATGATTAAAATTATATTTAATAGTAGTAGAAAATTTTAACAATATTCAATACATGTGTGCGCATGCTCAAATGTTCATATTTATTAGATATATTTAAATTTAGAAGAGTATAATCATAAAATATTTAGTAAATTTATTATTACTGATAGTCATATTAAATTAGGATGAGAATATGAATAAATAAATAAAAATGTTTTATTAAAATATTTACAATAGGAATATTTTATTTATAATATGATAATGTGTATTTGATTTTAATAATTAGTGTAATATTGTAGTTAAAATATTTATATTATTTTTGTCATTTTAAAATTGTCTCCTTGAAATTTGATGCTATAATTTCTTAAATTTTTTAGAAATCACCTGATGCCTGTCATATTCTGGCAACGATAATGAAATTTTTTTGAACCCAAAAGTGTGAAGAATTTTTACCAAAGATAATGATTTAATAAATCATATGTCACAAACCTATAAATAGACCTGCTAGTTAAATTTTTTTTTCTTTGCCATCTGCAGGGGAACTGTAAAGAGGATAAATTTAAAGTTAGCTATCTTGAAATATAAGAACCATGGAGTAGACAACTAAACAAACATTTGTCTCTGGATGGCAGATGGACCTCAAAACTGTCCTAAATGGAGAATTAAAATAATTAACAATGTTCATCATCTGATAATGCACTAAACACTTCTTTCTTCTTCCTCTTCCTTAATTTTGCTTCTTTATATACAACAATATATCTTTTCAAAATAATCACAACTGCTTAAAGCAAAAATATTTATTATAATAATAAAAATTAAGATTTATGTATTTTTTAAAATTTTATAGGGGGGGTTTATTATGGTGTGTGTATATATGATAGCATATTTTAAAATGTATAAAAAGAAAATATAAATTATTGAAGGATTAAAAATTATATTGCTAAATTACTCAATGTTTAAATACTTAAAAAAATTTAAATTTAATGTAATAAATGATGTATAGTGTTTAAGAGTGTTATTATGTGTATAGATTGATTGTTAATTCATTAATGTATACTATATATAAGTTTTGGTTGTATTGTTATATTTAAATTTTTGTAGATCTAAAAAAGACTGTGAAGAACAGTTGAAACTGTTATTATAATAATAAATATTGTTGCTTAAATGGTGTAAGAATTTGTGATTATTTTGGAAAGATATATTGTTGTTTAATGCACTATAAGAAAGAAAATTTTAAGATTTTTATTTCACTTCATTTTGGAATGTTATTCTATTTTATATATTATAATGCTAGAATGGAGAGCTCAATCTACAGACATTTGGCATTATAATATTTACAAATTTCTTTGCTGTTTTTAGTCTACTAAAAAATAAAAAAAATATTGGTACAATAAGATTGACAAATATTTTAGTTCAAATCCTTAATATTTTTGTGGTTGACACAGAAACAGCGCCTTTGGCGGCCACATGGGGCATAAGTTACAACTACCAAATATTTTTATTTTAATTGAATTGTTAAATATTGTCATTGTTAGATTTATTGTTATAAGTAGATAAAAGAATTTATATTAATAGAAGTATATAAATTCTAAGAATTTATCTCTAAATTGAAGTTGAAGAATGCTAATTAATTTTTCATTTTATAGATAACAAACGTTTACTTTGAATAGAGGAAATTATAGAGAAGGGGGGTGAAATGAATTAAAAACCATGTTGTAATAATTAAAAAAAAGATTGGGTGGTAATTAGTTTCAGTTGAAGTTTAGCAGCTAGCTGGTGATAATAATGATTGGAGGGCATTTTGTTGTTTAAAAAAAATCAAAATTAGTTGAAAAGTTCAGCCAATAATTGATTCCTTATTAAGCTTTGATGGGAATTTAGTCCATGGTAAATTTGATAAAAAAATATTTCATGAAGTTGAACTGAGATTGTTTTCAAAATTTGAAGAAATAAAAAATAAAATCATGGTGGGTTAAAATTAAAATTAATATATACCCACCTAAAGCCTGATTCCATGTGGAACTGTCTACAGAGAAGCAGTGGAAAACCACTAAACATCACATGATCACCATTTCTTATGCTTGCTCATAACTGTTATTAAAACAAACAAAACTCTCCATACAGTAATGCCACTCAGTGCAAGCCAGAATAAACAATAGATACCAGAAGGCTTGTGCATAAAATCTCTATCTACAAGCTAGAAACTAGTCTGGGGATATTGGATGAGTAGGCACTAGATAGGGATTTTATGCACACACCTTCTGGCATCCATTGATTACTCTGGCATGCATTGGCACTACTGTATGGAGAGTTTTGCCTGTTTTGAGAACCAATGGAGATAATGTTCTATAAAGAGTCTAAACATGAAATGAGATTCAAGAAGCTGCCTTAAAGTTATCTCTTACCTGGGATTTACATCCAGTGTCATCCTCAATTAAATAGCTATTTTTAAAAAATATGACTAATTCATTAAGTTACTAAAGATGTATTTTTCATTTATTTAGTCATTATGGGTTTTTTGTCATTGCAAATTGTTACTTAATTAAAAGATTTGATCTGTCTGCTATTAAGACTTCAATGCAAACATATAGGAGTCTATATTCTACCAATAAAGATTTTGTTCAATTTAACAGAAATAAACTCTATTAAGGAAGCATGAAGTACTATACTGCTCCTCTAGAATTGCAAATTTGAAGAACAAAAGAAAAATAAATAAATAAATGCTTTGGAACAGCTGGACAGTTTGACCCTAGGGTAAATAAATTTCTTTATTTTAAAGTAAAGCAATGTTTCCTTTTTGTATAATCATATGTGACCTTAAAGAAATACCATAAGATTTAATATAATTTCCAGAAAGGCTTAGTAATAAATAATATTATATAATAAAGTCATATAATGGATGAAATTAATCATAGAATTAAACTTGGTTGGAGTGTTTTTTGGCAGAAATAACTTGATACTAAAAGGAAATATGCCTATATTTGAAAAGGAAGGTTTTTAATAAATGTGTTTTACCAGTTCTTACTTATGGATCTGAGACTTGGACACTTAATACAAGAGCAATACAGTGACTTCAGACCACTCAAAGGTGTATGGTTGGGAGTAACAAGAAGAGATCGAAAATGCAATATATGGGTAAGAGAACAAACAGGTGTAAAAATTAAAAGACTGAAATGGAGTTGGGCTGGACATATTGCTAGAAGAGATGATAATAAATAGACAGTTGAAATCTTAAACTGGATTCCAAAAGATTGTGAAAGACCCAGAAAGAGATCACATGTGAGATGGGTGGATAAAAAGTGTGCAGGAGTGTGTGGAGAAGAGAAGCTAAGGATTGGAGAAGATGGATTGAACTTGGAGAATCCTTCATGCAGTGGATTAATAATGGTTGATGATGATGAATAAAGTTATGTTATTTTCTTTTATGCTATTAACTGTCACTTTATATATATATGTAATAATCACGAGTAACATTATATTTATTATAGAATATTTGTTAAAGATTTGTGGTAAATTTATAAAATATCTGTAAATATCTATGTATGTGTGTCAATTATCATCCTGTTTTTTTTTTCATGTATATATTTGTATATTGTGTGGAATCGTTTATTAAATTATAATGACTAATTATACAACTATTTATCACATCCCATTTTGATGTTGTCAGACATTTTTAACTTAAGAGAAATAGGTTCTTAGCTGAGTATATATATATATATAGGATATATGACTGGTTATTTGAATTACTATGCATGTGTTGCAAGTCTTTCCTTGTGGAGAGTGATGTCCTTATCCATAAAGGACCTGTATAATTATTTATTCATCTCAAGTGGATAAAATAAAATTTTGTATATATATGAATAGTAGATTCAAGAGCTTTACCGAATTAAAACTTCAGTTTTATGGTTGGAAATATGTTTGTGATATAAACTGTAGCATTTCTATTTTACTACATTATTATATGGTTGTAAATAATAATCAATTTTCATAGAAATTCTATATAATAGCTAGTAACAACTTATTATTTAATTTATGGAATAAATTAAAATACATTGTTTCTGTAGTATTAAAATTCAGTTAGTTTACTTTAAAGCAATATAATTTAAATTATAAATTTAGAATATAAAATGCTATTTATTTTAAGATAAAAATGAATAATAATTAAAATTACATAAGATAATTTTAAAACAGTAGTTATAATGATTAAAGTTAATATTTTTGTAATTATTAACAGTCAAATTTAAAAAATGCTAATTATTTGTCTTAAATTATTTAACTAATAATGATAAAATAAATGAAAAATGAAGTGTGTGTTAGTAAGTATGCACACACACATAAACATGTAATAATTAATTAAATCTTACTTCCTTGTTCTTAACCTGATTTATTAATTGTGTAAATCAAATGTTATATTTTATTTAATTGTAACAATTTTATAAAAGTTTCTAAATTCAATTATTATAGTAACCTAAATAATAAATTTTTATGTATCCAAATTTTAAGTTTAAATAAAAAGTGTTTTTAATTTAATGATACATTGAAATGTTACATCAATAAAATTTAAAACATATTATTTAATAATCTTAGTTATTTAATTATTTTAAAAGATTAGACAAAAATGATTAATATATAAATTTTAGCAAGTGTCTGAAATTAATTAACCAATCAGGTATTGGTAAATTTTTCCTATAAATATAGTTGAGCAGATGTGATGGGGGGGGGGTGAAATTAAGAAATTTTTAGAGGAATAGAACCATATTCCTTTTGTTTTTAAATCTAAGTCTAACTTTATTATAAATTTTATTATTTTGACTTTAAAAAATAGTAGTAACTTGTAAAATTATGGAAAGTATCTTATAATGTTTATGTACTAGGCTATGGAATAGAAAAATAAGTTATTCTCATTGGTATACTACAAAAGTCAGCTAGAAACCTATAGTAATGGAAGGAAATAATCTACTTCAGTAAATAAAAATGTATTTGGTTAAAAAGGTTTGCAGAATATCAATTTGCTGATACAACAACACAGAGGATATGTAAGGAATTAATATTTTTCATTTTCATATGCTGAATGATGGAGAACATTTTCTATTAACTTTAATAATTCATAGTGATAAAATAATGACTTTTATTCAGAAAAGCCATTAACACTGTCTGTTTTAAATTTATAAGTGACTTTAGAAGAGTGATAATAATTTTTAAAGAAAAAATGTAATGCTATTTTTTAATAAAAATGTATCTACTAACTGTCATTTTATTTAAATAATAATTAGTAATTGTTTTAACATGATGAATATGAATTATTCAGAAAGAGAACTCTAGAGCTTTAGAATTTTAATTGCAAGTATTATTAAAGTTATTAATGTGCTAAATATGAATGATTTTGAGAACTCTTAAACTTTATAAGTCTACTAGCAACTATGGAAATTATTAACATGTTAAATGAAAATAATTTGAAAGAGAATTTATAATTGAATAATTCTATAGTGAATATTTTAATGCTGAAAAAATAAATGCCTTATTAAATAATAAATACCTATTTATTAACATGAAGGAATTTGTTTTGACAATGATATAAGAAGTATTAACTTTTATTACAAAAACTTTTTATGTTATTAATAATTAACAATTCTCTTGGATATCTTTCATGTTTTTCATTCATGTTGCAAAGAGTAGAGAAAAATCCCAGGGGAGTAGGAAAAAAATCTCTTTCTGTTCAAGTAAACTGGTCATCAGACAAACTAGGCTTCCCCTTTGGAAAATATTCTATTCAGTTCAAAGAATGAAAGAAAACTTTTGTTTTATTATTGTAACATATGATATAGTCTTTAAGTTAATATTAGTTCTTTATAATTACTTATTAATATTTTATTAGTTTTAAGACTTACATATTTTAGAATTTTTTGGTATATAAAAAAAGAAAAATTAAAATTTTTTTTGGTTTTGTTTATTATGATTCTATAATTTCAAGAAGTTATATCAACTAGAAAATTGTCAATAATAATCATAAGAATATTATGATTAAGGTAATTTTAATTTATTATTGTTTAGTATAAGATATTGATATTGGATTATTCAAACTTACATACAGGTTATATATATATACTCATGTAAAGGTAAATTACAGAAGGCAAATATAGTTATTATAATCTGCATATGATTATAAAATGGATGTATAATTGATCTCTGAACAAATTAAAAATAACTAACTTAATATATTTATGATAAACTATTTGTTTTTATTTTAATCTTTTTGGTGTCCAAGGTATGAAATGTTAAAAAGTTTGGATTTATTTTAAAAAAGATGTATGGTATTTTTTAGGATTTATACACTATTTTGATAGACAATTAGTGGTTCAGGAAAATAGTTTATTGGGAAATTCTGTAGGGATAGGGATGTATTTATGTTTGTGATATATGGACAGTAGTATTTTTCACAAATATGTAAGAGTTTAAAAGAGAATCCATGATAGAAATTAAGGTAGATGTATTAATGATATCATTGTTTCTTATAGTTTTATAAAATGTCCATCTCTCTTATAATCATTAATATCATGTACATCATATTAGAGAATTGTATAGTTGAGCAACGAAAAACAGCTAGCTCTCAAATAATGACAAGATTATTTATTTAATGCAAGAAGAATTAAATATGGAACAAATAAAATCTTAAGAGTGTATAAATAAAGATTTTGTGCATGTTTTTTATATTCAATGTTAGAAATAAAATTATAGAATGAATGTTGGAGTTATGAGATGTGGTAATGGAATTGAAACCTGATCATTATTTATATTATTATAAATAAAATAATAGCATACCATATCATACTTAATATTTAAATAATCATATATTTATTTCATAATTAAGAATAAACATAGAAACTTATAACAAGTTATAGAATTATAATTAGGTTATATGTAAATACTTTTGAGACAGGATTTAACCTATATCAAATGCATCTTGAAATTTATAATAGTTAAGCAATATTTTTATTTTGGCGATAGTGACCTTTCAAACTGTGACACAAGATAGTGACTTTTATAAAGATAAGAGTGGCCATCTTATCTTTAATCTAACTTTCCATTTATATAGGCCAATCTGAAGCACTTTACAATTAGGTTATATGTTATAAAATATTAAAAGGAAAGTAATGACAATAGAAAAACATATTTTTGAAAAATGTAAAATATGATAATGTATAAGTTGTCTACATTATTGATATGTTTTAGTATGGAATTGTTATGGAGTATCTTAATAGTCACAAAGTTCAGTGGGAAAGATACTATCTTATAATCGTAAATAATTTCAAAGCAAAGTGCAAATTATTTCTTTTATAAGTATTTTTTTGTAATTTTTATCTGTTAATTTTTTTTTTTAATAAATATATCGTTTGTATTATTTTTCTTAAAATTTTAAATTATTGTTATAATAAACTGTTAATGTTTGATTTATAATTAACCTCTTTTCTCCACATCCCACCAGTAAATTACATTATTCCATCCATCCATCTCATCTTTTATATTGTCTTGGAATCTAGTTTAAGATTTCAACTGTCCATCTTTTATTATCTTTTCTAGTATTGGGTGTAGCCCACATTCCCTTTATTGACTTAATTCTTTCAGAGATGTTAGTAATATATGTATGCATCTCTTATTATTCCTAACATAAATCCTTTATCTTCATTGAATAATATAAAGTCTCTGTCTTGAACTTACATCTAAGTCTGAAAGACATAACAAAAAAGTGGTTAAAAATGCAGCTGATAATAATATTTCTTTTCAAACACATAGGCATATTGCCTTTTATTATTGAATTATTTCTACCAAAACCAATCCATCCAAGTTTAATTCTATAATTAATTTCAACTATTATGTTTCCATTTGTATTAATTACTGTTAACTTCTTTTAATTCATCATTATGAATTTTTATTTTCTTCAGTAGTTATATTCTTGCTTTCATCTATTAACTACAACAATTCATGAAGCTCCGAAGCATTATTTGCAATGACAACTACACTAAAACTAAGCTAGTTTAACCTAAATTTGACAAAATCAGCAAATATTTTTACTGGGAATAATGTATATTGTACTATATCTCTTAAAATGACCCCAATAGCTTTCAACTGAAATAAGCTAAAAACATTTCTGTAAATTGTCATCTACTAAATCTAGATGAGTTACATAATCTTCATTTACTTTTCTCTCTTAGCTTTTAGTTTTAATCCACCAAATGCTTCTTGTATCATTGCTATTAAATTTTAATAAATACTTTTCAGAATATGATAATATTCTTTGTCATTAGTTTCATCATCCAAAGCTTTAATCATTGTGAAAATGCTTGCATAATTAAATGAGTTATATAATCTACAACTCCAAAGCATAATAGTAACTTGTATTTAATGTTTTTTTTTTATAAAAACTTCTCTCAATATATGGATGTGATACATTGTGCTAAAACAACCTTTAAATCCAGCTTAATCTTTTAGTTGGTTAAAACCAAAGTTCATTCTAAATGAGTTGTATTTATCATGGTAAAAGATGTTGTATATCAATATTTCTATTGTAGTCTTCAAATTATCTGGTACATCTTTATCATTATTTAATATATAACTTCACCATTAATTTTTCTATTTCATTACCTGCTTCTTTTAACATATAGATTATAATTCCATCACTACATGGAGCTTTTTCTTTCTTCATAGATTTAATTGTATGGCTCACTTCTTTTTTAAAATTCTTGGAATGCAATCTCTCTTTTTAGTAATAATTCCATCTTTTCTTGTTTACACTTTAGAGACGTTTACATTTTTCTTGTTAATTTACAGTTATATTTTTTATATCATTAACTCTTTTTCATATCATTTTATAAAACTCTTTATATTCAATTTTTCTTATGCATTACTTTTATATATTTCTTCTATTCTTCAGAGAGTGTTTTGTCTCAGTAGTATGTTTACTGGTAAATTGCTGCTTTTTTGTATCAACTATTTTGTTGCAGTTATTAATTGTACATCAGTTATCATCCCATTGATTTCATTTCAGTCTGAATCATCTTCACAATCTTTTAATATTTTAAAATTATTTGCTAATTCTAATTTAAATTCACTAGAATGCTTCTGAAGGTTAGGAATATCAATTGTGAATACTGTTCTTCCTATTAATTTTGGTTTATCTAATTTTTTATTAACATGTATCCTAGATCTCATTAAATGGTGATCACTACCTGTGTTGAATCTATTAAGAATATTACAAAGCTGAAATATATATTTTTGGTTAATCAAAATGTAATGCAATTCTGTTGTATCTTTATTTGGATGGTTTTATGTTCATTTCCACATAACTTTTCCCCTTGTAACCTCAATAAGTCTGTGCACTTTTTTATTTCTAACAATATGTAAATTTATTCACAGCACTTCCATCTTTCAACCATTTAGCAATTCTAGCATTAAAGTCTCCACATGACAATTTTAAAATGTTGTTTGCTCTCATTAAAAGCATTTTGTACATTCATAAAAATCTTTCACTTTTTCATAACAAGATCTTGTTTGGGTAAAAACTGAATTATCTGCTTTTTCTATCTTTCATTAGGTTAAATAACCAGTATTGTATCTGATATACCATTAAACTCTAAAATGTTGTCCTTTCATTTAAATCCCATTTCATTTGTGTTTTCAATATTTCTGCCTTTGTAGTGATTGTCTTTTCACTTCATCGAACTGCACAAAGTCTAACAGTGCCCCATTTAATATTAGACAATTCTTCTATTTTCTGCAATCTTTATTCACTCAAAAGTGATAAGCTGCATAATACCTAAATTGTCATCACACAACAGCCACAATCAAATGATTTTTTAGTGATCAATTGCTGCCCTGTCAACAATTTTACAGCCTTCTAGAAATAAGTACCATAATTTAGTAATATCTATTTAAAAAACGTTTATCTACACACATTCATTCATCCTTATGGCGTGGACATTAGAAATTTGCACTGCTTGGTTAAGAGGAATCAAATGGTCTTCTTTTAGTTAACAATAAACTCCTTTCTGCAGCTCTATAAAGGACGTCATATATCTTATTTGCTTTTACTATACGTATATTTGCTTCTTATTAATTAAATTTGCTTATTCTAATTTTTGGAAACTTAAGGATTGGATGTTAAAAATTTAACATTAAAAGCAGACTGACCTTTGCTTAATCCATTAAAGTGAAGACAATGAATCCATTTTTTCTCGAAATAATTTAATTAAAATATTTCATTTTCCATTTTAAATAATAATATTCCCGGACTGTCTGTGCGTATATATATATTTAATGTGAATAAATTATATTTTACATGCAGACAGTACATTAAAATTATTATCGGTGCAAATGCATTCTAGAAAATTAGCATACATCTGAAAATCCGGATTTGATATTAAGCAAGAATCAATATATGTAAAAAAGCTCTATTACATGGTATGAATTGTATAAATATAACTGGACACTTTCTAATGAAGCAGTATTTGTCTAATCTTTTTTATTCTTCTCAAAGGTAACCTTTATTAGTCAAAAGATTACAAAAAATTATCGGGTACACTTACCCGTGGAGAATTACAGTGTTCAATGTTACAAGGCAAAACAATTATTGGCCAGGTTTACAAGGTACGAACACTCAATAACAAATATATCCATAAAAGGGTATAATTTTGCTTAATGTGTATCTATACATGGACAAGCACAGATTTGCACTGCCCGAAAACAATCTATCAAGGGGCACAGCAGACCATCAGAGTGAAAAAGGTGCTGAAAACTTTGACCCTGTACCTTCCAGGCAGGTTTTCTGGGTAGCAGCAATAATCGTCACCAGCCTGCACCCATAAACCAGACCCCCAACGACCACCATCATCAACCCCTGCAGAAAAAATGAGGAGTGCAGACCTGTGCCCATAAATATTACAACAAAACTATTACTGTTACAAAGATGATATCTCTAGATGGAGTTTCTAGCATCCAGCGATATCATCTTGCACACTGAGGTCAATGGAGCTGAACATCTGCCCTTAATCATTATCAAACTCCTGTGTCTGCAAATGTTCACAATAGCTGTTCAACCCACCAACCAATCTTGTAAGCAGAAATGTGCAGTGTGTGCACAAATTGTTGAAGAAGTGAACAAAATGGTTAAAGGCTGATATTAGAAATAAGATTAGAATATCTGGGTGTCAAAACCTAAGTAAATGAATACAACCAGATAACTGGAATTGTATATAATATTTGTGTATATGAACAATTTATCATGAGGCCAGTTAATGGAATTGCTGAAAGAAGTTAAAGTGGTTTCACTCATTTTATTTTTTATATCCTCAATTATTAGTAAGTGAATAAATTTGTTTTTATTATTTGTAATTGGTGTTGTCATTTTATTAATTTATTGCAAATGCATATACAGCTGGTAAACATAAATATTACCTTATTATATAGCAGAATGACATGACTCATCACTTGAATGGCTGCAGTTGTCAGTTTATGAAATAAAAACCTGTATAAGTGATAGTTGATAAATAATACAAGCAAAAATGGCAGGATTATGAATGATGGCAGTGTTATAAAGTGGTATTCATGAGTTTGATATTTGCAATAGGTGGCATAAAAAGTTTATGTTGAGCACATCTAGGGTTATCATCATCATCATCAACCATTATCAATCCACTGCAAGATGAAGGTCTCTCCAAGTTCAACACATCTTTTCTGATCTTTAGCTTCTCTTCTCTACATCACCCCTACATACTTTCTCATCTCAACCATCCATCTCACATGTGATCTCTTTATGGATCTTTTACAATCTCTTGGAATCCAGTTTATGACTCCATTTATTATCATCTCATCTAGAAATATGCCCAGCCCAACTCCACTTTCAATCTTTTAATTTTTTTCAATAAGGTCAGTAACGCTTGTTTGTTCTCTTTCACATACATTGTGTTTCAATCTCTTCTTGTTACTCCCAGCATGCATCTTTTTCATACTTTTTTGAGTGGTCTGAAGTCTCTGTGTTGCTTTTCTATTAAGTGTCCAAGTCTCAGATCCATAAGTAAGAACTGGCAAAACCCATTTGTTAAAAACCTTCCTTTTCAAACACATAGCCATATTTCCTTTTAGTATCAAGTTATTTCTACCAAAAGCACTCCAATCAAGTTTAATTCTATGATTAATTTCATCCATTATGTTTCCATCTGTATTAATTATCTGACCAAGGTATTGTAACTGTTAACTTCTTCTAATTTATCATATTCAATCTTTATTTTCATATTTTGAGCAAATCGATTAAACATTACTTTAGACTTTTTCACATTTATCTTTAGTCCTACTTTCTTACTTTTATCTGATAACTCTTGCAACATTTCCTGAAGCTCTAAAGCATTCTTTTCAAAAATAACTACATCATCTGCAAAATCTAAATGACTTAAATAATCTCCATTTACTTTCACCCCTTTAGTTTCCCATTTTAATCCACAAAATACTTCTTGCAGCACTGCTGTAAAAAGCTACACTTTTATCATTTGCTGGCAAGGATGTTTTACAAGTTGCAAAACAACTATGTAATGTCAAAATTACTAAGGACATCCCATTAAGTGCTTATTTCCGGCTGACAACTTCAAAATGGCTATCATGTCTGCATTTTAGAATGAGAAGGCAATTACCTCGTGAACATTATATACCCTATGATATAGCTCCGTACACTTGTGAAACAATATTAATATGCCTCTGAGTTAGAAGATATGTTGCTTGACCAATTATTGTTTGGAATGTCTGACCAAGGTATGAGGTAAACTTTGTTGAGTGAGCCAAATCTGAATTATAAGATAGCCCTAGGAAAATTTGGCACAGGAAGTCATGTTAGAAGAAGCATCAGAATTTCAAATTACAATCAGATTGCACAACGACATGATTCTTATGAATAAAGCACAAGTTGTAGCTACAAATTTGAAAGCAGCAAAGGAAAGTTTGATCTATTCTTACTGCAGTGTAAAAGGCCATGTTAAGAAATTTTGTACATTTAAAATAATAAATGCGTAATGTCTGTAAAGTGAAAGGACATGTAGCTCATCTTTGAAGAATAAAGACAAGAATTGTGAAACATAGTTAAGTTTGGATTTTAAATTGAGGGGAGGTGGATTAATAGGGGAAAAATCAATTAAGATTAATGACTCAGATGATGGCCATATTGTTTTAGATGTTATCATTTGTAAAAGTAAAATTATAATGAAAATAGACAGTGGTTCCAGCCTTTCTTTGTTATACTATAAAGATTGAATAAAAATTAATGGTGGTAATAAAAGAAAATACACATTTCAAAATATGCAGATATAAATGACAAAATAATTAACATACCTGTGAATATTACTGCTAAAGCTATTGTTTTATCATTATACATTGGGAAGAGTAATATAAGTTCTCTACTAGAAAGGAATTGGTTTTTCCCACTGGGAGTTTGTCTTAAAAATAATTAAGAGAATTCAGCTGGAAACAGAAACCAAAAAGATGTTTCCCCATTTACTTAAGCCAGGATTAGCTGAATTACAAACATGGCTAATGGATATTGAAATAGTAAGGGATACTCAGCCTATAATATGCAAACCATGTTAAGGCTCTGTTTGTCTTAAAACCTAAAGAAGAATGTGCTATCAAAGGTATGGTCAATAAAGCTGTTTTGTCTCCAGTTGAAGATTCATCATGGGATACACCAGTAGTTATTATGAAACTGGATGAGATGATTTGTTTGTGTAGAGATTATCATGTTAAACTTAATAAATTCATTAATAATGGAGCATATTCAGTTCCAAGGGTATGTGAAGTTCGATCGGCATCACTTCAGAAGGCAACATTCTTCACAAAGTTTGATTTGAAGTCTGCTTTCCATCCAATACCCATTACAGATAGAACTGGTGAACTTATGGAACTTTAGAACTACAATGAGTTGCTTTATGGGATTATGGTTCCTCCAAATGTGTTATCAAGCAAAAATTGATGGCTTATTTCAAGGCATACAAGAAGTTAATTCTTTATTTGGATGTTTTAATAACTGCTTAAATAGAAAATGAATTGGAAATGTGTGTGTTGAATGTTTGTTTGAGACAGGGAAAAGTGGGAATTAGGATTAAATTTTTAAATGTATATGAGCTTTGCATGAATTTAAATTTCTGAGCCATGTTATAAACCAGAAAAGAAAATTTCCTAACCTGGAAAAAGTTAGAGCTGTAAAAAGTGCTCAGACAACTAGGAACATAAAAGATTCACAGGCTTTTTTAGGATTGCTCAACTTTTTTGAAAGTTTTCTGAGAGGAAAACCACATCCTTACACCCATGTATGAGAAAATGCATAAAGGACAGCACTAGAATTGGACTAAAAAGCATGATTTAGCTTTCCAGAAAGGAAAAGACTTATGAATGATTAAGCAGCTTCTTGTACATTATAAAAGCAACCATGAAGTGATTATTAAAATGGTTGCTTCTGATTTTGGAATTGGAGCTGTCATTCCCCATTGCTGTTATGGAGGAGAATGCCTTATTCTGTATGCTTCAAAGACACTGCTAAGAGAAATTATAGTCAACTTGACAAAGATAGCCTGGCTACAATATTCATTGTTAAAAAGTATTATCAGTGTATGTATGAATGTAAATTATTTACACAGATCATCATCATCCATTATTATGAGAAGAAAACTTCTAAACATGTCAGCCCATGTTAGATTCATTGGATTAATTTATTAGCAGCATATGATTTTTATAAGCCTGGAAAGAAATTAGCCATGTTAATGCTTTATCACGTTTGATAGATACTTGTGAATTCCAGAAAATTGTATAAAAGTAAATTACATTGATATTTGGAAGTCAAAAACTATGAATAGCTCCTCAAAAGTGGACTAATAATAATTCTGGACATAAAAATGTGAGAAATTAGATTTGATTCAAATGGCCTAAAAGTTCCAAGACTTATGCGGAATGCTCTTGAAAGCCTATCTACATTTAGTAGTTGTAATAATATTGATGGATAGAGTGCTGATACCATCAGAAGGCTAGAAGCAAGTACTCAGTTTGCTACAGCAATGTCATCCAGGTCTAGTGCGAATGAAGGTCTTAACTTATTCATATGTTTGGTGGTCTAATTTGAACAGGCACATAGAACAAATGGTTAATAACTGTATTGAGTGTCAGTCAACTGCTGATTTGCCTCCAAAGATTTTGACTTTTGGGCAAAAGCAACATAACCATGGCAATGCTTACAATTAGACCGTGAAGGTCTAATGAACTGATATATCTTCCTAATTGCAATTGAGACTTATTTGAAATGGGTGACAATAAGCTTGTTAAAAATATGTGTAGAGTATACTATTCATTCCCTAAAAGAAATCTTTGCAAGACATGGTTTTCCAGAAACATTTAGCATCGAACAACGGATCAGGATTTACATCACAAGAGTTCCATGACTTTTTATCTGGGTTAAACTCATATTCATCATCCCTTATCATCCAGAATTAAAAGGTTTAGCTGAAAAGGCAGTGCAACATTTGAAAGTGACACTAAATAAAACATTTCACAAAGACATACATAAAGCTTTGTTTGATGTGATGTTTTATCAACATTTTACTCCCAGAGTGTCAATAATGAAAATATCTGAACTATTGCTGTATCACATGTCATACACCCTTAATGAAGATGTTATCTGACAAAAAAGTTATTGTGAATAATAATTTTGGTGTTGAGAAATTTAAAATTGACCAACTCATGTGCAATCACGATATTTTAAGAAGGAAGTAATTATCTGGTGTTATAATTGAAGTTTCCTCTTAATATATTCAAGTATTTAAACTGAATAAGAGGAAAATTCTGAGGAGACCTCAATTATTTATGATCTTGGCAAAATGAAACAATAGATGTGGATAATGCCTAAATTACATCACCCAATAATTTATGGAATTTCTAATGAAGAAGGATTATTATTATCTTCTCAGAAATACAAAATAGTTCTGCAATCTAGTGGAAACATGTATGCAAACAGATTTACTGGAAGTAATGAAAAATCAAGAGGAAAAAAGAGATTTAGCTCCCACTAGAGTTTGATGACAACCAATGAGAATGCAAGATTTATATTTTGTAACCGAGAAGAGCTGTTTTTTAGAATAGGGGACATTTATGCATATATAGATATATATTTACTGTAAATAAAGTTGAATTAAAATCTTACATTTTACATACTGACAGTAACATTAAATTATTGTTGGCACAAATGTACCCTGGAAAATTATCTTACAGCTGATAATCTGGATTTGATATTGAGCAAGATCAGTATATGTAAATGAGCCATCCTACATAGTCTGGGCATTATTGCATTTATTATTAATATTTTGGGTGCAATTCGAAATTTACAATTGCAGTTTGGAATGTTATAATTGACTATTTGTTAATCTGTATTCAGAATGTTATATTTTCTTGTTTAAAGAGGTTTATTTAAACTTTTTTGTATCAATAATTTCATTCCTTGTGGTCAAATTGCAATCTTTAGTGTCTATATAAATGTATTAGACCATTAATAAAGGTGTGATTCCATCTTTATAGTTAAAAGTAGGTTGCCTTGTCAACAGTTTGAAATTATTGATTGTTACTGATATTGAGATTGTCTAGGTGTTAACAGGATTTAATGATAGTATGAACTGTATGAATATAACCAGAAACTTTCTAGGAGGGAGGTAGCATTTCATATACAATTGTGTAAGCAGTAAGTAAGCAGAAAAGTGCTAATCATTAAAGGAGTCATAAAATGGTTAAAGACTGATATTAGAAATAAAATGCCACTCTTATTTACTTAAAGACTTTATCTTGTGACTGGGGTGAGAGTATTCTTGCAGTTTAAAAATCTGATATGTTTTATTACCTTATAGTTAAGATTAGAATATCTGGATGTCAAAAACTGAAGTAAATGAATACACACAGGTAAATGGATTTTTATTATTTGTGCATATGAACAGTTTATCATGCGGCCAGTTATTGGAATTGCTTAGAGAAGTGATTTCAACTCGTTTTATTTCATTATATTCTCAATTATTAGCAAGTGAATAAATTCGTTTTTGTTATTTTTAGTTGGTCTTGTCGTCTTATTAATTTATTACAGATACTATTCAGCTGATAAACATAACTCTTACCCCTGTATATAGCAATCCCTCATAGTGAAATATTAATCAAATGAGTTTTAAAGTTAATTTGAAATTTGTCTGAATCCAGAGACATAGAAGGGTTTGATTATGTAATTTTTTTATAATTCTACTTTATAATCAGATTATTAAAATTGGATTTTTTTCTATAAACATATATTTTTAATGAAGTCTTAAATACAGCGCATTCTGAAATTGATTCCATTAAACAATATTAAAATTTAATAGACATTATTATTTTAATAAAAAAAAGATGACCCAAAATTGATGTGTATTATTCTAAAGTGGTTGAATTTTAGTAAAGAATTTAATTTACTTTCTCTTTTTAAAATACAAATCAGCGAGGTTATTTTAATATTTATGAATGTTTTCTTTAGTAATTACTGAAGATAGTTAACTTTGGTACACCTTTTGAGTTTTGGCATTAGTTTTGCGGGATATTTCCAAGTCTAATGACTATCATTTGCGAGAATTTCTTTTGAATTTTCCAAGTCAACTAGAATTCTCCTATGAATCAAATTCACTCTTAATAGCCAATATAAACTAAAACCTTTTCCCAGCAATTAAAATAGCTAGTAAGAAAATTACTTTGTGTCATGTGATAATCTTTTTGCAAACATTTGGCTATTTGATAACTTTTTACCATCACCTTTTCATAAGGGGGTGTAAAATTTAAAAAAAAAAAAAACTAAAACGGTATTAAGCAAAAAGCTTTTAACATTAGACAAATGACTTTTACATTATCGTATTTAAAAGTAAAATTTTATTTTAAAGGAAAAAAAAACAGAAAGAACTATCCAAAATAAAATATCAAAATTTTTATACAATATTATAAAATGAAGTCAAGAAAAAAAACAAAAACATAATTGTTACGCCATTAAATTAATTAGGAAATTTATAAATATTATATACTGTATATATTTTTGTTTTGTTTCAGTAAAATACACTTACCATGAATTCTCTATATCGCCTAATCGAAATAAAGGTATCCGCTCGGATTGAACAGATAGGAAGTACAAATTTATCGATTTATTATTTTTTTCTGCAACCAACTATTTGCTTGCAAGGCGGCTGCGCTGACCGCTTGGCTAACAACGCTTGACATCGATTTAACAACGCTTGACATCGATTTATTATTTGTTGCGACAATCAATAACAAAAGGTATTAATTAAATAGGCAATAATAAAAATATTAAATAATAATTATATGTTGGGTTATTTCCATCACCTAATATTAATTGTCAAATGTCTTTAGAAAATTCAAATTTTATTTAAACCTTTCTAGTATCTTCTTGTTCTTCAACTGTTAGTAATAGCACTCAAGTTAGCATTCAACGCAACGTTTCAAATTACCTTCTTTCTTTGTAAGGTGTTGCCGGCCTGACCACCAATAGCGATACTAGCATGGGAATCAAACCTGAATCTTTAGTTTCATGAATATTGAATTCAAGGTGATGCTATGTCTCAGTGTAACAAAAAATTAGCTTACACATTCATGTATATATACATTGAGATAAAATAAGGATATATTTATATATATGGATGGAAAGTACATTATATGCACATATGAATATATTAAGTGTAATAATGCTCAAGGCTAAATGGGTTTGTAAGTAATCATTAAAAACCATTCTATACTTAGACAATCCCAATATCAATAACAATTAAGAATTTCAAATTGTTGTCAAGGCAATCTTCTTTTAACAACAAAGGTCGAATCCCTTTTCATTTTTATAGTTAGAAGGAAGTTGCCTTGACAACAGTTTGAAATTCTTGATTGTTATTGATATTGTCTAAGTGTTGACTGGTTTATAATGATATATTATATATTAAAATAGAATTATATTTCTATGAGTAAATAAAGATAAGTTATGTATTCGTGTGTACAACAAATATTCAGTTTAGAAAAAATGTAAAACACACATAAATAAATGTATAAGTAATCAGTAAGTTATTCTGTAATTAGGAATTAGTGGCTAACGAATTCTATAAATTTTAGAATTTGGAACACCAGACCACATCTGATTAAAGAAGGCTGGCATTCCACTACTCCAGAAAGACAACAGAAACAAAGAAGATTTAAACTCCAACTATGTAATCCATGCATTCAATTTTTGTATTAGCCAGTTATATTTAGAGACTCCTGCCTCTGGAAATGCCAAAGCAGGACTAGGTTTCATTGTACAGATCATCTCAATCTTATTTTTATTTGATGTATGCCTTATGGCTTTTTTATATTTAGATTTATCTTTTCTACATATGTGTGGGCATGTGTATCAGTGGTGTGAGATAGTGTGGATAGTTGAAGGGTTCTTGAAAGTCTGATTTCAAATCCCTTATATATAGATATATATATATATGTGTGTGTGTATAAAGACTATTCAAGAATTTAGTTAGTCCTGATCATACCTAGACAATAGAAATTTCATAAACTTATCTATGAGAGTTTTTCTGATTTGATCACTTTTTCTGAGATAAAGTTAATCAATGGCTTCCAGATATTATAAATTATATTACATTAACTTATGAAATTACTTGCCATCATCAGCTATGCAGCTTCTTTGAATTTTTTCTTTGTACTTTTCCTCTCTATACAATATTTTTGTCTTCTGCTGAACATAGATACTTCTGCCTTTTCTTTTCCAATTTATCATATTGGGCTCTTTTAATTCTTTTTCAATGGAGTGACTGCTGCATGTCAAAAGCCATGCCATACCAAACAACCTACCATCTTCATTAGTTAAAATTTTTCTTCTAACAGATGCTTAAGTGTCTGTTGTGAGAGTAAACTTTGCCAGCACACATTCCAATATTGCTTTATTAAAAATAATAGCACCAACTAAGAAAGTCACTCAAAAGTGCATCTAGAAAAAACAGAATTATACAGGAGGATGAAAAGGGCATTTAGAAACACTAAAAACTGAAATCAAATATTACCTATGAGAGGAAAGCTAGTAAATCTCTCAAGTTAGACAAATCCATAATCATTCTCCCTGCTTACAAAGATGATACTACAATTGTAATTTATACAACTGACCATGATTACAAAATATGAAAACTCTTCACCATAAGCTAATACAAAAAGTGGCAAACATCTGATACCAATTACAGAAACAAAGTTAGAAACATTACTCAAAAAATGTTGCAGTTATTTTATTGATTCAAATTAACATCATATTTCAGCAAAACCCATCATCTTTGTAGTTTATCTAAAACCCATATGGACCATATTCCATTAAGATTTATTGTTACTTTGAGAAATATGTCCTTGCCAAAACTTGTCAGATTTTTTTTTAGTTTCTTAGTCCTTTGGCAGACAAGATATAGTCCTTTGTTGGAGATATTAAGTACTTTGTGGAATTAATCAACATGAAAATTGAAAGGATTGACATATAGATAAGCTTTAATGAGGAAAGTTTATTTATAAATGTATCCTGTGATAAAGCATTTTCTATTGTAAAAAAAGATTATATGATTATAATAGAGTATAACAGAACAACTCTCCCAATTGGCAGTTTTATGGAACTATTAACACTCTGCATAGAAAAAACACAAAAATTTTCCAACATAATCAAGATATGGCTATGGGTTGATGACTTTTATCTGTGATTAACAAAATCACAGTTATAAATATTACCCCATATCTACTTAATCTCTGGGTTTTTGTATGTTGATGTAATGTTGGCCGATGGTCACATAGTGAAGCACCATTATATATATTTTGGACATATGTGAGATGAAAGATAAAAAATATTTAAAAGTAACACTTTAAAGCTACTTTAAATGAAACTACTTAGTATTAGAATGACTATAAATAAAGGATCTGATGTAGAAAATATGTTCACATTACGCTTATGATTACATGGTAAATTCATTTAATTCATTGACACCTTTAGAATATTAACAAAAAGTAATTGTTTTGATGACTTCTTCAACATTAACTAATCCTAATTAAACAAAGAAGTATAGTTGGGATTAAATTACAATAACTACATGCAGTTTTGTAACACAAATGCTACACATAATAAACTAAAGTGATACCATTCATTAAAAAAGGATTATTTTATGGTCATTTATAGTTTCAAATGAGCATGTGAAAGAAACAAAAATAATTACCTCAAATCTTTTGTCATCTGCATTTTTGTTAGTGTTAGTAGTTTAAGAGCTTTTTAATTCATCACAGTAACACAACATGAACAAAAAATAGAATTGTTAGATGTTTTTGTGATAAAACTCCTTCATGGCAAAATCAGAATTACAGTTTACAGAAATCCTACACACAGAAGAAAATACCTGCATATACAACCATTCATAACAAACATGCAAAACATGGAGCAGAATCCAGTGATTAGACAAAATAAAATATTTATATAGAAAAAATCTTATGAAGAATGATTATTTACCTGCTGTTATTAAGAAAACTTTAAAGGACAACAAAAAGAAACATTGAAAAATATTTATTGGTATGGAAGTGTATCTGTAATACCAAAAATAGCAGACAAAATCAGCAATCAATATAACATCAAAAATAGTATGCTATGAGGAATGGTAACATCTACAAAAACTAAATTTGAAATGTTAAAAACAGACTATATGGAATGATGTATATTTGTGAAACCAGTAGTCACATTGAAAAGCATTAGCAGCTCAAATAATGATTTGTAAAAAACATAGTATCTAAAGTAATGGACCTGTGTTTATCAAATGAACATATGTTTGATTGAGAGAAGACAAAAATATTGGACAGAAAGGAAAAAGTACAAAGAAAAAACTTTAAACTATGACAATGGCAAATAATCTCATTAGCCAACCTAGCATGGTAATTCACAATGTTTGAAAACATCTCATTAACTTTACCTTAGAAAAAAGTGGAGAAATCAAGTAGATTTTAATAGAAATCAAAGTTCTAATGACTACTGACTTTGGAAATAATATCCTTATTAGTTAGAGTTTATTTGAAACTCAATATTCACAAACCGAAAGGTCCAGATTCAATTCTCATGTGAGTATTGTCATTGGCCAGGCTAGCAATACCTGAAGAAGGGGGAAGAATAAAATCACACAAAACATTGTATTAAATGCTAACCTTTATGCTATTATTAACAGTTGAATTTATTTGAAAAGCTGAAATAAAGTTTGAATTTTTCTAAAAACAATAATTAAAAATAAAATAGAAATTCATAAAACACTACAATATTAGCCAAAACAACAAAATTTTACTCAAATTCTTCCATAACCATGAATTCATCTATTAATAAGTAGATCTTTTTAAGTGAAATACAACATATATATGCAAATTAAATACACTTCTCATCATTCACTTAAACAAACAATTTTCTTAATATCAAAAGATGTCATCATGAGATTGTTGGTCTCTGATTCAAAAAATTATCATCAAAGTTTCTCTTACTCTTCTTTTCAATTCTCTTTTTTCATAAAAGATAACCTCTGCATTGTCAAATATTCAGTTCATGAATATACAAAGCTGAGTTTTGATATCTATTTTTTTAACTCTACTCTTATGAATTTTAACTCTTTTATTAAGACTTAATTTACTCTGACCTATATAAATTTTATGACAATTACAAGTTATCTTATAAACTACCCCAGGAATAAATTTGCAATCAATTTGACTGTTTTGAACTATTTAGTAGTGAATTTAAATTCAGGTCTTTATTCCAGACCATTTTCATATCACCCAATAAAAACCTATTCTTATAAATCAATTTACTAATTGATGCCTTATAAGGCAAGGAAATAAACTTTTTATTCATACTATCAATTAAATTTTTATTATTAATAAATTTAAATACAATATTCCTAATAAATTCATGATTATATCCAAACTCAATATAGTCAGAACCAAATTGACTCTTCTGAATATAATTATTATTTTCAAAATTATTAATTCTTCTATTCCTATAACAAAAATTCAATTAAGTTTCTTATGGGTAAAAGGTTGGTAATTGTCCGGCCACATCGCAATTCTTAAACTTTTTGTTTTAACGAAATGACTATAAAATAAAACATTATCAACTTTATCAATACTTAAATCTAAACATTTTAACTTATCAAATTCAAATATATTCCCCTGAATAGTAAATGTAATATTAGAATCAAAAGCAATCTATCAAAAAAATCCTTCAATTTATCTTTATGTATAACAAACAAACAATCATCAACATACCTAACAAATAATTTTAAAAAACCAGAAAAATTATTAATTGCACAAATCTCTAAAAAATTCAGTATAGACAGAGCACATTAAAAGAGAAATAACAAAAACCATCTTTCTTTAATTTATAAAACACACCATTACACACAATATACATTGAATCCTCTAATAACAATAGCAAATCATGAATAACATTAACTTTATCTGCAGAAAAATATTCAAATTTTTTCGAAACAGCATTAGCATTTGTAAAATCTTCTCATTTACTTGTGACCATGGTATACTTTCACATTTCTCTGTGTTAATATTATGAATTAATAGAAGTGATGCAATTTTCAAATCTATTTATTAAGTGCATAAATCGTATAAAATTAAACAGAAAGCACTTGATCTTTTTAATACATGCACCTTACTGAATTTATAATCACCCAATAATCGTTTTTCTTTAATTTCATACAATTTATGCACTTAATAAATGGGTTTGAACATTACATAATTTCTATTAATTTGTAATATTAACATGTAGTAAATTGAAAAATTTTACAAATGTTAATGAATGTAAGAAAGTAATGGATATAAAAGTGAAAAGAGTAACATCTTTACTCTGTCAAACCAAGACACTTCAGATTGACTTATATAAATCAGAATTTAGATTAAAAATAAGTCAACTGCTCTTATCTTTATAAAAATCATTTATCTTGTGTTTGGGTTTGAGAGTTTTCTCTGTACTCAACACAGCATCTTTGAGCTATTTATAAAATCAGTAAAGTGCATATCACATGATCATTATTTAAAAAGGTGAAATCCTTTTGTTTTAATTATATTGATAATATCTTTCTGGATTTTCAAAAGAGATTTTTTCTAGAAACAGAAAAGTCTTTTAATAAAGATATGAAAAATTGAAGATTTATGTTTTATTTTTAATCAATGAAGACAGTATGCCCAAGTTTTTATCTAAACAACTGGGAATTGTTGCATAATCTGAAAATAATCTTTTTTAATTACAGACTGAACTACAATCCTAACTGTGCATCATGGTCTAAAATTTTACTCATTTAATCAAAATTAATTTCTAGGAATAGTCTCCTTGGAAGGTTAGCTATCATTACTTGAGCTGTGATACAAGTACTTTACAAACAGCTTTCCTAGCACTACTATATTCAGCTGGTAAATACTGTGACTCTGTTTTTGAAAAAGTTCTCATTCTAAACTTCTGAATATTCATTTAAATATTACCATGAGAAATACTAATAAGCACACTTAAGTCTACTCCTTTGCATTAGATTCTTGTTTTTTTTTTTTACATTTTCCGTCACTGGATATCAGAAAAGAAGTTGTTTTATGAAAACTTATGAGAAACTGTTAAGCAGATTGGGCATGCTAATAATTCATTATATAGTTTTACCATCTAAGGCTCTTGTTAAATCAAGATTATTTTCTTGGATGTTAAATTAAGAATCCATAATTCAAGATTTATAGTATAAAATAGAATTCTTAAAATGATCCAATCAAATTTTTTTCCATATCCAACAATAACACCAGCTGGATTTGATTTTCATAAACATGGCTGGAGTCTCATTAACAGATTTAGAACACACCATGCTCATATGCTCTGATGAAGACTGCAGGTCAGTCAAAACTGTCAGGATAATAAAGGAATCATTAAAAAAAATTTGCACTAAAGTGTATATGAAGGGAGTTATGGTAAGCAATAAATATAAATATTCCATCAATCTATGTAAACATGAAATGGCAAAATTAAAATAATTAATAAAGCTACTGATGAATTTATTTCCTGATTGGAGTTTCTGCAGATTCTTTTATAATAATTTTCTTAATGATTAAGTTGTCATAAAAAAAAATCCATAAAGTAAATACAGAAAACAATATACATGGAAGTCATTTGTCTGGGTTAAAGCATTATTTAAATAAATATTAATTTCTTTTATTAAAATCAATATCATTATTAGGCAAAGTTCTTAAATCAATCACATGATGTCTAGGAAAGCAAATAAAGTTAATTACAGAATGATAATTTAGGTTAAACAATCAATAAATAACATTCTTTAATAGTATATAAGGTATTAAACATTGTGAGAATCACACAAAATATCTAGTAAACCACTAAACATCACATGATCACTATTCCTTATGGTTGCTCATAACTGTTATTAAAACAGGCAAAATTCTCCATACAGTAGCACCACTCAATGCAAGCCGAAGTAATCAATGGATACCTGTGCACAAAATCACTATCTAGTGTCTACTTTAAGTGTGGTTGGGGATATTGGCTGAGTAAGCACTAGATAGAAGTTTTATGCACAAGCCTTCTGGCATTCATTGATTACTCTCGCGTGCACTGAATGGCACTATTGTATGGAGAGTTTTGCTTATTTTAATAAAATATCTAGAGAAATTATGTCTTTTTATAATTTTGTTGTTTAATTCTTATTATCAATCTTCCAGTAAACTTTATATAAAAAATAAATAAATGAAATATAAAATGTAATAGCTAAAAATTTATTAAAGTTCTGTTTCGTGTGCTTTAAAAGCAATGCTTGTAAAACTTACAATTATCATCAACGTTATCTAAATCATAAATAACCAGATAAATATAAAGTATTTTATCATATTGTTTTAATTTGTTATATGCTGCCAAAATATTTTAATGAGACAATATTTAGAGGTTGCATTTTCATAAATTGTTCTATAAACCTTATAACATCAATGGTCTATAATGGGTGAAATTAAAAATAAAATTAAAACTTGGGGATAATTTTGATAGCAATAATTTAAAAGGAAATATGACTGTTTTTGAAGAAAAAAAAAGAGTTTTTATAGATGTGTTATACCAGTTTTTACTTATGACTTGATAGAAGAGTGATTCAGAAACTTCAGAATACTTATAGAAATGTGGAAAGCAAAGTGTGTGAGGGTGCAGAAAGGTATTATTGACATCATTAAAAGAGTAAAATGGAACCAGTCTGAGCATTATTCTAGAAATATGATAATAAATAGATAGTTGAAATGGTAAAGTGGATCCTAAGAGATTGTAAAATTGTAAAATATATGGATAAATTTTTTAATAACAAGCTAAAAACTAACCTGGCCAAAGAGGATAAACCATCTATGTTTTTACCATATATACCTTCCTTAGCTAAAAAAACTCATTAAAACACTCTCAACAGATTTCAATTTAAGCTTTCACACACCATCACCCACTAATCAACAATTCAAAAGACAAGATCATGACCAAACCCCTCAGACTGTTTACAAAATTACATGCTCCCATAACAGCTGTGGTGTGGCATATTATAGAAAAACATGAGTTGCAATCACCACCAGAGTATCGCAACATCGATACGACAAGAATCAAAACTGAAGATAACTCTAAGATTTTTCAAACATCAAAGCTCCACAGGCCACATTTTAAACCTACCACTGCTGAAATGGTTTGCACTGAGTGCAACAACATCAAGCATAAGATAAAGGAAGTTTGCTTTATAACAGAAACCCCAACTTCATCAATAAAAGAGATGCTTACTTCTCCATTTCAAAAAAAATGGGCGGTATTGGTGATTTGCATATATTTTGCATACATCTTTATTAGACAAGCATTATTAGTATAAATCACTAAACATCACATGATCATCATTTCTTATGCTTGCTCAAAACTATTATTAAAACAGACAAAACTCTCCATACAGTAGTACCACTCAGTGCAAGCCAGAATAATCAATGGATTCCAGAAATTAGTCTGGGGATATTGGATGAGTAGGCACTAGATAGGGATTTTATACAAAGCCTTCTAGAATCCATTGATTACTCTGTCTTGCACTGAGTGCCACTACTGTATGGAGAGTTTTGGCTATTTTAATTATTAGTATAAGCTGTGAATATAGGAACACGAGACTCCCAAAAGTGCTAAACAATTATAAACTTGTAATATAGCTTAATGGATGTGCGTTTCAAGCTCAATACATAGATAAATGAAATAAATAGTATGTAGATGTCATGTGGAGAAGTAAGGTGATAAGTCCATGAAACTACATTCAACTTAAAGAGATCTTCCTCCTGCAGTGAATTGATAAGAATTAAAAATGAAATGATAATCAATACCCTTGAACTTTTCAAGAGATTTTTACTAAAAATAAAATTGGAAAAAGATTTTTAAAAGAAAATGAAATTATTTTGATACAAAATATTACAATATATATATAATAGCCAGAATTTTAAATGAAGTTAAAGCTTTGACTTTAAATATAGTGTTAAAATCAAATATTATATAAATATTTTTTCAAATGTTCCTTTGAAAAGAGTATATAAATGATTTGTATCAAAAAACCAAGCTAAGTTATCCTATTAATTTAATAAAAGCTAAGAATAAAAAATGTTTCTTTTAAAAACAATTTTACTTTATATATTTAATATATCACATGATCATCATCTCTTATACCAGCATACAATTGTTTATAAACAAGGCAAAACTCTCTCCATACAGTAGTACCACCCTGTGCATTAGATCCTAAGATCTAGGTGCAGTGCTCTCAGATCCAAAGCTCCTCACTGACGAAGGCCACAAGCCAGAAACTAGTCTGAGGATATTGGATGAGTAGGCATTAGATAGGGATTTTATGCACAAGCCTCTGGCATCCATTGATTGCTCTGGTTGGCACTACTGTATGGAAAGTTTTGTCTTTTATATATTTAATATATATAACATTTTCTAAAGTTTTGACTTATTTCAACTTTACTTATTGTTTAAATTAATGGATTTATTCAAAAGGATAAAATTCTGGCATCATTTTTATAACTTGAGAGGATAAACCATTACAATGGGATTCCTCCTAAAGAATTTAAATCCATTTTTACGTCATTTGAAAATCTGTTCTTAAATAGCAAATACCTAAAATATAGACTTTTGAAAGAACTTTGGTAATAAAATACATTTTTTGTATGGATTATTATTAAGCCAATAAACATCTTGCTGTGTGTGGCATATGTATAGTGAGTTTTGCCTGTTTTAATGTATTATCTGTTTTCAATAAAATTAAAGTTATTCTAATAGGAAAACAGCATCAAACAGAGATGCACAGGTAATTACTATTTAAATTATATTTTAAGATTGATGGAATATGTATGAGTGTGAACTTGTGTAAGTGAAAAATTGTTAATAAAATTTATTATGTGAATTAATATTTAAAATATATTCATTTTGTACAAGTTCTATGTTTTATTAATCTTAAAATTCCAGTCTTTGTACAATAGTAAAAGATTATCCAGTATGTTTAATAATACAATGTAAAACATACTAAGATAATGTGAATTACTCTTATGTTTTATAACTATAGGTACATTAGAAGTTTTGATAAAAAATTATTTGTAGAATTATGTTATTTCTGTGTCTTGTATTGAAGTTTTTATTCATATTTTTAGTTTGGTATTTTGTAACACCACATGTACTTATGTTGAGTGTATTTTAGTCTCTGTGGCCATTGATATTAGTTGTACTATTGTATAATCATACAGTAGAGGACGCCTCCTGGTGATATGTATTTGTATCTGTAATTTATACTACCACATGTAGTTATATGGTTTGATTATTATATTTGTATAGTTTTAGTGTACGGGGTAAATATTTTATTATATTTGTAAAGAAATGAATATAGTTTATATAAAAAAAGATACATATTTTGAGAGAATGACTATATAATAAACAACAAAGATTAATATAAAACACTGTTTTCCATTAATTGCTTAATAATTAGTTAATATTGAAGTTTATTTAATGCTAGCATAACAACCTTCTTCAATGAATTGCTTGATGAACAACACATAGAGTTATATGTATACATTTTTTAAACGTAATTTAAATTTAGATAAAGCTCTCATATTTAAAAGGTATTTGAAATTTTTTAGAATTTGATGAGAACTTAATTTATTATTGTTAAATTTCTACATTTGTAAATAAATTGATTTTATATTTGTTAAATTATTTTGACTTTCACCTTTTATATTTTTGCAGTCATCATCTAATTGGTAATTTATGATCACATGATATTATCTTACTCCATAAAGATACACTGATTTGTAAATGTAACGTTATAGCTATTAGTCGCAAATCCTAACATTTACGATTTAAATATTAATGTTTAATTACTGTAACTTATGATTTGGATACACTAAAGTACATTTTGTAATTCAATTATATCTATTATAAGTTTTATAATTAAATATTAGATTTAATTATTTTAAAACCCTAAGTTAACTATAAGTTTGATTTATTTATATTTGAAAACTTAGAGAGAATCCACTAATATATCACTATTATTAGATTTGATTACTCTCATTTGCATCACACAGTTATATTTATTATTAGAATCCGGAGATATTATTAGTACATATTTATAGTGTTTCTAAATATTTAAAACAGACATAAATATTTGGTTACATTAAGAGAGTGATTTGCTTATGGTTAAGCTAAAATTTTAGCTAGGTATCATCCTGTTATCTTTTTGTCATTATGCATATGATTACGATTAATAGCAACTTTTCACATATGTAAAGGATATTTAATCAGTAAAAACAAAATATTAGTGATAAATTAATATTTTGTTAAGAGAATAATCAATAAAATGAGTCATAATCTTATAATTTAAACAAAAAAAAGTACTTTATTTTTAATAAAGTATAAAATAAAGATTGATTATGATGAGTTAGAAGAAGGTAACCGTTACAAATACCTTGGTCAGATTATTAATACAGATGGAAACAAAATGGATGAAATTAATCATAGAATTAAACTTGGTTGGAGTGCTTTTGGTAGAAATAACTTGATACTAAAAGGAAATATGCCTATGTGTTTGAAAAGGAAGGTTTTTAATAAATGTGTTTTACCAGTTCTTATTTATGGATTTGAGACTTGGACACTTAATAGAAGAGCAATATAGAGACTTCAGACCATTCAAAGAAGTATGGAGAGATGCATGTTAGGGATAACAAGAAGAGATTGAAAACACAATATATGGGTAAGAGATAAAACAGGTGTTACTGACCTCATTGAAAAAATTAAAAGACTGAAGTGAAGTAGGGCTGGACATATTGCTAGAAGAGATGATAATAGATCAACAATTGAAATCTTGAACTGGATTCCAAGAGATTGTAAAAAACCCAGAAAGAGACCACATATGAGATGAATGGATGAAATAAGAAAGTGTGCAAGGGTGATGTGGAGAAGAGAAGCTAAAGATCAGAGAAGATGGATTGAACATGGAGAGACCTTCATCCTGCAGTGTATTGATAATGGTTGATAATGATGATGAAATGGATTTACTGACTTTGAGTTCATAAGATGTTCAAGCAATGGAAATGACAGAATTGGAATTAATTCAAAGTCTATATACTCTAGAGTAGGGATGCTCCACTTGTAGCTCGTGAGTCACATGTGACTTGTGCAACCATTTAATGTGGCTCGCATTGTCCTCTTCAAGAAAAATTGATAAAATATTTTATGTACCTTGATGCCACATGTACCCAGTAAAAAATAAACATTTTTACAATACAAATGATAATGGAAACAAAACAAATCTGCTGATTCATAACAGTGTCCAATGAAAGAAGTGTATTTGAATAAAGTACACAAATTTCATTGGTTTCATTTCCCATTCTTGGAATGTTGCGCAATCGACATTTATAGCACTACTGTCAATTGTTCGCTGTAGTTTGCATGAAACCCACGAGACCCAACAGTGAACACAGAACAAATTTCAAAGTTGTGAGCAAAGTATTTCGTGTTTCAAACAGGCATAAAAAATAGTTGCTTCTTCTAAATTTTGTAATTCTATCTTTTTTAGCTTCCTAATCATGTCAACATATGAGCCGGAAAAAAAGAAAAAATGTACCTACAAATTACATTTTCAATGATGAGTGGGAAAAAAATATTTTTTCATAAACTTTAAGAATAAATGTATTTGTTTAATATGCGGATCAATGGTTTCTGTTGGGAAGAAAAGCAACATTGAACGACATTGTAAAATCCTTCATAATAAATAAGATACTTATTATCCTTCAGACAGCAATCTAAGAAAATGTAAAGTGAAAGAACAGAAAAACGCATTAGTTGCCCAACAATCAATGTTTACCAAGTCTGCAAATAAAACAAAGGTTGCAACAGTAGCATCATTTAAGATTGCACATATATTTGCAATTCATAAAAAGCCCTTTGAGGATGGCAACATAATAAAAGCAGCAATGCTTGCTGCATCAGAGATTTTATTTCAAAAAGCCCAAAATAAAAATGAAATTTTGTCAGCTTTTCAGGGCATCCAATTATCCAGAAATTTTATCACTCGTAGAATAGAAGTAAATGTCAAAGAACAAATAAAAACTGATTTACAAAAATGTGTTTTCTTAAGTTTACAATGCGATGAATCAACAGATATCTGCCATGTAGCTCAAGTAAATATTTTTATAAGGATGGTCTTTGATAATTGCTCAGTGAAAGAAGATCTACTATCAGTTTTGCCATTAAAAGGTAATACACATGGTGTGGACATATACCAAGTTATAAAAAATCATTTAACAAATTAAATTTCTGCTTCAAAAACTTGTGTCCATAACAACAGATGGAGCACCTGCCATGATTGGTTCTGGTGTTGGTTTTATCACATTTTGTAAGAAGGATGCTGAATTTCCAAACTTTTTTACCTACCATTGCATCATACATCAACAGGCATTTATGTACAAAAGTTTTACATTATGAACATGTGATGAAAATTGTAAATTCCATTCATGCCAGACCACTTCAGAGTAGATTGTTCAAAATACTGACTGATGAACTTAATGCTAAGTATGGAACTTTGTTGTTACACTTGGAAGTTAGATGGCTTAGTAAGGGAAAAGTCCTACAATGCTTTTTAGAGCTTCTTCCAGAAATAAAACAGTTTTTAGAATTCAGAAATGAAACTTATGAAGAACTTAATAATCATAGCTGGTTATCTGATTTTCTTACAGACATAACAACAAAAATGAACAAATTGAATTTTGAACTTCAGGGCAAAGAAAAAACTATTATTGAATTAATTGGAAGTATCAACGCTTTTAAATCAAAACTAAATTTATGGATATCCCAAAGAGGGGAATGTAACTTTTGCCACTTTACAAATTTGGAAAATTGCATAAAGAAATATAAGGATATTGACACAATAAGATATTCTGAAAATCTAGTCGAGCTTAAAAATAATTTCAAAATTAGATTTTCTGATTTTCGTAAAATTCAGCATATTGTTTCATTTATTTCAAATCCATTTGTTGATACTAATATTTTTGAAATGTCGCAACAAATTGCAAACATGTTAAATAAAAATTCTACTGATCTGGAAATAATTAATTTTCAATCTGATCCACAATTAAAAACAAGAATATTACAAAAATACTTTTGGGTACTCGTAGATGAGAAAAAATATCCACTTTTAAAAGAAACTTTTCAAAGGCTAAACTCCTGTTTTGGATCAACTTGTCTTTGTGAAAGTGGTTTCTTAACAATGAATTTGTTAAAATCAAAGTTCCGATCCAGGATAACAAATGAACATCTGAATGACTGCATGAATTTAGCCATAACATCATATATACCAGAATACAATAAACTCGCAGGCGATATGCAGTGTCAGGTTTCACATTAAATAAAATAATTAAAATATACTTTTCCTGTAATTGTAATTTATATGTAACCAAATTTTTAATAAATAAATATAAATAAAATGTATTTACATTTTTTTTAAACATATTACATTAGTTTTGTTTTAGTTTATGAAATATGTTTATAAATGCAATAAATAATTGTGGCTCCCCAAATTTTTTTAAATTCTCAACTGGCTCGCGTTAAGTTAAAGGTCGGGCATACATGCTCTAGAGTCTGACATTATCCGTCACTTTAATCTTTGCAGGACAAATAAAGTATTATTATTATGTTTATATAAAAAAAATTAATTTGATGCATATAACGTGTAGATTATATTCTATATAAATTTGGGATTTGAATCTGAAAACTAAAAAATAGTCAGACAATGTTACTTATTAAAGTCAAAGATAAATAATAATAATAATAAACTACAATAAATAAATTATATAAGTATATACAAAAAGTAATTAAGCTTAAAAAATCATTTTCTATAAATCAGCAACAGAACCTTCATAACCGAATTTGGCCATTCCAATTCTCTCTCGCTCCTCCTTTCAAAGAAAAAAAATAGAGGTGAGTTTTGACTATACAAACTAATCTGTGAATCACACTAATTCATCCACATAAAAAATTAGAATATGTTTGTGTATTTTTTAGCTTTTTGTTATTTCGCGATGCTGTTTTTTTTAATTTCTACAGAAAACTTTTCTTTCTGAAATATTTCAACATTATATGTAATAACTTTCCAACATATTTTATTCCTTGCTATATCTTTTCAATAAAAATAATTTTGCACTTTTTAAATATTTTTGTCATAATTTTTAATATGTAAATAAGATCTATTCTCCTCCAAATCACCATAAGACATTCTTGTATCATTCATTAGTTTTGCATGTCCAGTTCAATGAAGGTATGGTTTTACACTACTATATTGTACATTTTTATATCTATCAACTTGATTTATTTTATGATCTCTGCATTGTATTTTTAATACTTTATTGAGTATCTTTAAATTTAATATTTCGAAATGCCTTTATGGTGGAGATAATTCATTTGCCGTAATTATTTCCCAGTCATATAATACTCTACATTTTAAGTTATTGAAAGCAGCAACAGATACATTAGGGTCTGCGCTGAACCTCAATATACAAATCCATCTTTCTACTTATAAAACTATCATGATCTTCAGTGAATAATATTCCTGTAGTTAAATGGATAATCTTTTAGTCTAATTTATGACTAATAAAAATTATTAATATACCGTGAACTTTGGACTGGTTTACATTCTCAAACTGATAACCATCCAAGCCTAACAGTTTCTATAAATAATATTTGTTAAATAAAAAAACCAAGTAGAATCATTCTCTTAAATACATATTTATGCTTAATCAAGATAGAAGAGATAAAAAAAGTAAAAAGTTTAGAAAGAATTGGATTTTAACATGTTTTATATGTGAACAATTTGTGATTCATTGATTGGTTTGTATAATTATTGCAAAATTTATAATATAATATTGGCTTCAGCATGGGATTTGAGTTTTCATCATCAGATTTTCAATGATATGGATGGCTGAAAGGTTGGAGGTTGTAGTAGATTGAAGCCTGTTTTTTAAAGTATGAAGCTTTGCCATCTTAATATAAAACTGAGCACTGATTATATATTTGTTTGGGAGATGATAATCTGAACCAACTGATGAGTGCTGGTTTATCATAAAATACATATATTGGTGATTATTTATCTTTTCTACATGTGTGTGGTCATGTGTATCAGTTGTATGAGATGGTGTGGATGGATGGGTATTTGAAAATCTGAGTTCAAATCCCTATACTTATATATATAATGATGATTTTGAATGCTCTCAATATAACATTAGGTAAGCAAAAATAAATATTTATAAAATGGTTAATATTCATTCAAATAAAAAAAAAGATTAACTTTAAATATATATATTGTGACCTTCCAAATGGGCACAAGTAATTAAACTGTGTTGCATCAGTAGTGAATAACTGCACTGTACTAAAAAAAAAGAAATAACCTTAAAAAAATTTCTATTAATGGTCCAAAAGATCATATGTGGGCCAACTGTGCATTTTGGTTAGCAATTTTTTCAAGCATTTATTGTTATTATTATATTTGATAAAGTGTTTAATGCAAGGAAGGGGGGGATTATTACAGAAAGTGTTGTTGTGATAAATTAGATTGATGCAAAGTTGTTTTATTTATTTATAAGATAGTGTTGGTGTTGGTTTGAATGGTTTTCTGATTTATTATTCAATGACACCCATCCATGTGTAGATATTATAATCAGTGTGAAATGTTTATCCCATAGCCATATCAGTTAAGTTTTAGTTAGAATAATTTAATATTCATATAGCAGCATATGTGTATGAATGTATCATCTCATTTCATTTTCATATCTTAATTTCAGCACAGAACATTACACTTACAATAAAACATTTAAATTATAGTAAATATCTTTAATAATTTTGTAAGCATATTTTTTTAGTCATTAATAAATATCTGGATTAGTGAATTACTTAACAAATCAAATTGTGTTATAAACCTTTTTTTAAAATAGTTAATTGATATTCATTTGTTTCAAAGTTATAAAAAGTTATTTTTTTATTATTTGATTTGACTTAATTGTGAAGATCAAAATGGTTTTTTTTTTCAAGAAAAGATTTCTTGAATATTAATTAATTGATCAAGTGCAAAAGGGTGGGAGTTGACCTTTAGAAGATCAGGTGACCTTTTTGATTGGTGGGAAGATATATTTAACTGATAGCTGGTAATAAAAATATGAATTATCTTTGTAATTTCAATCAGATATCGTATGTCTCTTCCAGGAATCAAAATGGTGTAAAGTGAAACTGTAAAACAACCTTTTCATAAAGCTCATTATAGGAACTTCAGACATTTAAAGCTTTATAGGAGAATGTCTGGCTAAAATATAAAGAAGGTATCAATCTCATTTCTCTTGACTAGTTAAAACATTTAAATTAACACTTTCATTTTTGTTTTAAAGATGTGCTTCTGTACTGTTAAACTTATGTTATTTCATTTACTCTCATTTATCTCTGTTAAGAAGAAAACTAAAGTGCATGAACTTTATAATTCCTTAACTACAGTGTGTGAACTCTATAATGTTTTGTGGAAACACATGCAGACTCTTTTAACAGAATTTACTTTGATAAGCTCTCTGTTTAACTTATATTTTAAGTATACAAAGGTTAAATTAAAATTAAAAGGATGGATGTATTTATTATGCTATATTTAAAATTACTTTGGAATGCTAACCTTATTTCTTATTTATGCTATAAATAATATGTTTTATTAAAAGAAAATAAATATATGACTTACCCAGAATAATTGATTCCTATTATTTGCCAAATATATATGCCTATATCGAATTGAAAGACTTTAATATTATATTTTTTTGTTCTCTTCAATATGTGGATATTGGAAAATAAAATATTACTGTTAAAGATATACAAATTTCATGTGGACAATTATTAACAACTTAGTAAAATTAATAATGTAGCTGTTGACTAATAAATTATGTAAGCGAGTAGTTTTTCTGCAGGAAAATATATTAAACATGTTGTTGGTTTAGACAAGTGGAATTGCTTAAAAATGAATAAAAGAGTGAACCAATTAATAGCTGAAACTGTCTTTTAATATCTCCATTACCGAAAATATTCGTTGTTACATGTGTTATATAAGTGAACTCTATTAGCTTTAGCTAAGAACATTAGAGCTTACTCAATTACATTTATCTTGTGGATGTTCGTTCTAGAAATGTTTTATTTATATTTCATGTCTTTACTAACATGCACTCGTTTGAGATATTCTTTGTTATTCAGCAGACCAGATCTCGGAAAAGAGACTTTGCAAATGAACTTTTTTTTTAGTTTAAAAAGAAGTATAACCTTTTACTTTATGTTATTATTTGCTGTTACTGGCACATAGTATATAATGGGCAGCTAGATATATTTATTTAGTGTTATAGGTTTGTTTATTTAATTATAATATTTGCGAACTTCTAGAACTTCTCGGAGTAGCATATCCACAAATGGTGGGTAGGCTGGTAAAATTAATATTGTTTGAATATAATTTTATTTTATTTGAAAGTGAAACATATATATTTTTTGGGGGGTATATTGTTAAAGAGAAGGATTTAATCTTATATATTTCTCTTTTATCTCGAAGTGAGAATTAATTTCAAGGGTAGCTGGAATAAAAAAAAAGAGGAAGAATATTGTGTTAACGATAATAAAATCTCGTTTATTATAATTATTGCTATATAAAGTATAAAATCACTAATGGTTTATTATAAGCTAAAAGTTTTATTCTCAGTTTATCCTTTACAATTATAATATTGGCATATTAAATAATTTAGAACTGTTTTCACACTCTTATTTGCGCATGTGTGTGTTTGTTTTATGCAATATTTCATGTAATTAATAAATATTCGTTTTTTATGATTGCTTTTCTCTATAGATTTCGGATGTTGTTATATTCCAAAAGAATTAAGGAAGTCAGTAATTGATCATATATATGTGCTTATCTGCCAATGTATAACATGGAAATGTATAGAATAGCTCTGAGAAAGGAAATTATTTTGATACGTTCTATGTTTATTGAGGTGGAGAATTTTCTTCCTTAGTATATATTTTTCTATTATATAGATTGCCATGGGTAGAGTATATTCTAGTTTGCATACGTATATGTTAAAGATGATATTTCATGAAGTCAAGTGATGTTGAGGCGAGTCCCACACCAATAGTATATTTCAGAGTTTTGATAGTTTGACATTAGATTTATTAGCTAAAGAGTGTATTCACTCCCCATGTGCTTAGATTCTCTTGGGTATTTATTTTGTATTTTTATAGAAGCATAGCTTTATGGAATTTAGTTGGTGGTTAGATAAACAGCCAGATCAGGTTCTTTGTTGAATATGAAAGTTGATATAATGTGATATTTGTTGGCTGGTTTATGACATTGTCCGAAATAAATCACTTGTTTAATGGTTCTTAAATAAATGGATAATATATAAAAATATTGCTTTTCTTTTATTATTTTTCATATGTCACAGCATCGGCCGGGATGCGAACCCACAACCGTCTGCAACCAACTACTTGCTTGCAAGGCAGCTGTGATGACCTCTGACACACACGTGTAATGTAAATAAAAATCACGGATATAAAAGTATAATATTGCTAAGTTTATATATTTGAAAATGAACATTATAAAGTATATCATATTAAATTTGCCACAAGTTAGAAATCATCAAATCATCGGAATGATTATTTGTTTCTATTTTTACTTTTATTTTTGTATGCGTAAAATTGTAGGCATTTAAAGTGATTATGTAATTAAGATTATTTAAAACTGCTCTCTTGTATTAATTTGCTGTAATTTAAGAATTGATACTATATCCTCTCAAAAGTGTATATTGTGCCCAACAGTATAATGTACTATTTATTCAGTGTTGCATTTTGATAAAAATATTTAGATAGCCTAGATATTCAAAGTCAGAATATTGAGGTATAATTTGCTTGCTAATTTACGTTTATAAATGTATCAGTAATAAATTATGTAATATGTAATGGGGATAATCCTAAACTTCAATTAATGGATTTGTTTGTAAATTTTAAAATTAAGGTAAAAGTTTTATTCTGAACTAATTACATTGAACTAAATCTTAAGTCTAAATAAATGCTTTGTTTATTATTCAAAACTGTGTCTCGAGTTATTCTTATATGCATTCGAATTCTAGTTTCCACATTCTACACATCAATCATAATATAAGTACATGATTGTATAAATTAGATAATAAATGTGCTTAAGTCTGATAATATTGTTATCTTGATCCAAACATTATGTAGAATATTTTATTGTGCAGTAAACTTATAAAAAGGGTCACATACTTAATTATTATTTAGACAATGATGTGAAATTAAAAGGCACCCTATTTCCTTCATTATCTAACTGTTAGCTCAGTGAAACATCATCTAATTATTTTATTATTATTTCAATAGTCCTAAATTATTATGTAATGGAATTCCTATAATCAAGTCACATTAAAGATTTCCTGGGATCCGATTTCCTAGTTCTAAATTAATATTGGTGTAATTATTTATATTAAGGTATGCTGGATGGTGAAGTTATTCAGTATCTTAGTTATTCAGTATCTTATTTGTATTGAAGTTATGTTATAGTTGCTCTATGAATGTATTTGGATGATGGAAGAAATCAACTCAGATTATAGTTTATTAACTTGACTAAACAAAATATTATTAGTTTATTATGTAATTGATTAACTAGTGAAGCATACATCCTATGTTACTCCTCAATGATATTTCTTCCTTCATTTAATTATATTGTATATTTTAAAACTGTCTTTAACCCTCCACTAAAGTAGGTTATGAATCAGATATAATAGAAGAGTCTCAGCATTAGTTTTTGATAATTTACAATTATTAATTTATTCTATTCATCAATAGAATTGCCACCCTGGGCATTTGTTCGTATAGTGCATAGGAGTGTTGTAGAGTGAGGGGGTTACAATATATATTAACCAGACATCTATGATGATGTTGATGACTTATAACCTAGCATTGAAGATTAAATTAGTACCATTATTCCCAAAAGTATTTTTGATTTGTTTTTTTACTTTCAATAAATAAAAGCTTTAAGGCACCAAATCTTCTAAATAGAAAGATTACTTTTGGAAAAGTTATTAATGCCCCATCAGTATCATCTATAAATTATAACCATTATCCCTGCACCTCCCCCAGTGTGGTTTTTAGTTCATATAGTAGATAGTCTTCCACTAAATAAGATTTGTATTGGTACCGATCTAGTCGACTGTTTATATTTCCATTTTTGCTATGACCCTGCATTGATATCATGAAAGAATGCTGGGATAGCTAATTGATCACGATTTCTTTAGAAAAATGGTGATTTATTGTATAATACCACTGCAATGTGAAATCTAAAACTTGTTAGCATTAGTTTTCATTGACATGTCTTTTGTGTGTGTGTTTTTTTTTTGGAAAACTTTTATTTCTTTTCAATTTCTTATTTGGTTTAGACCAAAAAAATTATATACCTTCATTTGAAAAAATTAAGATTTATGGATAGTAATACTATTATGATTTAATTTATAAATTCAAGATGTAATTTACAATCTCTTAGTATTAGTTACCATAAACAAGTTTTTGTTTGTTTTTTAGAAAGTTTTTATTTCCCTTTTCAATTTTTACTGGGTTTTTAGGAAAGGGAAGAGATGAAAAAATGTAAGAGAAATTGGAGGAAACAAAAAGAATAGGGTAAGTTATCATAGCTGATTTCTCATAATACTATCTATATAATCTTGACTTACAAAATGTGGATAAATTTCAAACAATCATTTTTCCATTTGTAATTGAAAAAAAAAAATCAGTTTGGAAATTTGAATTCAAAAATTTTTTAATTTGTTTCTTCTTTTCAAAAGTGAGGTGGAGATAGAGACAGGGGTAGACACTATGCTGGACTTGAAATTTATTCTAGTAATATTATTAAGACTTTATTTATAAATTCAATGTATACATAAAATCCAGATTTATAAAGAATTAAAAAAAAGTGAAAGGTAAACAAGGAAACATTTTCCTGCATCACCATGCATTCCAGCACAAATACTTTTTTTTCTTTAACTTGTTAAAAGTTAATTTAAGTCTGTGTTCAAATTCCTTATATTACATATAAGCTCCAGGTATATAAATTATACTTGTATTTAAAATATTAGTAATGAACTATGTTATTTGCATTGAACATATTGTTTATTTAAAATGTCTTTATTTGAAAAGCATGTAGAGATATTACACTTATCATTTAAATTATTGTATTATTATTTTTCAGTTTTTAATTTAATTTTTAAAAAAATAAAAATCCTTGTTCTTTATTTGAAAATGACATCAGATCGTCTCTGATGGGGAAAAGGAGATTTGATGGTGATTTTGCTTGTCCACACAAACTGCAATATCAAAATAAAAATAATAATGCCTTTGATTTTTTTTTTTAACTCAACAAGTATTGGATGGGTGGTGGAAATCCAAATCAATAAGGAAGAAATTTTGATTTTTTTTTTTTTTCTTGGTTAATTTGTTGGTGTTTCAAAACCAGCCATTCATTCTTACTTGGAATGTTTGCTTTGTACTTTGTATTGAATGAAAAAAATGTTAAACAAAAATGGAGCATCCAAATCAAGTTTCAGAAGAATTGAATTATATTTTGACTAACATAAAATATGTATTTTAAAATTGTAAAGATAGATTCAACACAAGAAGCGATCATTCATTAATGAAATGTAAGATATATGTTAGTGTGAAACTGGAAAGACACTAATATTTAATATTCCTAATCTTCATCAACACTTGTATGAATTCATATTAATATTGACAGAATTTGAAGATTGTTCAGAAATTACTGAAATTAATAATAAGATAACTAATAGTTTAATGAAAATGGATTACTGGTATAAAAAAAAAAAACATTTACCAGTAAATTTTTTATTGAGATAAAATATGAGGAGGAAAAAGAAATACAATTTTTTTTAAAATATATTAAAAAGAATTGAATACCTAGGAATTTGTAAAATAATATAAAAATACTTAATGCTGATGTAAGAAAATATAACTGAATTTGCAAGGAAAGGTATAAGAGAGAATACAAATCTCAAAATTATAAAATATCTTAGTATTCTAAAAAAAGTTATTTCTGCAATAAGAACAAAAGATCCCAAACTGTTAGTAAAAAACAGATATAAATGTGTGGAAGACTTTTATAAAGAATTGCACAATAATAAAGAACAAAAATATGTTCTACAATTATTACAGATTTTGATTTGACAACAATTTTAAATAATGATGCAAGACACGCAATTAAATCTATGAAGAATGGAAAGATTCCAGTAAATGTTTGAATTATTGTTGACATTTTAAAAAAAAGCAGATGAAATAAAAGTTATTGGTAGAGGTACATATAAAATGTCCAAATCTTTACCAAGATTTAATTTATCTACAGTGAATTTGGGATTCTAATCAATGAAAAAAACAATCTGGATTTCAAAGTGGTTTTATGCTTTGGATTTGTAGATTATGAAAAGACATTTGATTCAATAAGCATTTTTACAGTGATCAACATTTTTATCATCAAGATATAGATCCAGGATATTGGTTATATTACTTGGTGACACTAAAAAGATTAACATTGATAAGAGTCTGCAACTGGGTAATTCCATATCTCTAGAACATTTTACAGCAACTTTATAATGTTTTATTTTAAAAGAGGCAAAACTTTTTATTTTAATTAAAATGGGAAGCTAAAGGAGTAAATGAAGATCATTTAATTTTGCAGATTATATAGTTGTTTTTGCAAATAATCTTTCAGAACTTCAGAAAATATCGCAAAAATTATCAGATGAGATTAAGAAAATTAGACTAAAGGTAAAATACCAAAATATTACAGTAATGTTTTTTGATAATTTAAATATTACAGTAATGTTGAAATGATTTTTCTGCAAAAAATAAATAAGAATTGAATAAGTTAATAAATACAAATATCTTGTTCCAATTATTAATACAGATGAAAACATTATAGATGAGCTTGGAGTGCTTTTTGGTACAAATAAGTTAGTATTAAAATGAAATATGCCTAGTATTCCAGTTCTTACTCTGGATCGGAGATTTAGATATTTAACAGGAGTAATATAAATAATTCAGATCATTCAACAAAGTGTGTAAAGATATATATTAGGAATAACAGGAAGAATTAGACAATTAAATTTATAGATGACTGAACAAACAGGTATGCCTGACATCATTGAAAGAATTAAGGAACCGAAATGAAGCTGGATAGTACAAAAGAGATCACAATAGGTCGTCAGTTGAACTGTTAAAAGGGACCTCAAAATATTGTAAAAGATCCAGAAAAAGACCATATATGAAGTGGATGGATAAAATAAGGTTTGCTGCTATAATGTAAAAAAAGAATCTATGGATTAGAAAAAGTGATTTAACCTTGGAGAGATTTTAAACCTACAATGAATTAATAATAGTGGATACAATAATTTTGAGGAGTATTTAGATTATTGTACTGATTTTGGCATTTGATATTTCAAATATGTTTATATCACATCATTAGACATAAATTTTCCAATATTATAGAGAATTATTACAAATGAATAGAAAAAGATGTTCTTTTTTAAGATATTCTCTTTCCAATTACTCATCTAAAATGATAAATACTCTATAATTTATAATAGAACTGAATATTCAAATAAGTCAATATAATACATTTATTTGTAAATAAACATCGCATGACCACTAGTTTTTATGCTTAATCTTAACTTATTAAAACAAGCAAAACTTTCTATACGTATTGCCACTTAGTGCAAGCCAGAGTAATCACTGGATGCCGGAAGGCTTGTGCATAAAATCTCCATCTAGTGCTTACTCATCCAATATCCCCGGATTAGTTTGGATATTGGATGAGTAGGCACTAGATGGGCCTTCCGATATCCATTGATTATTCTGGCTTGCACTGAGTGGTAATACATACAGAAAGTTTTGCCTGTTTTAATAACATTTATTTGTAATTGTTCTCTGTGGAATGCATTGCAAGTTTTTGTTAAAATATATATTGATGTAATGTTTTCTAAAATTTATAATTGTCAATTCTTTTGAATTTTAAATCCACAATAATGATTCTTATGCATTTTAATAACCAGAAACTACTTAGTAGTAAATCATAGGATTTTGCATTGTATGTTTATGATTTAGATTCAGTGAGTTAATTGTGAAGATATTTAAAGCTTCAAGCTTTCAAACCTAAATGCTTACGACTGGCTTAGATATATAGAAAGAAAAATAGAAAAAAGGGTGGCTGCCCTGTTCTCGTAAAATCTTTGTTGTGTTTGGATGTCATTTGGCAACTATCCCTGACATCTGATTGGCTGTCGGTTAAGTATTTAACGAGAGCTCGATTTATTTCAATATTTATTATTGAATGTTATATATATATACTTTAGTCTTTATTTTTTAACATGTGGTTATATGCCAAAATAACTTTGTAATCAATATTAAATACTCACCCTTTGATGGTTTTACTTTATTTGACTCAAAAACAGATTTTTTCTGGTTTATTTACAATTTTTTTAGATGATGCATTTCTTACCTCATTATTATGTTCTTTTATTATCTTTCATCAAAATCTTTGTAATCCATCTTTTACTTTTTTTTTGCATCAAGAAATTTTAACTAAATCAGTTCTTCTCCTTCATAATTCAGTAGTCACCATTTTCCAGATATATTTTTATATTGGACTATTTCCATTATCTAATATGTGTATTGAATGTCTTTAGAAAAATTTAACTTTATTTAAATATTTCAAATACATTCAACTGTTAGTAATAGCACATCAAACAGGTTAGTATATGCACAATGTTTCGAGAGGTATTATTCTCCCCTCTTCAGGTGATGCTGACCTGACCAGTGACACTACTAGCATGTCCCAGGTTTGAATCCCATGCTAGTACTGTCACTGGTCAAAACAGCAATACCTTATAAAAAGGAAATAATAATACTTCTCAAAACATTGTGCATATACTAACCTGTTTTATGTGCTCTTACTAGCAATAATGTATTTGGAAGTCTTGCATTGGTGGTTGAGAGGTCAGCGTGACTGCCTTGCACTTGCAGGCAGTTGCCCGGGTTGCGGGTTCACATCCCGGATGATGCTATGACACTTAAAAAAAATAATGTATTTGGAATATTTAAATAAAATTAAATTTTTCTAAAGACATATTAGATGATGGAAATAGTCCAATATAAAAAGACAACTAGAACCATCATCACAAACCTTCAGGAAAATATTTTCCAGATATGTTTTAATCTTATTTTCTTATTAATATTTTTTATTAATACAATTCATTCAAATTACATATATGGATTTTTTGCATTTTAAATCTATGTTAACGATTCTTATTATACATTTAAAACAAATATATATTTATCAAGAAGGGTTCACAATGTTGTTTTTCATTCATTGAAAATTATTGTAAATATTTACTTTAGATATATTTATTTTTTAATTTGTGCTGATTCCCAAAAAGCACCTTTTAATCGATGCTTTTAATTATCAGTTACTGGTTTAATTACCACTTGATAAATCCTTTTTTTTTTCAATTCTAATGTGTATGTAGTAATTTTATTTATATTTGGTATTTTAAAGCAGCATTTTTTAAGAGGTCTTGACATTAGGAGGCCATGGGATTTGTTTTAAGGAGGGCCCAAGCAGGTACAATATTATCAATAAATAACATTGCAATAGGTTTAATATATTATATAATGTAAAATTTGAAAATAAAGTGATTATTTAGGTGAAACAACTATGATCCTAAAGATATATTATGGGACAGTTTATTATAAAATTTAATTGTTTATACATTTTTATTTAATTTAGGATTTGTTTGTTAGAATAAATTTTGTAATTAAGTTTTAACATCCTTCTATCATACGACTTTCCTTCATATGTTGTGCATGTGTTAGAAATTGATGATTATGCAATATATCAATGAAATAGTTTAATGCTCCCTTCATTTGTTTACTATAGTGGTTTTAGTGGATCAAATTTCAAATGTTGATATTGATTCAGTAAGCTTCAGTGCATGAGAAAGTAGTCTATTTTTTTGAAAAAAGAAAGTCTAAAATAAAAAGCATTTCTAGTAAATTCAAATAGAAATGAAAACAAATCTTATTTCTTTTGATAATAAAAGTTGACTTAAATTTCTCTAGATTGTAAGATTTAAAAAAAAACACTTTGTTTGTGAACAAAATAATATTATAATTGATCTTTAATGCTCCGTAAAATTCTGAAATATCATTTTTATTCTTCATTTTAAATAGGAATAATTACAAAAAATATCTGAGTATTAAGAAATTAAAAATCATGTATATATTAAAAGTATTTTATAATAAATGCTTTTTTATTTACTGTGCATTAAAAAGCCAAAAAAAAAAAAACCAAAGCAATCTATTTCTTCAACCACAATTGGGATTTTTGTATTTAACTTGAAATAAAAACATGATGTCTAGAAATTAATTAATTCAATCATAAATTTTTACAATATATGATTGAATTAATTCATTTTTTGATACCCCAACCTTTTATTTCAAATTAAATATAAAAATCCCAATTTTGGTTAGAAAAAAACATTTATTTGGCTTTTTAAGTACGCAATAAATACAAGTATTTATTATAAATATATATTCTAACAGTCAGAATTGTACAACCCACATATGTCACAGAATACCAACTTTTTCTTTTAAATCCTGCTAAGGTTAGGAAGAAAACAAGAGACTCTTAACTAATTACCTAACCTGTTCATTGCAAATAAAGATTACAAAATGCCAAAAATGAGACAACACTATTTATTCACATATATCAACATAAACATATACTGGGGTGACTTTATAGTTAATCAATTTTTCTCATGTTCATAGCATCAGCTGGGAAGCGAACCCGGGACAACTGCTTGTAAAGCAGACCTCTTGACCACCAATGCTTGACTAGTTAATTAATTTATAAATTCACTTATGGTAAATAAACCTTTCCAAGTTTTGTATTATTTTAATTAAGCACAAATAAACTTTACTGTATGTAACGGTTCAATATTTTAAAATAATTCCTATTTAATACTATTAATGTTAATGGTCTGAATGGATTCCAATCTTCTGCATAGATACCTAACCACTTTCTACTATCCTCATAACATGCTGCAGATAGGCTAACTGATAGAAGCTTATAAATTAAAGCTAATCTTACTACTTGATTGTTATGATCAATTATGAGTTATGTTATTAGTATGCAATATATAATAATTGTAAAATACAGGAATTCACATCTGTGCTACAATACCTTATATAAGAACAAATACATGTGATAATTGTATGCCTATGATAGGAATTAACCTTCTACCACATATATAGCATACAATGAACAGAAGTCACATACGTATCTCTAAACATATATAAAACTAAAATGGATAACATGTGGTAGGAATTGATCATCTACTTCACATCACTGTTTAAATGAGATGATTGTAAGGGATCAGCAGTCCAAATGTTACAAAATTTAATTTTTGTTTTTAATTTTTTTTTCGTATATCTTCAAACTGATTTAAGTTCTCACATATAAACATGATATAATTTATTTTTGTGTGCATTATATATATATATATATTACATCATATAATGGATAAATAATTAAAGTTATGAAGGATAAAATATTTCCACAATAAGTTTTCCATATTCTATTTAAGATAAATGTCCTAACCTTGCAATCCTGTCGAGTAAACTCTGCAATCTCATCCAATAATGTGATAAATTTACACCTTCCAGATTTCATTGGAGTTCTTCTCAGCGTTTTTTACTTCAGTGCTGATTTATTTTTTCCAATTTTCTGATTAATACTACATTTTTTTATTTAAAACCGATACAAAATAAACATTTTACCCACTGCTGAGATCAATGTGGTTGAGTACATCCACACTTTGGACAAGTAATGTTCAAGGATGTAATAATAAAATAAGTCTTCATAAGGGGATATGGTTGGAGGGTTCCAGAGTTCCATTTTGATGTCAATCTGATTTATTTACAGCTGGACTTGCAAATTAACATCCATAGATGGGAGAAAACAGCTTGGTTTAGCAGAGAAAAATGTAAAATTGGAGGCCTAATAAAATCATTGAAATTGATAGATCCTTTTGCACAAAAAGAAAAAACAAACAAACTGAATTCTTCTGAAACAGGGAGACCAACAAGTGTTTTATCATGAGAATTCAACAGCAGAAACTCTGGTGGAAGCCATCAAATAAAATATGGAAGAGAAATCAACAATTTATTCAGACTGTTGGAAAGCTTATAAAACTGTTGAATTATGAGCTGTCAGTTACTGACCATTTTCATGTGAATCATACTGGATGACATCAAATTAGTCCACCACATTGAAGAAATAATAAAAGTGTAGTAATTTAAATTTTTTGTTTTGTTTTGAAAAAAAATACTTACTACTTATTAACTTTTCTGGTGAAGATCCCATGCAGACATTATAGTGCACAATCACGTGTTAAGTAAGTCTCCATTTTGGGAAAAATAAAAAAAATTTACTTTTAGTCTCCATTTTTAAACAAAATTTTATCTACTTAAAATAAAGTAGAACAGACAAATTATTTCATCATGACAATTCCTGTTATATATTACATAATTAATACTATATGTGTATATTTTAATGTTTTGTAATTTAGTGATTGTTTTGTCCTTATTTGAAGTAGCATTTGAGAATTGCATAAAACTTTTTCAGATTTATTTTTGTGTGAAATTCATATTTTTAGTATTGTTAAAAATTAATAATTTTAGCATTGTTAGATTTAATCTGGTCCAATTACTGTCACATATTAGAACTACTATGCCTTTTCATATATGTATTCAGACTGCTGATTACTTTGTAAATCTTGTGAAAATATCATATTCATATGGTCCATTCTGATGAATTTATCATTTTAAATTTGAACAAGATCCAAGTTTACACATCATAAAATTATTAAGTTATCAGCAGATAAAATGGCATAGCAGGTATAATACGTAAGTACCAAATATTTGTTTTTATTGAAATTTAATATCAATGTCTTTCTTATTTTATGGGGCAGTTCAAAATAGATATATAAATACAGTAATCTAAGAGATAACTTTAGTATGATTTCAAAAATTAGTTATACATATGTAAATTAAAGAAATATTATAAAAGGTTGAATGTAATGATTGTGATACCATATTTTATGGCTGCTACTTATTAATACAAAAATCCTTCATCATCATGTCACCTATAGGCCAAACACCAGAGAAATCCTATGGGAAAAAATAATTGACCGATTAATTAAAAATATATTTACTGATTATTTGTGGCTAAGATATTACAAATTATTCATTTGCCAATATCTGATTCCATGACATTTGGAACAGCAACCCAAGATGATAAAGCTTATGCATGTACACAGCTAATCCATTACATTTGATGCCCAAGTAAGACCAGATTAAATCTTTTGACTGTTTCTTTACAATATGTTCTTTCTGTTTACTTCTGATATAATTGATTACCCAATCTTTTCTTTTTAAATCTTTCTTTTTATACATTTAAAAAAAAAACAATGATCAATAAAATCTTTACCCTTGTCAATAAACAATGAAAAAGTATGCTTTACATTATTCATTTCAGAGATTAGATTCCAATCATCTAGAGTAATTAAGAAATGCAAATGTCCATGTGATAATACTCTAAAACATTTTTTTCTAGGGAAAAAATTATTATTAAAATTGATTACTATTTTTCTATAGTCTATAAGAGACATTCTAATAATAGCATTTTCAAAAAAATATTTACAGGACATCTAGCAAAAACATAATCACTAATAAAAATGATGAAAATGTAATGTGTGTAGGTTAAAATAAACATCGAATAAACCCCCAAAACGAAAACAAATTTAAATAGCATTGAGTAGCAGAAATAATTTCTCCAGAAAATCTATTTTTTAAGTCACCAATAATAATAAAATTAAATTTAATAAGTAATTCTGAAGTTCATCATTAAAAACATCAATTGAATATTGGCATGACCTGTATAAAGCAGCTAGTATTAATTTATCATAATCTAAAATAAAGTTCAAAACATAATATACAGAAAAATTAAGATGTAGATGAATAAAATTCTCATGAAGATGTGATTTATAATAAACTAAAACTCTACCTGATATGTATCATTCCAATTCATGTCCTTTTTCATATTCATTAATCCAAATCTCAGACAAAATTATTATATCAAATGAACAATCAAGGGAATGTACTAACTCATAAAAATATTTTCTCCCACTATTTATATGAAAAAATTATTCAAATGGAAGTCAATCTCTGACAATGCGCTATTTCTTAAATATTATAAATCTCTGCACACTCGCCTGCCGATAAGAGTTTAAAAAACTTAAGTTTAGAGCATACATTTTATATACACCAATTCTTACAGACCATGCTTAAATCACATAATTGACTCAAGTCCTGAATTAAGCATGGTCTATAAGAGTTGGTGTATATAAAATGTATGCTCTAAACTTAAGTGACTTACTTACATTTTTTAAACTCTTACCAGCAGGCAAGTGCATGGAGATTTATAATATTTAAGAAATGATACATTATCAGAGATTGACTTACATTTGAATAATTTCAAATGTTTTCAGTGCTTTATAATAAATAATAGGTTATATGAAAAAAGATCAAATTTTCAAGAGCTAATTTATTTCCTACTGTCCAACAATTTTTGGAAGAGAATTCAAGTCATGAAAAAGATAAATTAGAGTCAGAATCAATTCTAATAACCTTATTCATATTTTTCCTCAACAAATTTTGCCATCTTTATTCAAACATATCAATAATTATTTGATTTAGCCACGGTGTTTTCCAAAATATTTTTCTATTTTCAGACAATAAATCTTTATTTTAATGATATAATTTCTTTAAATATTTGACAAGAATTCATCTCTAGTTATTTTATACACAAAATTACAGGCCTAAATCTAAATATAGACTTGATATTATTTTTGTCCGACAATTCTAATTTTTTAGCTATATTTTTTACAATATTAATTAACTTTTTCTCCATCAGCATATTTAATGCCAACAATTTCAATATCATTTTCTAATATTTGTTACTTTGAATACAATAATTTTTTTTGTAAATTACATAATAAAGAATCTTGTGTTGTTTTTTTTTTTTTTGATATTATTCTCAATTAAATCAAGTTCTAAACTAAGTTTTAATAAAAACTGTGACAAAAAAATCAATATTATTTTGAAAATAGGTGGGTGTCCACATCCATATTCAAAAATTCTATTTTTCCAATTTGTTAGTATAGATCATCATCATCATCATCAATCATTATCAATCCACTGCAGGATGAAGGTCTCTCCAAGTATAATCCATCTTCTCCAATCTTTAGCTTCCCTTCTCCACATCACCCCTGCACACTTTCTTATTTCATCCATCCATCTCACATGTGATCTCTTTCTGGGTCTTTTACAATCTCTTGGAATCCAGTTTAAGATTTCAATTGTCCATCTATTATCCTCTCTTCTAGCAATATGTCCAGCCCAACTCCATTTCAATCTTTTAATTTTTTCAATGAGGTCAGTAAGATGTGTTTGTTAGTATAGATATCAGTATATATATTAAAATATTATTGATTAAATTATTTTTATAATATTAATATAGATATATGAAAGAGCTCTCTTGAGAAATCAAATTTTATGATAATAAAAGTCTATTGACATTTAAAATAAAAGTACTTAGCGTCATTAAATAGTATCTTACTTTTATTTCACAAATATTAAATGTTATTATGGATTAATAAAATGAGTTTTAATAAATGATGTATTATAATTCTTAAATATAATTGTCAAGCTGTATACAAAAATAAACTGAAATTGAAGTTAAGACTATACAGAATACCCAGGCTTAAAAATAAGGATATATATTGGATTATCAATAGTACTTTTTGCAGCAAAAAAATCCATAAATAAAATATATGAAACTAGTTTTAAAAATATATAAAAGCAAATGGGAAAAGGTATGTTTTATACATTTAAAAAAGAAAATCAAAAATAACAATGGTGATTTGGAGTACTATAATGTTCCAATGTATATAACCATAATTAAAAAGTCAGACTTATTACAGTCATTTTAATAAACTCCTAAAAATACTTTTTTCTTTTCCAATGTTAACTTATTTTCTAAGCAATATGGCCCACGTTTATTTAAAATAATGACTACATGAAAAGAATTAAGTAATATTATATGTGTTACTTATAATCAATCTCCACATAAACACATTAATGCAATTTTTAAAATAATTCCTTTAATTTCCTAACAGTTTCAACTGTCCCGCAGTCTTCATCAGAACATTTGCATAACTTTTCTCTTCCTTTTAAATTTATAACTTTAAAATTAAAAAAAAATTAAAAAGGAAGGTTATGCAAGTGCTCTGATGAAGACTGCAGGACAGTCAAAACTGTTAGGAAATTCAAAGAATTAATTTATAAGATTATGCAAATGCTCTGATGAAGACTGCAAGACAGTCGAAACTGTTAGAAAATTAAAAGAATTCATTTATAAGGTTAATCAAATGCTCTGATGAAGACTGCAGGACAGTTGAAACTGTTAGAAAATTAAAGGAATTATTAAAAAAATTGCATTAAAGTATATGTGGATATGAACATATGAAGGAATGCAAAAAAGGAAAGAAGATATATGAATAATATTATATGTTTCAATGTAGTTTTACAAAACTGGAATAAACATACAAATAATATATTATGCATACAAGATACTAAAGAATGGAGGTAAAAACAAAATAGTAAATGATAGAACAAAAATAATGTTAGGTAAGATGAAAATATTCAATTAAAAAAATGTGGTATTAAAGCTTTCACCACAACTAATGCATAAATAAACCCATGGAATATTAACAATTGGTTAAAGTAACTTTCAAATTAAATAACAGATTTAAAATGACTAGTTGGTTTTGATTTCAATCTGATTCAAGGAATCCATTTATAATCTGAGTGCTGCCTTGACAACAAATTGCCTGTTATGATGTAATTTACATATGATAACTGATTAGCTGTTGGCATGAAGGAAGCTCAAAAGTCTCTGTTCAAACCCCCAAACTCCAAGTATATGAATTGTGTGCATTGCAAATATAATGAAATAAATTCAAGACATATCAAATTCTTTGTCTATATTATTTTATCATCAGACACTATAGGATGAAAAATTGGAATCAGTTTCTACAGAACATATATTTTGGACACCAATCTTTTCACCTCTCTTGAGAAATAATATAATCACCATATCAATATAGGTACTTCATTCTTATTTAATTATCAATAACATGATCTATTTTTGCTTTTAGCAGTTTTATTTAATAAAGCTTATTTCATCGTGGCTTATAAATATATAAGGTAGAATTATTACACAATCTTGACTAATCCTATTAATTAGCAACTGTCTATTAAAAAATTGTCACTGTAAATATATAAAATAAACTGAAATGATAGCGCATTTTATATTGCTTGATAAAATAAGATGGGTAACGTTTGAAGATTTTATATCACTTCAAGTCATTTCATATAATTTCAATAATGATATGCTATATATTATTATATATTTAAGTTATTTATCAAAAAATGTTATGATTTTGTGCATTTATGAGCCATGATGAAATTGATATTTTTGACATCATATCAACAACAATATCACATAATATTCTTAAGTTTCCAAGAGCAGTTCTCTTTACACTAGAGACAAGGATTTCTCAGGTCAGTTGAGAAAAGGCTTGGTCTGAAACATATGCCTTGCAGAGATTATTTTGGGTTTTTTCCCAGAATATAGTGCCTGATGATGAAATAATATAGACAATATTGACAATTTAATATTTATTTCATACAAGACTGTGTCACAGTGAAAAGGTAATTTGTTCTTTTTTCAAGCTACATTATATAATGACATACTTTAGCTTTTCACAAAAAATTTAAAGCGTCAGGATCTCTAGTTCATGATTTATGACATGAAATGTAATGTTGTATCATAACCCATGATGGAGCAACATACTTACATCAAATTTTGTTAAATTACTTCATGATTTGTAAGAATGTTTTTTAATAGATTTGTAAGATTTTGCAATGTTAAATCACTAAACATCACATGATCACCATTTCTTATGCTTTCTTTTAAACTGAAGATTACTCTGGCTTGTACTGAGTAGCACTACTGTATGGGGAGTTTTGACTGTTTTAATTTTACAATGTTAGGGGAAAAATTGAAGAGAACCTATTTATGTTGTAGCTTGCGAGTCAGAAATGAAAATTTTTGTGTTGAGTAGCTAAATATAACACATGCATTGATTCAGATATGGTACTGCAGAAAAGCAGCAATCTTTTTATTGGAATATACTGTGTATAACTATAATAAAAACCCATTGCTTAAGGCAAGAATAAATGTTTGAATATAAAGAAATGCTTATGAAAGTGAAAACTTTAAGACTGATCATGTTATATATGGTGGTAGATTAGAAAATATCGAATTCTTAAATATAATAGGTTTAGGAATGATGCTAATCAAAAAATTAGCTAGAATTTTATTTACGGTGAAAAATTAAAAAATAAAACGGGAAAACTAAAAGTTTTATGGTAAACGAAAAAAAGAAATGTTTGATACCATAACTGTAATTAGCACCTTATTGTTCCATGAATATAAGTTGCATTAATTATAATCTTCACCCCCCCCCCCTTGTGTCTTTTAACAATAAAGCTATTACAAAAATTAATAATTTCTAATAACATCAAAGTATGAAAATAATTAAAAGACAGACATAAAAAACACAACATTAAATTTTATTTTACAGAAGGATTTTATTTAGTTTTCAAACTAACAGTATTCTGGCACATGTATACAGATTGCTGGCTACACAAAGGCCTGGCTGTGTGCTCAAGTCAAATTAACCAAGTCCAGGAAGGATTCTCATACGTGAAGACTGAACGAGTGACAGGACCTGATGTGTGTATTTTTAAAAAAATTTACGTGCTACAACCCATAATAAATTAGCAAAACTACTTTTGTTTATTATCAAACTGTCTAATGTCTTCTCATGTGAGTCTGCGGAACTCAGTTTTTATATTTAGAAATGCGTCCAACATGGAATGCTATGAAAAGGAATGCAGCTTGGTGAAATGACATGGCCAGTTATATGCCAATCAAGTGGCCAACGTAGCATTTTTATATTTTAAATATTATAAAAATAATAAAAAATAATAATCTTAAAAATAAACCTATTCTTGAAAGAATGGTAGTTGAAGTTAAATTCCAAAATTGCTTTGGGGGAAAAAAATGTACAATCTATTTTTACCTATAAAAATCATGATTAATAATCAATCCTTTTTTTAAAAAATAAAACAAAATATAATTTACGTAAGAAATACAAACACATAATTACAACTGAACACAAAAATTTACAATCATATATGATTAAAACATAAGATTACAACAATAAAAAAAATATATAGCTTACTTTCGACGGAAGCTAAACAGTTTTTTAATTTCTTTTCTACTCCGAAATATTCCTACTATTAACGAGGGATGTAATTATGTTTTATATATATACACATACATATGTGTAAATGTATATTCTGATTTTTTTTTTTTTTTAAAAAAAAAAGTTCGTTTATAGTTATATATGTAATTTGCAAAAAAAGATCTTGTATTTAAGATTTTAATAAGTAATTTGTCTTTAAAAAGTAGAACATAATTTGGGCACTATGTGTAATTATATTTTTTATTTGATTTTAAAATTTTATATAAAAAAGTTTTGCTTCCACAACAGGCTACTGCGCAAACAACTAACATAACTAGCACCACAAACACTTGGCATATACTGTCAAAGAAAAACGATTTGCACCCAGAAAAAATAAATAAATAAAAATTAGCACTATTTAAAATTAGCTCATATGAAAATTATCAATTTAAAAACGACATTCAAAGTGAAAAAATTTTTTTCTCGTTAGCTTTGTCATCAAATATATATATATTTTTTCAGTAAGAGCATTATAATAGGAAATAACATCATAATACTATATAATAATAATAATTACAAGCAGTAAAGAAAAGTAAATTCTCATGATGGGAGAGAAACAAATTTTTTTCAGTAAAAGGGTAACTATTTAAAATTAACTATAGTTGCTGATAGCTGGACTAGGCAAGGCCTCCTAAATATACAGAAAAATACAAAAAAAAGTATAAATATTTAAATTTGTGTCTGTAATAAAATATAGTCTAGTCTTCATCCTCCCACCCTTCTGAAATGGACTGTACTTTTAGGAGGCCAAAACATTTAAAATAAAAGAAAATAAAAATGTGGACTCAAATACAAAAAAAATAAAATTGAGTCAACTCCCATTAGTCAAATTAAATTAAAAGTGATATTGTTTTTTTTTTTTTTAAGAAAAAAAAAAACTTTCAGTGTTCTAAAAAATTCAGTTTATGAATGATTGATCCATACAATCTTCCGTGCATTATCTACTTTCCCAATTTCACAGTTCACAGAACTGGTTTGTCCATTAACAACAAAGAGAGCTCGATCTGCTGGAGTAACTACATAAGTTCCAAACACTCCGCTGCTGCTGATGACGCGGCTGGGCTGGTTCCAAAGTGCCAGAACAGGATCCATACCTTTTCCCACTCCTGTGATTACATCAACTTTCCCCATAGCTAAGTCTAGAAATAACACATCCGCCTTATCAACAGAGCTGGCAAACATATCATAGCTGTGAGTACTATGTGAGGGGTAAAATGTGATGTCACTCAGATGTAGTGCTGTTTTGACATCAAATGAATATTTTATACCTAAAATAAATAAAGAAAAACATGAAAAAATGAACATCAAATTAATTTGTAATAATAATACATATCTACTTTCACACACTCTTTTTATCTCTATATATTGTTTTTGTAATTTGTATTTTACTTATTTTGATCGATTTCTTCATATTAAAAGTTGTGTTTTATGTATTTCATTGATTTCTGTTTTTGTCATTTATATTTTACAGGATTTCTTCAATAGAAATTTATTGCTTGTATGGTTCTTGATGGGTACTGCAGTGTCACCTAGTGGCACAGTACAGTGCATCGAACAGTACTATATATATATATAATATTTTATAATAAATGCTTTTATTCACTGTGTACTAAAAAGTCAAAAAGAACTGTTTTCTTGAACTCCAAATGGAGTTTTTATATTTTACTTGAATTAAAAGTGTTGAATGTCTACAAATTAATTAATTCAGTGTGGTTATATTGATTAATTTTTGGACATCGCATGCTTTTATTTCAAGTTTAATATCAAAGCCCCAATTGTAGTTGAAGAAAACTATTATTTCCGGCTTCACTGTATACAAGAAATAAAAGTGTATATTATAAAATATTTAAAAATAAATTCTTTAGTAAATATTGCTTTTTTTAGTTTATTTATTTTAAAAAATCTTGTAATAATGTCCAATATTTTACATTTTTATAAAAAAGTATCTTTTTTATTTTAACAACTAGATTATATTCATTGAATCTTTTTGATAGTATTTTTATTGAATAAACATTTGTTTAATTTTTTTAAAAAATAAAGTTTAGTTAAATATTAAAATTTCTTGTATTTTCCATTATATATCAAATACATAGTTACTAAATATTTTTAATTTTCTTACTTTATTTCATTTCTTTTATCTTCCTTCTCTGATCAAAATGAGTATCAAAATTATATATTGCTTTTAAACAACAATTTTACAATTTACTGCTTCCAATGTACTTTTTTAAATTATCATTTTTACTTTCCAACATTTTAAATAGATTGCAGTTTAAAAAATAATTTTAAAAATTTATTAAAAATAATTAATTTAATAAATGGAAATAAAAATTTTAAAGAAAAATTATAAAAAAATAATAGAACTGTTATGAATAATTTTTTATGCAACAAAAAAAAATTAACCTAAACAATAAAATGAAAAAAAAAAAAAGATTTTAAATATAAAAAAGAAATAATGAAAAAACAAAAAAAATTAATTCATAAAATAATAAATTTTTCTCAAGAAGAAATAAAAAGTTTACAATAGGATTGAAGTACATACCTCATAAAAATAATATAAAAAATGATGTACTAAAAATAAAGCTGATGTATATAATTTGAAATATATAAACATAGAAGCATTCTTAATAAATAAATATATTGACATGCATGAAAATGTTAAAAGAATTTTATTGAACGCATATTAATAATTTGTAAATGACAGAATCAAATAATGTAAATATTAAATGATTCAAAACATGAAATCAGAAACATCACAAATGCCCATGTGTGTGTAAACATACAAATAGTTAGTTATACTATTTATTAAAAACTTCAATACCTTCTTCTGAAACTTCTTGAACTCGTATGACTCCATTATCTCTATCAAGAGTAACAAGATAGCTACTGTCAGGTGTCATGAATGGTTTTCCAGTAACATCATCATTAATTGTCAATACTGAATCAGTAAGATAATCCATTACTACCTGACCTTTTGGTTTGCCTGATAAAGGATCAACACATTCAATAATCACGAATCCACCTAAAATAAAACAAAAATCCATTAGGAAAATGAGATTTAATACTAAATATGATTCAAGGTAATTTCTTTGTTGCAAAGATATATATATATGTTATATATAGCGCTCGCAAAATAAGCTCTTAACAAGCTTTGAGAATATCCCTAACTCTAGACCGGTTTCTGCTACTAACATCATCAGTGAGATGCTAGGATATTCAAGCATTAGATTAAAAATACCAGGACAGAAACCAGTCTGGGATTGGGGATATTCTCAAAGCTTGTTAAGAGCTTATTTTGCGAGCTCTATATATAACATTTGTAAATACAAGCTTCTTAAATTAGGTCATGTGACATCTGACTTGATTTTTTTTTTTACATTTTAGATATATATATGTACTTGTTATGCATTTAATCATAAACTTAACAACAACTCAAATTCTTTTTCAGTTATTAAAAAAAAATGGATTTGCACATTTCCCCCTCCAGGACAGATATTTCAATATAAATTCTTGCTACAATGATTACTAAAATACAAATATTTATCAGCTTTTTCCTAAATTTCTTTGCATTATTTTGCAAAAAACTAATCTGAATATTGTATTAAAATTATGGATGAAATTTCATATATTTATATTATTATGCAATGACATCATAAGAATACACACATAAAGTAAACAATAATCTTCTATATTATGTATCACATGGTTTAACTTCTTAGAATATTCTATTTCCTCTATTATCATAAATTTAGTATTTATAATATTTCGTATTTCATACCTATAATTTATTTTTATTACCTAAGCCTTCTACATAAATATGAATGATCCATAATTATTACAGTGCAGCGGTAAGTAGATCCACAGACTAGTTTCAAATTATTAGAAGTTTTTCCAAATAAGAAACACAATTTTCATATAATGCTCATTCAACAGCAGATAACTTTTGCCTCTATCATGTTGTTCAAACTAATAGTTTGAAATTTTTAAAGAGTCTAAACTTTTTAAAATCAAGCTGGATGTTTTTATTATATAATTACTGATATCAGATCACTAATAATAGTTATAACATATCTTGTAGGCATTTTTTACATATTATAACAAAGACAAACACATCTGAATTCAAAATCTTATGATATTTAAAATCTTAAATTAAAAATAAAAAATTATTGCTAGATGACTATACAATTAATACTTCCTACATTAAAGAAGGCTAAACACCTAAAACTAACCAAGAAACCTATTTGAACAACCATATAATGTAGATTCAATTATCATGTTTATGTGATTGTCTCAGGAGTAGAATGGAAATTGTTTTGTGTGTATTAGTGCAGGGGTAGATCCTGGAGCCCAAAATCTACAGAGTGCAACTCCAGGTTTGCAATGATCGAACTTCTTCTGAACTCATAAGTAACAAACTATTCAAGTTTATTTTTATTATAGTAAAAAGTTATTATTTATTGCTTTCAAAAGTATACTGAATTCAAACTAAAGCAACCATCGATTATCATTCTTTTTTTCTCCATTTGTCATAGCATCAGCCAGGAAGTAAATCGGCAACAAGCATCTGCAACTAACTGCTTGCTTGCAAGGCAGCTGTACTGACCTCTTGGCTAACAACACTTGACTAGATTATTATTCTTTTGCCAAAAAAATTAAAGATGTTTGCAAATGGATTATAGGTGAAGTGTGTAAAATATCCACTTATTGACACAGGATTAAATCTGCAAAACTACCCAGATATGCATGGTAGCAGATTGCTAGAAAAATTATTTTCACTAATTAATAATTTTTTAGTATTAAATACTCAACAAGACATTGTTGAGATATTATAAAAAAAACAACAACAGTACAGCACATATGTTAAAATGAAAATTCTAAGGACTATCTCTGCACTAGTAAATAAGATCAAATGATATATAATATTAATTTTATAAAAATTAATAGACAAATGAGATATCAGATTGAATATGTACAGAGATAAAGGAATTAAGAAGCTGTTGAAAGAGTCTATATAGGGTAAAAAAAAAAAAAAAGGTCACAGGATGTGAAGTAGCTGTGGATTTTGAAAAGTAAAGCAGAGAGAATATGGGTGGATGGTTGGGTGCTTGTTTTTCTGCCTAAAAATTATCAATAGTGTTTTAGATTTGTACTTTTTTTTAAAATATAAGTTTCACTAAATATTAAAAATAATTTCATTATTTAAATGTGAAACAATTTCTATCAACTTTCATTTGGTTTATTATTCATGTTGTGAACCATATATTGTTTTTAAAAAGTTAATTAAAAAACTTATGACCAATGATTGCTGATAGTCAAACTTCTTATACACTTTTGAGTAATAAACCTGTCAATTATACCAATAATTTTGATTCTTATTCCTAAAATTTCTTTCAACGCTTTGATATAAAATTTATTTTTATACTTCTAGATTTCATTTGAAATACTGAATTTAATTAAATAATTATATACTATGCAATCAAAAGGTCATATGGTGTTCAAATACTGGAAGTTATAGAAGTGAGCTGTGAAGAATGGATCTTTAGCTTTCATGTCCACCATTCTATTTTCACACTAAATCACACAGAACAATAAATGACCAAATGATCTAACTGAAAAAATTATTTTTCTTCTCATTTCAAATGCAATACATTCAAATAGTTCAAAAAGTTAAATATGTCATAATTATATGTTGAACTATTTCCATCATCTAGTGTAATTCTTATTTTTTTTAGAAGAATTCAAACTTTATTTATACCTTTCCAAATATGTTCAATTGTTAATAATAAAACAAAGATTAGCATATAACAGGTTTTAAATGTGATTTTTCTTTCTTTTTCAGATGTTTCTAGCAGGATTATCAAATCAGTGATCTTTAGATTCACAAATACCAAACTTAAAGTGATATTCTAACCAACTAGGCTACAGTTATTTTTTTTATCTATATATTTATGGGAGTTCTCCTGACTCGTTCATTTTTTCTTAAGATTAAAATTAATGAATGGTGTCCAAATATTATACATTATGAATTATGGGATTATATGAGAAAATTATTCAATTTTTACTTTATTCTTTTTGCCCAAAGTCTTGTCTTTTCTCAAAGAATATATGTTTATGGTTTTATAGATGGTATACTTCTCTCTAATCATTATTTTATATTTCTTTAATTATTTTTTAAAGAGTTTAAAAGATATCTTCTTCCATATTCACATAATATTTCATAGATGTAGTTCATGTTTTTCAGCATTTCAAGTTGAGGTCGAATTTTTCTATCTTTGGTATGTATGAATACTCTACAGTACCAATGATTTATGCATTTGTTTTCTTAAAAATAGCTGAGAAATAACCATTTTTCATGAGATTGTTTTATGTTGGACTTTTCTTTTTTCAAGTCATTGGCTTCTGAATTTCTTTTGATTTGTTCAGTAGTGATATAAGGTTCTGCTTTTAGTATTCCTGAGAGTATGGGTTTTCTATAAACTGTAATATTGATTTTCCCAAAAAAGACTCATCATAAAAATATATAATACCAATTTTTTTCTAATTCTATTGTGAATGTAATTGAAGGATATGTTATTGATATATGGTAAAGTTTAGACCCTTTTTTGAAAAGAAGATTCAGTATCTGTTAGATGTTTAGAATTAACATAGATTCAATACAAAGTTGATATGCCCATGTTTCTTTTGATATTTATTTATTTTCAATATTCAATTCTTAAAAATCTTAAGCAATTAGTTAGTCTTTCTCTTTACAGAACCTCATTGCTTTTCTGAATACAGTTCTCCAATTCTTAATCATAAATTAATAGATTTTAATGTTATAATTATGTATTATATTTAAAATGCACTTCTTTATTATTATCTATCTGTGAAGATAGCTTGTTATTAAATGTTTATAAATATGTTTTTTTGTTTCCTTTATTTCTATAAAGTTAGTCATTATTATTTTAAAATGATTTTATATAAATATTGTACCCTTATAGTTGGTACAGATAGATAGAGTAGGGTTTGAAATGTAGCTGTTTTAAGAAAATGTTAAATTTAAATGATTTTTTAATGTGTTATGATGTCATACATAATAGGAGTTCAAACTCAGTAAATATGAGCCTAAAAAGATGTTTAAATAGTTTAGTCACTTTAATATAAGTTAAAATAATATAAAATTGTTTAAAAGATAGTATTAATTTTATTTATTATATTCAAAAGATATAATAGCTTAATTATAGTAGCAAATATTTTATATAATCTGTTTAAAGTAATTAGTTTGCTTCAAATATAATTTAAATGATATTTAATTTAATATTAGCCTAAAATATTCTGAAAGCATCACATGACTTAAAGGTGGTTTTGTTAACGTGTGAGTTTTCAAGAGTTAGAAAAGAAAACTGATTTTTAGCTGGTTAATAAAATTTGACACATTATAAAAGTAGCAAAAATGAGAGAAAAGATGTTTTAAAAATAATAGTTAAAGTTATTATTATTTTGTTTAAATTTAATATTTTGTTTTAAAATCAATTTTAGGATCATTAAAATGTTTTAAGAAAGATATTTCATTTTTTAGATAAAAATATTTAATATTTAAAATATTCAATAATCTGATATTTAATAAATGATAACTCATAATTTTAAAAGTTGAAATTGATTTAGTTATGTAAATTAGCAGGTTTTTACAAACAGAATTAACCAATGAAATCACTAGATTAGACCAGTGTAAAAGCAGAGGTTCAATTCAGTCTAGACAATAAAGAACATAGTACAAGTGAGAGTGAAATAAAAGTAAAAAGTACAGTTTAGTTTAGAATTTATAATCAATATTTTTTTCTTTCAATTGTGACAGTAGTAATTTATTTAAAATTATTATTATTTTCTCTTAAAAGTGTTTAAAAATATAATTTTTATAACTATTTTAATTATGACTAAATAAAAAAAAACTTAAAAGTTCCCTGTTAGAGGATTCTATTTGAAACTTAATTTAAAACTATAATAATTTTTATGGAACACAATAATAGATATTGGAATACTGGTATAATGAACACCAAAAAATATGCTACAACCAGGCCAGAGATTTATGTAAGAAATTTAAATTTAATATAAATAGCATGCTTACAATGATTGAACATTTAACTTTAATAACTGAGACTAATTTGTCAAGAAATCTTAAGTTAATAAAGAGAAAACAAACATTTTATTAAAAAAAATCAGTATCATAATATTAAGTTTGAGAAAACGAAGAGTGAATACTCTGCATTTAAATCACAAAACTAGATTAAAAATATTTCTCTTTATGACATGCTTAAGTACCGGTTTTGTTCTATGAATGCTAATAACACATATTTTAATTTATTTTTAAAGTTTAATCTAAATGGATTTTACATTTAAGACCAATATATTTTGAAGAAAAATACAGAAAATGACCATTGAATGTTTTATACTTTTAAAAAGACATTGACAAAATCAATAAATAAACTATATGCTTTGAAATGATTTTATCTGCAATAAATGAACTATAGTATATCTGTTTAAAAGATTGATATTATTTCAATTAATGAATGTCTTGGATGATATAACTGCCATTTTACTTGAAAAATCTCTAGTTGAAAGATATATGTTTTAAGGATAAAAGTCTTAACTATTTTAAAGAAATAAATATTTACCCTTAGTTTATAAAATATATGTCTACTGAAAAATATACTAAATGAATAATTTTATATTATACAATGTTTTACTACTGTTTTGACTGATGGAAATGCAAATATTACATGTGTTATATTTATCATGATATATATGTTTTATGGCTGCAGAAAGGAGTTTGCTATTAACTAAAAGGAGACTCTTTGATTGCTCTTGGAGGCCTTAAAGGAACTGAGCAGGGAAAATTCCTAATGTCCACTCCATACATTCATGTCATTGCAGCTGTTATTACTATGTGATTTTTCAAATAGTATACAGACATGGATGGGCTGCTCACCAACACACATTAGCCAGCGTGGTGAGTTTATTGGCTTTTTACGTCCGAGTTTAAGATCAAGAAACACCATGGTCTTTCTTCTCAGTTGCCTGATAAGGCAGAATGAATGGTTGTGTAAATGATAAATATTTTTCTAATACATATATACAACTATGACAGACAAAAATAAATCATGGCCCTTATTCCCAGGAGGCTGTAAAGTCACCAACCAAGGCAGTGGTTGGTGGCCGAAGGTGGAGGGTGCTAAGAATCCCCTAATTGCAGACCCAGGCTGCCATTAGATGATGACTTTTTATTTAGGTACTTACAACTTCAGATCACTTTCAAGTGAAGCGAAATTGTAAGAATTAAAAGAAGAATTGTTTTATATTAAATGGGACATTATTAAAGTTTGTGAAGTTAGAAGAAAAGGTAAAAAGACAATTGAAAAAAGTGGACATGCACTCTATTATAAAGGCACGAATATTGAAATACAAGTGGAGTAGGATTCATTATAAATAAAAAGGGGAAGAACAACATTGTGGAGATTGATGGTATATTGGACAGAGTGGCAAGATTAGTTATACAACTTAATAGCAGATACCAAATACAGATAATTCAGGTTTATGCCCCAACAAGTTCTCATAATGATGAAGTAGTAGAAGATTTTTATATGGATGTACAAAAGGCTTTTGATAAAAGTAAATGACATTTTAAAATTATTATGGGAGACTTTAATGCTAGATGCGCTAAAAAAATGAAAGACGAAAGTGTTGTAGGTAATGTTGGTTATGGTAATAGAAATGAGAGAGGACATAGACTTGGGGAGTTTGCAGAAAAAGAAAAACTTTATATTATGAATTCTTTTTTTGAGAAAAATGTTAAAAGGAAATGGGCATGGAAGCATCCTAATAAAGGTACAGCAGAATTGGATTATATTTTGACTAATAGAAAATACATATTTCAAGATTGTAATGTTATAATACACCATATACTCCTTAAATTACACTGTACAATGCAGTTAACAATTTCAAAAAATTTGTTTTAGTTATAGGAGAAAGGGTACTGAGATAAAAGCTCTGATGATGACTGCTGGACAGTTGAAACTGTAAGGAAGGAAATAAAATAAATCTTATGTTAACTGCATTGTAGAGTGTAATTTAAGGAGTATATGGTATATTATACTATATATAATTAAGCAATGCAAACAAGAAGTGGAATAAAGTTTAATACTTCAAAGATTGTAATGTTCATAATAAATTTAACACAGGAAGTGATCATCATTTAGTAAGGTATAAGATACGTGTTAATGCAAAACGAGAGAGACAAAAATTATTAAGAAAAACGATATTTACAGTTGATATTCCTAATCTTCAAAAACATTCTAATGAATTTAAATTAGAACTTACAAATCGGTTTCAAGTATTAGTTGATTTTGAACATGATTCAGATTTGAATGAAATTAATATGAAAATAACTGATACTTTTAAAAACTGCAACAAAGATAGCTAGTAGAAAAAAACAGCAACTGACCAATAAAATTTCTATTGAGACTAGAGAATTTATGATGAAAAGAAGGGATATAAAGATATACAAAAATGATGCATTAAAAAGGATCGAATATCTTGAATTTTGTAAAATGGTGCGGAAAAGGGTTGAAAATGATATAAGAAAGAATAACTGTGAACTAGCAAGGAAAGCTGTAGAAGAAAATAAAAGTCTCAAGAATATAAAACAACATTTTGGTATAAGGAAATTTATATCTGCAATAAAAAAAAAGATGGAATTATTACTAAAAAGAGAGATGACATCATGAAATGGGTAGAAGACTTTCATCAAGAATTATATAGTAATAAAGAACAAGTACCTCCTATATCTATTACATCTTCTGAATTGCCCAGAATTTTAAATGAAGAAATGAGACATGCAATTAAATGTATGAAGAAAGGAAAGACTCCAGGTAATGATGGAATTATAATTGATATATTAAAAGAAGCAAGTGAAGAAATAGAATTTTTTTTTAGCAAAATTATATACCAAATGTCTAAATGATAAAGATGTAACAGATGATTGGAAGAATGCAGTAGTAATATTAATATTTAAAAAAGGTGATAAAGAAGATATTAGAAATTACCAACCTATCCGTCTTTTATCCGTTTTATACAAAGTTTTTACCAAGATAATTACAACTCGTCTAGAGAGAACATTGGATTTCCACCAACCAAGAGAACAAGCTGGATTTAAAAGTGGTTTTAGTACTGTAGATCATATCTAGGTACTGAGAGAAATTATAGAAAGGACAAATGAATATAAATTACCATTATGTTTTGGATTTGTAGATTATGAAATGACATTTGATTCCATAAACATTTCTTCAGTGATTAAAGCATTGGATCATCAAGGCATAGATCCGAGATGTTGTCATATTTTAAAAAATATTTATAAAAATGCAACAGCAACAATCAGATTACATAATGATACTGGGAAAGTCAACATTGAGAAGGGTGTAAGACAGGATGACTCCATATCTCCAAAACTTTTTACAGCAGTGCTGCAAGAAGTATTTTGTGGATTGAAATGGGAAACTAAAGGAGTGAAAGTAAATGGAGATTATTTAAGTCATTTAGATTTTGCAGATGATGTAGTTGTTTTTGCAAATAATGCTTTAGAGCTGCAGGAGTTATCAGATGAAAGTGGGACTAAAAGTAATTGTTAAAAAGACTAAAGTAATGTTTAATTGATTTGCTCAAAATATGAAAATAAAGATTGATTATGATGAATTAGAAGAAGTTAACAGTTACAAATACCTTGGTCAGATTATTAATACAGATGGAAAGATAATGGATGAAATTAATCATAGAATTAAACTTGGTTGGAGTGCTTTTGGTAGAAATAACTTGATACTAAAAGGAAATATGCCTATGTGTTTGAAAAGAGTTTTTTTAACAAATGTGTTTTACCAGTTCTTACTTATGGATCTGAGACTTGGACACTTAATAGAAGAGCAATACAGAGACTTCAGACCACTCAAAGAAGTATGGAGAGATGTATGTTGGGAATAACAAGAGATTGAAAATGCAATGTATGGGTAAGATAACAAACAGGTGTTACTGACCTCATTGAAAAAATTAAAAGATTGAAATGAAGTTGGGATGGACATATTGCTAGAAGAGATGATAATAGATGGATGATTAAAGTCTTAAACTGGATTCCAAGAAATTGTAAAAGACTCAGAAAGAGACAACATATGAGATGGATGGGTGAGATGAGAAAGTGTGCAGGGGTGTTGTGAAGAAGAGATGCTAAACATTGGAGAAGATGGACTGAACCTGGAGAGACCTTCATCCTGCAGTGCATTGATAATGGTTGATGATGATGATGATATGTTTTATACAACAGCTAGAATTAAGGAAAACATACATAAGAAATATTTTTATATAAATGGATTCTTGAATTATTGCTTTATGGAGATATTATATGCTTGGATAAGATATTCATAAAAAATTGGAATAAACATTTTTTTTTCAGGATGTTCAATATTTTTTCTAGATATTATCAGATTTTATTTTATTTATTCATTTTATTAAATGGTGACAAAGGAGGAGTATGATTTTGTTCATAGCTTTCTGTCCATAACTAGGCAATGGGAAAGGTTTTCCAACAAGCGTTCAACTTACAGGAGTAAAAGTTTTCTTAATTTTAAAATTCCATTATTTTTTTAGCATAACGTTAGTATTTAGAGTATTATTGTTTTAGTAAAAATTAACCTCTTACTATATTGTATTTTTAAAAATTTTAATCTAAAATAGATTAGTTTTTTATATTACCTACATTAAATAAGGAAAAATGTGTTTTCAGAAATTAATTTTTCTGACCAGATAATTAGTAATGATAATTTGGTTGAATGTATGGTCAAAGAAGTGGATAGCTATTACATAATTTTGACAAATTGAGATTATAGGTAATTTTGTTTATTATTTACATTACATTTGCTTGATAATTTTTTTTAAAATGTTATATTTTAAAATTAATACTTTGTCTTATAATTATCATATTGCCTGAATTACATAATGAATGGCTAAATGATCTGTTGATATAATTATCACCGTATATGTTTTGATATATATAAAAAAAGAATGCAAAAGAAAGTTTTAAAAAAATCTAAGAATATTTTTTAAAATAAATGCTTGAATATGCATACATTTTATAACATTGCTGAGTTCTTAATGTATTATCTTTATGAATATTGTTTGTTGAGATACAGAGAAATACAGCAACACTGATCTCTAAATTATATAATGTAACATCAAATAAATAAGTGTATAACATTGACGTATGTTAGATGAAGATCATTTGCACTCAAAAACTTTTAAAAACCATCTTGAAATAAATGTAGATCTTTGTTGTTTTTTTAGTAATGTTTTTTGGAAATTATTTTAGAATGAGGCTTGTATATTTTCTGTAGTTAATAGTTATTCAGAGAAGATATAGAATGATGGTTGGGAAAATAATTGTTATATGAAATCCTAGGTGTTTAGGGATAGTTGAAAAGCTGTTGTGTGAGCTGTATTGTCATGCTTGAAATTTGTTAAATATACAGGTAACAAAGAGCTGTATATTATTTTTCCATGGACAGTCACATTCCCTTATAGTCAATAAGATTAGAATAAAGCCATGATATGAATTTTAGGTGCCTGAGAAATATGGATCTATTATTATTTTTATTATTCCATACCCAACACTATAATCACTATCTATCACCACAAGAATCATATTGTAGAGGAGAGTTTTTATAAGATGGTAAAGTAATGGCTAAACTGTTAGAAATTGATAGTTTATATGAAAGCAAGATGAGACATATAAAAATTTCTATCACAAATGGTATTGAAATATTTGATGCTTGGCATAATATAAAACTAAAAGAGAAATGATTAATATTCCCACAATTATTAGAGATCATTTAGCTCAAAATAAATGCATATGAATTGAAATGAAAGTGAGAATAATGGTAAATGATAACAACAATAATATATGAATTAATCAAAAGTATTTCAATAACATTGCAATTAATCATTATCAACTACAGTTCCATCAACAAAAAGAAGGTAGATATCACATCATTTTCCAAAGATTGTCTTGATCAAACTGTCTATTTAAAAAAAGACAAAGGCCTAAGAATACATTTTATTATAAAGGACCAATTCTATGGCAAAATTAGAACACAAATAGATAAACTGAATTTTTATTTAATTGACAATTATAATATTGAAAACCAGGCTATAAAATTTATTAATAGTATTTTAAAAAAAACTAAAGTTCAATTTATGTTTAATAATACATATTATAGTATATATCCTTCTTCCACTATATATCCATGTATATTTGCTAATATCCAACTTCAGGAGAGGAATTCTCTCAGGTTAATGATAAACTTTGGCAGTTCATACTTGTATAAGACTGCTAAATTCTTTGCTTCAAGATATGCTGAGTTTTGGCAGTTATACATTTGTATCATCTTTTAATTGATGAAGTTAAAAATAATATTAAGTTAGATAGTAGTGTTCCTATGGCTTCATCATCTGGAATCTAAATATATGGCTGAAACTGCTTTGCATCAAATTTCAATAAATATATTTACAATAAAGTTAACTGATAACTCCTTAAAATTTATAAATAATAATATTGTTGCAAACTTTAATAATAAATATTATAAAATGGCTGCAGGGTGGTCCATAGATCTCTCTATGGTTACACAAATTTACAGTATCTAAATATGAAAAAACTGTATTAAGTTCTGATAATTTTAGAAATATTAAAATATATGTTGGTAATGTTTTTGTTTGTGATCCCAAAAATATTGCTGAAATACTTTTACAGAAATTAAACAATTTAAATAGAACTATAAATCAAGACAAAATGAAATTTATTGTCAAACTTACTTAAAAAAGGGGTTATGATACACAAAATGGCTACCTTTAAATCTTTTTTATATCACAATGAAATGTTATGCAGTTATAAAAGTAATAAAATTCAAAATATTGAATTATTTATAAAGGTAGGAAATAAAAGTAGATAAATTTTACATAAATAATAAAAATGAATATCTATGCCATTTTTAAATGATATATTCGATCCAAATTTATTAAAAAATCATCATCATCAAACATTATCCATCCACCGCAGAATGAAAGTCTCTCCAAATTCAATCCATCTTCCCTGCTCTTTAGCTTCTCTTCTCTAGATCACCCTGCACACTTTCTTATTTCATCCACCCATCTCATATGAGGTCTCTTTCTGGGTCTTGTACAATCTCTTGGAATCCAGTTTAAGATTTCAGTTGTCCATCTATTATCATCTCTTCTAGAAATATGTCCAGCCCAACTCCACTTCAGTCTTTTATTGAGGTGAGTAACACCTATTTGTTTTCCTACCCATATATTGCGCTTTCGATCTCTTCTTGTTACTCCTAACATGCATCTATCCATACTTCTTTCAGTGGTCTGAAGTCTTTGTATTACTCTTCCATTCAGTGTCCAAATCTCAGATCTATAAGTAAGAACTGGTAAAACACATTTATTAAAAACCTTTTCAAACACATAGGCATATTTCCTTTTAGTATTGTGGCTGTTAGGGTAGGATGACTTTTTATACAAAGAAATAAAAAAAAATATTTAGTAATAAATACAATGTTTTATTTTATGTTTCTCCAAATGTAAACTGATTTTACTTTTCCTAAAATACAAAAAAATAAAAATTTTATATATCAAGTTATATGTAAATGTCAATACAAAATACATAGGGGAACCAAGATGTACTTTGGGAAAAAGATTAGAAAAGTATCAATTACTATACAATCATGTAAAAAATGCTATAAATAATCAGTCTAATACTGCGTCAGTGTTCTTTGACTATGAAAAATCTTGCAATTTTAAATCTACCTGTAATTCAGATCATACAAAAATATTATATAAAAAAAGAAAAATTAAAAAGCCAATTTTTATTAACCAAGTTAAATATTATATAATAAAACAAACAATCTGTTGCTATGAATATAGACAGTACTTGAAAAATCACATAGTGCTTTTTTTTTTGTCTAGGTGTCTTCAGTTGATTCTGATTAATTTATATATTATAATTGATATCTTTTATTTAAAATTTACAAGTATACATATATATGCAAATGTTTATAAAAGTCTAAAATAAAAAATAGGATAAAAAGGTAAGTTTATTTTTTTATTATCATTTTAAAATTTATAATATATGATTTTTTTCTACAGTACAGGCTTTTTCATACCTGCACTCCAATATGTAATATATAGGGGTTTGAACTCAGATTTTCGCTTACCCTCAACTATCCATGCTATCTCATACTGTTGACACACTTGATCATACACATCTCAAAAACACATTTCGCCATGTGTATGATCAAGGGTGTCAGAAGTATGAGATACTGTGGATAGTTGAGGGTCAAGTAAAAGTCTGAGTTCAAACCCCTATATAAAATTTATACTAATTGACAAAGTAATATTAAAATAATTAATGTATTAGCAAAAAAAATTACCTAAAGATGAGAAAACAACATTCTTAGGACCACATGCATAAGATGACAAGTCAACAGTTTTGACATATTTTAAACCTGCCAAATCAATTTTATAAAGACCATGTTGATTAGAATGAACTGCATATCCATATTTGAATTTATGACCGAGTTCCTGAGCTGGAGGGATAAATAAATCTTGAACCTAAAAAATTCATAAAGTTTGATTACAAAAACAGTGAATACAGCATAATGTTGTCTATTAAAAGTCATACTAAAATAAGTTATAGAATATCTAAAATATTTCATTCAATAGCTCCCAAGTGAAAATAAATTTGGAAAAACTGAAAATCTACAACTATAAAACACATCTCAGTGAAAAGATAACAGATTTCTTTCCAAACTGCTTGCAGTGCCATAACAGAAACAACACATGGGCTAAATAATGACACAATTTAATCATTCATCACAAAAGTTTTTAAGATGGTTACATGTCAGAATCACAAGTTATGACATGAAGTACATTTCATACCTTAACCCACAATGGAACAATGCACTAACATTAACTTTTGTTTAAATTGAGAAAAACTGCTACTGAAATCTTTGAAATGACTCAAAATGTATATGGCACTAAGCCATAAGTTATGACAATGTTTTCAAGTGACTTACAAGATTTATGACAGTAGAGAAAGCATTGAAAACAATCTATGAAGACTCATAATATAGACACACTAGCACTTTAGCATCTTTATGATAAATGCTAAACTATGTTTCTACATAACACATGTATGATGAGATAGTACTGCAACCACCTCAGAGAGAGAACCAAGCACCTTTTCACTGGAACATACAGTATATACAGATTCTCTTTGATCTATTGATTATAAATAACAAAACTAAAAACATCCTTTACTAGCCCATGGTGACAAAAAATCTCAACAATCTTTCAAACAAAAAAGCAGTAAAAGGAAAGATATTATTCACCAAACATGCCAAATGGAAAAGGTTTAAGCATTCTCTAACTGTGAAGAATAAGATATATATTTACCAATTTATATTGAATAGATAGCTATAATATCTATGGATTGATTATATGGGGAGAAATTCTAAACTTGCTATTAATTTTAAAAATTTTGAATTTCTCTAATTTGGATTTGATCAGACTATAGAAATGATCCACAGAGAGGCTATAATAACAATTATTGTACTTATATATTGTAAAGTCACCATTAACATTTTTAGAGTATAAACTAAATAGCTAATTAAACATTTTTTGAAACTAAGTCAACTTGCGTATGCGCAGTTTTATTCTAAACTTCCTGCATCATTTATCATTCCTGAATCAATGCATGTGTTATATAGTGACATAGTTTAACTATTCATCATAAAATTTTAAGATGCTAGGATGTCTGATCATGCATTATAATATAAAATATGACTGTGTTTCATATCTTAATGAAATACGATGATTACAATAAATTTTGTTTTAAATTAGGTAAAACTGCTACTGAAACATTTGAAATAATTCAAACTGAGTATGGTTGTGAAGCTATGAGTCACAGAATATTTTCAAATCACAAAATTTCATAATGATACAAGAAGAACTGAAGATGATTGACAAAGATACAAAACACACTCATGTTTCATGACTCATAATTCAGATATGCTACTGTTTAAAATTTTTTTTGTAAGTATCTAAATTATGTTGTAAAAATTGTATTGATTCAGAGATGGCACTGCAGACAGTTTGGACAGAAAACCAATCATCTTTCTTTTCAGTGGTACATACTGTGTACATATGTAGATTTAACATTAAGCTTACTTCAGCTTTGTCGACTTCAGGCTTCTTTTACTTTTTGTTCAGGATGATGTATACCAATGAATCTAGTATGACTTAGGTTTGGATGAAGTTTGTCTAATAGAATCTCAGCAAAGATCACATTTGACTTAAAAATAATAAATCTTGAATCTGTTATTTTTTAGATTCAAAATCTACACATCTTTTAGAACATAAAAATGATATTAAAATTAATATTATTTATAATCTCTTAAAGAAAAATACATCTATTTTGGAATAAGCCAATATGACCGATTTTTAATTTTTCTATTAGACCGTTTTTCTGGTTTATACAACCATAATACATAACCAAATAAAACATCATTCTTAAAAAAAGAGCCTAAGTTTATAACTACTCATTTTGATGTCAACACTTATTTAGACAGATAAATACAATCTCCACAAAGAAGTCTACAATTTATTTTTATAGATTATAATGTAATTAAATACAAAAAAAGACATTCATATATATATATGCTGTTCTCATGAAATCCCAACTGATGACTTAAGAACAATCAGGTTTATGAAAAGAAAAAAATATTGTGCTTTCTTGGTCTTAAAGGTGAGCACCAGAGAATTAAGCATTGTGTGATTTGGAACAACTTATGTCCATTTGTTTGTTGGTGAACAGTGGGAAATAATAGTTACAATGACAAGACCATAAAGAAAACCTTAATATGTTGTCTTTCATAAGTCCTCATAGAGGAAATAAAAAGTTTCCTTTGATTTAAATAGCTAAATATATAAAAACAGTAAATATATAATTTTAAAAGCTTACATTACAAACACATGTGACCAAAGAAATGAATGAGAAAATTTCCATATAAAGTCTAGAAAAAACAATCTAGCAATGATGTTTGGAGGTAACTATCAATTGCTACTGACAGCCTTTAAGCTGCTCTAGTAATTCACGATAGCTTTTGTCTTAGGTTTTTGCAATACCATTGCTAGCAGGTTTTCTTTAATTCTTACATAGAAATATCCCCATTCATTCTTTTGTTTTCACTACATTAGTAAATGTAATCAAACTAGAATTAAATAGTACAAATAATAGCAAAATAACAATCATAATTTCATCTATTAGGAAAATGGCTTTTTTCAAGTGAAGCAAAAGCAACTATATACAATCATGTAATTATCAATTTAATGACATATGCCAATTACTTTTTTCTTCATGTGTCATAGCATCAGCCGGGAAGCGAACCTGCTAACCCGGGACAACTGCTTGTAAAGCAGCTATCGCTGACCTCTTGACCACCAACGCTTGACATGCCAATTACTTTTAATATTAAAAGTTCTCATAAGATTGATGACCTTAGACCTAAATGATTAATCAAAAGAGTAACTTTGACTTTTGATTTCATTACTTTCTTGAACAAAGCTTTATGCCAGTATAGTGGAGCTGCGAACTACACTATATTTTGTCCCCTTGCATACAATTGCATGCAGTATATAAATAGTTCAATATTTTGTTGATAAACATTGATTAGATTAAAATGCTTATTGAGTAATAGTATGAATACTGAACCCTACCATCTGATGGCGCTCTTTTTCACCCAATTCTCATCAATATACAAATTCACAGACCATCTGTTTGTTTACATAGTATTATGTTAATTTTTTTTTTCAACCAGTTTTTATTACTTTTTTGTTAGCAATGATAAACCACCAAAGTTTTTTTTTTTATTACATAATATTACGGTAAAAAATTTTTTCTTTTTCAACTGGTTTTTAATTTTTTTTTGTTGGTGACGGTAAACCACCAAAGTTTTTCTTTTTAATAATCAAATACTTTGTTTTTAAATGGTCTAGGGATGTTGGTTTGTTTGTAAATTAACAACTAACTGTTCGTAGGTTTCCTTTACATAATATTACTTACGGTAAACCAAATTTTTTTTCACATGGGTTTTTTTTTTGGTTCGTTTTTTTTAAAGAAATAAACACTTTGTTTTTAGATGGTGTGTGGGTGTTGGTTTGCTTTTAAATTATCGATTAACGCTCCGTCAGTTTGTTTACACAAAAATACGGTAACAAACACTTTGTTGTTTTTAGATGGGAGGGATGGGGTTGGTTGTTTGATTTTAACTTATTTTCTTTTTGATGTTTTGATTTGCTGAAAGACTTCAACAATTCAGTACTTTTGAATAAACCAACACTTGGTTTTTTAGAGGATGGAGGGGAGAGGGGTTGTTTTGATTTTGAATTGTCATCTTTTTTTTTTTTTTTTGTTAATTTATTACGAGGCTTTTTTTTTTGTTTTCAAATCTTTACGCTACAGAAAGCTTTATATAATAGTGAAAAGTTCTTCCTTAATTTTTTGGGCCTTTAATTTAAAAAAAAAAGATATAAACAGTTCGTTTTTAATGAACACTTTTTTTTAAGCTGGGGGGAGATGGGGTGGCAGGGAAAGTTTGCTTTGATTTTTAATTATCGACTCCTTTTTGGATTTTCTTTTTGAACATTTTATTATGTTACCACACAGTTCTTTATTATTGTTTTATTTTTTTTTTTGGTGGTCCTTTTGAATAAATTCTTAAACACTTCTTTTTTTTTTTTGTATAATAAAATATTATCTACTTTAACTGTTAATTAATAATTTACTAAGGCTGTAACCTTAGAAATAAGCGTCTGAAAAATACGAAGGTAGGGACCTCTATAGGTCTTAAAACACAAGCTTACGCTATGAAGAAAAGAGAGAATTATCGTGACAGATTTCTTACAATAAGATCTTTTCATTGACTCGTAGTAAATTATAAGATTTCGTGAGTATTAATGTATTATAAGAATTGTGGACTTAATTAGTGAAGTATTGAATAGCTTCACACTCTTAGATCAAAACACTTCAGCTTCACCTATTTATATATAAAAGTAGGTTGAAGTAAAGAAGGATTCTCTCTTTTCTTCATAGCGTAAGCTTGTGTTTTAAGACCTATAGAGGTCCCTACCTTCGTATTTTTCAGACGCTTATTTCTAAGGTTACAGCCTTAGTAAATTATTGCTTAATATAATAATGGGCGTTTAATAAAATTTATAATTTAACTGTTAATGAAACTTATCAAATATTATCTACCTACTTTATATTCATGTGAACAACAAAAACAACAACAAGTTTTCCCATAAAATAATATATTGAATCAAAAAGAAATGAAACTTTGGACAAGTTGTGAAGCAAAACAAGTACAAAAAACACTACCATTTATGGGGGCATAAAAAAATAGCAACCAAAAGTAACATGCAAATAAAAAACAGGAAAGTCTCAAAGCTATAAGTAACGGCATTTTGAAGCCTTTGAATCAACAACTTCCCTTACGCAGACCTACATAGGTATGCTTGCAGGAGTTTCTCTTTCTGGGAAAGCACAATATTGTGCATCCACTTGTGTGGCTGACCAGCAATTCATGCAGCTTTGACCAATTCGGATAACTTGTAGATGACATTTGACAGTTCTCGCATGGATTCACGCATAAACGAGCATTTGTGCGTAAAACCGGAAAAAATTCTGCTGAAAAGAAGAACCTTTTCAAGTTGTGTGCAATTCAAAAGTGTAAGAAAGCATGTGTGATGACATGACAATTCTTAATATGGAATAGTAATTCCACTAAGCTTTTTAAAAAATTTCCGACAATGAATTTTTGCAGAGTTTCATCTCTTTCAAATACAGCCACCATCAAATCAGACTGTAGCAAGAGTTCAAGAGCATTCACTTGACAAATACTGTCGCAATGAAATGGGTGTAGTATTTCGTTACATAATCGTAGAATACATCGCCCTAAGGGGGGGGCTGTTATGGCTCAAAAAACACCTCTTGTACTGTCAGTCATAAGTTAAGGCTGCTAAAATGGTATATTGATGTGTGCTTTGTGAAAAAGAGCATCATCAGATGGTAGGGTTCAGTTTTCATACTATTACCACTTATTGTTTATCGAACTGCACTAATTTTTCAACACACATATAACATGCATATATAATTTAAGATTATAGAATAAACAAAAAAAAATTTTTAAAATATAGGCATTAATAATAATGTGAGAAGACACATTTACGTAGATTTTATTGAATGTTTATTCACTGAAACAATAATAATATGAAGGCAAACTAACTATTATTTTGATTTTTAAAATAAAGTAGAGCAAAATATCTGACTTTCATTGCTGTTAAATAAACTCTAGACAATATTCTTTTTTTTCCAATAATAATGATTTTATTATCAATAAATTAGAATCTCTCTAATTGTTTTGACATTTTTGTAAGTTAGAATCAAGTTTTAGTATATTCTAAAATTCTGTAAAACTTTTAGCATTTTGTTCAGGAAATATTATTAGGCAAAAAGCAATTACTGGCATATTATAAACATTATTTACAAATTGTACTTGTTTTAAGTGTTATTGTTTATGGTACTCAGAGAAGGTAAAATGGCTGCTTGAATATTATAAAATTTGTGAATGCTTATGGGTTTTTTTTTTTTTTTGCTTATTTATTTATATATTTTTTGTTTGTTGTATTTTTCTTTGGATAACATAGAATTGAAGTCTTTTAGTTATATACAACATAAATACTATATAAGCATAAAGTCAAATTAAAACTTCTATTTTTCATTTTACGTAACCGAAAGAGCCGGCGTGGCGGGGGTGGAAGTCTCCCCCGATAAGAGATTTGATAGAATTTATACTTTTATTCATTTCTTGAGATACTTTTTTTCATTTTAAGTCTGAGAACTTTTTTCGGGGTGAATGTTGTCTTCCTCTCCCTGGGCGATTTTCAAGAAATTCAATTTCGGGAAAAAAGGGAAAAAATAACTCCATTTTTTTTTTTGATTGTTTTTATTTTATATTTTTTGTTATTGTTATTTTATTTTTGAGTGGTTTAACTCACAAATAAAAATTAAAATAGTTACGTTGGCTAAGCCTTATAAATTCATGAATATTATTCATTGATGTTTTATAAGCATAATGAAATAAATAAAAAAAGGGGGTAAAAATAACATTGTGGGTATGAATCAACTATCTTATGAGAACTTTTAATATTAAAAATAAATGACAGTTGCCTTTTAATTCTGAGTAGTTATATGTCTGTATATATTTGTTTTTGTTTGTAATTTTCATTTGAGATCTATTTGACTGATAGGTGAAAACATGGTGAGGGACAAAGAAAATTTTGATTTATTATTTTTAATGTTAGTTACTTAATTCTACTTGTGTATATACATAGAATGTAAATTTTTAAAATTATATCTACGTTCAATGATTTTAATATCTATTTACTTGGCTTTTTGCTTATGTGTAGCTAAATTTTGCTTTGTTATATTAAATTTGTTTATTATTAAAAAGATTACAATGGAAAAAATACTGTTAAAAAGTTCTTATAATTATCAACTTTAATATTTTATCTGACATTCAAAATCTAATAATTCTGTGCTTTACTGAACAATTTGATTATAGCTTTTTCTACTTATATCTTTTTCTTGCTCTTTATGAAGTCACTTTTAAGTTAAAATTAATATAAAAAAAAGCATTACAAAGTAAAAAATAAGTGAAGTGCTCATGCTTAGAAATAGTCTTGACCACATCTTCTATAAATTTTTATATGGCTTCTTACCAAGAAGAATCACAATTAAACATTTTAAATTTAATATTCTTGCTCCAATAATTGTATTTTTGGTTAAGCAAGACCAAGAATACCCCAAGGCTGAAGAACTTTTTTTTTTTTTACTTTTTATGGTGCAGCAATCATAGAATCACCACAATATTCAAATCTCTGCTACTGGAGCCCAAACTTTTGGATTATCTGATCAAGGTTAATATGGACTCCATGTCAACTAATACATTCTTACACTTCAAGTGGTTTCTAAATAAAATAGACCCAATCTGTCATGCCTGCTCTAGAGGAGAGGATACCTTTAATCATCTAATAAATATATGTCCAGGCTATAATAGTATTAGACATGTCATCTCTCAACACTGCATTATAGCAGTGGACAAAATCCTGGATATCAGGGGTTGTCTCTTCTTTGGAGACTTTACGGTTAACAGGTTATCTACCTTCCTAACTTATGCTCTTTAGTACACAAGATGCAGGACAAAGTTTACACAACCAGCACCAGACCCCAATGCTATATTTTTCAATAAGCTCAAAGTTCTTCAGAACAAGGACAGGATATTATCCTCTAGATTCTTATTTACAAATACATGTAACCTGCTAGTATGGCCCACGGACTCTACATGAATATTGGACCTGATATATTGACATTATAGTGTATCATAAATGAAGTAGTCTATGATGCAACATGCCGGTTCCTGCTAGAGAGGCAATGACCCCCCCCTGGATACCAGTTCTGATACATCAGCATTATAGGGACAACCTTAAAGAGGGTGGTCAATACCAACAAAATGGAATGTTACCTATTAATACATCAACCTGTTAGTGCAGTTAATGGCTCTGCCATACATCTGCCAGACCTAGGACACCCACATTATCAAGCTAGCCTTGATGGAAGAAGCCATTACCAGCAATGGATTTGAGCCAACATTAGCAAAGTATATTTAGTAATCATCTGTACAAATTTTTTTATGTCAATAAATATAATTTTAAAATAATTTTTTTTTTTTATATTTCTTATTTTCCACGTTTTAATTTTATAAACTTCCAGAAATTAAAAATGAAATACAATTTAATATTGCTAGATGACAATACGGTACTGAATCCAGTTAAAAATTAAATTTTTTTTAATTAAAATTATTTGCAAACTTTAAAAAATAAGTGTTTTCATCTAATCAGGAATATATTTATGTATATGCAAAATTTCAACTAGATCAAAAATTGGAAAGCAGATGAAAATTGAATTATAAAATATTATCCGCTCAGAATAAGTTAAATAAAAGCATATAATAAAAATGACACTTGTGTAATCAAGATATTTTTATAGAATTAATCACAAATTTTATTTTTGATTGGAGAAGGAATAGGATAAAATTTTTGAATCCATACTACAACAAAAGGAAATGAATTTTTGTTGAAATGTCATAAATTGTTTTAAACATTTTTATTTTCTATTTTATGATACTAAAAATGATCCCTGTAGAAGATTTGGTAATAAAAGTGGACAGGTAATTTTATAATATTTTTAAAAATACTTTTATTTACCTTTAAATTTATTTTAGCAATACAAACTGTCAATAAAACCAATTGCAATTTTAGAAATAAAAAGAATTAATTAGAATATTTTTGAATAATAAATAATAATCATAATAGTAGTAATTAATTTGAGTGCACAGAAAGCATATATAAATACTTTAAACAGGCTTTAACCTGTATTCAATGCGGCTTAAAATTTGTAATAGTCAAGCAAGATTTCGCATAAGTTAATTTGTAAAGGAAATAGTGAACTTAAACAGTGAAGAAAATAACCACTTCACGCTTCCAAATCAAGATGCTTCAGATTTGCCTATATAAATGGACATTTAGGTTAAAGATAAGATGGCCACTCTTATCTTTATAAAAGTCATTATCTTGTATTGTGATTTGGAAGGTTTCCTCTATCGGCAAAATATGCTTGATTATTACACATTTTAAATCATAATATTTTTTCTTTATATATTTTTGCACACACAAAAGAAGAAGTTAAAAAAGATTATTTTAAAAATAATGCTAAAAATATAAATCATACACAAATGGCAAATGAAATTATTTTAAATAAAATACTTACCAAATCATAGTGTCCATTAACTGGCTCAGGATGGACGGTATGATGGGTCTTCTTTTCCGAAGCTTCTCGAATTACTTCTACTGTTTTCATACCTTTAGATTCTAAGGAGCGCCAGCAGAGAACCCACACTTGATCAAGATGTGGAACATAATGTAGTTCTACTGGAACTTCATCAGTCAAAATGACCTAAAAATAATGACCAGTAATATAACACATATTAATAAAATGTCTGAAGATATACAAATATAATCACACAATCTGATATTATATACACACAAAAAAAAAGCCATATAGACATACATGTATAATAGCAACTGTCCACATAACATTAATTCTATTCTAAAATTATCTATGTAAAAATGGGGAATGAAGAGATAGCAACTGCATTTTCATATTAGATTCTATCTATTGGTTTTCATAGTGAAGACTACAAGATTGCAAATATTTATTAAACAGATGCAGATGCTTTAATTCTATGCTGCTATTCAAGATAATAACTTGAAATATTTAAACACTAAGGTTTTGCACTCTTAAGGCATTCAGTTATAAATCCATAGTAAGACAGCTTCTATATAATTCAGTGACCTCAGCCATACACTAAATGGAAGTAATTTTGGGCTTTTTGGTAAAAAAGTGGTCTACACAAAGAACAAGACATCATATAATTTTATAAATTTTGAATGAGTAGCAGTTATTCACATTACATTGCCTTATTTGTAACTCATTTGCATAATTGAGAGTAATCAATTCTTTAAAGTACAGAAATAATATAATATGGATTCATGTATATATTTTTTATAATAACTTCTTTCATATACACTTCAATGCAAAACAAATTTTCTTAAAAAACTTCTTTATTTTCCTTACAGTTTCAACTGTCCAGCAGTCTTCATCAGAGCTTTCTCAAACTTCCTCTGCTTTGCAGACTTTAAATGCACATTAAAAAAATTGTGATGCTTTACTTTTCTGTGGATGTTTTTAATATTTATATATATATTATACAAAACTGACAAATAAGATAAATTGAAAATTATTTTAAATAATACAAAGTATACCAATTTTTTTCATGTGTAGTTCTTGTAGTTGTTTATCACTTTTAAGATACATTTAGAACCTCTATTCCACCACACATTCTTAAAATATATGAATAAAAATACTCAAAAAAGGCAAGTGACAGTCGAGTGGTTAGCACAGCTGCCTTACAAGCAGTTGTCATGGGTTTGCTTCCTGGCTGATGCTTTGACACATGAAAAAAAAAGGCAAATGACTTTTAAGATATGAATTTCATAATAAACCAGCATTCATCAGTTGGCCCAAGTCTTCCCCTCTTACATATGTCTTCATCATTTGTTCAGTATTTATCAATATTAAATCATTACAATTTGATTTACAAGTGTCTAGTTAGATGTGATATGTAGGACTATTTCCATAATCTACGAGTGAATGTTGAATGTACAAACCATATCACATCTAATAATACACCATCATCACAAACATTCAGGCACATATTATGTCTAGTTGCAATATAATTTTAACTCTCTGTTAAAGATTAATATAAACAATACGGATTTATTTGAAGTTGTTGGTATCAAATTTGTGAGTGCAAAAAATTCGAAACTTGTAAATCAAATTGTAATGAATTATTAATAATTAATAGTAATTTACTCACAAAGATGGCGCAAGAGTAAGACAGCCATATATATTTTGCCATGATGCTGTGAAAAGAAAATTCCTAGATTAAACGGATTTGTTTTATTATATTCACTCAGTTAAAAGCCTTAAAAATTAGCTGCAGAAAAAAATATTAAATATATTTGAATTGGAAATATTCCAAGTTTTGTAATATGTATTTATTCAACAAATGAAATTTTTAAATAAATGAAAATTTGGATAGTACCATTAATAAATGAATTGAGGTAATGGGTAGCAACTTTGTTTTCCTTAACAAAACATCATCATCATCACCACCATGATGATGATGATAATAATTTGAGATGTAAAACAAATTTTAAAAAAATAATTTGACTGAAATTAGTAGACTAAGAAAGTTTGGGTCTTTCCCGGGCTAGAGGCTGACCATATAGAATCCCCCATCTTGTCCTAATTGTGATATTCACAAATCTGGCAACACTATCTCTATGAACCGATCATACCCACACACATGTATAAAATTAAAATGGATTAAAGGTTCATATAATGTCTGAAAAAATAATAAATTCAGGATATTTGATAATATATAAATTCATAAACAATTTAAAATAATTATTAAAGTTATAGCCTTATTTAAGTATTACGCGCTGACATTGCGCTTAATAAGAATTAATATTTACAACTTTAAATAATTACAATTGTAAAAAGTAATAAATATATAATCAGAAGTATGAATTATAAAAAAGACATCTCATTCTTTGACATTTTTTTTCTATTTTAGTTTCTTTGTTCATTATTGTATTCAACATAATACACAATCATATAGAGAGGCAACTTCAATGCTTCCTTTAATAATCAACGCAATGAAAAAAATCTCTTTAATTTAAAAACACGTCTTTTTTCTGAGATAGACTAAAGCATGAGACAATACTTTAAAGTCAGTATTTCAGCAAAAAGAAAAAAAATCTAAGTCAAAGGAATTGGTTATAATAGGAAGCAATACTATTAAAAAATGAGAATGTTAAATAGACTATTTTCATCATCTATGAGTAAATGTTGAATATATAGAAAATTTTAAAACTTTATTTAAACTTTTCAAATACAAATAGCTGGTTAGTAATAACTCACAAATAGACAACACAGATTAGTAATCACACAAATAGACAGCACAGGTTAATAATGACATTACTAACATGTATTGTCTATTTGTGAGTTATTACTAACAAGTTGTATTGAATAAGTTTAAATAAAGTTTACAAACGTTCTGTACATTCAACATATACTGATAGATGATGGAACTGGTCCAACATATCACATCTAAAAGACCGTTATCACAACCCTTCAGGCAAATGCTAAACGTATATTTTCAGTAGTCTAAAGAGAAGCAAAAAAAATACACTTAACACATTATTCATATCATTTTCTATTGGTTTTATTATAATAATATAAAATATGATATGCATATATTAAAGAAACAGCAAGAAAATATGTAAAATTGAATTATAAAGGGTGTCTGCTTCAAACATTTTATAATATATTTAATTTAATTACAATCATGCTTGCATATTACAAATAAATTAATAATAAAAACAAAAATAAGCATCCATTCTAAAGTCAGTAGACATTGTAGCTGGGTAAACAGAATATATAAAGAAAAAGGTTTACAATAAGTGAAAATAAAAAGATTGAATAAACTACAATAGTACAAATTGAGAATCTGAAGTATAAAAAGATATAAGTGTTCAAGAAAAAAAAATGCAAAATCAAAAAGTATACATCTAAAAAATGAAAAATTTTCTTTTGTAGAAACATCAGCACAAATTTACTATTTCCATTATTATTTCTAGTTTAATTTACATCTGAAGAAGAGAGGACAATACTTCTTGAAATGTTGTGCTTATACTAACCTGTTTGATGTGCTATTACTAACAGTTGAATGTATTTGGAATATTTAAAAATAAAGTTAAATTTTTCTAAAGACATTCATTACACATATTAGATGATGGAAATAGTTCAATATAAAAATACAACTAGAACACCATCATCACAAACCTTCAGGAAACCACAAGAAAAACTGATGTTTCAGTTTAAAAATTATAGAGCAACTAAGATGACTATGGTGTTTCTTGATCTTAAACTCAGAGATAAAAAGGGCTTAAATTCACCATGTTGGTCAATCCATGTGATGAACAGCTCATCCATGTTTATTTACCATACAAATAATCATGTAATAATAACAAATGCAATATCAAGAATGTATTGAATGGACATTAAGAATTTACCCCATTCAGTTCCTGTAAGGCATCAAAAAGAAATCAAATATTTTTCTTTCATTTAACAAAAAAGTCTTTCTTCAGCTAATAACCTATATTTATATATATATAGGAATTTGAACTCTGAATTTTTGTCATCTCAAGCAACTGATACATATGATTACATAATGTGAAAAAAATACATGACTCCCAATATATATATATATATATTTCATGCATAATGACCACTCATCAGTTGTGCCTGATCATAATCTCCCCCATATATATATATATACAATGAATGCTTAGTTTATATTAAGATAGCAAGTTCCCAAACTTTAGCGAACAGACTTCAATCTTCCAACTAAAAAATCAATGATGGAATGCTCAAAGCCCTTATCAGATCTAATATCAGAGTCATATCCATGTAGATATTATATCAATCTAACCCCTCATATTTTTGGACCATTATGTATCAAATAGAAAGGATTAGATTGACTTAATATCTACATGGGTATGACTACAGTATCAAATTCAATAAGGTTTTTGAGTGTTCGACCATTGATTTTTCAATGAAATGGATGGATGAATAGTTAAAAGGGTAAGAAGCTTGATGCATCTCCATTATCTATGTGTGAGATTATGATATGGCCCAACTGATGAGTGCTGGTACTGCATGAAATACATATATTGGGAAATCATGTACCTTTTTCACATGTACATGGTCATGTATATTGGTTGCTTGAGACGAATTGGAGAATAAATAGATTGAAAAATCTTGAGTTCAAATCCATCTAATTACATATATAGAAAATATTCAGTACAGTATAAGCAAATTACAAACTTACTGCACCCACAAATATGATGTCATCCTCCCTCTAGAAAGGATGAGATCATATATATGGTAAAATCAATGTTATATATAAATAAAAGTAAACTTATTTAAAAATGCCATTAGAAAAAATATGTAAAATTTAATTAATATTTAATTAAATAGCAATTTAATTAAAAACTTCTTTTATAATCAAAAGTTTGAAGAATAATTATTGTAAAAAAAATCTTTCAAATATTGTTAATAAGATATTGATGTTTTTTAATGAGTAAAAATAATAATAATAAAATATTTTTATACTTAAACCCACTGGAAATTGCAATATTTTTCATCTGTTGCAGTTTCTGTTTAATATTACATATATATATATTTAAGTAAAAAAAAAATGAAGTCAGATGTCACATGACCTAATTTAATAAGCTTGTATTACAAATGTTATATTAAATTAGGCCATGTGACAGCTGACTTCATTTTGTTGTAATTTTATTTTTTGCTAATAAGGCTTTGGCAATTTTATATTGCTAAAGCTATTAATATATGGTGTATCTGAACTTAGTTCAGTCCCATATGGCTCCTTAAGTTAGATAGCTGCATTGGAAGACATATGGATGCCTGAAAATTTCAGATTTTTTACTTAATAGTTATCCATTAGATAAAGTGCTGCGCTTGTCCTGGTATTTTTAATCTAATGCTTGAATATCCTAGCACCTCACTGAGGAAGTCAGTAGCAGAAAATGGTCTGGGGTTGGGGGTTTTCTGCAAAGCTTGTTAAGAGCTTATTTGTGAACTCTATATATAATATATTTTAAAAAAAAACTTTTGAATAGCTTATAACATGGTAAAATCTGTTTCTACTGTTCATTACAGGGAAGGAGAAGGCAGTACATGTCAAATTTACTGAGTTGTACGTTTAAGACACTCTTTTTATCTTCACTTTGTCCTTTAACCAAGAACAATTAAATACCATTAATTGTTTACATAGTGAGAGAATGTCTGACTTTGGAGTGTAAACTCTTTCTTGTATTGATATATGTGTTGGTCTTTAAGTGCATAACTTTTTTATAAACCCTCAAGCTAAATGACTCTTAGGCTATTGATAATCAAAATCCTAAGTCTATTGAAAAAACTTTCAAGTTTACTCAATTGAGATTCAAATCCAGATACTAGTCATAATAGCAGGTGTTTCATGATTGCAACATGAATTCTTTATATATATATATATTTATGCATGTAACTTTAGAATAATTATTACTATTCCAAAAAACAAAACAAAACATAATTACCATTATGTTCTTAGATTCTTCTTCTCATACTATTAAAAATACATAATTTAGGAAAATATTAACTCTTCTGAAAAGATTTGAATTTCATTGGGAATTTAGATTAATTACTAATTTCAAAAAGTTTCTTATTAATTCAATAGTCCAATATTTAATATGACAGTTTACTTCAGAGATGGCACTATTGTAGTTCTCTAGTATTTTCAAACAACAAAACCATGAAATAATAGATGTTGATTTATTAATTTAAAAAAATCTGAAGAGATCAATATTTTCAATAGTCAATAAAGATCAAAGTGTATTGAGTTCAGCCTCAATGTGTTTAGTTCTACCTTCATGTATCTCTAGTTTGTAAGATTACTTCAAAAAAAATTTTTGGAATAACAAATAACATGATTTTTTGCATAGTTTATTAAATATTTCAGATTATTTTTACACAATAATTGCATAATAATTAATTGAAACCAAAAGAATACATATAAATAGTTTAATTTTATTCATTTATGTACTATGGCCAGTACAGAGACTACATCTTGTGAAATTGATTGGTGATAGTTTACCAACACTATGACACGATCTTTTAAAGTATTCTAAAAATTCTAAATGCAATTTTAATATTATACAAGAGTTTTATAGATCTTTCAATGCTTCATATTTATTTGTTCTCAATTTAAAAACAAATTTTCAATCAACAAAGAATTTGTTAATTTTTCTTGAATCGCTCACACTGCAATGATGAAAAACTCATGTTTTTAATACTTGAGGACTTCAAAAATAATTTTTTAGATTTGTTTTTTGTTTTTAAATTTAAATTTCTAAGAAATGAAGCCCAATTTATTGAGTTTAATATAAAATAAAGGTTTAAAATAAAATCATAGGTTAAACATTGACAAAAATTGCATGACGGATAACAATTGAAAATGTCAACTATGCATACTTTCCAACTACATAATAGTTATAAAAGTATAATAAAGAACACCTTTCATTTGCATTTTATTTAATATTAGATACTATTTCTACGTTTACTTTTTTTTTCTAATAGTTTTGACTATCCAGCAATATTTGTCAGAGGTACAAATATATTTACACATAAATGATTACACAAAAAAGTGAAATTATAATTGTAATTATTATATCCCATATCCTAACATCTCACTGATGACATCAGTAGCAGAAACCATTCTGGGGTTGGAGATATTTCTCAGAGCTTGTTAAGAGCTTATTTTGCAAGCTCTATATATAACATTTGTAAATACAAGTTTATTAAATTAGGTCATGTGATATATGACTTGATTTTTTGTAAAAATATTATATATATTTCTATAATTAGATTTGATTTCAATTTTATGTTCCTTTATTTTACTTAATATTAATTATATCTTACATTTAGATGACCAATTTTATATTTATTATTTCCTATATTATGCATTTATGTATTTGACTCATACATTTCGTAATTATAGATTTTAAAAATTTTTGAGATTATCTCTTCTGAAACTTTCTTTGCTAAAATTGTTATAAACTTTAAAATTATTTTTACTTTATATTATACCCCCTTCTATATTTATTTTTTTCTATTTAACTTTATTATTATTACCAACTTATATTATTACTATTATTATTTTTTTTAAATTATAAAGTTTTTATATCTAAATCTTTATTTATGCTTGGATTAATTTTTAAATTAATAATGCTTTTTAATTAAAAAAAATGTAAAAATTTAATTTAAAATAAAAATAGCAATAAATTGGTAATAATAATCAAGTCAAATAAGTAAAAAGGGGGGAATAGTTACAAAAAATAAAAAGAGAATTATAATATAGAGCAAAAATAATTTTAAAAATTTGAAAGTTTATAAGAGTTTATAAAAGAAAGTTTGATTGAAATATATAAAAATTTATATTAAATTAAAAATAGATTAAATAAAATAATTATAATGTAGAAATTACAAATTAAGAAATATAAAATTAAAAAAATAAATATATAATTGGTCATGTAAATAAATATCATTAAAAAAAAATCAAGTCAGATGTCACATGACTTAATTTAAACAAGCTTGTATTACAAATGTTATATAAAGAGCTCGCAAATAAGCTCTTAACAAGCTTTGCAGAATAACCCTAACCCCAGACCGGTTTCTGCTACTGGCTTAATGGTTATCCATTAGATAAAGTGCGAGGCTTGTCCTGGTATTTTTAATCTAATGCTTGAATATCCCCTAGCACGTCACTGAGGAAGCCAGTAGCAGAAATAAATATCATATATATAAATGAAAAAAAAAAAAACAAAACAAAATAATATTATAATTAATATCAAATAACAATGGAACATAAATATAAGAGTTAATATAATTATAGAAGTATATGCATAATATTTTTGCATATTAATATTTAAAATAAGAATTATGTATGACTTTAGATATAATTATAATTTCATTTTTCGGCATAATCTTAATGCATTTAAATGTATGTGTAGCTTTGATGATGACTCCTGAATAGTCAAACTATAAGTAAAGAAAATAAAATTGAATGAAATAATATATTACATTGAATACAATGTATATAAAAAGTTATTTATTAATAAAATCAATGAATAGAAGTTTAAGAAGAAAGAATTATTTAATATAGTTGTTTAAAATCCATATATAATTATTTGAAAAATGTTTTCTAAAATGAAATATAGATGGCGCACCTTTTTTCATAACTTACATTGACAACAGTGAGTTGGTCTAAGCTGATCACTAAAACTCGATTCAGGAGTGGCTGAGAAACATATACGTAGCGATCCATCACGTTGATAGCATCTCCCCATGTACAGTTAACACCCTTGTCCCCACAAACGTAATCTTGAGTCCCAGGGATGATATCAGTGCTGTGAATATGATGCTGCATTTTACATGTCTCTGGATTGTATAAACCAATACCCCAATCATAGAAAACAAAAAAGCTTTTTGGTTCTACATGTCCTGAAATAAAACAGATAAAACGTTTCAATAAAAACAGAAAAACATCACAGAATTCAAATACTGTTAGAAAATTAATTATGAATTAGTTATTTTAAGAAATCTATTACAGTAATTTAAAGTTTTCCTCTTGTCTTCCATAGCGTAAGCTCGTGGTTAAAACACCTGTAGAGGTCCCTACTATCGCATTTTATACGCATATTATCGAGGTTATAGCCTCAGTAAATATTACTTATTTTAAGAAAGAAAAATCATTTATGATGAAAATTTTAACATTTTCCCCCTTAACTTATCTGGGTAGATATAGGTTGGCTTCATTTCTGATCCTAATAAAATTATTACTTTAATTACTTAATCCTTTTGAATACATTATATCAAAAACACACTTCTGATCACAAGGTTATCACAGTATTAAAAAAAATCAATAAGTTAAATTGCTTTGGAAGTCAAGTGACATTAGAACACCAAAATAAAAACAGAACACAGTTCCATTTCATTAGTATAATGAGATTTCTTATTTTTCACTTCCTCCAGTTATAAATCAATCATGCATTGAAAGTGATAAAGTCAAAATGAGAAATTTTCTGGATTACAGTGATGAACTAAATTGAATAAAGAATAAATGTTAATTAATATTAATTGTTTATATAATCTGATTTTTCCTTCCAGCCACACAATTTCCTAGTTTGAAGCCTGTCCATTAAAGTATAAAGATTGGCTATCTTAATATAAAGCTGAGCACTAATTGCATATATGTGTGGCGATATGAATCTGGACCAACTGGTGATTGCTGGTTTAACATGAAATATGTATATTGGTGATGTATTCATCTTTTCAATGTGTGAGATCAGGTGGTCAGCATTATGAGATGGCATGGAGAGTTTAGGGTCGTGTAAAAGTCTGAGTTCAAATCCCTTATATATTACATTATATATGTGCAGGTGTATGTAAGCCTTACTACAGTTTATTAAATTGTTTAATGTTTTAACATCTTAATCTTACTGTTTTTACTTTTCACAGCTCTCTTTCCATTCTCTTAATCTTAGCATGCATCAATAAACTATAACTAAATAACCAAATGCAACTTTAATATGGAGGAAAATTCAATTTCACTCTTGGTCAAAATTGTAAATGATTATTTATATATTTAAGATCAGGGTGATGTTGATATTATATATCTATATAGTAAATAAGTCTCCAAATCTCAGATCTTTAATAATGTAAAAGCATTACAGAGACTTCACAGCACTTCATGAACTATGGAGAGATATATACTGGAAGACAAAAATGGCATCAAATGCAAAATACTTGGGTGAAAGAACAAATACAATACTGACATCATTCAAAGAATTAAGACTGAAATAGAGTTAAATTGAACATATTACTAGAAAAGATGACAATAGATAGGCATTTGAAATCTTAAACTAAATACCAGGAGATTATAAAAACCTTAGAAAGAAATCAAATGTGAAATGGATGGAATAAAACTTTGGTGGTGTGATGTGGAGAAAAGAAACTATAGCCTGTAGGCTTTCATTTTGTATTGGATCGATAATGTTTGGAAATGATGATGATAGTTCTTTAAAAATTATATATTATAATTTCATAACTAAATATTAAATTTTTGAAATTTTATTAATTTGTAATAAATATTCTTGCCTTCTTTAATTGTACTGAATGTTACATTACTAGTTTAAAAAAAATATGCTTTGTGAATATGTGATGTTTACAATTTTTTCACTCAGATATAAATTGTACAATTTGAAATACCAGGCACTCATACCTGGAGCCTAATTGTAAATATAGGGAATTTGAACACAGACTTTCAAGTCCCTTCACTGTCCACACTATCTCATACTACTGGTATTTCAAATCTTACATATTAAGCCTGCATTCTCCCCATCCCTCTTCTATGTATTTAAATGGATACTGTCCTATATGTGAGGGGTCAGAGTGACTTTAGGTCAAATGGGCATGAATATTGGCATCAGCATGGGATTTGGGAATTCTATCATCAGAATTTTCAATGGTATGGATGGCTGAAGAGTTGGAGGTTGGAATAGGCTGAAGCCTGTTCATTAAAGTGTAAGGATTTGCTATCTTAATATAAACTGAGCACTGATTATATATATGTATGGGAGATGGTAATCTGGACCAACTGATGAGTGCTGGTTTAGCACAAAATACATATATTGATGATTATTTATCTTTTCTGCATGTGCGTGGTCATGTGTATCAATAATATGAGACAGTGTGAATAGTGAAATGGCTTGAAAGTCTGAGTTCAAATCCCCTTTATTTATATAAATTGTACATAAGTTTTGATATTAATAAAAAAAATATAATTATTATTGTACTGTAGAAAATGATCACTGATAATGGCTTACTGATGAGACTTAGCTTTCTTTCATTAACAGTAGCTGATCTATTTACTGTAAGTTTCCAGAATATGTTTAAAATTTGAACTATAGATAATATTTTTTCCATCTTAAGTGAAATTTATATCAAAACTTAAGATCTCAAAGCTCCAGTCAGCCAGGGCACAACGTTTATGGTCATACTTCATTTAGAATTTCTTTCAATTTTAAATTTGATAGTAATAAAATTTTTAAATATATAAGAAATCCTCATTTGAAAATATCAAAAGATTTCAAATGGGATAATTATTTAAGTTTGCATAAACATTGCATCTGGTTATGTCAAAATTAATTACATTTAGCATTTTGATAGAAATTCAAATATAGCAATACGTAGTATAAATAAATCAAAATAAATTTAGTAGAATGATTGGAAAGTGATTGAATTTGAAAAAAATCTAGAAAATGGTGTCTGAAAATAAGGTATACAATGAAAAAAAAAAAACAGTGAACAATTTTCTGACAATATTTTATAGCATTCAGAAATGTTTTAAATAGAACAACAAAGACATAACATATAAAACATCATATATAATATTTCCAAAAGATGTAACATTGGGTGGGGGAGGGGGTTTATAAATGACATCTGTAAATATAAATATAATCATAGAGAGTGAATGGATTTAATAGATTAGTAATGTAATATAGTTTAAAAGCAGACTGAAAGATTTTAAAAATTAAATACATTCATATGCTGAAGATGAAATAAATAAATAATAAAATGGTTAGTTACACAAACAATTATAAGATATTCAAACACCAAGATGACAAAATCAGTTTCAGACCAAGAATCTTTGACTCTAGAGAATATTCCTCTGTTGCTGCACTAAACCATACAATTGTTAGCATTTGGAGTAAATTATAAAAATAAAACACACTTATAATCAACACATAACAAAATTATATAGGTAAGGACTCATTTTTTCAAACAGGAATAACTTTTTTGTGGATCTTAAGAATTTTTTAACAAAGTCATTTGTGCTATTTTTGATTTTCTAAATTTCAATTTAAATTGGATTGCTAATTTTTAATGCATTTTCTAAAACATTCAAATTCTCAGATTTTAATTGACTTTGAATAAAAATACCTTCTTTTCTTTATCTTTTTAAGATATTGAGTCTTCCTAAGTTCTGCTTGAGCTGAACTCCCATGACTTATCTTTTCCATGTATTTGCATAGATTTTTAGTATGATGGGTGAGAGTAGGCGATTTTATGTTATCAATAACTTAACAATTCAAACAACCATTTTAGATTATATCTATTTGATTATCATTTTAAAATGCCTCATTTCCAGAAATCTAATCTCAGTTTTGTTATAAAATTATGACCATCACTTCATGCTTTCATTATGCTGTAGTTATATTACTGGAAAAGGTTTTGGTGGGATGATAATATTCATTATGTTATGGCTGGCAATTGGGCAAAATGTATTTTTTGTTAAATATTGAATGTTTTTTTTATCTGTAATATATAATAAAAATTATATGTATTTATTATCTTTCATTGTATATCTATAAATAAAAATAAAATTATATGTATTAGCTGTTATCTTTAGAAAATGTTAGAAATCTAAGTACACCTGGGTCTCGTTTTACGCGATAGATAGGTTCCTCAGAAAACACGCGCAAACGAAACCATGCAAAAATAGATGTAACTTACCTTGAAAAAGGGGGGATACGGACTGTGATTTTTCAAAAGTCATGTAAAAGCAAAGCACTAATGTAAAATTACTTTAAAATTCGCGCAAAAAAAAAAAATAAGGAAATAAAATATGACTAATAAAAAATTTCAAATTTGAAAAAAATTGATACAAGACAAACTTTTTTTAACTAAAATATTTAATTTTATTCAAAACAATATATTTTTATGCATAATTTACAGTAATTTACATTTTTTTATACATGTTTTAATTATTATGGCTATTTGCTGATAAACAGGTTCGTTTGCAAACTGGTAAAAAAATCAGATTCTTCACAAGAGGAAATACAACTAGCGCCAACGTCACTCTCATGTTGTGTTAATGGTTTTCTGGTGACAATGTAATTAGTAATTAATTTAACAACTAAAAATTAAATTCTTATTTTTGTCTTTAATTTTCAATTCCATTTAAAAATCAAATTTCACATCACATTATTTCAAGTCGCCGTAAGTAATTTTTAAATTGTTAATTACAATTAAAAATCAGATTTTTAATTGTCAAATTTAATTGTGTCCACTGCTATTACTGACCTTTTAAAAATAAACTTGTGGACACTAAATGATTAATAATTGATTACGTTCTTTTTTTAAAAGCAAAAACAGAATGTGATTTAAAATGCAAAATTAACACGCACAATGTTTGAACAAATTTACATTATAATCTTATAAAATTTAATGTGTGTATACATAAAATGTGGAAATCATGATTTTAATTTCATTATTGCATACAATCTTACTATTGTAAAGCATTGAAAATATTGAAATTACTAAGATGAAAGTCGAATTCCAATAATGTGATATTACTTTCAATATTATGTAAGTGCACGAAATTTATTATTTAAAGTAATAGCGCATTATCGGAGTTCGACTTCTGGAGAAACGTGAATCGCATAACTTCAAAATCGCGTTAAATAAATCTGCATAAAAAGAGACTCAGGTGTATATCTAATTATAAGCTTAAGGCTGTAATTAAAGAAAATGTAAAATCATGCACAATTAAAAGCTTAGAGCAAATGTCCCAATTAACAGATTAAAATTGCTATTTTAAAACAATTGTAATGATAACATTTATGCAGATGCAAGATTTTTATACCAGATAACAAATTATTTAATCTCCTCAATGATGTTGCAGTATAGAGAACTGTGAATATAAAATGACAATAGAATAGACTGGTAAGAGATTTGACAGTGTCCTGAGAAATCTACTCTGTAGGTAAATAAACAGATCTAGAATTCTTATAGAGGTTACATAGATCTTTTGTAAATTTTGTAGGTAAATTGTAATAAATGTATATAATTTAATAATATGTATTTGTATTTCAGTTATTAATATGTATTTATGAAATATTATTTATTGCATAATAACTGAGTTGTTCGAAGAAATTTATTTAACACTATTACATTGATTTTAATAAAGGGTTACAGGGATTTATAGGTTGTAGTTTTTCTTATGTTTTGGGTTGTCATTGATGTGTGATTTTCAAGATCTTTGAACAGTTATTTTAGTGATGGCACTTGTGTTATTTTTCATATGTGATGCAGTGTTCTTGTGAGCGGGTGGTCCATAGTGCAACACTGTTGTGAATGTTGCTTGGGTAGTTTGTGTTATTCTCTGTTAGTGCAGGTGTGTAGGGGTAACTTGAATGTAGACAGATGGATTGATTGCATCATTGATGTAGGGTTGGGATTTCAAAAAGCTTCCAGGTGTCTTGTAGGATGGTGTCTGTGATTAGGTTGGTGAAGATGTGTTTAGCTTTACTGCATGTTCCTTTCATGGTCAGTTCGCAGTGGACTAACCACATGGAGAAAGTTAGAGTCTGATCCAGATAAAGGTTTTAGTGCCCAGGCATCGTTGGATTGAGGTGATCATATTGAAATTAATTTTGGAGTTTGAGTGGATGATTTACCTGATGCTGTAGAAGTAGGGGCATATATTTATTATATGATCGATAGTTTTGTCTTCTCGTCCACTAAGTTAGCAGAGGGGATCAATGTTGTTGAATCCCATTTTGTTAACCAAGAACCACTTTGTGGGAAGCACATCTAGGTTCATTTTTATGATGAAGTCTAGATATTTTGCTTCCAGGCTCCAATATTTAAACTGGGAAATGATTTTCTTGTTGTTGTTTATAATTTACAATTTGGGCTTTGAGTTCTTGAAATTGTCATACTTCTTTGCAATTCTACAATAAATCATTTTATTCTCAGTTTGCCAGCAAATTTTATTACTTTTTAGATATATATTCAACTGACAGCAATCTTTCTAGAGTCTACATCTTCCTGGGAAGTCCAACTGGTAACAGCAGCTATCTTTGGATACTGAACTTGTAAATGATTCCTTAATAATCTCCAAATCAATACTTAATTCAACAGTTATTTCTCTATAATACTAATACAAAAACCAAACGATTTAAATGGTAATTCATTTATAAGCATCTTAATCAAATGAAAGAGTCTAGATGCCATATTAAAAAAATAATATTAAAAAACATATAATTATATTAAATATGAAAAAAAAAAAATTTATACTTCGAACTTTAATCAATCTTTGATTAAGGTTTTAAATATGTAATCTGATCACTTTCAAATTTAATTGACTAGTTAGTTACTCAAAAATGGAAGATTGAAATATGACTCAATTATCATTAATACTCGAATTTGTTACCTCACTCCCAAGGCAACAAACTACGCAAGGCCTTTTTAATTAAAAATGTGACGATTAATTGAATGGAAATAATTATTTATTTAAAGTAAAGAAAAAAATGTAAAAATCTTTAAAATTCTAAATGTTTTTTTTCTGATCCATTTGAAAAATCAAGTTAGGAATTAGGATTTTAACTTACCAGGTTCCGCATCATCCTGCACAAAAAGAGAAGAAATATCTCGGCTGGCACCAGCCTCGTTTTCAGCTACACAAGTATATGCACCAGTATCTTTATAAGCAATATTATTAACAAGAACTGATGTGCCATTTCCTGATAAAAGCAAAGTAAAAAAAAAAATCCTCAATATTTTATGATGTTCATAAAAGTATATATATTTTATAATATTATTAGTGAAATAATTAAAAAAATAAAAACAAAAATAAGTTTGACCATATGATATATATTTGGTTATAAGTAGTTCTTTCCCCCTAGAAACAAGTACAAATTTTTGCTTAGTATATTTACAAAAATTATTGAAAAACCAAAATACTACTTCTAAAAAAGAAACAATTATTGTATTTTATTTTTAATTATGTGGTGAGATATATTAAATCAAGATATTTTTATAAAAGAGATTAGTGGCAGTTATATATAAGCACCCAATCCCACTTGGGGCTTACTCCACTTGATCTCACCCTTTTTGGTTGAGCTTATAGAAAAATATTTATTTCTAACAGTTCTTTCCATACAATATATATATAGAGTGTTTTTGAATTTCCAATAGCATTACATTAATGTTGAATAAAATTAGAGGAGAATTATACCAAAGGCATATATGTAGAATTTAAAATAACTCCGATTTAACTTGTTACATAAAGTCTTCACTTATGACTTTTTGCAAAATTTTTAAGGATAGATATCTATTTGTAAGTTCTATTTTTAAAAGCAGATTATTTATTGACAAAGAAAAGAAAGATTGAAAGAATGCAATAACAAAGAGTACATTATCAATTCTTTCAAATTATTTTTTCAAAAGACAAAAGAAAAATATGTTGAAAGATTCAAACATCTTAAGCTTTTTCTACTTTCAATCTCAATAATAAAGATTCAAGAAGAACATTTAATTTAAAGAAATTTTTTAAAAAAAACTTCTATAAGTTATATATATATTTTAAACAAAAACTATAAAATTATTTATAAAACAAGAATTTAAAATAATTCCAATCTAATCTTTATTATTTACTTCCATTTATGAGTATAGTATTTATTAACTTCTGAACATGGAGATTTTGGATGTGTTATGTAACACATCGAAAAATCAATATTTCATTTTCTCTTTGACTTAATCCTGAGAGACACAAACAAACTCTATTCTTAAAGACTGTTACATATATCTGATGCATAGGATGAATAATTAAACTAGCTGCATATTTATATGTGATTAATGTTAAGCCATAATGTTTAAGCTCTTATTTTAATATTAGATGTGTTTCTTAAGAGTGAGGAATGTTGATATGCATTCAAAACAAGTTGCAAAATCTAGTGAAAAATATTTATTCTTTGAGTATAGCAGTGCTATTTGCAAAGATTGTTACAAATATTTTGCAAAGCCGACTAATGAAGACTTTGATTAATTTATACTAAAAACATTTTTTTGGTTATATATATATATAGCAATATTCATATTTCCATTATTTGAAATTTTTTTATTCTTTATATTTCTATATTTCTTTTTTTAATAATTTGTAGACTGTAACGGAAAATAAATAAAAAAATCATGTATTTTATTATATAAATTAAAATTTTCAGTATTTATTATTATTTTTGCATTTCAGCAGATGCTAGTAATAAATATATCTTTTGTGCCAAGCATTGGTAGTCGAGAGGTCAGCAACAGATGCTTTACAAACAGTTGTCCCGGATTAGCGGGTTCACTTCCCGGCTGATGCTATGACACATGAGAAAAAAAAATATTTTGCATATATGCAACTTACATTGTAATTCTTTTGCCTGTGACTACAGCAGAGTTAATTAGTAAAATGATTTGTTTCTTTTAATGTAAAATATATTCATTTTATATCTACAAATATAAAATATTGTTGTTTTTTCTTTTCAGGATTTGTAAGTTTCAAGAATGGATCTTTTTCTCCTTCAGTCTGCACCCAAACTCTTCTAAGATAGAAAAAAAATGTGAACTGCAATCAGAGTTATTAATTTATAGATGTTCTTTTTCTTTATAAATGTGTGCACAAAATAATATATTTTTTATAAAAAGTTAAAAATCATGTTTAAAATTTTGTGTGGATAAGAATAAATCGAATAATAGGTATTCATATTAAAGGTATTTTATCTCTATTATCAATACAGAGTCTTCAATAATAATGAGTTCATACAATTTTACAAATCATACAGAAGTACTTTTTAAAAAGTTAAAGCTATTTTTAAAACATATTTAATTAAAAAAAAAATCATTTCTAAGAAATGAGACTAGGCCATTCATATAAAATCAAATTTACGGGAAAAAAAAGGGAACCAACTGTAGAAACTTAATATATACAATAGCAAACTCTCTAGATAGTAGTGCCACTCATTGCAAGCCTTAGTCATCAATGGATGCAAGAAGGTGCATAAAATCCCTAATTTATGCCTACTCATCCAATATCCCCAGAATAGTTTCTAGCTTGTGGCTTTCATCAGTGAGGAGTCTTGGATCTGAAAGTAATGCAATACTCCAGCAGCCACCTTATTACTAATAGCGTTATTATGTGTTTCCAAAATCCTAGGCACTGCCATTTATTTAAATAAATATTGCCGATAATTATTTATTGATGAATTATCAAAAAATTATTAACATAACCAATTTTAGTTTGAAAATAGAACAGAATAGTTATCAGTTTATTAATTTTGAAAACATATTAAAGTGAGATAATTAGTAATGGGAAAAAAATCAACATCCAACATTATTATTTTTACAGAAATGAATAATATCTATAAAATGTTACTAAGAACGTTTTAGATTCTTTAGAACAGACCACCAAAAAAGCATACTGGTAGAATGTAAAGAGATCCGTTAAGTAAAGATATAATAGTAATATTTGACAATGGATATGCCATATGCAGATCATATTTTATAATGGTTCCCTCATGAACATTCAACATCTTATAAGTTCTTGTTACTATATTGTGCATTATAATATCTAAACATGTAAACAAATTTGTTATCACTAATAAGAGACATATCCAAAAAGTATGAGACATTTTAATCTGTAGGTAGTTTTTTTTTGTCAGTAAACATCACATGATCACCATTTCTTATGCTTGCTTATAATTATTATTAAAACAGGCAAAACTCTCCATACAGTACTGCCATTCAATGCAAGCCAGAGTAATCAATGGATGCCAGAAGGCTTGTGCATAAAATCCCCATCTAGTGCCTACTCATCCAATATCCCCTGACTAGTTTCTCATTGATGAAGGCCGCAGGCCAAAAAGTAGTCTGGCTATATTGGATGAGTAGGCACTAGATGGGGATTTTATGCAACAAGCCTTTTGGAATTCATTGATTACTCTGGCTTACACTGAGTGGCACTACTGTATGGAGAGTTTTGCCTGTTCTAGTTTTTTTTTTTTGTACACAATGTGATATAAAATGTAGTAGTACACGGTTTTTCTTATAATGTGTAGAGATTTATATATAATTATCAAGATTAGGCATTTTATATTTTTGAGTATAAAATACTTATAGAAATAGCATTATTGTATTTATTATGTTTTAACATATATTTAAATAATTTTCATACTACTGTTTATTAATTCTATTGAGCACACACAATGATCTCTGTTGACTTCATTAAGTAAAGATGTCTATTCTGTTTAATTTTTATTTAAAATATATAGAGTATACCCAATGAAAAATAACTGATTTTCTTTCTAAGCTCACTGTAATGCCAGCTGAGAATCAACACATTTGTTACACAGTGTCCCAGTTTAGTTAATCATCATAAAAATTTTAAGATGCTAGCATATGTTATAACATGAAATATGATATTATGTTTCATATCTTTGTCTTTACTGCTCTCCCTGCTATCACAAACTCTTGCAAACCATTGGAAAATAGCCTTGAAATGCATACTTCAATTCCAAACACAATATAAATTATTTCAAACATTTCAACAGCAATTCCCCCTAATTTACAACAAATTTTAATGTTAGCACATTGTTTTAATGTGAGTTATGACACAAAACATGCCATCACATTTTGCATCGTAATTTGTCATCCAGACATGTTAAGTACTTTAAAATTTTAGTAATGAATAGCTAAAATATGTTATTACATAACACATCTATTGTTTCAGAGATGGTGTTTCAGGCAGAAGGGAGAGAGCATCTGTCGTAATTTCACTGGAACACACTGTGTATTACTACAAATCTTTTTCAATCTTATGCATTTCTTGCAGTTTATACATGAATGTTAATATGCAAATTTATTATAGATCTTAATAAATAAGTAAAGGATAAAATGTGCTAAGATTTTGCAAAATAGTAAAATAATCTTACCAAAATTAATTCCAAATTTATAAATAATATTTGCAAGTATTTTGCTTACCTAGAATGGTATAGTGATCAGAAGACTCCGTTTTAAGGTCATTATCATTTTTCTGCCATTTGACACGAGGTGTGGGAATTCCAGTGGCATGACATTCCATCATAGTTTTTTCTCCAGGTTTTCGAGACTGCTTCCTAGGAGTTACTTGAACTTTGGGAGCAACTAAAAAAAAATATAAATAATAAACTTTTATTAAATTCATCACTTTTCCAAACATAACTTTACTTAAATCAAAACTATTTTATTTGCCAGAATTAAGTTTTAGATACACAAATCCAACATATATTATAAAGACCTAAATAGATTTTTATGGAAGTCATGCATTCTATGCAAAATATTTAAATCTACTTATTAAAGGATACTCTTCTAGTGTTTCCGAATCAATATGCAGTATATGTATAATAATTAAAAACCCAAATATTTAATTATTCATTTATAGTTTTATCAATTTAAATCTATTATTATAAAGTGCTGAAAATCTTGAAATTATTATGATCAGAAGTCGAATTACGATAATGCGCTATTACTTTAAATATTATAAATCTCCGCGCGCACTCACGTCAGAAAGAGTTGAAAAAACTTAAGTGAAACTTAAGTGAATCACTTAATTTTAGACTGTATTTCTATAAATACACTGACCATGCTAAATCAGGGCTTGAGTCTATTGCGTGCCTGATGTTATAATCAAATTTTGAATTGTACAAATCTATTTAACCTATCGCAGGAGAAAGACAGTGTCTCATTTTTAACCACACACGATCAGACAAATACGACTTATAAATGTAAATCTATTATTATAAAGCGCAGAAAATCTTGAAATTATTATGATCAGAAGTCGAACTCCGCTACTCTAAACTTAAGTGATTCATTTAAGTTGTTTTAAACTCTTACTGACGTGTGAGTGCATGGAGATTTATAACATTTAAAGTAATAGTGCATTATCGGAGTTCGATTTCTGATCGTAATAATTTTAATGGTTTTATCAATTGTAATAAATACTATCAATCCTTTAATATCTATCTTATTCTCTACAAAACCATTCTTTTTAAAATCGCTCCTATGAGTAGTTTTAGTCACAATAACATAGATTGATAATAAAGGTTTGGAATAAACAGTCAAAATGTTGACCTTTTAATTATTATTTCAATTCAAAAAATAAACAAAAGTTATTTACAAGAATGTGGGAGTATTATTTATTTATATACTGCATCATGTTCTATAAAAATTTGTGATGATATTTCCTAAAATATATTTTTATATAGTTAAACTATTTATTGCAAAACAACATTGTTCAAAACATTTCATATTTCCATCTATATTTTTTAAATAAAGGTTATTTTTTGACAACACATTACATTTAATTTTGTCGAATTATCTTTTATTATTATTAAATATTTCATTTTCCCCACAATAATTTAAAAAATTTACTTAGTTATTTTCAAAGAAAATTCTGCTATAAAATACAAAGATTATTATTGTTTTGTCCATTAATTTTCTCAATGCATTGAGATGTTATAAACAATAAAACAGCAAATCATTTCCAGAAATAATTAATCTATTTTTTGAAGTTTTAAAACGCATCTTCCGGATGGATTATAACTTCTGTAGATGCTTAACAATTACTAGCAAGCTTAACTTATACAAACATAAATTATTTTTTCTCTATTTTTAGCATTAAGCACAAATCTAGAGGCATTTATTTTAAATTTGAAAAGTAAATCAATACTTTAAAAAAAAAGATATAAATCTTAGTTTAACTTTGCCAATACTTTGCATTTTAAAATGAAGCTTTTTAAAAAAGCTGAAAGCATACTCATTTTTTTTTTTTAAAAAAAAAAACAATTTTTAAATAGAAAAGTATTATGAACTTAAATATTTTTTAAAAAATTGAAATCATTAATTTTAATTACTTTTACATATCTTCTGAAACAAAAAAAAGCAAATGTCATCTTTATATGTGAAAAACCTTTTTGAAATGAAGAAAAAAAAATTACGTGTATTATATTTAGAGTTAATTAAAAGCACATTACATCCAAATATATTTTTTACGCGATGCTTCCCATTACTATAAGATACATTGATAGCACAAAAAATTTATAATGCTTAATGAATTTTCCAACCTGAATTTAGATAAAATCTTAAAATGCAGAATTGACTTGGGGGTCAAAATTTTTTAAAAGTATTATTTTTTTATGCATTAATGTTCCCAATTATGTCTAACAAGTTCGTAAAAAGAAAGGCTATTCTAAATAAAAAAATCTTGAATAGACATACCTAATTGTAAGCCCTATTCAATAAAATAATATCTGCTACAAATGATATGGATAAATAGTAGTTTTTCATCGTTATCACGGAACTTAAATAAAATTATAAAAAACAAAAAATCGTTAACTTTATTTTTTTCTCAATAAATGGATAAAGTTATTTGATAAAATCACCATGAGATATGAGAATCAGAAAATCAATAAATTGTATTTCGCCAAGATAATTTCTTATTGCTCTATAGAGCTTGCTTGTCCACCATAAGCCAGGTCTTGTTTCTGACACAAACAAAATATACACTGCCTTGAAAGTTGATATTGATTCATCAAAGACTAGATAAATACAATTTCTAGCCTTGTTTAGTTTAGCAACATGATAAAAGAGGGGGTACTGGAGCTCACAGTCCATAGATCATGGTCTAGTTCTGATGCAGTCTTCATAAACTTCTCATGCCACTATTCATCTTATTGAAACAAAGAAATAGTATGTTTGTGCAGTCACAATTGTAACCTTTAATTACCTACATAGAAATCAATCACTTTTTGTATGCACACAGAGGCAAAACTCTCAATATAGCAGCACCACTCATTGCAAACCAGAGTAATCAATGGATGCAGAAACATTTGTGCAAAAAGTCCCTATTTAGTGCCTACTCATCCAATATACCCAGACTAGTTTCTTGCTTGTGGATTTCATCAGTGAGGAACCTGGGATCTGAGAGCACTGCACCTAGATCTTAGAATCCAATGCAACCCTCCATCAGCCACCTTTTACTTTTTTAGTTAACTATACAACTTTGAGCTCAAAATAAAAACACAATGTTTTCGAATCAAGCTCATTTGCTTGTATAATCATATAGATCAGAACTCAGTTTAGCATCTATTCATTTTGGTGTCTTTGGTTTTTTAATAACCACAGTCACCACAATCGTATTGGCAGAATTGGTATTAAACTACTAAACAGCACACAAATCACCATTCTTTATGCTTATATAAACTGATAACACAAAAGAAAAACTCTATACAGGTGCATCACTCAGTGCAATCTAGAGTAATCAATGGATGCAGACAAGTTTGTGCATAAAATTTCATCTATTTAGTGCCTACTCATCCAATATTCCAAGAGTAGTTTCTAGTTTGTGGCTTTCATAAGTGAGGTGTCTTGGATCTGAGAGCACTAAACCTAGATCTGAGTGATGCTATTGTATGAAGAGTTTTGCATGTGTTATCAGTTTACATAAGCATAAAGAATGCTGATCATGTGACATTTAGTGTTTCACTTTTTGTATGAAAGTATAAGAAGCATGCCAATAAGAAAGGAATACCAGTTTCTCAGGTTATGAATAAGTAGCATTCTGTGTATTAAACAGAGGATCAAGAATAGAATGAATTGATCTAGTATTGGAACTTTCGAATCTTTCTTTTATTAAACTTGTTTTACCAATTAAATAGAAGTTAATAATTGTAAGCATGAAATTAACATAGTCTAATATGCATGTAATTATGAGAAAAATTCTCCCATGGATAAATAGCTCTTTATATGTAGAACAAAGGGTGAAGAATAGTGGAACAAATTAATGATTTTAAAATTTAGGTAGCTGATTGTTTGATGATTGAAATAGACAACAAGGAAATGCAATTGTTGAAGAGGTGATTTTAGTGAAAGTGGAAATTAATTCTATGGACCATTAATAAAACTTTTAGAGATGATATTGTAAAAAGTAGATTTAGAAGTGAATGGAAAACATAAGGATAGGATTAATAATATTGGAATATTTATTTGATAATCTAAAAAGTAATTATTTATTAGGAAAGTTGTAAAAAGCATATAGTTAGAAATAGAGAAATTATATGAAATATATTGAATTTGTGGAGAATAAAAGAAAGTATTGATTAGTGATCAAAACAATAAAATAGTTAAGAATTTTTGAAATACAGATCAAGAAGCATGAAGGTTTATTACACAGAACACATATTTTAAATGATAATTATAATGTATGCTTTAGTAGAAAAAGCTTTAAGAATATATATATATTGTAGTAGTGTTTGGTAAAAGTAAGGTGAAACATTTAAAATTGTGAGATGTATATAAAGAGATAAAAATATTTATAATAAAAAAAGATTCATGGTAGCATAAAAAATAAACTGAAGAAAATAATGAGGTTTTTTGCAGAATGAATTAAAAACTCCCTTCCTCAGAAATAATACATTAAGAATACATAAAGATTGTAGGTAATGGTCGTAATTATATTTAATCACATGTTTTCTGGATGATAAATCATATTTATAAAATAGGCATTTTATTGAACAAGAGTTTAATGCAATAACAGAATGGAAGTTCAAGAAATAAAGATTTCTCAATTAAAGTACAGTCTCCACATTTGCTGCTTGAATAAAAATTTTAAAAAAATCACAGAAGAGTTACAATGTTTACAGATCATCCACACATTGGATCTAAAATGAGAATAGAATGGATTATCTTATATAATTTTAAATAAGATACTTCTTTAGAACTATGTTATGATGACAAATAAAATAACATAAATAAATGTATAAATAATAAAATAAAAAATATAGCCAATAAAATTTAAAAATAGAAAATTTTGGGGAAAAAATTTTAAATAGTAGTGGGTAAGTTAAAAAAGGTCTATAATATTTATGATTATTAGCTGCAAAATAAAAAGATAAATATAAAATATTATTAATAACAGAAGAATTAATAAGAAAATAATAGATATAATTTATAATTGAAAAATTAAAAAATAATATTTTTAGTAGACGAATTAATGTTAAATAGAGAAATATATAAAGATAAAATTATAATTTTTATACTAATTTGGGGATAATGAAATTACAAATATATACAGTGATCAAATATTCAACATAAACAATTATTAGTCCACAAGGTTGTTATAGATGTATACTTAAGATAATAATCAATCTAAATAAAATTGAAAACAAGCAACCAATTATATTTACAATTATTTAATTATCACTGCGGCTTTCATCTCTTTTTGAGATCTTTTCAAGATATAAAGTTTTATATATTATATGACCTATCAACTGCATTTACTCCACCTATTAGACATAATTCTCGCTTCAATAATACAATTAATACTATACATATAAATAAATGACAAAATAAATACATAATTTTTTTTAAAAACTATAAATACCTATACTGTAAATATATTTTTATATACCTGTATAAATAAATATTCTACCCCCCCCCCTTCTTTTATAAACTCATTCACAATTTTACCATAATTTTTAAATCTTCCAATTATCCATTAATGCCCATTTTCCACCTAATTTTGCTTGGACCTTTAACTAAGTTTACACATCTATCCAAATTTTTCTGAATGTACAAAGTATCACAACATATCCTTTTTTGATAATCTTTACGTTTTATAACCCTAATATTCTTCTCACACATCATTTTATGACCAGTGTCTAAATAATATATATATGGTTCTGACCTAATATCTCTTCTACTAATTGCTCTATCATGTTCCTTCCTCTATCGCTTGTTTGTCCTCTCTGTCCTATATATATATATATCTTATTACAATTTCCACATTTAATTTTATACACTATTAATACCATTTATTATATTTGTATTATATAACCATCTATCCAACGTCTTATTATTTTTCCATGCTATTCTTACATTAACTAACTTCTTATACACTTCCCTTGAATATGAAATAGACATCCACTTACAATCTTTATATTTATTCTTATTATACTTATTTCTAATATTTATATTTTGATTTCTAAAAATACTTTTAATTACCTTTCTTTTATATCTTATTTTAACATAACATTCTCTACTTCTAATTTGTGCTCATATGTCTTTTTCTTAAGTGATGTAATTCTTATAATTTTTTAATTTAAATCCTTTTAAAACTCCTACATTTTGACACAATGGCTTATAAGACTGGGATCAATTAAACTTCTAATTTTTCTATATCTAAATATTTTAATCCATTTATCTCTTTCTCCACTGTAAATCTAATTTCATATTTATTATTATTGAATTCATTAAAAACTTATCAATACTTCTACTATTTCTAATAACAATAATATCATCCATGTACATATAATATTCTGTAATTCCTTTACTCTTTGTAAACTTTCCTCTATACTACTCACAACTACTGATGATAGCATCTCATTTATCGAATACCCCATAAACCCTTTTCTATATTCTAAAATTCTTCCTTATATTAAAATACAAAACCTTATCTATCATTAATAATGTTTCATAAATAATATATATATCCAATCCTCTGACAAAACACTACTTATTTTCAGTTTTGTCATAACTATTTTTATACTACCTTTTCTAGTTACACTTTGGTATATTTTCTCAATATCAAACGTTTCAATCATTTCATTTCTATTTAATTTAATATTATTTAATTTATTAACAATTTCTTCAGAATTTTTTATATAATATTTTCCAAATCCAATTACTTTTACAATCTTATTATATACCAAATTATATATACCTTTAAGTATTTAATTATGAAAATCCAAAATAATCATTATTAGCATATTCTCTTTATGTGTCTTAACCTTTCCTGTACACAGATGCTCAAATTTTCATATAATTCAACAATAATTTATATATTGTTTTAATATTATTTCCAGGATCTTTACTTGATTTTTTTATATCCCTGTTTAACACATATTTTCCTATCATAGTCCAACTCATTTAAAATTACAAATCTTAAACCTTTATCTTCATTTGTAACTATTAAACTTTATTTACCTTCTCAACAATTTTATATGTTATAGATTTTTCTTTCCATTTCCTCTTATTATATTTAACTCTTTTATTTACAACATTATTAATTTTTGAATGTAATTCAACTTTTAAATCACTCTTTATATTTGCTGCTTCCACACTCCTTATGAACACCATTATTTACAAACAGGACACAACTCCTTTATTTCAAACCCTTAAATGTTCATTATCAAATTCCACAAATTTATAAAATTATACTCTTCTGTTTTACTCCATTCACTTTTAGTAGACATTCTTTAATTCATTTTTATAACATAACCGTTTCCATTTATGATATTTCTCCCAAAGTCTATTTCTCAATTCAATATTATGATCCAACAAACCAATTTTTATATATTAAAATAAAATTTCAAATGTTTCTCTTTAATATATATTTCTTCTGATTATATTTTTAACAATTATAATTAATTTCAACATATTTTTCTTTTAAAAATCAATTTAAAATTGTCACTTGAATTTTATTACAGAAGCCTTTATTTTTATCAATTTTCACATTATTAATTCTGAACTTACATGATATACATATTATTTCATTCTCTTTACATTTATTTAAAAATGATAACTGATATTTTAATCCACCAATTCTCTTCCTTTAAAAACATTAAAATTTATTTCATCCAAATTTAAATATAAAAATGTCTATATTTACATAAGATTTTTCCATACATAAAATTTTGTATACAATAACATTCACAAAACTGTTATGATGCCAAAATATGCAAAAACACAGATATATATAATGGTCAAGTATCCAACATAAGAAAATTATTTGTCCACAACGTTGTTATAGATATATGCTTAATATAATAATCAATCTAAATAAAATTAAAAACAACCAACCAATTATATTTGCAATTATTTAATTGTCAACTCAGCTTAATTGTATTTTTGAAGGTAAAATAATGTCCAACAACAGGTGAAGTAAATGTAATTGATAGGTCATGTAATGTATAAAACTTTATATTTTTAAAATGTCTCAATAAGAGATGAAAGCTGGATTGATAATTAAATAAAATTACAGTTTTAATTGATAAGAAATAGTAATAATTAGGGGATTATAAAAAATAAAACGATATATTTAAATTAATGGTTGTTCATGAATCTATATAGGGGCATAAATGTACATAATATAATATAGAATGTACTCCACAATTTACACTTCACAATGCACTTTTAACATATTATTTATTTTATCTCCTCTCGCTTACAGTTTTAACTATCCAGCAGCTCTGATGTGACTGCTGGATAGTTGAAACTGTAAACAAGAGGAGGCAAAATAAATCATATATTAAAAGTGCATTTGTGGAGTATATGGTATATTATATTACATATAATTCAGCAATGCAAATAAGAAGGAGGAGGGGAAGGAAATTTTAATACTTCAAAAATGTACATATATAATCTATATGTTATATTTAAATTTAATGTATATTTTATCTGGATTATTTTATTTTGTTTTAATTCCATTTTATCAAATTTAACAATGAAAACTATTAAAATATATAACTATTTATATTTCAGTATATTTTACATAACATATATAAAGTCAGATTGATTATTTGTAGATATTGATACATTTGAAATAGATACTAAAGGATAAAGATGTTTAGAACACTATCAAAAACTACACTAATGTATTTTTATTGAACATATATAGATACATGAAAACAGTCACTACTTAAACAAAACTAATATTAATAATAACAATTTCAATCTATTGTCAAGGCAACCTCTTTTAAACAATAATTTCACACCTTTATTCTTTAAAGGAAGTTGTCCTTGGACAATAGATTCAGATTGCTTATTCTTTTTGATATTGCTTGAGTGCTGATTGCTTTTATGTATTTATATTATTTATTTATTTATTTATTTTATATTTACAATTAAGCTCCATGTTTGTGAAGAGTGCCTGGTTTTGAAATATTTATATTATTTAATTTTTTTTTTTTCATATGTCATAGCCTCGGCCGGGATGCAAACCCACAACTGTCTGCAACCAATTACTTGCTTGCAAGGCAGCTGTGATGACCTCTCTGCTAGCCTTAGGCATTATATAATATTAAAGCACATTTTGGAAAATTCTATATAGAAATCCATTAGAATTATCATAATCAGTACAAAAGAAATTGGATTATTGCAAATCTTTAACATAGAAAAATTCACACATTTCATGATCATCAATCTTCAAATAAGTATGGCTGTTCCAATTACCATAAAAAAGATAATATATATGAAAAATGAGTTTTCATTTGTGAATCACACATCCACATATAGAACATACTGGTCCATTTATCCACTTACTGATATATGTGATGCTTTCTTTCAACTTCCTATCTAACTGCAGCTCTTCTATCCTAAACCATATTCCCCTAATAAAAGCAGGCAATATTGCATCTCTTTAGAATGACTTAGAAATAATCTTTACAATATAAATGGAATCTGCCTTTTCCATAAGAACCAAGCTTAAGTTGACTGTAGAAGACTTTTTAGGAAATCTTGTATCAGTCATTTACTTCACATTTTATGATATTACACTTAATAGTATTAAGCTAAAGAATGGATTGATAAGTCTCATTATAATCTTGCCATTACGTTTTTAGAATTTTATAGAGCATATTTATATAAATGGAATTTTTCTAATGCTCTTATGTTATTATACTGATAGGGATCTAAGTCTAACTTTCACACAATAAATTAGATAAAATAAGTTTTATGCACAACTAATTTAATTGCAGTAGGTATATCATCCTATTTTTAACTTGTAAAAGCAGAAAAACATTAACGAAGTACATCGATATTTAAATCAATCTTCCAAAACTATCTAGTCATTTAAATTGGCTTATATTCTCAAATTGATAAATTTTCAAGCTAAAATGTGTTGATTTTAATTTTTTGAACAATCAAAAATTGAACAGTTGACATTTGAATGAAGTCTTATTCATCTTTTTGATAACTAATGTGTCACTGACAGCTGTAGGATGCTTTTTAGGTCAGTGAATCAGAGATATGCTCACTATTAAAAATTATTCCCATTATTGAAAAGTTATATACTACATTACCCAAAGAGTTTTTCTATTTAATTTTCAGTATATATTATAATTCTATGTCTGTATTTCTTCAAATCAATATACATAATCTTATAATTGAATATTTATAAATACAGTAATTAGATAGATATAAAGTATAACTTTAAAAAATGTATCCACTTTGAAAGGTTAACTTTTCCACAATTCCATCATCTTAATGTTTGCTGCCTGTCTGTTAATTAAGACTTGTTTGTGTTTGTATATTAGCATAGCTTACTTTTTTTTAAAAAAAAAGCAACAACAAAAGGAAAATAAAGGAAGCTATGCTAATATACAAATACAAACAAGTCTTAATTAACAGACAGGCAGCAAACATTAAGATGATGGAATTGTGGAAAATTTAGACTTTCAAAGTATTAGTTGACAAAGACTATGAGGATAGTCAAAAGTGCTCCAAAGTGGATGATGGAATTGTGGAAAAGTTAGACTTTCAAAGTGTTAGTTGACAAAGACTATGAGGATAGTCAAAAGTGCTCCAAAGTGGATAAAATTTTAAAGTTATACTTTACATATATTTAATTACTATATTTATAAATATTCAATTATAAGATTATATATATATATATTGTAACAGTCAAAACACGTGTATCTCGTTAACATAGTGCAGAATTCGATCACCACACAGAACAGCAGAACCATCGAGTAGCGAAGCCACCCGTGGTACCGAGTTCGAACATAGTTTATCGGTTCCACAATACGATCTACGAAATAACGCCTCTGATGCGACATAAGTAAACACTTCTTTAGGCACGGTGGTCAGGGAGATGCACGAGATTCATGGTTTTGTTTCCGAGTTGGCCAACAATCAAACGAATATTAATTCACATATATAATCGAGGAAATATATATAATGGGCATCGAATAAATGAAAACTTAACTACAGACGTACAGTTAAAATTATTTATTTACGTATTTAATAAAAAAAACATTATTAATGTTATTAATCATATTTTATATTCAGAGTTTCAATAGCTAATTGGCAATTTTATTATATATAAAATACATTTATTTATAAAGAGCATTCATTTATATGAAGGCGTAATCTAGCTACCTAAGGTTCTCGAGTGAGTATTTCTAATGCGTACTGTAGGGGATTTATACTTTGCACTGCAAGAGTCATCCGTGGTGGCGGACATACATTTATTTAATAAAAATATTTATTTTACGACTAAGGGCGAACATTTATTTGAGAGTGGATGATGAAGATAATGCCGAGGTGGAGTGATATAGAGAATGATAAACTAAATAAAGGAACACGTGGTACGCTTTAGAAGGGCGATATAAAATGGCAGCACTGAAACTGCAATGCCGTGAATAAGTTTATAAGGGCTTCGGGTTGGTCTCTGCCTCGACCCAAAGAGGTAAGGTGTCACATGAGCATAACCAGGGACAAGCGGTCCATGTCGCAATTTTCCAGCTGGCTGCGTGACGGTCGTCAAGCCCTACGGAACATTATCATGTCCACTTGTGTAGGATGACTGGGGTTAATTCAACCCTATAGAATCCGGAGTATTCACGGCATGGAATGAGCCATCGTGGCTTCAAAACGTAACACATGTATAAGATCTAAAAGATTATGGTAATATTTAACTAGATTTCAAACTCGGCCCCCATTATCAACGTTGACTGAAAGAAAATTAGTGACTCTCAAATAAATGAAATTTCCGTAATTATTCATTAAAATTTAATAATAAAAAAAATATCTAATAAGGGGACTTATTACAGCGAGCATGCCAGCTATTACGAAGTAGTAAGACCCTGCATTACAATAACTGATTCTTTGAATGCGTGTCGATTTATATGAAATTTAAGTTATGTATAAAGCAAATATTAATGACAATTCGACACGCATTCACTGTTCAAGCGATTATGGATTTAGCTTTAAAACTAAGACAATTATGAGAAGGTAATATTTCAATGATAATTATAAATAAAGTGTAGATTTGAGAAATACACACCTAAGAAGGATAGAGGGAGGTAAGCTAGATTATGCGAGAAATTTACAGATTACATTAATTCTCAAATTTTAGTTTCACAAAATTACAATTTTAACATTTAGAAGTTAGACAAATAGTAGGAGATGAGCTATAGCTTATTTACTAGAGTACTCTATAATTTGGAATACACACACAGGTACCTGTTTTATAAGATGTTTTCGTCCATTTGTTTAATAGTAGATTGTTCGTGATTAGCAGTTTTCTTTCTTGTCTTTGGGTTTTTTTTTATTGATTTTAACAGCAGCGGCTTTCTTGTTTATTTCAGGCAGCAGATCATTATGGTGTTTTTACGATGGGCAAGGTGAAGTTCGGCATATGGTGGGCCATCTCCTGATGGAGAATAATCTTGGTGCTTACTCGGTCATACCTTGGCAATATCAATTTATTTTAAGATATTTTAGACTCTCCACTCGAGAGCAAAGCTAAAATTCAAGTGAAAGTCTCCAGCAAGTCTAAGATGGCCTCCTTTTTTTTATCTTGATCTTTTAATTTTTTTCTGTTGAGATATTTTTAGGTTTTATTTATCTTGCCCTCAGGATAATCAATGCTTTTGCTGGTTTTAATTAGAAAGAAATCTGCTGTGCTATTGTTTTTTTTTTTTTTTACATTCGTTAATTACATTTTTTTGGAATTTTGCTATAATTAATTTATTATCTATCACTGACCGATGCTTTTAAATTTTCAAAGACAAAAGGGAATAAAATTATTTTAACTTTAATTAATTATTGCATCAGATTTTGTTAGAATTATTATTTAACGAAATTTAAACTAAGCAATAAATACGAACTTTATAAATTCAAAATAAATGATTAATATTACACAAAATTTATTTAGCTAAAGAAATCTAAATTATATTACTTTATCCGTATTTATTGCCTTTAATTTGAGATCGAAATGTGTGCGTGTTTATGTTGAATTCTACATATATTTATACATTTTTAATATTGTTACACACACAACTCGATACCAAAAGTTTAAATTTGGGTGGGATAGACCGGTCAGTGAGAGACGACAGAAAAGGTGAAACTTAAGATTCGAATACAAATCTTACTGTTTCATTTCCCCGTACTTCCCGTGAACAATTAAGGAAGAACAAAGGAGGCAAGAAAGGGAAAAAAAATTTACATTACATAATTTAAATACGAAAGAATTATTATTATTATTATTATTATTATTATTATTATTTTTACAGATACATATAAATATAGAAAGCAGAGATTACATGAAGTAACGAACAATTTATATACCCGGATCTAGAATTTAAACTTTAATTTTAAAATGACCTAATTTGGCCGTGTCTGGTTAGCAATCATTATAATACTATTAGTTAAACTGATTTTCTATATATAAAAAAAAATTCTTAGACTAATATTAATTAACATAATATATATAAAAAAATTTTTTAAGAATAATAATAATTAAATATACATAACAAAATTTCTATATAAAGCTCTATTTGACCAATATAATTTCCATTCAACCAATATTTATCAAGTTCGTTTTACTAAATTTTATACACGGAATGGCCGTCCGAAATGCTCCAATATTGTTATAACCCCGGGTCAGGTGGATAATATATATCTCTCGTCGTTGACGACTGCGGCCTTGGGTTTTCTAATTTTTGTCTTCTATCCGGCGGTTCTTTGGCCCAATGGCTAAAATCTAATGTAGTGAGAAATTCACTCATTTCTTCTATGTCCTTTATACGACTGCCCGCCATCAACTGTTGGATGGCCAGCGGCATGCCACACTGGGTCGTTCTAAATTTCCATGTCCCCATATTCCACCAGTTTTTGGCAGAACCTTGCAGATGGTAATTAGCTATAGCAATCTGTTCATCTGGCCCTGTTTTATGAAATTTTAAGAACCTCTGTAGGCTCTCAAGGTGGGTTTGAGGTTTTTTTCTTATTTCCCCTCTAAATATTTTGATGTGGGCCATCTTTGTCTCTTCTTTAACGCTAACTTCCTTCTCCGGTTCTTGTGGGCTTTCTTCGGCTGGAATGAGGTCTCTTTGCTCATCATACTCTATTTTTACTACATTACCTGCTTGCACTTCTACTATTATAGGTTGGTCTGATCTCTCTGACTTCCTTTCCTTTTCCATATCTTTAATTTCTTCTTTTTTACTAACTGGGGATACTCCATAATGTTCTTTGATCCTTTCAAGATATATCAACATATCCCTATCAATTTTCTGACGCTCCCTAATTCTTCTCTCCTCCTCTTCCTGTCTCCTTTTTGATTCTTCATCGCTTCTTTTTCTCATTTCCTCCTCATACATTTTCTTCATTTCTTGCATACTCCGTCTGAGTATTTCCTCCATTTTCTTATCCATTTTCTTACTATTTATTTATTTATTTTACACTAGTAGCATTTAACTATTCCCCACCGGTATCTTGGCCCTATAATACTCTTTCATTGCCCTCTCCTACTCTACATTGCTGCCTTTAATATACTTAACATATATATCATAATGAACTATTAGTAACGCATATAAGCCACTGCTGTCTATGATATATATATTTTTACTTTAACTAAATTTTATTGTTAAAAACATAATAAGCTTCTGCTGTCTCATTTAGCTACTGATTATTATTATTATATATAAAAAGATATTTCATTAGATCCGAGTATTTCGTTCCTTCTTACATTACACACACATCCCTGCCTTCCTTAAATTTGTTATTACGCCTGCTGTCCTTTCACTCACTCGACCCACATTATTTCACTCGATTTATTTTTATTATTTTTATTTTTATCCAAAACAAACTCTTATATATATAAAACAATTAGACAACTCGGCAACGAACGCTAAAGAAATTTATCTGCATTATTTTTGCTCAGGGTATCTATGGGTTTTATACTCGAAGCCTCACGTTGGAAAGCGCCAAACGCTAAAAAAAAATTTAACTATGTAACAGTCAAAACACGTGTATCTCGTTAACATAGTGCAGAATTCGACCACCACACAGAACAGCAGCACCATCGAGTAGCGAAGCCACCCGTGGTACCGAGTTCGAACATAGTTTATCGGTTCCACAATACGATCTACGGAATAACGCCTCTGATGCGACATAAGTAAACACTTCTTTAGGCACGGTGGTCAGGGAGATGCACGAGATTCATGGTTTTGTTTCCGAGTTGGCCAACAATCAAACGAATATTAATTCACATATATAATCGAGGAAATATATATAATGGGCATCGAATAAATGAAAACTTAACTACAGACGTACAGTTAAAATTATTTATTTACGTATTTAATAAAAAAACATTATTAATGTTATTAATCATATTTTATATTCAGAGTTTCAATAGCTAATTGGCAATTTTATTATATATAAAATACATTTATTTATAAAGAGCATTCATTTATATGAAGGCGTAATCTAGCTACCTAAGGTTCTCGAGTGAGTATTTCTAATGTGTACTGTAGGGGATTTATACTTTGCACTGCAAGAGTCATCCGTGGCGGCGGACATACATTTATTTAATAAAAATATTTATTTTACGACTAAGGGCGAACATTTATTTGAGAGTGGATGATGAAGATAATGCCGAGGCGGAGTGATATAGAGAATGATAAACTAAATAAAGGAACACGTGGTACGCTTTAGAAGGGCGATATAAAATGGCAGCACTGAAACTGCAATGCCGTGAATAAGTTTATAAGGGCTTCGGGTTGGTCTCTGCCTCGACCCAAAGAGGTAAGGTGTCACATGAGCATAACCAGGGACAAGCGGTCCATGTTGCAATTTGCCAGCTGGCTGCGTGACAGTCGTCAAGCCCTATGGGAACATTATCATGTCCACTTGTGTAGGACGACTGGGGTTAATTCAACCCTATAGAATCCGGAGTATTCACGGCGTGGAATGAGCCATCGGGGCTTCAAAACGTAACACATGTATAAGATCTAAAAGATTATGGTAATATTTAACTAGATTTCAAACTCGGCCCCCCATTATCAACGTTGACTGAAAGAAAATTGGTGACTCTCAAAGAAATGAAATTTCCGTAATTATTCATTAAAAATTAATAATAAAAAAAATATCTAAAAAGGGAATTATTACAGTGAGTATGCCAGCTATTACGAAGTAGTAGACCCTGCATTACAATAACTGATTCTTTGAATGCGTGTCGATTTATATGAAATTTAAGTTATTTATAAAGCAAATATTAATGACAATTCGACACGCATTCACTGTTCAAGCGATTATGGATTTAGCTTTAAAACTAAGACAATCATGAGAAGGTAATATTTCAATGATAATTATAAATAAAGTGTAGATTTGAGAAATACACACCTAAGAAGGATAGAGGGAGGTAAGCTAGATTATGCGAGAAATTTACAGATTACATTAATTCTCAAATTTTAGTTTCACAAAATTACAATTTTAACATTTAGAAGTTAGACAAATAGTAGGAGATGAGCTATAGCTTATTTTACTAGAGTACTCTATAATTTGGAATACACACACAGGTACCTGTTTTATAAGATGTTTTCTTCCATTTGTTTAATAGTAGATTGTTCGTGATTAGCAGTTTTCTTTCTTGTCTTTGGTATTTTATTGATTTTAACAGCAGTGGCTTTCTTGTTTATTTCAGGCAGCAGATCATTATGGTGTTTTACGATGGGCAAGGTGAAGTTCGGCATACGGTGGGCCATCTCCCGATGGAGAATAATCTCGGTGCTTACTCGGTCATACCTTGGCAATATCAATTTATTTTAAGATATTTTAGACTCTCCACTCGAGAGTAAAGCTAAAATTCAAGTGAAAGTCTCCAGCAAGTCTAAGATGGCCTCCTTTTTTTATTTTGATCTTTTAATTTTTTTGTTGAGATATTTTTAGATTTTATTTATCTTGCCCTCAGGATAATCAATGCTTTTGCTGGTTTTAATTAGAAAGAAATCTGCTGTGCTATTGTTTGTTTTTGTTTTTTTTGTTTTTTACATTCGTTAATTACATTTTTTTGGAATTTTTCTATAATTAATTTATTATCTATCACTGACCGATGCTTTTAAATTTTCAAAGACAAAAGGGAATAAAATTATTTTAACTTTAATTAATTATTGCATCAGATTTTGTTAGAATTATTATTTAATGAAATTTAAACTAAGCAATAAATACGAACTTTATAAATTCAAAATAAATGATTAATATTACACAAAATTTATTTAGCTAAAGAAATCTAAATTATATTACTTTATCCGTATTTATTGCCTTTAATTTGAGATCGAAATGTGTGCGTGTTTATGTTGAATTCTACATATATTTATACATTTTTAATATTGTTACACACACAACTCGATACCAAAAGTTTAAATTTGGGTGGGATAGACCGGTCAGTGAGAGACGACAGAAAAGGTGAAACTTAAGATTCGAATACGAATCTTACTGTTTCAATATATATATATATACTTAATGGGAGAAAATCTCACACAGTAATAATGATGGAGTTGATCATATAAGTCTGAACTTCTCAACATATTGATATTGATGATAAGATATAAATGATATCTTCAATTTTAATCACAATAAAAAAAATCATCCTGCTTAATTTTGATCAGTAGCTGCATTATTGATTTGCATAGTTTGATTAATCAACGGAATGACCTCAGTGAATATTTATATTATCCTGGTAAAAATTCTCAATTATTTATCTGGATTGACCATAAAAATAATAAATCAGCTTTAATGTTTGGAAAATACTTTTATATCTTCTGGCAACACTTTCTGCCAAAAATGATTTGCCAATCTGTATTTCTCTTTAAATAGTTGTTCTCATTTAATAAGTTTCCATAGTCTAGAACAATATGGAGTATTTTGAACTCTTTTCTTATATTAGATAATCACAATCATATATGTATATAAGTATAATGTATGTGATGCAACTAAGTTGAGAATGGAATGAAAATTAAATATATAAAATAATTTAATGAAATAACAAATTATGAAAGTGTTTCAATTTTAAGAATACAAAATGATGTTGCATTATAAATCACCCCTTTAAAGAATGCATGTCTGAAAATACATAAATCACTTTTATATAACAGATATATCTATCTATTATATATCTCTGGCAGAGTTAAAGATTTTATTTAGCGCCACCTTCCATAACCTTTTCAAAACAGCACAGTCATACTGCATAAAAATCATCTATTAATTATAAACAATAATTTTTTACAAGATATTTTCTTAAAGTAAAAATTTACATGGTTTAGTATTTAAAATAAAAGGCTGAAACCATCTAGCATGCACATTTAGAATGCTTATATAACAGCCAATCAGATGTAATGAAGACTGTGTATATACAAAAAGTTTTATGCAAATAAAAAAGTAATAAAATATCAAAAGAGAAGAAAAAATAATGCTGCGGACTTTATAAATCAATTCTTATGATTAGCAACTAAATTCTAGCATAGTTTTTATCTATACTTATTAGAGATTTTATTAAAAAAATAAGTAATTTTAACTAAGCAAGACTCCCACTGTCTAATATTTCCTTCTGATATTATTTTTAGTATTTTTTTTTTTTCTTTTACCATGCATGATCTAATTTTCAGAAATATACTTTTGACTATGTTCAAAATAAGTTTTTTTTTTCATAGTCTGAATATTTTCTTTCCAGGTGATATTTTTCTTTATAGCTACACTATTACATCAGTAGCTTTTCTAAATTTTATCCATTATAGTTTTCATTTTTTCAAATATCACTTTTATATTAAGCTTTTGTTGAATTATAGTTTTCCACTCATCTTAGGGCACAGTTTATCTAATAAGCCAATTAGTAAGCAAGCCATAAGACATTTTTAGGTTTTATATAGCCACATCAATTACATTTCCAGATAGCAAATAGCAACTAAAGTAAGATTGCAATTAACATATATTGCAAAAGTGAGATTTATTTCACTTATTAATTCATTCTTCTTGCAGTCACTTCTAATACTAATACTTAGGGAAAATTATATATCTCATACTTCTGAACATGGTTTTTTTTTTTTCAGGCAGCTAATATTGAACTTCATTTTCAAGTGGACTGAATTGCAACTGTAATGATTAATGGGGTTTCATCTCTTGATACCATCTTTCCATATTACAATTTGGGCTTACTTAAATTGAAAATAACATGTTATTTTGAAAAATTGTGGATTTATTTACTGGATGATGATTGGCTTGTTTCTAGTCAGTCTTTGAATAACTAATTTAATTGATAAATTAAACTTACATATCCACACACACAAACAATTTAGTTCTAATTACAAATCTTTTTCTGACTCTGATCGACATTCTAATTTTGCAATATCATTTAACTTTATAAAACTGACTCTTAAATCTCAAAATTATATATAAATTATTAGAAAAAAGTAACAATTTACAAACAAAAAAAAATCATTTCATAATTTACAACTTTTAAGATGTATATAAAAATTATACAAAATCTAATATTTTTATTTCATATTGATATACTGCTTTCTTCTTTTTTATGTTTTACAGAAAATATTTTTAATCATTATTACTTTGTAATATTTTAATCACTCCAAATTCTCAAACGTTTCCAAATAATTCAGAATTTAAGCCAATAAACATCATATGAACACCACTTCTTATGCTTGTGTATAACTGTTTTAAAACAGGCAAAACTCACTATACGTACTGCTACACACAGCAAGTTAGAGTAATCAATGGATGCCAAAAGGCTTGTGCATAAAATCCCCATCTAGTGCCTACTCATCCAATATCCCCAAACTAGTTTCAGTGCAGTACTCTCAGATCCAAGGCTCCTCACTGATGAAGGCTACAAGCCAGAAACTAGTCTGGGGATATTGGATGAGTAGGCATTAGATGGAGATTTTAAAAATGCACAAACCTTCTGACATCCATTGATTACTCTAGCTTGCTGTGTGTGGCAATAAGTATAGTTAGTTTTGCCTATTTTAATTCCGAATTTCTGAATAAACTATTTAAGTAAGACATTATTATTTTTTTTTTTTTTTTTTATAAATTAAAGTAGACGAATCATTTCTTATATATGTACATATATATTTAAGATATGAAATACAGGCATTCTTATATCTGGAACTTAATTGTAAATATAGGGGATTTGAATCAGACTTTCAAGCCACTTCAACTATCTGCACTATCTCATACTACTGATACACATGACCACACACATGCAGAAAAGATAAATAATCACCAATATACGTATTTTGGATAATTATATTGGTGATTATTTATCTTTTCTGCATGTGTGTGGTTATGTGTATAAGTAGTATGAGATAGTGCGGATAGCTGAAGGTTGCTGGAAAGTCTGAGTTCAACCCCCCTATATTTACATATATATATTTAAATTATTTATAACTATCAATATTACAATTTATATTAAAAGTTTACAATTATACAGAAAAAAGAGGTAACTGATGTACGTACTATTACATTTCATAATCTGGATTATTATAGAAAAAGTATGCATATACATTCAATCTTTTATTTTATATTTTTTATTTATTTATTGTTTGATTTTGTTACTCGAATTTTGATGCTTTTTCTGATTTAGATCCCATTACTGTTATACATTTTTCTGCCCAGTAATTTACATAAAGCTGCCATTATATTACTATTTCTTAAAATGAGAAGCAAATTTGAATTACCTTAATTTTGTTTTAATCTCACTCAACATTTTGACTCATTAGATATTCATATTATTGATTATTCTTAATGTTAAGTATACATTTTTATAATCATATCACATTGGGAAAGTACTTAAATATAATGAACTATTAAACTTATTAAGTATTATCCCGACTAAAATATTACATCACCTATCAATTAAAAACTAACTTGTTTTATAGCTGGTAATCCCAATGCTATTAATAGAAAGGATTCTTGTTTTAGTATTTCTAAAATATGGACATTATAATATTTATTTTTATTGTATTTTATTTTTATGTTATTTAATTTATTTATTTAGATTTAGTTTACATTTTATTTGCGGTATGCATTTTGCTTTTGAATAAGTGTTTATATTTTATATTTATTTTGTATTGGGCTATGATTATGGAGGCTTAAGTCCCCCCCCCCCCCAAAGCGCTCAGCTTTATATTTGTAATTTTATGTTTAAAGCTTCAGCAACTGTGTTTTATCACAGTTAGTTTTTAATTTATTGATTTTTGTTGAAGTATATATATATATATACACACATACATCCTTTTCATTTATGACGTATCACAGGACTTTAGCTTACATGTTGCTGTTTTTTGGTAATGCATTTTTCACCTTCTTTACACCACTTGGTGTAAGCTTTAGAAAGCAATGATAATTGCCAGATGATAATGCTTAATAAATCCCTACAGTGTGCCTTTCTATCCGCAACCCCAGACAATTTTCAAGCTTATGGCTTCTTCAGTGAGAAAAAAAAAAGGTGAAAAGGATGTTACTAAAACAGTAGTATGCAAGTTCAGATCATGTGATAAATCATGTGATATTTTTATTAAATTCTGGCCATGGAATAAGGGTGACTTTAGTTTTTAAAAACTAAGGATACAATAATATTTAGAAACTGAACTGAATTCAGTTTTATATGACAGTACAAAAATTGAAAACATTTATATTTTTCAGTTTGACCTAATAGCTTGATAGTATAATATAGAGGTAAATGATAGGAGCCGGAAAGAAGGTGCATTAGATCCTGAAGACCCAGTTTTACTGTTACAAAATCCAAAGCTCTTTACTAATGAAAGCCATAAGATTGAAACTAGTCTGGAGATTTTAGATAGGAAAGCACAGTATAGGGATTTATGAAGTATTGTCAGTTTGGCATCTAATATTGCTTCCTATTGAATTATGTGGCATAAAGAGTATAAAAAAATGTTACGAAAAATGTAAGTATTCTTATTAATTTTAAGAAAGAGAAATACATCTAAATTTATATTCAATATTGCTTATTTTATATATAGAGTAAGTTAAAAACAAACTCTTATGAAGCTTCAAAAATACCCTCAACCTCAGACCGCGGTTTCTGCCTCTAGCGTCATCAGTGAGGTGCTAGGGAATAAAAATACTAGAACTAGTCCAGCATTTTATCAATGCCTAACTATTGAGAAGAAAATCTGAAACTTTCAGACATTTAAATGTCCAAAAATCCAGCTATCTAACTCAAATAGCCGTATGGGACTCAATAGTTAGGCATTGATAAAATGTGACTAGCATATTTTTTCTAACTCACTGAGCTAGAGGCAAACCATGTCTGAGGTTGAGGTATTTTTGAAGTTCATAAGATTTGATTTTAACTTACTCTATATAACATTTGTAAATAGGAGCTTTATAAAATAAGGTATATGACTTGATTTTTATCAATTTAATTTTAGTTTTTTGCTATTAATGCTTTGGCGATTTTATATTGATAGAGCTATTAATATATGGTGTATCTGAACTTAGTTGAGTCCCATACGGCTATTTGAGTTAGATAGCTGGATTTTTGGACATTTAAATGTCTGAAAGTTTCAGATTTTCTTCTCAATAGTTAGGCATTGATAAAATGCTGGACTAGTTCTAGTATTTTTATTCCCTAGCACCTCACTGATGACGCTAGAGGCAGAAACCGTGGTCTGAGGTTGAGGGTATTTTTGAAGCTTCATAAGAGTTTGTTTTTAACTTACTCTATATATAACATTTGTAAATAGGAGCTTTATTAAAATTAGGTCATACGACTTGATTTTTTATCAATTCAATATTGCTTATTATACATCCATGTTTTAATCACCTAATAAAATGGCAGGTCTCTATATTAGGTAATCATTATTATTAGTTTTTGTGTTATCTACATACACAGTCACAAAAAACATAAATATTTAAGGGAAAAAATAAAGAACTTTTTTTACAATAATAAATAATATTTGGGAAATAATTAAAACTGAAAAAATAGTGTAGAGTTGCTCTGTAAATTGCAGACAAATATATAAAAATAATGATAATACTTTCTGTTTTGCTTAGATTAGAAAAATATGAATGTGTTATTCTTACAGTTTCTATTATTAGTACTATAATTCTCAAGTTAGACAATGATCTTCATACTCACCTTGAACAAAGAGAATGTGTGTTTGAGTAACATCTTTGTTATCTTTGGGATGACATGTATAGTTTCCAGAGTGGATAAGTTGGACTCTAGTGAGATACAAGACTCCATCAGAGAACACCTGAAAAAAGTCACATAAAGTTTATTATTTTGTGAATATCATTTACATACTTAGATAGTAGAATATTGCTCTAAAAGATTACAAATAATCACTAAAAATAAGCAAATCAAAACACATGAAACCTTAATACACAGTACATTTTTAGACTATTTATATAACATATAAAGCATTACGTTATTTCATCTTCATGCTAAATAATCAAATATGCCTGTAGTTATATTATAACTGATATCACTAAAACACACAATAGAAAATATACATTGAAAACCTTAGCTTAGTTTCAAAACCTTGAAGTGTTTGAAAATTGTTATAGAAATTTGATTTACATTGACATCTAATGATCAGTGATGTATAATTGTAAACCTATACATCTATGCAGAGAAATTAATTTCAAAGAGATGCTGTTGTTTTTTTCACATGTCATAGTATTGGCTGGGAGGGGAATCCACAACAACTGTCTGCAACCAACTTCTTGCTTGCAAGACAGTTGCGCTTCACACATTGTAATTAAGCTCATCAAAACTCCTATTTGAGATATATAACATAATATTTTAAGACTACCAGTTAATAATAATAGATAATCTAATAGATTATATGTCTTGATTGTTGAGTTTCGTTGCTTTAAGTATAATATTATTCAAGTCAAAATATTATTTCTGTTAAATAGATTGTTAAAAATAAAAAGGAATAACATTTTTCTTCTGTTAATATTCATTTACATGAACAGAGAAATAAGGATTGTCTTGAGAAGAATGGATTATTTCAAAAAAGTTCTTGCACTTATTGAGATCAAACGTAACAAAGAGTTAAATAAGATTGGTTAATAAGAATGAGAATAAATATGAAATACCGAAAATAAAAACAAATAGATGGAATAAAAGCTATAAGTAAATAAAACAAACCACTTATGGTTCAGGAGTTAATAGAAAGTTTAATATTAGAAGTGACAAAATGGGTCCATGGATCTTAATCTCAGAGTCTATTGGTCTACCACTGCACATGGAACAAAATTAGAGCTACTAAATGATGGAAATGTTGATAAAAAATTCAGTAAAAAACGCAATTGCTAAACAAGCTTTTACAACCATTTAGATATTTTTTAAGTACTGTTTTATATGAGGCAGAGACTTGGATAATTAGAAAAAGGGAAAATATGGAAAGCTATATATGAATTTGGAAAAAAAAAAGTTTGAACTCAAAATTTGTTGATAATAATATGAAAAAAAATTATTCCTTAAAAAAAAAAAAAGGCTGGATTAGCATATACTTAATAGATAAAAACAGTATTAAAGATTTGCTGGAAAAGATTGTGAAAGCTAAAAGGAAAAAAAAAAGCTTACAAAAATGGTCTGGGTTGGCATATGAAATTCCTCTTTGGGCAAAAGGCAAATAATATTTTATAGAGTACTATTATCAAATTAATAGAATTTCTGCCACTAAATGTTCTCTATCTTGAAAATAGTGATAAGTGTAATAATTCTATAAAATTCACAAAGAGAATAAAGTAAAGAATTCACTTAGGGACTCTATAATTATTTATCAATATATATATAAAATGAAGTGTAATATTTATACACATACATATCCAATCATATCATAAATATACAGACATTTCTAGATACATTTATATAGTTTTACACATACATGTAATATACATGTAAAACCACGTATATGTATTCTTTCGAAAAAAAGCTTTTAGCATACAGAAATCAATTAGTTTTTTTTCTTCATATGTCATAGCATCGGCCGGGACGCGAACCCACAACCGTCTGCAACCAACTACTTGCTTGCATGGCAGCTGCGATACCTCTCGGCTAACAACGCAAGAAATCAATTAGTTTTATTTCTTCTCTGACTCACATGCTTGTGCTAATCATCAACATAGCAGCCACCCTCAATTTAATGTACAACTAAAAGAAACCTCTTCAGGCACCAAGAAACTTTTTATGCAATGTTAACTTACACCTAAAAATTCTTTCCTAAGGAGCTTCATCGGAATGATCTTGGTGTCCTTGAATTAGCTCTTACTTATAAAAAAAAATTACATAAAAGAAATAATAACTGAAATACAGGCTTATTATATACCTGTATCAACATATGTATTATGTAGGGTATATGAGCACAGACTTTTACACGACCCTCCATCTCCACTCTATCTCATAACACTGATACACTTGAACACATATATGTCGAAAAGATAAATAACCACCAATAAATATTCATATTATCATTTATAGACTTTGCTGGTTATTCTATAAAGACTAATTCGATATAATGGTAACAAAGTCATTTTAATTTTTGAATATTTCGAACTCATATTATTTCGCCATCGATTCCTTGGTTAACAATTTTTTATATTATTCATTTCAACTAACAATTATTATGTAAATTAGGTTTAACGATTTAAATTGTATTATATTATTACGCTAGTTATTTTTCAAAAAGAAGAACGAATTGTGAGGATTAAACTCAACAGCTAATTAATAAGAATAAATAGTTTGGCTCACATAAATCTTCCTCTTAAAGGTTAGTTAAATTATTAAGAGTTCAAAAGATACGAATTATTTATTATTCAAAATTAATATTTATGAATACTATCAGATTATAAATATTTTATTAGGACTAGTATTTTAAAACATGGGGAAAAATAGTTACGGAATTTATTGTCAGCCTATTGAAGCTGATACTGAAATGAATCTTTATTGATTTATTAAAGGGTAGAATTCTTAGCAAAAAGTTTTAAAGTGATTTTTGTTGTATATGTCACAGACATGTTTATATAATAAAACAAATATTAGCATAGTTACATGTAATTAGTAAAGTATTTTGAAAATTTTATATGCCTTAATTTTACAAATATATTTTTGAAACATGCTTCCAATTTGCCGATGATCAACGCATCTATTCTTTAGATTTTGAAATAAAGTTTTATTAGAATAAGTAATTATTTGTATGATTTTATTTTTATATATATTTAAGTACAGTGTATTTTCAAATTAGGTATGCAGTTAATTATTTATTAATATGATGATGATCATTTGGCATCTAACAGATGTTATGAAGATTAAAAATGGGTAATATTGATTATAAGATCCTTGATTGGAGTCTGTCCTGTGTTGCCTCTTCAGTAAAATTTCAAAGGAATATATATGTGTGTACATACCAAATTTGTCTTTAATATGATTTATCAATAAAATATCTAATATTATTGATTTAGTATTGAAATGAGTCCATGCTAGAACTCAGAAAGATATTATAAAATTTATATATAAATGTATACATGATATAAGGTTTTAGAGTTTTGAACTATTGATGTAATTTTGTATTGTAAATATATTGAATAGTTTTTACTTATCCATGTTAATTATGAAATATAATATCTAAGAATAGTTATAATGTAAGTTATAATATAATCTATTGAATTTATATTATTTGTTTATTTTAATATGATCTCTTTTATTAGTCATTGATGTTGTTGTACTGCCATATACTATATTCAATTGAACATTCCAAGGAGTCTAGTTCTCCATGACCTAGTGGACATAATTAAATTGTTAGTAGTTGTTGATGGCTTTGTAGAGATCTATGGTAAGATTTCCTAACCAGTAAATTATACAAATATCAGTAGTTAAACACTTAAGGATAATTGATGTTTAAATGTTACCAATCATAAATATTACTAAATAATTCTAGATGATAAACCTAATGGTGCTCTCTGATGATTGATTGTTGGCAATACTTGCAGACCCATGGCTGATCATTACAGTATATATACACATTTATACCTATTTTTATTACTATCATACTCTACTAATATTATACTAACTAAATAATAATATATAGGGTATATGAGCACAGACTTTCACATGACTCACAATTCTCCACTCTATCTCATAATACTGATACACTTAAAACACATATATGTCAAAAAGATAAATAATTACCAATATATGTATTTCATGCTAAACCAGAAATCATCAGTTGATCCAGATTATCATATCCATACATATATGCAATAAGTACTCAGATATATATTAAGGTAGCCAATCTTCATACCTCAGAGCTGATAATCTGGACCAATTGATGATTGCTGTTTTACCATGATATACATATATTGGTGATTATTTATCTTTTCAACATATGTGTTCAAGTGTATCAGTGTTATGAGATAGAGTGGAGAGTAGTGAGTTGTTTGAAAGTCTATGCTCATATACTCTATATTGTAATGGTCAGAAAACGTGTGATTCATTAACATAGTGCAGAATTAGACCACCATACAGAACTGCAGCACCATCTAGGTAGCGAAGTCACCCGTAGTACTAAGTTTGAACATAGTTTATTGGTTCCACAATACAATCTATGAAACAATGCATCTGATGGGACATTAGTAAACATTTCTTTAGGCACGGTGGTCAGGGATGATGCAAGAGAATCAAGAATTTTATTTCGAGTTAGCCAATCAAAACATTAATCTTAAACATTTATATTTAAAGAATCGAGAAAACATATTGAATGGTTATCGAATAAATAAATAAAGAAGTAACAGCAGACGTATAGTTTGACATTATTTATTTACACATTTTAATAATAAATTATTTACTAATAATATTTGGTAATATTTAAATTGAGTAATGGAATTTTCCGATACTGTTATATATTCAAGAAATACATTTAGTTATTTAGAAACATTTATATGAAATCATTTTATCAATAATACTTTATATTTAAGATCTCAGTAGCGGTATTTTACAATACTGTTATGTTTACAAAGAGAAATACATTTATTTGATGACTTAATCTAGCTACCTAAAATTCTTGAGCAAGTATTTCTAAGGCATGCCTTTAGGGATTTATACCTTCGCAATGCAAGAGTCTAAAGTAAGATTTATAATAGTAGTGGCGGACATATATTTATTTAATTAAAGATATTTACTAATAACTAAGGGCTAACATTTATTTGAGAGTGAATTATGTCACTAATGCAGGGACGGAGTTATACATAGAATAATAAAGTTAATAAAAGAAACACATAGTACGTTTAGAAAGACAATATGGAATGGCAGTATATTGAAACTGCAAAGCCGTGAATGAGTTTATAAGAATGACAGGCTGGCATTTGCCATAGACCCAAAGAGGTAAGGTGTCATGTAAGCATAACCAGGGACAAGTGGTTTGTGCCACGATTGCCTGCAGGCTGCGTGACTTTCGTCAAACCCTACGGGAGCATTTATTATGTCCGCTTGTGTAGGATGACTGGGGTTAATTTCAACCCTATAGAATCTGGAATATTCAAGGCTTGTAATGGGTCATTGTGTCTCTAAAATGTAACACCTGTATAATGTACAGACGATTCTGTTAAGATTTAAATATAGTTTATAACTCGGCCCTACATTATCAACATTTAATAATGAATGTTTGCGACTCTCAAAGAAATGCAATTTTATGGAATTATTAATCAAGATTTAATAAAATATAAAACAATATATAAACTGGATGATTATTACAACTAATACATCAGCCATTTGCTAAGCAGTAGACCCCTGCATTACAATAAAGGAAGCATTGAATGCGTGTCGGTTTGTATGAAAATATTAAGTTATTTATGAAAGTAAATATTAATGAAAATTTGACACACATCCACTGTTTCAAGCGATCACAGATTTATACTTAGAAAATTATGAGCATGCAATAATTATATAATAAAATGTAGATTTTAGAAATACACACCCAAGAAGGATAGAGTTAGGCAGGCTAGATTATTAAACAAATTTACATATTAATTATTAAATTTATAGTATTACAAATGAGATTTTTACAGTTTATAGTTTATAAGTTATATAAAGAATGAATAAGCTATAGCGGGATATTAGTAAAGTACTCTAGAGAATTTGGATACAGGTACCTGTTTTATGAGAAGTTTTCCGATTCAGTGATCAGTAGCAAATTGTTCATGATTCTAGCATTAGCAGTTCTTTACAGCATTTAGATGATTCATGTAATTCAACAGCAGCAGCTTTAAAATTATTTTAGGCAGCAGATCTTCATGGTTGAATTTACGAAGGGCAATGGAAGGTTTGGCATACGATAGACCATCTCCAGACGGAGAATAGTCTGGGTGCTTTCTACTTGACCATACTGTGGCACGTAAAATTAATTTTAGATCTTGGAGACTCTCAACTGATTGAGAGCACAGCTAAAGTTAAACTGAAAGTTTCTAGAAAGTCTAAAATGGCCTCCTTTCTTAGATCTTATCTTTTACATTTTTGTTAGTTTATTTTTAGATTCCAATTAATCTGCCCTGAGGATAATCAATGCATTTTTGTTAATTTTAATTATAAAGAAAGCTGCCTTTCTATTGTTTACATTTATATTTTATAATTACATTTTAGGGAATTTTTCTTTTTAATTAATCTATTACCTCTCACCTGCCGGAACATATGATTATTTTTACTTTTAATTAAATATTACAATCTATTTCTAAATTATTATTAAATGAAATTTAAACAAAGCAATAAATAACGGATTTTACAATTTAAAATAAATGGTTAAAAATGTATATATTTTTTATAACTAAAAGAAGAAATCTAAATTATATTATTTATCTTTATTTATTGCCTTAAATTTGAGATCGAAATGTGTGCATGTTTATGGTGAATTCTACATATATCTATACATTTTTAATATTCCTACACACCCAATTCGATACCAAAAAGTTTAAATTTGGGTAGGATAGAGTGGTGAGTGAGAGACGATAGAAAAAAAGGTGAAACTTAAGATTCGAATACGAATCTTACTGTTCCAATATATTACAAACATTGATACAGGTATATAATAAGCCTGAATTTCAGTTATAATTTAATAATAACTTAAGATAGTAATTATTGAAGAATTGTAATAATTAAATTATGTAAGTTACGTTTTTCTTGTATAATTTTACTAAGTAGTAATAATTTTGAATATTAAAGTTACATAACACATTTAAGAACACTATATATATATAATTTTAAAAAAAAAAGGAAAATGTAAAAGTCAGCATTTATTAATTGTGAATGGCTTTTAATTTTCATTAATAAGAAGTAATAACCTCTTCAGACAATCTCAACTAATCTTTCAAAGATGCAACTTCCAATAATCTTCACAGTTTCACATTCATTAATACTTTATTAATTTATAAAAGAGAGAAAATACCAAAGTATTTAAATTTATTGATTACAATTGGCTTAATATATATATTCAGTATTTAAATTATTAATAAAAATATATTTATTTTTAAGATAAAATATAAAAATTTAAAGATATGACCAAAAGTTAAAAATAAATAAATAATAATCTTTCCAAAAGTTTAAAAATCATTTCAATAAAAAGGTTTTAAAATATTTAATAAACTTCAAAAGTACGAAAGAATATATAATTTAGTGTCCACCATTAAAAGCCAGAGTTTAAGGTATGAATTAAGATTTAAATAAATATTAGTCTCTTCTGGCTTAATAAGTGATTTAAGGGGAAAATATTATTGCTCAAATATTTGCAAGTTCTGAGAAAAAAATATTTTCCATAAGTTTTCTTTCTTCAATTTAATATTTGTAGTCATCATTGATAAATGTTTAGCAAAATAGTTTTTTTTTTTAAAAAAATAATTCAATGAATAATAAATACATGTTCAAGAAACACTATTTTCTTATTATTGATAATAGATGTACCATTTTATTCACAAAATTTTAAGTTTTATTTTTCAAACAATATAAAAAATGAAGATTTTTTAAAAAAAAACAAAACAAAACTAGGATTTAACTAATTTATGATTCGATAACAAAAAACTAAGTTATTTCGTTTATTGTTAATCTTTATGATGTTAAGAATTATTATCTCACTTTATTGACAATATATGGCAAGAAATATATATATAATTATTTTTCATGTCTTTATTTCTTCCATATGCATATGATATGATTATCACATTGAAAAAGCATTTGTAAATTTATATTAATAAAATTGTAAACATATTAAACAATGAATACATACTCTATTAATAAATAATGAAACCATGACATACATTGATCAATCTTCACTAATTCAATAATACACTACCAAAAAAATATGTAAATAAATAAAAACTAAAAATAATAAAATTTCACATGTTCATCATTTCTTATGCTTACTCATAACTGTTATTAAAACAGGCAAAACTCTCCATACCGTAGGGCCACCCAGTGCAAGATCAGAGTAATCAATGGCATTCTGCATAGAGAGTTTTGACTGTTTTAATAATAAAATTTGTAAATTTAATAAATAATATATTAGCAACCATTTTTTCATTTGAGTGGCTAATGCATTCATGTTTACTTTGTTGCTGTGATGTCGTAGAATATTCATATAAAAAAATATTTCTGAGTGTAAAACTAAAAGTTTTACAAAATTTAATAAAATTCATTATCTTTCTCAAGAAATAAATAAAAAATTCCTACTATTGTGTCAGAAAGCTTGAAGTTTAAACCATAATCTGAAATGGTTGACAGCAAGTAATGATGATTATAAATTCCAAAGCTGATACAAACATACAAACATCAAAACAACTATATTGTCTGAGGCAACTATTAATGTTTCCTTAGTGAATAAAAATATTGCTTAGAATGTGTTAATTGTAATGAAACCGAAATATCATTATTCATTTTATTTAAAAATAAATTCAGTACAATTAGCATTTTGATTTTTGAATCACTGTGGATGACTGAACACACATTCAGTAAATATGTATGTAAATGTATTTTCTCAATTTATTATAAATAACTACATTATTTTTGTACATATGAATACTATACATATAAAAATCATCTGTGTTTTATATATATTCATGTTAAAAATACTCTATATTTGCAGTTAAATAATATATATTCTATTGTAATTAATTGCAACAAAACAAACTGTTTATACAGGATGTAAGTAAAGAGGGCTTGGATAAGAGATATCACAGCTCCACTATATACAGTATATAATATTGAAAAACATAACTATGTACAATGAAATAAAATAAAATAATTATGATATACTATAATAATTTGTCTAGTATACTTTTGATTTAGAAAGTCAATCATTACAACACACAAAAAGTTTGATAATAATGATTCATAAATTGAAAGTATATTAGATGATAAATTATAGTAATTTATTGTAACAATTTATTATTATTATATACACACAAAAAGTTAATTGAATGAGTTTTAAAACATTTGCAATTAGAGTTAGAAGCACTTATTTTTTAAAATATATTAGCAGTATAAATTTTACTGTGGAAAAAAGAATTTTGACTGCAATGATAAGAAATGTAAAATTAAAAAGACTTGGTTTATTAATAATGGTAACTTTTTTTAAAAATAAAGAATCTTTATTCAATGCTAATTTTTATAGTGAAAAAACATAGTGGTTGATATACAATCTACATTTACAATTTTAAACCCCAAAAAATAATCATCCTTGACAGTCAATAGGCATTGTTTGGTGTCCTATTTAGCACAAACATGTTCTCAAAAAAAATTCAGATTGAACCTGGTCCAATAGGAAAGGCAATTAAGCTTCATGTTGCAACACGAATATCCGCTGATGCCAGTGTTCTATCTCTAAGCTTACACCTTTTGAGCACATTGTGGAAAAAGTTTACAGTGTTCTTTGTTATTGGGTTAAACATGATCTTACATCTGATAGACCATAAAATATACAACAGGAATATCAACATCCTGATAGAGGGAAAACATTCACTTTTAATACAATCCAATAATGAGAGAAGGGAAGGTTTTGTTTTGGGTAGTGCTTCAATTCTATGTATATTCAGCATCCAACAATGGAACAGAACATGATGAGTGGTTTCTTCTTCCCTCAGTCAAAGTTGACATATGAGTTTCATTTTGGTAATCCCTCTTTTAAATGACAGAAAAAAATTGGTTGGCAAAGTTTTGTGATATATAAAAAATCTATTAGTGTTCAATTAGGTAGTGTTTAGAATATGTACAATCAGACAGAGAATTTCATAACTTTCATATTGTGATTTGATGTATATGGTTTTTTTTTTTTAATTTTATAACTATTGCCTTTGACAAGAGTGCTCAACACCAAAAATACATTCATGTTATATGTTTCATTAACTGCTATTTATCATATTTTAGAATTAATATTTTTTATGATTACATTTACTTTTTAAACTTATATACTAGAAATTTTAAGCATATTTAAAAGAGATAATACAACATGAAAAAAAAATAATATTGTGTTATTTCTTGTGGTTATGATTCATTAAATAATAAATATATTAATCTTTAATTGAAATTTAAAGTTTATATCTCAGATAGGGATAATCTTTAATTGACAAAGTTATGAGTTCAGAAAGTTTGACATTTGTAAATCAAGATGTAATATTTACTATTGTTTACGTTTTTTATAATTGCAGATAGTATATTACATTTTCATTATGAAGTGATCATTAAAATTAATCATAAATTCAAATTAGTGTAAAATCAAAATGACATCAGAAATACCTGTTATATATTTTAAAAACCAGCAATATGTTGTCTGGTAGGAGTTCAAACTACTATTTGAATACAAAAGCAGAATAATACAAGTTTTTATTTTATTAGTTCATGCCTTTACCTAACTTATTTTTTTCATTATCCTTTATTCTGAGCAGTTAAACTAGAAAAACGTTTTAGATTAAATCCAGAAACATCAATTCTGACAAATTTGGTGCTGACCTAAGCACTTAGCCTTCAAAGCAATCTACCAATTAATAAATAAACAAACTAGGTATGAAATTATATAGTCACTTTGATATATGTTATTACTCAAGTGACATATTTTTCAAGAAAAATATTAATTATTTATGTTTATGTTCTACTCATCTAATAGTAATTTTAGGACTGAATGTAAAAAACAATGTAGTAAATAAAAATATCATACATGATTAGACTAAAAACAATTTGAAAACCCCATATAAACTTATATACTAATCAAAAATCTGCTGAAAGGGGCAAAGATTAATTTCCAAAAATTGCAAAAGAAAAAAAGAACAGAAAAATAATTGCATTTATTTTTAAAAAACATAATTTTTTAAAACAAATTAAGCTATAATCAGTTTATTACTGTAATTAAACAACAACAAAATGTAATTTTAGGTTCACCCCTGTTTTTCTCTCCATTATATTTATATTAGATACTACTAATATTATTTGTTTATATTATTATTTTAACAATTCTTATAAATAAATTGGAGAAAATAACATTTCATTAATCGTAGTCCTCAAACACAGATTTGAATGGGAGGTGGGGGTGGAGAAGGATGTGATGATTAAAATGAAAGTGATGGATAAATGACTAGTGAATACTTGAAGTTTCCTTATGTATTACAGATCTAGGGGCTAAGAATGAAACATTTAAATGCCAATAATGATGCATTAAACAATTCTTTTTGCACAATCCTTGAACAACATTAATTTTAAAGCTAATGGTCATTATATCCTCATAATCATAATGAAACGAATAAGAACTTTATATCAGTATAATTTTCATTTATTTAAAGCATTGACAGAAAAAAAAATGTATATATATATATATATTGAAACGGGCCTACAGTTTTACTCCTCCTCCCTTTTTATAGATATAAACAATTCTTTATAAAAATGTAGGAGGATTTAAGTTCTGGGATTAATGTATGTTAGAAATAACAACAGACTATTTTTAAACTTATTATCCTAATTAATAATAGTTAGAATGAGGATCCAGCCATATTTCCTGACTACCATTTCCACCAAACATATCTAAATACAGAGAGGGTCTATGCCTTACCACAATAAATGTTTATCCATTTAAAACATATATGCAACATTGCAGACTAGAACACCATCTCTAAAAAGAGAATTATCTGTAGCTTGGGTTCAAATACTTTCCCAGTATTTTGTTATTAATCCCTCTGTTGCCCGTTACTAGTTCAAAAGAAAACATGACAATGTATCTCAGGGTTTGTGTGATTATTTAGGTTTGGAATGAAAGGGGAAAATGGAGACTTAAAATAATACAAATATAATAAAACAAAATTTATTTACAATATTCACACACGTTATATGATACTTAGAAATAAATCCAATGCATTATAAAAATAAAATATACATTTAAGCGAGTATGTATTCATATTGGAGAAAATTCATTTAATTAGATTGCATTTAACTTACGAGCTCCAATTTGCTTACATCCAATATAAAACAATTATATAATTATTATTATTATAAATAATACAAAATCTCTGTCAGATAATGAAAATTATTCTTCATGTATAAAGTGTGATAAACAGAGTAGCTAAAATTAAAAAAAAACATTAATCACAAAAAACTATTTGCCAAGCGCTTTTGGTACCGTATACCAGAATCATGGCGACATATTGAAACTCAATATGATAATTTTCCAATCTTTATTTATATTATTATAGTTAAATAATAATTATGTGATTCCAATATGTCGCCATGATTCACGGTACCGAAAGCGATTGGCAAATAGTTTTTTGTGATTAATGTTTTTTGAATTTTAGCTATTCTGATTATCACATTTTATACGTGAAGAATAATAAACTATAACAAATATTTTTAATTGAGCAAAAAATCAATTCTAAATTCTATTTGCTTCAGTATTCGTTAAAATAAAAACATATGTTAAGAAGAGATAAAAAAAACATTTTAAATATATACTTAAAAGGAAGCTTCTTAATTCAAACAAAATTTCTCTTATCGGAGTATCAATCGGACTTTGATTTTACACCTTAATAAAGTATAGGTTCAATTTTTGTTAAGTATTTATAGTAAGTATTTTTCTTAAATTATTTCCTGGATAAAATGATGGTATGACAGAATTATGCATTCATGAATAGGCAAGTGAAAGAAGATAGGTAGTATTGTATATCTTCAATGGTAGTGCAGCTAAAAATGAGGCACTTTTTAAAACTAGCATCTGCGGGAGGTTACATAATTTCAAGGTTTTAGACTAGTGCACTAATTAAATTTTATCCTATCATAAAGAGATTTTCAGCTATAGCATAATTTTCCATATGAGATGTATTGATAATTCATAAATTAGCCCTGCCATTCTAATTAACTTAGTTTTATAAGGCTGTTACACAAAGTTAATTGCTAATTAAAATGATTCAAAATTATGATGATATAATAATTTTCTTAATACAAGTAAGATTTCTTCCAAAGATTTCTTTTTAAACATCAAATTTTTTTTTAAAAAGTGACATCTCTCATAATGTTTTTCCTTTGGAAAGCTAGGCTTACATGTAATAATATTTTCGGAACTTTTATTTATTATTATAAATTAATTTAAAGAAAAAGAAATTCGATTTTTTGCTTTTAAAACAATCTGTTGTTGGTTTAAATAAAAATGAAGGAAACGAATAGCTCATGAGTATTAGAAAAAAAATATTCCGATCTAAATCATCATTATTGTCATCATTTTCAACCATTACCAGTTTACTGCAGGATAAAGGTCTCTCCAAGTTTGATCTATCTTCTCTGATTTCTAGTCTCTCTTCTCCACATCAAACCAGCACCCTTTCTTATTTCACCCATTCATCTCACATGTGGTCTCTTTCTAGGTCTTTTACAATCTCTTGGATCCAGCTTAAGATTTCAACTTTCCATCTATTACCATCTCTTCTAACAATAAATCCATCCCAACTCTGCTTCAGTCTCTTAATTTTTTCAATAATGTCAGTAACACATTTGTTTTTTCACTGATGTATTTCAGTTTTGATCTCTTTTTGTTACACCTAACATGCATCTCTCCATATTTCTTTGGGTAGTATGAAGTCTCTATATTGTTGTTTTGTTAGTGTTCAAGTCTCAGATCCATAAGTAAGAACTGGTTACATACATTTATTAAAAACCTTTCTTTTCAATTACCTAGGTACATTTTCTTTTAATATTAAGATATTCCTACCAAAAACACTCCAGTCAAGTTTAAATCTACGATTAATCTGATCCATTATCTTTCCATATGTGGTAATAATATGACCTAGGTATTTGTAGTTGTTAACTTCTTCTAACTCATCAAAATCAATCTTTATTTTCTTCTTTTGAGAAAATCTATTGAACATTACTTTAGCCTTTTTAACATTTACCTTTAATTATTTTTCTACCTTTATCTCATAATCCTTGCAACATGTACTGAAGCTCTAATCACTATTTCCAAAATAACTGCATCATCTTTAAAATCTAGATGACTTAAATAATCTCCATTTTATTCCTTTAGCTTTCCATTTTAATCCACAAAATATTTCTTGAAAAACTGCTGTGAAAAGTTTCGGAGATATGGAGTTACCTTGTCACACACCCTTCTCAATGATAATATATGTAACTATAAAATTATAAGCTTTAACTTGGACTAAAGTGTAATAATAAATATGCTATATTTTATGACTTGTTTAGTCAAAAGCTGGCTACGCATGTAGTGTTTAAAAACGTACTTTATGAAAGCTTTTCTTTGGACATTCTTTGTATATCTATTATATCATTATGTAATTAAATTGCTGCTGTTACATTTTATAAACATTATTCAGAATATGATAGTATCCTGGGTATATACCGTAATGAACTAATGCTTTAATTACTGGAAACATGCTTATAAAATCAAACACCTTTTCATACTCTACAAATTCAAAGCACAATGACAATTCATATTCATTGATTTTTTTCTATAACTTCTCTCAATGCTTGGATATGATTCCTTATACTAAATCCACTTTCAGTGTCTTCTTTTGGTTAGTTAAATTCCAAAGTTCACTGGGAATTAGTTGTAATTACTTTGATAAAATCTTTATAAAGAACTGATAAAAGATTGATAGGTCTGTAATTTATGATATCTTCTTTATCCCCCTTTTAAAATATTAATACTGTATTTTTCCAATCATCTTGCACATCTTTATCATTAAGACACTTTGGTATATAACTTTGTCAAAAAAAATTATATTTCTTCACCTGCTTCTTTTAAGATATCAATTAAAATTCCATCATTACCTGCAGCTTTTCCCTTCTTTATAAATTTAATTGCATATCTCACACCTTCATTTAAAATCTTGGCAATTCAGAAGATATAGTAGTTGTAGGAGGTACTTTTCATTGTTCTTTATTGCTATATAATTCTTGATAGAACTCTTCTACAAATTTCATGATGTCATCTCTCTTTTTGGTGACAGATCCATCATGTTTTTACAGTCTTGAGACTTTTATTCTTTTCTATAACTTTTCATACTAGTTCACAATTATAACTTTCTTATATCATTATCAAATCTTTTTCACACCATTTTATAAAATTAGAGATATTAAATCATTCTTAATGCATCATTTTTATATCGTTCATATTCCTTTTTTTTCTTTCATAAATTGTCTTGTCCCAGTAGAAGTTTTATTGGTTAAATGCTGCTTTTTTATGCTAATTATTTTTGCTGGAGTTATTAAAAGTATATTAGTTATTTTCCTATTGATGTCATTCAAATCTGAATCATGTTCAAAATCTGTTAATATTTTCAAAACAATTTGCAATTTCTAATTTAAATTCATTGGAATGTTTCTGAAGATTAGGAATAACAACTGTGAATTGTTTTTCTTAATAATTTTTGTCTTTCTAGTTTTGCATTAACATGTATCTTACCCCTTACTAATCGATGATCACTTCCTGTGTTAAATTTATTAAGAACATTGCAATCTTGAAATCCATATTTCCTGTTAGCCAAAATGTAATCCAGTTCTGCTCTACCTTCATTTGGATGCTTCCATGCCCATTAACATTTGTTTTCATACAAAGAATTCAGAATATATAGTTTTTCTTTTTCTGCAAACTTCCCAAGTCTATGACTTCTCTCACTTTTATCACCATAACTAAATTTATCTATAACACTTTCACTTTTCTGTTGTTTATCAATTCTAGCATTAAAGTCTCCCATAACAATTTTAAAATGGGGCTGATCAAAAGCCTTTTATATATCCATATAAACATTCTCTACTTCTTCATCACAATGATAACATGTTGGGGCATAAGCCTAATTTATCTGCATTTGATATTTGCTATTAAGTTGAATAACTAATTTTGCTCATCTGCTACACCATTAATCTTCACAATGTTGTTATTCCACTTTTTATTTACAATGAATCCTACTCCACTTGCATTTCCAATGTTTATTTCTTTGTAGTATAGTACATCTCCACTTTTTAAAACCAATTGTCTCTTCATGCTTTCATTTAAATACACAAACTCCAACAATGTCCCATTTAATATTATACAGTTGGTTTTTTTAATGTGTCAAAGTGTCGGCCGGAAAGTGAATCCGGGACAACTGCTTGTAAGGCAGGCTGTGCTAGCTACTCAGACGCCAGTGCTTGACTAATATTAGATAGTTCTTCTTCCAATCTTTCTTCACTTTAAAGTGATCTACAGTTGTAAGTATCTAAATAAAAGATCATAATCAAATGGCAGCCCGGAATGACACTTAGGACTCTCTGCCTTCTGCCACCAACCGCTCACTACCTTGGCTGATGACTTTACAGCTACCTGAGAATAAGGACAGAGTATTTTAACTTATATTATTTCTTACCTTCTTTTTTTGTATATGTCTATTTAGGGTGTGGGTGAAAAGCTTGTAAGGTCAGGGTAGCATTATTTCTAAAAGATGTCTGAAATGGTACAATATACAAAAAAGTAAAAAAATAATTTACAAACTAATTTGAGTTCTTTCAGCTCAACAGGTTTTTTCATTTGCATCAGAAATTATGTAAAGAAGGTAGTTGATAATTAGACAAAAGAATATCAATTCTGAAACAATAATTCCTTTATATAAATGTTTAAATGCTGTAGTATATACTTCTACTTCTAGATACCTCATGCAAGGATGCTTTTGTATCAATCTGCCAAATAACTCATTGTACAAAATTGGAGGATTTGTTTATTATAATTTGCATTTCATATTTTTGTTAATTTTTGTAATGGCTGAAAATTTGGACTAATGTACAATTTTCTTTTCTTTTTTTTTAAAAGAAAACAGTTGTACTACTTTAAATAACTTACAAGAAAGTTGCTCTGAACAAAGTGTGGTGAGTGAAATATTAAGATGCTGCTAATTTTTTTTGGATGCAAATGGCATTGTTCACTCAGAATTTGTTCTTAACAATCAGACATTTAAAATCTATTGGTTCTGAAACTTTTATGTGATTTTGTGGCAAAGTGAGGAGTGCATGTTTCATTAGGATAACATGCTTTAGCACAAAGCTGGAGTATGTCTTGAATAAAAAAATATTTCAATTTTTTTGTGTGAACTTAGAAGTGGTGAAGAAAAAAATGGAGGTGTTAAAAGGCATCATTTTGCAAGTGTTTTCTGACTACTTCAAAGAGTAAAAACATGTTTAGACATGTGCATTGCATTAAATAGACTATAGTTTGAAAGAAATTAAATTTGCAACACCTAAAAATAAAAAAATAATTTTTTATTCCAGTTATTTTTGGGTTCTCCCATATATAATATTAATTATATAAATTATCCAGTGATGGATTTATTCAATATCACAGAGCTCAGTGAAGTATAAAGTAAAGAAATGTATTATAAATAGTTCAAAAACTAAATGAAATAATTGGGATCTACTGATCATAATTCCACATGGTTATAAAACTAATGAAGTACTGATTCAAATAAATCGATTATACAATGAAGTAAATTTGTTTAAAGATAAAATTTTTATAAATTTATGAGTACATTACAATGTACTGTAATTAAAACCACATATTTACTATGTACTGTATGAGATTCCTATGTTGGTTTAATTTTAATTCCTTAACTTGAAATATTTTTAGATTAGAAAATTTTATATAGAACAGCAAAAGGTAATCAGCATTTAAACAGATTAAATATCAAAAGATACATTTAAAGAACTTATACAGAAACCATAGCATGATATTTTTTATTTTGAGACATTTATTTTATGCATAATTAAATAAAAATGAAAAATATATGTCAGTTAAAAAAATCATTAATTATACTTGAGTAATGTTTTGTAGTTAAGAGGTCAACTATAACCTATTCTGAAAGGACCAGGAAGAAAAGCACTCAGTAATTAGCTTTAAAAAAAATAACTTTTCATAAGCAAACATATGAGTTTGTGAGGCAAATAAATATGCTTTTATCAAAAAATTATCATAGCCTGGTAATAACTACTCATAGAAGGAAGTCATACAACTAAAAAGTACTTTTAGAATTAAAACTACTCATAGAAAGAAATCATATAGTTAAAAATTACTTTTAGGATTAATTTTATTCTAGCCATGAGGGAAAATATCTGTATGAAAATGATTTTCAACAGTATGTTCCGACTGCTCACTAACAGTGTATCACACGTGAAATGATGTCCTGCTACATGTTTTGGTTAATAATCTGAAGATGGTGATAATGTGGAATATAGTTTTTTGTTTGCCCTGATAATTTATTCTAGTTTCTCAAAAGTTTTTCTTACTTGTTAAAATGAAGCAGTATATTCCTCAAAGAATGCAAAAATGTGAAGTTAAGAGATTAATCCCAGGTATGACTGATTAAAAAATCTAAAGAATGGCCTACAGAAATATATAAAAGGTTGCTACATAGAAGACAAACCTATAGTTTTAGAAAAGTATCTGAATCAGTAAGTTTATGAAATTATTAAGTCAGTAGCAACACTTTTGATATATATAATTATAATATACTTGAGTCTTATTTCCTTTTTTTATATTTCGTAAAATATTTGTATTAATTTTATTATTATTATTATTATCTAGTAGATTATTATATATTGGAATTTCTGTTTCTGTTTTGTTTCTTATTGTGTTTTAAATGCTGTGATTATATTTATTTAATGGTTAATAAGAAAATGCTATGCTCCCCTAAATTACAATTAAAAGTACATGCATGGTTGTAATGTTCATGTGTTAGCAAGATGTGCAAATAAAATGGTTTAATAAAGACTGGAAATTGCAGCTTTTATATATATATAAATTTAAATAAAAAGAGGATGTGCGCATATAACTTATGGGCAATTTTTATTAAACCATTTAGAAAAATAGTTTTTGTTACTTAAAATTAAATTTAGTGTCAATGCTATTCTTATTTAAATTTTGTCTCATTTGTAAAACATTTACTTTACAATTTTGAACATATTTTTGTTCTAGGCTGAGAATATGCTATAATGTTAATGGAGAAGATATTAAAAGGTTATAACATGAGAATATTAATTCACTATTGATACTTTTTCACAATGAAAATATTGCTCAGTAATCCATCTGGTATATCGCAATTATAAATGAAAGTATAGTCTAACTCTCATATAAATGGTTAAATTGATAATGATCCAGAAATATAATTCATATTTCTTCAATGATTTTTATAAAATAAGAGCATATGACTTGATTATCATCATTCCAGTTTTTAATTCAGAAAAAATAACATTATATAAATGAAAGTAAACCAATCTATAAGTTAGTTATTATTGAAGAAAGGATTGTATACAAACTATCTCAATATCACCTCTTAACTTTCCATTTTATAAAATTCTACATTTCTTAATTATAACATAAATGATACATAGAGGAAATTACAAAATAAAATATACATCTCCATACGTTCAATTTTTCCTACTGTTACAATATACTGACCTATGCTGAAACAAATACCACAAAAACTAAGTTTTGGCTATGGCTAGAAAAAAACATCAATCATGACTTAAAAAATGTAAGTGGAAAAAAACAGCTAAGTAAACCAACAGAAAAAAAATTATATTTTGATATACAAATGTCAAACTTTCTCCACCCACAACTTTGACAAGATTCATTTTATATAAATATAGGGTACTGTTTGATTTCTTTGCTAAAAATGTATTGCTTGTATGGACATTGATGGGTACTGCAGTGTCACATAGTGGCACAGTACGGCTAACTGAACAGCACCTAGAATAAACATTTTCAGATATGACAGAATATTTTTGACTAATAAATAGTTGTAGAAAGTTGTCATTTGTTTCTATTTTATTATAAATATTCATAGCTTAAAGCTCTACAGTAAATGATTACATTATGGTATTAAAAACGGCTTGCATGTAGTATATAGACCTGAAATTAATAAGGAAAAAGCTAATTAATAAATGTTTGTGATATGATTGAGTTGAGATGAGAATAGCACTAATTAAAAAAAAAAACAAATTAATAAATGTTTATTTTTTACTACTGTGTAAAGATGCTATATACCCATTTTTACTTAAATATTAAAATTTAATATCTATTAAAGTTTTAAAAAAAATACACAAAGTAAAGATATTCTCTTAATTTGGGGAAATTGTTAATCCAAAAAGATAGGAAACCAAAAGAGCTGAATTAATGACACTGCAGACTATATAAAAATACTTTTAAAAAAATGAACAAAAAAATTATTAAAAGTTGGAATGCATCATTGATTATTAATAAATAATAGATATTTTTATATTAAATGCTTTTATTAACCATGCACTAAAAATAATTGTTTCTTTAATCACAATTGGAGTTTTTAGATTTAACTTAAAATAAAAGTAAGGGAGGTAGGTGTACAGAAATTAATTGTCAATCCCTTGTCATAAAAAGTAGAAATTGACTTTATTAATTTCTGGACTCCTTCATGCTCTTATTTCAAGTTAAATCTAAAAACTCCAATTGTGGTTGAAGAAACAATTATTTTTTTCTTTTTAGTGTACAGTCAAATAAAAGCATTTAATATATATAAATCTCTATTACTTTAAAGTTTTTAGTATTGGCACAGTAAATGAAACTGTAAAACTATATCATATTTTTAAATTGACTGAACACTTAAAATTGATATATATATATATATCACTAGGTATTTCTACTATATGTTAAAATGCATACTTCTTATGTATATATTATATTTAGTATGTGTACATAATATATGTATATATTATATTTAGTATGTGTACATAACAATAATATATGTGTATAAAAATAATTAAAAATATGAAATATTCTATTAAGTGAAAAATATTTAACATTTTTACTTTGATTGGAAATTTGTATTTTTTTTTACAAAAAATGCTTACTAAAACTATACTGTAAATGAAGTTCACTTATTACATTATTTTATTTTGAATCAATTTCACATATATAGTGTACACATATCACTAGATATTTCTGCAGTAAGTTAATATGTAAACTCTTTATGTATATATCTAAAAAAACTAAGTCACCTATTTAAAAAATTAATATGCCCTACCATTTTCATAGACATTTTAAACAAATGGACAAAATTTCAATAAATTATATTGAACTCGAATATATTAAATATCAATTTTAAAAAAAAATCTTTATAAGTGAGTTAACAAATAAACAGATTTTTTTAACTTCAATAAAAGCATTTACAAATTTCTGCTTTAAATGAAAAAAAAAAGTTATCAATACTAACTACATAATGGATAATAATGCCCAAAGTATTAGTAGTTATATTTTTTATTGTTGATAAATGATATATTTAAACAGAATATATAAATTAATACACTATAAGGCTTAAATCTGCTTATATATGTAATGTATATGGGATTTACCTCAGACTTTCACATGATCTCAACTCTCCTTGCCATCTCATATTGCTGATCCACCTGATCACACACATGTTGAAATAATAAATAATCACCAATATATGTATTTCATGCTAAACCAGCACTCATAATATACGTGTGGAGATGATAATCTGGACCAACTGATGAGTGCTGGTTTAGAATGAAATATATATATTGGTGATTATTTATCTTTTCAACAAATATGTGATCAGGTGGGCCAGCAATATGAGATGGCAAGGAGAGTTGAGGGTCATGTGAAAGTCTGAGTTTGAATCCTGCATACATTAAACAGAATATATAATTAATTTATATATTAAATAAAACGTTTTTTATTATAAATGTTTAAATAAACAATCATTTAAAAAAAATTGAGTTATGTTAGTCTTTGAAAACTGTCTACTACAATTTTCATTTAATTCCTTACACTGCTACATAATGAACAATCCAAATAATTCTCTTAGGACACTGCTTATAAAAATGGTTGATTCCCCCATATGCAGGTATTTTTTAAAATTTATTTAAATAAAATCACAGATTCAAACTTGAACTTCAAATAGATTGGAAAGCTGGTATTTAAAAAGAAAGACAATTGGAAAGGATATTTACCTAAAGCATATATCTTATAAAGATTAATTAAATTTTTTCATTAAATAAATGAAAATTCTAGTAATAATGCAATAAAGATTAATGCTTCTGCAAGTTGTTATAAATAATATAAAATAAAACATATAGTTCCACTAGAAATATTTGCAAAAAAATATTTTTGAATAGTTTATTAAAAGTGATGTTTTCAGTAATAAAAAAGGTCACTATTGATATCAAAATTAAGTAATTTAAAACAACTATATATGTAGCACATGAGATATAATAGTTAAAAGAACAATACAGAAAATGAATTATAAAGAGGTAATTAGATAAAATAAAGTTCAATATAATGATCAAATTAATTAATGTCAGAGTATTAATATCAGAGAACAATTTCTCTACATGTGATTGCTGGTATAAGCTGATGCTTTACCACTTTCAGGTAGACTTTGATCTACTTATCATCATTAATCACACACGACCACATGTTTTTAAATGAATTTTTTATAAGAATCAGAATCTGTATGCATTATATTTTTCCATAGCTGCAAATACAAACTACTTTAGTTTAAAATTTGACAAAATAAACCTTCACATCTGCAAATGTATTTGATTTGGAATTATGAAAACTGAGAATCAAATGCTTTTCACATTGTCAATATAAATTTGCATTAACGTATGTTTAAAAAGTAAAAAATAAAATAAAAGTAAGGTTATTATCCAGAGAAAATTAAAAAGGGTAATGTTTTATTTTCAAATTTATTCTTAAGTGCTTAACAAAATGATATCAATTAATACAATTTCAACTAGGAAATAAGAAGGCTTATAAGTGGAGAATATAAGCAGCAAGGATTCTTGACAGTTTGTTATTAAATGAGTGAATCTAAAACAATTTTTTTCCCTCAATTGGGAGCAGCTGCTATTTTGACACTTAAAATGTTTTATCTAAAGAATTGTAAAAATGAGAAGAGCATAAGTAATTTTTCATACATTAGAACAGAAATGTTTTCACATTCCAGTTTTTACATTAAATAAAATTTTAAGAAGATAAAATTTAAAACAAACAATTTATATATAAATATCTATTCCGTACCTAAATTAGAATATCAAAAAGCCATTTACTAAGCTTAATAAACAGTTAGTTATTAAATGATTGATCTTAGATATCAAGTACGATAATATAAAACTTAAGAAATGGCTTCAGTGGTGCTTTCTGGAGCAAGATAAAAACTTCATCAATCACAAATTAGTATCTTATTTTGTGTGATGATATTTTAGTTCTAATTACAAGTTGGAAAATTCCCATCAATTACATAAGAATTTTTAAAAAATTCAAGTTTTATTTGAAATTTCCAAATACATTCACCTGTTATTAAAACAGGCAAAACTGTCCATACATATTGCCGATCAGTGCAAGCCAGAGTAATCAATGGATGCCAAAAGGCTTGTGCATAATATCCCCATCTAGTGCCTACTCATCCAACTAGTTAGAAATTAGTCTATGAGGATTTTATGCACAAGCCTTCTAGCAACCATTGATTACTCTGGATTGCACTGAGTAGCAATACATGTAGAGAGTTTTGCCTATTTTAATAAGTTATAAGCGAGCATAAGAAATGGTGATCATATGATGTTTATTGGCTTACACTCAACTGTCAGAATAGCAAACAGGTTAGTATAAACACTTTTTAACCGTATTATTTTCTTGACATGGCTGGCTAACAGTGATAGCACCAGCGTGGGAATTATTTTATGAATACTGAGTTGAAGGGGATATTCTAATGACCTAGATTATTCTGTTAAGGGTAACAGCAGAAATTTTTGTATACTTATTTATGAAAGACACTAATTTCTCCACATTTTTCATTAGAGAAAATTAATTGATAAATGGTTTTCAAACATTCTGAATTATATCACTAAGTTGACTTATGAGGTTAGTGGCTATTGTCATGTGAACAGCTTCTTTAAATGTTCTTTATACTCTTCTTCTAATATTTTAGTGTTTTCTGAATTAAAAATATGTTCACTGGCACACATATAGTCTGTTACATTGGAAACATCTGTTTTTCTTTTCTAATAATCAGTTTTCTGTTTTTTCAATGGGGTAATGGGTTTTACCACATTTTCATGGTATTTCCACAGATAAAGTTTCTAGTTTTAGCATTTCAAGTTTAGGTTTTGTAGTGCTATGGTTTTGAAAACCGGTTCTGATGTTATACTGATTGCATATTTTCTTTAGTTTGTCTGCTATTCCTCATACATATGGATACCTTATAGTGCTTTCTTTTTGTTGCCCATTTAGGGTTTTTTTAAAGTGACAATTGATGGATAATCATTTTCTGAACAAACTTGTTTTCCTCAGACAATTCTTTGTTCCTGTCGTGATTAAATATATATCTACAAAGTATTTTCTTCAGTGTGTGGTTGTTCTATAGATTGCATTTTTGATTTATCCATGAATGAATCTCATCATAAGATTATCCTAGAATGATGTTGTTGTTTTTCTTATCTGATTTTATTGTGAATTTAATTGATGAGATATATTATTGATATATGTCAAGAATGTCTATAAGAGTGCTTCACTATGGAGCCAAACAACAAAGGTAACAATAACATAAGAACACCATATTTTAAGTAGATATAGAGTAGTATTAATGTGTATAATTTCAAGTTCTTCCATTAAAATGTTACTAATTAAGGGTGAAAATATTGCTTATAAATGGTGATGATGGTGAACCCATAGTCATCTCTTGATTTTATAGGAAGAATTTTTTGTATTAAAAGTATGTTGTTAGTATGCAAAAAGTTAAGAGTTCCATTCTCCTACCAATTGGAAGACTTGCTCTGGCTTGAAAACTACTATCATCATTTAATATGTTGCTTACAATAGACTATACTTCACAGGGTACATCTGTAAATAACCTCTTCTTACACTAAAACTGACCAATTTATCAGTTTTTTGATTGACTAATTTCACAGTGATTAGCATCTCTGTTAAAGGGTCATGTCCTGTATGTCAAAAAACTAAAAATCTTGAGAAGAAATCTATATTTTGAAAGGATAAATTTATAGAACAATAGATCTTAATAAAACAATTTTCTTATGGATTTTAAGTGGACCATAAATTTTGGTGACTTTGATGATATATGATGCCAATTTACATTTTTCTAAATCGGTGAAATATTTGTGATGTTTTCCAAGTAATTTTTATTATTTTCTTTCTATAGCTGTAATAGAATTTTTTGTCACTTTTTCCTATTGGCTTGCTGTGACTTGCTCTCTTATTTTGCATTATAATTATAGTATTACCTTTGTCAGCAAAGGAATTCCCTTTTTTATAGGAAATATTTTTGAGTTTTTGTTGTCTCTCCATTCTTTTTATTCTCCGGTGTAATTCTGCTAATAGTTCTAGAAGCAATTCTTGAATGACTCCTTCAAAAGAGATATTAGATGGTATGATTGCAAAGTTTAAACACTTTTCCATACTTGAAATTTCAACATTTATTACATCTTGGAACTAAAATTTTTAACTGATAGATTATTTGATCAGTATAATATATGATAGGCCCACTTAGGTTTACAAATTTCTTGTTTTGACATTCTTTTATTTTTCCATGTAATTTTTAGTGTGATTTTTTTACTATATAACTAACTTCTTGTGAAGTCTTTATTAGTAAGTTTAGATTTTTGAATGCATTCTGTATTACCAATTGAACATTTATTTTGTTTTATATAAAGCTGTTTTCATTTGTTTTATATAAAAGTGTGAAATATTACATATGCACAATTATTTATGGTCTTAGTCTACAGACAGTGTTGTGTAACATTCTGGATAGAGAAAATATAATCAATATTATAAATTATATTTAAATTATTGTATATATTCAAATACACAAAACTGGTTCAGAACTAGTATATTTTCAAAAACTGAATTTTTGAATATACTGAATAAAATTTACATTTTTTAATCAATCACTAAGTATTTATAATACAAATTAATTCAAAATATTTAAAACTATCTAGAATTTTTTCCCCCAAATATTTGATCATTGGTTAGCGTAGTTAAATTAAAAAAATTCTATAGTAACATTTAAAAATCAATCCATCACTTTTAGTCATCAAAAGTAAAATAGTTCATTAAAGTTATTTCAACAATCATAAAATAAAACTAATTTCTTTTTGTTATTAATTTAAATAAGTAACCTAATTTTCTTCTTTTTATTTCTTGCTTTAAATCACATATGGGCAATGACCTGGCTCACGGGCCAGATCTGGCCCTCTATTTCCTTTGATCCAGCCCACCACAAATCTATTTTAGTGATATTTATTTGATTCATTGTATGTTCTATTAACTTACATTAATTAATTAAGTCCTTCACTTAATTTATATTTTATAATATCTTTATTTAAACCTAATGATTAAAATTTCAAAAATAAAATTTTAATATTTTAAAATCATGAAAATAAATATAAAAATAAAGTTCTTATTTATAATAAAAAGCACATGTTCATTGGCTGCACATTACTTATTGAAAAAGTTATTTAGAATTTTATGTTTTTTAAAAAAATATATATTTAGAATTAGTTATCACCAAGAAACAAAAAAAAAATCTAAAAATTAATAAATTATTTCCTGTTTTTAAAATATTTTACTTATCATCTTTGCAAAAGCAATTTTTTTAAAGTCAGTAATGGTGGCTTCTGCTTTCTTGTAATGCACTTTCTAAGAGTGGTCTTTTTAAAAATAAAATGTTTTCAAAGACTTATGTTGTTTTTATTTAATAATAAGTATTTTACAAAAATATTGTACATAATCATTAACAATTACTGAAAATGTATTTTTTGTCTTATTTGATGGGAAAAAAATATACAAATTTACAAGCTTTTGCAAAAAAAAATATTTGTCTTTTCAGCAGCAAATATATGTGTAAACAATTTTTCAAGAATGAAATACAATAAATCAAAAATTTAGACAAGAATAACAGACAAAAACATTGAAAATTCTATGTGATTATCCTTTAGTAATATTAACATCAACATTGAAAGTCTCATTGAAGTATAAGGTCAATCTTTGCATTAAATTATCACATGATCACTATTACTTATACAAGCACAAAACTGTTATTAAAAATAGACAAAACTCTCCATACATTAGTGCCACTCAGTGCCAACCAGAGTAATCAATGGATGCCAGAAGGCTTGTGCATAAAATTCCCATCTAGTGCCTATTCATCAAATATCCCCAGACTAGTTTCTGGCTTGTAGCCTTTGTCAATGAGGAGTTTTGGATCTGAGAGCACTGCACATAGAACTTAGGATCTAATGCAACCCTCCAGCCATCACCTTTTATCTCTACTTAACTACAAAATTATGAGAATAAAATTGAAAACACAATAATATTTTCAATCTAAGCTCAATAGCTTATATAGTCAAATGGGTCTGAACCCAGTTCAGTATCCATGCATTTTGGTGTATTTGGTTCTTTAGCAACCATAGCCACCACTATTACTTATGCTAGCACATAATTGTTATTAAAAACAGGCAAAACTCTCCACCCTCAGTGCCAACCAGAGTAATCAATGGATGCCAGAAGGCTTGTGCATAAAATTCCCATCTAGTGCCTACTCATCCAATATCCCCAGACTAGTTTCTGGCTTGTGGCCTTTGTCAGTGAGGAGTTTTGGATCTGGGAGCACTGCACCTAGATCCTAGTATCTAATACAACCCTCCAGCAGCCAGTTTTTATCTCTACTTAACTACAAAATTTATGAGAATAAAATTGAAAACACAATATTTTCAATCTAACCTCAATAGCTTATAAAGTCATATGGATTTGAACCCAGTTCAGCTTAGATTAATAGTGATAATGTGATGTTTAGTCATTTAACACCAATCCTGCCTAATAGGATAGTGGTGGCTATGGTTGTTAAAGAGCCAAAGACATCAAAATGTATGGGTACTGAACTGAGTCAAAACGAATTCAAGAAATATAATAACCTAGTTGTATAAACAAAACTCTACTTAAGTAATTTTGAATTGCCAATAACTCAATTTCTTAATAAATTCCTGTAATACTATTATTTTAAATCAGCTTAGTTTGTCATCACTCTGAATCTATAATATTAATTACCCTAGTTATTTATATTTCTTTGATTTAAATTCAATTCTTTTTAATGTTGCCATAAAGAATTATAATTATTATGGTTCAAACCATTAGTAATTGATATCAAATCACATCTGTACCATTCTGCAATCATCAGAATTCACTAAATCATTAATTTCTTATAAAAACCCTTTATTATTTTGAGTCTCTTTGTGAACCATGACCTCCAGCTGGGAAGGAATAAAACCAAGCACTGCTAGTGCCATCACAAACATTATCCATTAGTTAGAGGGGCAAATAGGTTAGGATTCACCATTGCCCTGACATCTGTATCTTGTGCATGGTTGGATTCAAGATACTTTTGCTTGGATTATTGGTCTTGTTGAATGAATACACAATTTTGACTGGCACAGTAAAGACATGAGTTTTCAAAACAATCATAAAACATAATTAATTATAAATTCATTGATATTTTGATTAACAAAATTTGTCAAAAAATGTTTTGAACTATGAAATAAATCTGTGTTATCATTAACTTTATTTATATTATGAATAAGTGTGTGAAGTTTGAATAAGATTGTAGGAACATATTACCTCATTGTGACTGTAAAAATATATAAATCATAATACAACAATGCAGAATATTTTGAGTGAAACGTTCTTTATTTATATGAATACATAATGTTAGTTTGACAGCTGAATAAGGAAACCAATTTTTGGCTTAATACACCCCCCCTTCCAAAAAAAAAAAAACACAACAACTTCGTTATGCATATTGGTATAGAATTAATGAATTATAACTATATTTGAAAAAGCCAAAAAACTCCTTTGGAGTAGAAGTAGTTTCAACATTAAATTAGAGGTAAAATCTAACTTGAAGCACAGAATCTAAATTTATGACATAATTTTGATCAATCTAGATTATAATTTGAAATAAAACTCAAGTCATGGGATGATATGTACACTAATCACTCACTACACCTGATGTTGAAGTAATAAAAAATTTAAATAATTTTAATAATAAATTTAATTACAATTTATTGATAATCATTATTTAATTTGGTAGTAAATATTAAAAAAATCCAACAAAAATTGACAATACATTAAAAAACTAAATTATTTTTTGATAATTTAGTTTTTTAATTTATTGTTAATTTTTTATATACAGTATATATTTCTAAATCTCAAAGCTGAAAATAATATATATATATTTTATCAGCATCATCTACATTTATTTTAAATCCACTTGAACATTTTATAAAAAAAATAATTTATATACATTACATTAAAAAATAATTACAACGTGGAAGGTTATTACAATTCTCATCAAAATTAAATTCATTTTATATTAGCTGAAAAAATTTAATATCAAAAACAAAGAAAAAGTCAATTAATTAAAAGGACTGCATTTAATTAATATTAGTTTTACTAAATTCTTAAAATAAGCGATTGTAGGTAATATATTCGTTATATATAAATCATACATATTCTTATTGCTGGACAATTATTTGGTTCTGGAAAATAATAATAACAAAATGTTTTAAAAATAAAATTCTGAAAATGTTCTGTTTAAAATATCCAGTAATGTAATTCCAGATAACTTTATTAAAATTCCATCTCAGGATTGAGCATGTGGATTCCAAGAATGATTACACTTAGTTTATGTTAGCCATGGAAGAAATGATTCAATGTAAGTAATTTAGCAGGCAATAATGAATTATTTTATGAAAATAAATCATAAACCAGAAGTTATTTCTGCACCCATCTGCATCATAAAATAAATGCATACTGTTTAAATCCAACCATTCTAAAAGTGGACAATTTGCTTGATCCTTACTTCTATAATATCTCCAAAAACTACTAGAGATCACATGATCACTATCTCATACTAGCACATAATTGTTATTAAACAATTCAAAACAAAGCAAAACTCTCCATACAGTAGTGCCATCTTGTGCTAACAAGAGCAATCAATGGATGCCAGAAGGCTTGTGCATAAAATCCCTACCTATTGCCCACTCATCCAATATCCCCAGACTAGTTTCTGGCTTGTAGTCTTCGTCAGTGAGGAGCCTTGGATTTGAGAGCACTGCACCTAGATCTTAGGATCTAATGCAATCCTCTAGAAGCCACCTTTTAACTCCACTTAACTACAAAACTATGAGAATGAAATTGAAAACACAATAATATTTTCAATCCAAGCTCAATAGCTCATATAGTCATATGGGTCTGAACTCAATTCAGCATCCATACATTTTGGTGACTTTGGCTCTTTAACAACCATAGCCACCACTATCCTATTAGGCAGGATTGGTGTTAAACCACTAAACATCACATGATCACTATCTCATACTAGCATATAATTGATATTAAACAATTCAAAACAAAGCAAAACTCTCCATACAGTAGTGCCATCTTGTGCTAACAAGAGCAATCAATGGATGCCAGAAGGCTTGTGCATAAAATCCCTATCTAGTGCCTACTCATCCAATATCCCCAGACTAGTTTCTGGCTTGTGGCCTTCATCGGTGAGGAGCCTTGGATCTGACAGAAACTAGTCTGAGGATATTGGATGAGTAGGCACTCGATAGGGATTTTATGCGCAAGCCTTCTGGCATCCATTGATTGCTCTTGGTTAGCACAAGATGGCACTACTGTATGGAGAGTTTGTTTTGAATTGTTTAATGACAATTATGTGTTGGTATGAGATAGTGATCATGTGATGTTTAGTGGTTTAACACCAATCCTGCCTAATAGGATTGTGGTGGCTATAGTTGTTAAAGACCAAAGTCACCAAATGTATGGGTGCTGAATTAACTTCAGACCCATATGACTATATGAGCTATTGAGCTTGGATTGAAAATATTATTGTGTTTTCAATTTCATTCTCATAGTTTTGTAGTTAAGTAGAGTTAAAAGGTGGCTGCTAGAGGGTTGCATTAGATCCTAAGATCTAGGTGCAGTGCTCTCAGATCCAAGGCTCCTCACTGACGAAGGCCACAAGCCAGAAACTAGTCTGGGGATATTGGATGAGTAGGCACTAGATAGGGATTTTTATGCACAAGCCTTCTGGCATCCATTGATTGCTCTTGTTAGCACAATATGGCACTACTGTATGGAGAGTTTTGCTTTGTTTTGGATTGTTTAATTACTAGAGAATTAAAATTCACTACAAATACCAAAGGGTCAGAAAAATTTAGATGATGAAGACAGGATGAATTTATATTGGAAAGTCTGTAAATATTAATGATTAAAAACTATTTTTTAAATGATGATTACAATATCATTTGAACTACTATACATTTAATGCCAAAACTGAAGTGAAACAAAAATAGCCAACTATATTTAGAGGGCATTCTGACAATAAACAGTATAAATTTAGAAATTTTAAAATGTTCACCATTAAAAAAGAACCAGACCTCTAATGTACAATTATATCAACATTGTTCTGATCAACTAATTTGTAGAGGATCTCCAATTTTAATTGCAATATATCTTCAATGTTAGGTTGAAGTAAATTTATTGTGTTTCTAAGTGAAGAGAAGATCACTGTGGAGATAGCATTCTTCGTATGACACACTTCACAAGTAACATGCATTAGCATGTTAAAAGTATACCTCCACATGAAAATAAGATTCATTTTGAAAAAATTGTGATTAAAAATAGAAAATTATAAAAATATGCAATAAAGATCTTAATATGAACTCCAGCAATATTTTGGGGATAGCCATATCAGGACTACAGAGATAAGGATACTAGATTCTTAGAATAAAAAATAATTACATGGTGATGACAATATTAGTTTAATAATACTATAAGCATAAATAAATTAATCATTCTAATAATATTTTGTTTTGATGTGATATTATAAATAAATCTCTTTAACACATATAAAGCACACACCAAATATTTATAAGTAAAATAGTTGAAAAATTAATAAATACTTTAAAACATATTATTATTTAAAAATATTTAACTGAAAATATATTAAAAGAGAATTATTATACTATTACAGTGTTTTAATAAAATGAGATGTGCTTATTAATTTTCAACTATGTAATAAAATTAAAATCATTTTGTAAATAGTAATATTATATCTTACTTTAATATCATCTTCATTTAAATCTGCAAGATTAACACCATTTCTCATCCAAACAATTGAGGGTGCTGGTGTACCTGTGATATCACACTTGATGTTCACATTATTGCCCACAATAGCAGTGATGTAATTAACTCGTAACCGCTCATCAAGCCTGATCACAGAGATACCTGTAAAAGAATTACATATTAGTTAAGTCACTCAGTTTATAACATTAAGTTTTCTGTGATTCTTTGCACTTCTGTATGTGATATAATAATTATTAATAGAGCATTATCAAAAGTTATCTTCCAAAAAACATTTTGTTACCATCATATTTCTTTTCAATTTTATTTTTCACAATATGTTCATTTATTTGGAATTTGTTTAAAAAAGTTTCACACTGTTCTTTATTTATCTATCACATTTTTTTCTGCTTTCTTTCATACCATACTTTAAAAGTCCAAATTGCTTTTATATTCTTTTTTTTTTAGATTAGGATAATAATTTTAGTACTTATAAAACTATGACAAATCCCTATGAAAAATGACACAAATATTGATTTATTTTATAAATATCAACCTGGACTATAATGGGACTTGTCTTTATTCTCCAACTAAATGCCAATCAATTGTGAATGGCTATCTACATTCTCTATATTCCAGATACATGAAAAATCTTGCATTTTCCTGAGAAAATATTCCAAGTTCCATTCTATATTTAAACCTAAGTCATGAACACACAAGATAATGCACTATGAAACCTTTCAAAATGATAGAAACACTAAATAATGGCTAATATTCAGTCCCATGGTAATATTAATGCCAGATAATTTAGTTCTGTTAACTTGTTAATAAATATAAACATTCTTTTTTAAGTGGATTTCTCTTTCTCTCTCTTTTGACAAATGTAGGTATAATACTGTCCTGCTTTATACCTAAAAATATTGTTGAAAAAGTACTTATGCAATCTTTCAAAAAAATTTGCTTTTTAAAAAAAAAAAATCAAAATCAATTTATTTTAATTCGAAAATGGATCTATTTTTGTGATAGATTTAAAATAATTTTTAAATAAAAAGAAAAAAAACCACTGAAGATATATATAAAAAATCTTTATTTTGCATCTAGTAATAAGCAGTTAAAAGTTTTAATTCTATTTTTAATTAAAAATAAAATTTGACTTTTATATACATTTTTTATTTTGATATATAAATATATAGAATTATAATACCAAATATTACAAATAAAATTTTTAATAATGTATTATAGAAAGATCTATTTTATTTAAAAAATATTAATTATTAGAGAAAACAAAGGGTTATGTACAGAAAAGTTAAATATAAATATAAGCAAAAGAATCCTCAGGAATCTATGAATAAGATTTCATATATTATTTTCCAGTATGAAAATTAAATCAATATTATAATTTAGCAAATGAATTTATTTCATTAACAGCATTATATTAAACAAATTAATGATTTCTTTATTACTTAAAAACTATATGAAAGAAAAAAAAAATCAATACTAGAAAGAAATTTAAAATTCAGTAAGAGAGAGAAAAAGTTTCTTCTTCTTATTATAAGCAATAATTATTCATATTAATCTATCATTTTTTGAAGTAATCACCGTACAAGATAAATAAATTTATATGTATTAAATTGGTAAAAGATTTTTATTCACCAATGTAAAGAAATATATATACTAGGAAGAGTGAATATTTGTGAATAAACAATAATTTCATTTGTAACTTTCCATCAAAAATATAAAAATTCAATAGAAAATAAGAATAAAATGTTTTTTATATTTTCACATAATAATAAAATTACGATTTAATTTTTCAAATACAAAAAAAAATCATGTAGAGAATATTTTGATGAAAAATTGTTACTAAAGAGATTGACTTTCACATGATCCACCACTCTCCACACTATCTCATAATACTGATACACCGAACACATATAAGTTGAAAAGATAAACAATCACCAATAGACGTATTTCATGCTAAACCAGCAATCATCAGTTGGTCCAGATTACCACTTCACACATATATGCTGATGATTGCTGGTTTAGCATGAAATACGTATATTGGTGATTGTTTATCTTTTCAACATGTGTTCGGGTGTATCAGTGTTATGAGATAGTGTGGAGAGTGGTGGGTCATGTGAAAGTCTGTGCTCATATACCCTATATATTACATATATAGACACAGATATATAATAAGCCTGTATGTTTCAGTTAATAAAGAGATTGTTATATGAACTTGAAATGTGTCCTACCTTTCTTTAGTATTACAAAGGATGGTAGCAATAGATTAGAATAGAATTTTGTTTCTATAAAGCATTGTATAAGGTAGCATCATATTATACTTTAGTTTTAATTGTAAATTAATTAAGACTAATTAACAATAATCATTGGATTTAAAAACAGCAATAAAACTAAAAGCATCAAATGAGACGGAGAAAAGAAACTGAAGTTAAATATAAACTTTCACCTATGACAAGTTTAATATTTTGTTTAAGAATAATTTTTCCACCAAGCTTATCTCTTTTGACACTTCATATTTATTTGGCTGGTAGAACTTAACATTTTTTTCAACTGTTCAAAATTTTCCCATTTCAGTTTATCTAAATTTCAAACCTTTTAATATCAATTTCTATTCAAACTGTAATTTAATTAAATAATAAACTTTATTTAAATATTCATCTACAATGAATAATAAAAATGATCAAAGGATTCGGTATATTGTCATTCAAAAATTGTCATTTCACGACAGTAATGATACAGAAATAATAATATATCTACAGCTTCCAAGTAAATGTTTTCTGCTGGGATAAAGAATTACCCATTGATGATGATCAAATTTGATGTAAGCATTCTACTGTCTTAGAATATTTTCAGAGAACTTAGTGTACATTACTCAAAGATATGATGTTGTCCGTTCACTTCTGCAAATTTTAAATAAATTAAACAGACTTTTTGGGGGAAGTGATTTTGTTGATTCCAAAACTTCACAAGACAAAAGACATTGTAGATGGAGTTCTTGATTCATTATAAAATGATTTAAATCAATTATTTTTAAAAATGTTAATCAATTATTAATAAATAGTGCTAAAAGCATATACAACAGAAAAGTTAAAAAAAGGTGAAGGAAAAATATAATTTAAAAATATATATTGTAATGGAAAATCGATGTAAATCAAAGACAATAAGTCTTAATTGCTATCTAATACTCATGTTCGGTCATTTACCAACAAGTGATGACATAAATCTTAGTTTAACATTTCAAAGATACTTAATAAAATATAATAAGTAAATCAAATTCCACATCAGTAATATCCATTACTACAATTATTGTATGTGAACATTAACATTTCTAATATATTTCAGGGTTTTACAGCATTTATTACAATTCATCAAAATTTTATATGTGCGGATAATATAATATTAAAACTGATAAATAATATTTTAATTTTTATATATCTCATAGCATATAAACATAGCTGTATAACAAGTGTGATAAACTGTCACAAAGTGCTTTATTAAATAATATTTACTAAACAAGGACCTCAAACTTCCATACCCTCCCACACATCCCTAAAATTTCTAACCAACTGATTAAAGCCTTGTCTAACAAATTTAAAATCAGTTTTTGTACACCCCCTGCACTAATCGTCTTATTAACAACTCCAAAGACAAAATTGACCCCTCTCAAACCCCCCATGTTGTTTATAGCATCTCATGTTCTCAATCCGGATGCTGAGCCATTTATTATGGCGAGATCAAAGCTGGTAGAATTAACAGAACTGCTCAACATCGATACACATATGATAGAACCCAGAAAAATACTGACAACTCATCAATATTTTTAGAACATTCAAAGAAGAATGGTCATACATTTGAACCAATTAAACTAAAAATAGTGTGCATAGAAAAAAACAACAGCAAGCGAAAAACTAAAGAGACATATTTTATTACTGATAACAAAAATTTCATCAGTAAACATGACACCTGCTTTGATATCTCCAAATGTTGGGCTACATAAAAAATTTGCATGTGTTTTGCATAATGTCATTAACATTCTGCTCAGCATGACCTAAATATGATAAAACTAGCCTCGAAAGCACTAAGGTGCTGATTATTTTACAGTTTTACTCTTTATAGCTTGTCTCTCCAGCACTGCACATGCTCCTAATTTTATTTTATTAACTACTTTACATAAGGTATAAATAAAAATTAGGAAATCGTAATTAAATTTATGTGACCATGTCTTGAAATCCAAATGATGATGATAATAAATAATAAAATACAAGTCATTACTTATAAATAAGGATTAAATAATTTTATTAACAAAAGATTAATGAATAAATATTATAATAAAATAACTATAATATAAGTAGAAAAGAAATTAATATTTTTAATCATGTTCTCAAGAAAAATGGTTTTAAATGTAAGTGGTGTTATAAAAAAATGTTGGACTCTATATGTTGATAAAACATACACAAATTTATTAAAGAAGAGTTGCTAACATATACAATATGAATAATTCTTAATATAAAATAAAATAAAAAAATTCATCTAAAGTTTTATAGATCCTAAGTATCTCCTCTATAAGAGCACTCTATCTAAAATGGTATCTACTTAGCTTTTGGAACCTTTTATTTGGGTATAACATTTAACTCTTTATGAATAACTATAATAAACAACATGGCCCAATGTTTCATATAACATTAAGGTCCTAAATCGACCTTTGGTCATGGTCTTAACTCTTTATACAATACCATTACTATCATAGGAATAAATAAGAAAAATAAATAAAAGATCTATAAAACAAAAGCATCTCATAATCAATATGAACATTTACTACTACTGCTACTCCTGTTGCTTGATATTCTATTATTACTACTACTACTAATAACAACAACAATCTATCTACAATAACAATTACATGTGCAAACATCTTATATTAATTAAATATTATAAAAAAATAGTAACTGGCCTTCAGATGATGAGAATATGAGAAAATATTAAATACATGTATTAAATTTAAAAAATATTTATAATAAAACATGTCAAAAAATAAATTAATAAATAAGTTATTATCCATTAAAGTTTATGAATATTATAAAATCCAAGTAATATATATGTGAACATTTAATGTAGGGTCCGGTAAATAGAATTCAGTTTAAGATTACACACATTACTTTTATTCTTTTAAAAATTATTCCTATATAATGTACGATTCATTTCATTCCAATTATATTTAGTTATGGTATAGATCATATTTTTAAAAAGCAATAACAAGATTGTTCAAGTGAATCCTGAGGATAATTACGTCACAGGTTCCCAAGATGATTAAATTTCAAGTTGTTTATCCTATTAAGAGGTGAGGGATGAAATTCCATTTTATTGATTTCCAAAAGATTGCTTTTGTAGAAATAGCAAAGCAAAATCTTTGAATTAAATCTAAATTAAGTAGACAAAGGAAAAATCCATTATTTTTGACGTAGCAATATGTTAATAATTTAAAATTTTAGTGAAGGCTCCCATTTTTCGCTGCATATTAATAATTTCCGGGTTAGATGAAAATTTATTCTATTTAAATTATTGGCATAATTATATAAGAAATTAACTATTACGATATTATTTAATTCTATTTGATAATGATGATCGCAAAAGCTCGCTTCTATCTCTGAAACTGAATGCAAAATGCTTCCTCTAGGCAAACATGTTAAGCAACAAAGTATCCACAATAACGAATTTAAAGATTTATAGCTTACAAAGTTTATATGGCAAGTTTCAACAGAATAGAATCCCAAATTTTTTAGAGCACCTTCTTATATACCATTTGACATGTGATCAATAAATGACATAGATTCGAACTCTTATTTCACTCAAATTAAATTTATATACAAAATATATGGGTTGACATAGCACTTAATTCCATCCAAATGAACAAGTTCTTCCTCATACTTTAATAAGCGCCAAAATCAGCTATCTTTTCCCCCACATGCAAAACATTTGAAATAAAATTATTCTTAAACTATAATTACAATTATTTACATTTATTTTAACGCTGAATAATATATTTACATTTTTCGTATCAAAATAAATAAAATTTAACCTTTAAATTTATCTTCTCATAATGTTGTAAAATTTCCTATTATATTTCTATGGTTTTATACTATTCTTTTTTTCAACATATCAAAGGATTATTTTAAATATAAACACCCACAATCACATCTATGCACATTTAAATATTATATGTAGTGATTTGAAATTAAGTAAAAATGACCAAAATTATTATTATGTTCCATCAATTTATTCAAATTAATAATGGATATTTAATAAAATGTTTTTCAATGAGATGTTGGATTAACAACTTAAATTTGTTGATGAATATTTTCTGTAAATTTTGAATTTAGTCGAGATTTTAAAATTTCGATATACGTTTTTAAAGTTTACGTTCGCCATATTGGATTTCCTAAACAATGCTACACACATACATACGATATTATTTTATATTATGCTTATTACTAAAAAAAAATCAGACATGTCATAAATAATTTTAAGCTTTTAGGGTTAGTGTTATAATATATATATAGATCATGTGTGAAATCGTAGATGGCAGTAATACTTTTTCAGTTGATAGAGACAAAATATCATACAGTTTACAACAAATTTATAGATAAAATTTCATTTGTTAATAAGAATATAAAATAAGTAGATAATACTTATAATATGTTTTAAATATATATAGGAGAAGTTAATAAAAATTTTCATAAATAACAAAGTTTAGCTTAGTGCTTTTGGAGTATGTTTACTCCATATTCGTAGCCATTATTATAATGAATGCAGATTTATGCAAATCATTATTCTGTCTATTTTTTAGATATTGTAAAACAGGCATCCTTTCGATTGATGGTATTTGGATAGTTTGCAATGGAATATGCTTCTTTTATTTTTCTTTTGGTGTCATTTCTTTCTTTGCAGACAATTTAAAGAACATTTTAAAATGTGTGAATTTGAATATTCTATATCACATCAGATCTACAATGGAGTAGAAATGTTTAATACATTAAAAATTTTTTTTTTCTATCCACATTTTATTGCCATTTTCAAAAATATTACGTTGGCATTATGCCCTGAGAGATTTAGAACAGTGATAAATTTTTAGCCATGGCGAAAAAAAAAAAATCAAAACAGTAATCTAGTTTGGCCAGTTGAAATGTCCTGTTCAAACTATCTTTGAGAGTTTAAAGATCAGATGACTTGTAGAAAACATCTTTCTGTATCTTGGCAGTATTCTTTCAATATCAGCTGGGTAGCATAAACTTTTCACAAGTTTAATCACTTGCCAATGAATATATATAAATAACATAATTAGTAGCAATTAGGAGTTGTATTTGTATGATTTAATTTATTCATATGTGCAGTAATTTAACATTGTCCATACAACTGTGTGTTGTCATTAATTATAAATTTCTTACATACACAGATATCTGTATATCTTGTATACACAATGATTCCATAATAATCATTTAATTATACAGCCAGCATTCTGCTGAAGACTGATATATTCAATATATCAGCACATCCCTGAGTAGAACCCTACAGGTTTTTATATCAGTTCTTTCTGCATAATAGAAGCACAGTATTTTTTATAAACATTCAAAGATATGCAGGTTGTATGTAAATTTTTCTAGTGTGTTAATAATAATGATGGGTAAAAATTGTCTAAACACAATTACAAAAATTTAATAAACTTTATTTACATTTTAATTATATACATGCCCAGACAGCCCATTCCTCCCCTCAAACTAGAAATAATTTTACTAAGTTACAAAAAATATCATGTAGTCGATTAAGTCTCTGACAATCTCAAACAAGTCTTGATTCTTCTACACCCTGATCAGTTATTTTTTCTTAGGCTGTTTTGTTGATGATAGATCCTTGACCAGTTTTTCTACCCAATCATCTGACTGAATACTTCCATAAGTGAAATATGATTCCTTTGTCTGGCTATTAGTGGGCATTTTCTTATTTTGCATGACTGAGGATGAATTAGCATACTTGTCTTTATAAGAATTATATTTTTTACTAGCTAATGCTCTGTGGGCACTATCTGTTTCTGACATCTTATAGCTGATATCTTATTCTGATAAGGCCCTAAATGATTGATACATGTCTTAGTAATTGTTTTCCATTTTCCAGTTAGATTAATCTTATTTGTTTAGCTAATATTTTTATTATCATATCAGGAATCCATTTTTTCCTAAAATTTCTCTTATCCAAACTTGCTCACCAAGTTTAAAATTTTTGAAGTCTAAATTATTTTCACCAATTTCATTATTAGCTAATAACACTGATAGATGCTTGTGAATTTTTGATGCATTTAACAACTCTAATCTGTGTCTTCATTGTCAATAGGCATGGTGTAAAATGTTGCATCTATTAGCACTTTATTTATATTCTGGTATACTCTTTTATTCAACATCAGTTATTATGCTGAATTCCCTTTTTGGCTAGACCATCAAATTTAGGATGACACAGTCATGTGAAAACCTGATGTATTCCCTAGAGCCAAAAAATCCTAAAAAAATTTGTGATGCAAAAGCAGTTCCATTGTTGATTACAATAGTTTCTGGTGATTCATGAAGATTTTTTTAATGACCTGGTAATACATTCTGTGCTGGTGTTTTTGATAAGCTTATACTCCTTTTAGGATGAATCTATAGCAATTAAAGAGATGTAATCATTCATTGGTCTGACATGGTTGTACTCTGTTCTATGATTCAGTATATTTTGACCATCTTCCAATCTTTTTGGAGGCAAATTAGTGATGGATTGACATTCTAAACAATTCTTCATTGTTTGCTTTATTTTCATCCATACTATTCATGGGTTTCCCTTATGAAGTAAACTGAGCACTTGTTTTTAACCTTTTGATGGTATGAATGCATTATCAATTATAAGAATGGAGTCATTGTTTGTAGACAAACTTATATGCAAATTCCAAATAGATTTTGGACATATTTTGCCCATCCATTGTTTATCCAATTACACAAAGTTTTATATCCAGGATCATTTCTAGTCAAACTGGCAATCTTAGTACTATTCAGCATTTTAGGGTTCATGCTATATAGTTTATTTCTGTAAAATTTTGCTTTGACTCATGACTATTTGGTAAACGTGATAGGGCATTTGCTTGACCAATTTCTTAATTGACTTCCTAGTCATAGGCCATTAATAAATTTATCCAACAAATTAAATGTTGGATGAAATATTCATGAGTATTCTTATTATTGCTGAAAATTCCTAATAATGATTCATGAGCTGTATATATCTAAAATTTACATCCATATACATATTGTGCCCTTTTTTAATAGTACCCCTATCCTAAAATAAAATTGAGAATAAAATTTTGTGTTGTATAATTTTAAATGTTATTAAATCAAAAAGATAGGTGTTTATTAAGTTGGAAAAAGCAATTAAAATTTTAATTATCAGAGGGTTTAAACTTGGGCTTAGTTAATTTAAAAGTTATAAAGGATATGATGTAATATATAGGGTATATGAACACAGACTTTCACATGACCCACCACTCTCCAACCTATCTCATAACACTGATACACTTGAACACATATATGTTGAAAAGATAAATAATCACCAATATATGTATTTCATGCTAAAACAGCAATCATCAGTTGATCCAGATTATCATCTGTACACATATATGCTATAATTGCTCAGATGGATGGATGGTTGAAGAGTTGGAGTGTGGAGTAGATTGAAGCCTGTCCATTAAAGTATGAGGTTTGGCTATCCTAATACATATCTGAGCAATTATGACATATATGTGTAGAGATGATAATCTGGACCAACTGATGATTTCTGGTTTAGCATGAAATATGTATATTGGTGATTATTTATCTTTTCAACATATATGTTCATGTGTATCAGTGTTATGAGATAGGGTGGAGAGTGGCGGGTCATGTGAAAGTCTGTGCTCATATACCCTATATATTAAAGGATATGATGTGTAAAATAATTAAAAATATATATCAGAAATAGATAATCTATAAAGTCATTATATAGCTACAAATGGGTAAACAGTTGATATTACTTAAGAATATAGTGAAGTTCAAATTTTAGCTTGTAAACAAACATGTGTTATATAGATAATTCTTTGTCTGCACATTTTATTTTATAAAAAAGTCGATTATTTTTGTTTGTAGCTAAATTTTAAATGGTGTTTAAGAATAAATAAATACTATTTATTTTACAAAAAATACTGATCTAAACCAAAAAAGTAAACTGTATTCAAATTGATTTCTAGAAAAATATATATATATCTTTATTTAAAAATGTTTAAAAAACAACAAAAATTTCATTTTTTAAAAAAAAAACAACAAAACCAAACATTTATAGCTAAAATAAATGTTTGAAAACAGAAAGGAGAAGGTAATAAAATTAACCAATAAAAAATAGGCAGACAAACTTTCATTAAAATTGGAGAGAGAATGGAATTGAAGTTATGACAGATGGTGGAACAAGAAGTTAGTTTTTGATTTTTATTTTGAAAATGTATGATTAAAACCTCTTTAAATATTGTTGTTTTTAAACCAAGAAATATAATAAACATCAACAACAGATAATTTAAAAAATAATAAAAAGTTTTCATCTTTCACTTTAATATTAAACCATTATTATTTATCAGAATATAATAAATTTGACCTCATTTCATAGATATTTTTGTTTAGAAATTAAATAAATTTTAAAAAATCACATTTGATATTAAAACAAAGTGCTGTCTCATCATCAAATTTCAGGTGGAGCACTTTCAATTTGCAAAATGAACAAAATCTTCTTTGATGATTGTTTTAAAAATCTGAATGAATTACTTTCAATAATTAGAAAGTTGATCAAATTATGCTTTAAATGTTTACAATTTATTAGTAAATTTTACGATATTGCTAAAGATTATTACAGATTGTTTAGTGATGACATTTTCTAGACTGTTGAATTTACCACAGTGGTAATCACTATAGTGATATAACTCGGAATAATATAACCTTTTATATTTAAAAATAAAAAATTTTTGTATTAAATAAATATGTAATAATATATATTTTTGATTTCCAATAATTATTATACAATTTCTATACAAAAATAATCATAAACTTTCCACAAAATCAAGTTTTTAGATTATCGTAATATTTTCTCGAAGTAATCATGCAAAGTAGATGTCCATCATCATAGAGTTTATGAACCTTTGAAGACCTACTTATTTCATTATCCTGACATCTTTTGAATTTTTTTGAAATTAAAATATTAGACAAAAATATACGCGAATTTTAATGCTGTAAAAAAAAATGTTTAAGAAATTTCTCAGTTGAGGGCAAAAAATGAAAATTCAATTTCTTGACCTTTGCCTGAAAAAAATAGTGTAATGAAAAACTGCATATTTACAGAAGGAAATCCTTTCTCTTTAATTACATATAATCCCTGCACTTAGTAAATAATATTGAATATTATCATAGTTTTTAATAATTCGTAATATTAACATGTAGTAAATTGAAAAATTTTGCGAATGTTAACATATGAAAAAAAATAATGGATGTAAAAGTGAATAAAGAAATATCTTCAAGATCTCAAACTATGACACTTTAGATTGGCCTACATAAATTAGAACGTAGGTTTAAAAATAAGATGGCTATTCTTATCTTTAAAAAAGTCTCTATCTTATGTTTGAGAATATCTTCAGTACTCAGCATGAGGATTGTTGAGCTATTATAAGATTAGTACAGTGCATATATGAAACATAGAAATTCTTTCTCTTTAATTAAATATTACATGTATAAATAAATTAATCTACCAGTAAAACAAAATTAAAAGAAAAAAGCAGTCAACTATTTATTTTCACTTCTTTTTTTGCATCATTTTCAAAAAGGACAATTACCATCTATTACCATTATATTGTTCATTTAGCCCCTCTTGAACAATTTTAATACTCTCTTTCTCTAACCAATTCTGGCATTTTTGAATAATGTAATTCTTTGTTTTTCTTTGCTTTTTTAAAATCCTATTATGCTATCAAAACAATTTGTAGGTTATTTGTAATTTTTATACTTATTTTTCTCATTTTACTTTGTTTGCATTTCTTTATAAATTGATATATATATATATTGAAACAGTAAGGTCTGCTTTGCAGATCTTTGTTTCACCTTTTCTCACCTATTTCCTAACCTCATACCTTAGTTTGAACCCCAATCTATCGTAGTGTGTCTGCAATACGCTTACATACCGAAAATCCCGTGTAATTTTAAACCATGAGTACAATGCTTGTATTATATATATAATTCATTCCCAAATAAATAAAAGATTATAGATTATGTATATGTTCACATAATTTTGATTTATTAAAAAGTAGGTTATATAAGTCGTAATTGTGCACAACACTATGATATGCATTTTAAAACATATCAAAATTATAAATTGTTAAAGTTATTTTGTTTGAATCTATTTACAAATATATTATCGTCGTAATATATTTTGATTTAAAATAAAATTCATTTAGTAAATATTCGTTTAGTAAATAGATTCAAATATTGCAATTTAAAAGTAAAGAAATTTTCGTTTAATTTAATAAAAGTCATTCCAAATATTTCTGTTAAAATAAATGAGGGACAATAGTTTAATTAGTTAATGTTATATAAGTTTATCTAAAAACAGCAGATGTCCACTTAAGGTTTTCTTTAATTAGTAAAAGTAATTTTTAATTAAATCTAGTTTGTAATTCGAATGTCGACAGGGAAATTAACAAAAAAAATTAATTAATGTTGAATTCCTTTAGACATTCGGATAGATTTAATTACAGCTGATAAGTCCAATATATTTTTGTAATGCTCCAGGGCAGTTCTATTATAAAATTCTACTATAAAAAGGAGGGTTTTCTTTTGTTCTCCATTCTAATGTTTCTAAGAGGAATCATTCTGAGGTCTAATGTTTCTAACCAAAATTCTTGTAGTAATTTGTAAATCTTGACATGACGGAGTAGAGCGCAAGAAAACTATTTCTTTCCGAAATGGTCATATGCTGCCATAGACCATCGGAAGTTATCACACAAGGAACCCCGGAACTGCTGCTGCTGTCAAAAATATGAACATTTCCAGATTTTGCTGTTAAATTATATAAAAACCTGCCGACCATCAAGCTACCTAAAAATGCTTCTCCAGAGGTAATCCTAAATTGACCCAAGAGCTCTTGTGATAACTAACATGCTATAGCTATTTTAAATTGTTTTCTGATATTTCACATAAATTCATTATGTATTCCTTTAATGTGTTTAAATATACTCAACATTTTGCTCTCTATCCTTGGGTTAATATTTTCTATTGATTAAGCTTTCTGTTATTTTATTATGATAATGTGTCAGAATCATCTTTGACCGAGTGAATTATTCCCTTTGATGAAAATAAGATGCCACTATGAAGACATATTTTAAATTTCTAAATAATTTTCTAATTTTATTATCTTGCAAATCACTCGTTCGAGGGCGATTCTATTCTTTAATATATAATATAATCACATAGTTTAAAATCTACATGTTATTGATTTTAATCTAATATGAGAGTATGTGTGAGGTCAATGATTAAATGTGTCCCCTAATGCATGATTGCGTATATAAATCTATACTTACTTTTCAAACCCGCAAGCATGCATTTTTCTATTTTAATTACCGTGTTCTACTTTAATTACAAAGTTCATCATTGACGTCGAGAATGTGTGGACCCTGTTAACCCTTAAACCGCTAATTATATTGGTTGTATGAGGTAAAAATCAAATCTTTTAATTGGCCAACTCACAAACTGAAGACAAAGCCTATTGTTAAAACATATTTGCCTATAATATTAAATTCAACTCAGATACGTTTATAAAAAGTATATTACTAATTTTTCAGGTTATGAAAGTGAACGAAAGTTCTTTCAAAAATAAATTGTTATTTATTTATTATAAAATATTCAATTTCGGCAAATTAAAAGCGAACGTATAAACAAAAAAATGCTGACGTAAATGCTTTTTTTTCAATTTTACGTTATGGAAAAATAAAGATTTCTTTTTGCTAAATCTTAAATATTTTTACTGAAATCTTCAATATTTTTCGAAAACAATTTTGTTTTTTTAGTATACCCTGTGAAAATGATTTTAATTTCCCAGAATATACTTTTTTTAAACCTAAAATCACATTCGAAATGAAAATCTCCGCGTTTTTTTTATTTTCTTTGATCAGGCGGTTTCTTTGTTCGTTCCAGCCAATCAGAATGTCTTTTTCGGCTGAGAGCTGGCTGACAGCCAATCACAGACAAGCTTCTTTGTTTGTTTAGCTTTAAATGCGGTTTTATTGATTTTTTACTTGTAAAATAATTCAGAAGAGGGCACCATCTTACAGAACTTTTAAAAACCTAATCAATAATTGTCAAACGAATATCCTAGCATTAAAAATAACGGAATTAGAGTGACATCAGCTGTCGACGAGAGGCCTCGTAAAAGGCGGGAAAAGGGTTAAATGAATTTCTGTGAATTTGATTGGGAATTTCTCTTAATCCAAGTAAAACCCATTTAATATGTTTTATATACACTAGTATCGTATTGCTGGTAAATGAATTGGTTGTTGAGACCGCTTTGTTTTACTTTTCCAAGGATTCTTTACACGGCCAAGTCCGTTCTCTTTGCGATTTCCAGGCAGTGTATCCACAAATGACGCACCTGGGAATTAAATGCAATCGTTACCCAGTCGCTAAGTTTCAGCTGTTCATAAAATACTTTCCTAAGGGTTAGCGGCGAGATGCCCTCCATAATCATTCCGGATATTCAATATTGTTTTATTTTTATATTTATTTTACAAAGCATCCATGATTTAAACATGTCACCCCCTCCAACTTTAATAAATTCATTATCAGCAATACTGACCCCCCAATGTAACTTTATTATTATTATTATCGAATAAATGCTTTGATCACATTCCCATTTTGTTGGTTAGTAACCTTTTGTCCATGCTATTCTCGAAATCAATAAATATTTTAGAACACTTAATTTTCAAATATTTTCTTAGACTTGTATAATTGCTTAAAGCACCTCGCACATGTTCCTATCTTATCAAGCACATTATCGTAATGCTATTAACCCGAGGAATAGAATATATCATTTTGCTTTAAAACCTTTTGTCATTCATTAGAATATAATGCCAATGATTATTTAATACACGTCCCTGTCTCATATAAGCAGACAGTGGCGTTATATATATAATTTGTATAAATAAATTTTGTGAAATTATTTAAAACTAAATTTGATATCTTATTTTATTGATTCCTATCACTATCTCGGTCTACATATATATATATATATTTTCTGCATTTCTTTTGTAAATCCATAGACGTTAATTAGCCACCCAAGCTTCTTTTAGTAGAGTCTTTTGTTTCTCCCTGACCACCAGCCACCAGTCAAAGGTTATACTAGTAGTGGCATCAGATGCATTATCACGTAGATGGTGCTGTGAAATTTGATCATTAGATTCGAACTTAGTATATCTAGAAGGCAACCCCTCCTAGAATGTTCAGTTTCATGTCTGGGGTTTGAATTCTGCGTGTTAGCGATATAGACGATTCTGACTGTTACATAGTATTTTTTTTCCCGGTCCATGGCTTGCCCAAATGTGGAGCCTCGATTATTTAAACACCCACATCCCTGTAGATCTTAATTATTTAAATGCCCACATCCCTGTAGCTTAATTTTAGCATTTTGTTTCGTATTTAATCACTCAAATCCTTTATATTTTTGATAAATATAATATTTTCAAACTCTATATTATCTATTTGCATAAATATTTCATGTTTTGTTTGACTCGGGCATTCAATTACTTATTCTATAGAATCAAAACTTGTCCAAACATACTATAGTGCGATATGAGCCATCAGTATTTATCTGTATTTGTGGTTTCACTTAAGTCATGCTTATATACGCATGGCATGAATTACTTAAATATTGTCCCAAGTGAATATTGTGACAATCTATGAATATTTCAAATATTGTATTTTTCTATCAAAATAAAGTTTCATCAGCTCAATGTGCAAGATAGCATAATAATAATTTTGTACGGTAATGACCTAGATATAATAGGCTATCGTATGGAATTCAAAAATTCAATAATAAATAAAATGTTGTAATCAATAAAAAATGCGAATGTTTTAACGAGTGCCCATAGTTAAATGGAATAATTATTAAAATTCATTTTGGGAAGCTAACAGTCTAGGGATCCTTTTAACTGGTGACATGGCACCCAAGGGTAATTTCATTAAATGGAGTTACTTCTATAATAAATTTTGTCACCAGGCTAAATTCTTTTGTATAATTTGTTTTTTCCACCGTGTGTAAATTTTTCTTAGACCAAATAATGAGACATGAATCAGATCAATAATTATGTAAATAAAAATATATGTATGCTAATCTTAAATAAGAAGGAACGAAATAAGTATACCCGGATCTAGCGAATGTTAACATATATAAATAAAATTGCTTGAGTTTAAAAATATATATGTTAGCGAAATATTTTGACAAATAGAATTTAAGAGATTTTTATATATACGGGCAGTTAAAAATATATATGTTGGCAGCAGATCTAAACAAGAAATTTTTGCAGTAGTAAAAGGGTAGTAGTTGGGGTTTTTAGTGATAAACATAAAGGCAGTAATTAGGCCAACAGAACCGAGAGGGAGATAGCCTATTTTCCATTAATAAGATTTGAAATCAAACATAATAGTAATCGCAGAGAGTCAAACAAGGAAAAATAATAATAGTATTTTTTTAACCATATTAGTTTTAGTAAGCTCAATGTAAAACAGTTTAAAAATTTTCTTTATCAGTGCTATACATTGTGTTTTAAGAGTACACCTATTCGTTAAAAAAATTTTTTTTAGGATATATTAAATAATTAGCAATAAAATAAAAGGAAAAAAATCATCATCATCATCGATCACGATAATCATCTAAGGCCATGGATAATATGAACAACAACCACGATGATCAAGAACCGGACCCATCCGGATTTCTTAAATCTCCTCCAATAAGTATGAGACCTGTCCAGCAAACAAGCAAGGAAGATTCCAATCTGGATTATCTGGTGGAATTATATAAGAGAAGCGAAGAGAGGGCAAGAAAGCAAGAAGAGGAAGCCAAAGAAAAGAGACGGAGTATAAAATGTTTAACAGGATGCTCCTTGATGAATTGGCACAAGTGAGAGAAGAACATAGGGCTCTCCAATGGAAACTGGAAGAATACTGCTCAGGAAATCGAAAAAAAATGAGCGAGTGCCGAGATCAAACTGAGCCAAAATTAATACAATACCTGGACAATGAAGTCCTGATAGTGAAAACAGAACCTGACGATACAAACAGTATCAACGAGGCAGTGGACCTAAACCAAAGATGTCAGACCTCTAATGATAATCTACCACCTCCTCAAGTGCATAGTAGTGAGATGGATACAATCCACAGGACCCTAATTCCAGACTTCGGGGTTCAAACCCAACTTTCTAAGATATTAACTGTTAAAATATTTCGAGGAGAAATAGGAGAAAAACCCCACCCACACCTGGATAGCCTGTGGAATTTCTTTCAATTTTATAAAACGGTTCCGCATGAACAGACTGCTATCACTAGCCATCATTTATATGGCTATGCAAAAGATTGGTGGGGCATGTTGGTGAAAAAACCAAACAACTTTGCGAATTACGGTAGCCTGTTATTAAGATATTATTGGAGTGAGGATCGGCAGAGCAGGATTCTAAATACCATTTGCCAGGAGAAGTACGGAATGATCAAGAAAACACACACGCAATTTTTCATTCGTCAGGTCAATCGCCTTCGATCACTTAGCATGTTTGCGTTTTCTGATACTCATATTATACGTACTGTTCAACAGAATATGCCATTACTGATATAACAGCTGATGGCAGGCAGCAGAATCAAAGAGGTGGAGGAAATGGCCGAATTCTTAACCACTCTGGATTTCAATCCCTGGGCCAAAGAACTGCCAGACAAGGTAAAGAGACCTGACAATCCGAGACTGCAGTCATCAAATTATAAAAGCAGCTATTACCCACCAGACCCAGGATTATAGTAGTTTTTTTTAAAAACAAAACCACCAAAAAAAAAGAAATGGACACGTCACAGGATAATATAAAAAGGAGATCAGATATAAACAATGTTAATCTATTAGATTTGTTAATTAAAATTTTGTTGCAATGATAATAGAAAATGTTCGCTAGATGGTAGATTTATTAATATGATCCGGGTATATAATTCAGTTTCGTTTCATTATATTTATATCCTGTACATTATGGGTTATCTTGTAAATTTTTTTTATGCAGGCTTCATAGGTGGACACCTGTTGTAAGATCTTTTTTTTTAACATTTTTTTTTGTTCCATCACTAAGGAAATGTGAAACAGTAAGGTCTGCTTTGCAGATCTTCGTTTCACCTTTTCTCACCTATTTCCTACCCTCATACCTTACTTTGAACCCCAATCTATCGTAGTGTGTCTGCAATACGCTTATATACTGAAAATCCTGCCTAATTTTAAACCACGAGTACAATGCTCGTACTATATATATAACGTATTATATATATAAAAGATTATAGATTATGTATATGTTCACATAATTTTGATTTATTAAAAAGTAGGTTATATAAGTCGTAATTGTGCACACACTATGATATATTATAAATTGTTAAAGTTATTTTGTTTGAATCTATTTACAAATATATTATCGTCATAATATATTTTGATTTAAAATAAAATTCATTTAGTAAATATTCATTTAGTAAATAGATTCAAATATTGCAATTTAAAAATAAAGTAATTTTCGTTTAATTTAATAAAAGTCATTCCAAATATTTCTGTTAAAATAAATGAGGGACAATAGTTTAATTAGTTAATGTTATATAAGTTTATCTAAAAACAGCAGATGTCCACTTAAGGTTTTCTTTAATTAGTAAAAGTAATTTTTAATTAAATCTAGTTTGTAATTCGGATGTCAACAGGGAAATTAATAAAAATTAATTAATGTTGAATTCCTTTAGACATTCGGATAGATTTAATTACAGCTGATAAGTCCAATATATTTTTGTAATGCTCCAGGGCAGTTCTATTATAAAATTCTACTATAAAAAGGAGGGTTTTCTTTTGTTCTCCATTCTAATGTTTCTAAGAGGAATCATTCTGAGGTCTAATGTTTCTAACCAAAATTCTTGTAGTAATTTGTAAATCTTGACATGACGGAGTAGAGTGCAAGAAAACTATTTCTTTCCGAAATGGTCATATGCTGCCATAGACCATCGGAAGTTATCACACAAGGAACCCCGGAACTGCTGCTGCTGTCAAAAATATGAACATTTCCAGATTTTGCTGTTAAATTATATAAAAACCTGCCGACCATCAATCTACCTAAAAATGCTTCTCCAGAGGTAACCCTAAATTAACCCAAGAGCTCTTGTGATAACTAACATGCTATAGCTATTTTAAATTGTTTTCTGATATTTCACATAACTTCATTATGTATTTCTTTAACGTGTTTAAATATACTCAATATTTTGCTCTCTATCCTTGGGTTAATATTTTCTATTGATTAAGCTTTCTGTTATTTTATTATGATAATGTGTCAGAATCATCTTTGACTGAGTGAATTATTCCCTTTGATGAAAATAAGACGCCGCTATGAAGGCATATTTTAAATTTCTAAATAATTTTCTAATTTTATTATCTTGCAAATCACTCGTTCAAGGGCGATTCTATTCTTTAATATATAATATAATCACATAGTTTAAAATCTACATGTTATTGATTTTAATCTAATATGAGAGTATGTGTGAGGTCAATGATTAAATGTGTCCCCTAATGCATGATTGTGTATATAAATCTATACTTACTTTTCAAACCCACAAGCGTGCATTTTCCTATTTTAATTACCATGTTTTACTTTAATTACAAAGTTTATCATTGACGTCGAGAATGTGTGGACCCTGTTAAATGAATTTCTGGGAATTTGATTGGGCATTTCTCTTAATCCAAGTAAAACCCATTTAATATGTTTTATATACACTAGTCTCGTATTGCTGGTAAATGAATTGGTTGTTGAGACCGCTTTGTTTTACTTTTCCAAGGAGTCTTTACACGGCCAAGTCCATTCTCTTTGTGATTTCTAGGCAGAGTGTGTCCACAAATGACACACCTGGGAATTAAACGCAATCGTCACCCAGTTGCTAAGTTTTGGCTGTTCATAAAATACTTTCCTATGGGTTAGTGGAGAGATGCCCTCCGTAATCATTCCGGATATTCAATATTGTTTTATTTTTATATTTATTTTACAAAGCATCCGTGACTTAAACGTGTCACACCCTCCAACTTTAATAAATTCATTATCAGAAATACTGACCTCCCAATGTAAGTTTATTATTATTATTATCGAATAAATGCTTTGATCACATTCCCATTATGTTGCTTAGTAAGCTTTTGACCATGCTATTCTCGAAATCAATAAATATTTTAGAACACTTAATTTTCAAATATTTTCTTAGACTTGTATAATTCCTCAAAGCACCTCGCATATGTTCCTATCTCATCAAGCACATTATCGTAATGCTATTAACCCGAGGAATAGAATATATCACTTTGCTTTAAAACCTTTTGTCATTTATTGGAATATAATGCCAACAATTATTTAATACGCATCCCTGTCTCATATAAGCAGACAGTGGTGTTATATATATAATTTATATAAATAAATTTTGTGAAATTATTTAAAACTAAATTTGATATCTTATTTTATTGATTCCTATCACTATCTCGGTCTATATATATATTTTTTTTCTGCATTTCTTTTGTAAATCCATAGACGTTAATTAGCCACCCAAGCTTCTTTTAGTATAGAGTCTTTTGTTTCTCCCTGATCACCAGGCACCGTTCAAAGGTTATACTAGTAGTGGCATCAGATGCGTTATCATGTAGATGGCACTGTGACATTTGGACTTGAGATTCGAACTTAGTATATCTAGAAGGTAACCCCTCCTAGAATGTTCAGTTTCATGTCTGGGGTTTGAATTCTGCAGCGTGTTAGCGATATAGACGATTCTGACTGTTACAATATATTGCTTTAACTCCCCTCATATACATTTTAATAATTTTTTTTTTTAATGATTTCTTTATTTTCCTGACAGTTATTTTAAAAGATAGAGTTGTTGTAAAAGGTAGAGGAAATTAAGATCGCTGTGATGAAGATTGCAGGGCAGTTGAAACTGTCAGGAAAATAAAGAAATCATTAAAAAAAAAATTGTATTAAAGTAGGGAGTTAAAGCAATATATAATTTTTATACTTCTTTTAAATTTTCTTCTTTTACTTATTTCTAATTCCTCCTTTTTTTCAATAGCTATAAAAATTTAAATGTTCTTCTACATATTAAAATTACTTAGTGTAAAATGTTTTGTATTTCTTTGTAGTAAACATTCAAAATTTTTCAACATTTTTATTTTTAAACTGAATACAGTTAATCAATGGTGGAGTGATTGTTTAATCAACAGTAATTGTCAAATAAAAATCTCATAAATAAATTTAAAAAGTATTTTTAATATTGGATATTCTAAATGGCAGATAATGCAATAAAGTACAGAATCCTATAAATGATTAGCACAAGGGAAAAACCCTGAATAACATAATGTTCTTTTCACAGTTTTGAATTTTTTGATAGCCTCTAGAACAAATTAACATTTATTAGTTATAAGATTTCCATAAATTTCAAATTATTTTTTATAAATGAAAATCATTTTTAAAAATAATATTTCATCTTTGCAATTATATATATATATAAAAGTAATAAATATGCAAACAGAACAATAACTTTTTGATAAAACAATAGCAAATTTTCCCACAATAGGGACACTTAATGTAAGCTCTAGCCATCAACAGATGCTAGAAAATTATGCATTATAATCCCTATTCTGGAAATGCTACTGTTTTAACAGCTTGTGTAAGCATAAGAAAAGATGATTACATTTTAATGGTTTAGTTTTTTATGAGTGTGTATTGCCAGTCATTGATAAGGTATTCCCTTTTCAGCCAAACGTAACTTGTTTTATTATTTTGGTCTTTTTTAAAAAAAAGTAAATACTTTCAAATAAAGTCTGAGTTTAATCACAAATAATCTTACAATACTTCATATATATTTTGCAAAAATCAGAATAAATATACAAATAACTATAAAAAATATATGTTTCAAAATCTCTCACAAAAGCTCTTGAGCCTGTAAAAAAGAAAAAAATTAGAAATCAGTGATGTCATTGCCTTCTTTGTATTAGACTTCTCTGTACAATGCTGACATCTTAAAAATAAGTCAATATAATAGTATTTTAGTTCTCATTTTTGCCATCAAATAAATGCAAGTGCTAAGGATAACTGCAAAAAAGTAAATTAAAATTGAAACCACTGAAACACCAATAATGTAACAAAAGCTTATTTGTAATTACAAGATTCATTCAAACCTTTATATATATATTTTTGAGTGCATTTAAAAATAAACATTCAGACCTAATTTTTAAAGGTATTTGTTTATTATATTTTTATCTCTTTAAAAATTAAAACAAAGTATAAAAATATGTGTTGTCATATAAAATAAATGTTTTGATCATAAGCTATTTTACTTATATTGTTAATGTAATAAACGCCTGTAATTACAAACATTCAAAATCAAAAGTACTACCCATTATTATATATAAAAAAATAAATGCTAACTATAAATGAAAATTAAAAATGTCTGAGAAAAATAAAAAATTTAAAATCGGCATGCAAATTATTTAAAATTTGCATGCGCGATTTTAAATTTTTTATTTAAAAGCAACTCCATTTCGTAATAAAAATGTAATTAAAATTTAACAAAAATAAATGCTCTTAGAATATGACTCAGTTAAATGTGAATTTGAATAATTTCTTAATATTAGCAGAATCCTAAAAATAAGTAATTTAAGGATGCTGAAAAAACACAGGTTAAATATGAAAACTGTTTTAAAAAATATTTTAAATAAATAAAACAACTTCAAAATAGCGAATGATATTGTTAATATCTGTAAAAAAGACAAAAATGATAACACAGAATATTAGAGAGATTAAAAAAAAGAAATATGAGATGCTCATTAATTAGCCAAAAAAATGTATTTTTAGTGAAATCTGACAACAGTAAACTAAAATGTTTATTTCAAATTTGAAAACAATATTAAAGTGGTAGGTACCTATATAGTACGCATTCTCGTTGCCATTTTGAATTTTATAACTCACCCAAAATTCCTGCTGACACATTCAAGTGATAAATGATATCAATTATTAACATGTGGTTTCAAAAAAAGACAATTATAAAATCGTAATCAAAATGCAATTTACATTTGTTATAAGCCTATGAAAAAAATTAAAAGGCAATTTACATTTTCTACTTAAATAAAAAACATAATTAACCTACTTTTTATTAATATGTCAAAAGATTGTAATTTATAAAATATGAAATATGGCATACTATTTTTACAAATAATAGGATTTTAGTTTTTTCTTATCAGAAATTCGTTGTTCCTATTGATCATTTGAAGATTTTTAAAAAAAAGTAATGTAAACTCCATAATCTTATTAATATTGTTTTTAGTAGTTAGCTAATACATATTTAAGTGGTATATGCACTTGTGTTGACTGAAAATTATTGTACAATTTTTTTTTCAATACTTTGTTTCTTAACTAGAAGATAAAGAACACGGATTAATTTAAATTGGCTAGATGATTACAAATACATTAAATTTAAAAATAAAGTACAATTGTTATGTAATATGACCTTTATGCTTAGTATGCTTGTTGATAATTGATGTCATTTATCGCTTGAATTTGTCTGCAGGGATTTTGGGTGAGTTATAAAATTCAAAATGGTATTGAACGTGTACTATATCAGCACCAAATGTTTTTTTTTAGACTTAAGCAGAAAATCAAATGTGCAATGTTTTAACAAATACAGGAAATATGATAATCTTAAGGATGATTACAACAAAGATAATATCAAGTATTAATAAACTGAAAAATTACAACAGCAAATTACTTTGCCTAAGCTTTTTTTTTAAAAAAAAAAATGAAACGTCACTTTATTAATATTATCTCCACTAAACATATTAAAAAAAAGATGGAATAGTTTAGAAAATAAGGATTAAACTTTTAGTTCAATCAAAATGTAAACTTAAATTATTATTAGTTTTTAAATATATTAAAAACTTCCATTCTCCACACATTATTGAAACTCATGAATAAAGCAAAGTTTTATTCATATATTTCAAAAAAGTGTGATGAAACAGAAGGTTTAAGTATATCTAAAAATAATAACACACAAAGAAAAAGAGGAATGAATCTGGGCTAGAAATGATATGATAATCTCTAGTCTAACAAGTAGTTAATAATCACCAGTAACGTATTTATTTAAGTGCATGGTGCCGAAGATATAAGTACGAAAGTTTTATATTATTTAAATGATCTGTAAATTGAAATAAATATAAAAAAGGCATATGTAAATTGGATTAAGCAAAGAACAAGCAACTCTATAGATATTTACTTTACTTTTATTGTGGAAATAAAAAAAAAAATTAAAAATATATAATTTTATGAGAACAGAGATTTAAACAATTAGAAAAAAAAGCTGCAAGGTTTTGGAGATGCGTATTTAGAAAAAAGAAAACTTATAAACACAATATCAAAAACACAGAGATGTTAAAAAAAGTAATAAAAATGATTATATAATGAAGAAACTTAGAATAGAATAAAAAATGAACTGGATATTGAAACAGTAAGATTTGCCTTACCAATCTTAGTTTCGCCTTGCCTGCCTGTTTCCTACCCTCATGCCTTATTTAAAACCCTAATTTCATCGTATTGTGTGTGTACTGGGTATATTTACTGAAATCCCGCCTAAATTTATATGTATAATGGGGTGCCCGGGGTTTAATAATAATTAAAATTGTTTTTAAACGGTTTTATTTTCAAACCGTCGAGTATATATTACGTATATATGCTTGTACAATAAAGTATGTCACATATTCTCATCTACACACATACTGCGATAATATTTAAAAAAAAATATCAAAATATTTTATTTAAAAGTTGTTTTTGAATCGATTTATTTGTGATGTTATTTCGTTATAATTATTTGTCTTTAAGAAATAATATCACTGAGAAATATTTATGGAAATTAAATTCAGAAATAGTGTTTGATAAATGTAAAGTGTTGTAAAATATTATTCAAAAACATGTCATCATTTTTAAATCAGTGAGGGTAGAGAAAGAACAATAGTAGCTAATTTTAATCATATTGGCGCCAGTAGATTTGATGAGATAAAACAGTGTTTACGAACAGATTTTAATTAGAAAATGTAATCCGTGTTTTTCAAATGTGTAATAATTAAAGAATGGATTTCATCACCGCAGGGTTAGATGGTAATCAAGGAGAGACTATAAATAGGGCTGATTGATTGTAATTAGATGATTAGACAGAGTTATTAATTAAGCTACCTGATCGTGACAGTAAATCCAGTTGTAAAATAGTTTAACCTCAGAATGTCGGGGTAACGGGGCAATCGCTGTTTTTCCTCGGGATCCTGTGCCTCGGCCATCCGTCAGTCAAAATCTGATGTCCTGTCACCGTATCATGAAATCCAACTGAACCAGCCCTATGAAATGCTGCTCCTAAAATCTTCTAACTGCTGCCGCGGAACCATGAATCGAAGAAAACTCATAATTTTACTTAAGAACTTTGCTACAAGTTTGGAAATTCCCACGGACACAGTTAAAAGAACGAGGTAATTAAAATCAACCCGAGATCTCGGAAAACTTCGAGCTAAAGCTAACAATTTTGTATATTCTATAAATGTATTTATTTAAATGTTTTTCTAATGCATGCTGAATTTGTGCTTGGGTTGATCTTCTATTATATTTATAAATGTTTAATTTCAATGTGTTATTATGAAATGTATAATTAATTTCTTTAGACTAATGCGAGTTACGTAGGGAAGTTAAATGATGCGTGGTTGCCATCTTAGTTTATAAACCGCAAACACGCATTTCCCCCCCCCTTCCCATCGTTTCTATTTAAAAGTATCTCATATATATGTTTCAAAGTATATTTTGCGTATAAAATTTTGTTAAATGAATAGTTATTTATCTTAAGTTTTGTTGAGAGTCTGCTGGCCATCTAAATATGAAAGTCGAGAGCGAGCTATTACTGTTCCTTAATGAACTGCCAAATGTTTTACTAATTCTTATGAAAATTAAGCTGTGTTGCTAGTAAATATGCATGGGTGCTGGAATCCTCCTGTTGGCAAAGGTCATCATCGTTCAAATCTGTTTCCCCATATTTTACTCCGTGGTTCCCAGTCATGTGCTAAAATGGCACATGGGAATTATTTCACGTATGTCCACACAGTTACGAAGCTCCTGGGTGCGGGCCAGGCTTGAGCTGTGAGTGGGCTAGAGACGTCCCAAATAAAAGGCAGAATGCCTATCCAATGCCAAGACCTTTTGCCATCCTTGAAAGTTGCATACTCATAAACTGCACCCCTCCTCAGCATATACTCGCTAGCACCACCGTATATTTCCCTTTACTTATTAAAAGAATTCTATTCAAATGAATTTCAAATCCGTTCAGTGTAGCTCGATCTTATAATCTATTCGCGAGCGACTCTCGATCTCCATTTAAATCTTAAGTTATAAATGTTTTAGAATATTTCAAACTCTATTAGACTTTACGTGACTCGCATATGCCTACCGTGTCAATATATTATAGACATTTTATCTAAACGAACCCAAGTATGAGGTATCAGCCATTTTGTTTGTTTATTATATAACTATCCAATTTGTATCGCTAAATTATGTTATTACCAAATTATTAAAATCTTATTTATAAATTTATTTCCTTTTCTCTATTTATTCGGGGTGCAATATAAATTACATAGTCCATTAAACTTATCTTTGGCACATCTATAAGTTATTGTTAAATTAACCTAGGGCTATTTTAGATTTAGAGTCTTTTGTTTTCTCCCTGATCACCGGCACCGGCATGAAATTATATTATTAGTAGCATCAAATGTGTTATCACGTAGAGGGCGTTGTGGAGTTTGGACTTTGGATTCGAACTTGAGATTTCTGGGAGGTAACTCTCCTAGTGTTGAGTTCTATGTCCCGGGTTTAAATTCTATGGTGTGTTAGCGAGATAGACATGTTTTGACTGTTACAATATATATTTCTGATAAAGCCATTATGTAGAATGTCAGAAGAGATGATGAAGAATGAGAAAAAACAAAAAGATATAGATAACACTGATGCAGACAGCAAATGACATAAAAGTTTTAAAAAAAATTTCTGAATTAATGCATAGGATTTGACAATTATTTTCAGTTCCTTACAGTATTGAGGTGGAGTGGTGAAATCGAACTAAAGTGCATAAATCATGGTGGAATTCCTAAGTAATACATTGTTTTATTATTTTTTAATGTATCTGTTTTGTAATAAATTTATTTCTATCTATATAAGTTTACATACAATAAATGTACATATATTATTAATAATTAGATAGTCTAAATTAATTATTCAATATGTTGTTTTAATAAATAAATTAATGATAATATTTTAATTAGAAACATTTTTTTTTTACAAATACTTAAGAGCAACTGTTTATTTCTTCAAAATAAAAAATGTGTAAGAACAGAACAAATAAAAGTGCTAATCTGAAAGGAAAAACCATGGCAAAGTTTAATTATGGTCATTTTTCTTTTTTTAATAAAGTTTAGTTTTAACAAATCAGTATTATCTATGCCAGGCGGGCATCTTTGCTGCCAGATAGCTTGTGGAAGGTTCCTGTGCATACGCATGCCTAACGGCTGGAATTAGCATTTTTGATTTTGGAGTCCCTACCCCTGTATTTTCTGTGTGCTAACACAGAAACAGCACCTTTAGCGGCCATCATGCAGGTCAGGTTAGAGTACCATGTAAAAACTATATGCATGCCAAGTTATAAATTGGATTATGTAACACATATGAACAACGGAAACATCTTGGCCTGCTCTGTATTTGAATCCTAGTTAGATAAATGTTCTTTTCAGGTTTTAGGCAATATATTTATCAATACATATATAATTCTTAATTTAATTTTGCTTTTGTCATGAGAAATATTCTAGGCATGATTGCTATCTTCAGAAAATTAGCATTGTGTATATGGAAACAAGTTATTGAAAAAAATAAGGAAGCATTGATATTAATAATTCTAATAATATTTTGAATCCAAGATTTAGTACTTTATAAGTAGATATGTTCTAGAATTTTGATAGTTAAATAAATATATTTTCATTTTAATAATTGATTCCCATAAGTATGGTTTATTGCACCAAAAGTGCTCTCAGTTATTAATATTTAATAGTATATACAGTTTGCTTCACACATTGATGTAAATGTGTTTTATTATTTACACACACATATATAAATCTAATAAAACATTAAAAATGACAATATGAAATAATTACTAGAAGCTAATGTTAAATTTTAGCACTGTCTTTTTATTGCATCAACCAATTATCTCACAAAATGCCATCAGCTTTTTCAATTCTTTTAATATGGCAAGTATAGCCAGTGATATTTGCAAGTTTCAACATAATTTAATGAGAATGTTATTTAAGGCTTGAGTGTATTTAGCTTTAAGCAACTCATTAACTGTATGCAGTGGCAATGCAGCATGGCAATGACACTTCATTGAAATTTTGTGTTCTTTTTAAAATTGTGTAAAAACTACAAGCATGATGTCAACAGAAATCCCAGCATTCATTGCATTTTTAATTCTCTTTTTAGTAGCATATATTATGTTGAAATCTGAAAAAATTTGAATTTTTAATTAATATTTTTACTGTTAAGTTTATTTGATTTTTTGCTCAGTTTACTAGTTTTCATGGAGAAGATAAAGGCAGAAATTTTTAAATGGCAAACAGCCTACTAAAATGGATTAAAAATGTGCCAATAATTTGCATTTTAAGGCCTTTAAAATGTAATTAGAATATGGTCTGTAAGAATTAAAATTTTTTATTTTTAATTATTTGAATCGTAAATTTTTTAAAATTATTTGATAAATGGTATGTTTGCATTTGTATTGGAGTCTGTGTAGTATATAAATTATATAACATATCATTTATGCTCTTTATTATACGTATATAAATGCGTATTCAAATAACAACAAAAGTAGTTTATGTAATTTTGGGGCTCTGATCTAAGTTCACATAATCTTATTTTCTAGACATAATGATTCTCAAAAGGTTTAATAATTTAGTACATTTATATTATATATGTTTATATTTATATTACAGTCTTTGTGTTTGCAATTGCAAGGTTGTGTTTATATAACAAGTAATGTCTATAAATATAAAATTAAGGTATTATAGAGCAGTACAATGTAAATTTTAGGACTGATTATCAAATATACAGAAATTTTGCAGTTGACAAAGCAATCATAAAATTTACTGGGCATAGTACCATGTTAAAACATAAACACTTAAAACCAACAAAGAAAGAGTTAAAATGGTGTGTGGAGATAACAACATTACTTGTGTATATACCACATGGAATTGTATGGATGCCTTGGTACTCATGCTGTGGAGTCTGTAGTTTTGCCACATTTTGCATCACATTATTTTCAATTTTATAGCTAGCAAATGAGCTATATGCAAATAAATTATATCTGTGTGAAAAAATAAATATAACAAGATAGCATCACTGGTGTGCATAAAGAATATAAACATCACTAATGTACACAAAAATATAAAATGAAGAGATGAAGCTCATTTTATCAGTGATACAGACAATAACATACAATTTCTAGTTTTAGATAGACAAGAAACTAATTGCTATGATGACAAATGCATATCCATCTTCTGGAAATGATTTGTTTTGTATCTTTTATTAGGATGAATCTTTTTCTTACAGATGTCTTTGAGATTTGTCACCTTTGGGATACAAGATAAAAATGAAGAATTTTTATACAAATACTTTTGGAGATTCTGAAGCTATGCATTATCTCAGATAAGAAGTCTTATATATGGTTTGAAAAATAATTTTGTGAGGAATACAAAGAAATTATCAATGAAGATGTAATTTAAACTTAGTTAATGATAAATGAGAAATTATGAACAAACAATAAAGTAATAATTATGTAAGATGTTGAAATTTTTTTTTCTTATTTTTTTAAATGGTTACCACTATTTATATTAGCCTTATTGTTTTCATTAGTTTTTCTAGTTTCTATCAATGTAAAGCTTTTTGCTCTAACATTATGAAAACTAAAGTTATTATGAAAATTGTGTCTCAAGTCAGTTTTTTAAAATTTTAGTATGGTGCCAAGGGCGGTAAAACAGTTTAAGCAGTTTTCACATATAGAATCCCAACATTCATTTTAATATCCTTGCAAATTTCTAATTTATCAATATATAATAATAATTGGGAGTCAAAGATATTAACTCTTAGCAACAACTCTTTATTAAATTGTTCAACTACATATGTCATTGTCCCACTTTTATCAGACAAAAAGAAACTACTTAATAGAGATATTATTTAAGGCTTGAATATATTTTGATTTACACAATCTTCATATGGTAAAACCTGAGAATTCCTTTTAATATTTTTTGTAAATTTCTAATTCATTGTAAACATATAACAGATGATTAACATTTGAAAAGGGCATATAACCATGTGCCAAAAATGTTTTGTGTTAATTATTATTTATACATGTATATTGTACTCTCTTGGTCAGCTCTTGATTGCACATTGTCATATATTTACAGTAAAAAAATTTTTTTTCATTGTATAGGTTATTTATTTTATGGATTATTGATTGTTTTAAAGTTGTCACATGATATTATGTCTATTTTTAAAATACAAAGTAGCACATATCAAAATATAAAGTAATGATTTGCAAGTTTTATTTTTATCTTTTAGAAAAATAATTAGCAATTGATTTTCTTTTATCTTTCTTTTAAAATAACATGATATTGTAAGGTATTTATTAAAGTTAAAATTTCACCATTAAGTTAGTTACTTTCAAAATATATTTTATTCATTTATAGAGCAAGGTACATAATTGTGTATACAGGCAATAGTTAGAGCTGCTGTTAATAAGCATTGTCTGCAATGGGTCTACAGGGATACAGTTCAGATAGGATGGTTAGGAGGTAGATCACCCCATCCCTGTCATCATAGCAATAGGGGGAGGAATGAGTCCTGATAAACATACATGTTTGCTTTTAATAAAACAGTGATATTAGGTTTATCAATGTACTTTAATAACAATAAGTTTTAATAAGTAAATGACAAATTACATTTTGTGTGTGTGTGTTTAAGGGCATGTATTAATTTTAAAATTACAAATATTTTTAAAGATAATACCTGCCATTCAAATTATATGGTTTGTAACAGTATTTTAATTAAGATGAAGATGTATTTAAATTTTTTTATTTTTAAAGAAAAAAATAAGTCATTGTTATCATTTTATTATTTTAAAAATAAAGAGAAGACATATTGTCAGAGATGTTGACTTGTGTTTCAGTGATTTCAATAATCACTCAGTGAAACTAAAAGTATAAAGGTTGAGTTATAAAATGGTTATTGTATTTAAGTTGATTTCATTAATATGTAAATTAAAAAAATATATAAATAATCCATGCAGTCAATTTGCATACAATGAGTTGGATACAGTTTAAGGCTATGAATATGGAGTAAACAGACTCTGAATGTGTTTAATCAATATTAAAATTTATATTTTCACCTTTGTATGTTGAAGCATATTGTATTAATTATGAAGAACTGGTGAAATAAATTTCTTATTACATAGATATCTGTATATTTTTTAAAAAAAAAATGCAATATATACATTTAAAAAATGTTGAGTAAAATAACATAATAGAAAGATAAGTGGAAGTTTGATATTTTGTTCCCAGGGCAAAATGTAGATATTTTGAGGAGTTTTAAACAACAGCTAAAATGGGATTTGTTGTCTGCTGTAACATTCTGGAAATTTAAAAAAAAATACACTTGTTTAAAAATGAAATTGCATATGTCTAGTATATATATTGTAACTGGATGGGGAATTGAGAAGAACCTGGAATGATGGAAAAGGGATGATCATACCTGGGGTGATTGCAAAAATCATCATCCACCAAGTAAATTAAATTTAAAATATTAATAGCTTACAAAAGTAATTACAAAATGAAGTATTAATAATTTACATGAAGGTATATATAAGTATAAAATATTTTACAAGAGCATGAGATTAGAACATCAAAGAGAGACATCATTGAGAGATCAGCCAGTCACTCCTTATGTAACTATGATTAACTATAAATCCACTGGCATTATAATTTAAAAAAAAGTATAAGTAAATACTCAAGAGAAATAATCATCCATCATCATCATTGATGGGAATAAACAAATCAGTACAATACGTCAGAATAAAATCAACAGTCCATCTTGTGGCTGGATTTAAACAATAAAAAATATAAATCAACAGTCAATCTTGTGACTGGATTGGAAATGGGTCTTCTACAGACCAGGCTAACTATTGAGCCTTTGCCAGCTTGGGACAATTATTTAACCATTAATTTAAAAGCACAAACTAAGTACAAATTCATCAAATACATAAACAGAAAATCTAAACAATAATGCTGGCACATTTAAAACATGCTGATCATCATCAATGCTCTGGCCATTTAAGTACCATTAATGTACTGGCCAACTATAAACTTAAATTTTTAATGACTAAACTAAAATCAAATATAGTGCATGAGCTTTAAAGAGTATTCTCTTTTGCACCAACCAAGTTGATGATTGATCATTTCTGGATGCCCAAAAGCACTAAATACACATCCCCATTTATATATTCATCCCATGCACAAATCTAGCTCAGAGAACACAAGTACTATTACTGTATGTGACTAAGAGATGATGCAATACAATTTTAACAATTAAAATACAAGTTTATTATTAATCAAAAAATAAATGACATTTAAGGACTTATTGGATAAAGCTTCTGATTTTGAATAATACACAATAATAAAAGACATCACACTGTAATTTACAAGATTACTACAAAATTCAAGTTATTACATTAATTACATTACTTCTTAATAGGTACCTATAAACGCATACATATATCTGTACACAGACATGCGTTTTATAAAATATGATGAAAACATTTCAATTAAACATAAAATAATTATAAAAAAATATAATAAAATTTTACACATGTGTTATACTTAAAATAAGTATTGGTATTTGCAATATAATTGACAGATATATGCACACATACATGTGTATGCATGAAATTTCTGAACATATTTAACTTGTTACATACAAATATTTTTAATTGTCACATTTAAATGATATAAAATACATATATATTCCAATAGGTTCACTCAAAACATATATATATATCAGCACAGACTTGCATTATATTAATTTATTAACACATTCAATTTTCTCAAAATAATAAATGACATCAATTTTTACCTAAATGGGTCTATCCAACACGCATTGACACATAAATATGCACAGAGTGTAGTGCATTTGAGAAATAGACATATTTGAATAGTTATACAATAAATGATTTAATCATTATAGATTATATATCTCACTTTAAAATGTTATTTCAAAGGAATATGAAAATTATTTCTTTACAAAATACGCATAACAAATCGTCTTTTTTTTAGACATTTGACTCAAGCAAATTATTTACTTGTTTTGCTTTTAGTAGTTAATTTTTTTAAAATTTGTTTTAAGGAATATTAAAATAAAATAACTCACTGTAAATACATGCGACGTGTTTATCTGTGGTTCCTGCATTTATGGATAAACAGTAGCATACATACACCAATTTCTTCAAGCTTTCTCTTTCGTAAGCTTGGTTTTTTGTCCATCAGAAAAATAAAATTTTGGGCTGGTTGTCATCATATGTGATGTGTTTATCTGTGGTTCCCTGCATTTATGGATAAACAGCAGCATACATACCCCAATTTCTTCAAACATTCTCTTGGTGAGCTTGGTTTTTGGTCCATCAGAAAAATATAATTTGGGGCTTGTTGTCATCATCAGGGGAAAGTATTCACATAATTTGTTGGCATACCATTAGCTTCCTTTTGTAGTCCAAGCAATTGTCAAGCTGTCTTCTAGAACATATTTAAGCAGCTAGTTGATCCATTTGAAGTGACCCTGGCCTCATGAATCAAAACTCTGCAGTCTACTGGACTGTACTCTTTTAGATCTTTATAAGAGCTCTGTATAACTCTGCTACCTATTTTGTCCTCATTTTTTCCAGGCTATTGATTCAGAAGTGACCCAGCTTTAAGTAAATCAAAACTCCTGTGAGGGAAAATAGTAGCAGCTCCTGAATCTACTGTCCTGCCTTCAGCTATCTCAGTTCATGGTAGCCATTCTGCCAACTCTCTGCTACAGCCATCAACAAACTGCAGCTATCTATTTTGGTCAGCTAATTGCTGCCACTTACTCTAAAATTTTTAGTAGCCAAGCTGTTCTGTTCAGCACTTACAAAAAACTACTATCCAGACTGTTCTCTTCAAAAACCACTATCTAGACTGCAGCTGATATTTTTATCAGCCCTTTTATCAAATCATTTGAAGTGATAACAACATATTGATTGAAAACAGTTTTATTTTTATCTCTCTAATCCCTTGAAATCTACATACAAGTTTTAATTAATTAAAAACATTTCAAAAACAAGTATGGTGTTTTTACATTTCAAAATCAGAATAATAATAATACAATATTTATATTTATTCAGACCTTTTAAAAATTTAATTTATAAAACAATTTTTATTTTAAATCAGTTATTATTTTTATTGCAGTGAATGTAGAAAATATCTACTACAATTTTTGTCTGTGTTTATTTCTACTTTTCCTTTCAATTTTATATATATTTATGCACACACACTATATTATTGTGTGTAATGTAATCCAACTAGTTACATTATGAATGCCAAAAATCAAAATAGTAATTTGCCAAGGATTTAAAATAATATTAATAACAAATGAAATAATCATTTTTTAAAAGAATACTGATAAATATGTTTAAAGTACTGCATATTTATGTAATGCACTTTGTACCAACTGATGGAATAATTAAAAGTTGACTGTGTACATCTATATATGTGTTTATATATCAAGTGTTCATGGATTCTTAATGTGCTAAGAATAAAATCATAACCATCTGAACAAATGAAGTAATTAATAGTTAGAAACATTAATAAAGTAACCATGGAAGTTAATATCTGCATGCATCTGTATTTATATATGTGTGCCAATGAAATAATAATTTATATGACAATAACTCCAAATGTGGTATTAATCATTTTAAAGGCATTAATACTCTACCAGAAATTACGGACAATCAGTTTACTAAATAAATTTCAAATATTTTAAGGAAACACACTCTTCTTTTATTAGATTATTGTACTTCAAAATATTGGATTTTCTTGATGGATTTTTGAGAACTTAATAAAAATGAAGAAACTTAAAAAGCAATAGAATTCTTGGTTAATCATAATTCATCACAAGTTGTTTGGTCTATAATTTTAAAAATGTTATGGGTAAGTGTTTATATATGAATGTGCACTTAACAAAAGAACAATTTTAGTAGTTCTAAATTTTATATTACAATAATTATAATATATTTTATTTAATAATTTGTTTGATTGTTTGGTGAAAATTCAGCAGGCAAATGATAACAAGCTAATATTTTCCTCCATATAATTTTATATATTCAACTATTTGAAATTAATAGATAAATGAATATTTTCTTTCGGTTTGAAAGATGTCTATGTCCAGAACCACTTGGTAGTTTAACCAATACAATATTATATGATATCTTGGTTTAAATTACCATAATATATTCATTAATTTTCTATTGTTTATTATGGAAATAAATTATTATTTTTATTTATTAAATCTGAATTATGAGTTCATTTAAGTTAATAGATATATGATATAGCAATTATAATTTATAGTTTTATTATAAACATAAACATGTAAGATCTAATTAACCAAGTAATGTAAATCTTATTGTTATAGTATAATCCAATAATGATTAAAAGTTAATCTATAATTTTCATGAACATTCATTGGCATTGAAGCTATTAATAAATTCTTGCAATAAAATTTTATAATTACTAAGTTTAATATTTTTTTACATTCTTAAATACAATATAAATTTATCACAGCAATAGGAGGGTTATTTATGAACGAATACCAATATAAATATATTAATAATTTTTAAATATTATTTCAACATAGATTTGGATTATTTTATTAATAAAGCATGCTTACTCTTCACACATTTTATTATATCACAGGTTTGAGTCATTTAACTAGTATAGCATTATTAATTTTAGTTAGTATATTTTTTTCATTACATATTGCATTATACGTTTAACACTTAAACTTTTAAGTTTATATAATTAATTGGACATATAAAGTGAACAGCGCATATGACAATTTATTCTACTATAGCTCTTAATATTCATCATGTTAATATTTCATTATAATAAAAGAATGATTCAGTCTTTCATTATTTTGATATTATTTTAGATTTAGCATATTGAAATACTTAGGGTAAAGATAAAAGTTAATACCACCATGTTTTTAAGATTATATCTGTATAACGATATTTTTAGATTAGGGCAAATTTTGCTATTTATTGACAATTTACTATATTTACAAAAGAATAGACAAATATTTATTCATTTAAAACAAATGCATAATAAAAAAAATATTCTGCAAAGCAGATACTATAAAATTTAGAAACCATTTTCTAACAGTCTTTCTGAAGACTATAAAAAAATATTTTTTTTGCTCTTTTTAAATTCATTTGACAATAATATTTGAAATAGGATCTCAATGGAGGCAATACGAAAAAAATTTCTAAATCGAAAGAAAAGTAATAAAATTTAAACCTTAAAGTTTTTAATCTTCAATTTTGTTGAACTAAATTTGTGAAAATCTGCTGTTATGGAATAATGAGATTATGAAATTACAAATTATTTTTATAACTACTTTTTATGACTTGCGTTTTGTCTGCATTTTCAAAGAGAGGAAAATATAATAAAATTTTATCAAAGACTTCGCTTTCTAAAATCGCCTGAAATTTAGATAAAAATATTTTTGTTTATATTAACATGAAATCGCATAATGTTACTGTTAGCTTGATAACTGTAAAGCAATATTTTGATACTAATATTGCTATTACTTTTAAGTTATTGCATATTTAAACATCATGTTGAAAGTTTCGTTTACTTTATAAAAATAAACTCGACCTCAATCTTCGACCAGCTATTCAAATCTTTAACAATAAAGACTATCTATCTATAAAGTAAAGTAGAATAATCGCAATAAATAGAATATTTAAAATATTGTCCTTAACTGTACTCTAATCATATTAATAGTTTAAAACCACTAAACATCACATGATCATCATTTCTTATGCTTATCTAAGCTGTGAAAACAGTAGTAAACTCAGTAGTGCCACCCAATGCAAGCCATAGTAATCAATGGATGCCAGACGTGTATATCAAATCCCTATTTAGTGCCTACTCATTCAATAACGCAGATTAATTTTCTAGTTTGTGGCTTTAATCAGTGAGAAGCCTTGGATCTGAGAGCACTTAACTTAGATTTTAGGATCTAATGCAACCCTCACAGTTAACTTTTACCTTTTTGGTTAACTATAAAGCTATGGGTTCAAAATGAAACACAATCATACAGATCAATATCTATACATTTTGGTGTTTTTGATTCTTTAATGGCCATAGTCATCATCCTTCCATGGGCAGAATTGGTATTACTCCACTGTGCATCACATGAACACCATTTCATATGCTTACACAAACTGCCAAAGCAGAAGCAAATTTTCCATACAGTAGTGCTACCCTGTGCAAACAATAGTAATTAAAGGATGCAAGAAGGTTTGTGCATAAAATTCTTATCTAGTGTCTACTCTTCCAATATTTACAGATTAATTTCAAGTTAGTAGTGTTCATCAATGAGGAGCCTTGAATATGAGAGCACTGCACCTAAATATAAGGGATCTAAAGCAACCAAAAAGCAAAAGATGGCCATGGGAAGGTTGCATTAGATCCTAACATCTAGGTACAGTGTTCTCAGATCCAAGACTCATCACTGAGGAAAGCTACAAGCTAGGAACTAGTCTGGGAGTAGACACTAGATATGGATTTTATCACATACCTTCTTGCATTTATTGATTACTGTGATTTACATTGGATGATACAAACATATAGAGTTTGCTATCATTTTACCATATTAATATTTTACCACACACACATTTATAAGTGGTAAATTTCTCATTATTGTGCAGGAACTAATCATTATAATACCACAAAAATTTCATATATTATAAGTTTACAATGATATAGACTATTTTATTAATGAGGGAAACGTGAATAATTAACAAATGATTAACCAGAATGCCATAATGGAACTTTTTACATTTCACCATTTAATGTAAGTTGAGAAAATTGCTATCATTAGTAATATTTTGTATGGATTCACTAAAAATTGACAAGTTTCATTATTTACCAAGTCTAAAATCTTTAATGAACAAAAGCCTCTCTACTTAGGACATTTTGGAGCAAAGAGTGAGATGATGATGTTTGATTCCAAATGTCACAGGAAAGATACAGATGGGTCAAGAAAAAAATTTGTCTCAATTTTTCCACAAGCAGGTATCAAAGAACTTTGACTGAATTTAATTTGTCAGAAGCCCAGTTTATTAGGATTACATGTTATAACTTGTCTAATGATGTAAAACAAATATTAATAGCTGTTAATCAATCCCATAGTCAGGAAATAATCAATTTTAAATACTATTGATATGGGTAGTTTATGCCAGAATCATGCTGAAAGACAGAAAACTAATGTTATCTACATCAATTATAAGAGCACCAGATTATTGTTCACTTTTATTTAGGAACTAAGATGATTTTATAAATATATAAAATACTGTGACAAACATTATGTCAATCATGATGGAAATGAAAGATTTAGCCAAACAAAAACAGAAAGAAATTCTTATGTCAGAAAAGATACACAAAGCAGGAGAACATTACCAAAATCCTTATATATGAATTTTGAACAGAACTAAGAATGTTAAAAATCTTGTCAGGAAGTTCCTCATGGTGAGAATCTCTTATTTCAGAGAGAGATGATATAAGGTTATCATAGAATGGGGAAAAAAAATTCTATAACTAAAACTAATTTGAATGCCAGAAGCTTGAAACATTTCCATGTAGATGGATAATAATTGTAAATTTTTTTATTGTTCTTTATTAAGAGCAACTACTTTGAAAAAAATTATATATGCCAAACTTCACAGAAACATGAGATTGCTTCAGATAATTTTTTTATAGATAATATTAATAACCAAAGATGTATATTATTTATATTTTAAAATTAATTAAAATGTTATTTAAGAACCATATAAAAAGCATTTTAGTAGATGCTAAATTATATTTAAATTATTTTAAGTTCAAATATAAATATATAGTTGTTCTTTCAAAAATATAAAGAAATTAATGAGTAATTGGTCAATATAACATATAGTTAAAAGAAAACATTGCAAGAAACTAGTATTTTTTTTTCCTTATTTCATGTGTCAAAGCATCAGCCGGGAAGCGAACCTGTGACAACTGCTTGTAAGGCGGCTGTGCTGATCACTTTCCCCCAAAATGAAGGGGAATTGTAATTAGGAAGACCATAAGAAGACTTAAAAAATATTTTTTTTTTTTTAAAAAAAAAGTATATATATAAAAAAGGACAAAACAAAAGCTCTATTATTTTTTTAAGAGAATTATAAAATACAGTTAATAAAGGGTTATAATTTGTATTGATTGTGAATAAATAACCTGGTCAATATATAAAGTGGGGGTATATACATAAATAAATAAAATTACATACATCAATAGTAAAATATTTTATATAAAATTAATTTTATTATTTAGTTTATAATAAATAATATAAAAAAAATTAAAAATATTTAGTATTCTGGTTTGTTAATAATCATTATTTTATTACAATCTATAAAATAGTATTGTTTACAATTTCATTTATGTACAGAACACAGGAAAATCAATAAAAAGTTTCTTGAAATGATTGTCTAATTGGTAAAAGAGCACAATTTTTGAATAAAATAGAGAGGAAACATACATTGAACCTAGTGATATATATCTTCAAATCTCTTGATTTTAAAACTTAATGGTGGGATAATCATACATCATAAATAAATCAGAATTAAAGACATGGGACTTCTAAGACAATAAAATTGAAGGAGGAGTTTAACCCTCATTTGCTATTATATTTTTCCAAGAAATTGGATGGAAAACAGCATGGAGTAAGTAAATTTGCACAATCTAAATTTACTTCAAAACTAATGGAAAGCATAGCAGAAAAACATAGCATGGAATAAGTGAATTGTACAATACAAAAGCTATTCAAAATTAATGAATAGCATAGCAGAAAATATAACATGGAATGTGTGAATTGTATAATACAAACCTCTTTAAAATTAATGGATAATATTGATTATAATATCTGTCAAAAATATAAAAAAAACATTGCTAAAAAACAAAGTAAAATATTTAAAGCTAGTGGATAATAATAATTCCATTCAATTATCACATCACGAGCTTATTCAGGGGGCCCAAAGAAACAAGCAAGAACAATTGATAGTTATTATTCAATATCACATCATTTAGGTTAAATAAATAAAAAATGATGTTTACTTTATAAAGAAAAAAAATTCCCAAAACATTCCATATAAAATTATAATATTAATAATACTTTTATTTAACAAATATTAATTCAAAAAAAGAATATTAATTAATCATTGATATATGCATATGTGAACCTATTATAAAAGTGAGGAACATATTACTTTAGTTAAATCTTTATTATTAGTCACAGGATAGACATATAAAATATTTAAGAAATGACTATGATTAGAAGTATTAACTTTTGCTATATATTAAATATTTTTTAATTCAAAGCAGAGCATAGATATATATTTATATTTTTATCACCCATGAGAGAGTTGAATCTTATTTGCTTCTGCTCCGTTTCATTGAATCTAATATCCAAATTAAAATAATTTATATCATAATTAGTAAATAAATATTTTGGTTATTGCAATTATTATTATGTGATAAACTATAACAAAAGGGCAAAATAATATTATTTAACAATGTTATAGAATTTTATATTTTAGCAGAAGTGAAATATACTTTTTAAGGTTGTAAAATTTAGAACTGAACCTAGAGGAGCATATAATTATTGATTTTATTTTGGTTGTCATTTATATTGGATATTATGTATAATAAAATTTAGTATTATTATTAATTGCCATGTTATCCTTGATCTCTAAATTTTATTTATGCCATTACTTTACTTTGAAGTTTTGCAAAATCTGTCAGTGATGGATGTTTCATTGAGTTTGTTGCATCTATTCATTGAGTTACCCTTATAATAAAATTATCATATAAAATATTCATATTATGTATTTGTACATTGACTACAGATGTAAGATCGTTGAAATTGGATAAAAAAATGGCATCCATATTGTTATAAGTAAAATGTCTATCCTGCATAGTGCTCACCATCATCAAATTATAAATATTTGCAGGTTAGAATATATACATTCTCAATGCCACAGCAGCTGTAGTTTTATTATTTATTTTATTTATTCCATTACAATATATATTTTTTACAACTAACTAATTGACCTCATAGTGTCATTCATGTTAGTAGAAAATTACTAAATGATTTAAAATAATTAAGTATTATAAAGCAAAAAACCATAGCCTATCAAACAAAGTTTTCAAATTTATATAAAGATAAGAATAAAGGAAAGAATAAATACTAAAGGATAATCAAAAACTTATGCACAATAGAGGCCTTTAATTTAAATATTCATGAATTATTTGTTTCAGAGCATCCTTTAATAAGTGAAATATTTGAATTATACTGTAACACCTATTGCTTATGTTCACTGGACACATGATCAATCTTTCAATGCAGTTTTTCTAAATTTCTTATTTTTTAAAAATAATAGCAATGTGCATAATAAAATATTAACCAATATTTAAATAATTCTTCAAATATATTTTTATTAGTCATACATAAATTTTGGATCACATGTGAGATGGATGGATGAAATAAGAAAGTGTGCAGGGGTGAAGTGGAGAAGAGAAGCTAAAGATCAAAGAAAATGAAACCACTAAATATCATATGATCACTATTTCCTATGTTAGCACATTGCTGTTATTAAAAGAGGAAAAACTCCCCATACAGTAGTGCCACTCACTACCAACCAGAGTAATCACTGATGAAGGTCACAAGCCAGAAACTACTCTGGGGATATTGGATGAGTAGGCATTAGTTGGGATTTTATGCACAAGCCTTCTGGCATCCATTGATTACTCTGATTGGCACTGAGTGGCACTACTATATGGAGAGTTTTGCTGGTTTTAAGATGGATTGAACTTGGAGAGACCTTCATCCTGCAGTGGACTGATAATGTTTCCTGTTGTTGATGATGATACTTAATAATGTCTCAAATATTGCCAAATCAAAATATTGGGACAATATATGTGGAGTTATTAAATACATGCAACTTTTCTTTCAGTGATCAAAAATATTACTTTTAGATGATGAAAAATTCCAAGGAAGTTACTGCTAGTATTGGTGGCTTTGTTGTGGTAGGAGTAAATTTCCCAATTTTTTTCAAACAATTAAGTACCACAAAGCAAAAATCTATAGTCTATGAATTTTTTCAACAAAAAAAAAAAAAGAAAAGAAGAAAATCATGCAAGATTTATCAAGATTTGAGCAATATTTGTTGAATTAAGTAACCAACTTTCAGATATATATATATATTGAAACAGTAAAATCTGCTTTGCAGATCTTCGTTTCACCTTTTATCACCTCTTTCCTACCCTCATACCTTAGTTTGAACCCCAATGTATCGTAGTGTGTCTGTAATGCACTTATATGCCGAAAATCCTGCCCAATTTTAAACCACTAATACAACGCTCGTGTTATATATAAGTGTATAACTCATGCCCAATAAATAAAATGTTATAAATTATGTGTATGTTCACATAATTTAGATTTATTTAAAAAGGAGGTTATATAGGTCATAATTGCGCACACACTGTGATATAAATGTTAAGATTATAAATTATTTAAAATTATTTTGTTTGACTCTGTTTACAAAATATATTACAGTCGTAATATTTGTTTTGATTTAAAATAAAATTCATATTCATTTCGTAAATAGATTCAAATATTGAAAATTAAAAAGTAAAATAATTTTCTTTTAGATTTAATAAAAGTCACACCATATATTTTCTGTTAAAAATAAATGAGGGCTAATAGGAACAATAGTTTTAATTATTTAATGTTATAGAAGCTTATCTAAAAATACAGCAGATGTCCACTTAAGGTTTTCTTTCAATTAGTAAAAGTTGTTTTAATTAAATCAAATTTGTAATTCGAATGTCGACAAGGCAATTAACAATAGAAATTAATTAAAATTTTGTTGAATTCCTTTAGACATTCGGATAGGATTGATTACAGCTGACAAGTAAGTAAAGTTTGGAATATTTTGTAATGCTCCAGGGCAGTTGTATTGTGTAATTTCACTATAAATAGAAGGGTTTTCTTTTGTTCTTCATTCTAGTAATATTCCAGCAAATATTATTATATGCTAGTAATATTCCAGTGAATAGTCTAAGATTATTCTAATATCTTTCTAGTAATATTTCTAGCAATTATTCTAGCAAGATTCCTAGCATTATTCTTTGAGCAAGATTTCTAATATATATTGTCCTGAGATTTTCAGGCTACGTGCCTGCAAACCCTGAAACTGCGGCTGCTGTCGAAATATGAACAATCCCAGAGTTTGCTGCTGAATTGTATAAAACCTGCCGACCATCAATCTACCTGCAAATGCTTCTCCAGAGGTAACCCCAACATTAACCCAAGAGCTCTTGTGATTCCTATAACTAATATGCTACAGCTATTTAAATTGTTTTTCCATTTTACTTTACTTTATCATGTATTCTTTTAAAATGTTCTAATATAATCAATAATTTTGCTCTCTCTCCTTGGATTAATATTTTCTATTTATTAATCTTTCTTTTATTTTATTCAAGCACAAGTGCATGTGTGGCGCAGCACCAGTGCACAAGTCACCATGAGTGCATTTCGGACAATCCTACCATCGTATGTAGAGAGAGACATGACCTCAAAAGAAAGATCAAAGAGGCTTTATTTATCTCTCGTGACAGCGATGCCATAAACAGGAAGGACACGTGTTTTTCTCTATCAAAAAGATGGAATTAGCATATTTGCAGAAATTTAAACGTAAGCAAGCTATGATTATGAAGGCAAGATCCTTTGAAAGTGCTCAGCTGTTTTAATATTTTTTGTTAGCTATTTGTATTTGTATTAACAGCTTTTGGGAGCAGTTGCGCCGCACACGCACTTGTGCTTGAATACATACATTTCCCAAAAGTAAAATTATTTAACTTAATCGGATTTTATTTTATTATGATAGTGTGTCAGAATAGTCTTTGACCGAGTGAATTATTACCTTGTTGAAAGCAAGATGCTGATATTAAGGCATCTTAAAATTATAAATAGTTCCCATTTTTATTATCTTGTGAATCACTCATTCGAGGGCTATTCTAATCTTAGTCAATATGTGTGATAATTAAATAGTTTAAAATCTACATTTTATCGATTTTAACCTAATATGAGAGTATGTGCGAGGTCAATGATTAAATGTGTCACAAATGCATGATTGTGTAAATAAATCTATGCTTTCTTTTCAAACCCACAAGCATGCATTTTCCTATTTTAAAATATTCTGCTTTAATTTCAAAGTTCGTAATTGACGTCGAGAATGGGCGGACCCTTTTGAATAAATTTCTGGGGAATTGATTGGGCATTTTCTCAATCTAAGTAAATCCATTTTGTATGTTTTATATATGTTAGTCTAGTATTGCTGGTAAATAAATTAGTTGTCGAGACCACGTTGTTTCTCTCCAAGGGTTTTAAATGGCCAAGACCGTTCCCCTTTCACTTTCTGCGGTTCCCAGGCAGAGTGTGTCCTCGAATGTCACACCTGGGAATTAGATGCAGCCATCACCCAGTCGCTATATTTTGGATGAGTCCAGACTTCAGCTGTCTGTGATAACACATTCCTACGGGTTAGCGGCGAGATGCCCTCAGTAGTTGTTTCACATTTTGCTATAATTTTACTTATATATTTTACAAAGCATCCATGATTTAAATGTATCACACCCTCCATCCTTTAATAAATTCATTATTAGCAATACCGACCTCCCAATATAACTTTAATTATAATTATAAAATAAATGCCTTGATCACATCACCGCTTTGGTCCATGCTATTCTCAAAATCAAGACATATTTGATAAACCTTAATATTCAAATGTTTTATTAAACCTTAAAGCACCTCGCACATGTTCCCATCTCTTTTAAGTACAATATCATAATACTATATTAGCCCGAGGGATAGACTATATATTCTTAACAACCTTTTATGTAATTTTACGGAATGTTATGCTAACAGCCATTTTAGTAAGCGTCCCTGTCTCATATAAGCAGACAGTAGTGTTATATATATTTCTTTCTATCTAAATAAATCTTTTAAAACTAATTTTGATCTTTTATTTTATTGATCCCTATCACTGTCTCGGTCTATATATCTATTTTATACATTTCTTTTGTACCATCCATAGATGTTAATTAACAACTCAAACTTATCTTAGTATAGAGTCTCTTTGTTTCTCCCTGACCACCAGGCACCAGTAAAGGGATATATTATTAGTAGCATCAGATGCATTATCATGTAGGTGGTGCTGTGGAATTTAGACTTTAGATTCGAACTTAGTATATCTAGAAGGCAACCCCTCCTAGAATGTTCAGCTTTGTGTTTGGGGTTTGAAACCTGCAGTGTGTTAGTGAGATAGACGAATCTGACCATTACAATATATATATATTATAGATAGTTATATAAAGAGCTCACAAATAAGCTCTTAACAAGCTTTACAGAATATCCCTAACCCCAGACTGTTTTTTGCTACTGGCTTCTTCAGTGAGGTGCTAGGATATTGCTAGGATATTCAAGCTTGAATATTCTAGCATCTCACTGAGGAAGCCATTGTCTGGGGTTGAATATCCTAGCACCTCACTGAGGAAACCAGTAGCAGAAAACAGTCTGGAGTTAGGGATATTCTGCAAAACTTGTTAAGAGCTTATTTGTGAGCTCTTTATATAACATTTGTAATGCAAGCTTGTTTAAATTAGGTCATGTGACATCTGACATGATTTTCTTGTAATTATAGATAATATATACTTTTAGTTATATTTCATATTAAATATTTTATCAAATTGCTTATCTTTTTTCTCCATACAGTAATTTTTTTAAAAATCCATTTAAAATTATTTAGAAACACACTCCAGGTTCTTTTGTCATAAATGGTATTTTGAAATATATTTTTTTTCATTTATTCATAATACACAGATTTAAATACATCTTTATCATCGTATTAAGATCATTTCGAAATAACGTTTCTTTATTATTATTAAATAATTTTCTAAAATAAAACTTTTATGAATGTTTTTTTCTTTTTCTACAGTTTCCTTTATGAATATGATAATGCATTTCTATCAAATTTTTAGATTTTTATTTAAAAAAAAAAACTTTCATTATAACACTAAACAGATTAAAATAAATTCTTGTTTTTATACATAAAAAATTAACTCAAATCTTTTAATTTCTAAACTGAATTTTTTTTCAGCAGAAAATATTTTTTTTTACATTTATATCAAATTAATAATCACATCTATTATAATGTGAAGCAATATGGCTTCTCCTTTATTAAAATGAGGAACCTCTCTACTGATTTCCAAAAAAAGAAACTCTGTTAGCTAATACATTTATCGTTTATTATTTTTCAATCTACATTACATTCAAAACTTCAAATTCATTTAACTCTATACAATTTCCATGACATTACTTTCATCCATTCCAAGAACATTTTTATTGTTCTCCAAACCCAACATAAAATCAAAAATCCATAAATTCACGATTTGCATTCTTTCTGCTTGTGTTTACTTTCTGTTTATAAATATTCTTTACATCATCATTATAAATCTACAAAACAAATCATTCAAATTATTTCATTTATATATATATTCTTTTATTTTTTATTGCATTTGAGCAATAAAAAGCGGTCTTGCATTGGTGGTCAAGAGGTCAGTGTGACTGCCTTACAAGCAGTTGCCCGGGTTCGCATCCCAGCCGATGCTATGACACCTGGGGAAAAAAAGCAAACAATTTTCCTTACTATTATTATCAAATAACTCACACCCAATAGTCTTATTTTTCTATACTCTATATCTGCTTTTCAACTCTCAAAGATCTCTATATTTTAATAGTAAAATTTTTCTCCCACCAATCTTTACTATTATAATACTCATTAATCTTCATAACACTCTCATCCCATCTTTTAAACAGATAAATTTACATAAAATCTTTGTACAATTTTTTAGCATATCCTATTAGTTTTCTCATTCATCCTTGCTATTTGACTTCTATTCAGAGTTCAATTATTTTGATGATTCTATTACTATCCATAAATTACAATCTACTAAATATTTTCAGCTTCTTTTTGCATAACTTGACCGTTCCATCTTTCCTTGGATTGTATCATTTACTGAAAATATGGTTACATTCAAAGTATGTATTCCTATTTTTCTTTGATTTCTTTCTAGAACATCAAGAGCAATATATTATCTCCATAGGTTAATCTTAATATCACAATTCCTTTTTATATAATTCTTAGTACATCATATTTATTAATTGAAAATAATGTTAATTTCTTTATATCCTTTTTTACAGCATTTATCAATTTAACTTTCCAAATCACCCAAATAATTCTTTTCATTATTTAAAATGATTCCAAAGTAACTATATCTATTTACCACATTCTTATTTATATCCCAACCCCTCCAAATAAACTCTATATTTTCTCTAATATTTATTATCATTAGTTTTGATTTTTGTTCATTAAATTTAATCACAATTTCTTTGCATATCATTGTACAGATCTTGAAAAGTATTTCTGTTTTCATTACTAGCTGCACACAAGAAAATATCAGGAAAAAAACCAAATCACTCTTTCACCATCCACATATACAGTCATTACATATTTCATAATCCTTCTGTTGCCAATTCGCTTTGTCATAAATATAATAAAAAATAAAATTGTTAACATTGGACATCTTACTTTAGTCCAACAAAATTTTCAACTTTGATTGTGTTTTCTGTTAAGTATAATAGGGATTTTCATATAATCTCCTAATCAGATCAATTAATTCTTCATTCTTTTTCAAATTAAATAGATTTGTCTACAATCTATTTTTATTCATTCTATTGTAAGCACTCATCATGCTTATAAAAATCATAAAAAATGTTTATTTTCCTATTCATCTCTATATGTTATGTAATTACAAATAAACTATTTCCTACATGGTTTGTTAGCATCTCTCTTACTATGTTATTCATTTCTATCTATTTAACCACTTTCCCGATCACCACTTAGGAAATCCTTGGCAGAAAGTTAATGATACAGCAATATGTCTATAATTAATTAATCTTCTATGATTCATTCTCTTTCCTTTAAATAACAATCACCATCTTGTAATATTTCAAATATTTGGAAATTCTATCTTCTGTACCAAAGTTTTAAAATAATAATGAAAATTTCATTCTAACTTTCAAATTCTTCAACATTTCAGTTGCTCATGCATCCATATCTCTTGCCTTTTTACTGTTCAACATTTAAAAGGCAGTAGTCAATTCATTTTCTGGAAAATATTTTCTATATTTTCTTTATTACATACTTTTATCATTGGCTGGCACAACCTCACATCTAAAGCTTTTTTCATAATCATTATATAATTATTTAAAATCACCTTTATTCTTTCCATATAGCCACAATCTCTTTTCTCACTATCCAAACTTATAATTTCTCTTTTTTTTTGTTTTCTTTTTATATCTACATATATTTCCAATTTTTTTTACTTCCATCTTTATTGATATTCTTCAATAATTTACTATTTAATTTTGTTATCTCTCTATAATTATTCATCTTAGACAGCTTTCTTTTATGTAAATAATTTTCCCATTTAATAGTAATATCCTTTTCATTTTTCCTATAATTTTATACCACATTTAAATTCTCTGTATGCTTTTGCTCTTTTCTTTTTCTTTACATTTCTAGTATTCTCAATTTTATTTTACATTAATTTTTTTAAACAAACTTGCTTGAAAACATATTTGCCAGTTTTTATTTCATACCATCGGCCATATTTACATTCTAAAAAATCTTCTATATTTTCTTACACATTCCCTAAATATAGTTATCACAACTTTTGCAAATGTAACTTTCCATTAACCTACAATTACCACACTCATTTTTCCTCATCACAATAGTCCTAAACTAAATAGTTATAAGTTGGACTATTTAAATTTTATTACTTGACTTGCAAACGATTACTGCTGACACCAATGAATTAATAGATCTGCTTTACCTAAATTGCAATTTATTTATTTATTAAAACAAATCTTGATGAATGCCTTTTGTTTATTCCATTATTCACTTAGAATTTAAACCAAAAAAGAAAATAACTTTGCAATGCATTATTCAAAACCTTACTTCAAGCTAAGTGACTTGATCAGGAGAGATTTATTTTCTCTAACACACACATTTGTATACATTATAATGGAATTTCACCTGCTAGAAATTGTTATGGCTACCTTATTAAACTAGGGAATGAATAAAGTATGGAAAATTAAGGTGTTTGATAATGAAAAGAGAGTATGTAATAGTGATCATAACTTCTTTATAATAAAAATGATTAGTAATATGATGAAAAATAGTAATAAAAGTAGAAAGGATAGTGAAAGATGTGGATGGAGAATGAATGATAAGAATAAGTTAGAGTCAAGCATTTATCACTGACAAAGAATAGTATTGATACAATATTTCCCAAGATGAAAAGATGTTTTAATATTTAAAATGATATTCAAATATACTATTTTCACTGCATATTTTTGCAATGAAATCATAAATATATTTGATAAGATTATTCTGTCCATAATTTAATACATTATTTATAATTAGAATTTTATTAAAATAATTAAATTTATATAATTTTATTTATAAAAGCTATATTAAAATATTTACACAACAATTTTACAATCTTCCAAAACAATATTTCCAATGAAATTATTTCTTCAAATTTCTTTCATGTTTAGGATCATACTTAAAAATATATTTTAAAATAGCAATTAAGTTGTACTAAAAAGAATATCATCTCATAGAATTTTATAACACATTTTTTAACCTCTTTCTTTTCTCTGGCTTTGAAATTCTGACATTTCATATTGTAACAGCATGGGGATCAAACTCTGTTCCAAAGAATGGAGTTTTGTATTCATGCATTTGCATATAGTTTTATTATTAATTGCCTGTATTTTATATTTGATTTTTTTAAATATATTTTCTTCAAATAGTTAAAGAGTTAAAATGAGAATGAAGAAGGGAGGGTTTGTGTTCATTTATTTTTTTAAAGCATGCATGTGTAAATATTGCTGTATAAGCAGGTGAATGGAAAGAATCGTTTTAAAAAAACATAATATACGCATCATTTCTAAGATGAAATTCATTGTATTTCAATTTTAAAAAATGAAAAATATATTTTTAATGAAAATAAAAAAAGAGAAAACTACACAGATTGTTATCTGTGGAATGCCTTTTAATGAAGGCATTAAATTTTTTAAGTTATTTTTAAAAAAATAACTTAAAGGTGTTCCACAGAATTTTTGGCTAGGACAAAAAAGGAAGAGGTGCCAAAAACTTTGCTTTTGTTTTAAAGAGAAGCAGGACCTCAGATATTACAAGCTTAGATACCAGAAATTAAATAACTGAAATTCTTGGAATTGGAACTTTCTAGAATATAAAAGAAAAAAAAGACTATAAAAGAGGGGGGGGGGATCAAGAGTTAGTTCGTGAGATATTTTGACCGAAATTTGAAAAAAAAAAGAACTATTATCTACATCCATCCGTTCATGTTATTAATTTTCTACATTGAAGATTTTGGAAACTTATTGGAATTAGCAAATATATTTACCAGGCATGAACAGGCTGGAGTAAAAGCTTAAAATGTGCTGGGCTTTTGATCCCAATCCCACGAAGATACGCAAGCTGCTACAATATTAAACAATTGCTTGAACCTGAAGGAATCTGCTCATGACCATCTGTATTAGAGTTAACATCCAAATTAATAGATTTAAGGAACCAAGCAGGACAACACATCTGTGATGAGAAACTTTAATGGCCATAGCATCTAATGAAATTATTATCATTACCAATCTGAATCAGTTATTTTCCCTGGGAATTTCAGGTAATATATATGCTTTATTCTATATATATATTCTTTACACATTAGTGTGCCTTTTCTATTGATGTTAAAGACTTTATGTGATGATATTATGATCAACTCACTTCATTGTTAAAATTATATTTCACATCTGGATTGATTGGACATTATTTTCTCTTTGTCATTTGATTTGCTTGTCTGTACAAAATATTTGAGCACAAATAATATATTTTTTTTCTATTATTTATTTGTTATATTAAATATTCAATTTCAATGAAATATTTGTTTATTTCTTTATCTTCAATTTCAATGAAATATTTGTTTATTTCTTTATCTTGAATTTCATGTAGGTAATTATTTAGTTAAATTAATTGAATACTTGATTATTGCTGTTTTCTGTATGTTTTTCACAGTTTAAGTAGCATCTGCCCTGAATGAGCTAGCCAGTGGCCAGGATTTCTAAGTATCCCCTATTGTTCTCATATCTCTTCCAGCATAATTCTTACATAAATAGGATTGGTGTTTGGAATCATAAAACTGATGTCTATAAATATGCTGGATGAGGAATATGATTAAATATTATGTAGTGCTTTTGGAGAAACATAGAAGTACCACAATAAAGAAATATATTGCATTCTCATGTATATTAAATTAGCTATATTCTCATAAGTAAAAGGGTTTCATTTTCAATGAAATATTATTACTATTGTGTACAGTTTTAGATAAGTGTCAAATTACTGCAATAAAGAGATATATTGTGACCTCATGTATGATAAAATAGCTATATAGCTATGAGTAAAAACCGATTATGTTACAATAGCCTCCAACTAAGGAGCTTTCAAAGAGTACAAAGTACAGGGGAAAATAAGAAAGGATGTTATTAAAGTGTTGTGATTTATTTTGTTTTGTCTTAAGAAATAGAAATCAGAAGATATATATATATATTAACAGTGGATATGGATTGGGAGTAACATTGTCACAGCTGCAAGATGAAGAACAAATGGGGGTTTATATTTTATCAGTTGGTTGTTAAGGGGACTCAAACTGAATTATTTGGTCACAGAGAAGGAGGCATTAGCAATTGTCTAGCATGTCAAAAGCTTAGGCCTTTCTTGCTGGCATCAAAGATGGTCGTACTGACCACAAAGTTTGAAATTCCTAAACAGTAGCTACCTGATGAACAGCCGGGTAAAACTCCATTTCTGCAGAAGTACAAGTACACAGTTCAATACTGTAAAGGGACAGAGAACATCATCACAGATATTTTGAGCCAAAACTCTGCTGGCTGTCAGCCTTATGATTTAGGATAGAAAATTTGTATATTGTTAATGTGGACTTGGGGATTACAAAAAGGGTGGTGGAAGAGTTGGCACACCTGGGTGATCATCAATGCAAAGATGAAAAGTTAAAAGTTATGACTGAATGACTAGAAAGAAGATAAGAACTTAGTGTTACAGGGGAAGATAATCATGAGACAAGGTACTAATTATGGCAGTGTATATTACAGTACAAAATATGGGATGACTGAGAAAAGTGGAAGCCCATCATACCTCATCAGATGAGAAATGATGTTCTGACTTATATATGGCAATTATGGCATACTTAAAACTGATCATTTAATTTGAAAATGGTTCCATTGGTCAGGTATGCATGCAATGGTTATGATTGTGCTGGATGGATGCAAAATGTGTAAAAGAACTAAACCAGCAAATAGGAACTATGAACCCACTATGGTCTCCAATTATACTCTCAAAGCCTCAGGAGATGATGGTAATGGATTTTTGTGGCCCACTACTGGCCTTTAATAATAAAAATATTTCATCATCACATACAATTTATTTTCAAAGTATGTTTCTGCACATCCCATCACCCAGGCTAATGCAAGGAATGCAATGAAGATGTTTGACAATAGGTATTACCAGAGGTTGGAAAGCAAAAGTCATCCTCCCTGATCATGGTATTCCATTCGTGTCAAGGGAGTGGTATAGGTGAACCCAGTGTCATCAAATTGGGCATATTTTCATGTCAATTCGGAACCCTCAATCAAACCCATGTGAAAGGGTAATAAGGAAATTAGGGCACATAGTTTGCATGTATCTCAGTATAAATCATAGAGTCTAGCTTAAGTATACCAAGCAGATTGTAGATTTTATAAACTGGTCTGTGAATGAGTAGACCTTATTTGCTCCTCTGTGCTTGCATTTTGAGCAGCACATCCCTTGATTAATCAAAACATTTCTACTCGGTATGGAAGAGCTTCCCATCGAGTAGGAAGCTGATCAAGCTAGGGCTTCCCAAACCCTGCAAAGGATGGGTCAAAAAAGGAATAGTAAACCAGAGGAAATGCACATCAATTCAAAGTAGGAGATTGGATCATGGTTATGATGCCTCATGTAAGTGATTCAGGCAAGATCCTTTTAAAGACTTTTTGGATTAACATGGGGCAAGAAGGGCTCTGGTCACTGAAGCCTGCATCTGAACACCTGATAGGTAAACAGGAAGAATAAAAATTTTTTTTGACTATTACATTATCTATTTTGATTAGTTTGAGCTATTCAAACACATAGACTGTGTTTGAAGGCTTTTGATGGGGGGGGGTGTATTGCAACAGAATAAGGATCAAACCCTGTTCCAAAGAAGGGGTTTTTGTATTCATGCATTTGCATATAGTTTTATTATTAAAATGTCTGTATTTTATATTTGATTTTTTAAAAATTTCTTCAAATAATTAAATAAAGAGTTAAAATGACCATGAAGAAGGGTTTGTGTGTTGTGCTCATTTATTTAGTTGAAGCATGTGTGTGCACATATTGTTGTATAGGCAAGTGAATGGAAGGAATTGTTTAAAAGAAACATAATATAAACATTATTTCCATGATGAAATTCATTGTATTTCAATTTTAATAAAATGAACAATATATTTTTAATGAAAATAAAGAGAAAAAACTACAAATTGTTATCTGAGGAATGCCTTTTAATGAAGGCATTATTTTTAAATTATTTTCAAAAAAATAACTTAAAGGTTTTCGACAGAATTTTTGGCTAGGACAAAGAAGAAAAAGATGGTAAAAGCTTTGCTTTGTTTTAAAGAGAAAATGGACCTCAGATACTACATTCTTAGATACTAAAAACAATAACTGAAATTCTTGGAATTGGAGCTTTCTAGAATATAAAAGTAAAAAAAAAGACTATAAAGGGGGGATCAAGAATTAGTTCGTGAAATATTTTGACAGAAATTTGAAAAAAAAAAGAACTATTATCTATATCCATCTATTCGTGTTATTAATTTTCTACATTGAAGATTTCAGAAACTTATTGGAATCAGCAAATATATTCACCAATCATGAACAGGCTGGAATAAAAGCTGAAAATGTGCTGGGCTTTTAATCTCAGACCCATAAAGATATGCAAGCTGCTAGAATATTTAATAACCACTTGAACCTGAAGGAATCTGCTCCTGACTATCTGTATTAGAGTTAATATCCAAATAAATAGATTTAAGGAACCAAGCAGGACAACACATCGATGATAAGCAACTTTAATAGCCATGACATCTAATGAAATTATTATCATTACCAATCTGAATCAGTTATTTTCCCTGGGGAATTCCAGGTAATATGTCTGCTTTATTCTATATTTTTCCTTTACACATTAGTGCACCTTTTCTATTGATGTTTAAAGACTTTTATATGATATTATAATCAACTCTCTTTACCTTTAGAATTATATTTTGCATCTAGATTAATTAGACATTATTTTCTCTTTGTCATTTGATTTGCTTGTCTGTACAATGTATGTCTATGCTTGTGTTTTGTAAAAATATATGAGCACAAATAATATTCTTTTTCCTATTATTTATTTGTTATATTAAATATTCAATTTCAATGAAATATTCATGTTGTTTCTTTATCTCGAATCTCATGTAGGTAATTATTTAGTTAAATTAATTGAATACCTGATTATTGCTGTTCCCTGTATGTTTCTCATATTTTAAGTACTACCCACCCTGAGTGAACTAGCCAGTGGCTGGGCTTTCTAAGTATTCCTTATCATTCTTCCATCTCTTCCAGCATAATTTTTATGTAAATAAGATTGTTACTTGGAGTCAAAAAACTGATGTCCATAAATATGCTGGATGAGGAATATGATTAAATATTATGTAGTATTTTTAGAGAAACATAGAAGTACCACAATAAAGAAATATATTGCATCCTCTTGTATATTAAATTAGCTATATTGTCATAAGTACAAGGGTTTCATTTTCAATGAAATATTATTATTATTGTGTACAGTTTTAGATAAGGGTCAAATTATCGCAATGATATATTGCGCCCTCGTGTATGTTAAAATAGCTATATAGTTATGAGTAAAAAGCCGATTTCATTACAATATATATAATAATTTTTTTGTTCCAATGTCTCAAAATAGTTATAACTACAGTGAAATAATTGCAGATTCTGGATCTCAAGGTTCAAGAAGTGTGGCCCTGCCCTGTCACTTCCAATACTCAAACTTAACTTCCAGCATAACATATTCTCTTTTTATCTTGACTGGACTGAACTTTCTTTTATTTTATACTACTATATACACATATAGTAAATGTAAAATAAGATAGAAACTCTAAATAGTTAATGGACTAATTGTTCTAATTATGAGTGAATATCCATAATGATGGAACAAATTAAAACTACCATAAGTTAGAGAACATCTACTTATAAGCTCTCTAATACTTTTCTCTTAAGATCTGACACAAGTCTTTCTGTTTTATAATGATTCAACAAACTTTCTTATGTAATTAAATGTGGTTTAATCAATATAGAATCAATCTATATGTATTATGCAAAGTCATTAAGTTGGCTACTTCTCTATATATTTCTCATCAAAAACTGCCTTAGTCTATCAAATATTATCTTCTTAAAGGGGATGGCAGAAGGGAGCTTGACAGACTGTGTTCAAATCACCTTTTATTATATCTAACTTGAGTATATATACTACACTTGTATTTAAATATTACATATTTAGCTTGTATCTGTCTTCTGTGTATTTAAATAGACCCATTAAGATCATACATATGAGAGGTCAGAGTGACTTAAGGTCAATATGGGCATGACAATAATATTAGCATTAACAAGGGAGTTGGGCATTCCATCTTCAGATTTTTAATGATATGGAGGCTGAAGAGTTAGAAAGTGGAGGGCATTGAAGTCTGTCCACAAAAATTTGTAGATTTTCTATCTTAATATAAACTGAACACTGATTATATATGTGTGTGTGTGTGATGAAGATTTGGGCCAACTGATGAGTGCTGGTTCAACATGAAATTCACATTTTGGTAATCATTTATCTTTTTCACATGTATGTCGTTATGTGTATTGGTTACATAAGATAGTGGATGACTGAAGGGATCGTAAAAGTTTGTATTCAAATTCTCTTTAATTACATCTAGTTTAAATATACATATATACTATACTTGTATATAAATAATATCTTCTTAGTAAGTATACAGAAAAACTCCACTTAAGCTTTTTAATTATTAGAATAGATAGCATTAGTAATATCAGTTTTGTATATTCTTTTGTGATTCTTTTTTTGACTTTTCCTTATTCTTCCCAATGAAATTCATATTTTACAATTCTTTATATCCCTTGGAACATCATCTATTCCCTAAACATATAAAATGTGCATTACCCTAACAAGGATTTATGTCCTTTACAGCATATTATATACAATTCATGTCATTTCAACATTATTTATTTTTTGCTTTAAATACACATTAAGTATTTCTCTCTTTTCGTTAACTGTAATACAAATCTATTAAAAAAATATTTTTGTTTTACTAAAATTTATTTTCAAAACCATAAATTTGTCATTGCAACTATTATTGCAAAAATAACATCTGTAAATTAAAAATGATTTGGATTAGCAGAATTTATTATGAAAACTGATGTTTTAATCTAAACCTTTAAAGCTTTTTATTCCTACAAAATCTTAAAAATCAACAAAAAACAATCCTGATGTAATGAGGAGAATATTATGCTGTCAAGATGGGTATGAAGATTTAGGTGTTTGAAATCTGTAGTTTATCTGACAAGTGAAACAATAAATGCACAAGAGAGGGTAGTCTGAGGTTTTGTTGTTACTTTGAGGTGAAATTGAGATGAGGAATGCACTGACAAAAACAAACAATCAAAAAGAATCTTAAAAATATTAAAGACCACATATATATATACTTTTCTATCTTGGATTTTCAGCAATTAAATATAAATATCAATGAAATTGATTTTTCTTTTACCCTAAAGTTAAGAAAATACTTTCCAATTATTAGTCCTAATACTGAAGAAATAATTTTGATTTTATTTATTTAAATTTTCAAAACATGACTTGAATATCTGAACATAGCTATGAAATAAAGTAAAACCAATGCAAATATAATTATTATATTTTTTAAAAAATATTTTTTTTTTAAAAAAATTCTATCTGCATGTAATGAGATTTATATATATTGTAACGTTGTGGACTTAGATAGCTCTAGTCAATTCGTGCATTACAACTGAATCAAATAAATTTAAAATGGGAGATTTAATATATACAGGATTCAAACTCACTTTCACATGACCCACAACTCTCAGTGACTTCTTGCATTGCTGACCCACCTGATCACACACATATTGAAAGGATAAATAATCACCAATATACGTATCTAAACCAGCACTTATCAGTTTGTCCAGATTACCATCTCCACATATATATACAATCAATGCTCAGCTTTATATTAAGATAGTAATCTGGGCCAACTAATGAATACTGGTTTAGCACGAAATATGTATATTGGTGATTATTTATCTTTTCAATATGTGTGTGATCATGTGGGTCAGCAATATAAGATGGCACTGAGAGTTTTGGGTCATGTGAAAGTCTGAGTTCGAATCCTGCATATATTATATATATAAATGCAGGTGTAAGCTTGAATGCAAATGCTTGAAAACAGAAAGAGCACATATAATGAAGTTAAGGAAAAATAAATATGAAAAAAGTGATTATACAGAAAGTGGATTACTGGTTTTTATGTTGGGTTTGGGAAAAGATAAGGGGGATTTAGATATAAAGTCCATAGAGTTGACAACGATTATGTTGTGGAAATGAGATGGAGCAGAATATGGGAAAACTTAGACTGGGGAATATAAAATAAAGTAGCTAACAGGTTTCTCTGGGCATAATTGCTGAGAGATTCTTGACTTTGTTTAAGAAGAAGCTACAGTACATCACATCACATGGAAAATTTATTTACTGTGATCAAAAGTGGAGGAGGATGATGGTCTGCACTGACTAGACAATAGGGAGAAGCAAGAAATCTGAAATATTGTTTAGACAATTGAGAAATAAAAGTACTAAGACAAACATAAGCCAAATTATATTTAAACAATTTTTAAATTTAATTTGAGAGAAATATAAATTATAAAGTAAAAGTTTATAATACAACAAATAGGGTTATATCAGGCGTGTACCAGAAATAATAAAATTCAACACTCTGGCAGATAGACTAGTTTTCTAACAGTGAACTAGAAAAGGAGGGAACAAATTTCTTTCAGCTGACAATTCACCTACAACATTGGTTTTCTTTTTCAAATATATGAAAGCAATATGTTCTTGAAATAAATAAACGAAACAGCACCGGTGAACATTTCTTGGCCCGGAAAAATGCATTGGGACCAAGGATGTCATATTGCCAGTAGAACAGCCCATGATATATCACATTTAAGATAATGCGTGGCTGATTTACCCCAAGAATAAATAAATGAATAAATACGTCGGAGTATAAATTATAAAACGGGAGGAAATTTACATCTCCAATTCAATGAAATAATAAAATCAGAAAATACCCCAACATAAATGATTTTAAATTAATAAAATATTAAATCTATGACTAAAAGAAAACAGACATTTAAAACTGGTGAATCCCCGACCAAATGATTGGCCAATACTAATAATTAGAGGTCTCAGTAGGAGAAAAGTAAATAATTAGAAAAGCAGTTATGTCTGCCCAAGCATATAAATACAAAGAACAACAATTCTATTCATTTTTTTATGCAAGCAGCATTTTTCTCTCAGATTTAATTCATAATGGTCAGACATTTACTTGCAAGTTTTGAAACATTTATCTGACACTGTAAAACATAAGCATCCCATTTTTGTGCAAAGAAAAGAGTGCAAATTCCATCTGAACAGTTACATCTCTCAAAGCCTTGAGTGTGAAATTCTATCTGAACAGTGACATCTCTCAAAGTGTTGAGTGTGAAACACTTCTTAATTAAATTCAGCAAGACCCAGCTTATCTATCAGCTGTATTTTCTCAATCTCACTTTGTGTGACTTTTTCTTAATCTCTTGAATGAAAAAATGTCTATTTATTTGTGGATTTTGACTTGGGAGTGTGTATGTGACTGAAGCCTTAAAACACATCACATTGCAAGTATTTTTGGACTACTTCAAAAAGTGATAAACTGATTCCGAATGATGCATTGAATTAAATAGACTATAACTTTTAAAGCAATTCAACTTGCAACACCTAAAAATAAATATACATTTTTTTTATTACAAAATTCTCATTCTTTTTGGATCCCCCTGTGTATAAATACAAAGATATATATAGATAGACAGATGGATGGTTAGATAGATATGATTGGATATATAAATTAATAGATAGATAAATAAACAGATAGACATATGAATAGATAGGCAGCCAGCTAGATAAATTTTAGACAAACAAGTAATTAGATAGAGACATAGATAAGTGGATAAATAGAAATTTAGGTAGATAGATAAATTGCTAATAGATAAATGGATGCATGGAAAACATATACATAGTTAAGAAGATGGAAAGGTTGGATGGATAAATAAATAGATAAAAAACAGATGGATGGCTATGTCTGTCTGTCTGTCTGTCAGTCTATCTCTCTCTCTCTCTCTCTCTCTGTCTGTCTGTCTGTCTATCTATCTATCTATCTATCTATCTATCTATCTATCTATCTATCTATCTATCTATCTATCTATCTATCTATCTATCTATCTATCCATCCATCCATCCATCCATCCATCCATCCATCCATCCATCCACCAATGGATACATTTACGATCTACCTATCTATACATTTAGCTATATTTAAATATCTGTCATTGTATCTATAAATTCATCCATCCTATTTATCTACCTAACTGCTTATGAATAGATTGATAGATGAATAAATAGATAATTGTATAGAGAAATGGATGCGTGAATAAACCATAAAGTTAGGTAGATAGATAAGAAAGTAAGCAGATAAAGAGATAGAGTAAATGGGTGGACAAGTAGATCGACAGATAAATGAATTGATGGATATCTATAAAGATAAGTAGTAGATTAATAAATAAATAGATGATTAGGTTAATGGATGAATTAATAGATAGATAGACAAACAAAGATAAATAGATAAACAGATAAATAAGTATGTAGGCAAAGAGTTAAAATAGATAATTGAAGCTTGATATCATTGTTATTCTACTGTCACATTAAAAATAAAAAACAATTAGCAAAATTAAAATAACAAAAATTTTAAAAAAAAATATTTACAGAGTTTTATTAATATTGGCAACAAACAAAATGTTACAACAAATTAAAAAAACAACAACAAATAAACAATATTTACAAATTAGAAACATTTAAACAAAAAATTCCTGCTTTAATTTTTATTTATGAGCAAAACATTTTTTCCTGATTCACATTTAGATGTCAAATGCCTGACCTATCTACATGTTATAAGGAAAAGCCTAACATAATCATTCTATTTCCCCCTATTCAGGTATTTATAAGTAATATTACATCTATTGTTTAAAAATGATAACATAAAATAAGAATTTCTCATGTAATTACAGATAATAAATCTATCTATTGAAGAACAACATACAACAATACTAGTAATAACACATGAATTTTATTCATTCTTACAGTAGTTTAGTAATTTGTTCAGTCAAAAGTCATTCAAATGTCTTTGATTCTTATTGTTATTATAATAATACAAGACAAATATTTTAAATATATTTATAAAAATAAAATGTATATTAAGTAGATAAACAGTATGTATAATAAAAGACTGTTAACAGATATCATTTTTATTTAAATTAGTACATGGAACTGTATCCTTAGATTATGTAATTACAAAAAATTCGAGTAAGACTCCAACCTATAATTCTCGATGTCATGATTTGTTTTATTTACCTATGTTGAGACATTCTATTAATTCACCATTGCACAGATTGCAACTGGAGTCTAATAAAAAGTTTTAGATATTGATATTTTATCTTTAAACTATACACAATTCAGGACAAAATAAAATCAATCTTACCTTGATATTATTAATGCAAATAGTACTTTAAATATATCTGCATATAATATTTTGTATTTTATTTTTTTTTGTCTGTCATAGTTGTATATATTTGGAAAAAATATTCTTAAACTCGGAGGTAAAAAGCCAATAAACTCACCATGCTGGCGAATGCATGTTGGTGAGCAGACCACTCATGTTGTTGGAGAAGAGAAGCTAAAGATAGGAAAAGATGGATTGATCTTGGAGAGACCTTCATCCTTCAGTGGATTGATAATGGTTGATGATGATGATGAATACTTTGTAAAAGCTTGTGGCCTCATTTGAGCTGTTTATTTATAAATAAAATGAATAATAATTATTATTATTATGTTTTAATGATTACACTTTATTTATCTTAGAAAGTTACAAGGGTTTTATATTGAGTTGCTATATTCAATTGTAGTTGTAGGTGTACATATGTAAAAGTTGATTTACATGTGATTATAAATTTTTTTACATAGCTTGGATTGCTTTGGTTACCTAGGCAATTGTAGATATGTTTGCATAAGTTGATTTATTGATTTACAAAAGATTACAAGAAATTTTTACATGCTGAGGATTAGATATAAGGGTTTTACACAGCCTAGATGGCTGTGGTTACATGGACAATGTATACTTGTAGGTTTATGTATGTAAAAGTCAATTTGTTGATTTACACAAGATTAAATTAATTTTACATGCTCTGGATTGCTGTATTTGCACATACAAGCAAGTTTAGTTTTATATGTGGCTGGATTGCCTAGATAACATAGGTGAGGAGCTAGTGATTTTCATAAGTGTGGCAATTGTCTGTGAGGTCTATATTTTGACTTTTTAAGATGCCAGATTTTCTTTGAGTGATCAGGTTTTCTCTTGATTTTATTGGGGTAGTGGGTTTGAGGAGTGTTGGTATGGGTAGGAAACATAGTGAAATTTTGTTAACTATGTTATGACTGTTTTGTGGTGCAATAGCTGTGTTAGAATTGGTTGTAATTGTCAAATTGGATAAGTTGGTCTATGGATCTGGCTGTGTTAGAGATGGAGGCTGAGTAATGCTTTGATGAGGTTTAAGTATGACATCTATGGGTGGAGAGCTGGAGGATGGTGATACAGCTATGTTAGAATTTGGTGCATTAATGAGTTGGAGTTTGTGATTGAATAGTCACACTCTGGATCTGGTTGTGTTAGAGGTGAGGCTGATGTGGTTCAAGTTGTGAGATTTATAGATATAGGGTCCAGAGATGGGGAGTCATGATGAAAGCTGGATAAATGGTTAGACTGGACATTGTTGTTGGAAATGTCTTATGTTTTTGAAATTATCATTACTAACTTGCTTTAAATTGAAAATTTGAATGAAAAATATAACACAAAACTAGAAATAAGTTTTCAATTGATTGCAAATTAAGAAAGGTATACAATATTAATTTTTTTCTTATTGTCCTAAAGTTTTTAGTACTTTATAAGCATTAAAAACCAGAGCCTTTTAACTTAGGATGTGAAAAAGTGAACTGATTGCTGGGGTATTTGAGTCTGAATTTTTATTACTAAACAAAGACCAAAAGTTTCACTACAATAACATTAAAAATAAGTATATGCTTGACTGACTTTTGGACTTTGAAACTTTGTGCTAGTATTATTGATGATAGACACTGGTTATGTGATGTCTTTCATCATTAAGTAACTAAATTTGAATTGCAAATTTGAATGAAAATTGTAACACAACATTAGAAATTATCAACTGGTTGGAAATTGAAAAAGGTATATAAACGTAGATTTTTTCTTCTTGCATTATCCTAAGATTTTGAATATTTTATACGTGTAAAAAAACCAAAGCTTGTTAACTTGTTTGTGAGCAAATAAACTGCTTTCTGGGGAACTTGAAAATGAATTTTCTTCTTTTTTTATTTCCCCAACAAAAATCGGAATTTACTGCAATAAAATTAAAAATAAGTGTATGCTTGACTGAACTTTGGAGTTTGAAATTTTGAGCTGGTAATATTGGTGCAGGCTTTTTCTGGTCATGTGATGATTTAATTGCCATATTGTTTTTTAAATTTTTTAAATCTAATGTCCCAACTCCTCACTGAAGAGACCCATAGGTCAAAACCGGTCTGGGGATGGGGACAATCCAAGATATAAATGATTTGAATATCTTCTCTTGTAGTAGCATTTATCATAAAAAAAGAAGAAGCTTGTTTAGAGTTATTAGCACGCTCTTAATTTTACATATTTGTAAGTGCAAGCTATATTTAAGTCATGTGACATCTGACTACATCTGACTTGTTATTATTACTATTATCATTAGGTAACTTAATTTTAGTTAAAAATTTAAATGAAAAATTGGTAAATTTTTTATTCTATTGTGTTAGCCGCTTGATGGTGCTATTTATATGCAAAAGCACATATATATGCCATTTACATGGCCACTGCCTTCTAGGCCTATATATCTATGCAAAAACACAGAAAGAGGCTGTTTAAATACAGCAGCCTGGCCTGATTTAGTGTTATGCACTTTATCCCAATGCTCACAGGTCAATGTTTACTACAGTATCATGTGAGGGTGTCTGAACTTCAGCCTGCCACAATTCTTCAAATATGCATATCAAAGGAATTAGCTTGCAAGTCATCTGACCTATTATTACCTCCTAACAATAGTCCAGCCATCACCACAGTTTCCTAATCAACATGGAATCTTCCAAAAATTCAGAAAGGGTGGGTCCAAGCAAGATTTCAACAAGCTCACATGAAAATATGAGTTTTCCAGAGAACATGTCCACAACAAATTAAATGGCTGACAGGTCGAAATCGAGCCAACTGATATCCAAAGAAGCCAGCCTGCATGGAGAATTAATTAATTCTATTGTAATATAATCTTTGCAATAAGGTAGGTTAATTGATAAAGTTTTAATTCTTGTGATGTGAAAAGGCATAACATCTGGCCTACATTGCAGGAATAAGATTAGTTTTTGGGCCATTTGGAATTCAAGCAGGTTTGAAATTTTTGCTAGCGTCAAATTGTTCTCGACTAAATGTACAGAAATTGATGAAGGAAATCAATGAATTATATTAAGCCTTCGAAGAAAAAAAAAAAGTGTATGATTGTGAAAATTTTCGTAGTTCTATCCAGAGACCCAAAGAAATTGTCCAAAGAATACATTTATTAATTAATCTTTAAACAACAACAAAAAAAGTAAAACAAACAAACAAAAAAACGATAGAATTGGAAAATTATTAGTAATCGTTCTTAATAGATGTGCCATTAATATCTATACACATATTATCTTTGAAAAATAGCTATTGTAAGAAATCAATAAATAAATAATTATTTTTCATTTTCAAAAATGATTGGAAAAAAAAAAACAGTTCAGTAATTAAAGCATTATCAGCATCATTTTTTTGCCACCACGATGTGGTTGTAAAGTTTGCGGGGAGGGGGGATTTTTGCCACACGGGGAATTCTACTAGAATAGAATATTAGCAATAATGCATGTTTCTGTAAAATTGTTCTAGTAAATGTATTAAGGAAGTAAATGAATTACGTTAACCTGTATGACTTTTATTCTTTCACAAAAAAGAGGGCGGACTCGGTAATGTTATATGTATGTGTTTTTGCTTAGCATTAATAAGTGGCTGATACGATAGAAGAGAAAACTACTGAAAAATGTAACAAAACTATTAATTAGTTATCAACTTATTAAAAATAGGATAAAGTATATCAGAATAAGGTTATTACTTTGTCAGGATTACGTTTGAGTATTTTTGGAACATGAAAAACTAGAGCTTGATGTGATTGTCAACAAATGAGCTGCTTTCTGCTGAACTATTATCATTATTATTATTAATATTACTATTATTATATTTCAACAATAATCTTTATTAATTCTTTGGGTTACATAACATTACATAACACTGATTGTAAGGGTTACAGCTACAATTATGTTCTACATGTTTTTATATGAATTAATCTTAAGAGTTACATTAATCAGGCTTCAAGGTATATATATTTTTTACAAATGCTGCCATTAATTTTGGATGCAGAGATGAATATCAAGTTCAATCATTAAGGTCTTAAAATAGATCAATATAAAACTCAATTTCATAGATAAATAGATATAACATAAGATTACAAAATCTGACATAATATTAGAAGTTATTTATAGCCACTAAATTAATCTTGATAATTGTTTTTCTCATTGTTAATCTTGGAGTACAATAGGTAGATAACATATAATCCTACTTATGGGTGCTGAACAAAAAACAAGTTAATTCAAAGTAGAATTACATATGGTGTTAAAGGGTTGATTGCAATACATGGAGTGTAAATTCTGTAGTCTGGTATTGAAGGCAATTAGTGAAGGTGAGCTAGCTTGAGAGTAATAGATGGTACCATTGAATGTTATTCAATGCAGATATTGTTGGACTGTGACCTTTTATGGATTGAATGGTTGTTTTAGTAGTGACCAGGTGTTTTTTTGAGGGTTTAAACCTAGAAAATTTTTCTTATTGCCTAGCAATACCAAAGTTTACGGCAACTAATAAAATATTTTTCTTGCAAATTATCCATTTCATGCATTGAAATTTTTTTTAATAACTAGAATGTTTTCTAATTAGGTCAAGTTCAGTCTTTATAATGATATGAAATTTATCTTTTAAAAAATGAATATTATGCAAATGGATTTGAAACAGGAGCTCTTGGAATGAAAATGGTCACATAACTCAAATTAATAGTGAAAGTACTACTACAACCATTATTCAACAATATACTTTATTGACCAAAAGATGTGTAACATAAGTTTGCAAATTTTTTTATAAGGTTTTGTTGGGTTGAAAAGGCAAAGCAAGTCTAATGATTGAGAAAAAGAATAGGCTTCCCAATTAAACACGTAATATGTTTAAATGTGCTAAAATTCAGGCAATGGTGAAGCTAAGTACAAATCACAATATTAATTGGCTGAGTGTTTTCAAGAAGGTTTCTCTTCTCATAATCATAGCATGTGTTATGTGAGCATGCTAGAAAAAATATGCAACACATATTTAAATATATGCAAATTGGATTAAAAGTCCACTTTTTGAACTAAGAGAAGCATGCTTCTTTGATTTTACATTTAGAGTCATGGCATTCTATGCATATGATGGAAATAGAAGATGGTTTAAATATATGGCTGATAAACTTTTGGTGTTCTAGAAGTTGGAATTATATTTGGGTTTATTCAGACTCCTCACATGGTACGCAAGTTCCCATGTCTCCAAATTGTCTGCAATATCATATACTATGGTGAAGTATATGGTGAATCCCATGCATCTCTCTTCACTCATGTCTCTCAGCACTGTTACTTATACAAAAGACCTCTTAATAAACCCGAACACAAAGTTCGATTGGCCATATACTTGAACCATCTTCTGCTTCCATCACATGCATAGAATACCATGACTCTACATATAAAATCAAAAAAGCATGACTTATAGCCAACAATACCCACACTATAAACCGGAAGGTAGCATGCTTCTCTCTCCAAAAAAGTGAAATTTCTAATCCACTTTGCATATATTTAAATATTTGTTGCACACATTTTCTAGCATGCTCACACAATCAACTTACTATGATTATGAGAAGATAAAACTTTTCAAAAATGTTCAAGCAATTAATACTACAATTTGTACTTAGCTTCATCATTGTTCGTGTTTTATCACATTAGGACATATATAAATCTAATTAAAATTGCTGATTACAGTACAATTAAATGGACATTAGTAATTGTACATGATTGTTTTGTATAACATATTATTGGATGTATAAAAAAGAAATGTTCATAAATTTTGAATTATAAGTTCATTTGCTATGAGCTTGGCTGGTCCAGTTAGAAAGCCTTCTGTGGTATTGAACTATTGTAATGAGTGTCTGAAACATAATTTTTTATGTAGCTAGTTGTATTATAAAGCAAATGAAATGTCCATGAAGGTTGTTACTACTGCCTACTGTGATTGTGGCTGCTTATAGATTGGACTGCTCTCTAATGAGTGACCTGGTTGTAGCAAAAATGTCTGAAGAGGAGCTATGTTGTTATCCTGTGCTTTTAGGTAGCATAATTTATTGATGTTGTTATATAACAAGGTGCAATGGGTTCATCAAAAGGCAAACAGGGTAATGTAGCCGTATGCACTGCAGGAATGTATAATCTTTGGAAGGACTGAGTTATGTGGTAAATGGAAGTAACAGGCTGCTCGTATGCATTTAACATAATTTGCCATGAGATGTTTAGGGCATGGCGGTCATTGAGAAGATGGTGTTGAATCTCCTTTGTGGCATAGCCCACAGAATGGGTCGATATTTTTGTACAGACAACAATACCGCAAAAAAAAAAAAAAGATGTTGGAAGTGTGTGCAGGTTAAGTTTAATTAAACAGTCAAAAAACTTCAGTTCTAGTGCCATTTTTTTAAATTGGAAGAAACTGATGATTATTTATTCCAAGTTTTTTATTATTATTAAATTTTCAATGGAATTTGAAAATTTTATGTGGTTTGGAAAAAATATCGGGAACACTTTTGTTTGTACTTTTATTAAATTGCTTGACATCGTTTATGGCTTTTGATTGTTTTTGCAGCTCTTCCTAATACCAAAAATATTCTAGAGCATTTACTAAAAGGTACCACAAATGAATCAGAAGACTCTGGACAAATACAAGAAGAGAAAATAGTGTTACATATAAAAAATTAATCTAAACAATGAAAAAAAAAAAATCTATAAATACCATTAATTAAAAAAAAATTAATTTCCTGAGTCAAAAATATTTAAATCATTTTTTAAAACTTTATAATAAATAACTAATTTAAAGTTATATTAAAGCTGCATTAATTAAAAAATAATTCATACTTTTAATAATTTGACTGTAAACTACAAAAAAAAAAATTGTTTTAAAACATATTTTTATATTCCTCATCAAAATTTACATAATTTATTAATATTTAATGTTTTCAAACGTTAAAAAAGAAAAAAGAGAAACGTCACTGAAATACATCAAAATTAGTTTGTTATGAAAATAATTCAATATTTTCTTACTTAATTTCATCAGAATCCCAGAAACATTTGGAGATTTTTTTTTAAACGAGTGAATAATTTTACAACGCATTGAAATAACAATTTGATTTTAAAGTCACTCTAATTTAATCTCAACTGCCAATTCTCTTATTACAAAATATTTACTTTACCATTGATTATTTTTATTCAAATCACCATTTTGAAGAAAAGTTATCAAAACAGAATTCTCTTAATTTTGTAGAAATACAATTCTTTCAAGCAAATAAAAAATAAAAGTCAATCTTTATGTTTACTTTCTAGCAATCCTTAAGTGCAGTTTATTCCATTTATCTACTTCAATGCTATCTATAATAATCAATAAGTACAACATGATATTATTTTATCCATAATTCTACAATTTATTGCTGGATGTTGGTAATCTTCAATTAGAAGTAGTTTCTATTCACACATCTAACAGACCCCTTTAATTTTTCTTTTATGTTATTTAAGTTAATAACTTAAGAGATTCAAGTACCCTAAGAATATAAATTCAAACTAATTTGCTTGGTATAATTGTAGAAGCACCATACAGTGCCAATTTCTATATACTTTAATGATCTCAGTTTTAGACTCGGTTATTAACCATTTTCAATGAGGAGCAGCTATTGTTTTTCAGATAAGGAAATTATTTCAAGATGTTGAACCCAACTTAAATTACAAAGTTATATAGGTTTAATATGACACCAGTAACTATATATTTTATCAACCTTAGTTAACTGCGAGAAGCTTTCACCATCTGGTAAAGAAAATATACACTAAATATACAAGTAAACTAGTTCCAGTTTAAAATTATAAACTATTTTTTGAATATCAGATTATTAACTTGGATAATATAAAAAAATAAAAAAGGCTGATAGAAGTGTAAACACAAATTCTGTTTCTCTTAAAGATGGTCAATAGTGTCAAAAACTACTCTAAGGATATAAATACTATGCTACTATTTTAATATCTGTTGTTAATAAATCCAGCGTACATTAAATGATTACTTCACAGCAGAGTAAAAAGCTAATTAAAAAAATGTGTTGCATTAACATTAAAAAGTGTGTCTTTAGTAAAAAGGTGATTGGTTCTCACTGTAAGCTCCATGCTTTGTCATTTAAATTAATGTATGTATTATGCAGACACATAGTTTATCTAATCACCAACCCAATTTTAAAGCATTAGCATGTTGTGATCATGAGTTACAACATGGTATGTGACAGTGTGTTTAGAATCTTATCTTTTGATATTTTAATATGTTAACACTATATTTGTTGTAAATTGGCCAAAATTGCTTTTGAAATGATTCAACCTGTGTGTGGTAGAGAAGTCATGAGTTTCATGCATATTTCCAAGTAGTTTAAAAGATTTTGTAAAAACAGGGATAGCACTGAAAATGTTTCACAAAAGGTATAAAACACACTATCATATTTCATGTTATAACTTGTAATTGTAATTCAGACATGTTAGTGCTTTAAAATTTTCAGAGTGAATAACTAAGCTACAATGTTACATATTGAATATTGATTCTGAGATGGCACTTCAAGGGACCAGTCATCATCTTTTTATTGGGATGATTAGTCTATGAAAAAATATCACATTGAAAAAAAAAGTAAGTGATTTATTTATTTAAGGATTATGGTTAGTAATAAAATGCAATATATATCGAAATGTAAAAGAATTTGATAATAAAAGCAAAAAAAAAAAAAAGGACAGGTTAAAAATTGGTCCCATTTTATTAAATATAAGATCTTATGGAAAGAAAATAATTGCATATGGTTGCATTTAAAAATAATAATGCAGTATGATTGAAAAAAAAGTGAGAATATATGTAAGTGGAGAAATATGTTGATTGCAAGTGAAAGCTACATAAGAAAAAACAGGTGATTATTTTTTGATAAAAGAAATGCCACAAGAATAAGTTAAATGTTTGGAAAATTAACATTTATGGATAGGAACAGGATTTCTAAAATAATTTTTATTTGGATTAATTGGAAAGAATGTCAGACAAATTGGTTAAGGGAGAAAATAAAATATACATAAGAATTATATGGAAATATTTCAATTTATATAAACAAAACTGGGATGTCCTTTTCAATAGAATATTTACACATACATTATATTAGGGATTGTGAAAGAAAAAAAGAAACTTTGGTAAATTAAAGTGAAAAATATGAAAATTAAAAATATATGATAGAAATATAGTATCAAAACATTTAAATTGGATATATTTATAATAATTATAGGTCAATTGATTTACTATTTAAAACTATAGCAGAAAGTATAAAAATAATGGAATATACTAAAAAGTGATAAGAATTTGTCAACAAGATTTGAATGTGATAAAGAACATTGACTATTAAAATATCACATGACCACCACATCTTATGCTTGGGTATCACTGTTGTTAAAACAGGCAAAACTCACTACACGTATTGCCACACACAGCAAGATAGAGTAATCAATGGATGCCAAAAGGCTTGTGCATAAAATCCCCATCTAGTGCCTACTCATCCAATATCCCTAGACTAGTTTCTGGCTTGTGGCCTTTGTCACTGAGGAGCCTTGGATCTGAGAGCACTGCATCGAGATCCTAGGATTCTAGCACTGCACCTAGATCTTAGGATCTAAGATCTAGGTGCAGTGCTCTCAGATCCAAGGCTCCTCACTGACAAAAGCCACAAGCCAGAAACTAGTCTGGGGATATTGGATGAGTAGGCACTAGATGGGGATTTTATGCACAAGCCTTCTGGCATCCACTGATTATCCTAAGATCTAGGTGCAGTGCTCTCAGATCCAAGGCTCCTCACTGACAAAGGCCACAAGCCAGAAACTAGTCTGGGGATATTGGATGAGTAGGCACTAGATGGGGATTTTATGCACAAGCCTTCTGGCAACCATTGATTACTCTAGCTTGCTGTGTGTGGTAATACTTAAAGTGAGTTTTGCCTGTTTTAACGACTATTAAAATATAAATTTTTTTGTGATGATGATGATAATACTACTAACAACAACAACAACAACAATAATAAAATGAAATTGTGAGATGTATAATCAGAGAAAAGATTATACAAAAAAAATGATGGCTTCAGTTTTAGTGTAATAAAAAGAAAAAAAAAGAAAAAATTAATGAGAAAAAACAGTATTTTAGAAAAAGAGAATTTCATGAATATAATATACATAGATTAAGAGTTATTATTATTGAATTTGAATCAGAAATAGCAGATTATCACATTTATTTTTCATTTCATTTGAGCAATAACTCATATTTTCCTTCTATTATTAAAAAATGTGATTAAAAATGTTTCTATTATTAATGATTGTGGTTAAATGTATATTTATTTGGTTTTAGACCACAAAAATATTTTAAATAAGAAGACTGCTATTTTGAGGAATATTATTTTGTTAAAAGTATATAAGACTGCAATGTATTTAAGAGTTACAACACAGAAGATGATTATCAATTAGTAAAATGTAAGACATAGAGAAGAAAGTCCTGCAACAGTATTAACAGAATATAACTCTGATTGTTAGCAGGCCTATATAAATTTAAAATGGAACTTACAAATCATTTTAAAACATTAATATATCTCAAATATAGCTCAGATTTGAATGAGATCAATACAAAAATAACTGATTCCCTAATAAAAACTCACTGCATAAATATATAGTACACAAAAGCAGTAACTCATCAGTAAATTTTTAGATTTAGATAAGGCAAAAATTTACGGGGGGGGGGGGGTAAATATGAAGATATTTAAAAATGCCTCATTGAAAATAAATAAATGAAATTTTACATTATTATACAGAAAACATTTAATGTTAACATAATAAAAAATAATTATTTAAGGAAACTAAATCCACACCTTCCTTTATTTTGCTATAATATTTTATAAGATTTGAAATACAGGCATTCTTATACCTGGAATTTAATTGTAAATATAGGGAATTTAAACTCAGACTTTCAAGCAACCTTCAACTATCCACACTATCTCATACTACTGATACACATGACCACACACATGTAGAAAAGATAAATAATCAACAATACATGTATTTTGCGCTGAACCAGCACTTACCACATCCACACTATCTCATACTACTGATACACATGACCACACACATGTAGAAAAGATAAATAATCAACAATACATGTATTTTGTGCTGAACCAGCACTTACCACTTGGTCCAGATTATCATCTCCCACACATACATATATATATATATAATCAATGCTTATATGTGTGGGAGATAATAATTTGGACCAACTGATGAGTGCTGGTTCAGTACAAAATACATATATTGGTGATTATCTTTTCTACATGTATGTGGTCATGTGTATTAGTAGTATGAGATAATATGGATAGTTGAAGGTTGCTTGAAAGTCTGAGTTCAAATCTCATATATTTACTATATTTTTATATACAACTCTCAGTGCCATCTTATATTGCTGCCCACCTGATCACACACATGTTGAAAAGATAAATAATCACCAATACATGTATTTCGTGCTAAACCAGCATTCATCAGTTGGCCCAGATTGTCATCTCCACACTTTGCATGAAATACGTATATTGGTGATTATTTATCTTTTCAACATGTGCATGATCAGGTGGGTCAGCAATATAAGATGGTACTGAGAGTTGTGGGTCATATGAAAGTCTGAGTTTGAATCCTGCATATATTACATATATAAATGCAGGTGTTAAGCCTGTAAATGTATTATATTTTATATAACTTCTAAATGTCCACTTTACTTTGAACACTTTTTAGCAAAAAAAAAAAAATTGTACATATGTATACACAATCTTACATTTCAACTGTCTTGTAGTTTTTGCCATAACTATGATATAATGATAAACAAAATAAAATAATTAACTATATAAATAATACCATAAAAATATAAACAATAAAATTTAAAAAAAAACCCATGATATAAGTAATATTTTAATTTGCGAAAAATAAAACTGAAATAAATTAAATATGATAAAATAAAATCAAAACCAAGTAAAATAATCCAGGTAATATTTTATATTTCAAGGTAATATTATATATTTTATATTACCTGGATTATTTTATTTTATTTGGTTTTGATTCCATTTTGTTATATTATATTTTATGTTGTTTTTCTCTATTTTTAAAATTTTATTGTTTACATTTTTACGACAATATTTATATAGTTATTTATTTTATTTATCATTATATCATAGCTATGAGGAAGACTGCATAACAAAATATAAAATTATGTGTACATACATACAAATTTTTTTTTTGCTAAAAAGTATTTAAAATAAAGTGGATAAATTGAATTTATATAATGGTAAGGAAAGCTAAAAATTATAAAATAATTTACTTATGAAAAAAAAGTATTTTGGTAATTGAAAAAAAGGTGGCCTGACTAATAAAAAGTAATACAATACCATGAAATGTATAGTAAAATTCAATAAACAATGTATACAACAGTTATCTTTATACTGACTTCATCAAAATTTGAGCTCATACAAAATGTTAATATTTTAAAATAATTTGCAAGTTCTATTTTAAATTTATTGGAGTGCTTCTGAAGGTTAAGTTTAGTAATTGATACTATCTTAATAATTTCTCTCTGTAATTTTCATTAATTTTATAGTAATAAGAATGATTACACACAAGGCTTTAATCTTAATACTATGTGCCTTGAGTGCTTAATTTTACCATGAGAGGGACCTCCAACAATCTTAATACAAAATTACAACTTTATAAAGATAAAAGTGGCCATCTTATGTTCAACCTATTTTCTAATATAGGCAAATCTAAAGCATTTTGATTTGAGAGTGTGAAGCTAGTAAGTTCTTCACTAATTAAGTCCACTACCTCATTTAGAAATCAACATTCATGAAATATTTTGATTCACAGCAAGTTAATATTTAGGTTTTATAATTAGAAAAATTTCAAATCAATTTAAAGTTGTAAACATTAATTCTTATTAAGCACATAGCACATAATTACATATAAGACTTTAACCTTAATACTATGCACCTTGAGTGCTTAATTTTATCACAAGAAGGACCTCTACAAATCTTAACACAAGATTATGACTTTATAAAGATAAGAATGGCCATCTTATCTTCAATCTACTTTCTAATTATATAGGCAAATCTAAAGCTGTTTGATTTGAGAGAAGAAGCTAGTAAGTTTTTCATTAATTAAGCCCACTACCTCATCGTGAAATCTTTCAATTCACAGTGAGTTAATATTTAGGTCTTATAATTAGAAATATTTTGAATCAATTTAAAGTTGTAAAGAATAATAAAATAGACTAAAATCTCCATGATTGTGAAATCATCTTTTGAAATGACAAGAATTTTAAATAGAATTTTATATATGTAATTAAACCTTATAAAAAAAAAAGCTCTAGAAAACAATAGATTTATTACAAATATTTTAAAATTAAAGATAAAAAATAGAAGATTTAATGACAAATCTACTGGGCAAAAGTTAAGTAATAAACATACATCAAATGATTAAAGGACTGCATACATAATATTGATATTTAAGAAAGATGAAAAGGAAGATATCAGAAATTACAGATCTATTAATAATTTGTCAGTTACAAGACCTTTACTAAATCATTACACCTTTTGTCTAATAAAAACTTTGTACTCAAACTAATAAAAAAAGTAAGCTGGATTTAAATGTAATTCTAGTACGATAGTTCATTTAGAAGTATTAAGAGAAATTATATGAAAGACCAATAAATATGAACTGCACTAAGCTAGAATTTGTAAACTATAAAAAGAAATTTGATTCTTAAAATAGTTTAGTAGTGATAAAAGTTTTGGAATATCAAGATAAAGTTACAGGATATTATGCAAATCTGAAAAATATTTAGCAAAATAAAACAATAATGATAAGACCACATGGTAAAACTAAAAAAATTAACACTGATAGGAATGTGGCAAAATAATTCCATCTTTCCAATAGTTTTTTGATGGCTAATTAAAAAAAAAAAAAAGACTGAGAGCAATGAATTATAAAAAGTTAGCAACTATAAATAACTTGATTAAATTATTAACAGAGACATAACACATGAAACTGATCATATAACGAAACTTAGACGAAGTGAATTCTATGTACTTCATAAATACATTTGAACATTAAATATGTAAATATTAAAAAGAAAGATATTTATGTGCTTGAAAAATAAAAATTTTAATACATTTATTTTATTCATACTTAGAGATATAAGACTTGAATACTTAGAAGTAATATAATATAAATGCTCCAATCTATACAGTAAAGTATGATATATGTTGGGAGTTCTAAGGGAGAAGATCAAAAGTAAAATGTTATGAATAAAACTTAAATAAGTATTACTGATGAAAATTAATCTTTTTCCTTACATTGCCAATATAATATAAAATAATATTAACTCATCTATACATCTTACAACTGTTTTACAATGCTTTAACTATATGTTCATGTATATTTATATTCATATATTTGTATTATGTTGTAGTTCTGAAGAAGATTTCTGAGGCAATCGAAACTGTCAAAGAGGGTGGTAATTAAAGCATTGTGTGAAACAGTAGTAAAGTGCATAGATGAGTTAATATTATATCACTGCTCATATTAAAAGAATTATAAAGCAAATGGAGTTGGACTGGTGAAAATAACTAGAAGAGATAATAATATATGTCAACTAGAGTTTTAAATTGGATCCAGAAACATGTTGCAAGAAATTAAGAATAAGACCACATAGGAGATGAATGGATGATAAGAAAGATTTCTGGAATGGTGTATTAAAAAAGAAAGGAAAAGACAAATTGTATTAAACATGAAACCTTCATTCTGCAGTATGCTGATTATTAATGAAAATGATGGTATAATTAATTTATTGAGTATATTATATAAAGAATTACACTTTCTGGCATTATTAAAAAAATTAGATTTCATATTTAAGTCAATTCACTATCTATACATTTTTGGAAACCATTAGGAACATTTAAAATGAGGACCCTTGTACATCTTACATTCTTAGGATTATCAAAAGTCATATACAGATATTTAATTCAATTTCCATAATTTTGACAATAACTTTATTAAAATTAATAATTATAATTTTATTTATTTTCCATAACTTTTCAATGATTTTCCGTGAGTGAATTAGCAATTATAATTTGCATATTCCAAAAGCAGTATTTCATATTCTTCAATTACATTTATGGTGAAAAATAAAACAGCTCTTTAAAATTAGCCACATGTAGCTTTCCAGGCAAAACCTTTCCCCAATAATTCTCCAAAAAATAATAGTGACGCGATGCACTATGGCTTTTCCTTTATTGAAATCAGGAATCTCTCAGCCATTATATTCAGAGAAACATGTTAGTCATCTTACCTTCGCCATCCTAAGTTGTCTCATATTCTTCTCCATCCCATTTCCACAACAACATCTTTGTCAACTCAATGGACTTTTACATCTAAACCCCCCTTATCTTTTTCCAAACTCAGCATAAAAATCATGCCACTATCGGTACAATCACTTTGTTTATATTTATTCTCCCACAACTTCATTACTTGTACCCTTTCTGCTTGTAAGCATTTACATTCAATTAGCAAATAGGGACTACCCCCTACTCCCAGATGGTGAAGCTTTAACTGCTTTTAATATTTTTTTTATTTTATTCGTTTGTTATGAACAATATTTATTTATGTTTGGATATATAGTCTTCCTTGATTAAGTTTTGTTAGAATTCTTTAAAAAAATCTGTAGCAGTGGAGTTATAGATTGCACTAATTTTTTATGATTTTGTGTAAAAATTAAATTAATTTATAGTACAAATGCTAATTTGTAAAATCTATACACATTTTATATATTGATTAGAGTACATAGTAAAAATTACAAAAGTGAATTTTGTAATAAATTGTATTTCAGCTCGATTTAATCCACCCGATTTATTTTATGAAAATATTTAATGTGACATAAAATATATATTTAAATTATTATTGTCATTATTAAAAAAAAATTTTAACAACAATAAATTCTTTTTTTTAAAAAAAGTATATATATTTTAAAAAATATAATATTCTTTTCACATGGTTTAATTAGAAAGAAATAAAGTTTTTTTAAAAGGGGGTAAATAATATATTTTATTGGATTTATATGAAAAGAATATTATATATTTTAATTTAACATATTGTATCAGTAATTTTTTCTGTGTAGGTTTTCATATGATAGCATATAATAGTAGACGGGCTTGAACCTGGAATATATGTAAGTATTTAGCAGTAAGAGATATAAAGGTTCTGAAGAAGATTGCTGGGGCATAAAGTGCATGGATGATTTAGTGTTATATACAATCAAAGATATAATGAGATCTTCCAGATAAAAAATTTAATTCAAATATATAATAATATTAGTAAATGCGATAATGATGATTTATAATTTAAAAATGCAAGTACTCCTAAAAGTATTTTGTTTTTCAGTTTCAATAAAAAAAAAAAACCTCTTAAAAGGAATTTTACATTTGGAAATTTTTTTAAAGGAATGATAATCATCAATTATTACTACCATGCCAGCATGCTTCCCAATGAATTGGATGATTTCTCAGGGCTGTGGATATTAAGGAGTTGTGCAAAAAGCATGTATTTGGATTGAGTTATAAACACAAACTAAATGGATTAATAAAAAAATGTAACAATTTATTAATAATGAATAAATAAAAACTGTTGCACATATACTCACAATTATTAACACATACACAAAAATATTAAATATTATAGAAACAAAAGATATTTTTAAGTTTTTTCTATGTTTAAGTTTAAGGCAGGCTATCATATTTATAATGACATCTTACTATGCTAGATATTGAAATAGTCATTAAACATGTTTTTTTCAAGTAATGTTTTTTAAAAAAATATTTTACTGTTGTCTTCCTTAGTTTTTTTGATAACTGTCTCCTTCTTGAATACCGGTGATGTTAGAGAAAATAAATATAGCAGATGTGAGGTATACTACATGTAGTTCTTAAGTAATCTACATAGCACCCCATTTTTTCCTTCTTGGTATTATAGAGGCATTGCACAAGCTGATTTTTTAAAAAAATTTCAATAATAATTTCTAGATCTGATTGTATTTTCCAGGTTGTTTTGACTAATGTGGTTTTTGGTTATCTAGCCACATATGGTAGATAAATTTCTTGCAAATAAATTTATCATACCTTGTAACTAGAGTATTGAACAATACTCTAAAACAATTAGTACAAAACAGCTTATGGTAAAAGAGTTTTAATCAAAAGTTGATTTTCTTTTCAGCATGAATCACAGTAACATGGTTTAAATAGTAGACTGCACTCTAACGCAAATCAATATGGAATTATCTGCTGGGGTCCCAAAATTAGAATGATAGTGGCTAGTTTTCTGTTACAGACCTATTTATACCTAAGTAATGTTGTTCAAATAACATGGTTTTCAAATAACATATATGTCACCAGCTAGGAAATATATGACATTTGCTTCATTACAACAATATATTTCTTTAAAAAAATATTTAGTCTTTTCAATTCATGTTGTAGATATAAATTTTAGTACATTATATTCTAATTTTTATACATAAATATGTGAAATAAAAGAAGAGAAAAAAGATTTTCTCTTCTCTCTCTCTTTATTTACATTTTATAATGTAAGAAGAAGAAAAATTCACTGCCAACTTTTAAATTTTTAATTATAAGTTCTAAAATATTATCAATTCTAAAATATTAATATTATTTTCAAATCCACCATTAGATTTTTTATAAAAATGAATAAGTTGCTTAATTAAAACTTCCACATGAAAGGCAGATTAAATAAGGTTCAAATTTAATTTAAAAAAAAATACAATTCTTTCACGTATCAAGACTACTTTACTTTTTTCTTTTTGTACAGTTTTATTATACTTCCCTCGTTGCTCACATATTTCAAAAATAATAATCTTTAATAATGTGCATAAATGAGTTTTTCTTTTAACCTTTAAGCAGTTTACATTTGTATTTCTCAAGTGACATGTATATATATATACACACACACATGCAAATGGCAGTTTTCACATGAGTATTTATAAAACATTTTTTATCACTTTCCAGCATTGTAGTATAATCAATCTGAGCTGTATTGAATGTTATAGCTATAATATATATATACTTAAAAATTAGAAGCATAGAGCTAAACTAGTCAATAAATAATTAAAATTACTCCAAATCCAAAATTCAACCAAACTAGCCAAGAAAAAAAAACTAAATTAAAGCACAACCAAAGGTTTCACTGCTACAAACAGACTTCTCAAGTGTAAAGAACTACAAAAACTACACCATATATATAATATTAAACATTAGCCACAAATCACTTCACTTCCCATCCACCCTTAATATTAAAAGAACTCTTAAATAAGTTAATTGCTTTAGAATAATAAATTTTCAATAATAAAGATTCTTTAATTCTTCTTTTTATTTCATTTCTCTCAAAGAAAATAACCCTAGCTTCATCAAAATTAATAATGTGGCCTGTATCTTTTTTATGGACATACAAAGCAGAACTAAGATATTTATTTCTAACCCTACTTTTATGAATCTTTATTCTTTCATTTAAGCTCAAACTACTCTGACCTATGTAAATCTTCTTACAAAAACAAGGGATAAAATACATTATACCAGAAATAGTCCTCCTATCAAAAATTTCCTTTGTATTATCTAATAAATTATTCAATGTAATACCCCTTTTCCAAGCCATTTTCTTATTTCCAAACAAATTGCTATTCCTACATACAATTGTATAAGAAGACAATTTAAATGGCAAAGAAATAAAATCATATTTTTCTTTATTCTTTACATTCTTACAAATATTACTATGAAATAAAATACGGTTGTTTTCTATTCCCTGGTGTTAGCCATGAGATGTCACAATTTCTAGGTCAATTCCTAGAAATATACAGTTTCACTGGCATTCACCCAACAAAAGAGGAAATTTTCTACATTATAAACACAGAAAAGTCCTCACGTTATGTTGGATGGTGGTGGCGACAGAAACCAATACAAAGAGACTTCTTTCTATGATAAAACACAGAAAGAGTTCCCGACGGCTGCCAGTTATGGCTTTTTTCTATGCTAAAAACAAAGAGAAATAAATGCCTTTATTGGCTGCCATAGTAGTTGATTTTGTTAATCATTTTATCATAATAGTAGAATATTTATTTTCTCTGTAGTTTTGTGTGAGAGTTTGTGAGCCAGTCGTAATTTTTTAAAATTTGATAAAACATATATTTTTTTAATGTGTTGTAACTTACTTTACTGTTGTAAGTTTAGTAATAATGTCCTGAAGATTCCATTATGAAAGGGTAACCCTCAAAAATTGCTGTGCGGAACGGCAAAAATTTCAAGGATCATGCGAAAAGTACCATTTTCGTGATAATTCATCCATGATGAGTTACTTTTGCTATATATAGGCACAAACAAAAACAACCCAGTGTCTAATTATTAGTAATTACTTGTCCAAAAAAAAAAATTAGTCGGATATTATTTTTTTTTACATTTATTATTTCAAAATAAGATTAGTTTTTATATCTACACACTAACAAAAACAATCCAGTTCCTGATTAATTACTGTCTAAAAAAAAGAGAAAGCAAATTAAAGGGGGTTTGATTTTTCAATGTAGTATTTGAATCACAGTATTTTTTTTATTTATACACAAGATTTAAAAAAAAACCCACTTTCTGATTAATTACTGTCAGAAAAAACGCAAATGAGTCGGCTATCATTTTTAAATTTAGTATTTAAATAATGGTACCTTTTTATATAGACACTCTTAACAAAAGCAACCCACTTTCTGATTCATTACTGTCCCCAAAAAAAGAAAGCAAATTTGTCGGGTATCATTTTTCAATTGAGTCTTTCAATGACAGTCCTTTTTAGATATACACACTAACAAAAAGAACCCACTTTCTGATTAATTACTGTCCCCCCAAAAAGAGCAAATTAGTTGATGGATATCATTTTAAAATTGTAGTGTGAATTTTTTCAATGTTATGGTTAAATTGAATCATGTAGAATTACGTATCATTTTTGATTAAAAAAAAAGGGTATCGTAACTTTTTATATATATACACACAAAAAAAATAAAACCCACTTTCTGATTAATTACTGTCAATACCCCCCAAAAAAAGTTATTCGCGGGTATCATTTTTAAATTTAGTATTTCAATAATATTACGGCTTTTGATAAAATCTACATACTAATAAAAACAATCCACTTTCGGATTCATTACTGTCCAAAAAAAAAAAATTGCAACATAGTCGGGTATCATTTTGAAATGTATTTCAAGAATGGTACTTTTTATATCTATACACACACGCAAAAAATCCACTTTCTGATTAATTACTGTCCAAAAATATATATATATAAAAGAAAGAGCAAATTTAGTCAGGTATCATTTGTAAATTTAGCGTGAATTTAGCAATTTTTTGTAAATTGAATTTTAAAAAAAATGTCTAATTGCATCTTATTTTCGATTAAAAAAATCCTGTAACTTTTGACAGATACACACCAACAAAACTACCCATTTTATGATTAATTACTGTCCAAAAAACATCAATTATTTGGGTATCATTTTTAAATTGAATGTGAATTTGTAATTTTTTTTTTTTTTTAAAATAGTAATATTATTTACTAATAGTAGTCGGGTATCAATTCTAAATTGTAATATATAAATTACATTCCTTTTTATATCTTTATAATTACCTATTGGTTTATAATAAAATTATTTATTTACTCTTAAAAAAATCCTGTAACTTTAAAAAAACACACATAAACTAAAAAAAAAAATTAGAAAAACACCGTAACTTTAAAGACACACACACACACAGAAAGTAAAAAAAAAAAAACAATATAAGATTAATAAACATTTACAAAAATGAAAGACTAACATCATATAGTATTAGTTGCTAGAATATTTTATTAGAAATTTAAATCAGATATTTTTATATAAAATCAATCACAAGCCCGGAATTGTTATATGTATGTTTTCGGTTAGCATCAACGCCATCTTACGGCCAACACCAGGGAATAGAATTTTACCTAAAATACTTTTAACAAATTTATCAGAGTAGCCAACACTCAAATACTCTTTATAAAATTAATCTTTCTTAAACAAAGCCACCCCATTAGAATAAGTTAATTTCTTATTCCTATAACAATAATTTCCTAAAGCAGTTATTTTATGAAATACAGACTGATAGCTATCAGGTTTAATTATAGACCGTAATTCTTTACTTTTAACAAAAATGACTGCAAACTAAACAATTAGTCTTTACATTTCTAATCACCAAAAGATCTAAAAATTTTAACTTAACAAAAAATCTAACCTCCTCCTCCTAACACATATCTTATAGAAAAATCAAAACAATTAAACTCATTTACAAATTCCTTCAATTTATCATTCTCAATTACAAACAAACAATTATCCACATATCTAACAAATAACATTAAATATAAACAATTTGTTTGGAAATAAGAAAATTGATTGGAAAAAGGATATTATTTTGAATAGTTTATTAAATAATACAAAGGAAATTTTTGATAGGACGACTATTCCTGGTGTAGGGTAGAAGGTTTACATAGATCAGAGTAGTTCAAGTTTAAATAAAAGAATAATGGTTCATAAAAGTAGGGTTAGAAATAAATATCTTGGTTCTGCTTTGTATGTCCATAAAAAAGATACAGGCCTTCCTATTAGTTTTGATGAAGCTAAGGTTGTTTCCTTTGAGAGAAATGAAATAAAAAGAAGAATCAAATAATCTTTATTATTGAAAATTTATTATTCTGAAGCAATTAACTTATTTAAAAGTTCTTTTAATATTAAGAGTGAATGGGAAGTAAATGGATTGGTGGGTAATGTCTAATATATATATTGAAACAGATATAATGTTCCACGTATGTATTCAAAAGATCCCCCCCATTTAAAATAGGCTAGCATGATTTATCATTAAAAAGAAAGAAGATAACGAATACGTTTAAATCTGCAATTAAAAAAAAAGTACAAATCTTTATTAAGATTCATCAATCTAAGAAAGAAAATCATTTTCTATAATTGAGAAAAGAAAATAATAAAAATAAATCATTATTGATTTTAAAGTTTCAAAATACAATAAATAAAAGCTGGCATTTATTAAAAATATTATTACATTTTTAAAACTTGGAATGATGTTATTGTATAAAGTGTGATAATCATTTGAGGCAGTCTTATTAAATTGGAAAACATAGCTTAATCCTTATGATTTCTTATCTTTGCCGCGAAAAGGATTGTCCAATCCTTAAGAAGAAAAAAGCACTTGGGCTTAAATGAGAGCTGTATAGCAAATCAGGTACAGTGGAAAAGGCTGCTTAATCAATCCAAGAATCAGAATATATATAGTCGAGTTGCAGGTTCAGAGCAGATTTGTAAAAAGTTTTTTTTAAAGAGATTCTAAAAAAGTTTTTCAAAGAGTTATTTTTCAAGTAGATGTTAAAGAAGATTTTGAAAAAAAGATTTTACATTTAAAAAGATATTAAGAGCAGTTAAAGAACCACTATTAATGATGGAAAAAGAAAACATTATTAAGGAAAACATAACGATGAAAGGCTAAACAGTAACAGCTTTCTCTCTTCATTCCAAAGCCATGTTTCTCCAAGATTTGCCTGGGTGATCATCATGAAAGGGAATAACACCATTCAGCTTAAATAAAATGACCCCTTTTTGATGGAACAGACTGGATATAAACAAGAAAAAAAATGAAGATAACAATTTTATAAAATATGTAATATTTATATGTGTTTATAAAAGACAAACAAAACATCTTTCTTAGAAAAGAAACTAAAATTATGAATAAATACAGCTATATGAAAATACGTTTATTATAAATGAAACTAAAATTATAAATAAATATAGCTACATGAAAATACATTTATTATTGATAAGTTATAAAAGAAATTAAAATTATGAACAAATGTAGCTATATGAAAATACGTTTATTATTGATAAATTATCAATGAAAATGCTGTGCCAGACCAAACAGCAATATTTATGCTAGATATTAGAGTAACCAAATAAAATTACAAATGCTCACCTGCCTATTGATTATATAAGAATATTATGCATAACTATAATTAATTAAATTATAATAACATATTTATAATTTAGATAAAATTAGAAAATATCAAAATGAAAATATACATACAAAATGAATGTATTTAGTAGATTTATATTATATACATACGAATTGAGAAATAAGAATACCAAACCAATGAACCTAGGATGTGCATATAGCATGGATTCAAACTTGGATTTGGATAACCATGAATAAAAATATATGTATTATGCTTTAACTAACTTAAAGTTAACTGGACTCTGAATTAGACATAAAATGTAAATTGTTAAAGAACTTGCATTCTTTAATTCAGATTGCCCTATTACTGGATGTATACTAAGATACAGAATGGACTGTAAATAAATATTTGTGGAAGTGGATCTCTGAATTAAATGCTACCAGTTGTCTTCATTATTATCTCTGTTGTCTCAATATATCACACTTCTCTCTGTGAAGTAACTAAATGATTAAAGATGTAAACTGTTAAAGAAAAGTTGAGAGAAGGACTTTATTATACTCTCAACAGATTTTCTAAGCAATCTAAAATGTTACTGGAAGTAGGCCGAAGGAACACAATGGACTGTCAATGAAATACTTTGTTTGATGGACATTTATTTAAACTGGTTATTAAATAAAATTATTGTTACTTAAAATTAATTTTAGTTATTCAGTTGTTCAATTCTATTTTTTTTATTGCATCACTCATCATTCAGTGCACTTGTTCACGAGAATTTCATGCCTCCTGAGCTATGTCTGGCATAACTAGACCTAGGTAAGTCAGGTTGTGGTGAGATGGACCTCTAGTGGTGCCGTTTGGAAAATCAAACACAGAAATGTCTAGATGCTTCCAGTCTCTATGGTGCTACATTGTCTGATGAGCTGGAAATATTGTTGTAGGGGGGGGGGTAACATCTGCATTGGAGAATGCCGATTGATAGTTCCTTCCTGCAATATGCTCATCAGGAAAGTGTTACAACCAAAGTAATAAAGGGGTTGTATGGTGGTCCGGTTACAATATATATATATATATGGTACAGTTTTTGTAGTTCTTTATGCTTGAGAAGTCTGCTTGTAGAAGTGAAACCTTTGGTTGTGTTTTAATTTAGTTTTTTTTATCCTTGACTAGTTTGGTTGAATTTTGGATTTGGGGTAATTTTAATTATATATACTTGTATAAATAACATTACAAGCATAAAGCTAAACTAGTCAATATATAATTAAAATTACCCCAAATCCAAAACTCAACCAGACCAGCAAAAATAATATTAAACACAACCAAAGGTTTCACTGCTACAAGCAGACTTCTCAAGTGTAAAGAACTACAAAAACTACACAATATAAATAATATTAAACATTATTCACAAATCCATTCACTTCCCATCCACCCTTAATATTAAAAGAACTCTTAAATAAGTTAATTGCTTCAGAATAATAAACATATACATATAAACAGGGATATAACATATACACATAAATTAAATTTTAAAGTTTCACTGAAATCAAATCTTGTATTGGGACATAATAATCAGGTAAAAATTACATACAAAAGACTTTTACCAAATACATAATATAAATTTATTACAATTATTGTCTGTGTTTATCTGGATTATCTAAAATAATTAGCTGTTTCATCATAATGAGCAATGATTATTAAATATAATTTATTTCTAAAAATATTATTTCAATTGTTGCAGATATAAGCAGCTATTTTAAAGGTTATTAAATAATTAAAATTATTAATTAAATGCATAAACCAGGATTTATTATTATTTATTAATACGATTTCATTTAAAATCTTCACTATAAAATATATATTTTTACACAGATTCCATTCATATAAAAATCATATTTTTATTTAATGGTTCTTAATTTTTGGTTTAATTAATTTTATTAATGTTTTTGTTTTAAAATCTGTATTCTTTTTATGAAACACTGGTTAGTTATTAAAATATTGATTTGTGGAATCAAAAACATCACAAAAAGTAGAATAATATTTTTGACAACTTTATAAAAAGTAATACATTTCTGCCTTTATTATTCGTATTATTGAATTTCAATTAATGTCATTAAAACAATCATTTTTGGTTGAATTAATTTATTTTATAGCTTTTCACATTTCTGATTTACTAATAAAATTTAGTGATTCGTATAAAAATAAAGAAATAATGAAATTCCAATTTAATAGAACTATTTTATTGTTATAATAATGGAATGAAATATAATAATTATAATCAAAGAAAACAGGATGATAAAATATCAAAATTTGTTGAAATAAACATTTATAGAAATATATATATTTATTTTAAAAATAAAAAAAGTGTCCTTAAATCCTGTTTTTAGCATGATTAAGTTTCAATATTTTAATTAGATATTTTACAGATTGTTATCTTTAGCTATATTAATTATTTCAAATTTTTAATACGCTGTCATCTCAAGGTAAGCTAACTTTGATTTGCTGTTGCTGATGTCATTTTCCCAAAATCTCTTGATGAATTGCAACCAAAAAGATGTAAATTACCAAGAACAAGACTCTGCTTTAGCACTTCAGATAAAATTGCTCAATGCACGTCTTAATTTTATTGATAAATGACAAATCTAAAAATTAGTCTGAGGGTGGGATTTAGTACTTGGGAATTTTTTATATGCATTTGGTAATCAGTGATTGATTAAGTTTATACTAGGCAGCAGTCAAGTGAAGAATTGCTCTTGTATTATCATACTGGAGTGTTTGGTGATTTGTATTATTAATAATCTTAGTTAAGGAAATAATATATCTACAATTAATGAGAAATTAAAAATAATATAATATATAGTTACTGCACTGGATTCATATTTATATAATTGATCCCAAGTCTCACTGATAAAGGCAAAAACTAAAAACTGGTCTGAGGATTTAAATACTAGGGATAAAAAGTTTTTATATGCACCTATTAATGACTTGTGCAAATTTATGCTAAATAGTAATAGAGAGTAGAGCTGGTCTTATATTCCTCAAAGTGGAAAATTTGGTCAATTGTTAAATTGCAAATGAAATTTAAATTAACATTTAACACACTTTAGTGCATAAGTATATTATGAAGCAGTCAATCTTAGACCAAAATTGAGTGAGCTTCACTATTCTACCACTTGAACCAACATTTCATCCTGCTACTTTCATATGTATATAAGCTATAATATTTGTATTTCTGATAAGCATCTATAAGATTTATAAATATAAATCTTAAATAAAAATTTCTTTAATTATTTTAATATTAATGTCAATAGATGTGACTCAGATATATACATATATTACAGGAGCATATATATATATATAATTACAAACCTTAAATATTGTAAATAATTCTGTATCTTTTAAAATTATATTTTATTTTACTTTGCAATTATTTTCTTTATATAATTACATAAAAATTCAAGATGGAAGATGCAATCTTTAACTGTCCAAAAGTAATTAAAAGGGTGGAAACATTATATTGGTTCATGGTTTTAAAATGAATTTTAATCAAAGTAAAATTAAAACAAAGCTAATGGATTTTAATTTAGCTGCAAACATCTTTGTCAAATCTATTTCCAATCTGGAAATTGATTTGAATTTATTTTTGGATAGTTATCTAGTGATTGCATCTCCAATAACAATAGAGAAAATATTTCTTTAGATTAAGGATTCCATTTGGGCTAGAAATGTTAACTAAAAGCATTCTTTAAATAATTTAAAAGTTATATAAATAGGGCTGAAAATCTATTGTGTTAGAGTTTGGTCTATCACTGCTAATCTATTGCACATCCTTTGATTTCTTGAAATGGTTTTTGAATAGAGGGACTCAAGTCGGCTTTCCCCCAATCTTCAGATCATCTCTTTGCCATACAGTAGTATAGCTGTCCAATTAAGAGTGCCCATGCCATTAGAAAACCACCGAGGCCAAGAAAAAATGCCTTCAGCTTAATTAGAATCTGCCTGCAGCAAAAGTCAAAGAATGCTACCTCCACATAAAATTCGTCCACACTATCATTCTGGAGGATCCTGGGGTAAAAATCCCAAAGCCATTGTAATGGCCTTATCTAAATTCTAATTCCCAAATCTTAAAAATAATGTTTTTCTTATGTTGAATCTCTTTTAACTCGCTAACTGGCGAGTATGTTAAACTAACTTCTCAGTTTCTGTGTATCAATTCTCTACAACCTAAACTAACTCTAATGTATAATCATTCATCCAACTCATGCTTCTTATTATTCCTATAATTTAGTGTGGTTATAATTTATTATTGATGATATTTTTTACTTAATTTTTATCTGTAAATGTCAATCAAACCCAGTCTTATGAGCTTCATTTATATCCTGTTGTGCAATAGAGAGGGGGGAGAGTAATCAATTCATCATCATCAACCATTATCAATCCACTGCAGGATGGTCTCTCCAAGTTTAATCCATCTTCTCTGATCTTTAGCTTCTCTTCTCCACAACACCCTTGCACATTTTCTTATTTCATCCATCCATCTCATATGTGGTCTCTTTCTGGGTCTTTTACAATCTCTTGGAATCCAGTTTAAAATTGTCCATCTGTTATCATCTCTTCTAACAATATGTCCAGCCCAACTCCATTTCAATCTTTTAATTTTTTCAATAAGGTCAGTAACACCTGTTTGTTGTCTTACCCATACATTGCGTTTTCGATCTCTTCTTGTTACTCCCAACATACATCTCTCCATACTCCTTTGAGTGGTCTGAAGTCTCTGTATTGCTCTTCTATTAAGTGTCCAAGTCTCAGATCCATAAGTCAGAACTGGTAAAACACATTTGTTAAAAACCATCCTTTTCAAAAACATAGGCATATTTCCTTTTAGTATCAAGTTATTTCTACCAAAAGCACTCCAACCAAGTTTAATTCTATGATTAATTTCCTCCATTATGTTTCCATCTGTATTAATAATCTGACCAAGATATTTGTAACTGTTAACTTCTAATTCTTCATAATCAATCTTTATTTTCATATTTTGAGCAAATCGATTAAACATTACTTTAGTCTTTTTAACATTTATCTTTAGTCCGAACTTTCTACTTTCATCTGCTAACTCCTGAAACATTTCCTGCAGCTCTGAAGCATTATTTGCAAAAACAACTACATCATCTACGAAATCTAAATGACTTAAATACTCTCCATTTACTTTCACTCTTTTAGTTTCCCATTTTAATCCACAAAATACTTCTTGCAGCACTGCTGTAAAAAGTTTTGGAGATATGGAGTCACCTTGTCTTAGACCTTTCTCAATGTTGATTTTTCCAGTATCATTATGTAATCTAATTGTTGCTGTTGCATTTTTATAAATATTCTTTAAAATATGACAATATCCTGGATCTATACCTTGATGATCCAATGCTTTAATCACTGAAAAAATGTGTATAGAATCGAATGCCTTTTCATAATCTACAAATCCAAAACATAATGACAACTCATATTCGTTTGTCCTTTCTATGACTTCTCTCAATACCTGGATATGATCTATTGTACTAAAACCACTTTTAAATCCAATTTGTTCTCTTGGTTGGTGGAAATCCAAAGTTCTCTGTAGACAAGTTGTAATTATCTTGGTAAAATTTTTATATAAAACTGATAAAAGGCTGATAGGTCTGTAATTTCTAATATCTTCTTTATCCCCTTTTTTAAATATTAATATTATTACTGCATTCTTCCAATTTTCCAGTACATATTTATCATTTAGACATTTGTAATATAACTTTGCTAAAATTGTTTCTATTTCTTCACCTGCTTCTTTTAATATATCAATTATAATTCCATCATTTCCTGGAGCCTTTCCTTTCTTCATACATTTTAAAGCATGTCTCACTTCTTCATTTAAAATTCTGGGCAATTCGGAAGATGTAATAGATATAGGAGGTACTTGTTCTTTATTACTATATAATTCTTGATAAAAATCTTCTACCAATTTCATGATGTCATCTCTCTTTTTAGTAATAATTCCATCTTTTTTTCTTATTGCAGATATAAATTTCCTACCAATACCAAAATGTTGTTTAACATTCTTGAGACTTTCACTTTCTTCTACAGCTTTCCTTGCTATTTCACAGTTATACTTTCTTATATCATTTTCAACTCTTTTCCGTACCATTTTCCAAAATTCGAGATATTCAATTCTTTTTAATACATCATTTTTGTATATCTTCATATTCCTTCTTTTCTTCAAAAATTTTCTAGTCTCAGTAGAAATTTTATTAATCAATGGCTGCTTTTTTCTACCAGCTATGTTTGTTGCAGTTTTTAAAAGTGTATCAGTTATTTTCATATTAATTTCATTCAAATCTGAATCATGTTCAAAATCTCCTAACACTTGAAACTTATTTGTAAGTTCTAATTTAAATTCATTAGAATGTTTCTGAAGATTAGGAATATCAACTGTAAATATTGTTTTTCTTAATAATTTTTGTCTCTCTAGTTTTACATTAACACGTAACTTACACCTTACTAATTGATGATCACTTCCTGTGTTAAATTTATTAAGAACATTACAATCTTGAAATATGTATTTTCTGTTAGTCAAAATATAATCCAATTCTGCTGTACCTTCATTTGGATGTTTCCATGTCCATTTCCTTTTAACATTTTTCTCAAAAAATGAATTCATAATATAAAGTTTTTCTTTTTCTGCAAACTCCACAAGTCTATGTCCTCTCTCATTTCTATTACCATAACCAAAATTACCTACAGCAATTTCATCTTTCATTTGTCTACCTATTCTAGCATTAAAGTCTCCCATAACAATTTTAAAATGTTGTTTACTCTGATCAAAAGCCTTTTGTACATTCATATAAAAATCTTCTACTACTTCATCACTATGAGAACTTGTTGGGGCATAAACCTGAATTATATGCATATGGTATCTGCTATTAAGTTGTATAACTAATCTTGCCACTCTGTCCGATACACCATCAATCTCCACAATATTGTTCTTCCACTTTTTATTTATAATGAATCTTACTCCACTTGTATTTCCAATATTTGTGCCTTTATAATAGAGTATATGTCCACTTTTTAAATCAATTGTTTCTTCACCTTTTCTTCTAACTTCACAAAGTCCAATAATATCCCATTTAATATAATACAGTTCTTCTTCTAATTCTTGCAATCTTCCTTCACTTGAAAGTGATCTGCAGTTGTAAGTACCTAAATAAAAAGTCATAATCAAACGGCAGTCCGCAATCAGGGAATTCTTAGCACCCTCCACCTTCAGCCACCAACCGCTGCCTTGGTTGATGACTTTAAAGCCTCCTGGGAATAAGGGCCATAATTTATTTTTGTTTGTCATAATTGTATATATGTATTGGAAAAATATTTATCATTTACACAAACATTCATTATGCCTTATTAGGCACTGAGAAGAAAGACCATGGTGTTTCTTGATCTTAAACTCAGAGGTAAAAAGCCAATAAACTCACCATGCTGGCTCATGCGTGTTGGTAAGCAGCCCATCCATGCTCGTATACTATATGAATAATCACATAGTAATAACAGCTGCAACGACAAGAACGTATGGAGTGGACATTAGGAATTTGCCCTGCTCAGTTCCTTTAAGGCCTCCAAGAGGAATCAAAGGGTCTCCTTTGCCCTGCTTGGTTCCTTTAAGGCCTTCAAGAGGAATCAAAGGGTCTCCTTTCAGTAAATATCAAACTCCTTTCTGCAGCCGAGTAATCAATTACTTCATGTTATTTATTTCTAAATATCTCGTAAGATTGAGTTGAATGAATATATGCCTTAAAATATTTTATCATAAATTTATACAAGATGTATAAATATTTTTCTAATCTGGGTGAATTTTGGTGTCCATTGATTTTATTGATTTCTTTATTTTAATTATCATCGCCAAAAGACTGGAAACCCATTCTATTTTGTTAGTCGCACTCTGAAGTGCACAAATTTATTTTTTTTATATATGTTAAACAAAATGGGATTGATTCAAGAAGGAGTAGAAATGAATGCTTTATTAATTATAATTTTAATTACTTATTAATGACTTTATTATATATGGGTCATTATTTAAACATATCATTACGTATTTATTAAACTATTTAAGGCTTTATTTTAGCATTTAAATCAAATAATTTCATGATAATCATGTTGATGGCATATGTCAGAATTTATTAATGAGCTACATAGTGCTCTGATTGGATCCATTCCATACTTCATTCTGGAGGATCATGATCCTCCTTGTTTGTCATTCTTTTTCCAAAGTATATGTTAATATATTACTTGTATCCGTCCGCACCTCTCTCTAGAGGATTATGAAGCCTTTTGTCATTTTAGTGTTCTCGTTCAAAACAGGGGTATAGGTTTCCACCCTGGAACAAGCAAGTTAGTGTTAGTTGAAGCTCTGCATGGATTACCATACACCAGATCATAGCAACTTCCTACTTACCTCTCTATTTAGGTATCGCTCCACTTGAAGCGGGCAAACCAAATTAAATTAGAATGATAAAGTATTCTCAGCCAAAGTTGCCATACTCTCTACCACTGACATATAAGTTAGCACCACAATTCCTTATATTTTGTTTCCCTGCATGTTTAATAAAATAAATTATAATGATGTGTGATAACGAAACCTCCTTTATCTCTTTAAATATTTTTCGTTGGAGTTTTAGATCCAACAGTTCTGAAGCTGCACTCTCCTTCTTTTAAGAAAACCATTTACCGTATTTATAGAGTTTGTAATATTTGATCTTTAAATGTTGAAAATGTATAAGAAATATCTGTTTTTAGTATACTTACGAATCCTAATGTATCATTATTTAAGTATTATAAATAAACACTATAAATGCAAAATAAATCTATGTATCATAATGTCAAGGGCATTCTATCAAATTTATATAAATAGCGAAACTCTATTATCATACCTATATATATGATTTCTCAATGTGTAGAACGTCCACCAACCACCCAGATAAACTTCTTTTTTTGTAATGTTAAATAATAATAATAAAAAACAATACTGGAGAATAAAATGCAATCATTTCAAAAATCTTCATCCAGTTTGTTGTAAATATTTATTGTATACTCATTAAATTGTGTTACGAACAAAAAAAAAACCTTCAGCTACCAGTACAAATCCAATGTTTTACTCACTGAACAAATGCTTATACAATCAAATGCATTTTCATAATCTATAAATCCAAAGGATAATGGTAACTCATATTCATTGGTCCTTTCTATAATTTCTCTCAATACTTGGATATGATCTACTGCAGGGGTCCCCAACCCTATGCCCGTGAGCACCATGGTGCCCACAGACCATTTTATGTGTGCCCGCCGCTATCCGAACATGATAAAAAATTATTTATCTGATACAAATAAATTTAATTTTTAAAATTTCTTATAAATTATTGTATTATATTGTAATCAAATTGTAGAACATACTATACTTTTACAGTGTAAAAATATAAACGTTAATTATATGTTGAAATTTTATTTTTGAAATAAATATTTTTTTGTATATTATGTGTATTATTAACAATATCCAACTATAAATTTACATTGAAAAAATAAATGATGCCTGCCATCTGGTTGAAAAAAATAAATGGTGCCCACCACATGGCCGGTATTATAGAATGTGCTCTTAAGTGCAAAAAGGTTGGGGACCCCTGATCTACTGTATTAAAATCCCTTTTAAATCCAGCCTATTTTTTTGGTCGGGTGAAATCCAATGTTGTCTGTAGACAAGTTGTAATTATCTTGGAATTTTTTTTATACTAAATTGATATAAGGGCGATGGATCTATAATTTCTAATATCTTCTTTGTCACCTTTTAAAAATATTAATGTTAATACTGCATTCTTCCAATTATCTGGTACAACTTTATCATTTAGACATTCAATATATAATTGCCAAAATTTTTTCTCTCTCTTCACCTGCCTCTTTTAAGATTTTGATTATAATTTCCATCATTACCTGGAGCTTTTCCTTTCTTCGTAAATTTAATTGCATATCTCACTTCATTTAAAATCCTGGGCAATTCAAAAGATATAGTAATTGTAGACAATACTTTTCTTATTTTTAATTGCTATATATTTTCTAATAAAACTAATTTACACATTTTATGAGATCATCTCTCTTTTTAGCTTGCAAATCTGCCAATTTAAATATTAGCTGGTAGAGCCAACAAGAAGATAATGATAATATAATTTATGTCTGTGTCTTCACATCCATTTTAAAATCAACTGTCACTATAATGACTGTGATATTCACAATTAGCCAGAATCTCATATTTTCATTTCAGTCTTTAACTTTTGTAGCAACAATGTTAAGGTTTTCTTTATTATCAATTATATATTGTGCTGTTATTAACATAGATATCTCTTATTTGAATTTTAAAACATCTTTCTTTATTCAATCTATCTTCTTTTATTACATACTGAGAAAAAACAATTTACCTAACACTTTATTAGGAAATCAATAGTCCAATGCATATCAAAGTACCTATATCTTTAATCTCATGTTGGTATTGATCATCAATTTTTGATTATAAAAAGACTGTAGAAGAAAAAATGTCTTTTTTGTTGAGAATGGCAATATGATCAAGGGAACACAAACAATATATACATCTATATTGGAGTGCAACACATGTGAATGCATCCTCTCTTTTTCCTTCAATATCTCATAATAGCATTACAATATTCTATTTTGAGTTAATTATAGCAGCAAAAATAAAAGATTTTTGCTTGGTAGAATAATCAAGTGAACACATCTTCACACTTCTCCCTAATCTAAAATGAAATATAGTATTTATATAAAAAATGTTCACTCTTTTTTCTCTCTCATAGTTAAAAGTAAATTACTATTTAAAACAGGCAAAACTCACTATACGTACTGCTACACACAGCAAGCTAGAGTAATCAATGGCCGCCAGAAGGCTTGTGCATAAAATCCCCATCTAGTGCCTACTCATCCAATATCCCCAGACTGGTTTCTAGCTTGTGGCCTTCGTCAGTGAGAAGCCTTGAATCTGAAAGCACTGCCTGTGGATGAGTAAATACTAGATGGGGATTTGATGTACAAGCCTTCTGGCATCCATTGATTGATTACTCTGGCTTGCACTAAATGGCAACATGTATAGAGAGTTTTTGCCTGTTTTAATGACAGAAATGATGATCATGTGATGTTTATTGAATTACTATTTCCTATATTTTTTATTAATTATTCTTATTGATTTACTAATGTGTATAATTTTAAAAATAAATTATCATATGCATAAACATTCAACATATACACAGTGTACTAGAGTGAAAAAGTGACTGGTTGAATCTCCAAGCTACTTAAAGCAATATCTTTGAAACAACATGTTGTATGCTGACATAGTTTTAGCTATTCACTAGCTAGCATGTCTGGATCATAAATTATAAACATAAAATGTAATATGTTTTGTATCGTAACCTAACATGGCTACAACCAGTATGTTATACTGGTTTAAATTTCAATTGCCTTAATTTCATGTAATTTTTTAAGTTGAACAGATGCCTGTCTCACTATCTTTATAATTATATCACTATGTTGAAAAATGAAATTAGTTTGACTTTAGTTTATGTAACATAAATTTTATACTCCCCTTTTCAGATTTAGCAGTATTTCATATGCTTGTAGTCCAAATGACTGTATTTTTTCTACTATCTTTTGCAAAAGATCACTATTTTTCCCTTCATTTTTTAAAACAAATATTATGAAACTTGATAAAAAGCAAATTTATTTAATTATAATAATTGAATATAAAAACAATTAACTGAATCCTATTACACAAAAGTAATTTTATTTCTACAATTTTGCAATTTTATAAAAAAAATTTTAACAAATATTTTATACAAATATTTTAATGTATATAGTAAATAAAGTTTATAATAAAAAAGTCAAGTTTAATACAATATGTATATAAAACAAATAAACTTTTTAACACAGTATGAGATACTGCTTGTAGCTTTTACATTATTGTACTGTATTTTAATTGTTGTGAGTTAACTCATAGTGGACCAACATGCTAATGTTAAATTTTGTTTAAATTGGGAAAAACTGCTACTAAAATACTTGAAATAATTCAAATTGTGTGCAGCAGTGAAACCACAAGTTGCAAACACAAGTGTCTTGCAAGATTTCATGATACTACACAGAGCATTGAAGATGATCTACAAAGGCATAAAATACATTATCACATCATAACTTATACTTCAAACAACCTAGCATCTTAAAATTTTTGTGGGGAATAGCTAAACTACATTATTATATAACATTGTAATTCAGAGATAATCCAGCAAGAAGCTCAGTGAGAAAACCAGTCAACTTTTCAATTGGATATAACTTTATACATATTTTAAAATGTTGACTATTTTTACATCATGTTAATGCATATGGTGTTAGATACTTCTAGCTCACTTGTTGAACAAAATCTATTCACAAAATGTACGCACAGTTCAAGAAAGTGGTGAATAATTGCAATATGATGGAACTGCAATAAAAAATGTTCTGACAAAAATTTAAAAAGAATTGAAAATATATTACATAGTATTTATTATTCACATATTTCAGAATCTCCATATAGGCTAGAAATCAAATGATATGAAAACTCAATTTTACTTTATTTTTTTAATGGATTCTCCTATTATAAACTACAAACATTTTGTAAACAGAAATTTAAAAAGACAATGACTACCATTTCTTATGCTTACACAATCTGTTAAAACAGTAACAATTCTCTTCATACAATATAATAGTGTTATTTATTTTCTAGCATCCATTGATTACTATGACTTACACTATACTACAGTATGGAGAGAATTTCTATTGTTTTAAACATAAAAACTGACTTAATTAATAATTCTTTCATATTTAATAATAATATAAAAGTATTAAAACATGCAAAACTCTCCATACATTAGTGCCACTCAGTACCAAGCAGAGTAAACAATGGATGCCAGAAGGCTTGTGCATAAAATCCCCATATAGTGCCTACTCACCCAATATCCCCAGACTAGGTTCTGGTTTGTGACCTTCATCAGTGAGGAGTTTTGGATCTGAGAGCACTGGACCTAGATCTTAGGATCGAATGCAACTCTCCAACAGCCACCTCAGATCCAAAGCTCCTCACTGATAAAGGCCATAAGCCAGAACCTAGTCTGGGAATGTTGGATGAGTAGGCATTAGATGGGGACTTTATGCACAAGCCTTCTGGCATCCATTGATTACTCTGGTTGGCACTGAGTGGCACTATTGTATGAAGAGTTTTGCCTATTTTAATAACAGATATATGCTAGCATAAGAAATAGTGATCATGTGATGTTTAATGGTTTAATATAAAAGTCTATTCAATTTGTTTCAAAATTACATAAAACTTTGTGTATATTATACATTTATTTATTGTATTATTACCAATTATCATTTACATATTTCTATAAAAGGATCTCCATAACATATCTGAAGTGGATGAATCTCAAAATTTTTCTAGTCACAGATAGATTTAGGATTCATCTTTCATACTATAGTTAACTTAACCAATCATAAATAATACAAGTGAATGGGCAGAAGGTTATTCTTAATTACAGAAACCCCCGAATAATTTTGGTTGATCAGATAGGTATTGATTATAAATATAAAAAATTTTGACGTTTATATTTTTGTCTGAATGAAAAAGTCCGTTGATATCTTTGCCTTTATCTAATTGAAAAAATCCATTGATATTTTTACATCCATCTTAGTCAAAAGTTTCATCAATATCTTTATTTTTATGCTTGACTAAGTTGAAATGTCCAGATATGTTGATTCTTTTAACTTTATATTTGACAAAGTTTACAAGTATTAAGTTGCATATAAATCGATAATCAACAAGTTTACAAGTTGCTGCTTATCTGAAAGTTATACTGTATGTATATATATATATTTAAAAACATTAGATTAAAAAAAAATAAAACTAGCACTTACCAAAAGCAGAATAAAACTCGTTAATATCAAGTTTCTCATCTTTATTGATGTCGTCTCTACCAAGCATATCAGCTAATTCACAGGCAATCGAGAGCTGGTTTAAATGATCCTTAATTGAAATATCCTTCATTTCATCAGATTCTAAAAAGCCATTGTTATTTTCATCATAATGGCTAAACATGATGCTTACTAAAAATTCTTTTCCTTAAAAAAAAAAAAAAAAATGTGGAAATTAAATTCACTTTTATTACATAAAAAAGATTTTGTTAAAATGGTTCTTAATTAAGGCAATATCAAAAAGTAAAAACTTCTATCAAAACAATGTGATGCACTGCGACTTCTTATACAGAGTCAGTAATCTCTCAACAACCATGCCCAGAGAAACCTGTTAGCGACTTCTCTTTCCATTCCCAACCCTAAGTTTCCCCATATATTCTTCTCTATCCTGCTCCATCCCATTTCCACAACATAATCTTTGTCAACTCCATGGCCTTTATATCTAAATTTCCCTTGTTTTTTCCCAAACCCAGCATAAAAACCAATAAGCCACTTTCTGTATAATCACTTTATTTATTCTTCAAAGCAACATCATTATTTGTACCCTTTCTGCTCTCAGGCATTTATATTTAATTAACAAATGCCTAATATTTTCTATACCTTCCTTACACAACTTGCAGCTAAATCACCCATATTTTTCCATTTATGTGTATATTCCTTTGATGCAGAAAGTGACATCAGGCCTTTTTATATAATTACAGAGTGAAATGTTAAATAATTAAAAATGAAATATTCAAAATGCTCTTTTTGCACTAGTTTTTAATGACAGGTTAAAAACAAATTTATAAGCTGCTTGCTGCTAAGGTAACAAAAATATATATCAGTAAAAGGCATTGCATGTGATAAATCTTAAAAAAGACAATATGGGAGAGAAACTGAATATTTGCATTTAGAATTACCATTTTTTGAAACAAAATTGTACATTCTATTATATATAACTTTTTAAAATAAATATTGGAACACTCCTTCACTTAAAAAAAAATATCCTGTTTAGTTATCAAAACTTTCTTATTTTCAGAAAGATATTTCATTATTTGGTCAAGATAATACACGCACAAAAACCTAATTAACAAGACAAAAAATTTTAGTTGCATATTATATCTATTATTATAAAGTGCTGAAAATCTTGAAATCATTAGATCAGAAGTTGAATTACAATGCGTTATTAATTTAAATATTATAAATCTCCCCGCATGTCAGTAAGAGTTTAAAAAACTTCTGATCTAATGATTGCATATTATATGTAAGTTCATATTTTATATAAAAAGCACAGAATAAAATAACTTGTTCTTCATAGTATTTGTATCTATTAGTACTGGAGTCTACAACTTCCTCCAATAACTTATCATAAATATACATTGCATATTTTGTCCTAGGGGAAAGATAATTAGTGTTTAGTTCTGTTGTTATGCTTCACAAAGAACCATCTCTCAATCAATTCATATATTTCATAGTGACAGTTTAACCTTTAACCAACAAATTTGTCTGAGATGATGGTTCACGCTGAATTAACATTAAATTGGGAAAAACTGCTATTGAAACATTTTAAATTATCCAAAAGGTATATGGAAGTAAAGCTATGAGTTGCACAGATTTCATGATGGTAAAAAGAGCACAGAAGACCTATGAAAGCATGAAACATACTATCATGATCCAGACATACTAGCACCTTAAAATTTTTGTGGTGAATAGAAAAAGTGTGTCACTATGTAACATATATGTTGATTTAGAGGCCACAGTTCAGGCAGCATACAGAGAGAATCGGTCACATACTGAAGATTGTTTTTTGGTAACAAAAGAAGTTAGAAGAAATATTTTTATAAATTTCTAATACATACTGGACTGAAATATTCATAAGCATGAAAGTTCATTTTCAATAATTTATACAATGTTTTAATAAAATATGGCTTCATAACACAGAGAATCAATATGAATGTACCAATTTTTATAATTATTTATTGATTATTATTCAGTTTATAATGTGATTCTATTACTATTCATATTACATGAGTGACTTATTGCCCTACTGTGGTCTTAGTTCAGTGGTAGAATGGCAGAATAACTCTCAAGATGCATGGATCCTAGCTCAGCTCTGTCAATCCAACACCCAAATTTCTTGTGAACTCAATTATTCTTTTTATTCACAACTGATTAAATTCAAGCTTCATATTTATTACAAATTCATTTTAAATTTTGTATTTATTTTATCACTGTGAACTTGTTAATTTATTTATAGATTTTACAACTGGAAAAAATAAACAAAAAATATTTAAAAATTTGGAAATGATTGGCTTCCAGAAAATTTGAAATTAATGGTAGCAATGTTTCAAAATCATCACTAAATTTTAGATAAGATTAAGATATGTCAATATTTTAGCAAACTAAATAAAATATTTTAATTTAATAAAATTTACCATATAAAAATCAATTAATATATATATGTGCTCTGTGCACAGATAATGAAGCTATTCAATGTATGTAAAATTCTCAGATGAAAAAAAAAAGCATTATTTATGGAAACTGTCTTTTTCTTTTCTTACCTATTTAGAAAATAGATTTTGTATTGTTTTTAGTAAGATATATTACCTATAAGTAAATATGGTAAGTATTTTATACTAAAAACAATCAAAGTTCACTATTTATAGACCCCCCCCTTCCCCAATAATATTTTATATTAATAGTTTTTGAGATTAAATGGAGAGAGTGCAAACCTCTCAAGCGTTTAGCCAATCAGATCACAAATACTGAGACAGAGAATTTAACAAAAAAAGAGTGGTTCCACTCTCTTCTTTGCTTGTCTTTCTATATATCCAAGCCAATCCAAAGTTTTTAAAAAACAAAATATTACACGAACACAAAAAAAAAACTTTCAAGGTCCCCTATATAAGCAATGTGAGAGAAGATTTAGTTTTCTTAAGATATATGATGTGCTACGATAAGCAACATATAAAAAAATGAAAACAAATAAGTTGAGTCAGATGTATATTTTTAAATAAGTTAAAAAAACCTTTAAACTCTGTTAGATTTGGAGAAAAGAAACAGACATGAAACAGAGCAGTAGTTTATAAAGATTAAAAAAGGTAAAAGACAAATCACTGTTTAGTTAAAATGCTGCATCCTGGGTAGCATTTAATGCCTAAATATTGAGTTTGAAGTGCTCCATTTCTCATAAGAGAGATAGGGGTAGGTAAAATTAGATCCTTCCTGCTCCTAAAGAAAAAGTATACTGAAATGCTGTTGTGGCATGATTTGGGGGAATTATCACTTTAAAAAAAAAAAGATTTGAAGTAAACAAGCTACATGTTTTAAAGTAAAAACAAGTTAAAATTTTAGAATAGCTAAATGTAACCAAATCAACTTTAATGATAGATTAAAGAATATAGTGAAATGCAGAAGATGATAAAGAGATCTAAAAAAGCACACGCACAACAGTGATATTATATATAAAATAAGAACTCACATAGCCCAATTGAAACATTTTACTTTTTTTTAATAAACAAAGTGCAGGAAAAAAGAAGACTTACAAATTGTAAGTTGATATGTGGCAGAAAAATAATGTAAAAAAAAAAACCTGAAGAAAAAGTTTAATGGTTAAACTAACATTGCATTCAATCTAACTTGAATATAATGATAATAAAAATACACCCTTATTTTTTTAACTTAAAAATTAACTTTTAAAAAGGAATTTACTAAAAATAACTTGTGACAGACTCAATAGAAAGTCTTAAAGATTCAAATTAACTACTTCTGAATCTTCAAATTAATTGAATGAATTCCACAAGACTTTTGATTAAAACTCCATCACTTGAAGAGTTATTTAGAATATCAATCACAGCATCTATTATTTAAATGATGGAATTTTCAAAATAGGAGAAAGTTAAATTAATTTTTTCCATAGGCAATAGGATCATGTAGGAATTGATTTATCACAGGCTAAATATAAGATAATTAAACAATTTCAGAAGTACAAGTTTTTTGATAATAGCTGAAGTGCTATTTGTTAATAAAAGTTTCCTAAAAAATAAAGCTTTAATAAGAGAGATATATATTTTTTAATATTAAATGTTTTTATTGATTGTGCACTAAAAAAAAAAAGTCAATGCAAGGGATTGACTTTAATTAATATCTGAATCCTCACTCAAGTTAAATCTAAAACCTCCAACTGTGGTTGAAGAAACAATTATTTTGTTTATCGCACAGTCAATAAAAGTTTTTAATATACTGTATATATATTTTCTCTCTTTATTATTTTTAAATTTTTAGTAATGGCACAGTAAATAAAAATGTAAAATTATATTGTACTTTACATTGACTAAACCCTTATAAGTGATATATATATATATATATTGTACTATTTAACTTGGTACAATGTATATTTAGCATTCTGGGAAGAAGGGGGAGATTGTTGAAAGCAAATATATATTTTTAGAAAGAAAAAAATAACTCATGTTTCATTAATAAGCAAGAAAGTTTATTTAAACACCCAGATAAAAAAAAATGTACATGAAGATTTAAAAATGATAAGAAAAAAATGTAATCAGCATAATTATCTATAATTGATGAAGGAGAAGTGTTATATTTCTTCTCTTGCTTATTAAAGATTTCCAATTGAAATGTCAATCAGCAATAAATGTAATTAAAAGTTTAATCAGTAAAAATATAATATAAATAAATTGTAGGTATGAAACAAAAAATTTTTTTTTTGTAAAATATTCATTGCATTTGGCTGAAAAGAGTATATTATTTTTGCAGCCAGAAATGAGTACTACATTTAAAACATAAAAATATGTATTTCATTGATAATTAATCTTTGAAATAAATTATAAGAAAATAAGCTTGATGGGGAATTAAATTCCTGAAGAAAGAAAATATGTGATAAGGTAGATGTTAAGAGATAGATTATAGGATATAAAAGGTAACCCTAAGAACTTAAAAAAAAAAAAAATTATTAATAGTTTTTTTTGTGTGTGTGGCTAGTGCTTGGATTCTTTGTCAGATGGCAAATCACATAGAAAAGACTCATATAGTAGTATATAATGATTTACTGCATGGTTGCCTTTACTTTTGGAGAAGCCACCAACCAAAAGCATTACAAAAACATCAGACATGGTCATTGATGCCTTCTTTCTGCCATGCTGGCGAGATGATTCCTTGATTAGATCCACCTTGTCTAGATTACACTAAGAATCCTAATAATTTGAATAGGAAATGCTTCATCCTGAAATCATTGCTTAAGAACTTGAAATATATAGCCATGGTCTATATATGTCACACATATCTATGGTAAAGAAAATATTACTGGTAAAATGAATGAGAGCTCTATATCTATTTAACTTTTGATTGAAATACATACATTTTTAATAGACTGACTACATTGTTTAATAATTATGATTAAGAAGAACTTTATAATAACTATTAATGTCCAAGATTATTTTTGTAGTTTGTAATTATTTATTCTTATTTATCTTAGTAATGTATATTTTGAAATAAAAATATGGGGTTCTAAAAAATAATTAATTGAATCACTTGTTGTAAAAATTAGTGACTGAATTAAATCAATTCTGGATACCTCAGACTTTTATTTTAAGTTAAATATAAAACTTCCAATTGTGGTTGAAGAAGACAATTATTTTTTGGCTTTTTAGTGCACAGTAAATAAAAATATTTATTATAAAATATTTATATTATTTTATCTTTTTTAGTATTCTCATATTAAATAAATATATTCATTGTGAAATATTATATATATATGATATACTTTGGGGGTTCATCCATGGATGATTTTTATAATTAAGATATTGATTTTTTGGCTTAGTTACCCAAGGCATCAACTGAGTGATAAATAGAATATTTTAAAGATGGTTGTAGAAATGCTGTAAACATTGGCTTATAACAATGTTAAAGTTCTACACATAAAAAACCAAGTATATAAAATTGCAAAAATAATAGTAATTTTTAGAATATGTTTTTTAAAAAATTAATCCAAATAGGATAGTTTGCACACACCATCATGTTTATTGATACAATTTGGTCTTTTTAGTATCTCAATGATTTCTCTGATCTTACATTGGTAGAGAGTGTCACATTTGGATAGGATCTTGGTATTAGAAAAAATCAATATTGTGATCTAAATTTATAGCATGGAGAGTACTGATGATGTTGTGTTCTTTAACTATATTAGTATGTTCATTTCTTCTAGTACTGATGTGGTTATTACTCATATCTACATAAAAAGCTTTACAAATATCATGTAAATTGTATATATTCCATGAGCCTTGAGTTTTATAATTGAGAGAAAAAAAATTAAAGCAAACTTTTACATCAAGAAAAAATAATATTTGTTTTATTTTTATTTGAATTTACTGTAAATGCTTTTTATTTTTACCTTTTTTTTAAAATATACCATTCTGAAAGACACATGACTGAAATCTTAGTGAACTGATATCAACTTGTTTGAAATTTGGCCTGTCATCAATTCTAAGTTATTAAAACGACTTGATAAGCATGAAATATTTCATTGTCATATTTGTTGACATCAATTTCTAACACACAACATTTGAAGAAAATCTATTTGATAGAAGTCTGTTAAATTTTGATTTCAAAATTTACCCTAAACAAACTAATTAACAGTTTCTAACTTAAACAAAACCATTTACAAATCGCACATTAAAACTTGATTCCAATATTATTTTATAAAAAAAAGCATTTTTGAAAATAAATTTTATTAAGAAAAAATAAATTTTCATCCATTTTAAAAGTTGCAACTTTTATAATTAACTGAAAGTTAAAATTTATTTTTATTTTAATTATTTGTTAAACCTTTATTTCTTTAATATTTTTTCAAATAAGTGACCTAAATTATGAATTTATTTTATTTTACATTTTTAGTATGTATATATCCAACAAAGAAAATAAGTATTTTTTTTTTATAGAAATAATTATAAAGTGGACTCCTTTCCTAATAGTTATAAAAACAACTGTTAATGTGTTTGAACCGCCAGATGGTTCTTTGGATGACACAAAGATTAAGATCCATTTCCTGCACTTTATTTATAGATTAAAAAGTAATTTATAGTTGGCCTGCTTACTTATGGTATCATATGGTCACAGCATTGATGATGATTAGCATGTATCAGGATTCCAGCATTTTTTATAGTAACTTTTGCACTAAAGTACATGCAGCATGTTATGCCCTAAGTTTTGTAGTGGCTAGATAATTAGTCTACATGTATTTGAACCTCTTTTAGATCCAGTCATAAAAGAGATATGGTAATTCATCTTGTTTAATGCTGATCATGTAATTTATTATTAATATAGGTACTTATTTTATTCCATGCTAATTTTCTCACATTCATTTTATATTTTTTGATGTCTATTTCTTGTCAACGCTAATTGATAATTATTAAGCAGGGATGCTGCTTGCTATTTCCTCATATTACTCCTTACATTCATTCATACATATAATTACTATTCCCTCCTAATTCTTAATTAATTAGCATTTCAATATGTTCTATTATCCATTTCATAGGTGTTCACACTGCAATATATTATTTTACCATATTTTCAAGACTCCTTCTGTTCTTGTAAATCTTGCAGATAGTAGTTTAATCAATTTCTTGGCTTTTAAGATTTCTTCTTTCCTATAGCTTTCTTAATGAAGTGAAGCCATGAACTAACAAATATTTTGTTCTAAGCTCCCATCATGTTCAATGATATACCACTAAACATCACATGATCACCATCTCTATACTAGCACATAATTGTTGTAAACAAAGGCAAAACTCTCCATACAGTAGTGCCACCCTGTGCCAACAGAGTAATCAATGGATGCCAGAAAGCTTGTGCATAAAATCCCTATCTAGTGCCTACTCATCCAATATATCCAGACTAGTTTCTGGCTTGTGGCCATCATCAGTGAGGAGCCTTAGATCTGAGAGCACTGCACCTAGATCTTAGGATCTAATGCAACCCTCCAGGAGCCACCTTTTAAATCTACTTTATTATAAAACTATGAGAATGAAATTGAAAACACAATAATATTTTCAATCTAAGCTCAATAGCTTATATAGTCATATGGGTCTGAACTCAATTCAGAACCCATACATTTTAGTGTCTTTGGCTCTTAAACAACCATAACCACCACTATCCTATTAGGCAGGATTGGTGTTAAACCACTAAACATCACACGATCACCATCTCTATACTAGCACATAATTGTTGTAAACAAAGGCAAAACTAAGGATTTTATGCACAAGCCTTCTGGCATCCATTGATTACTCTGTTTGGCACAGGATTGCACTACTGTATGGAGAGTTTTGTCTTTGTTTTCAATGATATAGTATATAACAGCTTATATTTATAACAAATGTTGATTAGATTAGAATAAACATTGTTTATTGAACAACTGTGCAGTACTTTTTAAAACACACATGTATAACACATGTTTATTTATATGTATAATATGAATATATGAATTAAGATTATACTATAAACAAAGTTTTTAAAAATAATGATATAGTTATTAAAAATAAATTGAGGAGGCATATTTACATATATCTTAAATATATGTTCAATTATGCATTTAATGAAACAACAAAAATAAGAAAAAAAACAACTAACTACTGCATTTTATTTTTTAAAAAAAGTAAATAGACAAATGCCTGACTTTCTTCATTATTAAATATGTTTTGGGTGATATTCCTTTTTTAAAATAATTTTTTTTTCTTATACAAACATAATAGCAGTCTTGTTATTATGAAATTACAATCTCTCCAATTGATTTGATAATTTAAATCAGTATCAATTTTTAGTATGTTCTAAAATTTGTAAAATGTTGGTGGTCAAGAGGTCAGCGACAGCAGCTTTACAAGCAGTTGTCCTGGGTTAGTGGGTTCCTTCTTGGCTGATGCTATGACACATGAGAAAAAAAAATTTTAGTACCCAAATACTGCACCTCAAATTTAGGAAGAACAATAAATAAGAATAAAAAATATATGCTTTCAACATAAACCAAAGACACTTTATTAATATATAAAATTATATCTAGTATTCCAAGACAGAAAAACAGCTATTGCCACATTGAAAATTTAGCTGCACATTTCAGTTTTATTCAAAATGTGCTCAGCAAAGGATAAAAGTTACCTGAATACTGGAATACTTGTAAATTTTGATTGTTGTTTATTTGCTTTTTATTTACATTTTTGTTTGTCTGTTTACATATCTCTTTGGGTAGCAAATAATTGAAGTTATCTACTTTTAGTATGTTCTAAAGAGGAACATGGCAAGATTTGCAGATCTCTTGCAGATGTTTGGCCTAAGATCAAAGCTTGATTATTTTAGTCACTAATAAATAAGAAACTGTTATGTGAACTTATCATATGATTGTTACCCAGTTACAGACTCAGGCCAATATTGCTCTTTAAATTCATAAAAAGCATCATTGTTTTATTTTGAAATAAAGTATCAAAAGACTTCAACAATTGAAAATAAACACCAAAGACTGTTATACTATACCCAGAAGAAAACTCTGAGCTTATTAAAAGATTACTGGAACCAAAGATGGCCTCAACAAAAATCAGCATGAGATCCAACTTATTTCTGATGAGGAAGCTCAATTGGCATTTAAGAAACTAATAATTCTGAAAACTTACCACTCTTTTATCTGTGTCCAAAGCAATGAGCACATTAAATCATATTATTCATCAAACTGGAGCTTGAATTAATGTTCCCCTTTAAGCATAGTATGACTGATGAAAAAGGTGTGGCTAAAGCAGTAAAATTCATCATGAACATTTATAAATGCAAATGTCAGATTTTATCAGTTAAGGGCATAAATCCCAACACAAATACATATTTGGCCCAAAATGTAGCAATTTCCATGGATTTGGAGTCTATCACTTTGCAAAGAAAGCAGGATAAACTCAGATGAACTCTATACCTGATAAACAAAGCCAATAGTGTAATTATTGCTGAAATTGATATTTCCAGCTGGTTGCATAAGTTCATTATTGGACTAAAAGGTGAAAACACTCATCAGATAACCCAGAACTTGCCCAGAGTTCATGCTGAAAAAGATAAAATAACAGTTGAAAGACTGCATGAAGAAGTGGAAGAAGCTCGGAAAGCCCTGGAAGAAAAGATCAAGAAGCTGTTGAATCTATGTTTATTTCTGTAAAACATTCAGCATTACATTCAAAAGACATTTTATTACACAAGATGCATCATGTTAACCTCAGAAATGATAATAAAGAGACAAAATGATGTGCTTTCAACAAAAATTGAAGGATTTTTATGACTATACTCATTAATCATATAGAGTTCTCTGAGATGAAAAATAACTATTGCCATATAAAATTTACTAATGAATTTTAATTTTTTAAAAAATATGATTGTGTATAGCACTCAGAGAAATAAATGGCTGCCAAACTATCATAAAATTTGTGAATTTTAATGTTTTTTTATTTAATTTTTTTTGTTGTTGTTTACATTTTTCTTTGGTTAATATATAATTGATATCTAGTATTTAAAATAGTGTAGTTCACTGTTTAACTGCAGTTATTTTCAAACATGTTTTTTTTCCCATTTTTTCTCACAATCTTTATAAATTAAGATTTACATCAACAATTGTTTTCATTTCAGGTTAACATAAATTGGAAGTCATGATTTTGAATTGAATCAATATATAAATGGAAAGTTTCTCTTAGGGGTATTATTCTTCTCCTACCTTCCTTTTATTGAAATTGGTTACATGGCTGGGTTGACAATTATCAACTTTCAGAAGAACAGGGTTTTCATATGCTTCATAATATTACTTTGCTTTGTAAAACTCCTTGTTTTTTAAACCAAGAATAATGCCAATTTCACATCAAAATTCCAAACTGAGCTTCTGACTGCAGATTACTACAACTAAACTAAATTCTACTGTGCACTTTTATAAAACCATAATCTTGATATCAATATTCCATTCAATCATGTGACTATCTCAGGAATTACTGTATTAAGATCTGACAAAATACTTATAAGAAAAAAAATTTTTTTAAAACAAATTCAAATTACACACTAATTGATAAACAACTTTTAATTATAACTCATAACTGAATCAGGAATAAAGATCATAATCCCATGCCTTTTTTCATATCTTTTTTTTTGTTCAAAAGATTAAACATATAAAAACAAGAAATGTCATAAAAAGAATTATTCTCCTTCTTCTTTTTTATGACCATGTTTAATTTTAAATTAAACACAACTACAATGTATATGTAATCAAAAGGAATAAATCACTCTTTCCAGACTATGAATTAAAAGTACTCTAAATGTTGATCAGAGGATCACAGCCTGGAGAGGATGATTTACTCCCTTTCTTTACATATATTTGAAGTTAGGTTCAATTTAATGTTTCCATATTAAACCTTATTTAAATACTACAATCAAGGTTCTGTCTCCAGCTTTGTATAACTGATTATGAGTTTAATAACTCTTAAATACCATGTTTTATCTGGATGATAAATTAATATATCTCTGAATTATCAACAATTTTTATAAGGATATTATAAATAACAGAGATTCTTGATTTTTTGTTCAACACTTAGAGTGCTTTTAATTTATAGCCAGAGGAGAGTGATTTACTCCCTTTGTTTACATAATTATGCTTAATAGAAAATAAACATATCATTATTAAAATGTCTCAAATTTTGTCACATGATCATTTCATGTACATAAAACAACAATAAATCCTTATTTATCAAATAGATTATCTTGTAAAAACATGAACATTTCTCGTATCTTCTAACACTTAAATAAAAATAAAATGATTGATGTGGATGAGAAGAGTATTTCATCTTGATTAATTTCACCTTCACTTAATCTTTAATTTATATCTTAATTCTTCAATAGGATGACATTTCAATTGTTTTCCCTGATGAAAGTTTTTGTAATCATTTAACACTTTTTTTGAAGTTTGCAAATATTGAAAAATTAATAATAATGAGAATACACATGGGTTTTTTTTCACTGGATGGTCTTAAGAAAATTATCAAGCCAATAACTTCAGAAAATTAATAAATTCTTTGTTGGCTGAAGTTTACTTTTAAAACAAGAATGAATAAATATGAAGACCTGATAAATCTATAGAATGCTTTATAAAATTAAAAATTGCATTTACAATATCTCAAAAGATCTTACCATTTTGATAGTAAAGGTATTAATGATCAGTTTCACTAGGTATAGTATTGGATTAGGTGTGGTTTTCTTTATTAGCATTAGGCTAGAATTTGTTAATTTCTATTTTCAAAAATAAAACACATACTAAAATATGTGTAATCATGTATATTTTTTTTAATAATTATTATACAATTACTGATTAAAAAATAATCAGAAATCTTAAATAGAGTAAGCAAAAAAATCAAATTTTTTTTATTCCAAATCTCAAAATAAGAAAACAAAAACTAAAGTCATTAAGCATGTGGAAGCTGCACTAAATTACACTGCAGTTACTGATTATTGGGACATACTGACATCTTCAGATTTTTTAAAATTCATAAATCAGTATTAACATCACGATAATGCCATTTTTAAAAATCTAGTAAAATATCAATAGATATAGAGGCATGAAGGAGAACAAAAGTCAAATGCCGTGACAAAATGAAGACCATTATTTCAATTGATTAGTTAAAGTATAAATCTTTTACAACAGCTTTTTTCTTATACAATATGTAAGCACCTTCATATATATAAGTCTGACAATTTTTTGTAAATATTCTCACAAACAGTTTGTTATCAATGCCAAACTTATGTCTCTACTTTTTCCACCGTTTTGGATCATGTTAAGATGAGCTTTTTATTCTCCTCTGGTATGTTTACAATCTCATATGTAAAGAGGAATGCCGTTTTTAATAATGTAGTTGCATACTTGCCAATATGCATCCAGATGAATGTGAGTCCAATCAACTCAATCTGGGTTCAATTAATATATATGACAACTTATGTAACCTAATCAACTTATCTTTTATGGTCAGAATTTGTTTACAACTTTGAATAATTAATCCAGTTCCAATATGCAATACTTGTATAGATTAAACTGAGGATACTTAATTAATGTCAGATTATGGCAAATTCCTATTTGAGATATCCAAATTTTTCACTCAGCACACATAAAAATTGCATCGTGAATTGTTCAAATGGGTTTGGACTCCCCTATAATACACCCCTGACATTAGTTTTCTGCAATACATATATAGCTATATATTTTCTAACTACATCATAAGTCACAATAAAATAATTCAGCTTTCTGTATGTTAGCAATGATTTATAATAATGTCATTTATTTTGCAATGCTCCATCATAAAATTTGTTTAGTGTTTTTACTGAGGCCAATAAAAACACCATATGATAAAACTGTTTGGTCTTCCTAGGCCTGTGTTCTTATGCACAGCCAAAGCTACTACAACATCCCATAGATCCTTTTTCTTTTTTGGTTGATACAGCAATAAATTATCTCTCAATTATTAGTGGTATACATTTTTTGATATAAATCAGTTATAGGATACACACTTAGTCACTCCCTGTAGTTTAATTGTAATATTAATGCATGCATGATCTTGTCTTCATAGCTCCTATAATCTTCACAAATCATTGTCCACTGACTCTTTTAAGACTAGATTAACCACTAGAGTGTAAGATTCATCAACTCTCAAGTATTTTTGATTAGGCTATGAAAGATTTTGGCATAATATCTTAGCCACAATATTTTTTTATCACGTACAGTATTTAGCAGTAGTTAAATCCCTGTAGCAGAACAAACTCCTTCAAGCTATCCTGAAAATTATGTGATTTGTTTCTCATTGTTCTTACAGCAGTCCTTTTATTCAAATGGGATCACACACCTGTTTTAGTGATGCACTTCAAAAATACTTTCTTATCATTTGAAAAGACACTTTTTTACATTGATCTGATTATAGCTTGGCATTCATTAAAAAGCTTTAAGTATTGTAGCACTTGCAGATATGGCACTAAATTATAAACCTCATATGTCTTTTTTTCTATAGCATTACACGTTAAAAATTTGGTAGCCAAAAAAGAGTGAATACAAAATTGCAAACAAAATGCAATTTTATTTTTTAAATTCATATTGTAAATATTTGGTGATCTAATCTTTATGCTTAAAATTATAATAATTAATTTAATATCACCTTCATAATCTATCTTTTTTATTTATTATCAATAGATTTTATCAATCTATTATTTTCAATATGCACACACACACACACACACAATTTTAATATCAATAATTACATAATTGAAGTGTAAAGTAATAAAATTTAAAAAACTCTTATTGTCATTGTTTAATTTAAAGCATTTTGGGCGTAACCTATCACAAATGCTTGCAAATTTAAAACAAAAATGTTATTCATATATCAGTCTCTAGCCGCTCCCCAAGCTATTCCTCAACATACTACCTTATTTTATTCATCCATCTCAGGACTGGTTTCTTTTTAGGTCTTTTAAATCTTTTGGAATCTTGCTTAAGATTTCAATAATCCATCTACTATCATCTCTTCTAGCAATATGTTCAGCCCAGATCCATTTCAGTCTTTTCATTCTTTAAATGATATTAATAACTATTTGTTTCCTCACCCATGTATTCATTTTTGATACTTTCTAGTTATTCCTAACATACATCTTCCATACTTCATTTAGTAGTCTGAAGTCTCTATATTGTTCTTTTGTTACGTATCAAAGTCAAAAATCCCTAAGTAAAAATGGGTAAATACATTTACTAAAAACATTTTCTTTTAAACATACAGAATATTTCCTTTTAATATTAAGCTATTTTAACCAAAAACAATCCTTCCAAGTTTAATTCTATGAGTAATTTCATCCATTATGTTCCATCCATATTAATAATCTGACAAAGTTATTTATAATTAACTTTTTTTAATTTATCATTGCCAATCTTCACTTTCTTTTTGTGAGAAAATTCATTGAATGTTATTTTAGTCCCTTTATCATTTATCTTTAGTCTTTTCTTACTTTCATATCTGATAACTTTTTGCAACTTTTCTTGAATCCCTGAGGCATCATAGCAAAAGGATTTACACTACATGGATATGGTATTTTGGCAAGATTTACAAAGTTATCAGATGGTTGATATGTATGTGAACAGATGAAGTGGAAACTAAAAATAAATAAAAGTAAAAACATAATAAACATATTTATTATTTCCAATAAGAAATGTATAATTTTGAACAAGTCATTTAAATATGTACGACTTTCACACTAACAAATTTTAAGGAGATTTGAAATAAAAATAAAAAAGATTTGCGATTTTAATGAAATGATCGCATTACACAAAAAAATTGTTGGTTTAAATACGCACTAAACAAACAGTAAATGATTTTGGTTTTTAAATATTTATAAAAAGACATTGACGATACGTATGATTATCATGCAAATAATTTTTAAGAACGACATTCCTAATCAAAAAAAAAAAAAGTGATTTGCGATCTTAATGAAATGACACCATTACACAAAAAATTTGTCACTAAACAAACATTAAATGATTTTGGTTCTTAAAAAATATTTATAAAAACACATCAAGTAAACTCCTATAATATTTATTGTGTAGTATGTAACAGGAATTGTCATCTTGAAACAAAACATTTAACATTACCACGGAAAATAGAGATCTCTACTAAAAATTTTCTTTCTGAAAATGTAGCATATGATTGCAGAGTATACTGAGATTTTCAACAGAAATGCTAATAAATGTATTTTTTTTTATAAACAACATAGCCCCCCTCCCCCAAAAAGAACAAAAAACCCACAAAAACAATTATATATCAATTATGAGATTTTTATTAGGTTTTTATCTTGGCGGAACCATTTCTTTTATATCATTAAGTGTGGCAGAAAGAAATATGGACAATAACTGAAAATGTCAAAGTATTACAAAAAAAAAAAAAAAGATTGCATTGATAAAGATAAAAATACACTTCCATACGTATACTCGCAGGATTTATTTCCTTTGAATTTGACATCATCACAACATTACACATTTACTGTGAGTATGAAAAGGTCTCCTATCTCCCCTACATTGCAACTCTAATACCAAAGTACTGAATTTACATAATCTGAAAAATCGAAATGACTTAAATAATTTCCATTTATTATTAGTTCATTAGTTTCTGATTTTAATCCGTAAAATATTTCTTGCAAAACTGCTTTAAGAAGTTTTGGAGATATGAAAATCATGCTATCATACACCCATCTCAATGGTAATTTCCTGGTATCATTATGAAAATAAATCATTGTTGTATTTTGATAAATATTTTTTTATAATATGACAATATCATATGTCTGCTTTAATTATTGAAGAAATGTTTAGAGATTCAAATGCCTTTACATAAGCTACAAATTCAAAGCACAAAGGCAACTCATATTCATTGGACTTTTCTATAACTTCTCTCAATACTTGGATGTGATTCAGTGTGATAAAATCACTTTTAAATTCAGTTTGTTCTTTTAGTTGGTTAAAATCCAAAGTGCATTGTAGATACAATTATCTCGATAAATTTTTTTGTATAGAACTAATAAAAGCCGGATAGCTCTGCAATTTTCTATATTTTCTTTCTCACTCTTTTGAATATTCATATTAGTATTCATTCTTTCAATCATCTGGTACATCTTATCATTTACACATTTAATATATAACTTTGCCAACAATTTTTCTATTTCTTCACCTGCTTCTTCTAAGATTAATATACTGTAGTCCTATACACAACAAACTACTAAAAATTAAACAAAAAGAATTAGAAACAATCTTTTTTGTGTGTTTGATCAATGATTAGTTACAAAAAGAAAGCATTATCAATATGAGTTTAAGAATTAAAACAAAAAAGCCAGAAGGAATCTTCTATTTGTGTACATCACATATATAAAAAAGAAGATTGCTTCTGGCAATTTTTGATTTTTAGCAGTGTATTTAATTTTTTTAAAAAAATCTTTTAATTAATTTATTGAAAAAGAGAAATTGAACAAATCATTAACAAACACACACCTGACCAAAGATATTTCTGGAATATTTTTGTTTGTTTTTAAATACAGTAGTATAGTACATTTTTCTAATTAATAGTTTAAAATGTATATACAGTCTTAGTTTTTTAAATTTTATAATGTTACATAATTGTATTTACGACTACTAGTATAGCCTTAGGCAGTAATTAATTATATACATATGAGTGCTTAATCCACATTATCTGCTAAGTTAAACACAGGAGTGGTTCTACTGTTTATAAATATTAACAATTTTACGAAAATATATAAATATCACAAAAAATTATAATATTTAATTTAAACTGTCCATAAAAGCATTAAACGATATTGTGTTCAAAAATTAGGATACTAATACTTCAGTTCAGGTACTTTGACAAATTTCCATAATTTTCAGTCATTATTCTCATTATAAATTTTCTCCCATTTTTGTATCTTTTTCTTTAAAGTATAGAATTAGTTTGATACAGACAATAATTTTTTTAAAACTCAACACTATCGTAACAAACATTTTGACATACTTTTAAATTTTTCTATCATCAATAGAACTATGTTATTTTCATTCTAATTTAATAAAGTGGAAAATTTTTAATATATATATATTGTTTATGTATTTAGCAAATAGAATATAGATATTTTTATTTGAAGGAATCAAATATACACCTGGGTCGTTAATGCGATTTTGAAGTTATGCGATTCATGTTTCTTCTTAATATTTTTCATATTTCACTATATTTATTAGACATCAAGAAATTTAAATTATTAATAATTTATTTTCACTTGAAATACTTTTTTTTTCTTTCAAAAATATAACATTATATTAGCAGCTAACTTGAATATGGCCTGAAGCTGTATTTAGAACTTAGCCTCTATGTAAATAACCTATTTATACTAATGAGTAAATAATAATAATAGATTTAATAATAGATTTATAGTTACATATAAAAATATCGCAATAAATATTCAAAAAATTTAAACTTTTAAAACATACTTAGTTATATATAACAGAAATAAATAATCTTTTAGATTTTTAAAATAAAAAACGAAGATTTTATAAACTGAAAATAATCTTTCTAATGATAATGTATAATCTTTTTGTTTTGATTGCGATGTCATTTTTTTTAATATAGAAACAGAAAACCATTAACACAGTACAAGACTGAAAGTGGTGCTAGTTGTACATCACATCATGAATAAAAATAAAGTGGCTAACAGGTTTCTCTGGGCATAATTGCTGAGAGATTCTTGACTTCGTTTAAGGAGAAGCCACAAAACATCACATCACATCGAGTCTGATTTTTTACCAGTTTACAAACAAATGCTAGCAGTAATGATTAAAATATGTATGAAAAGTGTAAAATTAAATACTGTAGTAATAAAAAAAGTAAAAAAAACTTTGTCTGGTATCAATTTTTTTCAAATATTTGAAATTTTTTATTAGTCATACTTTAATTGCTTATTTTTTTAATGCGAATTTTAAAGTAATTTTTTTTATTTGTTGCTTTGCTTTTATGTGAATTCTGAAAAATACAGACCCTATCCCCCATTTTTCAAGTTAACTCAAGTCCATTTTTGTGTGATTTTTTTTAATGCAGGTTTTCTGGGGAACCTATTCACCGCATAAAACGAGACTCAGGTGTATTTGAGAATTGTTGATGGTGTAAAAAAAAACAATGTTAATCAAAAGAACTGCCTTAAAAATATTTTTATTAAATAAAACACTATTCATAACAACAAAGTTGTATTTTTTTCATGAATATAGAGTAATTCATTATAGTCTCAAAACAACAAAAAGAATTTTGAAATTTATACAGTCTACCTATTTATGGAGGGGGAACGGACACATTTATATATTAGTACAAGCTGTTAATCATGATTCTAAACTTTCATATGTATTGCTTATAATAACTTCTTTCATATACACTTTAATGCAAAAATTTTTTAAAATAAAACTTCCTTATTTTCCTGACAGTTTCGACTGTCCAGCAGTCTTCATCAGAGCTTTCTCAAACTTCCTCTGCTTTTTAAATATGAAACTATCAAGAAAATAAAAAAGTTTTTAAAAAATTTGTTTGCATTAAAGTGTATATGAAAGAAGTTATTATAATCAATATATATGATAAATGAAGTTTAAATGTAAAGAAAGTAAAGGAGAAGAATAAGAGTATGATTCTAAGCTTTCCTGAATTAAAAATAATTCAACAATGCACTTCTTATTCTCTTTGAATTTTCAATTTTTAAAGAACATATACATTGCTGAAAACCTTTATAAACATTAAATAATAATTATTTGAATATATTTGCATATGCATTAACTTCTTAATACTTATTTTTAGGCAATAAAACATTACTGATTAGTTTAACCTCCCATTTTTTTTTCATGACTGAAATATATTAGTAAAAATATATTTGCAAACTTCATATATCTTGCTAATATTTTTAGTTATAATAAGTAAACTATAATTTTTAGTTATAATAACAGTACATAATATACTGTGGCAAAAAATATTTTTCCCTTACAAAAATAAAACCCATGGAATAACAAAATAGAATTATGAATTTTTTTTCTTTCTACCATACAGGTTTTTTCATACCTGCACGTATATATGTGATATATAGGAGGTTTGAACTCAGACTTTTACATGACCCTCACCATCCATAATATCTCATACTGCTGATACACTTGATCACACACATGTCAAAAAGATAAATAATCACCAATATTTGTATTTCGTGCTAAACCAGCACTTGTCAGTATTTACAAGTATTTACTTGAATGCATTTTTTTTTTAATTTTAAAATTAATTATTTATTGTATTGCATTTATTATGTTTTGATGTGTATAACAAAATTAAAAAAAAAACCAAAAACATTACTTCAATAAGTATTCCTGCTAAAATAATAAAATTTGCTTGTTATAACATTTAAAGGTCTTTTTTTTTTAAATGTGTAAGTGTAACAAAAATGCACAAAAATTATTGGTAATGTAAAATCTTATTCATGCTAAAATAAAAAAGTCTAGAATATGCCAAGATTATATACAGCTACCCCAAAACATTGATTATGTAGAACTTATTCATGCTAAACTAATAAAGTCTACATCACATTAATTTTGTTTGGATGTAAGAAGATTTAATAGTCACTGTATAATAAAATTTTAACAATTTGTCAACTAATACTGAGAAAACTTGATATTGTGAGAAAGAGAGACAAAGGACATTAAAACATTCTGTGATCAATTGATAGTTTAGCATTTCAAAACGTCTCAGGAAACAATTCCAAATGAATTAACAATGGAGAAGTATTAATGTATATTCAATATCAGTTTTACATTAAAAAAAAGTGATATCAGATATTCATAAAAAAAGAAAAAAAAACTTTTTATTGAAATACAATATATTTCCATAGAAAGCTATTATAAATATAGTTATTTTTAAAAAAAAAAAATTACACACAGACACATAATTTAGTTTTTTTAATGAAATTATTAGAATTATCAACCCATTTCTCTATTCTGGCATTACCAAAGCAGTTAAGTAAATATTGTCATCTTTTAATTACACATTTTCACATATTTTAAAAAATTCTATGGTATATATTTTAACGTGTATGCAAGAAAGCATATATATATATATATGTAAAATGGTTAATAAATATGTATTATATGTAAAATAATAAGTTACCAGTAAAAACAAACAAAAAAAAATGTAGATTTCATATACAAGTACTGATACTATTTAGTAGGCACTCTATGCTTTTTTTACATACCTGAGAGAGCCATTGAGTCACTACTGAAAATACTAAGCAATACATGAGGTGAGAAATGGGAGTATAGATTTTGTGTTACTTTGGCAAACAATAATAAAGAAAAAAACATGTATTATGTGTATTTAACATGTGTTATGTTTACTTTTATTAAAATAATAATACAATTGACAGATGGTAAAAACCTTTGGAAATTCTATTGAACAAATAGTAGAATAAAAGTTGCAAAATTTTAATGAACAAGTAGTCTTTTTCTTAAACAAGAAGAACAATATGGCCGAGGTTGATGATAATGTATGTGGAACAAAGTATTTTTTAAAAAAACAAAACAAAAACAACAACTATAAAAAGAACATTGGAGGCAATAAATATCATAAATATCCTGAAGAAAGACTAAAAAAAAAAATCTGAATGACTGCTATTATGTTGCCATATTTTTCAGCAGAAATCCAGATAGGATTGTAATAGTTTCAGGGACATGTTATCATTCCAAAATTTTGACAGTGGCTTCAAGACTAAGAATACTACCTGAATGTTAGCTTCTGATTATTGGATAGATAAAATGCAGCTGATAGTTGGTAATTGAATGTTGGAATTCATTAGTGTTAATATTGGTAAAGATCTAGTGGAATGAATGACCATGTCAGTTACATGTTTTCTCTCGATAATGAAAATCAGAGTAAATTTGTCTCTGTAAGGCAAGTAGATGTAGCTTTAATATGACCCCCTTTTCAAGATGAATATCCAGGACCTGATTATTCACCACTTGTACTTTCTCCAGTACATGGTGTCAATGATGACATCATGCAGCTGATGGTTGGTAATCTTTCAGCATCAAGTTGCAGCTGTACTTTCAATAACCAGTGAACCTGGTCTCACTTCATTACTTGAATAGGTTTTTGTGGGTACCCACCATTGATTTTTTAGCTTGTATGGAAGTAATATATAAGCAATTTTTCCCTGAAAAATTTGAAATAATTTACTACTGTTGTAAAAGATTCACTATTCAACTTTGTGACTCTATTCACAAGAAGGTCCATCACAAAAAAACAGTTCCAAAATTATGCATAGGATTAATTTGCTGCTTCCTTGGCCACTGATGTCGAAACAATAGAAGAATGAACTGCTGTTTTGGAGCAAACAAGTAGTTTAAAGTCTCAACAGTTCAGAGTTGGCATCCACTCATATGATTTTCTTTCTTCTATTATGCAGCATAGGTAACTCACATTTGTCATAAGGAATTTTGTTCCCCATTTTGTTGAGAAAATTATGCAGCTGCAGAAATGCCAATGCAGGGTCCTCATTGATGATTATTGCCTATAGAATTCATTCAGGAGTATATCAAACATTGCTTAGTAGAGGTTGCAAAATGGAGTATTTTACAAGTTTTTTTTTTTTCACTATTAAGTCTCACCTACCATGCTGATTGGCAATACCCACAAAATAAAAAAAATCTATTTAAATATTTACTGTTCATATTATTTGGTGGCAACAACTAAAAATAATGAATAGTATGACACTATTCAAATTATTTTGAGATATATATATATATAAGTTTGACTATTCATGTATTGATTGCTCATGTTATTTAATGAATTGAAAAAGTAAATAATTTATCCTGATTTACTTTTAAAACTTTTATCAAAATCTTAAAACAATATTTTAATTCCAGCCTATAGTTTAAATTTGACATTTAGCAAAACTATGTGAAAATGTTAGATTTATCATGTAGTATTTTTAATAATGACTTAAGGGGTCCTCCAAGTATGTAAAAAAGCATTAGCATTGCATATAAATTCAGTACTGAAATACTTTTGTTTGTAATCATTATCAACTGCACTGACACACATAATTTCAGTTGTTAATGGAAGTACTTTTCTGAAAATTCTGTTATTATTATTTATTTTCTTATTATAATTTAAAACTAATACATATTTGTTTATTGTAAAATATGTTTATTATAAATATGAAATAAAAATAATCATAAAAAAAAAACGAAAATTAAAATATTCATAAACATATATTTGATAACAATCATGAAAATATTTTTAAAAAATTATACCATTTTATGTGATTAAAAAATGTAAATTATTGCATCTGTATGCATGTCTTTACTGTATATATTTGGCCTCATAATTTGTACTATAATCAATAAAAAAAATTGAAGTAACACAACCTTCCCTCCAGGGTGTTATTATTCAAAAAGATATGTAGTTTTTATTTATGGTTAGCACAATTAATTATGTAAATTTTGTTAAATGTTTTTTAAATAGAAAACTAGTTAATAACACTGAAGTATCTGAGAAATTTTAAACCCAAAATGTTGAATTAAAATCAAATCAAATTAACCATATTGTGTGTTAAACTCACTCCATTCATGAGACCCATTGTTATTAGTCTCTAAATATATTCATTATAATGATTCAGTTGTCAGGTCTTGTATTTGAAATTTATTATCTATTTTGCAATAGGACACAGTATGGTATCAAATGGTCAGAAATATTTTTAGTAGATACTACACAGCACTATTGGACCTACTATATTTAATACCCTAAAAATAAAATGTATAGAATTTTTATTTTATTTGATGTAAAGTGGAAAATCATATATAGTGACTTGTAATTCCATTATTTTTTAGATTATTTCTAATGAAAGTTGGACCAAGTAAAAAAAAAAAATCCAAATCAAATAGTAAGCATAAAAGAACAAAAAATTATTAGGAGTGAGCAATTTTAATACAAGTATGGTATATATAATTTACAAAATTATTATAAATTTTCTTTTAAATAATATGAAATGCATTAGTTTCAAAGAAACTTGTGTCTTAGGAACTTCTTTTAAAAACTTATACTTCAAAAATGTGTATTAAAGTTTACATTTTACTATTTTGTTGTCCTTAATAAGATTCAATTATTGTAAGATGTAAGGTTTATAAAATATAAAAGAAATAAATATTTGTTTTAATCTTAGTATTTTAATTTTTACTTCAATATACCAATGCTATTTAAAAATCTATTTTATGTAGATAAAAGATTTATAGTAAAATATGGATGAATAACTTAAAAATAGACTTGGAAGAATGGAAGTACACAGAAAAATGGAGGCAAATTATGTAAATAAAAGCAAAAATCTATGAAGTTCATAATACAGTACTTTAAAACTCAAACAATTCATGTACACCTGGGTCTCGTTTTATGTGGTCGATAAGTTCCTCAGAAAATATGCACAAAAAAAGACTTAACTTACCTTGAAAAATGGGGGATATGTTCCAGTAATTTTCAGAAATCGGATAAAAGCAAAACAACAAGAAAAAATTACTTTAAAATTCGCATTAAAAAAATAAGGAAGTAAAGTATGACTAATAAAATATTTCAAATATTTGGAAAAAATTAATACAAGACAAACTTTTTTTACTTTTTTTATTAACTACAGTATTTAATTTTACATTTTTTCATACATATTTTAATCATTAACACTATTTGAGAGTATGTGTTCGTTTGTGAATCAGATGTGATGTACTGTAGCTTCTACTTAAACGAAGTCAAGAATCTCTCAGCAATTATGCTGTTAATGGTTTTCTGTTTTTATATTAAAAAAATGAGATCGCAATCAAAACAAAAAGATTATACATTATCATTAGAAAGATTATTTTCAGTTTAAAAAATCAATAAAATCTTCGTTATTTATTTTAACAATCTAAAAAAATTTTTATTTCTGTTATATCTAACAAAATACGTTTTAAAAGTTTAAAATTTTTGAATATTTATTGTGATATTTTTATATATAAGTATAAATCTATTATTATTATTTACTCATTAGTATAAGTAGGTTATTTACATAGAAGATAAGATTCTAAATATAGCTTCAGGCCATATTCACATTAGCTGCTAATATGTTATATTTTTGAAAAAAAAAATGTACTTCAAGTTAAAATGTTATTAATAATTTAGATTTCTTGATATCTAATAAATATAGTGAAATATGAAAAATATTAAGAAAAAACATGAATCACAAAACTTCAAAATTGCATTAAAATAATCTGCATAAAATGAGATCCAGGTGTACTTACTATTATATCAAAATTGTAAAAAAGATTGTTAAATATTCATTGAAATTTATTTACTCATTAATAATTGCAAATTTTTAATATTGAATATATATAAATTATTACCAAATTATTTTTTCCTAAACTTTATATAAAAATTATTCCAATGGAAGTAAATCTCTGCTAATGTGCTATTTCTTAAACATTATAAATCTCTGTGCACTCTCCCGCCAGTGCGCTGATAAGAATTTAAAAAACTTTAGTGAATCACTTAAGTTTACAGTATACATTCTATATACACCAACTCTTATAAACCATGCTTAAATCTTGGTTTGAGTCCATTATGTGCCTCATTTTATAATCAAATATTCAATTATACAAAGCTATTTAATCCTTTGCAGGAGAAAGACAGTGTCTCATTTTTAACCATCTACGATTAGACAAACATTACTTACAAATGTAAACCTATTATTATAAAGTGCTAAAAACTTTTAAATTATTCAAATAGAAGTCAATCTCTGATAATGCACTATTTCTTAAATATTATAAATCTCTGCACACTTTCTCATCACTAAGAATTTAAAAAACTTAAGTGAATCACTTAAAATAAATCACTTGTATAAATACAGTACTGAATAAACCCATATTTAATTTAAAAACAGTAGACATTTTAAAAGCAAATATTAACGGTATTCATTCAATATAGTACTGGGGATTCAGTAATGAGGATATCACATGATTACCATTTCTTATGCTTGCTCTTAACTGTTATTAAAATGGGCAAAACTCTCTATGGGTATTGCCACGCAGTGCAAGCCAGAGTAATCAATGGATGCCAGAAGGCTTGTGCATAAAATTCCTATCTAGTGCCTACTCATTCAATATCCCCAGATTAGTTTCTGGCTTGCAGCCTTCTAATGCAACCCTCAAGCAGTCACCTTTTATCTCTACTTAACTACAAAACTATGAGACTTAAATTGAAAACTCTATAATATCTTCAATCCAAATTCATCAGCTTATATAGTTATATAGATCTGAATTCAGTTCAGTACCAACACATTTTGGTGTCTTTGGTTTTTTAATAACCATAGCCACAACTATCCCATTAGGCAGATTTGGTTTTAAGCCAATAAACATCACATGATCACCATTTATTATGCTTACTTTTAACTATTATTAAAACAAACAAATACTCTCTATATGTATTGCCACTCAGTGCATGCCAGAGTAATCAATGAATGCCAGAAGGCTTGTGCATAAAATCTCCATCTAGTGCCTACTCATCCAATATCCCTAGACTAGTTTTTGGCTTGTGGCTTTCATTAGTGAAGAGCCTTGGATCTGAGAGCACTGCACCTAGATCTTAGGATTTAATGCAATCATCCAGCAGCCTCTTTTATCTCTACTTAACTACAAAACTATGAGGCTTAAATTGAAAACTTTATAATATCTTCAATCCAAGCTCATCAGCTTATATAGTCACATAGGTCTGAACTCAGTTCAGTACCTACATATTTTGGTGTCTTTGGTTCTTTAATAATCATAGCCACAACTATCCTATCTTAAGATCTAGGTGCAGTGGTCTCAGATCCAAGGTTTCTTACAGACGAAGGCCACAAGCCAAAAACTAGTCTGGGGATATTCGAGTAAGCACTAGATGGGTATTTTATGAACAAGCCTTCTGGCATCCATTGTTTATTCTGACTTGCACTGAGTGGCAATATGTATAGAGAGTTTTGCCTGTTTTAATGAAAATATGTCATTTCTGAATCATTTCCTCAATTTAGGAACAATAAAAAAATTCAACACTTGTTTTCAGGTGTTATATTTATGGTCAGTCTGCTAGTTTAATATATGATCTTTAGAGCAAATGACTATAAAATAAATATTTCCTCTGCTAGATCCATATGAAGGTATCTTAAGCTCTTTACTCAAATTCAGGTAACATAATTAGGCAATAAAATTATGGAAAAAGCAATAACAATTTAGTTATGACGTTATTTTACGAGCTGCATTATAAAGTTTAATGCATTAGATGTTACAACATTAAGTTGCATGAAACTGTTTTCTACATTAAAGGCAAATGACAACAACTGGCAAGTAATTAGGTTTACATCTAGAAATACTTTTCTTATGCAATCCTTGGTGCTTCACAATCTTAAGATCATTCAGAGAATTGCTAAAAAATAAGATATAATAAATAACTACATATGCTAAACAAAAAATCATTTTCAGATAAAGATAGCAACCATTATGTGCATTTTGTTTATCTTTATTTTTTATATATATTTAAACCTCAGAAAAAAACTAATTTTAAAATGATAAATAGTTAGTTATCTTTCCTGCCTTTTTTTTTTTTTAAAAAAAAAACATCAGTGGGAAAAAAACTACTAAATCATTTGTCACACATTAATTGAAGTGTGAAAGATTGTTTTAGATGTGTATGAATTCAAATAAGATGGAATTCCTTTTTATCTTTTTTCTTTATGATTTAAATGTCAAAAAATAATATCAAATGTCAACATTTATGAACGTGCAGTTAATCACATAAACTACAAACAATTAAGAATGATTAAATATTTGTGCTAAAAACAATAGAAACTTTTTTTACTTAGTAAATATAATACAAAAATAGTTTCTCTTTATACAAAATTTTAAATAATACGTATATATGATTAATAACAATATTAAAGATAGTAAAGCAAATACTCTTCTAGCTTATATTTACGACCTGTAATAAGCAATTTTTCTACTTTAGTGCTATTTATACAAACATGAATTAACTGACAGTACAAAAATATTATATACTAAAATAATTGTATAACTCTTCAAGGTTACGTTTACTCTTCAGGGTTACGTTTACTTTCATTATTAACAGCAATCCATTCTACTCTAAAGCTATACTCATGAGAGATACGAAAATACAGTACAACTCTTAATTTGAAAAAAGTTAAGATAGCAACTGGACGACTCCAGTAGTATATAATTCTATATTTTGTTCTAAGCTCCTAGCGTACATCATTATATTGCATATAGTAGCTAATGTTTGTTAACAAATTTTGATTACAATGAAATATGTATTATTTATTTCATTTCCTATAGACATATTACAGTAAATTATCAAAAAATGACAAATTCTTAATCAATTAATAAATAAATCGAAACAATGCACAATTGTTAATATACAATTTATTATCATCAAATTGATTTTCATTCACATATGAATCTTCTCAAAATGCCATTTTAAAAATTTATCATGAAGCATCTTGAGAAGATTCATCATCATCAACAACTATTATCAATCCACTGCAGGATGAAGGTCTCTCCAAGTTCAATTCATCTTCTCAGATCTTCAGCTTCTCTTCTTCACATCACCCCTGCCACTTTCTTATTTCATCCATCCCACATATAGTCTCCTTCTGGGTCTTTTACAATCTCTTGGAATCCAATTGTCCATCTATTATTATCTTTTCTAGCAATATGTCCAGCCCCACTCCACTTCAGTCCTTTAATTTTTTCAATGAGGTCAGTAACATCTGTTTGTTCTCTTACCTATATATTGCATTTTCAATCTCTTCTTGTTACTCCCAACATGCATCTCTCCATACTTCTTTGAGTGGTCTGAAGTCCCTGGATTGCTTTTCTATTAAATGTTCAAGTCTCAGATCCATAAGTAAGAACTAATAAAATACATTTATTAAAAACCTTCCTTTTCAAACACATAGACATATTTTCTTTTAGTATCAAGTTATTTCTACCAAAAACACTCCAACCAAATTTAATTCTATGATTAATTTCATACATTATGTTCCCATCTGTATTAATAATCTGACCAAGGTATTTGTAGCTGTTAACTTCTTCTAACTCTTCACAATCAATTTTTATTTTCATATTTTGAGAAAATCCATTGAACATTACTTTAGTCCTACTTTCATCTGATAGTAAATTAAATTGTATATCAACAAGTTGTCTATTATTTTAATTTATATATAATTTATCTATTGATTAAGAGTATTATTTATAGTACTATAAGTGTACAATACAGTAGTCTTCAACACACACATATATTGTGTGTGTATATATAACACGTTTTTAAACATATAGTATGCATTTATAAATTAAGACTATAATATAAACAAATTAAAAAAACAACAACAATGCATTAATTATTAATAATAAATTGAGAAAACATATTTACATATATGCACATAATTGTGTCTGTATTCAATCATTCTTAATCATTAATAAAACTTTCTTTTTCATTATTTTTTCTATATAATGAATAGTGGAAATGTCTAACTGCTAATCTTCTGCAGCTATTGATGTATCAGAAAAAATTACCAGGTTTAAAAGATAATGAAACTTCTGGGCACACATGATGTTTGGAGAATGTGAAGCCGAAGATCCATTTTGTTGTAATGCCTTCTTAAATCATGATGATTGGAAGTTAGCCTTTTTTCCTTTTTAATTCATCAAAATGATCTTGTAAAGGTTCTTATATTTAGTAATTTTCTGTGTAAGAATAATTCTATATTCCATCATGGGGTTATTTGCCATAATTGTATTCTTTAGAGTTTGTGCAGCCTGAAATGCTTTAAAAAAGTATTTCTAATGTCCTCATTGCTTGATATTTTTCCTCTCTGATTCTTTTTCTTCTTTCTCACTTTCTAACGATGACATAACTAAGTCTTTTAACTCTTCATTTGTTAAGCACTTTATGGCTTTTGATATGAACTGCAACTTCTTCATTAGTCACATCAACAAATTCAACACTGATTTCTTGTTCTATCTAAATATTTTATTTAACTTCTCCATCAAACCCTAGCAATTTTTCACAATTACTTCATACAGTCTTCCAATAGACATTTACAGTTTTTCATTTCAATTCATCCACTATTATTTATATAATATTTATTCTATTGGTAATGGTAATGATTTTCACCATTCCTTTCATTCAGAATTAGCATTGATATGAAGCACAAATTGATTCTGATCAAGGCTTTGGACAAGCAGATGAAGATATGCAATTGTATTTTGAATCAAAAATACAATCTCAACATTTTTTAACTTTCTTAGTGAACAGATTCACAATGGCCAGATGCTTTATCTAACAACAGCAGTACTTTAAATTAGATTTCTTTTTCCTTTAGATAATTTTTTATTTCGGGGACAAAACAATCATGGAGCCATTCGATAAATAAAATGGTACTAATCCAGGCTTTTTTATTGTGTTGCCAGAAAGCAGGTAGATAATTTTTATTCTGATTGTTGAAAGTCAAGCTTTTTTAAAATTTGTAAACAACTCTAGCCTTTATCATATAACCTAAAGCAATGCCACATGACATCAGAACTAACCTATCCACATCTTATAACTTAATGCCTGTTTTTCCATTTTTGCAAATGTATGTTTTATTAGGATTTCTTTCCAGAAGAATGCTATTTTATCACAATTAAATATCTACTCTGAACAATACTTCTTTCTTTAATAATTTTTTAAATACCAATGAAAACATAATAGTAGCCTTGTTATCAGCAGATTAAACTTCACCAGTTATTTTAATATTTTTAAGATTCTAACAATTTTGGAGTCTATGCAACCATCCTCTACTTGAAGTGAATTTCTTGGAATTGTGTGTTCCAGATTCCCAGCTAAATTCTTCATAGAGACTTAAGGGTTTCTGATGCAATACATGACCATCAACTACAACTTTCTTATGATTCATATCATTTAGCTATAGATTTAAGGCTTTTTCTGTTTTAACAAAAAATATTTTTCACTTCAGTTACAACATTATCTGTTTCAGGAGCATAAGTAACAGTAGTATAAATCTAAACATCACATGATCACCATCTTTTATGCTTGCTCATAACTGTTATTAAAATCAGGCAAAACTCACCATGCAGTAGGGTCACTCAGTACAAGATAGAGAATCAATGGATGCCAGAAGGCTTGTACATAAAATCCCTATCTAGTGCCTACTCATCCAATATCCTCAGACTAGTTTCTAGCTTGTGGCTTTCATCAGTGAGGAGTTTTGGATTACAGTGCTCTCAAATCCAAGGTTCCTCACTGATGAAAGCCACAAGCTAGAAACTAGTCTGGGGATATTGGATGAGTAGGCACTAGATAGGGATTTTATGCACTAGCCTTCTGGCATCCATTGATTACTCTGGCTTGCACTGAGTGGTGCTACTGTAAGGAGAGTTTTGCCTATTTTTGCACAAATCTATTTCTCATTCTTTATAATTTCTCTGATTGAAAATTCATTCTTTTAAAGCATATAACCCATTTAAAATATGACTTCTTACCTTTCATTAGTAAATCAATGATTTTCATTTTCTCATTTAACAAACATACTTTATGATTCTTTTTTAATTTATCACTCATTTTATAAAATATTTTACTAAAGATATGATACATACTGTATACAGTATAAAATTAGTCCATATGCTTGCAACTATAGTGAACTGTGATTAAATCATGAAAAACAGTTGCAAAATTAGGAAGAAAAAAAATTAATTTGATATATTAAAATTTCTTTCTTAACAAGGTTTTCGCAAATTAATAATTGTTTCATCATCATGGAAAATCTAATATTTAATCAACAAAAACAAAAAAAAAAAAACACAGCACACTTAACCTATAATGTTCATAGATATAATTTTTATATTCAAATATTTAGTGATGTATATTTTGATTCAATTAATTTCTAAAGGATAATCAATTTTCTGATCAGCTCATATTAGTGAAAATACCAAACTAAACAAAATTTCTTTCTAATATTATAGCTTCATTCTCAAACAATTTTATCTATTGATCAATAAATTGATTCACATTTTTTGGATTGAAAAAAAAAAGTGTAAACTTAAGATTAAACGAAAGTAAATGAAATTTCTAAGACTTTTTTTAAAAAATAAATCAAAAATTGGGGGGGGAGCATGGCTTCAGAATCAGATCACAAATTTCCAGTGCTAATATAGATAAAAGAGGTTAAAACAGTTTTAAACTGCTCATTGCAGAGTAAAGGCTGTCCAAAAATCCCTCCAGAGGGAACTGTGAAGAGTAAAGCAATAGAACGGGATCTTTAGCAACAAGAGAATATACATGTAAATGGAAAAACATGGATAATTTAGTGTGCAGATTGTGTAAGGAAGGTATAGAAAATATTAGGCACCTGTTGATTGAGTGTAAATGCTTGAAAGCAGAAAGGGTACAGATAATGAAATTATGGGAGGATAGACATGAACAAAGTGGCTATACAGAAAGTGAGTTATTAGTTTTTATATTGGCTTTGCGAAGAGATAAGGGGGATTTAGATATAAAGGCCATAGAGGTGACAAAGTTTATGTTGTGGAAATGGGATGGGGCAGAATATGGAAAGACTTAAGAGTGGGGAATGGAGAATAAAATGGCTAACAGGTTTATCTGGGCATAATTGCTGAGATATTCTTGACTTCATTTAAGGAGAAGCCAAATACATCACATCAGAACAAAAGGTGGGATGATTATGTTAGAATTGTTGAGTGTTTTGGTGTTAAGGAATGGGATAAAGGAATAGATGCATTAATAAAGAATAGGGAGTTGGAGAGATAGTATGGTGAGTAAAAAGAGTTTAAATATTTATAGAAGTAAACAGAACATTGGGTGCAAGTTAATATATGATAATAGCAAGGAAAGTAGTTTATTGTTTAAGACTCGAACAAGATCTTTAGCATCAAGGGAATATACATGTAAATGGAGAAATATGGGTGATTTAGTCTGCAAGCTGTGTAAGAAAGGTATAGAAAAGAATGTAAATGCCTGAAAGCAGAAAGGATGTAAATAATGAAATTGTGGAAGAATAAATATGAACAAAGTGATTATACAGAAAGGGTCTTATTGGTTTTTATGCTAAATTTGGGAAAAGATAAGAGGGTTTTAGATCTAAAGGCCATTGAGTTGATAAAGATTATGTTGTGGAAATGGGATGGAGCAGGTTAGAAAATATGGGAAAACTTGGGGTGGGGAATGGAAAGGGGTTCAAAGTGGCTAACACGTTTCTCTGGGCATAGTTGCTAAGCAAATCCTGACTCTGTATAAGGAGAAGTCACAGTGCATCACATTGACATCATCACAGATATAAAGGCCATGGAGTTGACAAAGATTATGTTGTGGAAATGGGATGGAGTAGGATATGGGAAAACGTAGGGCAGGAAATGGAAACAGAAGATAATGTGGTTAACAGGTGTTTCTGGGCAAAGTTGCAGTTTTCTGACTCCATATAAGGAGAAGTCACAGTGCATCACATCACCCCACACATCACCGATGGTGAAGTCTTAAAAGTTTGTCTTTTTGGTTTTACCCTCTAATTAAGAAAAACTATACACCCATTTTTCAATTAATAATCAACACTTTCACCTATTCATAAGCAAATAATATGCAAGGCAAAAACCTTCACTTGCTATATAGATTAGACACTAGATTAGCAACTACATATTTCAATAATCTAATGATATGTTAACTATAAGAGAAAATGATATAAATACAAGCAACCAGCATACAACCTTTCTAATTTATATATTTTTAAATATATATTAAAAATGCCTATAAGTGACATTTATAGATACATAAGCAGAATATTCTTATGCTCGTGGCTTTAAAGAGTGTTTGAGATCTCAAACAATTAAAAAAAGATGGTTGCTGAAGAAAAATGTTTCTCCTCATTAGAAATTAGTTTGAAAATTATGAAGTGATACTGACATCTGGATGATATAATATTTCTCATGGCTTTCCTAATCATTGAATCTTGATTCTTATTATGTGTAAGAGAGACAGGTATATTTCATTGACATCTATTAAATAATTTAAAGCCTCTCTGCTGTGAATGTTAACCCATTCTTCTAGATACTGAGAAGATAATGGTAAAACTATTAGCTCAATACATGTAAGAATATATACTTATCACCAACAATGATGTTTTTAAAGTCATCACATGATTATCTAGGACCAGTATCTTAAAAAAAATTATATACTTTTTGGTCTTTAAACATCTTATTAAGATTTGTAGTTTTATATTGGATTATTTCCATCATCTAACTGAACCTTTAAATAATTAAAAAAAAAATCCAAACCTTATTTATATTTTTTCTAAATATTAATCTGTAAAAGCCATTAACTGATTATCATATGTAAATTATATTATGCAGCCAACGCTTAAATAAACCAATCTATCGTCAAGGCAACATTCATTTTTTAGACAATAAACTGAATCTAAATATGCAACATTGTTAGTAAATAATAGTACATTTTCATTCAATCATTTTATTAAGACATTGACAGTTTTAATTGATGAGAATTTTTTTTCAGAGCTGTAAAATACAATTGTATTACTTTTTGTTCACTTACATAAACAGATAGTAATTCATTTTGGATTTATACATGTGCAAAAGTAGTGATGTAAAATGGCTTTTTGCTAAACAAATCAGAGGTTTTTCTGCATATGGTATATACTCTGAAACTTCAATAGCAAAACTAAACGTTCCCCTCTAAAATACAATAAACTTACCTAATCTTTATTAGACTAATTTCCTTTTTCTTCTTGTAAGTCATTTGAATAAAAACTGTTTTATTAATTGTAGTATTTTATTCTCCTATTCTTCATTTTTGTTATAAAGATCTAAACCAAGATGGCAGCCCATATTTTTGATAAATTTACAAATTCCACCCCACCCCCCCCAAATATTTATAAAAAAAATGCCTACTAGGAAACGTCATATTTAATAATGCCATTTTACTTTTTACAATTGTTATTTTTAAAAAAGAAATTAATATAGAAAAATTAATTATACTATTTACTGTTTATTTATTTGGATTAACAGAAAAATGAAAAAATATATACAGTATTTACACTTTTATCATGTTGGTAACATGCAATCATATTGTGATCATTAATGCATACTTTTCGGGAGAGCAGGTTCCCATACCTTTGGAAATATTCCACTGCATCATGTTCTGTGATAGGAAGATCCCAAATTTTGTTTTAATTTGACAACTAACACATCACTAGTGAATTAAAGGCCCTTGAAACAGTACATTTATCAAAAATATGGGGTGCCATTTTGGTTTACCTCAAAACTCACAAGTAACAATATTACTTAGATAATTTACTTCTTTTTTCAGATTTTCATTCATCTAAAAGTTTAATTGTTCTAGTAAAGAGTTTTGACCACAGGAAAAAAATCTTAGCTGAATGATGATGGGCTAAAAATTATAAGTAACTAGGTCTGTGTGTGGTTGTTCTGAAAACAGAAAAAGTTAAAATATTCTGTTTCATGGTGATAAATATGTCAAGAAATGGAAGCTTTTCATCATTCCCTGTTCCATTATAAACTTAATATGAAGATGGATGTTGTTTATATGTGAAAAGAAATCATGTAGTTTATTTTACAATGTTGCTAGGCAACAAACATGCCATCTATGAATTTGAGCCAAACAAAGATTTTAAAAGCACTGACTTTAAAGAATAAATTTCTATGTCCTGCATAAACATATCTCTAAGAAGGAAAAGCCCATCAGAGTATTAAAAATCAACTTATAATTCTATTCCTTCTACATAAAATAAGTGTTTGAAAAACAATGCTAAGCCAAAGCAATATAAAACCAAACTAGGATCACACAATTTATCTAGAAACAATTAACAAATCATAATCAGAAAAAAATATAACCAAAATTATTCCCAATGAAAAGCCTTGTAGTGGACACCCAAAAACATACAAAGCACATATCCTCCTTCATCCAATAGTGAATGCAATAAGCTGTCCCAGTCATGCTTTAGCTAAGTATTTCTCTGATGTAACACAACCTATCATGTCATCTATTAAATCATATATAAAAAAACTCTCCATAATTTTTCTTTAAAGATTTAGAAGTTGATACAAATGATATTCTTAACAACTTCAACTGTGTTTCTTTATTTACAAATATTCCCATTGACGAAGCTTTAAATGTCATTTTTCAAAATTACAATTTACGAGATCATATTGTTGCCTTAGCAAAATATTGTCTTTGAACATTTATTTCTTGTACAATAGGCAGCATTATAAGCAGATTTTTGTCACTCCTATATGTACTTCTGCTTTCTCAGGATACTTGATTTGTTTATGAACTAGATAGAAATTCATGCTTTAGAATCATACATAGATGACATATCTGTTGTCTGGCAACATGGTAAAAATAACTCTACATGATTTTTCTTCACATGTAAACAATATCCATCTTCATATTAAGTTTACAATAAAAACAGAGAATGATGGGAAGCTTTCCTTCACTGATGCACTCATCACCAAACAGCTGACTAATCTTTTCATCCCCTTATCACCCAATTCTTTTTTGTAACCACAATTCTTTACTAGAGCACTTAACCTTACAAATAAATCATATTTAAAAGAAGTAAATTATACAAGTAATATTTTATTAGCTAATGGCTATTATAGTTGAGTGTAAATAAAGCCTTTAATTCAGACTCAAATTAATCATAATAAAAAATCAAAAATCTGTATTCCTTATATAAAAGGATCAATACTAGTATCATCGACAGTACTGGTCACTGAAAAAAGGTCAGTTATTTAATAATATGTCGCAGTCAGGTAACATTATATTTCAATGTTTTTGAGTAGCAACAGCACCATCCAGTGACCTGTACCATTGATGATACTAATACCAAAGGATCTACAGATAATATTCTAAAATGACATAATATAAAAACAGTGTATACTACAAACAAAAAATTGGTAATATTTTCTCCAAGCCTAAGGAATTAAATCCCCTTAAGAACACCTGGAGTTTATAACATTTCATGGAGTTTGTGGAAGCTGAACAATCACAACATTAGTGATAGGAGAGATGAATATGCTAATGAATATTATCATCGGTACTTACACTATATGCTATGAATATTAATTACAATATATATTTCACAAACATCAGGATCCTATTCAGATATGTCACTCTTCTTCACCAATGTAAGATCAGAAAAGCCATTAAAATCCTTAAAAGCTGTGAACTACTTTCCATTCAGAAGAATTGTTTAAAACCCATTAATTTGAATAGTTTCTGATTTTTATATATATATTTATTATCATTTCACCCTCATCTCAATATTTTTAATTTTTTCTATTCTTGTCTTTTATTGTTTTGAATCTTTAATCTTGTTGTAAATCAGTACTTACAATGTGTCTACAATAGGGTGTCCATATTTCCACAGGGTCTAACTGGGACAAATGACAAAAGAAAAGAAACACAACTTCATTGCAGAATACTGTATATTTCAGTATGAAATAAAGAAATTGCAAAACATATAATCACATTTCTTAATTTGAAATATGAACAAAAGTGAAAGATAATTGTTTGTATACATACAGTATTAATTGCAACAAATCCTATGCCGTTTGGAAAAGTTGTTAGAGCATCCAACTTGGAATCAAGAGGTTCCAAGATAGATTCTGACTCTTGCAGTCTGGTGCTTGAATTTCTTAAGAACTCCCAAGCAATAAATTCATAGGCCATTGTTTTTTGTTAAAACAAAATCACAAATTGAAATTACATATTACTAACGTATCAAATTAATGGAAAGCCATTTCCATTTGGGGAAAATTACTGATTAACCAATCAAAAAATTAATTATAAAATATTAACTGAATAAATATTAATTTACAAAAAATCAAAATCAAATATAATCTTAAAATTAAAAATGAGTGCTTAAGAAAATTGAAACAATTAACTGTCTCGATAGAATCTGTTGGGGTACCAGGACAAATCCAGGACATATGATATCCCATTACCCAGTTATGAATCACACACAGATGAAATCAGATCATATGTTATTTATAATCAATCTCTTATAAGAAACTACATTTCAACATTTAATACCCAGTACATGCATAATCTTTTAGTATTTTTTTTTTTTTTGCATTACAGTTATTCATCACCCCCCCCCCTATATAATTGAAACAAATTACCAATATTTTTATTATAAAAACCCTTCATTTATATTTAATCTTAAAAAAGTACATTCTCAAAAAACAAATATATTCAACACCATTTATCAAAGAACTATTTTGAAACAATTAAAATTATATAAATCTATTTGGTACAAATGCTGTCAGCCATCTTCTTTATACTTTGATAATTTTTACTATATTTTAATCTTATTAATGCAATTTAATAGTTGCCTATTTGTTATTTTTTTCTTACAAAAATTAATATATAAAAATTGTATAAAAAAAAAAAAATCTTCAATAAACAAAAACAATACTGAAGTAAAAATGGTATTATAACAGGCAAAACTCTCCATACAGTAGTGACTCAATTCAAGCCAGAGTAATCAATGGATGTCAGAAGGCTTGTACATAAAATCCCTATCTAGTACCTACTCATCCAATATCCCCAAACTAGTTTCTAGCTCATGGCTTTTGTCAGTGAGGAGCTTTGGATCTGAGAGCACTGCACCTAGATCTTAGGATCTAATGCAACCCTCCAGCAGCCATCTTTTATCTCTACTTAACTACTAAACTATGAGAATGAAATTGAAAACACAAAAAATATTTTCAATCTAAGCTCAATAGCTTAAATAGTCATATAGGTCTGAACTCAGTTCAGTACCCATACATTTTGGTATCTTTAATAATCATAGCCACCATTATCCTATTTGGCAGGATTGGTATTAAACTATTAGACATTACATGATCACCATTTCTTATGCTTACCACAAACTAGAAACTAGTCTGGAATATTGGATGAGTAGGTACTAGATAGGAATTTTATGCACAAGCCTTCTGGCATCCATTGATTTCTATGGCTTGCACTGAGTGGCACTACTGTATGGAGAGTTTTGCCTATTTTAATAACAGTTATGAGCAAGCATGTGAAGTAAAAATGCTAATCAGCATCTGCTTGGTTTATATTCCTGACAATAATTTTAGCATTAAATCTTTATTATAAATTTTACTTGATTTATTAGAAATATAAGTTTAGAATGAAAATGTTCTTACAAATAATATTTAAATTTGGCAAATATAATTTTTTTAAAAAAGAACAATAGCTTTTTTCTTATTAGATGATTGCCACTAAAAAAAGGAAATTTATTGATTAATTCAAAAACTTCTTACATTTGTTATCTAAACTTTATTTCTAAAATATAAATATATAATTAAATCAATGTAAACCAATGAATTTCTGTTTTAAAATTGTATTTGCAATTACTAAATTACATTTCCTAGTATAGTTTTTAAGTCAATTATTTTATATAGCGCGATGTTTTTTACAAACTGTAATATTTAAACAGCATTAAACTGTTGCACATGCGCTTTGGATTTTAACTATAAAATGAATGAATACTAACACTTCAAACACATGTGTTTGAAGTGTTAGTATTCATTCATTTTATAGTTAAAATCCAAAGTGCATGTGCAACAGTTTAATGCTGTTTAAATATTATAGTATAGTTTTTGTAAAAGTGGGGCGAATTGTAATTTTATTTTTGACTATTATAAAGGTTTTATTAAATTGACTTCTTTAAAACAAACACTTGAAAATAAAATCTAAGAGTATCCATACACATTTTTGTTTTGAGTACATAGTAAAGAAATGCTTTTGAAAAATAATCATATATATGTTAACAAACTATGAAAAAATACAATTTTTCTTTGTGTGTAAAAACAAAAGCAAGCATTCTCAATGTCCGAAAATGAAAAACCTCCCAATCAGTGGAATTGTCAGCTTGTTTACAGTTTCTGCCAACAAATAAATGCAATCTTGGCAAAAATGCTACAGATTATAAAAGAAAGTAAAAAATGACCACAGTATTACCAATACTTCACGAAAAACCCAGGTCAATATGACTGAATTGAGATATATAAAATTTAATTTCTATGAATCCATATGATATTCTTTTTAATTGCACAATGCATTCTATATCATGAATCTTTCAGTTTTACATCTGAAAAGATCTAATTATCAAAGTATTAAAATACTGTGATTTAAAATAGCAAACAAAATATTACTGAAAATGAAAAGCACAGTAAACTATGATGAATTAGAAAAAGAGGAAACAACAAAAAGTCTAATTCAAATCCTTAAATAAGTATTATATAATCACAGGCTTGATGCTACATAAATATCTTTTAAAATAAATTTTGGAAATATAATTTATATATACATATATGAAGTATAAAATGAGAAATTTTGAACATACCTTTTTTCAGAATTTATTAAATATGCTAAACAAAAGTTTTCTGTTACTCAGAAAAGTCCTTTATCTATTAATAACATATAAGTAATATTTAAAACCCTATTTTTTTTTATTCTTAAAAATGAAATTATAATCTGTGATTTTGTATGAAGACAATTCTGTATATACTGATCAATGAGAAATTAGACTTTCATAACCACGTGTCACAGTTACTAAAGACATTAATATAAAAATCTACATAGCTGAAATATTTTTTTTTTAAAAAAAAGCTTTCTTCAGAAGAATTTAAAAGACAGAATTGCAAAAATGAAACAGCATGTTTTTATATGTATACTTAGGTGTGTTTCAAAGATTAGTTTTCTTAGCTCTAAAATAGTTTTTTTTTTTTTTAACTTTTTTGTGTGGAGAGGAATTGACAATAATCATTCATAAGGAGATGCTAATGAAGATAAAATAATTTCCTCCATTATGACCTTGGATATTTTGTTTGCATTACAGTATAACTTTATAAAATATCTTTATGCACTGCATTAAAGAATATAAAGAGTAAAAAGTAATGATGATAAGATTTTGCGGTTGTAAATAAAGATGTGACAATTTGCCATAGATAAATACTTTTCATGTAATAAAGATATATATGAGAGCTGGTGACTTGGACCAACTGATGACTGCTGGTTCAGCATGAAGTGCATCTTGGGGGGCATTTGTTTTTTATTGTATCTTTATATGAAAAATCAAAAAAGAAAAAGGAAGTATGGAGATGACAAGATTTGATAGATTATTTGTGGGAGAATGTTTTGGGCTTCCATCAGTAGAATAGATCTTTAAATAATGTTCAAAGATAACATTTGACTAATTATTATTTTTATTTGAAAATTTTTCCCATAACATAGAATATGAAGGGTTGAAAATAGTAAAATGGATGTATTCGTTGGAAAAAACCTTTTTCATAATGTGAACTGTAGCCTCAATTAAACTGTATTTGCTTTTCTTAAATTTTAAAGTTAAAAGGGCTTTTACTCCTCGGTTGGCTGAGAAGTTTATTAAATAATCATAAGCACAATCTGTAGCAAATGCAATTAGAAGAATTTTTAACAATCTCAGATTACTCCTCAACTTTTACAATAAAAAAAAAATCATGTTTTGAACATTTCAATTATTAAATCTGAGGTAATCTTTCTTTGATCTTGTGCTTTTTTGTGCATACAATATATAGTTTTTATTTCATCGGTATTTCTTTGGAAATTTTATATCTTTACTCAACTTCGTTTTAAATCATTCAAAATTATTTATATATTATTTTTTAATATAAATTATAAAAAATTTAAAAACAATTCGTTATAAATAATTAGATTATAATGTTTTCTTCGTTTTCTAACATGTATACAAATAAATATATATACAGAGAGAGAGGGGGGAGGGAGAGGGTGGGGGAGGAGAGAGGGAGGGAGGGGGGAGAGAGAGAATGACAAGAGAAGAAGAAAATGAAAGTAAAAAAATAAATCTGAAAAATAAAGCAGTGTGGAATTGAATGTTCTGATTATTATAAACTAAATGTGTTATAATAATTACTCATTTTCTGGAAAATTAATTCTTTATTAACAAAATCTATCATCGAAGAGGAACTGTATCAGATTTCATTCTAAAAATTCACATTCACGGAATAAAGCTTTAAACCCGACATCAAATTTATCACAAGACAGACTTGGTTATGCAGAAAAATAATAGTAACCTGATAAAAACAATCAAATGGCATTATTTCTCGGAAGCTAAAACGGGAAACAATCCAATGACGTACATTCCAGACTCCGATACTCTACAAGTGGAAAATAAAGGAGAGCAAAAATATCTAAAACTTAATTTAGAATGACATATATAAAGTTGAAAAATCCGGTAATCATTTTAATTCTTTAAAATTAGTAATTACTATGAATGAATACCTGAAAAAAATCAAAAAGATTTAAATTATATTGTCTAATTAAAATTGAAAACTAAACTTTAATGTAGTTTTAAGATATCAGATTTTCCATTAATTACATTATACACAAAAGGCAATAACCTTAAGACTATGCACCTAAAATGCACCAGGAGGGATCTCTACAAATGTAAACACAAGATTAACGACTTTACAAGACAAGAGCGGTCACTCTTATCTTCGACCTAATTTCTAAATATATAGGTGAATCTAAAGCATTTTGATTTGAGAGTGTTACTGATTTGTTGTAAATCGAAAGATTTCGCGTATATTAGTCTGTATAGAAATTGGGACTTAATCAGCGAAGTAGTTAATAGCTCACATTCTCAAATCAAAATTCTTTAGATTCACCTATATATTTAAAAATTAGGTCGAAGATAAGAGTGGCCACTCTTGTCTTCTAAAGTCGTTAATCTTGTGTTTAGATTTGTAGAGGTCCCTACTGTTGCATTTTAGGCGCATAATCTTAAGGTTATAGCTATAATATATATTATGTAATGAGTATGCACTTTACAAATTATTAATTATACAAAAAGTAATTTAGAAAAATATTACAATTTTTGGCCATACTTTTAACAAACTATTTGAAAGTATGAATATAATAATTTTGATAAATAAATAAAAAAAGAATTCCACACGAACAATATTTATATACAAAATACTATAAAGACAATGAAATATATAGTTATATTATCTCGCCATTATTTTAGGATAAACAATAAACAATTTTTAAAAAAAATAATAATGGACTCTAAGCTACATTTATAAATTTATCTGCAGATTATCGTAAAAGTGAATAAACATGCTTTAATCATAAACACAGGAATAAAGCCTTTTGAAAAAGAAAAAAAAATGTAAATAACTAACAATATACTTTATTGTGAGTTAATATTCTTCAGTTAATTAATGTCACCCCTAATTCTGCAATTATCCATAGTTAATTATTACAATCCAATTTATAAATGCTATAATTTATTATTGCAGTCACACATTTGGCAATATAATCTTTAGATAAATAAGTGATTAATAATTAGACTTTTATATCATTTTTAGATCAGCTACCAATGGCCAATTAATAAAAATGTTCCAGACAATTGCTAATTGATATTAAATGGGACATTATTGGACTTTGTAGGGTTAGAAAAAAAAGTGCAGAGACAATTGATTTAAAAAGTGGACATGTTCTCTATTATAAAGGCACAAATATTGGAAATACAAGTGGAGTTGGATTCATTATAAATAAAAAGTGGAAGAACAACATGGTGGAGATTGATGGTGTATTGGACAGAGTGACAAGATTAGTTATTCAACTTAATAGCAGATATCAAATGTAAATAATTCATGTTTTTGCCTCTCCAAGTTCTCATAGTGATGAAGTAATAAAAGATTTTTTATATGGTTGTAGAAAAAGCTTTTGATCAGAGTAAACAACATTTTAAAATTATGGGAGACTTTAATGCTAGAATTGGTAAACAAATGAAAGATGAAAGTGCTGTAAGTAAATTTGGTTATAGTCATAAAAATGAAACAGAACATAGACTTGTGGAGTTTGCAAAAAAAGAAAAACTTTATATTATGAATTCTTTGTTTGAAAAAATGTTAAAAAGAAATGGACATGGAAGCATTAAAATGAAGGAACAGAAGAATTGGATTATAATTTGACTAACAGAAAATACATATTTCAAGACTGTAATGTCCTTAATAAATTCAATACAGGAGTGATCATCGATTATTAATATGTAAGATAGGTATTAATGTAAATCTAGTGAGAAAAAAATTATTAAAAAAACAATGATATTTCTAATCTTCATAAACATTCTAATGAATTTAAATTAAAACTTGCAAATCATTTTATAGTATTAGTAGATTTTAAACATGTATAGATTTGAATGAAATTAATACGAAAATAAGTGATATACTTTTAAAAACTGGACAAAAATAGCTGGTCAAAAAAAGCAGTAGTTGACCAATAACATTTCTACCGAGATTAAAGAATTTATGAAGAAAAGAAGGAATATGAAAATATATAAAAATGATGCATGAAAAAGGATTGAATAACTTAAATTTTGTAAAATGGTATGAAAAAGAGTTGATAATGATATAAAAAAATATAATTGCAAATTAGCAAGGAAAGTGACAGAAGAGAATAAACATTTTGGTATTGGTAAAAGACATATTTATAATAAGAAAAAAAAGATAAAACTATTACTAAAAAGAGAGATGATATCATTAAATGGGTAGAAGAATTCTATCAAGAATTTTATAGTAATAAAGAACAAGTACAAACCTATTTGATGTGCTATTACTAACGGCTGAATGTATTTGGAATATTTAAATAAGGTTAAATTTTTCTAAAGACATTCAATACAAATATTAGATGATGGAAATAGTCCAATATAAAAATACATCTAGAATACCATCATCACAAACCTTCACAAAAACAATAAGTATCTCCTATATCTATTATAACTTTTGAACTGTCCAGAATTTTAAATGAAGAAGTGAGACATGAAATTAGATTTATGAAGAAGGAAAAAGCTCCAAGTAATGATGGATTTATAATCAATAAATTAAAAGAAGTAGGTGAAAAAAAAAATTTTTTTTTGACAAAGTTATATACCAAATGTCTAAATGTTATAAAGATGTACTAGATGATTGAAAGAATACATTATTAATATTTAAAAAAGATGATGAAGAAGACAGAAATTACAGACATACCAGCCTTTTATCAGTTTTATATAAAATTTTTACCAAGATAATTACAACTCATCTACAGAGAACATTGGATTTCAACCAACCAAGAGCATAAGCTGGATTTAAAAATGGTTTTAGTATAGTAGATCATATCCAAGTATTGAGAGAAATTATATAAAGGTCCAATGAATATAATTTGCCATTATACTTTAGATTTGCAGATTATGAAAAGGCATTTGATTGTATATGCATTTCTTCAATGATTAATGCATTGGATCATATAAGGCAAGAGTTTCCAAACTTTCTTAAGCTGCAGACCCCTTTACCAAAAACTTTTAAAACCATCATTTCCTAGTTATTTACTTTCCTTACTCAAATTAATAAATTTGTACAATATTAAATATTTCACCAGATATCAAACTTTTCATTTTAATCGCTTGTCTTGTGCAACATTTAATATTGAAATCTGCCTTAAGGAAAATTAAAACAAAAAAATATGAGCAGTTTTTTTTAATTGTTGACATTTATAAAATAAATATGTAAATGTAAAATAAGTACAAATATTGAAATCACTTTATTAAACAAAAATTAAGTGAATAAATCAACATATTCAGAGATAATTAAATATCAACAAAATTACAAGGAATGATTTTCATCAGAATTATAAAAATAAGAATGCCAAATAAATTAGCATGGAAAACTGAATTTAATGAGATGGGAGCATATGGTGATCTGTCAACAATTTATCTATGTCCAGTTTTAAATTAGTGAGTTGTATTCTCAAATCTCCATGTTCAGTAATATGCAATAGATGTTTGTTTTGAAGCAAGTTTAAAACTATACTGAAGCCTCTCTCTACCAGATATGATGATGGAAAGGCCAACAAATACTTTTGTATAACAGTCCATAGAGCCGGATACAGAATGGCAATGAATTAAAATAGGATTAAAAAAAACCCAATCATTTCAAACTCAACAAGAAGTTCATACATAGAAATCTTTGACATCTATAAACAGAATTGAAAAAGAAACAAAAACAAATAAATAAATAAATTTCAAATGACTATACTAAAGACTAAATTAATATCCATTACTTGTTGGACATAACTGATTAATCTATCACAAATAGAAATTAAAGAAGTTAAAACTATTCAACATAAGTCCATGAGCCAGATGACATAATAATAACAATTTTACTTTAAATTAAAATCTACAATTCATCAAAGTTACTAAACATTTATATGGAAATCTCTTGGAGGAAAATAAACTATTTTTCTGTTTAAAATAAAAGTCACTAAAAAGAGAAATTTCTGATAAGTTAACTTTTAACTAAAACTGAGACTAAAAAATACATTTATTAATGTACAACTACAGTATTTAAAACATTTTTACTTATGAATTATAATAATAATGTAGCTTACTCCACTGCACATGCGCTTTACAGATGGAACGCTATTTATAATGAATACTCTGTATGGGCCAATCTGAAGCATTTGGAACTTATGGTAGAATTTTAAACCATGTATCAATATAATGTTTATTAGACAAAAGTGATTTTAAAATCTTTAAAATATTTCTTTAAAAAAAAAAAGAGAAAAAATTTCATTTTTTGTATATTTGATTATTTTTCAAAAAAAATATTAATTAGTTAGGTTAGTCCTGAGAATCATATTTTATTATTAGAATTAAAATACAATAATTCGGTATTTAAAAAAAATTAAAATATTTTGAAATATGAACCATTCAACATTAAAAAAATCAAATCAAATATACCTGTTTTCATTTGCTTTTATATATTAATATTATTAATAATAATATTAAAAAACTACTATATCTATAAATACATTTTAATTTTCTTTTTTGAAAATATTTATTCAGGCAATGTGTGCAAAGTGGTTAATTTAGCCTATTTGAGCTGCCACCAATCTAATAACTTGACTGCAATATTAAATCATTGTATAAAAGGCATGACAATTTAATTCCTGGAATGCAATTTTATAAAATATACATGTGGAAGTTTACAATAATGACTGGTGTTATTAGTTCCCTTGTCCATCTATACACTGATTAGAATAGCATTTCCATATACAAAATCACACCTGGATATCATTTTCAGGAATACATTTGAATAGCTGTCTCACATTCTATTGGTTATCAGTTACATTAAAAAATCTTCATCCTTTAAGCAGTTTTTTAAGTTTAGAAATAACAAAAATCACAGAGCTAAATCAGGTAAATGGATGGACTAGCTGTGTAATGGTTTTTTTGGCTGAAAAGTCTTTTACAATAAGTGTACCATGACTTGGTACATTATCATGATGAATGATCCACTTGTCAGGCCACAATTCAGGTCTCTTGTAATCTCTGAAATATTTTTAAATAACATTGTTGGTTGATTGTTTGTCCTTGTTCAATAAATTCTTGATGGACTATTCCCTTAAGATCCAAAAAAACATACCAGCATAGTCTTAAACTGTGAGTGTGATATACACGACTTTTTAGGGTATGATGAATCCAGGGATTTCCAGTGCTTGCTCTGATGTTTTGTTTCTGGGCCATACTGGAAGCACTAAGTTTCATCACCTGTAATTACTCTTGTAAGAAGATGTGTATTCAAAGAAAGATTGGTTATAACATCAAACTGTTGCTATTTCTGCTCATCCATCATGATCTGAGGCACAAACTTTGCATAAATCTTTTTCATGTCAATTCCTTATTTAAAATTAGCCTAACTGCTTCTTAATTAATCTACAATTCTTCAGCTGTCAATCTCACACTTAATCATCTGTTGGATTGTATTGCATTTTGCACTTTCTTAATACTAATGTCAGTTATTGTTGTTTTTGGTTGTCTGCTTCTGGGATCATCCATCACATATTCTCACCCATCTTTGAACCTCTTATGTCACTTAAACACACTTGATTTTTTCATAACATCTTCACCATACACCACTTGAAACGGTTGTAACATTTGAGTAGCACATTTGCCAATTTTCATACAAAATATGATATTAATACATTATTCTAAATTATGATCATCCACTTTTATGCCAAAGAGTACTTATGGATATTTATTATCTTCTCAATAGTTTACTAACAACTAGCTCTAGCAGCTTAAATTTTACATGTGTTAGCTTAAACAAGTTCAAACATGAATACTCATGTGATTTTGTTATAATTAGGTCACCGGTGATACTACATGGACAGTCCAGGAACATAATCATATGATTAGCTGCTAGTGCATCATGGTACATGGTAACATCCAAGAGTTAGGTGAAGTATAACAATCCTATTTAATTTTCCAAACTGAGATTTTGTTTTTAAATTTAAAGTCAGTTGATGTAAGTATAAAAAGATATATAGTTTTTATATACACATGAATAAGAAAAGATGTATTAATATTGGATAATAGTTGTCTCCATTTACCATCCTCAACTGACCGAATCATGAATATAGAAACAATGCCTTGCCCATGCATATTTCTAACTCAAGTTTGTTTGTTTCTGAGAAAGACTGTACTAATATATTTTAATTAATCTGAATCATAAAATCTCTACTTAAGTTTAAATAAATATCCATTTTCTGACCAATTGTTTGACTACATAAAAACAAACTCATCATGAAATTCTTGAGCTATTAAGACAAATTTGGGGTTCCTAACCATAAATGAGAGGTGTGTTAAATTAGTATGCTAACCTTTAGATCACAATGTTTTTTTTAAATATGATAAAATATAAATTGGATTTTATATGTGTCACTGCTACCAGACATTCCCAACAGTTTTCCATGGAAGAAAAGTAAGGATTGATTTAGCATTTCAATTGTTGAGTGAGAAAAATTTCAATGCATGATACCCTTTTACTGACCAATATTTGGATAATTGACTTGACTATGATCAAGCTATCTGGAAAAAAAATCCAAATCTAAATAGAACTTGATTTCAAGGTTCACCTGGCTTGCATTCAAACCCAGATTATAATAATGGCAGAGTAATGGAATATCTTTACAAGATGAAGGGCTTCACATTCTCATATAGTAAATTAAAAACTTTTTTTTCTTATCTACATGATATATATATATAGTATATTGGATTTAAAATGTTTATCAATTTATTTTCAAACTATACTAAATTATCAATATTATTTTCACGTAAAAATTCAAACTATTAGTAAAAGTCCAAAATAGGCGATCTGCAGCAGGACCGATGCACCAGATGGTTACAGTGGAGCATTTTAAATATTGCTAATAAAAAAAAAGATTACATTCTAAACTTATTAAAAACAAATAATATTGGAAAATAATTTGTTGGTTTAAATTTTATTTTTCTTAGATATTTGGATTTAATAATATTAAGGTGAATTAAGAATTCCTTCATGTTAACTTGTCAGCTCCATCTGGTTCTGTCTGATTATTGATTGTAATTTTTTCTCCCAATTTACTTTCTATTGATTTTTGATGGTAGCTTCTTAACAAAAAAGTACTATCTAAATTATTTCATTATAAGTCTATTTCAAAATCAATAATTATTATTTTTTTTTTCAAATCTAAGATTTAAAAAATGAAAAACTAAATATATGAGTTTCTTTTAAAATTAAATGTTCAAAAAGATGTGCTTATATATTATGCATAAAAATACATGCACAAGTATTACTAAAACAATCATATATTTCTTTGCATGGCAAAGATTTCTCCAACATTTTTCTGCAGAGAAGATGAAGAAGATGATAATACTGACTCTTCTAATCAAACTGCCAGGAGATAATTTATGATTATTTCCAGGAGCTTCGGTGTAATAAAAACATAAGAGCTAAATTACTGATGCATCATTACAATAACAAGTATTTTTCTCTGAGCTGCTTCTTTTTCGAATCATAAGCACACGGAAATAATACTATGAATTCATTTAATCATGAAAATATTAGAATTAATATATATGTAACACAATAACACAATAAGTGTGCGCTAATAAAAATATTGTAATAAAATGTAATTATATTCCAAATAACAGGTAAGTAACAAAAAAAATTCTAATATAAACTTTAACCAATAGTAGTAATTACTTTCAATTAAACTGACTTAATTGCAATATATATATAAATCTTTAATGATATAAGGGATTTCATTATTTTATGACTTAGCATTATAGAAATACATGTTAATTCTTTTTTAATGAATTCATTGTATTTTTTTATACTTCACATCTATCACTGACAAATCAGTCCTGGTGCAATATTTTTTCAAACTTAACAATTGTTTTTTTAAATTTAAAATGACACATAAACATTATTACTATATTTATATAAAAGGGAAGATTTTTCAAGAATAAAAAAATATAAACATATTTGAGACTTGCAACGTATACATTTACTTTTTATTAATATTAACATACGTCATTAAAGAATGACATAGAGATGCCAAAATGATTTAAAATTGTCTCTATTATTTAGACTATGGCTAGTAGGATCCAGCTAAAAATAATACCATATTAGTAACATTACACTTTTTTTTCTATTTTTTGATAGCTCTCAGTGGCTGGTTAACAGGAAATTTCAACTTTTTATTTGAATAGTTAAATCTTTATTCAGGAATATATTCACATACAATTTTTAATTTATTTCTTAAAAATATAGGTTTACAGATGAAAATCATTTTTAAAGATAATGTTCCATCTGTGCAAGTGTGGGAGAAAAATAATTCAAAATACATAATCAGAATAACTTTTTCTTATTGCATCTGCTGATAAAAATATTTAACAAACAAAATATTTTTTATTTAAGCTTTATTTCTAAAACCCAAACAAATTCTTAAGACATCATAAAGCAACAAAACCCTATATTAAAATTACACTTATAATAGTTAAATAATAACAAAATATAGGGATATCAGAGATTACAGTCATGCAATTCTTGTTTTACATGGCTAAACTTCTCTTATATTTCTAAAAAAAAACCAACTATTTTTAAATAAAATATTAATCTAAACGTCATATTCTCATCAAAAAATAAATATTTCACAATTATTTTTCAAAAATTATAAATATACAAACTATGAAAAATGTAATATTTCTTTTTTGAATGTCAAACAAAAGAAGGGTGCAGACCTGAGAACAATCAGCAACATTTCCAGCTCATTTGTACTAGATTCTCTGGATGATACCGACACCTTAAGATTTATTTATTTTTAATTAATAAATTCATACATATTTTAGTTCCAGGTTTTACCATCAAATAAATGCAAAACCAACAAACAAATGCTACAGATAACTACAAAAAAGTCAATTTAAGCCAAAATAACTGAAGCATCACAAGGCTATATTGAAGAATTGCAGCTAAGAAGTTGGTTAATAAAAAGCAAATGTATATGTGGACTAATTAACAATATATGTTTATATAGAAGCAGTTAGATCAAAATGACAATCTAGTAAAAAAGAGAATAATAAAAAACAAATGAAATAAAATAAATATATTATTTAGTTAGTGGTTTTACACTTATATATCATTTATGGTCTTTAAAATAAGTGTAAGAAAAAAATACATGCTAATAAATATCCATTTTTAAAATACATATTTTAATGCATACCAATTAGGCATACAAGTATAAAAACTGAGTAAAACAAACTATTTCATAAAATTGAATAGATATTTTTTTATATACATTGATAAAGAGATGTTTGCTTGCTATACCTTATGATTTATTTATTTGATTAATTGTTAAAAAGATAAACTAAAATTATATCAAATTCTATGTTAGGGGACTAAGATTTCAGCATTTTATATACAAATATATTGTTGTATATGATGTGTAAGTTTAGAGAAATAAATATTTTCCTTATAAGATGACCACAATACTGTGACTGATGAAATCTAGTAGTATTTATTTCATATGTCAAGTAGAAGATAAATATTAAAAAAATATTTTATAAAAAAGCAAAGTGAGAATTACGTGTTTTTAATAACGTAATGATGTTTTCCACTTTGAAGTTAATAAAATTAAATGCATGACAAAACAAATGTTTTATAGAATATGGATAAAAAGTATTTTAATTATTATTAGTTTGAAATAGTCATATAATTTTTTTAATCAAGTTTATAAGTGAAATATTTAACAAACCAACATATGTCATAGATAATAAACAAATACACATGCCAAGTAATCTGAATGTGTGATCAAAATGATTTGTTGTTTTACAAATTTTTACATTATAGGTGTGAAAGCAGTATTTGTCACTTATAAATAATTATCAATATATCTATTTTTCTTTTTGCAGAAGAGGTAAAATTCTAGATGAAGATAATATACCAATAAAAATAATTTAAAATAGACAAAATGAGAGTTTGGAATGTTAGTCATATCAGGTACTTAATTATTCATTTACTTATTTTGTAATTATTTACTTATTAATTCAGTTAATCTTTAACTTTATATTATATTTTATTTATGTATTTTATAATAAAATTATATTATTTACACAATGATCCTTACTCTCATTTTTTTCACTTATTTTACTTTGATTCTGATAACTATATCTATGAATACTAGATATTCTGATAGGTTTATAATATCATTTCATCATGTGCTCTTTTATAATTACCAGCAAAAACCAAATTTTGTCTCACTATTTTTGGTATGCTTTCTATAAGGATTCATGTAATGAAAAAAGAAGATTTGACATGAGTATGTGGCCAAATATTCTAATTGGCTGAATACTCATAAATTAGAAATGATTGCATGTTAGAATAAAATAATTTCTGATTAATAAAATAGATATTTTATCACTCATGCTTTCTGATAGATAAATAAGTAATGTTTTGTATGGGTGCCCAGTCATTGTATATATTCATGGTTACATAATTTGTCCCAATTGAGATATACTAAGTCTCCACTTTTATCCATTTTCAATATATATACACACACACATATATAATAAATTTTAATTATAAATAATTAATCAAACTATACACAAAATAATTTATATATTTTTTTCTTTCAAATATCTCTAAATGTAAAATATTATTTAGAAACATAAAAATATCTTATTACCAAAAATAATTAGAAGTTTACTAATTGCCCCACCCATAACTATTCTTTTTTACCAGCTTATGCATTATTTAACTTAAATTTTTTTTAAATTGAAACAACTATAAGTACACTAATATATATAATTAAATTCAAAACAAATGCCAATAAAAGATTTTAAATAATATAAAAACAAGATTGTTTGAAGAAAAAAAACTATATTTGTGTCTAATCATTACAATTAATATTAACTTTAATTTTTATACACATGTAATATGATATTAAGATATATATAAAAACTGTGCATAGATAATGAATGACTTCATTTTACATTGATAGTGATAATTGATGTGGTCATATATATACATGTGTATATGTTGTTGCCAAAGTTATAATTCTAAAGTATTTTTAAAAAATAATAATGTATAAAAGAAATTTACTTTTATTTAAAATTTAATGTTATAGCAAATGAAGTTTCAAGTTATCAAAGAAAATGTAAATAATTAATTAAAAATCAACTGGTGGTCAATGGAATGTATAAATTATATTCTAATTTTGTAATTATTTAGGCAAAATAAAGCCAGCTCCAAAACAGTTTTCAACCATTTGGCAGAATTGTTAAATTTAAATATCTGCCAGTAGACAAAACAGAATTCTCTTTCCTTTCAAACAAAGCTACATTTAAATTACAGCTAAAAAAGGACATAAACCCTAATGATATTTCAACCATAGTCAGACTAAGGAACTCCTGTATGATCATCTCTTTTTGGGGGGTTAAACCTCAATGTTTTCATTGTGGTCAGAGGTCTCACCTCATAAAGGACTGTCTGGCCCATTTTTGCAATATGTGTGGCACCATAAAAAGCAGAGCACACAGATGTAGAGACAATTTAATGCCCCAACCAGCATTAAACAATGATCACTTACAAAGCAAAACACAATTCAGATGCAACAAACTCAACTCCCAGACCAATCTGATCATCTAAAAATAAGCGACCAGAAATCACAAAAGATAGAAACCACACTCAGGAATACACAAAATATTCCATCACAAATATCTTCTATCATAGCAACTACAACTAATCCCATTATAAATCCCCACAACTCAAACAATCCAAAAACAAATGCAGCTATCACTCTAAAACCAAATGACAAAAACCAATTCCAAATCACATACACTTCACAGTAAAACTATTCAAAACAATTCTAATTCTGCATTGAGCTCCAGAAATAGTAATCAATGTAATCTCTCTACCAATAAACTATCAAAAAATTCTGAAGGTAAAACCAAAAGCCCTGACTCATCCCAGCCCATCCAAACATAACACGTGTTTATATTCTCAACGATCCATCACTAAAGTATTTTCGCACTATTCTAAGTCATCAGATTCTGATTCTGGGATGGAGTTTAAAAACTCATATACAACCAGCAACACAAGGAAATTAGTTATCTCTAACAAAGCAAGCTCAGAAGATGAAATCTCTCCTAACCAAATCAACTCACACTCATCCAGCACTAAGCTCAAAGTCCTATCTAAAACTCCTATATCGACTAAAAAAACAAAATTCTATAACACCACTCTTCCTCATCCACAACCTCAAAGTGACTTAGAATCAGCTGATCAATACCTACTTACTGGCCAACTCTCCAATGATATTTCCCAACTAACTACTAATAATTCAAATAATAACTTACCACACCAACTTATCAAGCTAGTGGTAGACTCTAACATTAAATCATCTCATGTCTAAAATACCAATCAAGATTGCAGCCATCAACATTAGAGGTATCAATTCTCTGATCTGCCTCAATGCCATTAAGCATTGATTTACCTCTGTATCACCCCATATTATGTTCATGGGAGAAACTAAATTTCATCAAAAATCCAATCTTCAAATTCTTCCAGAACTCAATACACTAGGCTACCCACAACTCTCAGTCAACTATAATGCATCTGAAGGAGTGGGGATCATAATTAATAATAACCCCCCCCCAAACAAATTTAAAATTACTGACCTAGATAAGAATATAATTTGCTTAACTCTCACATACGGCACCAGCTTGTTAAATGCCTTTTATATATATACTCCAAACTGCCATCATACATACCTCCGAATAATAAACACCATCAATATGCTTACTTCCAACAGCAGCACTCCAGCAATCATACTTGGGGATTTTAACACCTCTTATGAAACCTTTACTAAAAATACCTACATCTTCTTCTCAGGGGTTTCATTAATAGGAGAGGTTTTTACCCTCAGCAAGCATATTCATTTTACAACAGAAGGTATAAAACTCTCATAGATCTGATGTTTTATACATCAGATCTATATCATAACATAGATGCCTCTTTACAACTGGTTTCTTTTTCAGACCATCATGCACTAATGGTCTCAACAACCCTTGATAATTTTAAACCTCTGGTCTTAAATCAAACAATTAAAATGCTAACAAAAGCCTCTGCCAATGAAGCCATTATATCCAAGGCCTATCTCCTCTTCTTCAAAGTAGATATACTAAACACCCATCCTGAGGAGGCTTGGTTTGCCTTTGTTGGCATACTTCAATCTCTAATTTCACATTACATTAAAGGCAACAAAGACCCTACCACCCTAATGAATGAACTTGACCAGATAAATAGAAAAATTAAGAATTGCTCTACTGATCCACACTACATATAGATGAACTACTTTCGCTCAAAGCAAAATACAAAGAAAAAACAGATATCCATTGCTGAATACATTTCACTCAAAAGAGCCCAGAATTTTTTTTTGGGCCAACACTGCTGGACCAGGGGCTACTTGAGATGGGCTTTAGGAGCTCACAGAAAGAACATTACCCCATCCTCACTTAACATAGATGGTAGTCATATAATAGGCCACCAGATGATTACTCAAATCACAATGCATTTTAAAAATCGCTTACAAAAGGTCACAAATTCAACTAACAAAGACCAACTCAAACCCTCTAACCTAGATAGCCATGACATAACTCCTGCTGATTTCAAAAACCGCCTCTATTCCTTAGCTGATAATGTACATCCTGGGATGCATGCCATCCCTAAATTCCTACTATTACACCTTGATCACTTCACAATTCTGATACTAATGAAAATGATTCACCATCTTTCAAGGGAAAAAAAAGAAATCATGAATTTATATCCAGTAGCCCTGGTCCCTTTTTTTTTTTAAAAAAAACAAAGATCCTTCAAGCATAAACAACATTAGACCCATCTCCATGACCCCCATTCTAATTAAAGTTATTGAGGGGGTCATCAAAGAAAAAATTCAACACAAGATACTAGACAATATTTCACAGTACCAATTTTCCAGAAAGGGATCTTCTGCCCTCACAGCTATGGGGGAGGTAAAGACCCTACTTCATCACATCAGGAAAAATAGAATGTCAAGACCAATAGCAGTGCAGCTTGACATCTCTGAAGCATTCAATTTAATCAGCATCAACATCCTCCTCTCAATCCTTAATAACTGGACATTCCATTTCAAATCATATGCATTATTGAGAACTTACTTTACAATCATCAGGTTCATATTACATTAAATGGTACATACAAAATGGCTTTCTACCCAACATTTCACTGCCACATGGATCACCTTTGAGTGCCTTGTTATTCATTTGCTACTTGAACCCTCTTTCAAGGGAGATAGAAAACTCTCTCCCAGGAGTATACATTCCTCGACTCAGAAAATTCATTAAACTATTTGCTTATACGGATGACGTCCTCATCATACTCCCAGATCAAAAATATCTGTCAACCCTATATTACATAATAGACAAATTCTCAAATGAAACATAGTTAAAATTCAATCCAGATAAATCAGCCTCATGGAAAATCTTAATGGAAAAGAAAATCAACTTTAAATTTCGGCCATGCTCCAGGACTTCCTTGGTTTTCCCATTTACATGTCTTAAACATCTATGTCCAAGTATATCCAGAATTCTCTCCTGAAGTCTACAATTCAACTAGTCCAAACACTCTCTAGGATATACCTTTCACTACAAGGGAAAGTATCACTTCTCAATATGAAAGTTATATCCAACATTGCTTATTATCTTCCCATAATCACATTAACAAAATCATTTATAAGAAAGATCAATAGACAATGCTCCCAACTCCTCTGGAGAGGGAAAATAAATTCCATAAGTATGGCAGGGATGCAACTCCATCATAAAGTGAATGGTATGTCATTGCATTCTATTCTATCCTTATACTATCAAAAATCCCATGCCCTGATTTATAACTTGGTTTTAAAACATGGCAATTTCATTACTTCAGAAGTAATACACCCAACTGACAAACCACCACCTCATAACAACTGCTGGCTTGATGTTATTCTTCAGTATCTCAACCAATATCAGATAATCACCAATACCACTTTCAACTCCAAAATCTCTATATGGGATGCACATCTAATTTTGCACCCAATCATCAATAATATAAAACCGTCCTTAGGGATCAACAATCACAAAATCACCTTCTTATTTAAATTCTTTAAATTAGAACCCAAATTTCTTACCTTCTTAATTAAGGTAAGTCAAAATGCCATGGATACTAATCACTTTTTACACTCCAAGAGATATCTAAATAATATTGATCCAATATGCCCTCTCTGCAAGACTCAAGAGGATACTTTTGACCATATTATTAAATCGTGCCCTCGGCTGGTAGGCATTAGATTGCTAATATCGCAAAGTTCGAGCATTGACTTTTACAAAATTCTATCATTGAATGACTCCTTACAAAGTAGACAATTTCCTTTCATTAGACTTTCATTGTTTTTAGTTCATACAACCTGGAGTGTCCGTTGCAAACTAATCTTCACCCTCCCACCTCTAAATCAGGATGTCATATTTATCGATCACCTTAATAAGTTAAAAAGTAAAGACCTTATCCTGTCTTCAAAATTCCTCTATAATGAGACATGGAATCTCTTTCAAATCCCAAAAATCACCTAAGACATAAACAATCACACCCAAAATTTGATACTAGCATTTCCATTAGAGATTCTCCAGGGGATTAAACTTTAGATCCATCACAGATTCTTAATTAGGATGTTAGAACTTTTTATCAAGAAAGACAATGTATTCACATATTATTAAATAATCAATTATTTTTAATTAATAAAGTTATTTTTGAAACTATTTAGGGAAAAGGGTGACAAAACATGTAATCACATGTAAGAATCAGATAAAATCAAATACATTAGGAATTTAATTTAAAAATGCAATTAGTAAAAATTTGAAAAATTAAACTAGATCGAGATTGCAATCAGCAAGATTTTGTTTTAGATAGTAAATAAAATAATTTTCTTTTTTTGAAAATTAATTAATCAATTTGGAAACATCCAGATGGCTTTGTTTTTGAGAGGTATATGTAGAGGCAAGAAAAAAGAATATTAGTTATTGTAAACTTCTTGTAATTATTGTAAACTTTTTATAAAATTTTTTTTTAAGCTGTTAAATTATGTCATGCTATGGCTCATGAGTAGACCACCACAATTTTTCTGAACATATCCATGAAGCTGAGTATGAACTCCCCTGGTACTAAAGCACATGATGCCATTAAAGTCCCTGCCTACAATTGACAATCCAAATTGGTGATATACTATGCTGTCGCTGTCAATAGAAAACGCCCAGTATATAATTTCATCAAGTGACCAACTAACCAATAGCCAAGAAAACTATTCCATAAACCTATGAACTATGCTGGGAATTCAGCATAGTGTATGTCCATCAAAATCCTTCAAAGATTTGATAAATATTGATTATTTTAACTGTATACATTTCAATTTACCGGTAAATGATTAAAGTCTCTCTAATATTCTACTTCCTTTGCTTCCACAATTTATTTATTAACCATTCTTTAAAGTGTGTTTTCTTCTGGTACTATATAAATATTCTTATTGTATTATTAAAATTGTTTCTTATTGTAGTATAATGCTTGTTTAATTAATACTCAATACTCGATCTTTCTTAAATTTGCTAGACTTATTGTTTAAGAATCAGTCGGAGATAAATTTAGTAAAATATTTCAATGATTAAAATATTTGATGTTATCTCAAGAAGTCTAGTAAATAAATAAAAGCAAGATATTTAAATCCCTCCTCACTGATTCTAATTTGTTTTAATATTATTATTTATTTGCTATTTAAACATCTATTAAAATCTATTATTTCAAAGATGTAATCGAAGCCATTAATGGAATTTTGAATGGTTCATAAACAATTTTTTAAAATAAAACTGAGTTTAACAAAATAAAAGTTAAAACTTTTTCTTTTAGAAGAGACAATAATATATGTATACTGCATATATGCGATTTATAAACAAGCTGCAGTTTTAAAATAAAATTTAATGTTCAAGTTAAAAGTTAAAACTTCAGTTCTTTTCTTTTGACAAATATATATATGTATACTGCATGTACTCTGTTTTGAAGTCTATAAAACTTATGTTATAAATAATGAAATATATGATATGATAGTTTAATTCTTTAAAACTTTTAACACAATTTAATATATTATCATTGTAGGCTATTGTATCAATATTTCTTTATATATGTAATACCTATGGAGTGGATCTTTAATTAAGCAGGGAATAATTTTATTGACAGTTTTATATATATATACACCATAACTGCATAGGCCCTGATTTAGCCCAATATAATAGATGTTAACATACTATAAACTTATGATGTCACCATTTACATTTTATTTATATAGATTTAAATTTTAAGTCCAAATAATTATTATTTTATATAAATTTTGCATTACTGGGTTGTTTAATTTCATGTTTATTTCCTTGCATTCTTCAGCAAGCATATATCTATCCCTGCTTCAGAAAATTTAATTTGACAGGTTCATTCTAAATAAGTTCCATGCAAATGCAGGAACATTCCTTTCAAGTTCAGACTCAGAGAGTTTTACTATTCCTTGTTACCAGTGCAGTGGATCATTTCTGCCTATTAATGAGAGTTATTAAGGATTATATGAAGATGTTCATTCCTTCATTCCATGACCCATTTGACTTTACAAAAGCCAGTATATTCCCATTGTTACTTCATTATAAGACTTGGATATGACATAGTGGAGGTGATCATATTTAAGTCTATCTCATTATTTAATTACTTATTACTTTAGCAACCCAGTACTACCTTCCTTATTTCTTGTGTATATTAAAGCCTGATATTTCAGCATTTATTGGCCATGATCATGACAGTTTTGCATTGATCTATTTTAACCACATTTTATAGAGTTAATTAAACTTACTCTGCTTCATTTATCTGCACCTGCTTGAGGGAAATCTTTCCCAAAGATCAAATGTGTTCATCATCCGAGGTCCCTTATTATATATATGTTATAGATTGAAACTTTGACATATGTACTCACTAATTAATGTAATTTTCACTATCTTATAAGTCTAGCAACCAAATTAAGTGATAGTTATTTCTTTTGTTTATTTGTTTGTAATTTTAATACTAATAAAGTGTTTGCATCTTATATATACATTACATTGGGTATCTTGTTTGACACAGGGAAGTCATATATTTGTAATCTGATTCTAAAAGTCTCTACCTCTCCTTGATCACCGAGCCTAATTAAAATGAAGTAGTATGTGGGTTGGAATGAGTTGTGATGGTTTAAGTCACCCTAGTGGTGGTTTATGCTGTTGTCATCTCATTCCGACTATTACATAATAAATGTATATACATAATGATTAAAATCAGTCAAGACTTAGACAATTACTATATCAATAACAATCTCAATCTGTTGTCAAGGCAACCTATATTTAACATATATCAAATTAGTTTATATATTTAGATATATAAAATGCTGTTTGATTTTGTTTTCTCATATAACCTATTTTTTAAAAAGAATTCTATTTATAACTGGAATTTTGAAGAAGAGAATGTTTAAAATATTAAATTATTTATGGTAAAAAAAAAAATCATTGTATAAAAATTTATAAATATTATTGAAAAAACAATTCAATACTCCTTGTTTCACAAAGGTTTTACTTTCTGCAAAACAAAAAAAATGATAATCAAGTAAATGTCTGTTACAAATTGTGATAGATGATTATTAATTGTTAAAAAGGAAGTTAGAATTACAGTTACAATTGTAATAATGACAACAATGCTGTAAATTAATTCTATTGTCAAACATTTTGAAAGTCTGGCATCATAAGTGGATAGAAAGCAAAATCATTTTGAATTAACTACTGATCTGTCTGAAATTCTCTAAACTGCAATTTGGATGGCAATATGTGTGGCAAGAACATAGATATAGTAAACTATTATATGATTTGAAATACAGGCATCATTATACCTGAAACTTAATTGTAAATATAGGGGATTTGAACTCATACTTTCAAAGAGCCTTCAACTATCCACACTATCTCATACTACTGATACACATGACTCCACACATGCAGAAAGGATAAATAATCACCAATATATATATATTTCATGCTGGACCAGCACTCATCAGTTGGTCCAGATTATAATCTCCCACACACATATATAATCACAGCTCAGTTTATATTAAGAAAACAAATCTTTATACTTTAATGAACAGGCTTCAATCTACTCCAAGTTTTCAGCCATCCATACCATTGAAAATCTGATGATAGAATGCCCAAATTCAATGCTGATGCCAATATTGTTATTAGGCCCATGTTGACCTCAAGTCACTCTGACCCCTCAGGTATAAAACAGTATTCATTTAAATACATAAATGAGGGATAGGCAGAATGCAGGCTTAATGTGTAAGATTTGAAATGCAGGCATTCTTATACCTGAAATTTAATAGCAAATATAAACTGAGCACTGATTATATGATAATCTGGACCAACTGATGAGTGCTGGTTCATCATAAAATATGCATATTGATGATTATTTATCTTTTCTAAATGTGTGTGCTCATGTGTATCAGTAGTATAACATAGTGTGGATAGTTGAAGGTTGCTTGAAAGTCTGAGTTCAAATCCCCTATACTTAAACTATTATAAACAAATAAAGTTTTCCAAAGATATTTATAAATATCTACCAACCCTTAAACGAATAACTACACATTGAAACGGAATTTAAAAATCTCAATCTTAAAAAAAGTAGTTTTGAAAATCATTAATATATTTCCCAGGGAGATCCATAGTCAATTTATTTAAAAGCCAAGAAAAAAAAATTACTTCAAATGCGTATGTAAGTAAAAAAAAAAAACTCTTATAACCATAAAAAGTTCATTATTTAAAATCTGATATTTATATTTCTTGTGATATATTTTTTTTCTATGGATATAGCCAATAGTGCCAAGAGGAATAACTCAAATCCCATAGATACTATATTTGAATAAAGTCTGAGTTTTTATTTATTTGAGGGTAGTTATGTAATAAAAAAATATTAAGTTAGTCATTTATAATAGTCAGCAATATGAGATGACAGGAAGAGCTGGGGTCGTGTAAAAGTCTGGGTTCGAATCCCTTAGATATTACATTATATATGTGCAGATGTGTGTAAGCTTGTACAGTGTATTAATTTACAAAATTATTTAACCTAAATCTTATTAGTTTATTTTAATTCCTTTTTTATACATGGTTTGTTGTTATTTGTATTCCTGTATTTGGTTTATGTAGAATACTGCTCTAAATGCAAATAATTAAACTTTTCATATGTTTTAATTAATGACTTATAATAATATAGACATGCATTTACAGAAACATTCTAAGGATTTTAATTATTAATAATTTGGTAAAGAAAATTTTTATATTTGTATTTTTATTTCGTTCATTAAATTTGTTGTTTGTTTAAATTTTGGATTTTCTTTCTTTTTTTGCTCCATAATTTTCATTACTTTATTTTGTCACAGTGATACAGAAGAAAAACAAACATTGATGGGATAAAAATGAAATTAAAAACCTTTTAATAAAGCAAAAGTTTTGATAATGACAATGTGTTCATCCATCTTAACAAAGACAAGGCTTAAATAAAACTTTTATTTACTTACAAATTAGTTATTATTAAAATCAATAGTTATATAGTTAACAACCACATACATGTATGCATAAAATTTGCACCAGAACTAAGCTTATTATATTAATCTATTGCTTAACTAGCAATGCAAATATGTAGAAATATAATCTGGGTCTTGTTATATACCTACATATAACGTATAAATTCGATCATTCCATCCATTACATTATATGTGTGAAATGTTTTGAATTAAAATTTGAATTGTTATATATATATATTTCAGTGAATAATCATTACATTATTCTTATCTGATTATTCTTATCTGTATTATTTTTCTATATCTATTATTCATATTCTCCTTTCAACAAAAGATGAATTATAGGATCGTCACACAGTAAAACTTAGAAAAAATTTTTTGTTTTGTTTTATTAAAACAATCAGTTCAGTAGTAATACTATATAATATTTTGTTAAAAATTTGAATCTGTACTATTTAATTATATTGTTTATTTTTGCTACGATTACTGGGACTTGAGAATATATAGTGTATGCCATTGAACAGGTAACAGTTTTTCTCTCCAAGTTGTTTGCAGCACCATTTTTAAAGTAATGCATGTCTTACTTAGCAATATAGTTTAGCTAATCATCACTAAAAGTTTAAGATGCCAGCTTGGCTGGATTTTTGAGTTATGACATGAAATATAACAACGTGCTTTATATTTTCATACATTGTCTTCAATGCTCTCTCTATCAGAATTGCAAATTACTGAAAAGTGTTTCTGCAACTCATGAATTCACTGCCATACACAATACAAATTATTTCAATAGCAATTTTTAAAATTTAACACAAACATCTGATATTAGTAAACAGTTCCATTATGGATTTATGAAACACATTGTTATATTTCATATCATAACTCATAATAGGGGCATGCTAGTGAACTAAAATTTTTGTGATGAATAGCTAAATTATGCCATTATATAATACATGCATTTATTCAGAAATAAAGAATCAATCAGCAATAACCTTTTCACTGAGACACATTGTAGATATACATAAACAATAATGCACACTTAAAATGTTTATAAGGCTAAAAAATATATAATATAGTAGCAGTAAAAAAACAACAATATATAAATGATTTAAAAGCAAATTCAAATATTTAAAAAATTTAGAATTAAAAGATATTTTTATAAATTAAAACATATCATCATCAACCAATATCAATCCTCCACATGACCCTCAATGATCCATGCTATCTCATACTGCTGACAAACTTGATCACACACATGTTGAAAAGACAAATAATCACCAATATAGGTATTTTGTGCTAAACCAGTACTCATCAGTTGGTTCAGATTATCATCTCCACACATATATACAATCAATGCTCATAATGAATGATGGATTATAGTTTGAATTTATATAAAAAAAACTGCCATTCATTTCTCAGCTAAAAACAATAATAAGCAACATATAGAACAAATAACATTATATTTGATTAAAATGTTTTTATTTGAAAAGGAAAAAAGGAACATTTATTAAATAAACTGCAATTAATCTAAAAACCAAAGCATATTTCACATATGTTTACATTATATTATAAGTCAAAAAATACTGAATACAGAATGTTGTTGAGATTTATATTATTTGAAAGGATTTAAATTAATTTAACCTTCTATTGTGCATATCAAACATAATTTAGGAACATGCTACATCGCTAAGTACATGCACAATTTTATGCACATAAATATACAATAACAATCAAACAAATTATCTAACGAAAACACAAGATTTTAGTTTCATTTTGGTCACAATTAATGTAAATATATATCTATAAGTATTCTTTTAATATAACAAAATTTTACTTGAATCGTGATATATTTTTGTCAAATATGTGCATGTTTTTTTAGCATGCAAAATACCAAACAAAACAAAACAAAATCATATACTAAGTACATAAAGTTTTTGTAAACGATTTTTAAGTTACAATATAAAGAATACTTTGTGAATAGAATATAAAGAATACTTTGATCACAATTTTATAATAAATATCTATTTACATATTTGTTTCATGAAGTGCTATATTTTATATTAAATGTGCATATGACAAGCAAAATAATTACCTATTAAAAATAAAAGCAGTAAATTTGTCATCATCATCATCATCAACCATTATCAATCCACTGCAGGATGAAGATCTCTCCAAATTCAATCCATCTTTTCCAATCTTTAGCTTCTCTTCTCCACATCACCCTGCACGCTTTCTTATTTCATCCATCCATCTCACATGTGGTTTCTTTCTGGGTCTTTTATAATCTCTTGGACTCAAGTTTAAGATTTCAATTGGCCATGTATTATCATCTCTTCTAGAAATATGTCCAGCCCAACTCCACTTCAATCTTTTAATTATTTCAATGAGATCAGTAACACCTGCTTGTTCTCTTACCCATATATTGCGTTTAGTAAGTAAATAAAAATATTTTTATTTTTCTATTCTTATAAGTGATATTAATATATTTTAACATGTTCAAGTATTAAAAAAATCAATCATTAAATCACAAACATGTGATCGTTAGAGACAAATAATTTACAAAAAACTACTTTAAAGTTGTCAAGCATTGTTAGCCGAGAAGTCAGCACAGCCGCCTTGCAAGCAAGCAGTTGGTTGCAGACGGTTGTTGCGAGTTCGCCTCCGGGTAGATGCTATGACATATGGAAGAAAACTACTTTAAAGTTATTAAATCCATTTATACGAAAAATGTTGTAATTTATATAATATTCTCAACAGATGATGTGTTGCTTAAAGTTAATCAAATGCATTTGACACAATAAAAAGCAGATTTTTATCATTAAAGGCAGTGAGTACTGGGGTGAACAAAAAAACTATTCACTTAATAGTTATCAAAAACTCTTAAAATACCTAAGAATACTATAACAATAAAATAATTGAAAGATTCATCACACAAAGATAAAAAAAACATTTGGACATCAAATGTGACAGCATCAAGTTGCAATGTATGGACTTTTAGCTCGTGAATTGATAAATAATGCTGCAATAAACTCTAGAAACAGATTTATAATTATATGAATTACTTAATAATCAAATGAATAATATTTTGTTAGAAAATACAGTGTTAACGTATGTGTTCGAATTTTATTACAAAAATAAAACAAAAGTTTATTTTTGGCCACAATGTAAAAGCGATAATTGAATAACTTTACTGCTTGGGAGTTCAGAAGATATTCGAATTGATCTCGGAATCGAAAGCTCCAGAGTCTGACTCACTAGGTGGCACTAAACTACACTGGATAATCATGAAATAACAGCAGAAATTATTCAATTATTTACAATATCAATTCAATATGAGAGCAATTAAAATATTTATAAAATTTATTGAAATTATGACACTTGTAATAAAAAATATCTAACTTTACAAAAATTATTGTATGCTAATTTCTAGATAAAAATAGAAGAATTATCCACATGTATATTGGATGGAGCTTGATGTTACATAAAAATGAAAAAAAGATGAAAGCCTTTTAAATCATAGTATTGTTTAGAATGCCTTAAAAAACAAAACAAACTAATGAATCAATTAACAAAGAATTAAATATCAATGCTTATGGAAAGGCAAAATATTGAGAAATTAGCATATATAGAACATGTAACAACAACAACAAAAAAGATTCACTTAAAAATATTGATATATATAAGACTGGTGCAAAATAAATTAAAATCCATTTCTATGAAGAGAGAAAATACTGATGGCCATGAGAATCTGTATACATGAGTTTCTTCACAATGTAAAAAACAGAGAAGAATGGAGAATGTTTATGCATAAAATCACTAGAAATTAATATCGACCAGAAGAAACATAATAATATATTGCTGCAAATGTATTTATATTTTTTTATATAGGTAAAATAATTATTAATTAAATAATCATCTCATGCATATATATAAATATTAATTAATATAGTTACACTAAGTACAAAAACTGAACTTTCTAACTTCACTCTCTTAAAAAAAAACACCTTTAAATAGCTATCATCTTAAGGGGGGGGGTATTTAATTTTAAATTTCAATTAAAAAATACTAGTATTCCATTTCATGTCAATTTTTCTAATGAAGTAATTGGTTCTTAAGTATTTGATAAAAAACAGACAATCATTTATACATTAAAAGGTATCATTCCATTTGAAGATTAATTACTGCTGGAATAAATAATTTTGTTCATTTTTTTTTTTTGGAAAAAAAAAACGATAAATAATTTTATAAAATATAAACTGACAGCTAAAATGAGTATTTGGAAAATGAATATGAAAAAAAAAAATCACAAATCAAATATTTAAATTAGCAAATGGTTAAAGACTAATCAATATATAATTCAAAATAATAGATAATTTTTTTAATATATTAAATGTTTTTACTGACTATGCACTAAAAAAAAAGTTTATTCAACCATAATTGGAATTTTTAGATTTAAATTGAAATAAAAATAAGGGAGAGGTGTCAAGATCCAGAAATTAATTAAGTCAATTCCTTGTTATAAAAAATAGGGATTATCTTAATTAATTTCTGGACTCCCCATGATTTTATTTCAAGTTTAATCTAAAATCTTCAATTGTAGTTGAAGAAACAATTACTTTATTTCCTTTTAGTGCACATTCAATAAAAGCATTTACAATATTATCTTGAATATATGCCCCCCCCCCCTTGAATTTAAGACAGAGTAGGATTTTAAGCTGAAAAATTGGGGAAAAAATTTACTCCAGAATTTAATATGGATATATGTACTTAAATAGTAACTAATATAAATATAATAAGTGCACCTAATTTATTGCAAATCTTCAGATATATGGTACTTTCATATTCTACATCTTTATATTCAGAACTTGAATTCTCATCTTCACTATTCCACCAGAGGAAATAATCTTCAGGCCATTTAAATTGCAGCTGTTTGCTTTTGTGTAAAAATACATTTTTCTATTAAAATCTGAATCATTCTAAAATAATTTATATTTGTACAAACATTTTCTACAAAAACTTATAAATATATACAAAGATTCTAAAACATGTATTCACTTCAAAAATCAAAATGAAATATAGGAATTGTAAAAATTAGCAAAATACTGTTAAAGGATTCTAAAGCACGCATTTTCACTTTCAAAATCAAAATGAAGATATTGGAACTATTAAAATTTTGACAGGTGCTCTCTTATGTAGAGACCAAAAAACAACCAATCAATGCCTTGAAAGGCAGGCTCTTAGCATTGTTACATTGATTTCTTAGTTGTAAAAAAATTCTAAAGTTTATTTGGTAGAATTTTCTCAATAAAGTAACAGTAAAAGCAGAAAAATATCATTAAAAGATTCTATAACATACATTTTTACTTTCAAAATCAAGATAAAGACATAAAAAATGTCATGATTGCTTGACAGCATTCAATTCTGTAGAGAGCAAGAAACAACTAAGGCAGGTTCTTATCTCACTGTTGTATTGATTTATTAGTTGTAAAAAATTATAAAAATTATTCAGTACAGCTTTCTCAATAAAATAATGCAAAAGCAGCAAAATAATGTTAAGATTTCAAAACATACATTTTTACTTTGAAAATCAAACGCAAGATATCCGAATTGTCAAAATTATTGACAAGCACTCTCTTGGGTAGAGAATAAAAAACTACCAATCAGAGCAATGGCAGATTCTTATCTCAATTCATTAGTAGTAAAAAAATTATGAAAGTTAATCAGCACAGTTTTCTTGATAAAGTAAGGGTAAAATCAGCAAAATAATGTTAAAAGAAGAAGTTTTAGAATGAGTTAAAGTCATTTACTAAAAAATATTGATTAAAAAAGATTTAACATGCTATTCTATATAAGTAATGATTATAATACTATTTGCATGTATAGCATAAAGCAAAGATTCACAGAAATAAGATATTAAAAATTTTTTGTCTGAAATTTAAAACATACCTCTCTTTTATGGGCCCAAAATTTGAAAAAAAGTGCATCTTATATTTGAAGAAATATAGTAATATATTTAAAAAATTATCTCTACTATTTTTAATGGATAAGTATATAAAATGTGCTAAAACAGCATTATAGCGCATTTTATATATTTATACATTGGAATAATTAGCCACAAAGGCTAAACGTTTTGCTCATCTCTATTACTTTTACATTTTTAGTATTGACACAGTAAATGAAAATGTAAAACTATATTGCACTATTAGTTAAAATGTATATCCATCCCTTATGTATATATTATAAATGAACTTTACTTAACACATATATAGTGCACATAAGTCATTAGATATTCATTCAGTAACTTAATATATATATATACTCTTAATGTATATATTATATTTAGTATGTGTGTATACTTATCTTCATGAGACCCTATCTTGTGTTGAGAATTGAGAGTTCCCTCTACAGCCAAAAAACTATATTGTTTGGCTATTATAAATGTTCAAAGCAACTATGGAAAAGATTAAAGTCTTTTTCATTATAATTACATACTGCCTGTATGCTTAATAAATAATTAGAACAATAAATCAGTAACTAAGTTTTATATTTAAAATTGTTTGATACATTTTATTATTTTAAAACAGTTATTTAAAAAAAATGCTAAAGAAAAAAGTTGGCAATCACTGAGTTTTCTTTTTTAACTTAGTATCAAAAACAGGTTTATTCAATTATGTTTACAATAAAGAAAAAATTATAAAAAAACATTAAATTTGACAAAACTATTTCAACAAACAATAAATTCTAATCTACAAAAATAATAATATCTCAGGAGGTGTTTTTTGTTGGGGGGAGAGCTAACCTCATCTCTCTTTCTTTCTTTTTATTTTTTTTTTTTGGTTGAGAAAAAATATTAAATACTATTTTAAATAATCAAGTTTTCTAGTTTAGCTGTTTTTTAAAACAATTGTTTTAAAATAAAAATAAAAACTATCAAACAATTTTAAATAAGAAACTTAGTTACTGATTTATAATATGTATAGAATTATGTACACATAATAAAAATAGTATATATATTAAGAGCTTAAAATGGTAATATTATTAAATTGAAAAAAAAGATAATGCCCTCTCATGACCTTTATTTAAAACAAGCCAAAGTTCTTCATACCCTCTGTTTTATATCTATGAAACTAGTTAATATACTGTAAAGATAAATGTTTCAAATAGATTATGCTGGTATAATTTAATTATATATCAATTTTCAAGCAATTATATATAATTTAAATATATGAAATTTTGATTTTAAAATTTCATTCTAACTTGAAAAAGATCAAAAGTTAACACACAAACTGATTTTCCAACTTCAATAAAAGCATTTATTAAAACACCTATATTGTTTATATAACTGTTCTAAGCTAACAGCACATATAAACTAAAACAACACATCTTTTCTATTTCATGAGAACCAATTTACCTAGTTAATTATATTGAAAATTATAAAATAATTCCACAATTTAAAATAATTTAAAACTTGTCCATTAATAGTTATGATGGCTTAGAGTGAAATGAATAAAATAGAAAGGCAGTATTTGCTGACAAAACCAAATTATAAATAAAAAAATCAAATATTATGCATAAATATTGCTAGGGTTTAAATTAATTAGCTAGCTGATACATGTCAAATATTAAATTATTTAATGAAAATACATATATGTACAAATGCATTATATGCCTGATTGTATTCACAAAAAATCTACTAATAAGTAATTTAAAAGATTAAAGTTTACTTAATTTATTTGCCAGTAATAAATGATTTTAGCACAATAACAATATAACAATTATTTAAAATGATGGTATAAAAAAAGATAACATATTACATTTAGTCATTTTATGGAATGTGATTAGGAATTTTTCTAATGAAAAGAAGGGGAGGAGGGGGGACTGTATAAAATGTTTTTCCCTCTCTGGCAGAGTGTTGATGTAGATTAAATAATTCCAAATGGATTGCTGCTTGAATGTGTAAGTATTAAATCCACTTAAAATTATATGACTTTTTTTTATTTGATCCAATATAATATAAACACTGAAATATTCGAAAAAATGCAACACAAAAACATTTATCTCTCCTTCTCATGATAAATCGATTAGTAATTAAGCTATCATCACTGTAGAAACAACAACAAAAAAGAAATTTAAAGTTCAAAGTCTGTTTAAATGCCTTGGGTGTAAGGTAATAAAAATGAAGAGCAACATAATTAAAATTAATTAGATTTAGTATTAAATAAAAGTGCAATCAGTTTTATATAAAAATTTTACCAAGATAATTACAACTCGTCTACAGAGAACCTTGGATTTTCACCAACCAAGAGAACAAGCTGGATTTAAAAGTGGTTTTAGTCATCATATTCAAGTATTGAGAGAAGTTATAGAAAGGACAAATGAATATGAGTTGTCATTATGTTTTGGATTTGTAGATTATGAAAAGGCATTTGATTCTATAAACATTTCTTCAGTGATTAAAGCATTGGATCATCAAGGTATAGATCCAGGATATTGTCATATTTTAAAGAATATTTATAAAAATGCAACAGCAACAATTAGCTCTTCCGATCTGGGAAAGTCAACATTGAGAAAGGTGTAAGACAAGGTGACTCCATATCTCCAAAACTTTTTACAGCAGTGCTGCAAGAAGTATTTTGTGGATTAAAATGGGAAACTAAAGGAGTGAAAGTAAATGGAGATATTTAAGTCATTTAGTTTCGCAGATGATGTAGTTGTTTTGCAAATAATGCTCCGAACTGCAGGAAATGTTGCAGGAGTTATCAGATGAAAGTAGGAAAGTAGGACTAAAGTAAATGTTAAAAGACTAAAGTAATGTTTAATTGATTTGCTCAAAATATGAAAATAAAGTCGTTATGATGAATTAGAAGAGTTAGAGTTACAAATACCTTGGTCAGTTTTAATACAGATGGAAACTAATAGAGGAAATTAATCATAGAATTAACTGGTTGGGTGCTTTTGGTAGAAATAACTTGATATTAAAAGGAAATATGCCTATGTGTTTGAAAAGAAAGGTTTTTAACAAATGTGTTTTACCAGTTCTTACTTATGGATCTGAGACTTGGACACTTAATAGAAGAGCAATACAGAGACTTCAGACCACTCAAAGAAGTATGGAGATATGTATGTTGGGAGTAACAAGAAGAGATCGAAAACGCAATGTATGGGTAAGGAACAAACAGGTGTTACTGACCTCATTGAAAAAATTAAAAAATTGAAGTGGAGTTGGGCTGGACATATTGCTAGAAGAGATGATAATAGATGGACAATTGAAATTTTAAACTGGATTCCAAGAGATTGTAAAAGACCCAGAAGGAGACCACATGTAAGATGGATGGATGAAATAAGAAAATGTGTAGGGGTGATGTGGAGAAGAGAAGCTAAAGATCGGAGAAGATGGATTAAACTTGGAGAGACCTTCATCCTGCAGTGGATTGATAATGGTTGATAATGATGATGATGATGATGATGAAAAGTGCAATTAACCCAAGCTGCCAATTATCACAGATAAAATTCAAAGTAAAATTATTAGGAAACCATACAAATAGGAGAATGCATACCGTTCCTCTAGTTAGTGATGTACCTTTATACAAGAGTTTTTGCCATAGTGATCATCATCAATTTGTACCCACTATTTTGATTTATAATCGATTATTCACTACTATGATCTTTACAAAAGTTGTTAGATGGTTAATTTTAAAAATAATTTTGATTGCTATTAATAGGGACATACATGGTACTCTAGAATTAGTGCCAACATTTCAATATCAGTAATCTGTAATTTTACCACTATTGCCCTGCATAAAATAATTGTTATTTTACTCAAATATTGACAGCAATCTTGAGCATCAAGCATAGCCACAATGAAGATTAGAATTCTTTAGGACCATTCATCTTCAGATTTTCTCCATATTAATAGTGTCTGGCCAATCTTTTCACCTCTCCACAAAGCAAAATAAAAATTGAAATAGATTCTTAAAATATTTTCTTTTTTAAATGGTACAACTAAAATTCAGTTTAAGAAAAGGAGAGACGAAAATTCATTAATTCTGTTATTAATAAATTGAAAGGTTGCTAGTCTTTCAAATGCGCCTACTGTTGTTTCTCAGATGGCCAATCAGATGTTAAACAGCAGTCTGAAGAGCAATCAGGCCATGACACATGACAGAGATTTTGATAAGAAAAGGATGACATCATCGCTGTTTAACATCTGATTGGCTGTCTGAGAAACAACAGTAGGCGCATGAGAAAGACTAGCAACCTTTCAATTTATTACTAATTTAATAACAACATGCGATTTAGACAAATATTAATTCTGTTATTATAAGCCGGGCTTTTACTAAAATTATGTATGAGACTATATGCATACATATTCGATAAAATTGGTATTTGATTGAAATTACAAAATAATTTTAATTGTATGAAAAAACATTATCATAATTAAAATCTTGCTCCGTCAAATATGATAAAAAACAAATTCTAAAAATTTAAATTTACATTTGCTTTTCTTCTGTTTCATAATTCATTTTTTATTTTTAATATAATCATCTCACAACTGGTTCATCCACCTGAACAATGCCTTACATAAAAAGTAAACTCATCTATTGGAGTGAAAACATCACAATAAACTTTGTGTAAACTTTATAATCATGTTTCTATCTTCGAATTTTAGAAGTGATTCATTCTATTAACCATTAATGCCAGTATTATTCTTCATATTGTGAATGAGATTACAGTCTCTGACTTTTCCATTATTTGAACTTGATGACATTTTTTTTATTAATATTAGGAAATTTATCATAGTTAATTAGACCTAATAAAATAAAGAATAATTGAAGAAAATAAAATTCATATTATATAAATATAAAGAATTTGAACTCAGACTTCAAGCAACTTTAAACTATCCACACTATCTCATACTACTGACACACATGACCACACACATGTAGAAAAGATAAATAATCACCAATATACAAATTTTGTGCAGAACCAGCACTTATCATTTGGTCCAGATTATCATCTCCCACACATATATATAATCAGTGCTCAGTTTATATTAAGATAGCAAATCTTTATACTTTAGCAGACAGGCTTCAATCTACTCCAACCTCCATTGAAAATCTGATGATAGAATGCCAAATCCCATACTGATGCCAATATTGTTTATATGCCCATGTTGACCTCAAGTCACTCTGATTCCTCATGTATAGGACAGTATCTATTTAAATATGTAGTAAATGATATGTTGTAAAAAAAGAAAAATATACTTTCAAAATACTTTTAGATTAAAAATAACAGTAAAATTAATATAATTCATATTTCAAAGATAAAGTTTAAACCAATTATCATTGTATATAAAATATTATTTTTTAGTATCCATTTATCAAGATTTTTGATTAAAGCAATATTTTAACTTTCACATTTCTGAAGCATATAATTCTAGTAACATGAACTCTCCAGATTAAATCTTGGATGATTCTTTTCCTTTCTAAGGTATTCAGATAAAATCTTTAATAAGCAATTATACTTCAATCATTCAATTTACATGAGAAATCAAACTAGATGATTCTTTCTTGTTAGCTCATTTATATTATCTACTGTGTTTTACAATTGCAATTTAAGTAGAAAAATAATAATATTCTTTTCCTATTTTAAATAGCATATATTTTGAATTAATTATTCCTATGTATTGATTAAAAAATATACCTATTTTTAGCAGCATTAAGAGCAATCATGGCCACCTTTTATTATTGTGATGTGATATTTGGTTATCAAAAGAAACTCCTCATAAAAATATATTTAGGTAAATAATAAGGAATTCAAAAATGCTTATTTATAAAATGTAAGAACAAATGGTTGAATTTAAACAACAATTTGAAAGCAACATCATGATATAAATCGTGATCATTGGAAATACTCAACCTAATGTGTCAATTCCATGGAAGCTTTAAATTTCTTTTTCATTATATAATAAAACTATGAGGTTTATATGGAAACTAAAAAGTATTTAAATTAAAAACATAAAAGCTATATTATTATTGAAGAAACATATATTTAAATAATAAACAGGATTATAAGCGTTGACTTTTGCTATAGTGGAAAGATGTATAACTTGAAGCAGAGTGGATGTATTTTTAATCGTTATCATACAAGGGAGAGTTAAATATTATCAACTCTTAATGAGATATAACTTTTGCTGTTTCACAAATATAATATTCAACTCAAAAACACAATCCAAATCATATACATGAATAAGCATTTACAGGCTGTCATTCTATCGTAATTACAATCCAAATCATAAATAATAATTGTGTTAAATTATTTCAATTATCATATAAGAATAAATACTAATAAAAGATTTTGAAATGTTATTTTATAATATTCCATCAGCTTGATTGTTTAAAATAGGTCAAATATTTTTGTTAAAATTGTAAAATTATTATTGAAAATAGATAAAGAGTTTATATTTATTGTACTTATCAGTCTTAGTTCGGATATTAATGACAATAATCATAATGTATATTTTATATAATAAAATTATTATTACTACTTATCATGATGTCCTTGATCTGTAAATTTATTTACTTTTCTATTTTGGTGACAATGCAAGATCTGTCTATGATAAGTAATGCATTTGGGTTTGTTACATCTATTCATTGTATTATTTTTATTTTAATATATAGCATTCATATGTTATACATGCCCATACTACAGACTATAAGGTCACTGTAACCAGACTATTAAGTGCCATGCTCCAGGTTATACACAAAATATCTAGCTTGCATAGTGTGCTCATCCCATTCATGATCAAATTATAAATAGTTGTACATTAGAATATACTGTATATGGTTTTGATGCCACATCTCATTTACATTACTTTTATTTATTTATTCTGTTAAAATATATATATAATTTTTGGAACTTTCATTATAATTTACTAGAAAGTATTTTTTTGCAAATTTTTAAAAATATGTTAATTGTGTTCTTTTGAAAATCATCTTAATATAATTTTTGTTATTTTACTTTATTAGAATACGGGTGCACACATATATATGTATACGAAGTGCATTTTAACATTCTTTTATAATTATAATGGTTACAAACATTGGAAAAATATAAATAGTTTCTAAGATACATTTTGACTAGATCAGATTCTTCATTTAGCCCAGTTCACTATATATTTCCAAATAGCATTTGCCTATGTTCTATATTTATAATATTTATCTAATGTGTACTATCTCAACTTTACCATGTATTTCATGCCCTTATTTGTTGACAATTAAGATCTTTTAATGAATACAGAAGTAATTAAAAAGCATTTTTTAAAATCAAAAGCTATTACAAATGTTGCTTTAATTGTTATAAAATATCAGATATATCTTTCTTATTATTAACAAATGCATGTGTTTATTTTTATTAAATTTTCTCAGTCCCTTTCATTCACATGCAAAATTTTGTATATTTTTTAAATCATAGTTTCTCATTTTTATAATTTAAATATAGGGTAATAGATACTGGGACAATATGTAAATGACCTCTAAAATGTGTTTCAATTGAACTATTCTCTATAGTATATATTAAACAAGTACAGAACAAATGAAGACATTTGAAATAAGATGTCTTTGGTTAATTGAAGAAAATAGTTTGCTCAAAATATATCTCAAGGGTCATTAAAATTTTCTCCATGTTTATAACCATTTGTTGAAATATAAGAATAGGTTGTGCTTTAAAAAAATATACAAAATCTTGTTCATAAGATGAAACAGTTTAAAATATTTAATAAAAAAACAACAACATGAGTATATTAGTAATAAGAAAATCACATATATCTATTGATATTAAAGTCTCTACGTGTGATTAAAGATGTAATAATTTCTGACTCACTTAAGAATGTTTAATAATCAGTTAATAATTGCTAAAAGACTGTATTATAATCAATAAATGTATGCATAAAAGCAATATGTACTTTAGAGTAAACCGATGCAATATAGAGTACGATAATTTAAACATTATTTTAATATATAATAATTTTATAAGTAATGAAAATTATTTAGCCTCATTTTTGTTAAATATAATTAGTTATCTTATAATATGCCATTATCTAACTGCCTTAGTAGGCAGAAAAGGAATCATTCTGACAGATATCTTGATATTTAAAATTATGGCAAGTATACAAACAATGGGATTCACAAGCTTCAATATACATTTATAGAGATATATTTATAGCCTAATTTAAATTTTATAATATTTTCAAGGGTGTACTAAAGTCGATGTATATCTTTAATATGTCTGTTGCATTACTAATAAAATTAATAATTTTGTTTGGGTGTAGAATGGAGTAATTGTTATAAACAATGAGGATTGCCAATTCCTCTACAAGCTTTATTATAAATGCTTTGCATGAAACCATGGTCAGGGGTTTGGGGGGAGGGTTCTTGACAGAGATTTTTTAAGTGCTGGCTCTGGCTAAGCATTAATCATAAAGCTTGTAGAGGAATTGGCAATCCTCATTGTTTATAACTTACAAGCTTAAGAGATAGGGTCATGTGATCTATGACTCTTATTTCGACTATTTGGAGTAATTGTTAGTCTTAATTTTACATTAATTAAAAAAAAAAAGGTCTTAATCAGTTTTTCATGCTGGGTTTTCTTGAGATTCCCAAAATATTTAGTCTGAATTAGTTCAAATAACAAGAGTTAAAAAATAAATAAATACAGGGATGATCATGTAGGTGAGGCAATTGTCACAGGTATCAAATTAAATAGGCACTAAAATAACATATATATATATATAAAATAGTATTAAATATATGTAGCTTAATGTATATAAAATTTATATAGAAATAACATCTCCATTGTAAGTTATGGATAATAACATATATTATGTTGAATTTATATGTTGAACTATTTCTATCATCTAATAATAAATATCGAATGTCTTTAGAATAATTAAACTTTATTTAAATTTTCAATTACATTCAACTATTCGTAATAGCACACAAGGTAGAATACACATAATGTTTCAAGAGATATCATTCTCTTCTCTTCTTCAGGTATTGCTGGCCTGACCAGAAACAGTAGTAGCATGTTTAACAAATCTGGAATGTTAGATTCGTGAATATTGAATTTTAAGGTAACACTTTAATCAACTAAGTCATCCTGTCACATTTAATATTAAATGATGATAATAGTCCAACCTGTAACAACAACTAAAAGGCCATCATTACAAACCTTCAGGCAAACACATATATTTTTTCCTATTACATTCATTGTTTTGATCACAGACTATTTTTAAAAAAGCCTTTTCAATAATTTTAAAATAAATTTTCAAAGCTTGCTTTAAAATGACAAAATCGATCTGTCACCTTGAATCTATATAAATATTAAGTTATGTAAAAATAAAAAGATGACAACATATGAATTCTGGGAATTTTCAACTGGAAATCAAAAGATAAATGTCCTAAAGAAAAAGTGAAGAAGAATAAGAGCAAGAAATTTTAGTATACATAAAAAAAAAAAAGAAATTTTATAGTAAATTTCCGGAGACGTCATCACTTTGAAAAAGCCTACTAATGGTTGTTGCTGTTAGCTTATATTATAAAAATAGGCTTATATTCAAAATATCGTAACTTCTATATATTAAAAGAAAGTAACTGGCAGATATAGAAATAAATAGTTTAGGTGAAATATATCAAATTATGGTGTCATTTTGGTTGCAAAATAACTTTCTAATGAAGATAAAATCTTTTTTTTAATTTTCTTATTGTTTTACTATAACAAATATTTAATCTTTTTTGCTAGTATTTTTATTTATAAAGTATATATATATATTTAAACGTTTTGTGTAGAAAATGAATGCATATTAATGATGCAAATAAAATTAAAGTTTATACTATATTTCTAAATATCCAGATATTTATAGATAATGATCAAGTGTTAATGGTTGATCATAGTATTTTACTGATGATCGAACTTTCTTCTGTCAGAGAACTCACAGACACTCAAAATATGAAACTACAGACAAAATATATAAATGATTGATTTTACTTTATTCTATAAAAAGAATGATTATATCATTCATGGTAGTTTATTATAGCTCTCTAAGCAGACCTCTGCTCACATTTAAGATTGTTTTATTGTGAATATATATAATAGTAATAAAATCATGTTTTATGTCACATGACCTATATAGCTTGCATATACCAATTTGTAATATAAAGAGCATTTCAATATCTCTAAACAAGCTTATTTTTTAATGAATAATGCTACAAGAGAAAACATTCAAATCATCTTTCTCTAGGATTGTTCCCACCCCCAGACCAGTTTCAAGTATGGCTCTCTTCAGTGAGGAGTTAGGATACCGGATTTAAAAAACTAACTCAAGATAAGCATTTATCTAAAAGTTAACTCTTAAGAAGATCTCAAATTTTTAGACCCCTACAAAACTTTAAGCTAAATTTAAAGACTTGTGTAGAAGTCTAAAAATTTCAGATGTTCTTCTTAACAGTTAATTTTTAAATAAATGCTTATCTTGAGTTAGTTTTTTGAATCTGGTATCCCAGTTCTTCATTGAAGAGAGCCATAGCACAAAACCGGTCTGGGTATGGGAACAATCCTAAATAAAGATGATTTGAATGCTTTCTCTTGTAGCAATTATCATTAAAAAAAGCTTGTTTAGAGCTATTGAAATGCTTTTTACATTATTTCTCAAGTTATATATTAGTCTATACTCAGCACAACAATATACTTTTTTTTTGATTAAAGAAAAGTCTCCAAATATGTAGTCTAAGGATAAACTTACAAAAAAGTCCTTTTAGATGAGAGTATTCTTTATTATATAGTACAGTCAATTAAATAATGTGGCTTCAAAATCACAATTTATTTCACAGCAGATTAGTTACATTCTAGCAGAAAACAAAATTTGTGACCTAAAATAGGCAATCAGTTGAAACATAATGATTGCAAGAGAAATCTTTGTCCGACTGATTAACTTTCTGAGGCTAAATAGTACAAATTAAAATTACAGACTGAAAATAAAAGTATTTTGTTTATGACTTTACTTATAAAGAAATCTACTCATTTCATATATATATATGCATCTACTAAACATTAGCTATTTGCAAATTTATTTACAATGTGTATGTGTATTTGGAATATATATATATATTGTACCCTTACTTCTCGATGTATAATATAGTTTGAAATACGACTAGCTCAATTAAATTATAATGCTTAATTAAAATTTGCATATCTATCTTTAATTTACTTTTATACTATCATATTCTAATTAAATTTATTATCAATTATTAAAATCAATATAGTTCTATAGTATGTACTAATTAAATAAGTATTTATCAAAATCATGAGACTGTGAAGTAAAGTTACAAAGCAATAAGTAGATTTACATTGAGTCAATATCTCCCAAGACATTGTCTCAATGGCATAAGAATACTATTACCTCCTTACTATCCTATTACTACATCTACAGCATTCTTATGGCTTTTAAATAAAATAAACTATCTTTAAATGTAATAAATAAATACATCTTAACTTTTATTAAAAAATATAATTAAATAATCTCAGGCTCTTCTAATAATTTTAAGGTAATAATTCATGTAAATAAGTATGATAAGGGATTTTATATCAAACCTAAATACATCTAACTTATTCTAATAATACTATACAATACTATTCTTAGAGTATAACTTAATTTTATCTATTGCTGTTATATCATCAATTACTAAATAAATAATCATATGTATATCTTCTATTTTCATATAGCATCTTAATTTTGGAATAGATCAAAATCTTATAATTTAATAATCTGTGGCAATAAATAATATTGTAATCTTATAATGTGCATTATATCCATCTTATGACCATTGTAATATAATATGTTAATGTCAATCAATTCTTATAAATGATATCAAGAAAATATTATGTTTATTTCTAATATAAATAATAAATTCATATTGTGCAAATATTATGTTTATTCAAATTATCTGCTGTCAAATGCTGTGGTGCAAAATAATGAACTCGACACACTTTTAAAACAAATTAAACAAATTTATTTACATTAACTTTAATTAAGAATCTATTTACAATATTTACAGTTCAAAATTAGAAAACAAAGGAAAATAAAATATATAAAAATATTAATACAAGATGTTTACACTGTTATTAACTTATACTCTTAATAAATAATTGATACATTCTTTTAAAATGCTGTACTAATAACATTGAAATATGCTTTTAAAACTTAGACTTTAAACAAGCATCAGTAAACTTCAATTATTACACAGAAAAATTTATGTAAATAATATTTATGTAGCATATGTAAACAATTAAACTTTGCTAATTAAATTGCTACATCACTTAAGTATTACTGTTATGCATTTCATCATGTACTAGTATGTGTTTACTTTACTATCAGCATTGCTTTACTAGCACAATATAGAAACTAATGTATCTTTGTAATGTAATAACAATAATTAATTATAATTTATATTTCATTTAATGCAATTCATGCTACATGTTTTATCAAATATGCATTACATATATGTACTATTAAATAATAATATTTAAATTATTCATTAATTTCAAATTCATAAAATATTATATTAGATAAATTTTATGATTCTTTTCTGTGTGAAATTATTACTTTACTTTATGTGTTATTCTACTCCTTCTTAATAAACTTTTATCTACAAAACATCCTCTAAAACTTATTTAAAATTCCGGGAAAATAACCTTCAACTTTAAATAAATACTAATTATCTAAACTATTTATACTACGTCATCTATATTCAGTAAACCTTTAATTCAAACATAAACTTCTACATAAAACTTAACTTAATTTATCCAATAAAATAAAAATAAAATATAGAATTTGAGATCTCTTCCTAACTTGAAATAAAATAATTACTTGTATGAATAATAAATATAATTCTAATACTCCAACATAATAATAATAAAAATAAAAATCAAAATTTATTTACGAAAGAATCATATAATTATTTCTAAGCTTCTTATGTAATGTTGTATCATATTTATATCATAAATTCAAATTATGCATATTTAAATAAAACTGTTACTGCCAATATAATGTGTGTATTTTTAAAATATTCACACATCCATTCAACAATAACATATCATTTGGTTGATCTAAAGAAAACATATTAAATACATCAAAATTATTATTATTATACAATTTTTACCATCAATAATGATTTAATGTACAGTCCATCTTCCAATATTCTTCGGAATTACAGCTTCATATAATAATTCACATTTATACTCACGATCATTCTTTAAAATATTATGTGTTGTATTAAATATAAAATAAACTTATGCAATTAATCATTATATTATTTTTAGTTATTATTTAAAGAAATGTACCTATCTTATTTTAATAGATTAATAATATTTAAATTTTATGTTAGATAAATAAAACAGAATTCATATTACATAACTCCAGCGATGTCTCCTTTTCACCATAAAGTTCTTTAATCCTAGGCACACATTCACTAGAACACCATTTCCTGTTTCCGGTCCATCACGTGTTTTTTTAAAAGTTTATGAAAAACGAAAACGTTCTTTTTTTAAAAAAAATAAGTTCCCCACAAGAAAATAAAATAAAATTAAAATAGTTTATAGAATCCTGATTTAGTTTTTTTTTAAATATTATTCAAAAGTTATTATTTTAATTTAGTCTATAGTTTATAAAAATTTATATTTAATTATTTTAAATTGACTTGGACGTCCATGTATTACTTGCGCATTCCGTAACAAAATATCCAGGTAAGAATAAGTTTCTTCATCCAAACAACAGCGTTTAGATTATTTCAATATAATAATTTTTTATTATCTTAAGACTTTTAGCTAATTATATTTTCAATTTATTTGCCTTTCAAAATTGTCAACATTCAGTCTTTTAAACATAAAGACTACTAGCAAAGTATTTATAAAAACTACTTTTATTTCTAATATCTTTCCTTAAGATATATTTAAATTTATATCTTACAAAATACTTTCTTTATAAAGAAGTATTTTATTCTTTAAAGTATTTAATTTTCTAATAGTCAATAGCAATTAGCTTTTAAAATTATATACTGTCCAAAATACTACTTTTCTCCATCTTGTAATTTTCCAAACTAATCCAGCGTTTGTCATACTTTTAGTATAAAGTTTCCGATATATTTTCACTATATATGATGTTCCCATGACTATTTGCTTGTAAATTGAGCTTAGTAGAGACGACCGATAGGGAAAAAATTAAGTTAACACTGCATGTTTATCATTTAAAATTTATATAACTTATTTACAAGACACTCTTATAATTTTGAAAAAATGATTTTAAAAGCGTCTATAAATTTACGTAGCTATTTTTAAATAACACAATTATCTTGAAAAATCAATCACGAAGTCCTCTCCTAACAATTGACCTGAGCTTTTATACTGGAAGAAACTTCCCATTTGATTGGTACATTTAAACAATCAACTTGCTGGCTTATTTACATATTTACCAACAACACAAAATTAAAAATAAATAATGGCTTATTTAATATTTATTACATTATTAAATTTCTAAAATAATCTTTATCGTTTATTTAAATCTATTAAACATTTTTTAAAATATTCTTACTTACTTGATTTTAATTCTAACTTTTATAAGATTATTTAAAATACACTAAGTTTTTTTTTTTTATACGTCATATTTTTAAAGCAATATTTTTAAAATCAGATTTAATATTTTACATTGAATATCTTTATTTTTATCTCGTGATAACTCACGTATTATTTATAAATTTTATAACATGATTTTTAAAATAGTTCTGCAACTTTACTAAACAACTTCCAAGCATGTGTGTGTATATTTAACTAACATCTGTTCTTTACAACACAAGAAACGCTTGTCATTGTCTAAAAATAAACTAACAATTGCATTTTTTTAAAATAAATATTTTTTAAATAAATAAGATATTATAATAGATTTTAAAATAATTATCCAATATTATTAAAATCAAATATTAGTCTTTTATTTAAGTACTTACAATAATTAAAATATTTATATTCTTTTATAATATTATTTTATCAACAATAAACATATGTATTTAATCTTACTTGTCTTTTAAACACTTTTAGCTTTAAATACCTATTTATTAAATATATTAATGCAGTATTGATTATGGCCATTTTTTCCAACTATATATTATAATCATCATCATTTAAAATGTCTCTCTCAATATCAGCACAATTTTACATATCAAATACTCATAGATTGCTTTAATTAAACCCTTTGAAATATTACCATAAGCAAAATTAACATCACATATTCAAATATATCTTAAATTTAAAATTTTTAATAGATTAGCACAAAATTAAATGGTGACCCATACAAAAGGGCACAATATATAAGTATACTTTTATCCTAGTTGATAAGAGCAATTGGTGTCCCAAGTTGCATTGTAATTCAAAGATTTCACATAAAATATAAGCAATTATTATGAGTTCTTATGGGAAAAACATTAATCAGTTTAAATTTAAAACATACAAAAATTTGATTAAAAAATTAAAAGCTTAAATTGAAAAAAGTGTTAATTAATAAATAAACATATTATATATATTATTAAAAAATTATAATCATTTCATCAACAGACTGTCATAACAATACTTAATATTAGATGATGGAAACAGTCCAATATATAAACACAATCTGTCATTTTGTTTCTTAAGTAGTAAGAGAATATTTCCCAATTTACTGTTCGATTCATTTAATTAAAATAAAGCAAGAAGGAAAAAACCCAACTATTGCCAATATACATTTAAAAAAAAATTAACATGATATACATTTTAAAATTTATTTACAATGCACTTTATCATCTATTATCAAAGTTTTTTATTCTGGTAATTAATGGCACTACTGTTTGTTTTTTTTAAAAACAAAGCTTTGTGAATTATATGTATTTTATATAAATACAGTGAAACTAAAAAATCTGACAGTTGATTGCCAAAGTTTTAATAATTTAAATGGCTAAATCTTTTTGTTGCACATAATAAAAATGCATTTTTTAACAGTGGGCATTATCTTGAATATCAGAAATTAATTACAAGATTATTGATTTAAATTTGTGCAAATAAATGATATTTTAAACCTCTGTTTAGTCACTTTTGATCATATAATATTAATTATTAATTGCAGAATGCATGAAATCATTTATTTCTCAAAAATATTCTTGCAATTACAATTTATAATATTTTTAAATCACTGTTAATGTATCTTTTGCCGCAAGCAAAATAATGATCATAAACATTTTAATCTATAATACTGATTAATTGAATATACAGCATATCCAATATACACATTAAAAATATAATATTAATATATTTTATTGTTATATGTGATCAAAGTATGTTTCTGATCACTAACTGTATTGAATGAAACAGGTTTTTTGTAGTCAATAATAATGAAGATCTTTACTTTGAATATATCATAAATTAAAACAATGATTGCCTTGCAATATACTGGATGACAATCAAATTAAATATATAAAATATATTGTAATTCTATAATCAAACTATTATAGTGTACTGTGTAATAATAACTCTTTACTGCATTATATATTTTTAGCATTAATGTCACTATTTTATTTTCAAATAGCAAACCTCTAGTGAAATCACTATTCTATGACATCATCAATCTCACAAAAAATCTGCCATTTTGAAAAAATGTCAGCTGCTTTTTAAAAAAATGATTTGAAATTTTTTTTAAAGATCATATAATGAACAATCAATAATAAATCAAAATAATGAGTAAAAATTGATGATGATCACTATAGTAAATCTTCATATAAAGGTCTGTCATTAAGTGGGGTAAAGATGTACTGATGTTTTCTCTTTTACAGCATATGTGCATAGATATTTGTCATTCATGTATGTGTGGAAAGTCTATCATTTATTATAAATGGTTCTGAAAAAATTTAAATTTTAGATTCGATAACAAGGTCCAAAATACCACCACACAAATAATGATAATTGTAACTACAAAAAATATTTATTTTGATATAATGACATATTAGTTTATATTAGTACTATTTATACCTATTTATTTAAAACTAAAACCAAATGATACTCATTAAATAAACACAAAGATATAAAAAATTACATGAATTAAAAAAATTATTACCCAAATTTTGATATAAAGAGAGAGTTATGTGTCCAAGACTAGAATGTCATAATGAAGACAGTTTTTCTGGTTATCAATTTTAAAAAAAATAGAAAACATAAAACATTTATTTTTTTAAAACTAAAATTTCACATAACATGAGGTCAGGTTTTAAAAAAAAAATTAATTCATACAAGTGAGGCAGTTGCTTTAAATAGTTGATAACTTCATAAGTTTGTGTTTGAATTATAGTTTACTATTTCTGTAGTTTTTTATTAGTTATTAAATTTAACAATAGTCATTTTCTCATTTATTAAGGCTAAAGAATATGATTTCAGGCAACTTATAGGTAATACTTTTATTTAATAACTGAATATATTATTTTTTGCCAAATTAAAACATACTGATAAATATATTTAAAATCCTAAATTCATTACTTTCTTTATTTTGCTGCAATATCTTATGTAAATAAGCAATTATTTTTATAGCGCTATGTTTATAAATTGTAATACATTAAAGATCAGCCTTTCAAGCTATTGTGCATGCACTTTTTTACGAGTGTTATCGTAAACAGTAATTTAAAGTGAGTAGTCTATCCTCACGCTTTCATTTTCAGTACTTAAGATTTGCCCACATATAAGCATTTGGGTTTGAAAGAATAAGTGATTCATTTTATTCTTTCATAAATACTATATCTTGTATTGGGAATGATCTTTAATGTAATATCTTATATAAATGCAATTTATCTGAAGAAGACTGCAGGATAGTCGAAACATAAGACTGTGTATGCATATATATATATATATACAATAAAATGTTTTTGCTAAAAAAGCGTTTAAAGTAGACTGGATAAATTGCATTTATATATCTAAAATACTTCATTTAGAAAGTTGGAGAGGATGATGATGGTTCCTGGGCTTTTCTTTGCTCTTCTGCAGTTGTCTGTAGCATTATTTTGCTAGCTTTATGTTTATTTGATGGTAAAAAGTAAAAGACATCAAAGAAACCCATAAATACACTCCAAAGTACTGATTGGTAGATTTTTTGAAAGAACAGTTTCAAGACTACTTTTAAACTTCTCTTTTATTGCTGTTATCAATCAGCAAAAAAAAAAAGGGCTTTTTTATTTCATAATTTATTTCAATATTTACCATTATTTTTTACAAAGTACTTGGATAGCTTTATTATTTTAAAAAATGTTTTTATGATTCCAATTCTTTTCCAATATGTTTTATTTTTAAAAATACAATTTAAAAAATTTGGTGTAATACTGAAATATAAGTGTGATCAATAATAACCTATTAAACACAGGGCAGACTTTTTATGGCATTTAAATAATTATAAATACAATTTTAAAATATAGAACAGAATGCCATAGCTTTAGGATGACTTAAAAAAATTCTTCAGGTTTTGACAAATGAAGTTCATTCAATAAAGATTTTGCTCATTTAATTTTTTCAATGGCATTATGATAATGGCCTAATAAGAAAAAAGTAATTGTTTTTGTTATGTATTTTATCTTACTTTTTTTTTTTTTTCTATATTTACAAAATTCAATATGATTTTTAAATATGTTTTTTCCATTTGTAAACTTATATTTATATAATATATCATATACTCCTTAATTCACACTTTACAATACAATTTTAACACAAGATTTATTTATTCTTGCTTATAGTTTCAACTGCCCTGCAGTCATCATCAGAACTACAACATTTAAACATATACAATTAATACTTTTCTCTCTGTATATATAACAATATGTACACACATATACTCATATAAACACAAACAAATAGCATCTTAAATTATGGATTTTTAATATTTAAAAAAAAAAACAATAGTATTTTTTACATATATTTTTATTCTATACCTATATTCAATTAATTTATACAAATTAACGTTTATATAAATATTAGTTGTTTTTTAATATAAAATAAAAATCTATAATTTAAGATGTTATTTAGATTGTTGTTTGTGTTTTTATTAGTATATGTGTATATATATATTTGTATGTATATATATATGTATGGAAAAGTATTAATTGTATATGTCTAAATGTTGTAGCTCTGATGATGACTGCAGGGCAGTTGAAACTGTAAGCAAGAGAAAATAAATCATATGTTAAAATGGCATTGTAGAGTGAGAATTAAGGAGAATATAGATAATTTGTCAATGCAAATAAAAAGAAATGGAAATAAATTTTAAACTTATATTTCTAAGAAATCAAGTCCAACTTATTGAATTTTAATACAGAATAAAAGTAAATATTAAAATCAAATGTTTAATGTTTACAAAAAATCATCACCAGGAAGAACAGAAGGAAACTTCCCTATAAAATGGTTCAATGTTTTGAAATGCTTCTTGATATACATTTTTATAATACACATTTATTAAATAAGAACCCAGATATTTTCAAATTAGTCCTGAAAGTTTAATGTAATTAAAAATGATAAAGTTTTGCCAATAATGTTTCCATTATTTATATCTACTTCATGAATTTTTTAAAAGATGCAAATAAAATATTAATTACTCTTTAATTTATCGTTTGTAAGAACAATATAATGTGACGGAATAATGTTATTGAGTTGTATAGGTGTGTCCAAAATTAGATGCCATAAAGCTTTAATTTTGAAAAAATATTTTTCTCCTTCAGAAATAAAATAATGTACAAACCAGTCGATAAAGGCTGAACTCTTAGGGTTTTTAATTAGTCTATTAAATAATTAAAACTTCCAACAATTTGGTGATATTTTTTGTGCTTACAAATTTTCATTTCTATAAATCAATAGCTTAATTTTTAATTCCACAAACATCAGAGTAAAAATAATAATGACTGATTGGTTTATTGCTCAGGAATTGATAAAAATATCAAGCATTGGAAGGGACAAATCTGCAGTCCAATGGATCTCAAACTCCAGGTTGCGCCACTTTATCACTGTACTAAACTATACAAGCCTTCAATAAAAAGTTTTATAGACTTTTAAAGCTGAAAGCACATTTTAAAAAAATAAAAGTATTAGGTTTGATTGACTGCAGTCTTATCTCACTGATGTTAACAATTTCTTTTGAAAATTTAATTTCTTCAGTCTGAAATTTTAATTCTGCAGGAATATTTTTTGCTTTCATTTTCTTAAATCCATATAATACTTCTGTTAATACAACTTATAAACAATTTGTCAATTGCTAAAACAGAGAATCATTAATATAAATAAAATAACTATTGCCAAATGCTTTCAACTCCTATGAGTCCTTATCATGGCAGTAAAAAACTCGTATTTTCTCCTAAGCTATAAATTCAACATTTCATTACATTAACCAGGAACAACTAATCAGAAAACTGGTTAATTTTAAATTCATAGCACAAGATGAATTTTGTATAACATATGATTCTTTAATATTGCATTTTTTGTCATGTATTTCATGCATTAATATTGCAAAATCCTTTAAACTATTTTGGTGAACATAAAAAGATGAATAAACTGTATCATCTTCCCTTGCTCTAATATATGTATATTTCTACTGTTGAAGGTGATATTTAATATTTGTCTTGGTTTCCCCAATACATATTTCCCATAGATAAATTGTAGTGCAATATATATTGGGGAAACCAAGACAAATATTAACTATCACCTTCAACATCATAAATATACATATATTACAGCAAGGGAAGATGATACAGTTTATTCAGTTTTTTATGTTCACCAAAATAGTACAGACCATATATGTAGTCCAAAGGATTTTTGCAATATTAATGCATGAAACACACAATAAAAAACACAAGATTAAAGAATCATATCTTATACAGAATTCACCTTATGCTATGAATTCAAAGTTAACCAGTTTTTTAACCACTAAGCATCACATTATCACCATTGCTTATGCCAGCACATCTGTTGTTAACAAAGGCAAAACTCTCCATACAGTAGTTCCACCCAGTGCCAACCAGAGTAATCAATGGAAGCCAGAGGCTTGTGCATAAAATCCCTATCTAGTGCCTACTCATCCAATATCCCCAGACTAGTTTCTGGCTTGTGGCCTTCATCAGGGAGGAGCTTTGGATCTGAGAGCACTGCATCTAGATCTTAGGATCTAATGCAACTTTCCAGCAGCCACCTTTTATCTTTACTTAACTACAAAACTATGAGAATTAAATTGAAAACACAATAATATTTTCAATCTAAGCTCAATAGCTTATATAGTCATATAGGTCTAAACTCAGTTCAGTGCCCATACATTTTGGGGATATTGGATGAATAGGCACTAGATGGGGATTTTATGCACAAGCCTCTGCCTTCCATTGATTACTCTGATTGGCACTGGGTGGCACTACAGTATGGAGAGTTTTGCCTCTGTTAACAACAGATGTGCTAGCATAAGAAATGGTGATCATGTGATGCTTAGTGGTTTAACAACAATCCTGCCTAATAGGATAGTGGTGGCTATGGTTGTTTAAGAGCCAAAGACACCAAAATGTATGGGTACTAAACTGAGTTCAGACCCATATGACTATATTGAAAATATTATTGTTTCAATGTTATTCTCATAGTTTTGTAGTTAAGTAGAGATAAAAGGTGGCTGCTGGAGGGTTGCATTAGATCCTAAGATCTAGGTGCAGTGCTCTAGGCCACAAGCCAGAAATTAGTCTGGGAATGTTGGATGAGTAGGCACTAGATGGGGATTTTATGCACAAGCCTCTGGCTTCCATTGACTACTCTGGTTGGCACTACTGTATTGAGAGTTTTGCCTTTGTTAACCAGTTTTCTGATTAGTTGTTCCTGGCCAATGCAATGAAATGAAATGTTGAATTTATCACTTAGGAAAAAATAGTTTTTTACTGCCTTGATAAGGACTCTAGGAGTTGAAAGTGCTTGGCAAGAGTTATTTTATTTATATTAATGATTCCCTGTTTTAGCAATTGATGAATTGTTATATTGTATTTTAAATCCATATAATTATGAAATTTCTAGTAGCCAGAAAATATTTTATATCATTATATTTTTTTGCAAATATCAATATGAGATTTTTTTTCTAGGTAAAGTTCAAACTGAATATTAATAAAATATTTTTTTTACCATCTTTTCATTTATTAATAACAAAAAAATATGGTTATAGATATTATCAAACAACATTTTTATTTATTTCATCGAGATCTCCATTTTTTTTTTTTGTAAAAATATTAGTGAACTATTGAGAGAAAACTTTCACTTCATAATTTGTTTTTTTTCTGTCAAATTAATTATTTAACAAATCTTTTTTTTTTCCTTCAAGAATTCTATGAATATTCAAATGTGAATTTATAAGTTCACAATGATAATTATAAAAACAAACAATCAATTAGAACTCCTCTCTCTATATATACACACGGTGCATTTATTATATACAATCTTAAATATTACATTAACTTACCTTCTCCTTTTTTGTCTTTCGGGTCAACAAATTTTGCATGAGTATAGAGGAGCAAATTGTCCTTGAGAATTGAGTATTCTTGAGTTGAACACTCTAACTTAGCTGGTGGTTGAGTTTCTGTCATTTCTGGAGCTGGCAATATACTTTTTTCAGGATCTTTTGTCTTCTGTTCTGGCTTTTTCTCAGATTTAGTCTCGGGTTTTACAACTGGCTTTGCATCAGAAACTAAAAAACAACAACAACTATATTGAATTTTATAATATAAAAGTAATAAAATAAGTTTACATTTGAAAATAAAATCTACTTATTTGCATAAATTCACACACTTATAAATATAAGATGTAAGAGCTATTAAAGCCCAAAATATAGTGCTTATAATAACTTCTTTCATATACACTTTAATGCAAAAAATTTTTTTTAATAAAACTTCTTTATTTTCCTGACAGCTTCGACTGTCCAACAGACTTCATCAGAGCTTTCTCAAACTTCCTTTGCTTTTTAAAATTAAAAAAAAATTTAAAAAGCAGAGGATTTTGAGAAAGCTCTGATGAAGACTGCTGGACAGTCGAAACTGTCAGGAAAATAAAGAAGTTTTATTAAAAAATTTTTTTGCATTAAAGTCTATATAAAAGAGTTATTTTAAGCAATATATATAAATATATGAAGAAATGCCAAGAAAGTAAAGGAGAAGAATAAGAGCATATACTTCTAAAGCCCAAAATGGTTTAAAAGGCCAACATAAAGCATATTAAGATGTGACAAACAATGGCAAAATATCATGTAGCTGTACTACTTACTCTGTTTTATATTTTATTTAAATTAGGAAACAACTTTTTTGGGTTGGAAATTAAGAACTGCATTTCTTTGTTTTTCAAGTTACAGTATCTATCTTTAAGTAAAATACATACAAACCACAAATATTCTTTTATGCAAATGCATAATCAAAATAGTACTATGAGAAAAATGACTATAGCAGAGATGTCCAATATTTTCCAATACATTAAAATCTTAAAAAAAAACGTATTATCATGTTTTCTCTATAAACTACAGATAAATAATGCATATTTTTAACAGTTTTATAAGTTTTCTTTAAAAACTATTTATTTTCATTTTTAAAAGTATGCATTAGAAAACTTACAATCTAAATATGAAGATATACTAAAAAATTAAAAATATTTTAATTTTTTTGAGTATAATAAATAATATATATTAAACTATACTTAATTAAAAATAAATTAGAGAATTAAAATGGATATTTCTCGACAATTGTGATGCAATTCTCAAAATGGAATAAAGATTCTCTTTGGTATTCTATTTCGTTTTTAACACTTCATGAATAAAAAATTATATTGGCTGAAACAAAATAGCCATTTCGCTTGACGTTTTGTTTCTATTAGTAAAAATAAAACAATCCTATAAAATTTAAACAGTTTTAAATTCTATTTTCTTTAGGCATATATCTAACTTCCTAACTTATCAAAAAATAATTTTAATAATAATTAAATAATGATTCATTGCTTAGTACAATGTTCGAATTGAATTAGTATGAGTTGGTCAATTTGAGAAGTAAATTATAATCTATTCTAAAATGTTCTGAAGTCCCTATAAATTAGAAACCAATTTCTCTTTTTCTTGCAGTTTCTTAAATAAAATTCAAGATTAAAAAGTAGTTCAACACATAATAAACATTTTTTTTTTCATTGTAAAAATATCAATACTCTAATATTATACCATAATACTGTTTGTCACAATAAATTAGTAAAATTTAACTTTCATATTTATTTTTTAAATGTGTGATGGATATTGCTGAAACATATGTTTTAATCTACATAAAATTAATAGTTGAAATAACAACAAACAGTTTTCTGATGCACAAAACAATGCATTCCATTTGATCCCTGGAGAACTTTTAAAAAAAATACTAACAAACATGAAGAACAAAGATCATCTCCTTGTGCCAGAACTTCTCTTTGTAGACACATGGGCACAGATTACCATATCTGACGATGAGAGGACATCCCAGACTACTGCGCTAAATATTATGATGACAACGCCACACAGATTGGTTGCAAAACTTTGAACTTCTATATGAAACTAGTGTAATTATCAAATGTAGCTACCTGACACTCTAAATTTTTTCTTAAAAAAAAAAAATACCAACAATTTAATCTAATTTTTCTATAGATAGGATTTTTTTTTTTATGAAAAAAATCCTCTGAGCACCAGCTAAGTTTTTTTCTAGTACAATATTATCATTATTTTCAAGTATAAAAATAGATCATTTATTACAAAGTCCTTAATTATGACTTTTATTGTGCACTATAAAATTGTCAAACCCAATGATATGATTTGTTTTAAAATTTACAAAGTTTTATTGGTACTTTATTAGTATAGCTGTGGTGACATATATTAAACACAGATCGCACGATGATAAGGATAGCATAAATTATTTTATGAAAATAACACCCCTTTACTAACCTATAACACATCATTACTATAAGTTAACCCTGCTATGGTCACTCCCTTTTAATACACTTCTACCTACATCATATTTATTATATGAAAACACTATTAATTTCTTTATCAATCCCTTTCTTTTTTTTTGCTTCATTCACCAATTTTTTCTCCCATTCATCCAAGCAATTTCTCTGATTATTTAAGATGATTCCCAAATAGTTATACCTATTCACCACATTTAACTTTATATTATCCCCCAATAAAAAAATATTTCTTCTCTTTCCCCAGCATTTATCATCATTACTTTTAATTTCACTTCACTGAATTTAATCCCCACCTCTTCATTCACCTTTGCGCACATCTTCAGCATAACTTTCATATCTTCCCTACTTTTTTTGCACAAGAACACCCCCTTGCCATCTATTAATGATATCTCTATCGCCCTTCCTAGTCTTACTTTCTCCATTTCTCTAAAATATAACAAAACAAAATAGGTAACATAAGACATCCTTGCCTTAGTCCCACCCCACTTTTAATTCTAAATGATTCTATATTTTCCAACTGATACATATAGTAATTATGTTCATACAATCTCTTAATAATATCCATTAAAGCTCCATTCATTCCCAAATTTTCTAAACTTACCCATAATCTATATTTACTCTATAATATGCCTTTTCTATATCTATAAAGACCATATATAATTGTCTACCATATTCCTACTCCTATCTATAAGTTGTGTGAGTACAAATAAACTACCTCTTATACATGCCTATTCAATCGAAAACCTCCTTGCATTTCTTCCACTATATTATTTTCTTCCATCCATTTTCCAACTCTTCCAGCCACTACATATGCAAAAACTTTATATAACGCTGATGTTATTGCTATCGGCTTATAATTGTTTAACTTTCTACAATCATTACCCTTTCTTTTAAATAGTAGACTTACTCTTGTATTATTCCAGCTATCTGGAAATTCTCTCTTCTGTGCCATCTTATTAAACATGATCATAGATTTAATTTTGTCCTATTTCTTAAATTCATCACCATTGCTGCTTTCCATTTATCTAAACCTATTGCCTTTCCATTTTTCAATTTCTTCCCTGCCTCATAATATTTCCATTACTATATGCTTTTATGTTTATTATCAGTGTGTTTTTCACATCTAACATCTTTTCTATATTCATTACATACTTATTCAAAATTATCTCTAATTCTTTTCTAGAACTTCACTTTTTCTCTCTCATTATTTAGTAATACTACTTCTCTTTCCATTATATTTATTTTTTAAATATATTTCCAATTTTTTTTACTTCCATCTCTTTCACTTTTATTAATATTCTCCAATAATTTGCTAATCAATTTCATTCACTCTATTTTAGCCAACTCTATTAAAAAAATTTTTTTCCCCCTATTTGATATTAACATCTTTTTCACTTTCTTTGTTTTTAATAGCACATTTATAATCTCTGCATGCTTTTTCCCTCTCTTTTAAACTTTTACTAATTCTTACTTTTCTAATAATTTTATTCTTCTGTTCTCATCTAAAACTCTACTTGCAACTTTTTCTACATCACCACATCAGTAAAGACTTTATATTCATTCCCATCCAACTCTTCCAAGGTTTCTTCTACTTTTATTTTATATTCTTCTAACTTATTTTTATTATTCATTCTCCATTCATGTCTTTCACTATCCTAACCATTTCTATTATAAGAAATTATGATCATTATTACATTCTCTTCATTGTCAAACATTTTAATATTCCATATTTTATTCATTCCCTCTTTTTCTACTAATACATAATCTACTGTGTGAATATATTATTTCTAGACCATGTGTATTGTCCCTCATAAATATTTGATAAATTTCCAATGCTCAAATTCACTCTCTGACAAAAGTTTTTCAAAAGCTGTCCATTTCTGTTATCCACATCATTAGTTTCTTCAATATACCCATTCACATCCCCTATAATCATTATTTTCCTCCCTCTTTTTGATACTCCATATATCCTTAACTGGGCATTTATACATGCTACTATTCCATTCCACGATAGTTTGACTATCTTCAGTGTCCATATACACTTTAGCCACCATCCATACTTGTCTTCCTAATGCCATCTCAAATGACAAATGTTCTTGACACTTAACAGTATTTAAATATTTTATTGGCTAACCCCTTTTTTATTTGTTTTCTATTTATATCCTGCCATAACAAGTTTTTCCAATGTAGGTTCTTCTCTTAGATGTGTTTCCACTACTGTTAATACCTCAAGCTCTTCATTTTTAACTGCTTTGTTTAATTTCAGCCACTTTTCTGGTCTTCTACAAGCTTATATATTCAAATATCCAATTTTAACATCTTCTTTTTTTACTACCTTTTATAAATTTTTTTAACTCTTTCTTCTCTATTACATTTGTAATTAGGTTGTTTCTCATTAATTTTACAGACCCATTTTCTCTCCACATCTACATTTACATCTAAAACAGCTGCCCTTTGTTTATTTCTTACATCCATCCATTCTTCATCTTTTTAATAATACTGTAATTTAAAACCCTACCTTCCTTTATAAGTTTCATGAACTTTATTTTTTTTATAAATCAATCCTCCTAATGCTTCACTTTCTTGTTTTGCTAAGTGCAATCTATCTTTACTATATAACTCCCTCTTAGTAATAAAAAATCTCACATGTCCAAACATAACATTGTTTCTCTTGCATAATTTTTTCAATCTCTTGTTTACAGAACATGACCTATCTTACATATACCTATTGTTGAATCTCCTTAGTAATCCAACTATTCCTATTCTTCCTTTAACCTTATTCAAATTTCTAATCAATTCTTTGTACTCATCCATTATTCTCTCCAATAGCTCTAATAAATTTTGTCCCTACCATAACATAGCACTATATTGTATCTAAAATTTGTTCCTGTAATGATCACAATTCCAAATAATAACAACAATGTGCAAACAAACCACCCAAAAATAAAATAAAATAGATGAACTAAATAACTACAAAAATAAATAAATAATGAACTAACTAAAGCTTATCAATATATATTGTTTTATATCTATTACTTTACTGTATAACATTGATGTTTTCTCAGGAAAATAATAAAATTTATACAAATTTTCAAGCATTTTAAAAATTTATTATTAAATAGAGAACTCATTACATACCACAAAAGATATAGAATTAATCAAAAATAGTACTCTAGAGTAGAATAAGAAAACAATTTGCAAAAATAAAAGAATCAGGAAAGTGGACATTTCTGACATTTTTAAAAGTAAATTAATCAAATGGATTGTCATTTGAGGTTCGTAATATGTTTTGTTTAAACTATGATTCCGCGACTCTGCTATTCTACAATCAATTAGACTAATGTAGACAGGGTAGGAGAATTTTTTTATTTGTGAATAAATAATTTTTATTTGCATAATTTGCTATTAAAAAATATTCTCAAAATACTAAAATTTCATTTAATGTTAACTATTTCAAAATTATTCATTTAAAAAAATGGTTTAGTTAAACATTTTTTTAAAAGTAATGAGAAAAGTAGTATGTGGAAATAAAAGTCATTTCTTTCTTTATAAAATAAATTTGAGTTGAGTTGATAAGTTATGCACATACAGTAGTTTGATATTCTGAGAATCAACAAGGTTATAATTTTTTAAGCAAAAATAAATTTTATTAGAAATTGGAACGGTAAATTCACTAACGATACAAATATTTTTTTAGATAAAATAAGATTATTCACTTATCCCTTGATCATCAATAATCTTTAAAGCATTGTGTCTTAATTTTAAATATTTACATTTGAAAACACGAATTTTCTTTAAGATATTAACAAAATACTGCAATGATTATTATTAACTTAAACAGTAATTAAGTTTGTTTTTATTAATGTCAAAGTTGATTAATTTCATCATAAAAAATTAATAATAATAAAAAAGACTTTTAAAATTTGAAAAGGCATACATTGATGAAACACATTTTAACACTGAAGCGGAAGTCTATAACATGGAAGTTTCACAAATTCTTGTTATAAATATAGTTTGACAGAAAAGCACTGAAATGGAAATATTAGATATATTTTCTTCCCTGATATTCACTGGATTCATTAAAAAGAAAAGATGTCTTAAAATTGACTCAAAGCATTAAACAAAATCAGACAGAATATTTTCTGACAAATGAAAAGTGATCTGAAAACTAATTTCTCTGATTCACCTTAGAACAAAACTTTTATTAAAAGCTTGCAAATGTTAACTAAAGTTATACCCCCCCCTCAACACGCATATATACTTGATACTTTTTTATATCCATGTAAAAATGTATACTGATATCAAAACTATAAAGGTATACTTACAATAAATTTCCCCACTAGACATAATCAACAACATGTAATCATAAATCAATTTTCCATTGAATTATTTAATATATTGTAACAGTCAGAATTGCACAACCCACGTGCCAATCACCCAAGGGCAATCCACAGATGCACTCCACATCTTGATGCCACAGAATACCAACTTTTTTTTAAAGCCTGCTAAAGTCAGGGAGAAATCAAGAGACTTTTAACTAATTACCTAAATTGTTAATTGCTAATAAAGATTACAAAATGTCTCAAATATTGAGCAACACTATTCCATATATACAACATTACAAAACATATGACTTTAGTCATGTGATTTATAAATTAACTTAAGGTAAATAAACCTTTCCAAATTTTATTTTAATTATTATTTTCATTTAACTTACGGACAGAATAGTATGCAGATGTATAAAGGTTTGAAATACTTGATACTATTCTAGAATACAATTATTATCAATAATTGTTAGAATGGATTCCAATCTACTGCATAGACATTTAACTGCTCTTTACGCTCTTCTAAAGCTAACTGATACAAGTTTATAAATTAAGACTTATCTTACTACTTTACTGCTGTGATCAATTAGAGGTTATGTTATTAGTCCACAATAGGTAATAAAATAATTGTAAATTACAGAAAACCACACCTGTACTACAATAGTTATATATGAATGCATACATGAAGATATTATATGCCTATGGCAGGAATTAAACTTGTATGAAAGAAAAATAAATGACATGTGGGAAGTATTGATCATCTACTGCACATCGATTGTAAGAAACCAGCAGTCACAAATGATGTTACAATCACCTAAAACTAACATGTTACATAAGAATGAAAATCAGGTGCAACTCATAACTGGAATGGATGGATACCAGCCATACATTTTTATCAATAATAATAATAATTCAAATACAAAAAGTTAGTTAAAACATCTAATTAATAGAACCCAATCTAGCTTGTCTATGCAGAACAACTGCCATCCACTCATAATTTATAGGTTTACTGATTTAACATATTATTAAATAAAGTGGAAATGATGATATAACTAATATACACTTTTTAATAGCAGAGTAAAACACTGCAACTAAAAGCTAATTGGTTTTTTTATAAACTAATTTATTATCATTATTACTGACTAAATTGTGGCATGATATTTAAATAGAACAAATTACAATTTCTTGCCATACCTGCACATAAACAGATTAAGTAAACAACTATTTATTAACATAACTCATTAGATAGGTGATAATAATTCACTAAAGATTAGTTTAAAGTTTATACTTATTCTTTCAAAAGTTCAGGTTCACTCTTTAGGTATTGGCAGAGTTGATTCTTAAACCATAGCTATGATGGATGAAGGTTTAAATCACTATTTCATATTTGTTTTGAATGTGCAGCTACTAATTAGGTATTGTTTTGATGACTGGTTTTTCCTGTACCACTGACACCAGACTTTTCCTCTTCTAAGATGTATACATAGTGGACATATGTGTGGATGGTTCTTCATATGCAGATGGCTTCTCTTTTGAAATTCAGCAATGGTTTTCTGCCCTGGCCTCAGACATCTTGACAAAGCAAGGCAGATTACAGCTTTTCTACACTTGCTTGGTAGTCTTGCTGGAACTATAAGATGAGAATTAATTAAAGCAGAATAATAATTATGGCTGAATGATAATCATTGGTAGAATAATATCCATTGGCAGGATCAAGCTAGAAAAATAATTTTCAATGTAATTTCCAGCACTATTTATATGATTTATCTGTAAAATTAGGATTGATGTTCTGCAGTTTGGATCCTCTGATCTATTGGGTACAGATAACTCTAATAGTTTTGCTGAGGTTTGAGTTTATTTGTCTACTACCCTATTCCCTAGCTCTTATTTTTTGAGCAGGAATAACAGTCTTTTTAATTAAATTATTTTAACTATTTATCTCCTAAATTTTAATCTAGAAATCTGTTTACCAGCATTTTAATTACTTTTAACATTAAATTTAGAATCTATTATCTTTTTTAAATTTTAGAAAAATATTTTGTATTTAACATAAAATAACTCTATAATTAATTAAACCATAAATCTCTACCTGTGCATTTACAATATACATTTAATTTTTATTTATAAAATTTTATTAAACTTTTGAACTTAAATTTGGTTTGCAATTTTTTTATATATGAACATTAAGTATATATATATTGAACCGGATTGATATCCGAAATTAAAAACTTTTAATTTTGTTAAGTTTCTACAGTTAAAAAAAGTTTTAATTATTTAAAAAGAGTGTGTGTATTAATACACATACTCGTTTGTGTTTAAAATGTTTTTTTTTTATTCTTTATAGAAAATTGATTTTAAAATAGTTTTCTGATACCACTTGTTTTTACTTTTTTTAAAATCAATTTGATTTAAAAACAAGCTGGCTAGCTAATTACATTCCTGTTGCTTTTATTTTAATTATTGTAAACTCATTCTAAAAGCAGATATTTAATTGTGTTGTTTTTTTATAATCCCTGGGTAGAATTCTTAAATTAGATTGAGCTGGAGATTAATATTTGCCCTGCCTGAGGTGTAGAATTCAACAACAAGGAAAGTGTTTCACAGGAAATGGAGCGAGGTATAAATTGCCCTGAAAATTTGGGAGTTAGTTACTTATTCTTGACTAAACAAGCTGTTACCCAAGTGAAAATCAGAATTCTTTTACATACTTTGATGGCAGCCTGTTGAGATCCAGAGTTTTGATAGCAGTTCAGAGATTTAATATTTTTAAAAAAAAAAATTGCAGATGTCAAATACTGTACGTGTTGTTATCATCAGAATGGTGTGCTAACTTAACAAAGGATGAATCCCTAACTTCCAATTCTGCTCCAGTAATGTCCTAAACCTCTAGAGGAAGCCAAAACCTCTTTACATCTACCTTGCTGTTGTCAAAGAACCTGAAAATGAACTAGAATAATAGTGCACACTCTATTTGAACAGTACATTACCATAAGGTAAATATTCTTTTATTCTACCCAGGGTAAATTTCTTTTAATTAAATCTCCACTCAATCTAATTATAAATCTGTATTCCTAAACAATAATTAGAGTCTCATAGTTAATATTTGTTGTGATTTCTTGTATTTTTCAGTGTGACTTGGAATCTTAGTATGAAGATTCCAAATTTGCTTTCAATTTTTTGTTTATTGGAGAGCGGCGTGTGAGTTTTTTTATTTGAGTGGCGTGTGAGTTTTTGTATTTTTTTTATGTCTAACTGTTATAAATGCTTTAGCAGTCATGTGTATTTTAAATGCTTAACTGTAATGATTTTATTATTTCGTAACTGATTTTAGACACTTGGTTTGTGCTTTATGCAAACCGTAAATCTTCTAGCTGGTGTTTTATTGACTTTATTGTTCTGGTTTTCTGAGAGTAGCGATTTCTTCTAGATTACATAAAATTGTAATCAAGTATTTTTGCTGTCTTGTATGTAAAATCAACCATGTTTGCTTTCAAGATAGTATTATGTGCACCAGTCCTGCGGCGTTATAACATCAGTAATTAGAAGGCTACTGATCAATCGTTTGTGCTGGTGTCATTGATTTCCTACAAGACCGTAATTCATTGTTTTCATATCTCGGTATCAGGAAAGTAGTTGCTGTTTCTTTTCTTTGTAATTTTATAAGTCGCCAGCAGGAAGATAATATTTTTTTTTATTACAGGTGAGAGAGACTTTCGCTGCTAAAGTATTTAAAGCTTTGATATTTTTGTACTCAGGTGCACTCTCTGATAAATTTATTTTTGTATTTACGTGGTTTTAAATTTATCAGAGCGTGTACTCAGAATTTGTTTTGTAAGTTTATTTTTTTTGGAATGCTTGGGTGGACATAACTACTTTTCTAATTATTTGCATGTCTGCTGTTGAGACCTATAATTATTTTTTTTAGAATAGTTGTCACCAACCATTTGGTGGGGGATTTGCCAGTGTTAATTGTTTGTTTTCCTTTCATTTTAAATTCTCTTTTTCGGTTGTTCTTGAGGTAAATCAATCACCTTTATTTTAAATGTAATAACAGTTTTGCAGTTTCTACCGACATATTACATTCATGGTCTGACACATTTTTCAGGCCACTGAAAGCTCACCGGCACTGGTTTCATTGATTTATTTCAAGTACGTATTATTTACCCACCAATGTTTGGATGTACCCTCTGCTGCATGAAATTTGCTTCCTCCCTTTATAATTCATTTATTAGAGAATCCGTAGGTCTGCCAGAGCATTGCATTTAGTCTTTCTGGTACACGCCTGAGCTAATCCTATTTGTTAACTTATAAACTTTTCCTATATGTCTTCTCTTAATAAAATTGTTAAAAATTTGTTTAAACTTAATTTGGCTGACGTTTGTCTTGGTGCTTTTGTTGCTCAATTGTCTAAACAATTTTAAGATCTCTTGTTTCTCCTTGAGTTTAGTCAGCGCAAACCATCATCATCATCCATTCTGATCACAGTAAATAAATTTTCCAGATACGTAGTGATGTGGTGGTGCCCTCTGCGATCAGAATAGATTGAGTGTCCGGTACAATATATATATTCTGCATCTACTAAAAAAAAATTCAAATTTACATGAAAATAAAAGATAATTAGTAAACATACATAGTGAACCGTGTTCAAATATGTGGACTCGAAACACCGGTCTCTTAGGCAGAGAAGAACATACTCGGAGAGTATGTATGCCCAAATGATAGCTATAAAGTATATAACTAGCGTTACATTTCCAGGACATAGCTTCTTCTCGGCTGTTAAGTTCAACACCACGTCCAAAGCACTTTTATTTGTGTTTAATCACAGGCGCCAGCTGTCTAGTCTAAAACGAAACGTCAGCGCGCTTTGAACAGTGGCCACTAACTTAACGCCTAAATCCATGACTAGCTCAGCTATTTGTAATCACTAATAGATTATACTTAATTAGTGATTAAAAGAATTAATAAAAGAATTTGTTAAAAAGAATTGATAAAAAGAATTGACTGACAAATATAGTTTAATTTTAAAGATAATTTATTAACTAACATTTATTTACTAAATTTAAACATTTTATAATTCTAATAAAACACACGCATATTTTAAATTAACATTTCTAAATAGTTTAAACATTCCTATAGATTTAATAACAAAACACTCTAATTTAACTAATAAATATTGATATAATGACCACGCACATATTAACTCATGTACACACATAATAATGATAATAAAGGACTACATAGCATTTGAAATTTAATCACACACATCAATAGTTCATTTATGTATGATATAGAGTTCATATAATTAGACTCTTGAAAGATTCGTACGAATTAAAGCAATGCAATGGCTATTACAGTATAAACGAAATAAGCAAATGTTTTTACCTAGGCATTTTTGAATGTTGACGTAGAATTTTGTTCTTTGGAGGCTGCTTTCGGTGAGGATATTTCCATTATAAATGCTTACCAGCCGGCTGGGATTTTTCCTAGATGAGTTTCCTTATTTTCATGATTATTACTATTGGAGACAATTAGATATGGATGGAGATTTTCTATGATGTTAAGCTGACATTATTTCACGGGCAGATCTGCTGTTTTCTAGGACATCTGGGCTGGAGGTGAACGTGCGTTCCAAAATATTCTCAGCACTGCATTTTGTTTCTTAACTGACTCAATTAATTTCCGAACTGCACTCACTCAATAACTTTGTGAACTAACTACTGTCCAATAAAAAAGTCTATTTATATCTGCAACGTGTTGTCGGAATATTTCCGGCAAAGATCTGTTGTCAAATTCCAGTGATAATCATTTGATAAACATGTTTTTAAAGATTGCTTAATTAGTAATAGCCATGTAAAATGTTGTTTTATAATAATAATTAATTAATAACCATTGCCGTGTTTTTTTAATGATAATCTAACATTTATTCTCTTGTTGACACTTGCACATATATACGCACATATATTAGTTTTAACATTATTTTTCTTGAATGAAAAGAGATTGGTATGTTTTAACTTTTTAAATTATATTTTTGCGAATACTAATAAAACTCTTTACTTCCTTTTACAAACCTTAGTTTAACTTTTCTAACTTTTATTTCAAAACTAATGATTGGAAACTATTTGATTTTTATCTTTTTTCTAAAACAAACTAAATAAACTCTTCAACATTTAATTTTATGTTTTTCTTTAACGAAAGATTATTTTAATAATATAATTTTTTAGATAAAATTATATGTGCCTATATCAATATAGGTACATTACACCGCTCCTCCTTTTTGAGAGTAAAATGCGTCATTTTTGACCATTTTTATCTCTGACAACATTAAATCTTAATTTATTATTCTTTCTAAGTTTGCTTTTTGGTATCTTTTCCTTTCCATACTAAGGGCAATCTCCAATTATGCTTTTCTTCTTTCTATGCTGGCAACATTGCTTACAATGTTCGTCCTGGATAATGACCATGAGAACAAACTAAATTTGTGGCACAGGGATCTTTTATAACGAAGCTTTGGCTGCCGATTCTCTTGATCGGACTTTGACTAGGAAAAGATGGCTGCAAATGGCAGGAATTTCAACTGTCCATTTCTGACTTACGCCCTGGAAAACGATTGCCGATTCTCTTGATCGTACTTTGACTAAGCAGCTGCAATGGCAGGAATTTTCAACTGTCCATTTCCAACTTACGCTTTGGAAAATGAGGTACGAGACATGGGGATTCTCCCCTGAAAAGTGACTTACGACTTACTCTGGTTGTTGCCAGTGCGCTTCTTAAAAGAGGAATGATCCCAGCCAATCCGTTGCAGGTACTAGAATTTATCCAGTCGAGAGCTTTAAACTTAATCCTTATCTAACTTATTTCAATACTACCCTCATCCCTTTAGATTCGAACCCTTATAAGCTCCTAATACAACTTAGATTGACTTTCATTTATATTATTTTATCACTAATCCTACAATATTATTTTAAATACACATGAACATTACTTTAACATATATATTTGTATTAATCTAATCTTACGCTATTATTTCAAACCATTATGAACATTATCTTACATATTTATTTAATCTTACAATACTATTCTAAACTATCACGGACATCAGTTTACATATTTATATTACAATATTATTTTAACCCATTATTTCAACTTATATATTAACGTGCGTATATTCAGAAAACTATTTTATTTTACTGCTTTTTATTATTATACAAAGATTTTATTGGACTTGATTATTTTAAACCATTTATTTACTTCCTTTTATTAACCTGCGTATATTAAAAAAACAAAAACACTTACTTTATTACGATTCATTATTACACTGATATTTTTCCCATGAATATCTTATTTATTTATTTAACTTGAATACTTTGATCTATTTAATCCCACAAACATTATTTCTAAATCATTAACTTAACCTATTTATTAACTTGATTTTATTGATTGATTTATTTGAACTGTTTATTTACGAGCATTTTTCTTTCTTAATTAATATGTGCGTGGGGGAAAAAAATCTTTTATTTTTGCGAAGCCTATGTTATTATTATTACTTTCAACCTTTCATTTATTATTATTCATTTATTTTTAAATTTATTGTCTTAAGTTTTAAATAGAAGTTTCAGATTTAATTTATTAGATTTATTTACTTTAGAATAATCATATTCGTGCTCATTGTCCATTTCTGGTCCTTTTTGTTTATTTCCTTTACTATTCCGCCCGTTTACTAACTTTTAAACTATGTCAGGTGGTTCCTTCTTTCTTTCTACAAATTCTATAATATAAACTAACTTTCCTCTCTTATCGGTTCCGTTTTTATATTTCATTACTTTATCTCTTTCTCTTTCCTTTCTGTTTTCGACTTCGTAACTCAGAAAACCTTTATACCTAGACAAACTCTGAATTACTTCAATCTGGGAATATTTTTTTTCTACGCTTTCTCTTTGTTTTAAATCTACGTCTACAGTGAATGCGAACATTTACTTTAACTTTTTTAAATTTTTGTAAAAACTTTTCTACACTATCTACTACCTTGAACTTATGTTTTTCTTCTATTTCTTGATCTATATTTTCCCCTGTCTTAGCACTATCCTGTTCTGCTTTAATTTCTATTTCAGTCTTCTCTGTTTCAACACTATCTAGTTCTACCTCAATTTCTATATCTTTCATGACCTCAACTTCCTGACTTTCTTTAACTAAATCTAACTCTCTGCCTTCTTGGTTCTCCTCTACTTTCTCTATTATTTCACTCCTCATTCCTTTAATTTCACATCTTATTTCTCTTATTCCCGCAATGAATTCTTGATGACTTTGCCTGAATTCTTGACGTATTTCTTCCATCATATTTATCATCATTTTCAGCATCTGCGTCTTAGACATTTCTTTCTCTTTTTCCATTTTTAAAACAATATTTTATTTCAAACTAGCGCTTACGTTAAACTAAATTTAATATACGACTTATTTATTTATTTTTCTTACTAATACGGAAACTCACGTTAACTCCAGCCTTTTGTCCTTTTCACTACCCACTCTTAATGCTTTAACTCCACCCATAAAACCCAATTGACTCTGATTTGATAGCATAAATGTCAAAATCTCTTTTCATTTCGAAAAAAAAAAAAAGAAAGTTTCGGTCAATTCTTTTTTTTTTTTAAATTAAAACACTTTTACATACGTAATTTAACATTTGTATAAAACAAATTTTTCAAACAAGAAACAAAGTACCTCATTACTATTGTTTCTTAGGTTCAGCCACATGGTTGGGTCTAGCCATTTGAACCGTGTTCGAATATGTAGACTCGAAACACCGGTCTCTTAGGCAGAGAAGAACATACTCGGAGAGTATGTATGCCCAAATGATAGCTATAAAGTATATAACTAGCGTTACATTTCCAGGACATAGCTTCTTCTCAGCTGTTAAGTTCAACACCACGTCCAAAGCACTTTTATTTGTGTTTAATCATGGGCGTCAGCTGTCTAGTCTAAAACGAATCGACAGCGCGCTTTGAACAGTGGCCACTAACTTAATGCCTAAATCCACGACTAGCTCAGCTATTTGTAATCACTAATAGATTATACTTAATTAGTGATTAAAAGAATTAATAAAAGAATTTGTTAAAAAGAATTGATAAAAAGAATTGATCAACAAATATAGTTTAATTTTAAAGATAATTTATTAACTAACATTTATTTACTAAATTTAAACATTTTATAATTCTAATAAAAAACACGCATATTTTAAATTAACATTTCTAAATAGTTTAAACATTCCTATAGATTTAATAACAAAACACTCTAATTTAACTAATAAATATTGATATAATGACCACGCACATATTAACTCATGTACACACATAATAATGATAATAAAGGACTACATAGCATTTGAAATTTAATCACACACATCAATAGTTCATTTATGTATGATATAGAGTTCATATAATTAGACTCTTGAAAGATTCGTACGAATTAAAGCAATGCAATGGCTATTACAGTATAAACGAAATAAGCAAATATTTTTACCTAGGCGTTTTTGAATGTTGACGTAGAATTTTGTTCTTTGGAGGCTGCTTTCGGTGAGGATATTTCCATTATAAATGCTTACCAGCCAGCTGGGATTTTTCCTTGATGAGTTTCCTTATTTTCACGATTATTACTATTGGAGACAATTAGATACGGATGGAGATTTTCTACGATGTTAAGCTGACATTATTTCACGGGCAGATCTGCTGTTTTCTAGGACATCTGGGCTGGAGGTGAACGTGCGTTCCAAAATATTCTCAGCACTGCATTTTGTTTCTTAACTGACTCAATTAATTTCCGAACTGCACCCACTCAATAACTTTGTGAACTGACTACTGTCCGATAAAAAAGTCTATTTATATCTGCAACGTGTTGTCGAAATATTTCCGGCAAAGATCTGTTGTCAAATTCCAGTGATAATCATTTGATAAACATGTTTTTAAAGATTGCTTAATTAGTAATAGCCATGTAAAACGTTGTTTTATAATAATAATTAATTAATAACCATTGCCATGTTTTTTTAATGATAATCTAACATTTATTCTCTTGTTGACACTTGCACATATATACGCACATATATTAGTTTTAACATTATTTTTCTTGAATGAAAAGAGATTGGTATGTTTTAACTTTTTAAATTATATTTTTACGAATACTAATAAAACTCTTTACTTCCTTTTACAAACCTTAGTTTAACTTTTCTAACTTTTATTTCAAAACTAATGATTGGAAACTATTTGATTTTTATCTTTTTTCTAAAACAAACTAAATAAACTCTTCAACATTTAATTTTATGTTTTTCTTTAACGAAAGATTATTTTAATAATATAATTTTTAGATAAAATTAGAGAAGCTGCAAACCATACTGTATCAATATGCACAGCTTTAATTATATGCTATCCCAACAAAATATAAACAGACAAAAATGTAAATAAAGAAACAAAAAAAAACATTAAAGTTAATCAATTTAGCACATTATATGATACATGACCAGTCATTTTTCCATCACTGAGTACTATATGGGATAACATTAAACAATAAAACTGTAAATACATTTTATAATACAACAGCAGCCATTTTTCCATACATGATCACATTTATTTTATTCTTCTTTTATTATCTTTTCCAAATTTGATGGGTAGCATTTCATGTTATAAAATGTCTTGTAATAATGCTAAAAACTATAAAGTTTAAGAACATATTTAAATATTGACTTAAAAATACCAAAACAATCAGAGAGATTGTTTTTTAACAATAAGATTACAATATCATTTCTATTAAAAAAAAAAAAGTTAAAAAAATTGCGCAGAGCATATTTAATTGTGACAAAAGTCAGATGTTTCAGTATTAATTTTATTTGAAAAATAAAAATACTGTATAGTAAGTTTTTTTCTTATTTTTATTTTTTCAGTCTATGAATGCATGAACACACACTCAGTAAAATTTATGCAAATGTGTCCCTTCAATTTATTACTAAAATCTATATCATTATTATTATTTAAAATTTTGTATATAATATAATCTTAATTTATATATGCCATACTGTACATCTAAAAACATCTGTTATTTATGTAATGTGCATGTTGAAAAGTACTGCACACTAATAGTTTAATAGACAATACATATTTTATTAATCAAAGTTTATCAATAGTGTGAGCTTTTTATATGATGTACATGAAAGAAACTAGAAATATGCAGTGGACACCAGGGCTCCAATGTATAAGAAATTAAATAGAAGTAAACAACACTCGTGCATGCTGTAGCAGTTCCACACCAATAAATAATGTTAATAAAGAATAGACAGACTACTTATTCCTTAACTCTCCTGTACTTTGACAGATTTCCTTATTCTCACTGGATTTAAGCTTTCAACTTTCACTTTAATATTAAACCATTATTATTTATTAGAATATACCTGGGTCTTGTTTTATGCGGATTATTTTAATTTGATTTTAAAGTTATGTGATTCATATTTTTTCTTAATATCTTTCATATTTCACTATATTTATTAGATATCAAGAAATTTAAATTATTAATAACTGATTTTCACTTGAAATACTTTTTTTTCCAAAAATATAACGTTATATTAGCAGCTAACATGAATATGACCTGAAGCTGTAATTAGAACTTAGCTTCTATACAAATAACCTATTTATACTAATGAGTAAATAATAATAATAGATTTATACTTACATATAAAAATATCACAATAAATATTTAAAAAATTTAATTTTTTAAAACGTATTATGTTATATATAACAGAAATAAATAATCTTTTAGATTTTTAAAATAAAAAACAAAGATTTTATAAACTGAAAATAATCTTTCTAATGATAATATTTTGATTGCGATCTTATTTTTTTAATATAGAAACAGAAAACCATTAACACAGCACAAGACTGAAAATGGTGCTAGTTGAACATCACATCATGAATAAAAATAGTGGGTTAACAGGTTTCTCTGTGCATAATTGCTGAGAGATTCTTTACTTCGTTTAAGGAGAAGCCACAATACTGACGCATCACACCACATCGAATCTGATTTCTTACCAGTTTACAAATGAACGCTAGTGGTAATGATTAAAATATGTATGAAAAATGTAAAATTAAATACTGCAGTAATAAAAAAAGTTTGTCTTGTATTAATATTTTTCAAATATTTGAAATTTTTTATTAGTCATACTTTATTTTCTTATTTTTTTAATGCAAATTTTAAAGTAATTTTTCTTTATTGCTTTGCTTTTATGCGAATTCTGAAAATTACAACCCCTATCCCCCATTTTTTAAGATAAATTAAGACTATTTTTGTGCAATTTTTTTTAATGTGGGTTTTCTGTGGAATCTATCTACCACATAAAATGAGACCCGGGTGTAGAATAAATTTGGTCTACTTTTAATAGAAATTTTTGTTTGGAAATTAAATAAATTTAAAAATATCACATTTGATTTTTGGAATTATTTAAAAATTAGATTTTAATCAAAACAATGTGCTATCATGTTATCAAGTTTCAGGTGGAGCCGATTCACTTTGCAAAATGAATGAAATCTTTTTTGTTTGATGTTTGTTTTAAAAATCTGAATTAATTATTTTAATATCTAGTATATCTATCAATTTATGTCTCAAAAGTTTAAAATTTTTTCATAATTTTTATGATATCACTAAACATCATAACTGACTGTTGAATGACATCATTTCTAGACAATTATATTTCCCACAACTTTAATCTTTATGGTAATGTTACACTGAAGAATATATTTGTTTACACTTAAAAATAATACATTTCTGTCAAAAATAAATATGTAATAATATATATTTTTAATTTCTAATAATTATTATAACAATTATGATACAAAAATAATCATAAATTTTCAAAAAATCAGTTTTAGACCGTCTTAATACTCTCACAAAGTTCAAAATCGCCTATTACTACTACTAATAGAGTAATAATATAGCAACTATGTCCTAATATGATAATTATTCTTGTGACAAACATACATATGCTTCAGAGATTGTAACACAAATGCTGCTACAAAAGTGTAAACATTCTTATGTATAAAAAAATAACACAAAACTCCTATGAACATTTTAAAAATGCATTTTGTTGAAGTAATTATTTTTTAAAATATAGACATCCTAAATGCATTAATTGTTAATCACAAAACACAGTTAAGCTTCATTGCACTTTCAAATAACATTCATCACTTCTGTGCTTATTTTTTCTGATAAATTTAAAAATTGTTTAAGATTTAATAATTTTTTTAAATATTGAACTGTATGCTTTAAGTTAAATAAACATTAACATACACACCTTTATCCAGATTAGCAATGAATCTTTAGGTGAGGACTCATTATCCAATCGCCATCAATTTATACACAATATTAAGCGCTTACATTTTATTACAATTTTATTAAAAAAACAAAACAACCAATATATTTTTAAAATCGTGGCCATTTTGGAGAGTGAGGATGTCATAGGATAGTAACTTCACTAAATCCATATCATCTGAAAATAAAGTGGTGATATTGATGCCAAAAATATATAGTAAAATATAGTTTATTTCTTATACAGTATACAATATTGTTTGATTATAGAATTAAAATGTGATTAATGTATTCTATCTGATTTTCATCCAGTGCCGTTGCATGTTATGATAAATCCAAAATAAAGAGGATTTTCATTGTTAACAACCGCAAAACAAATAATTAAAAATACTGCCCAATTTCATTCAATAGTGGAAGAAATCAAAAAAACATACTTTGATCACATATGTTATATATAGAGTAAGTTAAAAACAAACTCTTATGAAGCTTCAAAAATACCCTCAACCTCAGACCGCGGTTTCTGCCTCTAGCGTCATCAGTGAGGTGCAATTTGATCACATATAACAACGAAATGTATTAATATTAAATTTTCAAGGATGTAAAATTTAGATAAAATATATTCAGTCAATCAATATTTCGGTTTAAAATTCTTATGAACATTATTTTACTTGAGGCAAAAAGTTAATTGTAAATTATTTTAAAAGAAAAGAAATGCTTTTGTCCATCATTCAGTTAATAATCAACTTTATATGATCAAAGGGTATTATATATTAATCATAAATTTATATGATCAAATTTAAAATAATAATCTCATAATTTGTTTTCAAAAATCGGGCTGTTAAAAAAATACATCTTTAGTATCAGCAAAAAAAAGAAGAAAGATTTAACCATTTATATGTGTGGAGATGATAATCTGGACCAACTGACGAATGCTGGTTTAGCATAAAATATGCTTGGTAATTATGTATCTTTTCGACATGTGTGTGATCAAGTGCATCAGCAGTATGAGATAGCATGGATGATTGGGGGTCGTGTGAAAGACTGAGTTCAAACCCTTATATATTACATATAGAGTGCAGGTGTGAAAAAGCCTATATTGTAGAAATTCATATTTCACATTTAGATTATTAAAACTTCAGCAGTACTTCTTTATCAATTTTTTTATTTAATTCACGGAATTTATGTAAAATATATACAAACTTGCAAAGTGTTTTTATATAATAATAAGAATTTAAAAAAAAAATAACAGAAGCGCTGTTAATTATAAAAATAAAAAACCTTAATTCTAAAACGTAAAATGCACAAAATATAAATTTTAAAATGTACATTATAGTTAGGTTTTTCTTCTTTAGATTTTATTTTAACAAATAGTGAAAAGTAAATATTCTCTCACAATTATATATATATTTAAAAAAAACATGATAGCTACTAAAATGTTTTCATACAGTATATTTAATATGATTAATAAAATGTTTCTCCAATTAATTAACTTAAACTTTGACTTTTTAACCCAACTTAAATAACCGATTATTTTTTTCTATTAGAAACTCATTACAATTACTTATTTTTTATGTGAGATCTTTGATTTACAACGTATGTTGGGGCACCAGTGGTCCTCACTAATTGGTAAAGGGATACTTACATATTAGTCCTGCAATGTAGAAGAGATGGTACACCTTTTCACATTTATGATAAATGTCTAACCTTGCAATCCCATCAAATAAACCCTGCGATCTCATCCGATTTCATCCAATAACATGATAAATTTACACTTACATTTATTGTCCAGTTTTAATTTGGATAAATTCTTCTCAAAGTGATTTTTACTTCAGTGCTGATTTATTTTTTCCAATTTTCTGATTAATAGTACTTTTTTTTTTCTTTTAAAAAATAAACAGTACAAAATGATGCAACATTTGGAGTTTACCTGCTACTGCGGTCAATGCTGTTGGTACAACCACACTTTGGACAAGCAATGGTGTTATAACATTTGAGAATATAATAATAAAATAGGCCTTTGCAAGGGAACACAACCAGAGGGTTCCAGAATTCAATTTTTGATAGTGATTCAATTTATTTACATTTGGCCTTGCAAATTAACATCTGTAGAATAGGGGAAAACAGAGCTGAGTCTAGAAGAGAAAAAAATGTAAAATTGGAAGCTCTAACAAAATCATTGAAATTGACCAAAGCCTTTTGCACAAAAAGAAAAAAAACCCCAACCAGACAATTCATTCACAACAGTGTATGTTTGATAGTTTGTGCAGAAAGACCAATGAGTGTTTCATCATGAGAATTCATGGTAGAACAGCAGCAACTCTGGATGGAGGTCATCAAAGAAAATGTGGAAGAGGAATCAATAATTTATGTGAACTATTGGAAAGTCTATAAAACTAATGAATTATGAGCTACCGGTTACTGACCATTTTCATGTGAATCATATTGGATGAATGAAAAAAAAATTAGTCCACTACATTAAAGAAATAATAAAAGTGTAATAATTTAAATTTTGTTTTGTTTTTGAAAAACAAAATACATTTATTACTTATTAATATTTCTGGTGAAGATCCCGTGCAGACATTATATTGCACAATCACGTGTTAAGTAAGTCTCCATTTTGGGAAAAATAAAAAATTTTACTTTTTGTCTCTATTTTTAATTAAGATTTTATCTACTTAAAATAAAGTAGAACAGACAAATTGGTTGTTTCATTATGACAATTCCTGTTATATATTACATGATTAATACTATATGTGTATATTTTAACATTTTGTAATTCAGTGATTGTTTTGTCCTTATTTGAAGTAACATTTGGGAATATTTTTAGTATTGCTAAATTCAGTCTGGTGCAATTAGTGTTAAATATTAGAGCTGCTACGCCTTTTCACATACGTATTCAGACTGCTGACAACTTTGTAAATCTTGTGAAAATATCGTATCATTTTAAGTTTGTACAAGATTCAAGTGTACACGTTATTTGGTCAGATCACAAGATTAAAAAATTTATCAGCAGATTGATATGAATGTGAAAAGGCATATCAGATCTAATACATAAGTACTGGTAAAGATATATATTATTTCTCTTTGCAGAAGAAAAGCAGTAAGTAGTTATACTATTATATGTATCAGTGACAAGTTCTTAAAATTGCAGTCCTGATATAGATGTATGCAATAATATTTCTAAACATATTTTTAAAAGCATTACTTTTTAAGAATTTAAAGCAATTTTTAAATTGTCTTCTATTTTTATTTCTGCTATTTTTAACTTCAAATTTAACCATGAAAAAATTTAAATTATAGCAACTATCAGCCATCTATTACAATAAGTAAAGTTGTAAATTATAATTTAAGATAGAATTTATTCTCCATTTATCATTCTGCTGCATCAGTTATTTTAATCAATAAATGAAAGAAACCACCCAGCATAATCTGATAATGTTTAAAACCTCTTTTTAAGTTTAAATATGAAATAAATTAGAGACATTATGTATATTTACAAGCTGGATGATTAATAACAAAAATAGTGATAAAAAATTAGGATAAAAAATTGGTTCTAAAAAAGAAATGCAGTAATGTTATATTTATGAAAGATAATCTATAAATATTTTAATTGGAGTCCACATATAAAATAGTGCAGAAATTAGATAGTTTAAAAAAGGAAAAGTACCAAAGTGAAAATATGGGAATTTGACAAAGAATAACAAAGTCTGAAAAACAGATAAGTTAAAAATGATAACAGAAGCAAAAAAAAAAAAAAAAGGATTATTTAATGAAAATAAAAAAAGGAATTCAATTGGGCATATAAATAGAAAATTTGCTATATTTGTAAATGCTGTAGGATTAAAAAAAAGAAAATAAGTAAATGGTAATTATATAGATGGAAATAACTATGCATATTTTAAACATAGAGCAAGTATCAAAGATGCTTTGAGAAAGAGACCTGGTTTGGTATATGAAAGACTTATCTTTATCAATTGATGAGTATGTTATACACAAATCATCAGAATTCTTAGAATTCCTGAATTGAATATCAGTTGCAAAAAGCAAAGTAAAAGCATGTTTAACCAATAATGCCTATTATGACACTTTGATTTTCAAATACCCCTTGATCTTTTCAGCAACTGGACAGATTATTTTTATGAAAATCCTTGTATGTATTGATTAGTGGCCATAAATTGCTTGTGGCGCAGGTTTTGAAGGTTGGTGAAGACTTTCTTTCAAATAAGTATCTCTCAGCCAATATCTAACAAGCCAGGCAATTATTAATTCAGAAAATATAAAAAAAAAAAAAAATGACATTCTTGAGTAAAAAAAAACTTAAATCAGTGAATCTTTAAATAAATTTGTCTTAAATATTGAACATTAGATCATGCAATCAAGTGAAAATTATAAACATCACCGAGAATTGGTAATAAATAAGAAGTTTATGTTCAACTGTTTAGTAATATTTTCATGTTATTTATTAAAATCCTATTTCAATTAAATAATCAAGACTATTCTATTTTAAAAAATTAATATTCTACAAGAAGAATAAAATATAACAATATAATTAAACTAAAAAACACACAAAATTCACAGTGATGATAATTTTCTGAATAAGAAATCAAATTATTATAAAAGAAATTCCAATAAAAATTAGTGATATTTTTATTAAATAATAAAGTGACAAAATAGATCTTACAATTAGTAAAAAGCTAAAATTGAAGACGTTGTCTAGATTCAATCATTAAATAATATCTTTAACTTATCATTAATAATTGCAAATATTTACAGAACAGTTTCAGCCACCTTTCTGCAATAGAATATATGTCAATTAGATCACATAAAAATAAATTTTTTCAAGCAGCAGTGTGGCTAAAAATAGAGGTCAGTGGGTCAATTAAGACTTATTGCTCCTTAGCACAAGCTAGTTTGCATGAACTTTTCATTACTCCAAGTCATTGCAGTATGTATAGTTTCCAGCTCTATCTCAAATTTTCACCATGTACATTAGAAAAATATTATGCCTACTATTAAAACAATTATTACTTTTAGAATAACACTGATTATGACAGGTTTATATCACTAAATATATAGAGTACAACATACATTTAGCTTGTTATTTCTTATTTATTTGATTGGTTAGCTCTTTCAATCCTATCCTTGTGACACTTTATCATTTTAAGCTACTCCATATTCAGATATAGAGTTACTAGACTACATAACCAAAAACCTAATACAGTAGTATTATATAATTTTAAAAAACTGAATAAAAAAAAAAATTACAATTGTGAAAAACCAACAATCCAATAAATATAATATTAAATATTACTAAATCAAACATTTCCTTTATTTTGCTGTAATATTTTATATATGTGCAATTTGTCCACCTTTCTTTAAACACTTTTTTAAAACAGATTTTTTTTTATTGTGTATATGTACACACAATCTTACATTTCGATTGCAGAATAGTTCAAACATAAGACTATGTATAAATATATACAATATTTTTTTTTTCTAAAAAATATTCAAAGTAAAGTCAGTAAACTGCATTGATATAATATTTTCAAAAAAATTTACTCAAAATGATGCAATAACATTATTTAACAAGGAATAAAAGTCTTCTTTTTCTAAGTTTTATGTGAATTTAATATGGGAGCATCATCAATAATACAAAGGACATAGATACTTCTATAAAATAATTTTCTAATGCCACCATATCTTTGTTACTATATATAGGAATTTCAAAATAATAAAGAGACCAACTTACATTTCATAAATCTATGTTTCTTTGAACAACTAAAACAATGACATCAAAATGAATAAATTGGGAAACCTCTGCTTGTGTGGGACCAAAGATATATACATCAAAAATCAATGCTTATTTCACACTCTGGAGTACTTTACATATTATTTTTAACAATGTATTTATTATTACTATATTATTTTCTTTACAAAAATGTGTTATCTTCTATTTTTTTTTTATTTTTAAAACCAACTCATGGTTCCTGGATTTCTTATCACTGATTTATAACATTATGCCATATTCCATTAAACAAGACAACTGTATTTCTTCCAACCAATTCTTAACATTTTTTCATGTGACTCTATTTTGTTCTATTATATCATTATTAAATTTCTTTGAATAGCTTTTAACTTAATTACCAAAAGATATCATATATAAGATTATTTATTAATAAATATAGCTTTACTTCTCACTATATGTAAAATATATAATTGTTAATTAGAGAAGATATTAATTAGTATTAAAGTTTATCGGCTTAACGTTTTCGAGGATCCATGCCTCATATTCATAGCCTTCATAAAATGTATAATAAAATATGCAAATACAAATATTCAAATAAGCTAGTATTACGTAGCCCATTTCTTCGAGATCTCGAAGCAAGTATCCTTTCTATTAATGGCATGGATGTTTCCATTGATGTAAAATGCCTCCTTTATTTTTCTTTTGTGATCATTTGATTCTGAGCACAATATTATGGGATTGGCTGGTGTGAAGTTGTGTCCAGATTGTTATAGTGAAACGAAAGCTACAATCAATACTAGACTGGGTCAACATATTTACACATTTAACAGAGCTCAGAAAAACAGCAACACGTCCTCTGTATTCTTGGAGCATGCTAAACAATCTGGACACAACTTCACACCTGCCAATCCCATAATATTGTGCTCAGAATCAAATGATCACAAAAGAAAAATAAAGGAGGCATTTTACATCAATGGAAACATCCATGCCATTAATAGAAAGGATACTTGCTTCGAGATCTCGAAGAAATGGGCTACGTAATACTAGCTTATTTGAATATTTGTATTTGCATATTTTATTATACATTTTATGAAGGCTATGAATATGAGGCATGGATCCTCGAAAACGTTAAGCCGATAAACTTTAATACTAATTAATATCTTCTCTAATTAAAGATTATTTATTATGTTATCCAACCAGCATGTAAACTTGATTATAAACTTTGATGTCTTAACTTTCAACTTCACCATTAAGTCCAAACAATTGCAGGACTACTAATTAAAAAAAATCTCTTTCTCTGGATAGATTCCATTTTTGTTTACCAAACTGAACTCTCACTCACCACATCAACTTGATTCATAAAAATGATATTATCTAATCTTTTATAGTCATTTCTAATAGTTGTCAAATTCCATGTGTGGTATTTTAACTCCTGATTACATATTAAAAAAGTCAAATTTCCTAGGAGTAAAACTAATAACTAAAATATGCAATATAAACACAAGGATGCAATAAACTAAAGACTCAATATGTCTTACAATTCTATTCATACATTTAATATTTTAAAAAAAATCTATATACATATAATCTCTTCTTAACAATAGAATACAGTAATTAAACTTTAATGTTTGACCAAACACTAGAATTATTTCTCATACTGTTTCCAGTCTAATTCAATATACTTTTAAAGATAAAGTTTATTTACACTCTTAAGAAAATACAGAAGGTTAGTCCAAATTCTAGGTCCCATTGGACTAATCACATATGACAGGTCAGAAATTACAAACAATAAATGGGTAAGGACAATCAAAGGAATGAAAAAGTTTACACTAAATACAATTTGACTATTGGACTAGCCGTGATTCCGATTACATTATACAAAGTCTGATAACAAAATGCTGGGTCGTCGGTAAATTATTTGAGCAAATATAAACAGGAAAACAAATATAAGTGGGTTACATTATAAATGGGTTACAATATAAATACATTACATGTGTCAAATAGTTTTAAAAGCAGGTGGTAAATCTGGAGCAACAATGCCAGATAAACCAATCAGTGACAAGTAACATTTACAATATACGATAACATAATATATATAGTACAAAGAGCTAACAATTTTGAACCCTAATGAATTGACATACAAATTGTTAGACCCTGAGTAAGGGGTGGTTAAATAAAAATTTCAAAATACACAGAGAATTAGACATAATATACATATGGCAGTATGAGGGCCAACAAGCTAATTAGTAATAAAACCATCCATTGTACAAAAGAAAAGGCAAAGCCTTTATAGTCAGCAAGACCAAATCCAGATCGACTGCATGTCATGAGGAGTTATGAAACTTGGAGACAAAGAAAATTTCTAAAAGCTCGCTAAGGTCCAAGTTTGATCTGCTAGCAATGGCATACAGGTTCTTTTGTCTTTATCCATAGATTTACGAACCAGCTTGAGAAATAAAACGTTTATGGAACAGTCTAAATCCCTTTCAAAAAGGACTTTGCACCTGATAGTCCACATGACAATGTTAATATGTGTGGCTAATCAGATAAAACCAAATATATCCTTTTTAGAGGCGGTAATGAGATGGACTTGGGCTGGATGTGGTCTTATTTTTAGTTGAGCTAGGTTACAAAGATGAGTCCACACCTCACATTTACCAAGAATATGGTCCATGGACTTGTCATGCTTTTCACATAAGGGGCAGATGATAGTGATTTTATATCCCCTCTGACAGCAAAGGAACATAGCAGTGGGCAAGGCTCTGAGGTTGACATTCAAAAGAAAGTCCATGAAGTTTGGTTTCATCTTCAGGAACTTGGTCAACCTCACAAGATGAGGTATCCCAACTGAAAGTAATTTTGTGACTTGGACTTTCCAACATTGGACAACTGTTTATGACTCCCAATAGGTTATATTTTCCCAAAATGTTGAACTGGAGAGTTTTATTGTATTGGAACCATCGTAAGTTGTAGTTGATTAATATACTTATACGATAGTATATGGTTTCCTAAATACCTTTATAGTTTTTTTCTATCTATATGACCCATGAAGTTTACAAAATCATAATAAGGCTGAAGCTACCTGCTTAAGTCCTTAGTTAGCTTGATGACCTTCCAAAGCTGATATCCTGGAAAAGAAAATGTTCCTTGCTGTTTTTATTTTTCACTGTTTCCTATCATGTGCTTTTCAGTCTCCAAGATGAAGAAGAGAGAGTTTCCTTCTCTATAGCAGTTTATACGTCTTCCTGTTTTCTTCTTTCTGAAATATTTTACTCAATGGGATGGAAATATGGATATCTTAAGCATTAACAATTTAATTAGCTTAGGTGTGACTTAATACAGAATATATTAATTAAATTTTTTTTTTTGTTACCCAAAATATTTTTTTATATAACAATAGATTTCTTATTCTTGTAAAATTTACGTTGATAAAGCATTTTCAAACTAAGAATAATTAATTCAAAGTTTACTTTATTTTGATATTAATTCTTCTGAAAATTACTCTTTTTAAAATTTGTTAATCCCTCTCCTTACTCTAAAAAATGCGTCACAGCATATACAATACACAATCTTGCAATTTTTTTAGCTTTTGTAGGTATCTTTGATCTCAGTCATCTAGGCCATTTCTGAGGTTATGTTTCTGCTTTTTCAATGGGTGCATAATGCTGAATTTCAAGCATTTTATCAGATTCCATAGCTATTTGTTTCAATTAGATTTTCATTTGGAACAATTACTTTATATACTCTTATTCTTCTCCTTTACTTTCTTTGTAAAGGAAATTGAGAATGCTCTGATGAAGACTGCTGGACAGTCGAAACTGTCAGAGAAATAAAGAAGTTTTATTAAAAAAAATTTTTGCATTAAAGTGTCTATAAGAGGAGTTATCATCAGCAATTATTTCATTTAATAATCACTATTTCTTGTTTTTCTCCAGAGTAATTTTATCCTTAGCATTGCCAGCAAAAATATATATTCTATTCCATTATTTACTCAGATTAGCCACTCTAATCATTTTTTAAAGCAAGTCTTGTACTAAACTTTGTCACTTATTATGTATTTGTGTTAATTATCATTGTATTTGAATTGTTCATCCTTTTTTGGAATTAACACCATTTAATTTAAATCACAAGTTGCTGTCCATCAACAATTCTGACAGATATTTTCATGTAACTATTGATGGTGTAGAATGTTACATAACATTGTAGCATATAAGGTTTCCAGCATATTCATATTATCCATTTGAGCTTTTTTTATTTGTTGAATAGTGTTTTCAGCCAACTTGTTTGATTCTGGGTAAAACAATAGTAAACAGATATCTTTGGTGTTTTCATTGATGAAATAGTCTTCACTTGTCGTACGATAAATTTTGTGTCATTACCTTCTGGCATTTCATGACACAAAAAAATTCCATTCAGTTATTATACTGTTCTTTGGTTTATATTTTTTATAACCAGACATACCCACACACTAACAGTTTAGCATGCATAATTCATGAATTCCCTTCATGTAATAACTGTTAAGACTTTTTGTCTACCTACAGATGATATAATAAATCTACACTCCATTAACACACAATGTTGTTTACTGATAGATTTACACAATTCATCCAAAAAGCTGAAACAAAGTACTATAGTTTTTAGTTAGCGTATTTTCTCTATGCTTTATGAGTAGCTGACAAACATTATCTGCCCTTATCCATTTTGCTATCACGTTACTGTGTAGTATCTCATATTAGTCTGTATAGTTTATTTCTATCTCATTATTATGGGGCACCATCTTTACCCAAATTTTTCCACAAAGGATAAGCATGAGAAATTTCATTCCCTTTTGTATATATCATTAGATGAGTATATGCTGAGAATATGTTTCCTCCACCTTAGCACATGTGAGCTCAGACAGTATGAAGCTAGCCTATGACCAAAAAGATATTTATAAACCTAATAGCCATGTTTCTTTGTCAATCTACTAAAATTTTTCTCAGCTTTTGAAAATATTCTGGACATGTAAGCTACATAAAGGATGACCTATAACTGTTCCAACTCCCATTCTAAAGCATTTATTGTTAATCAAAATGAACAAATAATTATTCAGAAGACAACAGTACTTTGATTTATATAAATGCTTCTTCATGAATTTATAACCCGTTCTATTAGTAATTTGGAAAGTGGTTTCGCTATTTTAGCCTTATTCTGCAAAAAAAGATTTTAATCCCACTATGAAATGACAGGAGTCTTTTAATATTACTAAATCTGACTGCATTTGCTACTACGAGATCTTTTTCAAATGATAATCATTTCACTTTGTCTGAGATATAATATCCAAGGAAAATCAATTCTTTTGCATTCCATAAAATTTTATGCGCAATTAATTTGATCCCAAATTTCTCTAAATTTGTCACACACCCAAAACAAACTTAGAAGTAACATTTTTTCAGAACTAGCTGTAAAAAACATGTTTTCACAATATGACAATGTGACATATAGTAGTTAGTTTGATAAGCAATAATTTTTGCTTGAAATATAACAATTACCATCAGTCCATCATAATACTGAATAGTAGTGGATTACATGTAAATAAACCAGCAGGGATTATCAGAGTCAATATTTTCAGTGATCTGTCTATGATAGATATTTTATGGAAGAGAGAGTTAAGATCCAGTTTGGCAAAGTGTGATGCTTTTTGATGATTGGCTAATACTTCTCTCATACTCAACATTCCGCTGTTCTGTCTGTAACAGATATTTGATGGAAGATGGAATTAAGATCCAGTTTGGCAAAGTATGAAGCTTTTTGATGGCAGGCTAATACTTCTCTCATATTCAGTACTGGATATGTCCCTTTGTTTACATATTTACAACTGCTTTATGGGAGTTGATGACATGTAAATAAACCTACAGACATTGTCAAAGTCAATATTTCCACTGATCTGTCTGTAACAGATATTTGATGGCAGATGGAGTTAACATTCAGTTTGGCAAAGTGTAATGCTATTTCACTACTGGTAAAGCTTCTCTCCAATTCAGCAATGAATTTTCCCCTTTGTTTAAACCATTTTGTTATTACAACTACAGGCATAGCCCATTCAAATTGTTTGACTGACATATATATGCACATGGCACCGAATTCCTGAATTTTCCACTTTTCTTTTATACATGAATGAAATGCTGTGTGGTTTGTAAATAATTGGATAGAAATTTTCAAGTAGTTCAATCTGTACTGGTAGTTAAAATTATACCTAATTTTTTCTTAAAAAAATTTGGATATTTTTTCTGTTCCAGCATTTTTTTTTCATGATACTGATATGAATTCCTATCATTTGAAACCACTTTTCTTTTTCTATAGTAACAATAAATGCATTATTTTCACATAATATATTATCAGCATTTTTAGTTGACCAATGAATTTCAGTGTATCATCACTCACATCTGGATTCTCTATTGGGATATTCATATAGTGAGCTTATCAACAATTCAATCATTCTCAGACATTATAGATATCCTTGAGTGATTATCTCTTTCCATGGTAATCTTTTCCCCATAGATTTGCAATTTCATCATAAATTGCTTTGCTCCAGCAATTTTTATGTTTTTAATGACATTATGACTCCCCTATGTTTCTATCACTGGGTGTTAACATGGTTCTCCCACTACCAGCTTTTCCATGTACATGTGCCAGACATCCTCTATTCTGTTCTGCTTTTCACCAATGATAACAGATGGCTTTATCCTCATTCATGAGTACTGATATTTATGGGTTAAATAATTTTCTCGTCTTATAAATTCCTGTATTTCTGACTACCATTTGCTTTATGATGAAAAGCATGCATTTGTTCTACTATTAGCTTAAAGGTGAATTTTGTTTTATAGCTATCTCATATGTTAAATCTGATTCAGTCAAAAGCTGTTCCCTGAGTCTATTATCAAACATTCTCCAAAGCAGCTGACTGATAAGTATTTTATCTTCAAAATCCCCACATTCACAATATTTAGCCAATTCTCTAAGGCAGAGATCCCCAACCCTATGCCTGCGAGTGCCATGGTGCCCACCGCTATCCAAACATGATAAAAAATTATTTATCTGATACAAATAAATTTAATTTTTAAGATTTCTTATAAATTATTGTATTATATTGTAATCAAATTGTAGGTCATATTATACTTTTACAGTGTAAAAGGGTCTATCATTAACAACATCCAACTATAAATTTACATTGAAAAAATAAATGGTGCCCACCACCTGGCCAGTATTACAGAATGTACTCTTAAGTGCCAAAAGGTTGGGGACCGCTGCTCTAAGGAATGCATTTTTTCTCACTCTTTGTTTGCATTTAGTTTTTTAGATGTAACAAACCTATGCTGTGGGATGATAAAGGAGTTCTTAACTTCCTTATTATTTCCTCATAGGGGATATGGATATTATTTGGCAAAACAAACATTCTGTTGATTATTTAAATAACTCTCTTATCTCAAAAGCATTAGTGTTGCTACCTTATGTTTAGATTAAAAATATTCTCAACTTGCATTACATATACGGCCATTTAGAAGCATTACTTATATAAAATTCAGTGATTTATGTCTGCTAAATGATGCCATGTTTTTTTCTTACTTTAATAGTTCATTTATAACTTGAGCTAATTTTAATACGCACATCATTTATTTAACTTAGTTCAACTCAGATGAACTAATTGGCTATCATCAGATTTGAAATTCACACATGAGTCCACCAATTTTTAAGAAATATCAAATTTTATAGAATTAAGACTAATAATCAAAATATGTAATATATGACGTGTGACAATTCCTGGGATGCAGCTTTATAAAATATACATGTAAAAGTGTGCACTAGTGGCTACTGTTGCTTTCAAAGTAGTCTCCTTGTCCATCTATACACTGATTGAAATGCCATTCCCCATTTCTGGAAGCACATCTGGAACTCATTTTCAGAAATACAGTTGAGCAGCTGTCATATTCTGTTGGATATCAGTTATAATAATAAAAAAATCATTCCATTTTTAATTTTGGAGATAACCACAAATCACAGGGAGATAAGTCATAGGAATAAGCAGAATGATGTCATTCTGTAATTGATTTTTTGGCCAAAAAGTCTCTCATCAAACCAAGACTGTTTTTGTTCATCTATAGAAATATTCTTCATGCCCAAATCTTTATTTAAAATTAACCTAACTGGTTTTTGATAAATCTACAATTCTTCAGCTACCAATCTCACACTTAATCGTCTGTTGGACCATATAGCATAACACTGCTTGTTAATATAAACATCAGTCACTGTTTTTGGCTGTCCACTTCTGGGATCATTCATCACAACTTCATACTCATCTCTTTTGCCACTCAAACAAACTTGACTTCTTCAAAGCTTCTCCACTATACAACAGTTGTAATGTTTCAGTAACAAGTTGATTTTCATACAAAATTTGATATTAATACCATTGCTCAAAGCCATTTTTATGCCAAAGTGTATGCACAGATGTTTATTATCTTCTCAATAACTAATAACTAGCTATATCAGCTTAGAATTTACACTTGTGTTATTTTAAACATGTTCAAACATAAATACTCATGTGATTTCGATACAATTAAGTTGCGAATGACATCATTCGTGAATTAAATGATCATACCTTGTTCATTCAAAAACACAACAAACTAATGATTCAATATGCTTTATAATTCTATTAATTTAATGCATTCACTATATACAAAATATCTATTCTTTTCTTAAAGCCAAGAGTTCAGTTATTACACTTTTGTGTTTGATAGTACATTAGAATTATTCCACATAATGCTTACATTCTAATCTCTGACATATTTATAGAATAGTATACAATTACTTAATACATTTAAAAGTTTTTTTCTTAAGTCTATACAGACATTGTGGCTTATAAAATCATAATAAAGTTAAGATGACCTGTTTAATTTCCTAGTCGGCTTGATAACTTTCAAGAGCAGAGATCCTGGGAAAGAAGATATCACTGATTTATTTCTGCTGCTGATTCTCAGATGGTCTTGAAAATGAAGAAGAAAGAGTTTCCTGCTCTGCTGCAGTTTACATGTCATCCCATTCATCTCTCGAGAATATTTTAGCCAATGGGATAAAATAAAGACGTCTTAAGCAGATTTACATTTAATTATTAAATCTGACTTTTGAAGATTTAATTAAAATATACAGTTTGTATTACTCTTGTAAAACTTATTTACCAAAGCATTTTAAAACTAGGAATAGTTAATGAAAAGTCTATTTTTATTTTGCTTTGACCCCTTTCTTTACAAATATTTCTCATTGTATAACTTTCAGTATTATTTTTTAAATCAAAAGATGTTGGAGATTATAAACTAGATTGAAGTCTATTTTTTTCATTTCACATTTTTGTAGTCTGATTTTGGTTAACTTTTTTTTGTAATATTTCATCACAAGTGGAAATTAGTAAAATTCATTATGCTGTTATATAAACTATAATAATATAAAAATTATATACAACAACTATATAAATATCAATAATAAATACACATTAAAAGTTTTATGGCACATGGTTTTGTGTCCTTTTCAAATGTTAACCAATTACTATAGATAGAGCACCATCTAGTGTTATATAATAGAAGTAAAATAATTACGAAAACATCAGTAAAATAGAAATCATCTTTGATCCAGTTGACTATATAACGTAATAATGTACAGAATAAATAATACAAACATTGTACAACTTAATATGTCCTATTTCATATAATTTTCAATTCATTTTAATGAACCATTTGTTAACTAAATTTATTGAAGTTATGCTTAACGTAATTTAAAGATTTCATATTTTTTGTAGCATCTACTTTATGTTAAGTAATGAATGTGTAAAGCAGATTTATCATCTCATCTATTAACTGCAATGTTATGTTCTTTGGCTCTTACTGTGATATACTAGAAGACTATTGGCTGATTACAACCCAACATGAGATACTACCCAGAGCAATGTAAGTGCGCAGATCGGTTGGGACATATTCATTTCCCAGTATGTATATTGGCTGAGGTGGTATTTGATAATGTTATTCGCTATTACAATAATTATTTGCTAGTTATTGGTTGCAATATTATTAGTACTGTGAGGGTAATTTAAAGTTACACTCATCCAAATCTTAGCCACCTGAAATATTGGATTGGGTTTAGTTAAGATTTAAGATAATGTACTAATGCTGTATTAAATGGTAGGTCATTTACCATTAAATCACACATATATATTTGTAATAAAATCAATTCCAGTGTTTAATCAGGTAAATATAAACATTAGGAAAAATTCATACAAACTTATATATATATACTAACAATTGTATTGTGTTGAAGGTCTTGTATGTCTGTAATAAATGTAAACAATGATGAAACAGTCATAGCAATGGGAAAAAAGGCAAGTATTGTTTGTCCTAAGAAACTGAATATAAGAATGGGATAATAGTAATATGTATTTTTTTAAAATGAATCCATAGATGCAGTATCTATATAACATAACAATAGGCACACTGCAAATAAAAAGGAAATCAAAAACTTCATACACCAAGCAATGGAAATGGCATCGTGTATAAAAAAAAAAAAAAAGCAATTGTGACTCTTTCTTCTTTAAAATTGTGTTTTTGCTATGGAAAATCAACTCTGCTGAAGCTGATATTTTCAAACACTTACAAAATGGACACTGTTCGAATATGCATTTCTACAAATGTCAATTTTTTTCATTTGAAAGTTAAGGAAGCAAACAGTAATTTTTCATATAAACTAAATGATCAGATAAATTTCAAATAGCTTATAAATTTAGAAAAGTGTTATGATTTTTTTAAAAGAAAAGAAATTAGAATAAACTATTCAGATAAAAATTTAATAATGGAAATATATTACATAGTCAGTATCACAAATAGTAAATAATTGCATTTTATAGTATATATAATATTTCTTTAAACTTCAAACTGTATATATATAAACCTGTGTATATATTTGGCTAGAGTGATTGACTGTCATTGGATGGAGCATTTGTCCTTATAGCTATGAGAAATTAGTAGTCACCTGTCTACATTGAAGTGCCTGATAAGCTTGGTCCATGCATGATGAAAAATATACATGGGAAGTGAAATAAAATCACCCACCACCAATATAGAAATGTCCAAAATGTGCCATTCAGAAGAATAATGAGCCATCAACATTTATAGAGAGAAAAACGCGTAAATTGTATGAACGATAATGTGAGAAGGACTCTGATGAAGTTTTGTGCCTGATCACCGATTCATGAAATATTGTAAATGTTATGATTTTTCTTTTGTATAGATATATCTTATTTTTTTTATTATCTCAGTCTTATATCGTCAAACTTAACAGGTGGAACAATCCAATTTAAGAATGTGAAGAGGGCAGGGAGGAAAAATTTAGATAATTTTCTCTTCTCAAAAAGGCTTGATTTTTCATTTGTGGCTATGGAAGTGAGTATTAAAAAGGTAAGATCCTATTTTTTAAAAAACACCAATGCCACCCTTGACACAACAATTTATATTGTTTGTTATATGGTTGATTAATAATATTTCTTAGATATTTTCATTGTGTGAATGACTAACTTTCTGAGCTAATTTTCTTTACTATTTACTTTGCTATCATATCATGTATTGTTTCTTTATTATATATTTTTTTCATGATATATATGCAAGGAGGTTTCTTTTTTTTGATCAACCAACTTTCACACCTGGAATTGCATACCGCATCTAGAGTTACAATTAAATTTCCAATTAATTTAGTTAGTAATTTCATTCTTAATCAAACAAAGTTTTTCTTTATTTTTGTACATAGAAGTGTCTATATTATGTGCATCTATTATGGAAAATAGGGGATAGGTAATAATATGATAGATACTCATCATAGACATTGAAGTTAGAAATATATGTAAATACATCCAAATAATTTTCTTTTCACTTGTAAATATTTTTGAATTTTTACATTGGTTGACAATTTGTTCAACTTACTTATATATTTTCTTTTTGTAAATAAATATTGTGAAATTTGTTTAATTGATAAAGTCTTTATAGTTTGTTGATGCAGCATTTGCATTCATTCCTAAAGCCAATATTTTACATGTGCACACATACATACATTATTATTTTATAAGCATGACAAATTTTAAATCAAGATTATTTCTTACTGATAAATAGGGTGAACTAATTTAGTTATTGGTTATAAGTCTGAATAGGTACATCCCTGTTAAGAGAGTTGAACCAAATTCTTCCTGAGTTTGAATATTGAAGCAATGGATTCAAAAGAGAGTGGTGAGATGTGGATGACTAACCCAAATTGCATCTAAATTTAATAAATGAACATTGAGCTAGTCTATTGAATGTGGATGCAATCATAGATCATGTATTTCACCATGTCATATCCAGCATCCTACATGAAGACCCTAAGTCCGATAGTAGTAAGATGTGACCCTCTCATATAACGTCATCGGCTGGACCATTATAGTAACAATAATAACCACTGGAGTATTCGTTGTAAATTGATTTGTAATGATAAGTCTTATTTACTTGCATGCAAATGAACTAGCATACTGGATTACTAACTTGAAGACTCATGTCAAGAACTATCGGCTAGTATCATAAATTAATTGTTGAAGTAAAGTGAGCATTATCTAGTTCAGAGCCAGTTGGATGTTGTTTAGTTAACAATAATCTAATATTGATTAACCTCGGTTGTTAAACAGTTAATTTTATATATGATTCCTTTTTTGCATTTTATATCATATCTTTATTTCCATCCAATATCTATATGGTTATCAATATAATTTTTGTTTTTTGTTAATGTGTTATAAATTTTGGGATAATATGAAAATTTGATCCATTTCTTATTTGAACTATGATTACTATCATCATTATAATAATTTTACCATATAAAAGCCATTATTTAGTATAGATTGCTTAAAATTAATATATATATATTTAACAGTTTTAGGGTTATATTCATAATCTTTATACAATTTAATAAATTGATGATTTTGTAAATTCGCTACATTTTTATCTGTATTATAGAAAGATGTGGCTAATTTACAATGGGTATAATCCTAAAATTTATTAAAGATATCCTTTTTAATTCTTTGAAATCCACATTAAATGATAATATTTTTTTGCATAATTATTATACTGATAATAGAAATGGTTCAAATAATAATGGTTCGAACTTTCATATTATCCCCAAATTTATAATACATTAACAAAAACAAAAATTATATTGATAAGCACATAAATATTGGATGATACAATAGTAAAAGTCTAGATAAAGTAAGAGGTAATTATAAATTATGAGATGATATAAAATCACAAAAAAAAGAATTGTATATAAAATTAACTGTGATCACTGCAATATGATTTACTATCGACATACAGGGAAATAATCAGAGGTAAGAGCCAAAGAACAAACCAATGCAATTAATAGATGAGATAATAAATGTTTCATACATTTATTACTTAACATAGGACATAAAATAGACCTACAAATATATTAAACTTTTAAATTACATTAAAGATCAAAAAAAAAAGACAAACATATAAAACATTTAGCAGTTTTAAATGAATATTTATAAAAATAAAACTTCAACAAATTTACTTACAACTAGTCAATTAAAAATGAATAAAAAATTATGTAATATAGTATATATAAAGTTCAATAAAGTGTGTATTATTTATTCTGCATACTGTTATGTTATATAGTCAAATTTTGAAGTTATATTGGATCTTTATAAGAATTTATTTTGCTACACATGTTATTTTACTTTCATTATAAAACACTAGATGGTGCTCAATCTGCTCTAATTGGTTAACATTTAAATATTTACCATATGAAATGGCACAAAACAATGCGACAATAAAAGATTTTTATGTGTAATTGTTATTATTATATTTATACAGCTGTAAGAACATGATTTTTATTATTTATTGTAATATTCCATAAACAAGACAATGTTTTTTTTTTTTAATGTTTACTTAAAAATTTAAGATTAAAATTTCTTTTCCCATTTGTCAACGGGGGCAAAAAAATCAATTTTCTCTCTTTCCATTTTCTACTTGGTAACAAAGCACAGCAATTGACAAATTACTAAATAAAAGATAAATTGAAAGAAAAAAAATTAAAAACCTATTAATTTACAGTCAGTAATATGGAATTATTTTTACTTTATTAATTTATTTAAGACTAAAACGATATATGATGTAAATATTCATCTATTTAAATAATATTAATTATAATGAATTAAATTAAAACTTTAAGACTGAAAATTATTTTAAAATGTAAATAATGATAGTCATGTTTGGTGTGACAATAGCTTGCATCAATGTGTTACCATGGATAATGGATTTTTGTTTTGAAAATATTGCATACCAGATCGTCGGAGAAATTAGTAATAATAGAGAGAAGTTACAAAATAGTCTTTAAATGTTCTATTGAAAATTAAAGGCTTCACCAGTATAGCTGAATTTTAAAAAAATCATAGTTTTGTTTGAATTTGAATCAAATATCTTGCGCATGGCAAACAAAAGAATTAACCACCAATCCCAAGACCATTAGGTGTTAAAAAATATATACAGTATATACAAATTTGCGTTTACATTGACAATTCGATATTAAATCTGTTCTAAATTTGTAATTTATTTTACATTGATTATATTGAACGTCTCTTCTATTTTTTTTAAGACACCCCCCGCCCCATTATAAACAAAGAGGATGAAAAACAATAATCAATTTCAAAACTTTAAAATGCATTTCTTTTGCTCTTTTTTAAAAATTAATAACTGATAATCCAAAATTTATATCAAAGTCTAAAAGGATGTTGCCCAAGAAAGAAAAAAAGGGATTTATTTTCTTTTCATCATAGTTTAAAAAAAAATCCGCCTCTTTCATGTTCATGCTTCTAGCAAAAGTTTTTAACTTTCGAAAGAAAATAATATCAAATATAAATATTATTTCATGTAAACAAAATATCTTTTATTCTTCCACACATCTATAAAAACATTTAAAAGATTAGGAATCTATAATTTTACAGTGATTAAAATATTGAATCGTCAACGTAGAGATCCATGATATTGTAATATTATGAAGAATATTTATGAAAGTGCAACGGCAATGATAAGATTACATAGTGATACTTAATAAGGGGGTTTGAACTCAGATTTTCACACAACCCTCAATCCATGCTATCTCCTATTGCTGATACACTTGATCACACACATGTCGAAAAGATAAATAATTACCAATAGACGTATTTCGTGCTCAACTAGCACTCGTCAGTTGGTCCAGGTTATCATCACACATATATACAATCAAAGCTCAGTTTATATTACGATATCCAATCTTCATACTTTAATGGACAGGCTTCAAACCACTCCACCCCACAACTCTTCAACCAGCCATTTCATGGAAAATCTGACGATGGAATGCTCAAGTGCCAACCTTCATGAAGACTAACATTGAGAAGGAGGTATAATAGGATGACACCATTTCTGTTAAACTTTTTACAGTAGTTAAAAAAAATATTTTGGAGATTAAACTGAGAAGCGATTTTGCAAATGATACAAGAAATGTTACAGCAGTTAAGTCAAATTAAAGTAAAAAGTAGGATTAAAGACAAAAAAAAGTTCAATGGATTTTCCCCAAAGAAGAAAATAAAGATTGATACTAATGAATTAGAAGAAGTTAGCAACCACAAATACATTGGCTAAATATTTAATACGGATAAAAATATAATGGATAAAATTGATCATACAATTAAACTTGGGTGGAATGCTTTTGGTAGAAATAATTTAATAATTAAAAGAAAATATACCTATGTGTTTAAAAAGGAAGATTTTCCATATAAGTTTGTGATGTGAGACTTGGGCACATCAAAATGAGAGCAACATAGAAACTTCTGACCACTCAGTGAATTATGGAGCTATATGTTAGGAATAACAAAAAAGCATCAAAATTGAAATAAATGGTTTAGAAAACAAACAGATATTAATAACACATTTTAAAAAATTAAAGATGAACAGTTGTATATATTTCTAGAAGAGATAATAATAGATGGATAGTTGTAATTTTGAACTAGATCCCAAAAGATTATAAAAAACTAGAAAGAGATCATATATAAAATAGATGGATGAAATGAAGATATTTGTTGGAAAGATGTGGAAAAAGACGGTAAAGATAAGAGAAACTGGATTAAACATGAAGAGATCTTCATCCTTGCAGTGGATTAATAATGGCTGAAAATGATAAAAATATATATTGGAACAGGATTTGCCTTTGAACCTCAATCAAAGATTGATGTTGAGCATATAAAAGGAACTTACCTGTTTATAAGCCTATAGCAGAGCTGTAATATTTCCTGTTGATCATAATTCATTCATATCAATATGTCTATCAATATAATTATAGATAAAGAGAATATGGGCTAATAAACATGAGTTCTCTGAACTTTTATTTGTTTGAGTTGCTAACATTAACCATAATCCATCTGATGCCACCAGGAACCTAGAATTAAACATTCTCTCATAAATTGGTAATCCCATCAGCAATAAAAAGTAGCTGAGACACAGAAAATTCAACCATGATAATGCATTATTTAATTTATAATACATTATTGAATAAATACATAGGTTAAAGTTTAAAAATCAACAATATTTTGATATGGTAGCAATACACTAACGCTCCCTTCAGATAAATGAATTCTGCCAAAACAGAAAGTACAACTATTGATAAAAGATAATTAAAAAACACAACTTTGCTATTCTGTAATAAATTTTTAATAACTTCTACTACCTTCGGTGCTACTCCATTAGACAGGCACACTGCTTGATGATGTTGTTTATGTGATAAAGCACATAAAAATGATGTTTAGGTGGCCAGCCATACTTTCCCAGCCATGTTTATGTGTAATACAACAGTTCTGTTGTATTAGATATTGCATGCCATCTTATGGTATTGCACTGAATTATGTCTGTGAATTTGCACACTTCACACAGTTTTCTACAGTCTCACCTGAGGTGTGTCTATTTCAAGGGTTCTAAATTCATTAATTGTAAATCAATTTTTTTTTAAAAATTGAAATCACATGATTTGACTTACTAATAATTATAAGACTTTTTCACACTTCTGTAGTCAAATTTTAAGGTGCAAAACCTTGTCAAAGGGTTGGGCTGAATATGCTTGAGAGGAGGTCACACGTAAAGTAATGTCTTTGCGATAACCTAGATGAGACAAACAAAATAGCACAGGAAAATCAACAGCTAGTGAGATTCTCACAGTTACCAACAACAGAGTCTGATGCTATGGCATTTCTGCTGGGGAAAAAGATGCTTCCAGATGCAAAGACCTGTGAGTGAGGAAAATCCATGAAGATTTACATCAGCAAAACAACAAATCAATTTCAATGTGTAAATGCGCATATGTGATAGAAAAATTTTAAAAAAGAAGAATTCATTAGTGATATATTTGAAATTGCTTATAATGCTTCTATATAAAATTTTTGGAGAATTTGTTTGAAAATGAAATAATTTTACGATGAGTCTTTTAAATGTGATAATTATTTTAAATAATAATTAATGTTTATAATCAACATCTTCGTCAAATTTGCTTTATCAAGGATAAATGGAATGAACTTATTATTATATAAGAACCTTTTTGTCCTGCATTGATACCAACATTTCCAGTGATTTTTTCTTCTTTAATATTGCTGCATTTTATGTTGCAAGGGGTTATGAGAGTAGGGAGAGAGAAAAAAATCTCTTTAGTTAACTGAACATAGTCATAGTAATAAGCTTCCCCCAAAGTTCAGCTTAAAGAAAATGCTGAAAAAGACTTTTTATTATTTTATTTAGTTCTTCAGTTATGTTATGAGGATATTATTTTTATATTTGGTATAAAAAAATATTTTTTTGTACTGGTAATAAATGTATGGAAAGAAAGCAAGATGAAAGGATCATCATCACTTAATCATAGGGATATATATAATCAAGATAAAATTTTACTAATGGATTTAGAGTTCAATATTAGTATTTCTCTAAGAGAATGATAAAACTGAATATTCTGTTCATTTATATTTTATTCTAGAAATTGTATTCTGGATGTATTAGATGCTATGTGAAAGTATTAATATACATGATATAGGTTGGATCATAAGTAATATCTCTTTAGATACTATATGCCTGAGTTCTGAAATGAATATATTTGATTATAAGTGAAATACCTAAATCATTTGTTTGTGCTGTATTATATGCTAAAATTTAGAAATTATTTTTGAAGAGATGTTTTTGGAATTTCTTTGTGATGTTAGAAGATATACTGAATGTTTATGACAGAGAGTTAGTAGATCGGGAAAGTAGTATTTTGGAAATCTTGTAGTGCAAGGGATCTTTTGAATATGAAATATAATTTTTTGAATATAAAATATAAGCTTTTGAATATTAAATAATCAGTGGCATTTCTTTCCACAAATCAGTAAATACTCTGAGAAAAGCCATGATAGGAATTTAAGTTAGACACAAAAATATGTGGCCTTAAGCTCTGTATCCACGTTTTCATTGTTTTTTCCTAGTTTATGTACTTTTAAATCCCTCACTTTTAATTACTACTATCATCATTGGTTCCTATATCATAATTGATAGTGTTAAAAATATTTTAAGAATAATAGCTAGACTATTAAAAGATATTTGGAATTTTTGAAAGACAAGAAGGGCAAAATAGATAACAAATGATGTCTGACTAGAGTGTCATATAAAGTTTTATGGAATGATTTGATATTCCAAAAGTATTTTACGAGATCGTGAAAGTTATCGAGGATATATTAAAGTGATATAAAAAGGTATGAATGAAAGTGAAACCTGAATATGTTTAACATCATAAAATATAAAGTGAATAAATACCATATATTTATTTTTATAATATTAAAATAATTATGTTTATTTTGATAGATAAAATAAACATAAGATCACCTAAGAGTTATAGTTATTATAAAAATTATATTATGATAAAATGTTGGAGTAAAGAACTTAGTACTGAAGAATATATGATTTTTGTTTATAGAGCATTATATAACAAAAATTATTTAATGAATATGAATATTTCATAGAAATATTTCATTATCAGAGGACATTTATTTATGCATCTGCAATTATTTTTAAATATATTAGTGTATGAATAGTGCTAAAATGCATTAATACTTATAAATTTAGGAAAAGATAATATGATTATCATCATCATCATCATCATCAACCATTATCAATCCACTGCAGGATGAAGGTTTCTCCAAGTTCAATCCATCTTTAATCTTTAGTTTCTTATTTCATCCATCCATCTCACATGTGGTCTCTTTCTGGGTTTTTTACAATCTCTTGGAATCCAATTTAAGATTTCAATAGTTCATCTATTATCATCTCTTCTAGCAATATCTCTAGTCCAACTCTACTTCCGTCTTTTAATTTTTTTAATGAGGTCAGTAACACCTGTTTGTTCTCTTACCTATATATTACGTTTTTCATCTTTTCTTGTTACTCCTAACATGTATCTCTCCATACTTCTTTGAGCGGTCTGAAGTTTCTATATTACTCTTCAATTACGAGTCCAAGTAGTCTTAGATCAATAAGTAAAAACTGGTAAAACAGATTTATTAAAAACCTTCCTTTTCAAACACATAGGTATATATCATTTTAGTATCAAGTTATTTCTACAAAAGCAATCCAAACAAGTTTAATTCTATGATTAATTTCATCCATTATCTTTACATCTGTATTAATCATAAAAGGGTATTTGTATTACTATGAAAGTGATCAAATTGTTTAAATGTGTAATTTAAATATATTATTTTTTTATGTAAATATATCTTGATTGTAATTACTTTGAATTTTGAAATTAATAAATTTTGAAAATTTTATAGTTGTTATAATAAATTGTTAATGTTTGTTTTAAATAAATCTAATGTCTTGAGAGTTTCTTTTCTTGTTGTATTCAAAACATTGTGAATTATCCTAACCAAACAATGTATTATAAGAATTAATTATATCTTGGTACTATTGCACAAGATTTATAGAAGATAAAGTATTGAAGATATTGTTTATTAAATCCCAAGAAATATATTTTGCAAATTTTTCATTATCTGAATGTGATAATTATAACAAGGTTTGATATTTATTTATATACCACATAGAATATACAATTATACCTGTAATGCAGAATAAAATGAAAGTATCTAGAACTTCTTTAATATAATAAATATTATTTGTAGTGATTTATAAGTTAAATTTGGTTTTAGCTGATTAGCAAATTAGTTAAATAAGTTTTAAAGTATGAGTTATTGAGTATTTTATTTTATGGACTATTATTGGTATGATTTAGCTAGGTATGCGTAAAATCCCTCACTATATGCAGCTATATTAGTTAATACATTAATTGCAATAATAATAGTAGGAATCTTAAATTAAGATTAGAGTTATATTACGGATTTTACTTAAATAATGATATATTATTTTATTAAGTAAAGGAGTGTAAAATATTTTTGTGCTTTAATTTAATTTTTGTAGTCTTAATTATAGTTTATTTTTTTATGACAGGTGAGTCATGGGAATATTACTGATAGTGCAGGAAAGTAGATAGTAGTGATATTCCTATGCCATTGAGGGTATATTTTTTTGTGAGTATATTCTTAATGTTAAACTTATTGTATACCTTATTAGATTCTTAAAGTTATGAGTCTTGTGATTTTTAATATTTAATGAATCTTTTGTAATAAGATTGAACTAGTATTCAAATTAATGCAAGTATAAATGAGCTAGTATTTAAATTTAATATTTAGTTAAATTGATTGGTTAAATAATAGAGTATTAACTTAGTAATAGTAGTTTACTAGAATTATTATTATTGTTGTTTGTATTTACAGAAACCAATTACCTGGTGAGTTATGATTATAGTGAGCCTCTCAGTAGTAAGGGTACAATATATATATATATCAATATAAACTTCATTAACATTCCGTTAACACTTTAAGTAAACAATCTTTATTTATTTATAAGTTTTGACTGTCCTAGCAGTCTTCTTCAGATATTAAACTTTTTCTACTCCCTCGAACAGCCCACCTGCACTAATCTACACCATACTAAGCCTAATCCAGTAATTATTAAATAACAGTTATCCTTTGCCAAATGCATATATATATATATGCAAAATTTCACAATAAGCTAATTATTTTTTTTTTAAAAAAAAAGAAAGATAAAGTCTTACATTTCTACATTAAAAAAATAAATATCCTCACATATATACATAATATGATTAACCACAAGTGTCCTTAACTAATCAACATTATGACATAGACAAAGATAAATCGTAAAAGATGATGATCTAATGTCAAGCATATTACTAAGTGACCAGGCTTGAAAACAAAAAGATAATTCCCATAAATAATTATCTTAATAATATTACATTGATGTACATTTACACAACAATAAACAAATACTGCAAGCACAGGAAATGAAAGCTCCCATGTGATTGTACCACGATTAAAACAAAACAAAGATCATATATACCACTTTCGTTTTTATAATTGCAAAGACTGCATGAGAAAGTCAACATCTCAATAGCCATATTTTTAGAACTAAACAAGATGGATGTATATGTTCGACTCTAGAATCGAATTTTAATCACACAATATTAAAAGGAATTTGTTTAAATATGCCTAAGTTATAAAAGCAAACTGAGTGATTTAAACTGATCCAAATTTGAATAAAATCGTCATGTGAAAAAAAATAAACAACAGCTAGAAATCGTCAAAAATAATTCTTTTTATTATTATGCCACTTCCTTATGCAGAGAAACAACTCTGTAAAAATTACATCTACTAATGAGGGTATTGCAATGTAGTCTGGTCAAAGGAACTACACTGTAGGTCACATGCCAGCTGTTCATACCCATAGAAGCATTATGATATATTTTATTAAATACTAGTCAAGAACAATGATCTTCAGTAGATCTTCTGAACTTTCTTCCAAGGAAACAACTAGACAGTGCTGATGATTTACAATCCTGGAACGAGTATGTGTCTACTAAACCTATGTACAGTATCGCATCAGAGGAAATCTATCACCAGGAATAAGAGACTGTGAACATAATGGATAGTGTTTGTCAGACTCAGGAATTTATTTTATTAATCCAACTGATTTGGATTTTTTAAAATTTATTTATCATCTTATTTATTTTTTTACATTTTTTTCTTTCATTTTCACATTTGGAAAACGAAAGAGTTTACTTTAAGCATAAAGGGGGGAAGAATTAGATTGAGTAAATGTTTTATTTTATTAAATAAAATTTAGGTTTATTTAACCCTCTACTAGTTTGATAACACCAGCCTGAAGATGGGATAAGGTAAGATTTTGATGAAGTTCCACATAAAGAGCATACTACAGTGACAGAACAGAGATTTTGTTATTTGTTGAAAGTTTTACTAATATTTGGTATATATCTGTTTTTTTTTCTGTATATCTAACTTTATTGAGCGGATGATCAATCCTATCAATTAACCCATTAGAGGGTCCTCTTCTCCAAGAAGGCTCTTCATAATCATCATGAGCTACTCTTTAATGCAACTGTAAATATATTAATTCATGATCTTCTGAACTATTTTTTTTTTGTATTATTTTAAACTTTGGAAATAAAGATCACCAGGGTATGGGCTTCTATCACGGGATTTGGGATTAGGGTAGCCATTATATTTAGCTTTGAAGTGATAGAAAGCCATCCTTGACTAATACAATTCTATATGTTAATATTGTTAAATTAGATTTGTTATTTAATAAATATTATTTCAATCAATATGATCTCTGCCTTGTCACCATCATTACGCATTCACATAACTAAATATATATATGCTAAATATTAATATCCACACATCTCTTCTTATATGTATACTGATATTAAGAATTCTGGGAGAGTGTTAATTGATGCTCACTTATAGAGAGACAAAGTTGTTAAACTGAGCAAGCCCATCCCAGAAGAGACCCGAGTGCAAATTCTCCCTGAATTTGAATAGTGAGGCATAATGGAGCCAGAAAGAAGGATGAGATATGCTTGAACTAGTCCAAATCACATCTAGATTTAATGAATAAACATTGATCTAGCCCATGGATGGGCAATTGTTTTGGCTCAGGGGGCACAGTGGTGGGGTCACTTTGTGGAAGCAAAGGTTAGCGGAGGGCCGCACCTTTTTTTCATGACACAGTAAACAAACTGCTTTATTCCCTGTATTATCAAAGAAATATTTGCTTGACCATTCTTCATTTAACACATGACATTCATCACCAATTTTACATTTTTTTACAGGGTTCATGGTCTCACTAAAGGTGGAAATGTATATATTTGCTAATGCAAAGACAAAATTGAAATTAACCAGATCAACTGGAAAAGCACTGCACATAGTATTTACACTGTGCATGAGTATTGATATGGCCATTCTAGTGGAAAATATGAGACGAATATTTGGTCACACACGGGAATGAAATCTCAGTTCAAAGCGGATTTTTCTGATTATCTTGGTGGGCCGCATAAAAACTCTTAGCAGGCCACTATTTTCCTATCCCTGATCTAGTCCATTGAAGGTAGATGTGATCATAGACTAAGAATTTCATCATGCCATTGCCAGCATCCTATCCAAAGACCCCAAGATCGACTGTAATTAGAGGCACTTCTCTTTCTTGTGACAACGACTGGCCCATTATAATATATAAAATGATTTCATCAACTTTCTGTTGTAGTAAACTATTCCAACCTGTTTATAATGAATGTCTTTTTTATTCTTTGGTTTTTTTTATTCCATGTTGGCAAAACAAATGGTTAAATGGATTTCTTTATCCTAAAATTTTCCTCTTTTTCTTGTTTACACATGTCAGCATCAATGTGTTTTCTTCTTTCATAATCTATCAATATGTAGAATTTTGTAGGAACTTGGCAACTATTATTCAAATTTATGGCCAAGACTACATTTTAAAAATGCAATGAGCACCATTTTCTTGAACCAGGGCTGAATTTTTAGCCTTTCTTCACTATGGAGTCACATACTAGGATAGAGATGAATACCTGTGGAGAAGCACTAGTAATGCAAATTACAGCAGCACAAATATGTAATTTGCTGGGTGATTTTGCATTTATTTTCTCACAATCTTGATAATATTTTTCTCCCCCTGGCGAATATACAGATTGTTATACATTAACTTCTTGATGGTTAATTATACGTTAAGCTTTTTGTCTCCAAAATTATCTTATCAATTTTAAATCAATCTTCATTTACATGCTTCTTAATAAACAGCAATTAAAAAAAAAAGAAAATCAAGAAGACAAATAAAACCAAGAGATAAATATTGCCTTTTTACAAATTTGAATTGGTTTCAAAACAAATCATGTTTAATTATTAATGTCAACAACTTGATTTTTTTTTTTATTATAATTTTAATTGTGATTTATTTCTTTTATAATGAACATTCCAGTCAATTTCACTTTCCCTTTATTACAATTATAAGTTTTTATTATTATTTTTTCTTTTGATAAAGAGATATAAAAGGTTTAAAAATAGAACAATACTGACACATTTGTCCACTCCACTATGGAAGTTGAATTAACTCTTTTTTTTTCAGCCTGTACCTTATTATAATATTTTATATATATATTTTAAAGTATCATATTATCGGCCAGGACGCGAACCCGCAACCCGGGCAACTGCCTGCAAGTGCAAGGCAGTCGCGCTGACCTCTCGACCACCAATGCAAGACAATATTTTACATTTGTAGCTGACTGTGAAATGCTATACTATATACTTGTTAATTATAGCATTAAAAGCATTTAGATTCTGTTAATAAAGAGGAGTACAAATGCGATGTTAGAAATATTTAAAGTAAAAAATTGAAATATTCCTATATTTTTGTCAATATTACATGAAGTGCAATTCAATACGAAATTGAATTATATTTGTGAGAAGTATTTAAGTAAAAATTCCATTCTTATTATTGTGGAAAATGGGACCATTTTTAATGAAAATTCACAATCTTAATCTGTAAAGAATAGTTTGGGGGGAGGGATTGAAAATTATGGTCAGATTAAATTGTTTAATTCATTTTTCATTTCCATAATGTTAAAAATATTAAAAATGTAACAAATTGGAATTTGTATAAATAGTAACCTATTGTGAAGCATTGTTTAGAAAACAATTTATTATTCATAAAACAATAGATAAGCAGGTTTCAAAAAATAACTTAAAAGTCTAAGCTGCTTTTGAACAATATCTGGCATAGATGGAGAAATTTGTTTGAGTTCCAGAAAATATATTTTTGGTAAAGAAAAGAGATGGAGTTGTAAAAAGCTATATAAGACAGTATAAAAAGTTCAATTAACATAACTTCATATTGGAATAGATTGGCTGCAGTCTTATAGAAAAGTAAGACAAATAAAGAATTTTAGTAATTTTGTTTCTCATAGTAAACTCCAAATTACTAGATAAGCATGAAAACAAGTTATCAGTGAGAAAAATACTGACTACAGTTAATATGAAGCCAAAGGCTACTAAATATGTATCTATTAACATCCAAATAGAGTTTGAAATGCATTGTTACCTGCCATGCTAAGGAATAGGTTTCCCCATTGCTTAATGTATGACTGTTATCAGTTATAAAATATGATCAAAACCTAGCAAAAAAAAAACAAACAACAACAACTAATAATCAAGCTGGAAATCAAAACAATAAGAAAATACCTGAATTTGGACAGCCATAATGAACCTTTTATTAAAGTGAAAGAGAAAAGTAAATCAACTATGGAGTTTATTTATACATAAGATGCCTCACAGTAATATATGCTCATTAAATATTGGTAGTATATATATTTCAATTTTAAAGACTCTAAATCCATTTGAATGTGTAAGATATATTATCATCATCAACCATTATCAATCTATTGCAGGATGAAGGTCTCTCCAAATTCAATCCATCTTCTCCGATCTTTAGCTTCTCTTCTCCACATCACTCCTGCACACTCTTATTTCATCCATCCATCTCATGTGTGATCTCTTTCTGGGTCTTTTACAATCTCTTGGAATCCAGTTTAAAGATTTCAATTGTCCATCTATTATCATCTTTTCTAGCAATATGTCCAGTCCAACTCAATGTAGTATTTTTTATTCTTGTTTAAACTTGTCCTCTTTGTGTTGAAATTGTAGTAAGGAAATATTTTCAATTCTTAGATGGAATAAAAGGAAAGGAAAAAGTCTGAAATGTTAATGTTGGTATATTTTACTCATCCAACAAATCTACGCTAGAGTGTATTGATATGAATAATTAGTCCATAGCTGTTGATGGGCATTAATACAGTTAGTTGAGATTATCACTTGATGATGTATTAAAAATAAATTCACAAATGTTAAATTTTTGAATTAAGAATTTCTACTTCAGATTAATTGGCAAAACACACACACACACACTAAACAAATTTATTTTTTAAGCTGTTTTTTTAATAACATTATTGAAGTATATTAAACATACTCCTATTATTTTAATTCTATTTATTTCACAAAGTTTATATGCATTATTAATAATTTTAGATTCGCTTAAATAAATAAGTACTACAATGACCCTAAGCAATTCATAGACATCACCGTAGCGTCATTAATTTTTATTTTTAGGCATAACTTCAACCTGGCAGAACAATTCACTAAATCTTATTCGTAAGCAATATCTGAAGACTAGTCTGTGAAAATACACATTTTCTTCCAGGTTTTGCTAACAAGTGGGGGGGGGGATCTATAAATTTATACGGACAAAGACATACATTTATATACATGGATGTTTGATCTACTGCAGAATCATGTTTTAATGAAATTTTTATAAATACAAATTAATCATGTATATCAGCAGCCTTACGTGTACAGCAGCAAATTATTATATATGTTTAATTACCAAGACAACAAAAAAAATTTTTTTTTCTTTATTTTCCTATAGCACGCACATCAAATTTGATGCCGAAAGTCTTTGACAAGTTTGACGTCACATTTTCAATGTCTCGAGAGTCTGCAGTTCATAGTAAATTTAATTGTGATTGGCTCTTTTCTTTTTTTTAAGTGACAAGATACAGCTATTCTATGTTAGCAGCAATATTGAATATTTTTGAAAACTGATGTTTTTTTTATACATTTAGATAATCAACAATATTTGATATTTAGTTCTACTAGAATTCATCTTTTATTTTAAAGTCGGCGTTACCAGGAATCATATATTATACATTTTTATTAATAAACTATTTTTTCCATCCATCAAAATGTGCTAACGAGCACCGATACCGACCGCCAAGTTAAAACAATGTCAGAATTAATTTCTTTTAAAATTCATTACCTTAAAAGTTCAGAAGTTTTTGGTTAAATAATTTTAAAATTTAATTAGCCCGAATTTAATTGGATATTAAAATTATGTTAAACATTTTCCTTTAATATATATATAATGGAAATATAGCTGTTTCTTTATCTCCACAATCTTTTTAGATACGTTGGACTTATTTCTTCTTGTGTTACTACATATTATCAACTTACCTTTCATGCTAAGTTGATAAAATGATAAAAAATGAAACAAATCCATCTTTTATATTATTGTTACGATACTTATTTTAATTCTATTTAGAAAATAATAAATCTTCCTCATTTTCACAGAACATCATATTAAATTAATGATGTTAAACCATCAGGTTACTTTTGTTCCAGCCATAAGATAAAGAGAATATAAGAAATAACACACAAACAGACAACACAGGGTAGTAATTACACAATGTTTTGAGTAGTATTATATTCTCCACTCTTTTTCACGTGTTGCTGGCCTATATGCACAGTGACAATATTCGCTTAGAAGTCGATCTTTAGATTCTTGAATATCGAATTTAAGACAAATGCTCTAACCAACTGAGCTATTTGCCTTTGACAGAATAGCTCAGTTGGTTAGAGTGTTTGCCTTAAATTCGATATTCTAGAATCTAAAGGTGCAAGTTCAACTTCTAAGTGAATATTACCACTATGCATATAGGCTTGCAATACCTGAAGAAGAATGGAGAATATAATACTACTCAAAATGTGTAATTACAATCCATGTGTAATTACTCATCTGTGTTGTCTGTGTATTATTACTAACAAGTTGTTTGTATTTGAAAAGTTTAAATAAAGTTTAAAATTTTCTATACACTCAACATTCACTCATAGATGATGAAAATAGTCCAACATATCACATCTAATACTATAACATTATTACAAACCTTCAGACAAATATCACATGATCACTATCTCATACTAGCACAATAATTGTTATAAACATTCAAATACAGCAAACCTCCTTGTAGTGCCTCTGTGCTAACACAAGTGGCCTCTATGGAGGTTTTGTGTATTTTGAATTGTTTATAACATTTGGAGTATGGGTGATCATGTGTGTTTAGTGGTTTAACACCAATCCGCCTATAGGATAGTGGTGGCTTGGTTGTTAAAGAGCCAAAGACACCAAAGGGGTACTGAATTGAGTTCAGACCCATATGACTTATAAGCTATTGAGCTTGGATTGAAATTTAATAGTGTTTTCATTTCATTCTCATAGTTTTGTAGTTAATAGAGTTAAAGGTGGGGCTGAGGGTGCATTAGATCCTAAGATCTGGTGCAGTGCTCTCAGTCCAAGGCCCTCACTGATGAAGGCCACAGGCCAGAAACAGTCTGGGGATATTGGATGGTAGGCACTAGTAGGGATTTTATGCACAAGCCTTCTGGCATCCATTGATTGCTCTTGTTAGCACAAGATGGCCTACTATATGGAGAGTTTTGCTGTATTTTGAATTGTTTATAACAATTATTGTGCTAGTATGAGATAGTGATCATGTGATGTTTAGTGGTTTAACACCAATCCTGCCTAATAGGATAGTGGTGGCTATGGTTGTTAAAGAGCCAAAGACACCAAAATGTATGGGTACTGAATTGAGTTCAGACCCATATGACTATATAAGCTATTGAGCTTGGATTGAAAATATTAATAGTGTTTTCAATTTCATTCTCATAGTTTTGTAGTTAAATAGAGTTAAAAGGTGGGTGCTAGAGGGTTGCATTAGATCCTAAGATCTAGGTGCAGTGCTCTCAGATCCAAGGCTCCTCACTGATGAAGGCCACAAGCCAGAAACTAGTCTGGGGATATTGGATGAGTAGGCACTAGATAGGGATTTTATGCACAAGCCTTCTGGCATCCATTGATTGCTCTTGTTAGCACAAGATGGCACTACTATATAGAGAGTTTTGCTGTATTTTGAATTGTTTATAACAATTATTGTGCTAGTATGAGATAGTGATCATGTGATGTTTAGTGGTTTAACACCAATCCTGCCTAATAGGATAGTGGTGGCTATGGTTGTTAAAGAGCCAAAGACACAAAATGTATGGGTACTGAATTGAGTTCAGACCCATATGACTATATAAGCTATTGAGCTTGGATTGAAAATATTAATAGTGTTTTCAATTTCATTCTCATAGTTTTGTAGTTAAATAGAGTTAAAAGGTGGGTGCTAGAGGGTTGCATTAGATCCTAAGATCTAGGTGCAGTGCTCTCAGATCCAAGGCTCCTCACTGATGAAGGCCACAAGCCAGAAACTAGTCTGGGGATATTGGATGAGTAGGCACTAGATAGGGATTTTATGCACAAGCCTTCTGGCATCCATTGATTGCTCTTGTTAGCACAAGATGGCACTACTATATGGAGAGTTTTGCTGTATTTTGAATTGTCTTCAGACAAATACTGGCTGTCTTACTTAAAAACCTAAATGCTCTTATATAGGCCAATTTTAAGTGGTTTGAAATGAGAGCATGACTATGTTAAATCATTCACTTTACATCTATTTCTTTTAATAATCTTATTAACATATGTTAATTGTTATCAAGAATTGCTGGATTAAAAGACCTAGGCTAATTTTTGATTTTAACATTTTATTTGATTACGTATATTAAGAATTGCACGGATGGGAAAAATATCTCTCTAATATTACATGAATCATTGTTGAACTTGGTCATATTCAGTAAAAAACTAAAGAGGCAGTTGATTTGAAAAATGGACAAGTAATAAATACACCATAAAAGAACAAACATTATAGACAGAATAAAATATTATTTATTCAACTTAATGGAAGTAACAAATGAGAATATTTCAGGATTATTCTGATGAAATGAGCTGAGAATTTTATATAAATATACAAATTACTTCAAATTAGACCAATCATTTTAAATTACCATCAGTGAAAGAATTACAAAATAATTGACAAATTGCTGTGGAAAAATTGTGGTTTGAGAAACATTTATGGAAAATCTTTTAATTATGTATTCTTTCATTATTATTTTGGAAAAAAATTGAAATCTAAACAAAACAGCTGCATAAAGATGCAACTAAATATTATTATATTTTTACTAATAAAAATATATAATTTAATTATATAAAATGCATAATGGATTGCATAATGTAAACAGTCATTAATTAGTAAGATATATGCTAATGTGAAGCTAGAGTCATGAGTATAACTACCAGTTAGTTGAGAGCATGCTCAACATACTATGTTTGTATATTTAATATTTTTATTTTAAAGTATTAATATCTAACATACACTATATATATATACTATATATATATACCTGTACAGAATAATGTAATGTATAGGAGTAATTTGAACTCAGACTTTCACATGCCCCTCAACTCTCCATACTATCTCATATCACTGAAACACTTGACGACATACATGTCTAAAAGATATATAATCATCAATGTACATATTTCGTGCTAAACCAGCACTCATCAGTTGGTCCAGATTATCATCTCTACACATATATACAATAAGTGTTCAGATTTATATTAAGATAGCCAATCTTCATACTTTAATGGACAGGCTTCAATCCACTCCACCCTACAACTTTTCAGCCATTCATCCTATTGAAAATTTGATGGTGGAATACTTAAGTTTTTCTTAGCAAACATGTTGTATGTAGTATTTATATTGAGACATAAGATCAGTAGAAAAATAACCATTACTCTATTAAGAACATTGAACATAAAAAGCAATAATTCTATAAATATTTTGAACTGAGACAAAGCAATATATGATGAAAATAAAAGTAAAAACAGTTCAAGAAAAGTTAATAATAACATAATAATTACAGAAATATAAAATAGACATTGGAAGGAAAGCTATGTCTAAAATTAAAAAAAATGGCACCATTACTAAAAAGATAGATGATATTTATGAACTACAAGGGAAAATTTTACAGACAACTACTGTAGTAATAAAAGACCAAAAATATTTTAAAATTTCCATGAATGCACTGAAAAGCCAATAAAAACACACTCCAAATTCTTCAGCTTTCACAGTACTTTTTGTATCTAACCAAAAGAAAAGTGTGCAACACTGATATTTAAAACATATTCTTACATTACTTCTAAATATGAGCATTACATGCTTGTATTTTGTTTGCATAATATCAGGACTCATGTTAAAACTGAAGAAAGTGTTTATTTTTAATGCATTTATGTTAATAAAAGTAATTCTTTTTTATATTTTTATTTGCTACTTTTCAGTTTTCTGAGTATAGAGGATTTGAACTCAGACTTTCAAGCATCCTTCAACTATCGACACTATCTCATACCACTGATATACATGATCACCCACATGTAGAAAATATAAATAATCACCAATATACGTATTTCATGCTGAACCAGCACTCATCAATTGGTGCAGATTATCATCTTCCACACATATATGTAATCAGTGCTTAGTTTTACATTAAGATAGCAAACCCTCATACTTCAGTCATTCATTCATTCAATGGTATGGATGGCAAAGAGTTGGAGGTTGGAGTAGGTTGAAGCCTGTCCATTAAAGTATGAGGGCTTGCTATCTTAATATTAAACTGCGTACTGATTATATATATGTGGGAGGGGGGGAGATGATAATCTGGACCAACTGATGAGAACTGGTTCGGCACAAAATACGAATATTGATAATTATTTATTTTTGATACATGTGTGGAGTCATGTGTATCAGAAGTATGAGATAGTGTGGATAGTTGAAGGTTGCTTGAAATTCTGAGTTCAAATACTCTACATTTACAATTAAGTTCCAGGTATAAGAATGTTTATTTTAACGATTGGTTAAAATGATGCTAAGACTAACTAGTTAATCATTTACTTGATAATTGGATGACTGCATAAATTCTAACTAATTACTAGAAAACTACATACTAAAAAATGATATATGGTCAGTTCAACAGGTATGACAATTAAAAAAATATTCAACTTCTTTGAAAGATATTAAGTATCTGAAAATTTTTCAATTTTTTGATAGGAAAACCAAGGTAAGGCTAATATACTTATTATCTCTGTAGCCTATTTGGATTATTTTATTATGATTATATGTTTATGAAGAACTTAACATTTTTACATTTACGCACATATTTTAACAATGAATAGATTTTCAAAAATAACCAAAGATTTTTTTTTTTTTAAAAAACCATTAACTCCATTGAAAAACAGCCTTCTAATCTATCATTTGTAAGAACTTTTTAAAATCTGAATAAGAAAATATTTTTGAGCAAATATTTATTATAAAAAATTGCCTTGCTGTGATAAATGATTTCATCATCCCTTGAAGAACATCTGTTAGAGACATATTTCAAAGTTTTTATAATCCAAGAGATGATAATATATATATAAACCACAAAATATAAACTAAAAATACACATTGATTTCTAATAAGCAAAATACTATTTAAAAATTAAATAATAATACAGATGGGCCAAATTTAGAATTTAAAACATTGTTTAATTATATCCATTATAGAAGTATAAATACGTGTGAATGGACAAATCATAAATAGAAAGAGTACTGAGACTAAATACATTCACTCAATACAACTATACTACAAAGCAGAGAAATGCTAAATAAAATGTTTATTTTTTTCAGAAGCAAACAAAAAATAGCAAAAATGTAAAAGAGAGAATGTAACGGTTAAATAAAAAATGTGTTGTGAAAGAAGAAATCAAATAAACTTACAGGGTAGCGATAAAAAAAAAGTTTCAAAAATTAGGTAAATACATATGTGAACAGATAGAAAATCAGAGAAGTAGATTATATTTTAAGAAAAAGTTAACAATGAAGAGTTTGATAAAAGCTATATAACAAATCATTTTTTTTGACAACTTAAGAGAAAGAATGAAAATGGTATAGAATGCATTTAAATTTTTTTATGTATTGTTAATATAATGCACATGCGCTTTACAGATTTTAAACGATACGTAAGTGAATACTCTCATTCTCAAACACAAGATAAAGTCTTTATGAAAAGATAGAATGAATCCATCTATCTTTTCAACCCAAATGTTTAAGTATGGGTCAATCTTAAGTGTTTGGAGATGAGAGCATGAAGATATTAAGCAATCACTTTAAATTATTTTATTTATGCTTGCATGAATGATACTTGCGAAATTATTTAAAATTTACTATACAACATTTTTAGTTGAAGTTAAATATATATATAATAAGGTATTTATTTATATAGTGCTATGTTAACAAATTGTAATTGTAAATTAGCGATCAGGCTAATGCACATGCGCTTTACAGATTTTAAACTATACATCCAGGAAACACTATTTTATTCTTTTTCAAATTAATCTTGATATTTATCTCCTCACTCTGTTTGAAAAATATACTCCAATGATGAAAACGCTCAGAGATGTCTTTTGAAGCATTAACAATATCATCTATACATATATAATTATTTCTTTAACCTTATCTGACAGAACTATATCTAAACATCTGATCAAAACAGCTCTGTTATCAATCTAAAAGGCATTCTTTCCAATACATACATATGACCTTCATATTTAAAAGCTGTATACTTTAAAAATCTGCATGGAGATATATCTGCCAATAACTAACTGTTAAGTCTACTATATTTTTTTATTTTTAAATTGAATCAATAATTCCCAACAAGGAACATCACATTCTGAAATCCTTAACGGATTCAAGAACCTTTCATCCAAGCAAGTGCGTACAGATTCATCCTTCTTATGAAAGATCACTAAGGTAATATTGTAAGCTGAGGGACTTTTTCTAATGATTTGCCATTCTACCATTTGATAAACCTGTTTCTGTACATCAGATTTATACTGATAAGAGAAATGATACCTCTTACACTGAAATAGGATAAACAAACCATTTAATTATACAAAGCTATTTTAATTTATACATCATTCTATGTAGATGAGCAATTGTCTTGGAAAACTAATATTATGTCATTACGAAGTCAATCAATCTTCAAAATAGTAACTGTCATTTAATCTCTACATTCTGCAAAATCATAGAGAAAATTAAGATAAGAGACTGAATAGTAGCCCCTATGGGAATAATTAAAGACACTTGGGAAATTTATCAGTTGCCTAAAACCTGAATATTTTATCCCTAAAAAATCCAAGAACTTTCAATCACGAACAAGCCCTTGAAGCCACAAGCTCAAACAGGTATCACTGGGGGTTTAAACACAAGATAAAACATAGATAGCAATGCTTAATAACCATGAAAACACATTGTATTTGTCTTGTATATCTAATAGACTAATAAATTCTTTTTTTTTTTTTAAAAAAAAGATATTGTCTATAGCTAAAAATCCTGGTGATTCTTATTCAGTTCTGATGTGAAAAAAATTTCATAATGCAAAATATATTTAAAGTTTTAGCTCAGTTCTGAAGATGTATTTTACAATTATAATATTATAGAATTATAATACATTTTGGTAATATTAATATTTTCATCACTGTATAAAATAAGCATTATTTTATCTTTTTAATTACATGAAATCTTCACAATTCATTTAATTGTTTAAAGCACATAATAAATATATTAACAATTCCCTTGCATAGTACCATTGCATGACTTTCTCTCATTTTAACCTATAAATACTCCAAGATAATTTTACTTTAAGTTGTTACAAAACCCCACAAAAGACCTAGTCTCTCAGGGCCAATGTTTATTTTGATCTAGCCTTCCACGACTAGTTTCCAAATTCACTAATAATTTTTTATATATAACTTTTAATGTTTTGGCTTACTAAAACAGAGAATACAGGCATTTATACAATTTTTCCAATGACATAATATCAATGTCATCAACCTGGCTACTGTAGCTAATAATCAGTTCAATTTTACAACGTGGACTATAAATGGTTATTATTTCACTTAATTAAGAGTTCATTCAAATATATCAGCATTCCTGAATAAAATATTTTAAACAAAAAATATTAACACAACAAATTTACAATCTTTTTAAAGTCATAACGCAAATAATAAATGAACCCATTTTGTATATTTATTTATTTAACATAAAATATTATACCTTTAATTATCTATTGAAAATAATTATTATAAAATAATATTTTAAAAATACATATGATCTGAAATTATTTAATTGACGAAACAAACACACATGTATAACTGCACACACATATGATACATATTTATTTATCCATATTTGTGCGATTATTGTTTAATGCATGCAAACAAATATTAATAAAATGAATTTATTGGCACGTGTATTTTAATTTGTACAATCTTTCTATCACAAAATATTAATCCAATTGCAACAAATGATCTATTATATTGCTTAAAAAAATTAAAATTATATAATTAAAAAATGAATGTCATTATTTTACATTCTGCTGTATTTAATATATATCATTTGATCATCTCAAAACAAATGACAACAGATAAATCAATAAAAAAAATTTTTTTTTTTTTTTTTAAGGAATACAATGATTCCAAGTTTGAACATAATTATAGATGGTACACTACAAATCCAATGCCAAATGCCAACTCAAAGTCTTTAGTAATTAGTATGAAATATTGCTAGAAGAGATGACAATAGATGAATAATTGAAATCATAAACTGGATTCCAAGAGATTGTAAAAGACACAGAAAGAGACCTAATGTGAGATGGATGGATGAAATAAGTAAGTGTGCAGGGGTGATGTGGAGAAGAGAAGCTAAAGATCAGAGACGATGGACTGAACTTGGAGATAATCCTGCAGTGGACTGATAATGGTTGATAATGATGATTGTGAATTTCAAAGGTAATCTACTATATTACAACAATGTTAAATACAGGTTGTTTTCTATAAAATATTTGTATTGACTTTTGTAAATATACTATAACTAAAAGGTCTGTAATAACTAAGGTCTAAAGTATCAATATTCCCATTACATTCTTCTAATCATCTGGTGTATACATTGTTATTTATATACATATAAGCAATAAAAATGTGTAAACTATCTAAAGGAAATATATAAATAATATAAAAAAACAAACAGTTACTTCTCTACATAGCTGCTTTTAATATTTCTTACCAGAAAAGCGAATTTCATCAGAAAATTACAGCAAAATGACTTCCCTCAAAACTTAAACATTAAAAACATTTGATTAATGCTTTTTAATAAATCTACTGCTGATCTATTGTGATAAATATCTTAAGTTATTTTTTTTTATTAGACAAAAAAAAAAAGAGACCAACTAATTTCTTATCAAATTTTACAAATAACAATTAATTCAACAACAACAATAACTCATATACAATATATATATATATATGTCTGTGCAAAAATGTGTTTAAAAAATCATGTGTCCAAAAGGTTCTGTATTTGTATTAAATCTCAAATATATGTATGTTATTGGTTAACATATTAAACAAATATAAGTAACAAACAAAAAATAAAACATTAAAATCCAGGTCATTCAATGATGTAATAGTAGCTATGTTCATGTTTATACTATGAGGATATAATATTTTAAATTTATAAATGAAAAAACTTTTTTTCTTTTTCTCATGGAGAAAAAATTACTCTGCAACTTGAATTAATTAAGTGATGTGATAAATTGAAGTGTTTATACACTGGCTGATCTTCATTTTTATGCATAATATCAAATCTATAGTTAATTATTCTTATATGTAGATGTTTTAAGTGTTCACTTGTACAATTGGTGTAGTTGGGGATATTTCATTTACAAATTACTTTGAACAGCCAAGCATTATTAGCCAAGAGGTCATCGCAGCCGCCTTTCAAGCAAGTAATTGGTTGCAGACGGTTGTGGGTTCGCGTCCCGGCCGATGCTATGACATATGTAAAAAAAAATTACCATGAACAATTTTTGTAACAATATGTTTACATGTAAGACATCTTTTACCTTAACATGAAAAACATTCTTTTTCTAATACAAAATTAGAAATAAAATTTGTTTTTACAAATCCATTTTTAAGTGTTGTATATCTTCGACATACACTTTTAGGTGGGTTGGAAAAAATAGATTTTAGATAATATGTGAAATTTAATATGTGTAAAGCGTTTCTGTAATATTTGATTAATTTTAGACAAATCATTATTAAAAGCAAGATTCACAGTGGAACTTCCAACTGCTATTTCTTTTCTTATATAGAAGTTCCTTGCTTTATCTAACAGTATTTTAAGATGCTTCATATTTATACATTTATTATACAAAACTTTATTATTTTAAAGAAAATTTTTGTCACTACAAATTCTTTTAATTCTTTTAAATGATATATATATTTTTTTACCAATCTGTAACACCATCATCATCATCATTAACCATTATCAATCACTGCAGGATGAAGGTCTCTCCAAGTTCAAACCATCTTCTTCATCTTTAGCTTCTCTTCTCCACATCACACCTGTATACTTTCTTATTTCATCCATCCATCTCACATGTGCTCTCTTTTTGGGTCTTTTACAATTTCTTGGAATCCAGTTTAAGATTCCAATTGTCCATCTATTATCATCTCTTCTAGCAATATGTCCAGTCCAACTCCACTTCAGTCTTTTAATTCTTTCAATGAGGTTAATAATACCTGTTTATTCTCTTAGCCATATATTGCATTTTTGATCTCTTCTTGTTACTCCTAACATGCATATCTCCATACTTCTTTGAGTGGTCTGTAGTCTCTGTATTGCTCTTCTATTAAGTGTTCAAGTCTCAGATCCATAAGTAAGAACTGGTAAAACACATTTTGTAAAAACTTTTCTTTTCAAACACACAGGCATATTTTCTTTTAGTATTAAGTTATTTCTACCAAAAGCACTCCAATCATGTTTAAGCAAATATAAATAAATTATTTAAAAATACAGTTTCCATCTTGAAACAGATGAAAACATATAATTTTTATTCCAAACAAAAATCAATCCAGTAAGTTTTACAATATCAAAGATTGATTGTTCTCCAAAAAATATTACACCATTTGATGATGGTCTTATATTTTTATTCCCCCATTGTTCAGTTCTTATGTTAAAGATACTATACAATTTTAAAAAACATCAAACTTCAAATATCAAATGAATGCTTTTAATAACTTTAGACATTACATCATTGTATACTATCATACCTCGTAATGATAAAATTGACACTATTAAATTTGTTTTACAAAATAAGAAATATAATCGGTTTCAAATTTCAACTGGTACTGAATTAATATATTTAATTTTAAAAAATAATTATTTTTAATTCTACATATTATTTAAAAATAAATAAGATACTGCAATGGATAGAAAAATATGATCATACTAATTATCATATTTTTATTTCTAAATAAAGTAAATAATAAAATGTCTGACTTCCATTGGTATTAAATATGATTTGGATGATATTTCTTTTTTTTTTCAGTAACTTTTTTTACTTATAGCAACATAATAGTTTTTTGTTATCAAGAAATTAAGATCACATGATCACCATCTCTCTCTAATTCTATTTGATGGTTTTGAAATCAGTATTACTTTTGTAAAACTTTTGACATTAGGCTCAGAGAATATTTTATTAAGCAAAATATTGCACATTAAGTTTGAAAAAAATAAAAGAATTATAAAATATATGTGCTTTAACTATACATTGGTATACAGCACTTTGACATGAAAAAATGCCTATTGGTATGTTATACATTTTATTTACAAATAGCAATTTTTGTTTTAATTGTGACACATAAGGTGCCAAGAAAAGAAAAAATGACTGCTCAAATATGTTTTTTTGGATAGAATATAATTGAAGGTATATAGTTACATACAGTTTATCTTATGCTCTACTAAATATAAAAAATATTTTACAAAAAAAAAAATGCTTTTATTTTACGTGTGTAATGCACTAAAAACCTAAAAAGTTTTTTTTTTTTTCAATTAGTTTTGAATGTTAAATTTAATTGAGATAAAAATGTGAGTCATTCAAAAATTAATTAATCATTTTATATATATTGGAATACTAAGAAAATATATGTTAATTAAAAAATATTCTAACAATAACAAAAATAATAAATATAATGGTAATTAACTATTACATACAGTCATTCAATCTGCAGATTAAATTATGGAACATGCATTAAAAAGTCTGTTATAAATTTGTTATTAATTCTTTATAATTTTTTAATGATAACATTGTTGCTTTTTTTAAATGTGGATCTTATAAAATGTCTAAAGGTTTGCCTATGGGTCTTCCTGTTGTTGCACAAGTTTGTAATTTTGTTTTTCCTACATATAAGAGTAAAATTTTAGATATGCATACTTTTATCGATATTAAAATTTACAAAAGGTATGTGAAGGTGTTTTTGTTTGCAGAAATAGCAATACTATAAATTTTCTTGTAAAGGAGTTAAATAATTTGAGTGGCTTGAGAAGGACTATTGAAAAAAAACAGGACAAAAGTAAGTACATGGATTATTTATTACAAGAAATAATAGTATGTTATGTTATAAATTAGTAATCAAACCATGAGAAGCATGCCAGTCATAAGTTCGAACCTTCTAATCCAAAATTGTGTGCACTGAAGGTAATGACTGCAAAAGGAAGATAAAAGAAGTGTATTTTGTCATCAATGACAATAATGCAATTAATAGACATGATGCAAACTTCACTATCTCCAGAAAATGGGTAAACTGATTACATATACAATTACATATATCACCAGCTAATAATATCACAAAAACGATTATTTTAGCTATGATTATGAGGGTTAACACCTTAAAAGCGCTTAGCCTGGATTAACTTACTTTGATTATTTGCTATTAACAGCTTCTTCAACCAGTGTTTTAAAATGCTTGTATATACTATATACTAATCAAACCACTGTAAAAATGGAAATATATAAATTGCAAACCAAAAAGATCAATTATGCATAAGATAGCACATTTTAGATTCTTTTTGTTTCATAATAAAAAATTATGTTATTATCAAAGTGATAAATTTAAAAATATTGAAATATTTGCCAAGAAATGGCTTGAAGTTAGTTATAAGATTGAACAGATTAATAATGCTTTATATCAATTTTAAAAAAAGTATAATAATTTAAAGGAGTTGAAAATTGATAATAAAAAATGAATATTTATTCTATATATTTCAAATGCTCAAGGGAAAATTTTTATAAAGATGTCTTTAATGTTTCATTTTGCATTACAAATAACATGAGTAAGTTAATGAATAATTCTAAAAGTGTCATATCTGTCAACAAAAAGTAATGTTGTGTATCAAATTTTTTGTAGATGGATGTTATTACGTATAGGTGAATCAAAGTACAGTATAGAGAAAAGATTAAAGGAGCATTAATTGTTATAAAAGTAAAAATAATAAATGATTTAATGATTGATTCAGGATCATGAAAGAACATATAAATATAAATTTACATTTCATTTTGAAAATATTAATATTCTTCATGAAGAGAGAAACCATAATAAAAAAAAAGTAAAGAGGCAATTTTCATAAATAGAAATTAAATGAATATAATTAATAGACAAGCTGCTAATGTTAAAATTCAGGATTCTGCAATATGAGTTGATGATGTTTGCTTCCATTTGTTTTTGGAAATTAATGGCAGTTGAAGAGGGTTAAGTAATAAACTGAAAGTAGTTCTGCAGATTGAAAGACTATATATAATAATTAATTACTATTATATTTATTATTTTTATTGTTATATATATATATATTGCAATGTTCAAAGGATATATAGTGATATAAATATACTTTGAAACAGAATTGTATCAATATTTATAATATCAAAAAAACAAGAAAATACGCTAGTTTTCAGAGTTGAGTTCATAAACACAATCAGGGCATTACAAATACTATCAGGAAATGTTCCAGGGATATACTCTAGTTGATTTTCAATTTCCATTATAATACTCCCAACTTTTATGCAAACAGTGATAATATAGACCAATACATTATCCTTGATTTATAATACCTGGGTAAATCAGGATCACATGAATTACTCCCATGAAATATCATGCATTTAATATTCTGACTTGTCAGTGTTCGTGTAATAAATGAAACTCTATCAGTGTTTAATAAATAACAATTAAATGATTTATTAGTAATCAAATAATTTTAATATTTCAAATTTCTAAATATCCATTCTATTGGTAAACATTTTATATAAGGGCACAAATAGAATTTACTTATCCCCTTTTTATTCCATGTATTTTCTTTATTATTTAATTTAAAACAATTAATAATCCATATTATCTTTTCTATTAATCTAAAGAGCTTTCAATTTAAATTGTATTTTTCATTAATATAAATAAATCCATTATAAATCCTTGCCAACAGGTTATTTTTCAAATTAGCAATAAGTATACATTTTTTGCCTGACTATTTTTAACTTACATTTTATGTTTCACAAGCATATGTACCAAAACAATATCTGACATTCAAATGTCAGGGGAAAATGTTCAAGATTTACACATGATCAAACTCTTTAAATGTTAGTTACATAAACCACAAAGTTTAGCATAATAATGTGATCAATTACGGATTGTATTTTTAATGCATATAAGATGCAATTTTACATATTAATGACCCCCAGAAAAATAATTCATTTATTTCCACCACTTAGATTCACAATCTTAGTATATATAAACCAAAATTAAAGTTACAATCTACCAGTACATCTTCTGTATAAATCTTGATTATATCATATAACTATACATAATGTCACTGATACCTTCCATAAAATAATTAAAATAGATAGAGATGGTTAGTCTTTGGATCCTAACAATTTTAAAGCAATCACTTGTATTTCCAAATAATACCTAATTTTATGAGTAATGGAAATATACTCAACTATAAACAGCAGCTCATAAATAAATGCTACTACATAATATAATCATAAATATAAACATTTCATCAACGTTGATTAATGCAACTCCTTTCTAAAACATTATCCTATTATTTAAGCACTTCTATTCCTAAATAATACATCAAATATATAAAAACGATTCATTAAGAAGGATGGAATATTTACAATTTTGTAAAATAATATAGAAAAATGATATATTGTGAATTAGCAAAGAATATAGAAAAGAATACAAGTATCAAAAGTGCAAAACAATATCTTGGTATTGAGATAAATCTTATTTCTGAATATGAAGAAAAAATGGGTCTATTACTAAACTGAGATGACATCATATAATATATGGCAGAGTTGTATAAAGAATTATATTGCAATAAAGGACAAAAAAAACCAATGTACCCCTACAATTTTTAATAATTTTATTATAGATAGGGCAATTAAACATCGATTACAGATATATATATATATATAACATAAATTGATTGATCTTTGGTTTTTTATTAATCTAAAATAAAGAATAATAATAAATAATAATAATAATAATTATTATTATTATTATCTATGTTGTAATTATATTCAAATGTTTTTTTTTTTTTTTACTCGATAGTTCATAAGAAGTTTAAGTACTGGAAATGTCAGCAGCAGAATCAATCCTAGGGGTTTTCATTCCGGAGTCTGATGTTCTACCTTTGTGCTAAATGACTCAAAGCTATCTTCCAATTAATCTGCTTAATCTATTTGTTTTTTTTTTTTTTTGAAGTAATGTAATATTTCATGCACTCATTCAAACATTCCGTACTACAATTATCTATTCATCCTCCTCCCATCTATCCTTCAGATCTGATAACAAATTTACATTATTTTTTGCATGAAATATTTTTGCTAATCCCATTTTACAATATTTTAAAACTATTTTTTTATATTAAGCTTTATAACTATTTGTAACTAAAACCTTAACATGCATGAAATGGTTGACCATGAAAGAGATATGTAATATCTAATTCAATATTAAAAATTGGCAAAATAAATATATTGCTAGACTATTATAAACAGGTTAAAGCCTGTCTTAACAGTATTTACATATACTTCCTGTGCACTTAATAAATAATTATAACTCAACAAAAGTTTATATATTCCCAGTAAAAAGATCATAATATTAACTCGTAAATCGCAAGATTTTGCGAATGTCAATTTGTATAGGAAATAATGGACTTAAACAGAGGAGAGAACAACAGCTTCATGCTCCCAAATCAAGATGCTTCAGATTGGCCTATATAAGTGAAAAGTTGGGTTAAAAATAAGATGGCCGCTCTTGTGTCATGGTTTGAGAGATCCCTCTATCGGTAAAGTAAAACTATTACTTGACTATTATAAATTTCAAGGCACAAATACCGGGTATAGCCTGTCTTAAAAGTATTTACATATGCTTCCTATGCACTTAATAAATAATTATAACTTTATTTAGTTTGATGAATAATGGACTAAAAGACAAAAAATGTTTTTTTTCTTCAATCACATTTTTGGTTGTTGTATTTAACTCGAAATAAAAATATGGGCATCCTACCCATAAAATAATTAATGACTAAATTTTATCTGTAGTTGTCTTACATTTTTATTTGAACTTAAATATAGCAATCAAAATTATGGTCAAAAAAAATATTTTTTTTTAGTTTTTATTGTATTATTCACTGAACTAAATAAAAGCATATTTAAAAAAATATTTTTTCCATCTATTATTTAAAAGTATCTGGGAATTAAGTTAAATTATCACAACTTGTGCATTTATGTATATATATAAAATTGGTGAATAAGGAGAGAAAAAGAGCTATATTGTAGAATTAATATTGAACATTCATATAATCTGGCAAAGTCATCAATTCAGGAAGACTAGAAAAAAGAATACCAGATAAACAATATTGCAACTAATAGGTAACATTTGTATTTAGTCGGTATTAAAGCACTATCAATGAGACAGATTTCAGTAGTAAACCTTACACTAAAATAAAGATATCTACCTTTTTGCAATACTTATATTAAATGGCTACTATATTTTTAAATTCCTTTACATCATGAATTTCAGCATTGTGATTTTATGAATAGAATTCTACAATTACTTTCTCATGGAAGTGAGAATTCATATTGAATAAATGCTATAACAAGAAATAAACATGTTGCTTCCATTAATTAACAACTTTCTTTCTTTTTTTTATTGTCTTGTGTATGTGTATAATAAGTTACTTTTGTATTGTTTTTTTAATATGTTTATACTCGATGCTCATTAAAAACTTCACATGATCAATATTTCTTATGCTTTCTCATAACTGTTATTAAAACAGGCAAAACTTTCCATACAGTAGTGTCACTCAGTGGTATCCATTGATTACTCTGGCTTTCACTGAGTGACACTACTGTATGGAGAGTTTTGCCTGTTTTAGAAACTCATAACATTAAAGCTGCCAAATTGTAGATTAGATTAATGGTAATGTGCCTAATTGTAACTATTTATTTTTCATAATATTCAATAATTTAACTATACAAAATTAATTACAAATAAAAAAATAAAGAATTACAACACTCATTGAGTTCTGTGCAGTTTGTTTTATATAATATGACTCCATAAAACATTTAACCAGTAAGTGAAAATTTTATGTTATTATTTTTAAATCAATACTGGAAATGTTGACCAATATTACTTTAAGAATGAAAAAAGGACGCGATTTAAATAATTAAATAGCTAAAAATAAAATCTCTCTGTCTTCATTATGTAATATTTATATTAAAGTTTTCATTAAATTTAAAAGTTAACTTTGAATTAATCGAACAATATTTATTCACTTAAAATATAAAACAGATTTCAAGCATCAAAGATGTTGAAGAATTTAAAAAGAAAACAAGACAGCTTAATTTATTTTAAACATCTCATGCTAGTTTTACTAAACAGAAAACTGATTACTGCAAAAAATGTATATAAATATTTATTAATATACCACATATAAGCTTTTACATTTGTATTGGCAACAAACTGATACACTTTTTTTCTCTTTTTTAAACAATCTTAATATCAAAAATTATATATAGTATCTCTTTTTATATATTTTAATATATATATGTTGTGATGGATTGGTCTCATGGCACACAACATAAATGAAAATATTAAAAATGAACACAAACAAAACTTACATATATAAACAACTGTAAAGTTATAATTATTTATTAACCTTATAGGAAGTATATGTGAATAATTTAGGGACACGCTTAACATATATCAAATGCGCCTTGAATGTTTATAATAGACTAACAATATATTTATTTGCCAATAGAGTGACCTCTCAAATCTATATAAGTGGAAAGTTAGGTTAAAGATAAGATGGCTGCTCTTATTTTTATAAAAGTTGCTATCTTGTGTTGAGGTTTGAGAGGTCCCTCTAATCAGTAAATAAAGATATTGTTTGACTATTATAAACATTCAGGGTTCATATGATATATAGGTCAGGGGTCCCCAACTTTTTTGCACTTAAGAGCACATTCTATGATACTGGCCAGGTGGCGGGCACCATTTATTTTTTCAATGTAAATTTATAGTTGGATATTGTTAATAATACACATAATGTACAAAAAAATATTTATTTCAAAAATTAAATTTTAACAAATAATTAATGTTTATATTTTTGCGCTGTAAATGTATAGTATGCTTTACAATTTGATTACAATATAATACAATAAATTATAAGAAATTTTAAAAATTAAATTTGTATCAGATAAATATTTTTTTATCGTGTTCAGATAGCAGATAGCGGCGGGCAGATGTAAAATAGTCTGCAGGCGCCATAGTGCCCACGGGCATAGGGTTGGGGACCCCTGATATAGGTTAAAACCTGTCACTAAAGTATTTACATATATAATTATTTAAGATAAAATCTGAAATAACTGAATGATTGATTAAGTAATAATATTTTTTTGATATTGTTTAAGCATTATAAATAATTTAAAATTATATTGTTTAAAATGGTCTCAAATGCAAACATTTTTATACAGCTGTAGTTCTCATTTTGATAAAAAAATCTAAATTTTTAATATAACTTGAGAAAAGAATATTTTTGTCTAAAACAAGAATGTTTTTTTTCTTTATAGTACACATTAATAATATAATTAATTCCATAAACTGTTTTACTAACAGGATTAATAAAGAATTCCTTTATTAATTAAAATGAATTAGTTTTGATGAATGTAAATTAAAAAAAGGAATAATGACAATTTAATTATTAGCTTATTTTTATTAATCAAAAAAATAAAAAACCACTGAATTCTTTTGATTTTAAGTTTCACTTATTTACTATAAATAGAGAGTTCACATTGAGTTTCACTTATTTACTGTAAATAGAGAGTTCACATTGAGTTTCACTTATTTACTATAAATAGAGAGTTCACATTGACTGATATTATTGCAGTGTGAAGAAAGTTAGCTTCAAAATGCTGTATCTAGTGTCATGTGGTTCAAATTTGAGGTCTCAAAGAAATAAAGAGGAATGGATTCTCCCATGACTTCAAAGCAACTATATGGAAAGTACATATACTTTCCATGGCTGAAGTATGGGAATTATAAACTGAATTGAGGATTATTAGAATTTATCTTATACACAAGAAGGCACTCTACTAATCTCAAGACTCCAGTGTGAAATTTAATTCAGTCTGTTTTACATATCTGCATGGAAAACATATAAAGCACAGATAAAAGATATTGTCTAGTATATACACATTAATATTGTCCTATTGTTTCAAATGTTAATGCTGCTATTCTGTATACTGTTCAAAAGAAGTGTTCAAAGTGAAAATAAAAATTTAAAGTTTAATGTTTCTGAAGAAAAAAAAACATCACTATACTTTCTTAGAATTTTATTATGTTATTTAGAAAAGATATGTTTTAAAGGTAAGAAACACTGAATATATTTTGTTCTTAATAAGTGAAATTTCACATTTTGAATTAAATTAGTAATTTGGTTTAAATAAGCGTAAATTAGTATAATTAATTATTGGATTATTTTCTATAGTGTGATCTCAAATGTATGCCCTTTATAATCTATATGGTTGTAAACTGCAATTTAAATAATCTTATGTATGGAACCGAGCAGGGCAAATTTCCTGATGTCCACTCCATACGTTCTTGTCATTGCAGCTGTTATTATTATGTGATTATTCATATAGTATATGAACATGGATGGGCTGCTCACCAACACACATTAGCCAGCGTGGTGAGTTTATTGGCTTTTTACCTCTGAGTTTAAGAATATTTTTTCAATATATACAATCATAACAGACAAAAATAAATCAGGGCCCTTATTCCCAGGAGGCTGTAAAGTCACCAACCAAGGCAGCGGTTGGTGGCCGAAGGCGGAGGGTGCTAAGAATCCCCTGATTGCGAACTCAGGCTGCCATTTGATGACAACTTTTTATTTAGGTACTTACAACTACAGATCACTTTCAAGTGAAGGAAGATTGCAAGAGTTAGAAGAAGAACCATCTTATATTAAATGGGACATTATTGGACTTTGTGAAGTTAGAAGAAAAGGTGATGAAACAATGGATTTAAAAAGTGGACATATACTCTACTATAAAGGCACAAATATTGGAAATACAAGTGGAGTAGGATTCATTATAAATAATAAATGGAAGAATAACATTGTGGAGATTGATGGTGTATCAGACAGAGTGGCAAGATTAGTTTTACAACTTAATAGCAGATACCCAATGCAGATAATTCAGGTGTATGCCCCAACAAGTTCTCATAGTGATGAAGTTATAGAAGATTTTTAAATGGATGTAGAAAAGGGTTTTGATCAGAGTAAACAAGATCTTAAAATTTTTATGGGAGACTTTAATGCTAGAATTGGTAAACAAATGAAAGATGAAAGTGCTGTAGTTAGTTTTGGTTATAGTAATAGAAATAAGAGAGGACATAGACTTGTGGATTTGCAGAGAAAGAAAAACTTTATATTATGAATTCTTTTTTTGAGAAAAATGTTAAAAGGAAATGGACATGGAAGCATCCAAATGAAGGTACAGCAGAATTGGATTATATTTTGACTAACTGAAAATACATATTTCAAGATTGTAATGTTCTCAATAAATTTAACACAGAAAGTGATCACCGATTAGTAAGATGTAAGATACATGTTAATGCAAAACTAGAGAGACAAAAATTATTAAGAAAAACAATATTTACCATTGATATTCCCAATCTTCAGAAACATTCTAATGAATTTAAATTAGAACTTACAAATCGGTTTCCAGTATTAGTAGATTTTGAACATGATTCAGATTTGAATGACCTTAACAGGAAAATAAGCGATACACTTTTAAAAACTGCAAAATAGATAGCTGGTAGAAAAAAGCAGCAATTGAGCAATAAAATTTCTACTGAGACTAGAGAATTTATGAAGAAAAAAAGGAATATGAGGATATACAACAATGATGCATTAAAAAAGATTGAATATCTTGAATTTTGTAAAATGGTGCGGAAAAGAGTTGAAAATGATATAAGAAAGTATAATTGTGAACTAGCAAGGAAAGCTGTAGAAGAGAATAGAAGTCTAAAGAGTGTAAAACAACATTTTGGTATTGGTAGGAAATTTATATCTGCAATAAGAAAAAAAAGATGGCATTATTACTAAAAAGAGAGATGACATTATAAAATGTGTAGAAGACTTCTATCAAGAATTATATAGTAATAAAGAACAAGTGCATCCTATACATATTATATCTTCCAAATTGCCCAGAATTTTAAATGAAGAAGTGAGACATGAAATTAAAAGTATGAAGAAAGGAAAGGGCTCCAGGTAATGATGGAATTGTAATTGATATATTAAAAGAAGCAGGTGAAGAAATAAATTTTTTTTTAGCAAAGTTATGTCTAAATGATAAAGATGTACCAGATGATTGGAAGAATGCAGTATTAATATTAATATTTAAAAAAGGTGATAAAGAAGATATTAGAAATTACAGACCTATCAGTCTTTTATCAGTTTTATACAAAAATTTTACTAAGATAATTACAACTTGTCTACAGAAAACACTGGATTTCCACCAACCAAGAGAACAAGCTCAATTTAAAAGTGGTTTTAGTACAGTAGATCATATCCAGGTATTGAGAGAAATTATAGAAAGGACAAATGAATATGAGTTGCCATTATGCTTAGGATTTGTAGACTATGAAAAGGCATTCGATTCTATAAACATTTCTTCAGTGATTAAAGCATTGGATCATCAAGGTATAGATCCAGGATATTGTCATATTTTAAAAAATATTTATAAAAATGCAAGAGCGACAATTAGATTACATAATGATACTAGGAAAATCAACATTGAAAAGGGTGTAAGACAGGGTGACTCCATATCTCCAAAACTTTTTACAGTAGTGCTGCAAGAAGTATTTTGTGGATTAAAATGGGAAGCTAAAGGAGTAAAAGTAAATGGAGATTATTTAAGTCATTTAGATTTTGCAGATGATGTGGTTGTTTTTGCAAATAATGCTTTAGAGCTACAGGAAATGTTGCAGGAGTTATCAGATGAAAGTAGGACTAAAGATAAATGCTAAAAAGACTAAAGTAATGTTTAATTGATTTGCTCAAAATATGAAAATAAAGATTGATTATGAAGAATTACAAGAAGTTAACAGTTACAAATACCTTGGTCAGATTATTAATACAGATGGAAATATAATGGATGAAATTAATCATAGAATTAAACTTGGTTGAGTGCTTTTGGTAGAAATAATTTGATACTAAAAGGAAATATGCCTATGTGTTTGAAAAGGAAGGTTTTTAATAAATGTGTTTTGCCAGTCCTTACTTATGGATCTGAGACTGGACACTTAATAGAAGAGCAATACAGAGACTTCAGACCACTCAAAGAAGTATGGAGAGATGCATGTTGGGAGTAACAAGAAGCGATCGAAAACGCAATGTATGGTTAAAAGAACAAACAGGTGTTACTGACTTCATTGAAAAAATTAAAAGACTAAAGTGAAGTTTGGCTGGACATATTGTTAGAAGACATGATAACAGATGTACAATTGAAATTTTAAACTGGATTCCAAGAGATTGTAAAAGACCCAGAAAGAGACCACATGTGAGATGGATGAATGAAATAAGAAAGTGTGCAGGGGTGATGTGGAGAAAATAAGCTAAAGATAGGAAAAGATGGATTGAACTTGGAGAGACCTTCATCCTGCAGTGGATTGATAATGGTTGATGATGATGATGATGTATATAATATGTTTACAAATCAGTGGAAATATTTTACAGATCTTTCACATTATTACATCTAATTAATAAATTTATTGTTTGCTATTTTGTTATTCCAGTGAAGTTATTTAAAGTTATAATAGATCATGTGTATTTTATCTTGTTCATAATCACCAGAGTCCTTGCAATCCCAAACCTAGATCAACTAATGGTGTTTGGGATATACATATAAAGGCTGGACATTTGCACAATTCTTTTTAGAATTATTTAGATGTTGTAAAAGTAATGAAGGTCACCTTTAAAATCAATTCACTTTATACTTATAATAACTAATTTATTGGCAGCCACTACATTCTGTGTAGCAGATGGTCCTGAGCATGGATGATGATCAGCATTGACATGATTCTAGAATATTTATATATATTTAATTTTATAGTTATTTTAACACTATATTCATGTATTCAAAAAGGAATATTGATAATTGCTTTTTTATAACATCATACCTCAAGTTTGCCCTTAGCTAGGTAATGATTAGCCTATAATTTTATAGTATTTCTGTTTTAAATCCAATCAGAAAGGATGATTATTGTTGATTAATGATAATTGCTGATATTGCCTTTTTTTATAACTTACAAGTTGCTTATTGAATTACTTCTGATTTTTATATTTTGCTTATTTATCTATCCAAATACTAAATCATTCCACATGGGTAAGAAATTCAGCACTGTCCTCTGTAAAATAATATATAAATATATTAGAGTCCATATTTCAAAATTGCCAGCCTCAAAATAATATCACTATGAAACTGTAGGTTATTAGATTTTAAAACAGGCATAAGAAGTGGTGGTCATGTGATGTTTATTGGCTATCAGATTTTAAACATTAAAATACAAACAGCAAGCTTGAAATTTAAATAAGCAACAATCTTAATTTTTTTTACTAAACAGACATGTTTATTACTATTATATAAAGACAAACTAAACATTAGTAATTATTATTTTCATATATATATACTGTAACAATACAAATGGATAGTTTTATTTATAAATGCCCCAAGCCTTTGGATATACCAAATTTATAACAATATAAATCGGTAGCAGAAATTAAGAGAGCTATACAAATTGAACAAGCCAAATCTATAATGGAATAAATTCAAGCAATAATTTTATTTAGACCCCATAAATAAAATAATCCAAAAATCTATACTAGAATAAAGTTAAAATCTATTAATATTATTTATGGACACCAAAATTGGATTACACAAAATAAAAATAATGCATTTGAAAATTTATATTAATTAAGAGTTGGGATTAATTCATGAAATAACCCTTTTATTACTATATAATAAAATTTCTAATAGTATTAAAGGATGAATAAAATTATTTAAGATTGATGATTTTGTGTAAAGTTTGTATCAATAATTTATCCACTATGTTTGAATAATACCAATTAATGTTTATGAAAGCATTAGAATTATCTTTGATAATTACAGAATTGCAATAAAGTAATAAAACTATATTATTTTAATTAAATTTTAATTGTTTATAATTGCATAGAGACTTTAGATGACTGTTGCCATATCACGTATCTACTAATGCAAATAAACTACTGATTCAAATTTACTATAAAATATTCTACTTGTTTTAACTCTACTGCTATGTGAAGATATTGCACATTGTGACTATAAAGAAAATAGTTAACTATTTATATTTAATAAAACAATATATATATGCAAAAGAAAATGCTAATCTGTTTTAGTTTGCTTACTGATTATTTACGTTATAAATAAGATAATCAATTTATTATTATTATTTTACAAACAACTTTTTACTTCCTTCAAATAATAATCATTTCTTTACTTTATGTATTCTTCAATTATTATCATCTAAAAATGAACAAAAATAAATCATTAAGCAAAATCTACTATTTAGAGTTGCTAAAATTTCCTTTTTGGTTATTTACTTATCGATCTATCCACTTCCGCACATATATACATTAAATGACTTCAAAAACAATAATAATAAAAATACAAATAATAATTATATAAATAAAGCATATAACCTGTTTTGATTAAATCATGGGAAGATACTGATACATAAAAGTTCATCAAATCTTAAGTTTCTTTATTAAGTTCATGCAAAAAAAATCCAAGAAATGATATTTTTTTTTAAAAAAGGGTTAATAATTCCAAGAATTTATTTTCTTTTTAGAAATATTCAAAGTTTATTAAAATGAATTCTTAGTAGTTTATAATAATATTCACATTTTATAATAGGCATTTTTATTCTTTTTTAAAAAATGGATCAAATCAATATTTTAAGAAATCCAAAATCATTATCCATTTGGTTATAATCCTTGGCAAATTATTTATTGGCACCCAATAGATGTATATATGTTAATTTGTATAACAAAATCCTACAGGCATTTTATAATTCTTATTTCAGAATGCTCATAAAACAAATTCCATTGCTTAGTTATTTTGGGTCACATGTCAAAAAAAGAACCAAATTGCCCTTTAGAACAAATGTTAATTTTCTACTTAGCTTTCCATTGTTTGATTTACATCAAACATTAAAAAAACAAAAACATTATATCTTAAAAATGTATTTACTGCCAAATACAGTACATCAATTAAAGTGATAGAAATACATTTAAGGGTCTTAAGTTAAGTCAAAGACTTTTTATATATTTTTCTTACTGATAACCTATTATTATAAAGTGCCAAAAACTTTGAAATTATTCAAACAGAAGTCAATATCCAATAATGTGCTATTTCTTAAATATTATAAATCTGTGCACACTCTCCCACCGGTAAGAATTTAAAAAACTTAAGTGAATCACTTAAGTTTAGTGTACATTCTACCAATTCTTACAGACCAGGTATGTATGCTCTAAACTTAAATGATTCACTCAAGTTTTTTAAATTCTTACAGATGGGAGAGTGCACGGAGATTTATAATATTTAAGAAATACTTCCGTTTGAATAATTTCAAAGTTTGCAGTGCTTTATAATAATAGGTTTACATTTATAAGTCATGTTTGTTTAATTGTAGGTAGTTAAAAATGAGACACTGTCTTCCTTTTGCGATTTAAATAGCTTTGTACAATTGAATATTTGATTATAACATCAGTCTTAACTTAAAAAAGTTCCAATTTTATTACAAATGATGCTTTACTCCATCTTTTCTAAAAATTAAGTAAGCTTATCAATTAGAAGTTAAATATTAATAGGTATGCCTTTATAGATATATGGAGCTCAAAGCATGTCCTAATAATGTTTAACATACTAATAAAAAAATAGACATAAATTTAAAATACATTATTAATTTTTTAAAATGTAAATTCCTAAATTTTGAAGATCACAGAAACAACCATTAAAACATAGTGCTTCTGTAAATTTTTAAAATAAAAATAAAAGAAGTAAAATGTATATAAAATCAGGATCAATGAAAAAAATACTCCAATGGGATTGAAATGCTTCTGATGTCACTTAAAATATGAGTACAAATTACAAAAAATTGCATTGAAAACATTATTTTCCAGATATAGCAAATGAAAAAATAAATCATGTTCATTCTTCAAGGTGAAGAAATTGCAACTGAGCTGAGAGATATAAATTCTTTTCTTGAATATTGTGACATATAACAGGCACATAAGATCAAGGTCATGACTAACTGTGTACTTGTATGTGTTTAATGTTAACTCATTATTTTCACCTGTAAGCTTGTTTGTATCATGTGTTTTATAAAGGTATGTGGTATTTGATAGTAAATTATAATTGAGAAATACTGTAAACTCTGAAATCAGTGAGGATATATTTATGTCTTGAACTTAAAAATATTGTTCCTGATGATAGTTATAAATTTTTTGCACAGCCACATATTAGTGATTCTGGTCAATTGTTGTTAAAGATAATTTTTAGCAATATCTATGTTTCTATTATTAAAAAAAACATTTATATAAGCTAATGGGCTTGGATTAAAAACATTAAGGTGTTTTCAATTTAAGACTCATAGTTTTGTAGTTAAGTGGAGATAAAAGGTGGCTGCTAGAGAATTGCATTAGATCCTAAGATCTAGGTGCAGTGCTCTCAGATCCAAAGCTCCTCACTGATGAAAGTCACAAGCCAGAAACTAATCTGGGGATATTGTATGAGAAGGCACTAGATGGGAATTTTATGCACAAGTCTTCTGGCATTCATTGATTACTCTAGCTTGCTGTGTGTGGCAATATGTATAGTGAGTTTTGCCTGTTTTAAAACGAACATTTTACTTTTATATTTTTTTGTTTAATATAAAAAATCACATATTTTATTGTATAAATACAATAAATGCAAATTTACGTTGTTTTTTTTTTTGTTTTTTTTTTCGTATGTCGGCACTTACTAGTAGTGAAAGTACAGTATTTGTAAATTAAATGCAACTAAGTTGCCAACTTTTTTCCACTGCGATCTCTGCAGGGTTTCACAACAAATAAATAAATAAAAACTAACTCTGAAAAATGTGCGCAAATGAATATTTTCTTATATTAAGTCAAAAGACAGTGTAATAATTTAATAATATTATTGCACTTATTATTTTTAAAAAGTATAAAATATGCATATAAATATTACTCTTTAATAATAAATTCTTTTATTTTAATATATTGGCATTTATCTATCTAATATTATACATTGTTCAGTTAACTTCACTTAAAACTGTTTATTTAAGTGCTTCCAGTTTTTAAAATGTATCTAAGCCCAAATTAAACATTATTGATTCAAAATATGGCAAATGTTATGTTTAAAGATAATTACTTTTTATGTAATAGTATTAAATAACCTTGTGTAATCGTGTTTTATTTTGTAAAAACTGGACATTCTCAAGTTTGTGTGTGATTAAGAAAACATATCAAACCACATTACAGAATCAATATTCTATTGCATAATTTGTAAATAAATGAATAATAAGAAATGCACAGATATAATAAATATAAAAAAATATTGCACCAATTGTTCTAAATTGCTAAAGATCTTACCTTTGTTAAAACAGTCTTTGGTGTGCTTAATAGTAATTGGTTTGTTTTTAACACATGATATGCGATGAAGCTCGCAATGATTAGGGTAATATTCACCATCAGATCCACAAACAGGCTTTTTATGAGGTTTGCATAACTTAACACACACACATTCTGCTTTTCCTTCTTTTGTGAGATGACATTCTTTACCACGGCCACAATAAGTGAAATCACAGGCATCTATTAAATATATATATATATAAGAACAAACATAAGAATCTGTACACAACATTAATAAAATAAACACAAGTACATATGCATAAATTTGATATTAATTTATAGAAAAACATTTTAATACATTCAAATAAAGTATTGTAAGACTTTGGATATCAGGAAATAGATCAGGACATATATTTTTAATAATCTTTTATTTAATAAAATAATGATGACTAGAACTCAGAGCCTCTATTTGCAATACCTGGCTAAGTGATGACTAACGTAAGTTTCACCTAATGAATAAATGTAGATCATACAATATTACATTTAGACACCAAGTCATCATAATTGTTTCATTACAAAATGTAATTGTCAGTTGATATATAACTTCATTTTCTTTTAATGCAATCTTTTCTCCAATCCATCATATCATTGTTTTATTTCATACACATGCATGAAAACACTTACTTATAAAATGATCAAGGTTTCTTTGCTAAATTTAATCTTCAATACTATATTAACGCAGATATGCTAAACAATGAACCCAAATTTTAATTAAAAAATAACTTATTTGACTTATAAGTTACTTAGTATCAACACATGCCTATATTTAATATGGGATAAATATAACTGCTACATTTTTCTACAACAATAACTATAAGGAATGATCATTTTTAGGTCTGAATTCTGACTTAATAAAACTAAGATTTCTACAGAGATGGCTTGTTTTGAGTCCAATCTCTAATTTATTAAAACAAAATAGGAATGAATCTCCCCATACAGATACAGAAATATTTAAACTATTTGACAATGAACAAACATCTACATATATATTATAATAGCAGTTCTCAACCCGTGGGTTGTAACCCCTTTGAAGATCGAACAACCCTTTCACAGGGATCATCTAAAATCATTGAAAAAATACATTTTTGATTCATAACAGTAGCAAAATTAAAGGTTGGGGGTCATCACAACATAAGGAATGGTATTAAAGGGCCGCGGCATTACCATGGTTGAGAGCGACTGTACTATAAACTCACCTATACAAAATATAATTCTCAGCAAACAATTGTAAGGCAAATGAACTCAATGGGCTCAATTAAATCATTAACATAAAGCTATTAATAATTATTTACTCTAATTAGTTAATGCTTCAATGATTTATGTGTGTATTTATTACATTTAAAATGAATATTACATCTTCCCTTATTATTATTATTTTTTTTTAACTGGCAAGTTCTACAAAATAACATTTGGTTAACATGTATTAAAAGAAAAGTTCTTTACGAAATATTAACATAAAGTACATATATAATACAGCGCAAATCTTTTTTAAAAATTTTTTATCTGCATTAAAATGCAATTAGCTTTAGTTAAATTTTTTTTTTTTTAGTTTTGCTTCCTATTTTCATAAGATAAGACGAATAGTATACTAGTACTTAATAAAAACTTAAAATAGTTACCATAAAGTATATATAGTTCTTTTTAAACATAGAATTTAAAAACAAGATAATAATTTGTTTTCTTCTGAAGACATTAAACAGTTTGTATGTGGCTATACTATACTTTAATAATCTTCACATGATCACTATCTTTCATACTTGCTCATAACTGTTGTTATAATAGGCAAAACTCTCTCCATACAGTAGTGCCACTCTAAGCTAGACAGAGTAATCAATGGATGCCAAGGCTCCTCACTGATGAAGGCCATAAGCCAGAAACTAGTTTGGGGATATTGGATGAATAGGCACTACATAGGGATTTTATGCACAAGCCTTCTGACATCCATTGATTACTCTGTCTTGCTTAGAGTGGCACTACTGTATAGAGAGAGTTTTGCCTATTATAACTTTAATAATCTCATGTGATAATATGTTGGACTATTTCTGTCATCTATCAGTAAATGTGGAATGTATAGAAAATTTTGATTTTATTTAAACATTTCAAATACAAACAACTTGTTAGTAATAACACACAAATAGACATCACAGGTTAATAATTACACAAAGTTTCACATAGTTAGGTACAATTATAGTAATTTTATTTGCATATCAGCAATGTAACTCCAATTTAATTCACAATGGAATCAGAATGAGAACAAAAAATGCATTCTTAGATGTTCTTGTGACAAGACTCCCTCAGAGTGAAGTAAAAACAACAGTGTAAAGGAAACCAACACACCCTGGCAGGTACTTAGCATTCACATCCAGTCACACCAAAAGCACTAAACATGGAGTTATACTATCACTATGGATCAAAGCAAAGGAAGTTTGTTCTGAAACCAGTGATTTGGAAAATGGAAAAGATTCATATAGAACAAACTCTCATGAAGAATGATTATTCATCAGCTGTCATCAAAGAAACCTTTAAAAGACAATAAAAAGAGATACCAAAAGTAAAAAAAAATATTTGGTACTGTGGTGTATCCATACATACCAGGAATAGAAGACAAATTAAAGAAAATCTGCAGTCAATATAACACTAAAACAGGTTTCCAAAACTATACCACATTTTGAGAAATTCTTACTTCTACCAAGCCCAAACTGGAACTGCTGAAGAACAAGAATTGCCTTTATGAAATACCACGTAAATGTGGAAAGATATGTATTGATGAAACCTGTTGCCCTATAACTAATGGTTAAAAAACAAAAAAAAACATGTGTCTACAGTAGCAGACCATGTATGTTCTAATAACCATAAGTTTAATTGGAAAAATACAAAAATATTGAATAGAAAGGAAAAGGTACAAAGAAGAAAATTCAAGGAAGCTGCTTATATGGCAATGGCAAATAATCCTATAAGTCAACCCAGTGTGGCAATGCACAATATATGGAAGTCTTTAATTAACCTTGCTCTTAGAAAACCTACTCTTGAAAAAAAAAAGATCTCAGGAGAATTTTAATCAACCCTCATATATATAAAATTTCTACTATCTGTTGCTTTTGACAGGATAGCTAAGTTGGTTAGAGAATTTGCTTAAATTCAATATTTGAGAATCTAAAGGTGTGAGTTTGATTCCTATGAAAATACTATTACTTGTCATGCCAGTGACATTTAAAGAAGAGTGGAGAATAATACTACTAAAAATGTTGTGTAATTACTAACTTATGTTGTCTATTTGTGTATTATTACTAATAAGTTGTTTGTATTTGAAAAGTTTAAATAAAGTTTAAAATTTTCTATACATTCAACATTTACTGATAGATGATGAAAACAGTCCAACATATCACATCCAATATACAATCATCACATATCTTCAAGAAAATTTAACAATTTCAGTTTTGAAATAAGCATTGCTTCTTTATTTTAATCTGATTTACTGAAAATAGGATGGAAAATATTTTCAAATCTCTACATTAGATTAGCAGATGGTGGTTTTTCTTCCTTTTACTCACTAAACATAATGAGATCCAATGTTGTTTAAATAAAGTGAGAATCCATAATGAATGCATTAAGAAAAATTGGTTTTGTATACATTTTACTTCTGTCTTGAATAGCCTATTCCAGTTTGTTTTTTTAAATTGATTAATTTGCATAACACTTTAATTGCCTTAATTTTATTTTTAATCTCTTATCTAGTTGCATTATTTGCAATATATTTTTTGACAAGATAGTTTTAAATATTTTTTAAAAAATCTCTCACCCATGTGGAAAACCACTTGACTGACACTGAAATGAATAATATATTATTCATTTCAAATTATGAAACATGAAACAAAAAGAAAACAACAAAAAATGATTGTACATTTATTAACTTTCTCATGTTCATCAGGCATATTGTAACTTTCCTACCCAATTATTAGTCATTAATATAAGATAGTTAATCTGTAGTTTGATAGTGGCCATTATCTGTATCTCTTTTTTTTGTGATGACTGGAAAGTAGGTCTATCTATATCTTATCAAAGGCTTTCTTTTCATTAATAATATGCATAATATGTATGTCCAGATGTATGACAAAACTCTGATTAGGTTTGTTAAAATTTGCAGTACAAATGCTTGTATGATGAAATTCATATTGATTCTTTTCATCTGGATATGGCATTTCCTGGTCTATAGTACCTAGAAGATCTGTCATCCTTTCAATAGTCAACCTGATTTTAACAAACATTATATATTGAATATTAGCTGACAAATTGTCTTATAAACAAATCATATGGCTTTCTGACAGGGAAAAATCTGTGTGCTCTCAATTTTGCCACTTGTCTTAAAATAAGCTTACTCCACAGTGCTTGACCTGTAATGTCCTTGAAATACCTGCTATAGCACATAATCTTCATGTTCCTAATTTTAAATATATAATTTTTTTAATTTTTTTAAAAAAATATTTCACCTGTGTGAGAATCCACATGGTGATACTGAAATGAATAATACACTATTCAATTTAGTATATCAATTATTTATGTACTAATTGTTTTTCATTTATAGATTTGTTATTTTTATTCATAACTTTTTTTTATACCGATATGTGATAAATTTATTTATATGGGGAAAAAATCCCGTATGTTTTAAATGATCTATTATTTAAATACAATCATAAAATTTAAAGACATATGATGATATAATTTTCAAGAGGCACTGGGAAACTATTTTTCAAGAGTTTAATATATAATGAATCATAATGTAAATTCATTTTGATTAGTATTGTTATCATTATTTTAATTCAAAACCCACAAAATAGTAAGTTTATTGCAGATGTTCTATATGTATGGAAAAAGGGGGAGAGCAGTAAGAGAAAACAATATTGTTTTTTACCAAGAAAAACTTTTGATAATGTTGCAAGTGTGTGTTTTGAACGTTAGTACATATACACTCACACACACATGTAAGTTGAGAGAGAGACCCAGAAAAAAATAATCATAATGGCTTTAAAAAACTCCCAATTAATTCACATGTAAATACGGTTTTTAAAAGAACATCTTAAAAATACTATGGAGTTGATAGATTTACAAATATGTTTTAAAAATGCCAAGCATGTCAAAACCTTTTAAAATCTGTGCTTAAATGAATTTTATAAAAGTATTAATGAATCACATTTGTTATATTAAGCTATAATTTGCAATAATAACTTTTGATTCTGTTGAAAACCTAATACTAGCTTTTTAAAAAACAAAGATTTTTACAAAATCCACAAAGCCGGCCATCACTTGAAACATATAAGAAGCAAAAGGCTAATTATGTATAATCAAAGGGTCATAAAATATTCAAGCATTGGAAAATATGAGATTGATGCGTGATTCAGAACTCATTGATATTCAGTCCTTCATTTCATCACTGCATTAAAACAATGCAGAGAAGATAATTCTGTAAAATCAATTCATGTTTGTTTAAAAAATCTAAAATCCCCCTAAACAAAAATACAGTTCTAAAAAAAGAGTTGTCAGTACAAGTTAAAAAAAATATCAAATTTGTATTTAATAATAAAAACAGTAATAACCAAATAAATTCAATTAATCTCCAAAATCTAATAGAAGTTTTAGTCCATGAATATATGATAAAATTTAAAATAATACAGTAAAACAATAGAAAGTAAAATGCCAAATCATCCTGGAATAAGAGTTAGCATAAGACACCAAGAAAAACTAATCTGTACTAATATAATGACATCCCTTTACCCGGATTACTACAGCCATTTATACAGAAATCATCATAGCAATCATCAACATTTTGAATTTTCTATTTTTATTTACAACCAGTTATTTATATTTGCTACAATAATTTAAAAAAAAAATAACCACCATTTTTCTAAAAATGGCAGTCATTTTGTAAGATTGATGATATCATATGACAGTGATATCATTAAAGCTACATCATCCAAAAATAATATAATGATACAGTAGAGAATTCACTCATTATACAATATATAATATTATGTTTTAATTACACAATTAAAATATCAATAATATACTAACAATCCTGGCAAGTCAATTATTGCTTTCATTTATGGAATATCCAAAGCAAACATAGATTTTAATTGTTAATGATTACAAAAGCAAAACATACATCAGTTTCATTCAATATAATATATAGTAAAAAACAAAACTGAATCATACACTGTAACAAAATGTAATGATAATAAATTTTATAATGCACATATTAGCTAAAATATATGCACTAAATCACTTTTGGATTAAAATTCTTATGAAAATTATTTGCCTACAGTGAAAAATATAATCAGCATAATTATATAAATAGTCATCTATTATTATAAAGCACTGAAAACTTTAAAATTATTCAAATGGAAGTCACTCTCTGATAATGTGTTATTTCTTAAATATTATAAATCTCTGTGCACTCTCCTACTGGTAACAATTTAAAAAACTTAAGTGAATCACTTAAGTTTAGAGTGTACATTCTATATACACCAACTTTTACAGACCATGCTTAAATCAGGGTTTGAGTCTATTGTGTGCCTGATGTTATAATCAAATATTCACTTGTACAAATCTATTTAACCCATTGCAGAAGAAAAACAGCGTCTCATTTTTAACTACCTATGATTAGTCAAACATGACTTATAAATGTAAACCTATTATTATAAAGTGCTGAAAATTTTGAAATTATTCATAATTATCATTATGTATAAGTAATGTTTGTCTAATCATAGGTGGTTAAAAAGGAGACACTGTCTTTCTCCTGCAGATTGATTAAATAGATTTGTACAATTGAATATTTGATTATAACATCAGGCACACAACAGACTCAATCCCTGATTTAAGCTAGTCTATAAGAGTTGGTGTATATAGAATGTACACTCTAAACTTAAGTTATTCCCTTAAGTTTTTTAAACTCTTACGGTACTGAAGAGTGCACTGAGATTTATAATATTTAAGAAATAGCACATTAGCTGAGATTGACTTCCATTTGAATAATAAATAGTCACCATAACTTTAAAATATTTTGTGAAAAAACAAAAGAAAAAATTAATTCTATGCATTATGTGATTAACAATCAAATTTATATGCTCAAAGGTTATTAAATATAAGTTTAAAATATCATTGATTTGCTCAATTTTAAATCAAAAATCTTGTAATTTGCTTTTAACCTATTCAAGATAAGGCTACTTTTATCATAACTATGCTGTATCTAAAAAATAAAAATAAAAAGATTTAAGCAATAACCTGTACACAACATTTCTTTATCTAACTTTCATTTTATTTAGACATATTTGCTAATTATTGCTTTAAATAAAGTAATATTGCTACAAAAAAAAAAATCTGTTTTAAAACGAACATTTTTTTCCCCTGACATATTTCATTTTAATTTACCAAATTGTGATTCAGAAAATATTCTCTAGTTAAGTTAGAACAAAATGATGGGCTGTCAATTAAATATATATATATATTTTAAAAACCTACTGAGGTGTTTTTACACCCATAAGTTAATATCATTTTTGTTTTAAAGTAATAATAGGCTTAAAATAATCATTCATAAACTAGCATTTTTTTTAATCTCAAGCTCTACTTTTTTAATTAGTTTTATATAAAGTAATCCTCTTACAATATGGTATTCTATAACATGGTTTTATATATCATTTATAACATAGTTTCACTCCAACATGATCAGAAATTTGTGAAACCCTTGTATAACACCGCATTTCTATTATTTAATGTATGTATTGTACCAGTAAATCTTATATATCTGTAAGGAGAGCACAGAAATATTATCTCCTGGATATTATTTCAATGATACTTTATTCCATAATCTTTAATTACACCAATTTCCATAGTAATTCCTTATTCAGGGTCAAATCCATTCATTCATTCCCTTTATGAAAGTTATTTTCCAACAAACAGATATTCCATGCTATTAAAATACTTTTTACAAGACTTCATAAATATATTTTTTGTTCAATATGTTTTAAATAATAATGCACAAATCTACGAATTAGAATAGAAAATATATTCAAATTATATTTAAATAAAGTTGACATATGTCAAGCGTTGGTGGCCTAGCGGTTAGCACAGCTGCCTTCCAAGCAACTGGCCCAGGTTCGTTTCCCGGTCAACGCTTTGACATAAGTGAGAAAAAAAATAAAGTTGACATTCCTTCCTATTCATCTATTTTACATATGATAATCAATACTATATTAAAATAATGTTTTCTTTTGTGTATGAATAATTTAATATTGTTTATTCATATCAAAATATAAATAGACATACCGATATATCTTAACAATAGTTTAATGTCCTATTTGTTGATATTTAAAAATTATTTTGAAACTGTATGCAGTAAATAACAAAATTTTAGTAAATACAGTAAATTTATCAATATATATTTGATTTTACTATTGCTATCACATAAAACTATTTACATACTTTTATGAATATATCACTAGCATAATATATATGTCAATACTTTTACTGTATTGTTTTTATCTAAGAATAACCTTAAAGATTTTGCCACAAGATAAATTTTTAGAGCTGAAACTAAGCTAATGGATTTTTCCTTTTTTTGCGTAGATAACATTACCAGGTTTAAACTCAAATCCCACTACTACTGTATGTATTTAGAAATCTAAATTACATATCATAGTCACATAACATATATGTTTACATTCATACAAAGATAAAATACGATTGGGGCAATATCCGACTTTTATCATCACACCGTTGAATACATATAATTGGTGAATACCCGAAGTTTGTTTTATCAAGACTCTCTCTCTCTTTAAGTTAAGTGTACATGATTGAATATTTTGTGTTATAAATGTTTAGTTCATGAAACATAGAAAATATTATTTAAGATAATCTATTACTCGTGGTTTTAGAAAGAATTTATCTTTTTTATTTTTAAGACTAATTTTTGAAAAATTAAATTCCAAAACAAACTATGTCTGATAAAAATAAAAATAAAAAATATTTAAGAGAAAATTTACTTCTGTGAATGTAAAGTACAAATTTTGGATCGTCTTATAAAAAGTGAAACAGTATTACACATTGTAAAAAAAGTTAAATTTATATAAATCAAGTTTTGAACAATTAAGAAAAATGAAAAGAAAATTAGAAGTGTTATAGCTATAGAATCTTAGATATCTGTAAAATATGCAGCTCTAATTGATAAAATGGAAAAGGCTGTCGATACTTTGAAAAAAATTTCATTGGAAGGCAATATCTTTAAACACAAAGCTTTTAAAATTTACAAAGATCTTAAAGAAAATGGAGAATCTTCTGTCAGCCCAGATTATGTGGCAAGTAATGGTTGGTTTGAAAAATTGAAAAAATGCTTTGCAATTCCTAGTATAACAATTCAAGGCAAATCTGTAATGGCTGATTATGAAGCTGCCATGACATACCCCCCCCCTCCAAAAAAAACACAATTCAAAAAATTGTAAAAGAGCAAGGATACACACAACACATCAAATTGTTATTGCTAATACAACTGGGCTTTGGTGAGAAAAAAATGCCTAATAGAACCTTATATTGGTCAAGAAAAAACTGCATCTGAATATAAGGTATCTAAAAAACATGTAACACTACTTTTGTATAGTATTGCATAAAGAAACTTAATGACAAAACCCTTCCTTGTCCATAGACCTTCAAATCCCTATGGACTTATGGGCATAAATAAAATGACCATACTTTGTATATTGGAAAGAAATTCAAAATTTGGAGTAACTGAATATTTATTTAGAGAATGACATTTAAAGTGTTTTGTGCCAGAGGTTGAAAATTATTTAAAAAAGAAGAATTTGGACTTCAAGATGCTATTATTATTAAATAATGTTCTGTGTCACCATAAGATTTAAGTCATTCCAATATCCAAATAGTGTTTCTACCATCAAGAGCTTCATTGCTCCAGCCATTGGATCAAGGTATTATTTGTACTTTCAAAACTTAATACACCAGAAGATCATTAAAATAAATTTTAAACAGAAATAAACTTAGCTCAATTAGTGTAATGGAAAGCAATTTTCAATTAAGTACAGTATCAAAATCATATACTTATTATTGAAAAAATTAAAAAAACATCAATATTAAATGCACATTGGAAGAAGATTTGGCCATTGCTAGTTAAAATTAAAAAATGACCTTGAATTGGAAAAAAATGAAGTTTGTAACATATTAGTACATGCTAAATTGATTAGAAGTGATGTTTTTGAGAACATGGCTATTTAGAGCTCTCATGATTTATTGATGAAAGAAGAAATTGACAAAGTCAATTTTCTAAAAATGTCAATAGAAGTTGTAAATCAGATCAAATCTGAGGAAACAGCAGTGATGAAGATTGTGAAGTTAACAAATTATCATTAAAAAAAATATGGAAAAACCTAAGCTTAACTAAAAATCTACAATCATTTTTCTTGAGTGCTGACCCATCTGCTGAAAAAAGCCAAAAATTCACAAGGAAGCTGCAAAATTGTCTATCTCCATATCAGGAAATCTACAATGTAAGGACCAGCAAATAAAACAAAATCACAAATTTTTTTAAAGAGGGCAAAAGATGAAAATGATAAAGAGGATTCAATGAATGAAAATAATGTCAATCCAGTCAAAAAAACATTTAAGTTTGTTTGAACAGAGGAGTGATGAGGAAAAAAATTATTAAATTAAGGTTATTAAAATGAAAATAAATTTGTTTCTTTTCATTTTGTGTTATACATTAATATTTTAATAAAAATAAAGATTCTTGTATGGATTTAAAAATATACATATATTTGGAACCTAACCCTTCTTTTTTGTACTAGGTCTCACATAGCATGGCATTTCTAGGAATTTATCTGCCATGTTATAGAAGATTTACCTGCATTTTAAATTTAAGGGAACACACTTTTTCTCCTTAGAAACATACAAAATGCTTATTTTTTATGCAGATTTTCGAATAACTAGGCATTTTGGAGAATCACATGAGTTCACTATTCAGGGTTAAACCTGTATTAACAAATAATGGTTTGCAATAATAAATCTTGATAAATAAAGATTTCTTAATGAGATAAATAAATAAGTACATGTAAATAATCCATTCCATATACAATTGTTATAAATATCATTCTGAATGAATCATTTATAAATGAAGATTGAGATATAAAAAAAATTCAAACACATCAATGTTAGATGATATACAGTATATAAAATTTTAAGTGCATAAAATTTTTCTATTTTTTGCTTCAATATTTTTTTCTCTTTGGGCTATTATGTTTGATGGTTGTGCAAAAAAAGCTGATTAGTACCCTTTTTTTTTTATTTTTATAAAAGTAGCCTTGAGAAAAATATAAATTTGGAGATTGCAAAAATCACCTTAAAAGATTTAAACTATGATCCCCCACCCCATTTTTTTTTCATTTTCTTTCCTTTTTTTATTTTATTTTATACTAAATAAAATTTTTACTCGCATAAAAGATCTTATCTTTTAATTTGTTAAAAACAGAAAACACACTGGAGTCTGTGTTGTACCTCAACATCTAGGCCCACTTTTTTAACTTATAAAATGAACAAAGTATTTAAACTGGTTAACATTCTTCTTTCTCATTGGCTGATAAAAAACTTGAGATTTTTGAACATTAATTAATAAATACGAAAAGTCATTAAATGTTGCAATATAAACATTAAGAACATTCTGTCAACGACCTTCTGAACTGGCAAAAGTAGCACAATCATCAGCATATTGCAAATCGACAATCCCCCAAAAAATATTGTTTTGACTTTTAATTGGTTCAAATTAAAAATTCCACAACCAATCCTGTAATATATCTTGATCCATGTTTGATTAAGCTACCTATTAACAAATTTCTAAAGTTCATTATCATAAAAATTGAAAAGAATGTTGGAGTCAGTGCAAATCCTTGCTTAACACCAGTTTTCCTTTCAAGTGCCTCAGATTTTTTTCCTCATTCCATCTTGTAGAAATTGAACAATATGATACATTTTAGTGGATTACAACTAATTTTCAAATAATGTCATAGACCTTTCCTATTGACCGAAACAAATACCTTGACCAAATCAACAAAAGTAATATATAAATGGCTCACTGGTCCAACACTTTTCTTGCATTTGTTTGGCAATAAAATCACTGTTGCTATTTGCTTCTAGGTTTTCTAAAAGCCACACCTCTGGTAACCATTCATCTATAACTGAGACAATATAGTCAACAAAATTGTTGACAGTACCTTTGTTGTAATGGATAATAATGTTATTTCTAAATTAATTATTGCATTCTTATCTATTTCCTTTGTTTTTAAAAATTGGAACAATAAAGCCATTCTTAATATCAGGTAGCACAATTTCAGGAATCAATATATTCTAAAAAGAATTTAAATATGTCTTCCAGATATTTTATCAGGACTTGCAAGCTTCCTTTTTTTAAGATTACAAAGAGCTATTTTTGACAGCACTAAGCTGGATATCTTAATCCACATCTAAATGAGTAGATAATATGAATATTAAAAGTTGCAAGCTCAATTCTTGTATCATTATTCAAAAGATGATCAAAATGTTACTGGATTTAATAAGATTGTGACACCATTTCACAGGACATTATACTGGTTTCAATGCATAAAAAAATCTAGAATGACTGCAATGAGTGGATGCCTATTTTCTTTGAACTTTTAGTTTTAAGCTTCCTTGTTACATGTTAAACTCCAGTCACAATTCCTCTTTTTCATGATTCCAAGAATAGATTTGCTTGTATTTATAACAGACTTCTTAAAAGAATTCAATACTTAAGAACATAACAGTCTGAAAATCCAAATTAGTAATCATCATGTTGAATAGCTATTGAAATTTAGAACAGATCATTCTTTTAAAAAAAGGAACATCAATTTTATTGCGAATGTAATTCAAATGATATTGGATTTTTTAATTCAACTACTATCTTGAAACATGCAACTTTATGACCTCTTCCAAAATTTGCATTTGTAAGTGCTAATGCAATTTGATCTCTTGTATTCTGATTTCTAACTATAACGTGATCTATTAAATGGTATTCTTTTGAGCATGAAAGGATCCATGATTCATTAGAATGACTTTTTCTGTTTATTAAACAAAGTATTTGTGAGAGGCAACTCATGTGTTATGCAAAAATTCTATAATAAACTATTTAAATTAAGAACACAAATAAAAATTAGTTTCAATAGCTTTTGGTCAAAGTCTGTGACCTCTACTAAATGATGCGTTAAAGTCTCTAAGAATAAAAATTTGACCCTTTAATGGTGTTACTGTAATAATGCTATTCAACAAGGAATGAAAAGCTTTCCATCTCTGAATTCTCTGACTATAAGGTTTGAGTACAGGCAATAATAAAATGAGCCTTAATACGATAGTACAAGATTAGTTTTAATATTTGCCTTTCACTGATACAACAGAGATATCCAAAAATGGAATATATTAAACTAGACTTTAAGGCATAATAAATAAATATCTAAAAAAAATAAACAAGATATCTGACAGATTATGGACATCGCTATGTAAATCTTTAATAATTCATTATACATCTTCAAACTTTTTACTATATATTGTACCCTCACCGACCAATCCAGTAAAATATAAAATAATAATGCTCTGGCTTAACTCTGATCTTAATATAATAAGAAATAAGTATTAACAATATCTTAAGATAATTTCTGTCATTAGACTAGCTCAAAATTTATTAATTAATAATATATGGTTCGATTAAATAAATAAATAATATACTTATAATAATCATGAGACATTTGGGGAAAGGTATAGTTGCTGGACTACATTGAGAATATTTCCCTAGGATCAGAATCTCAATGGCATAAGAACACTATCACCCCCTTTATTCAAATAATAATGTAAATTTATAACTTCCTTTCGACTTTAAAATATTACAAATAATCTAATATATTATACTAGATAATTTATAATCTCTGTTATTTAAAATATAATCATCTCAGGTTCTATAAATAAATCATTAACTAATTTATAAAATTCTGTAGCCAAGTATGATGAGGGATTTTACATCATCCTCAACCACACCTTAACAATAATAATAATAACAATAACATATAATATTCCTACACTCAATTAATAATTTGTACTACACTTACTATTTAATAATCTGGTCAAAAATAATAATAATAAAGATAATGATAATAATAATCCAATCCTCTTATTTATCATGTGAAATATTTAAAAGTATAATATAATCTGAAATATGTGGCCATAGGAAATATATTTAATCTTATGGCAGCAATTTAAATAATAAATTATGACCAAAATAATATTATAATAATGTGATATTTCAGCATCATATTCAGAATACTAATTATCATTTAAATAAACCATTTTTATTTACGATGTGCAAAATATGTTATATGTTCCATTTTGAGTCTTGTGGAAGTGAATAGATCAATAATAACACTGACAAAAGTGTTTCTAAAACAACTTTAACAAATTTATTTAGATTTGACAACAAAATTTAATACAAGAAATATACAGTTAAATATTATTAAACTAACATGTATTATACTAAAAAAAAAAAATTGAAAGAAAATTATATACAAAATTATGCATAAAAATAAGTAGATTACATATTTCTAAATAGAAAAATTACAAAGTATAAGCCTTCAATCTGACCCTCATGTACAGGACATAATCTATTTAATACATATACAAGGGATGGGCAGATATCTCTACTATGTAATAACTGATATACAGGCTTACTATATACCTGTATCAATATATGTAATATATAGGGTATATAAGCACAGACTTTCACACAACCCACCGCTCATCACTCTATCTCATATCACTGATACACCCAAATACATATATGTTGAAAAGATAATATATTTCTTGCTAAACCAGCAATCATCAGTTGGTCCAGATTATTATATCCACACATATATGCAATAAGCAGGGCCGGCGCTGGGTACTAGGCGCCCGCATGCAAATTTGATTTTGGCGCCCCTGTCAATACGTATGTTTACTAAGGTGACCCGACCGTGTCCCGTGGCGTTTTAAAAAAGTCATGATTTTTAGAAAGAATGCACGATGTAATGCTATTTTTGATATCAAAAATAGCATAAAATTGATTGTTAAATTATATATTATTTCATACAAACGGTTTGTATGAAATAATATATAATTTAACACGGCAAATTTAGATGTTAGAAAAATTTGCAGAAATTTTAAAAATAATGTGTTTGTTAAAAATAGACAGAGTGATTCAAATATATATATATAATAAATTTAAAAAAAAATAATGTTCGAGATTAAAATGTTTAAAATAATTTTCAAATCTAATAAATAAATAAATACGGACTCTAATTTATATATTTACATCATGTATCTTAATACTTAAGATTATATATCGCTAATTTAGATGTCCAACACAAATTACTTCTTGCGCCAAAATACAAAACTCTATACGCGGAGGGGAAGAAGTTGTTTAACTTGTTTACCTAAAAAAGACAGCTAATAAATTGGAAATATTCAGCCATTGACATTAAAAATGGTCAGGTTTTAAAATAACTCAAGTGTCCAGTTTTTTACGCTTGATTGAACATTTTAGTTTTACCATTGGCAAGATTTTCTTTTGTTATCATATATTTTTCTAATTAACACAGGTGGCCTGCCAGGCCTGATTTGCGATTTCAATAGAAAATTTCCTGGGATTATAATTATTGTTTACAAGTTCTTACTAAGATTTTAAAATTTGCGATAAACATCATAAGCAAACGTATGTAATTAATTTGCAAACCTAATTAGTATGCAGAAAAAATAGACTTTTGACAACGATTAAAATATATAAAATAAAAAGTAAACTGAAAATTATATTAAGTTTACTGGAATTATACCTATAATATATATTACATACACGTTCGAATATTTATATCAAATTATTATTTAAATAAAAAATTAGAAAATGTTTTATTTTGCAATATTATAATCGTTTCTTACGATTTCAAAATTATGTACATGATCTAATATATATATACGCATATACATACATAAGTTCTAATTTATAATACTTTTAGTGTGTGTTTATTTATATATTTGCTAGCAGAAAGTTACTTATAGTTTACTATAAGCAGTACTATATATATATAAACATTACAATATGAAATTTGTAATATAATAAACTTTATGTTTAGTTTATTGTTCATGATAAATAATAGATTTGATTGTTTTATATTTTTAATATTAAGCAGAGCTTGTGTGCAGGCCTGCTTGTGTGTGTCATTTAATAAGATATAATATGACTTCATATGATTTTCAATAATCTACTCTCAATAATTTTTGTAAATAAACATTTGAGAATAATATTCTTCAAATGTGAGTATTTTTGTTAGTAGAGTTTTAATTTCTCAGGGATGGCGCCTTCTTTTTCAGATGCTAATCTCTCAGTGATGGCGCCTCCTTCTGCCAGCGCCCGCATGCCTAGCATGCGTTGCATGCCCGCTTCCGCCGGCCCTGGCAATAAGTACTCAGAGTTATTCACCTTTCTCTTTCCCATGTGTAATATCTTTATATATATTAAACAACTTCCATACTGCCCCATTCTTTTTAAATTCATATAAATAAAGATACAATAAAAGACAAAGGACCCCAAGATGCATTTCGTGCTGAACCAGCACTCATCAGGTGGCCCAGGTCAACAAATAATACGTGAACCTAAATAAACATAATAGTCAATTACTATTTAGAATGTGAGCATGCACGTTAATACAATTAAAATATAAAATCATACTATTTTAAAATATTATTTGCATAGATATATAATTATTTCAATAGGTATGTAAAAATACAGAATATATAAGTATATTGTTTAAATTATGATTTTAAAATGTATTTTTAATTTGCAGATTTATTTTATTGTTATTAATTTTTAAAGTGTTTATTTATACAAAGTCAAGAAGTATTTTATTTTATAAACGCTACAGCATTTCAGACATTTTTTATCAAGCAAAATTTAACTCTTTATAACAGAGACAATACTAACAGATTATATTTGAGTGAAACTATAAAACTATATCTAAGACAATTACCTAAGTATTTCGTCATTAGGAAAAAGTTATAAAAAGCCTCTAATCTTAGACTGAGACTCTCTCATAATCTGCCTTTTAACAAGCAAAGTCAATACCTTATATATATATATAACATTAAAAGTTGAATATTACTATAAAAATGTAAGACTGGACAAAGAAAAACATTTGTTCCAAAAGATTTTTGTCTTTTGAGAGATCTATTAATATAATATCTTGATTAAAATCATTTCTATGTACAATGCTTTTCTAATGTCACAGGAATATAGGAATTTTAAGGTGTATCCTTTAATTATTTTAGTGTCAATAGACATTGACTGTGCTTATTAAAAGGCAGATTACGACAAAGTCTCAGTCTAAGATTAGGGGCTTTTTATAACTTTTTTATAATGACGAAATACTTAACAGTAATTTTAAATGTTATTTAAAATTTTATAGTATGTTTGTTTGTTGCCATTATTTATATATAATGGAAAATCAATACATTTTAAATAAAAAAAAACCAGAAACAAATCGCAGTATCTTCTGGATAAATAACAAATTAATACAATATATGCAATCGTACTATTGGTATTTAATTCATAATCAAATATCCTAATGAAAAATAATTATACTAATTTATTCATTTATATTTTATTATTTATTTATTAATTATATTTCTTATATCAATAATTTTTATTTTATTTTTAATAATTAAAATTGAATTATGTGATTATTCATAGTTTATTGATAACATTATATTTTAATAACAACTAATAGAATCTATATATTTTATTTTTATATTAAATATTTAACTAACCAAAATATCAAATAAACATTTATATATGTTAATAACCCATGGTATTATTTTAATATTTGATTACAATAGATAAATAATTATTAAAAGTTAAGCTAAAATCCTATTAACACTAATTGGTTAAGTTGTATTTATATATTGGATTATTTCCATCATCTAAAATGAGTATTGAACGTCTTTAGAAAAATTTAACTTTATTTAAACATTCCAAATACATTCAACTGTTATTAATAGCATATAGGTTAGTATATGCACAAGGTTTCGAGAAGTATTATTTCTCACCACTTCAGATGTTGCTGGTCTGACCAGTGACAGTACTAGCATGGGACTCGAACCTGGACTCTTAGATTCTTGAGTATTGAATTTTAAGATTATGATCTAACCAACTGAGTTATCCTGCTAGTACTGTCACTGGTCAGACCAGCGGCATCTGAAGAGGGGAGAATAATACCTCTCGAAATGTGTATATACTAACCTGTATGCTATTAATGGCTGCAGAAAGGAGTTTGCTATTAACTGAAAGGAGACCCTTTGATTCCTCTTGGAGGCCTTAAAGGAACCGAGCAGGGCAAATTCCTAATGTCCACTCCATACGTTCTTGTCGTTGCAGCTGTTATTACTATGTGATTATTCATATAGTATACGAACATGGATGGGCTACTCACCAACATGCATTAGCCAGCGTGGTAAGTTTATTGGCTTTTTACCTCTGAGTTTAAGATCAAGAAACACCATGGTCTTTCTTCTCAGTGCCTGATAAGGCAGAATGAATGTTTGGGTAAATGATAAATATTTTTCCAATACATATATATAATTATGACAGACAAAAATAAAGCATGGCCCTTATTCCCAGGAGGCTGTAAAGTCACCAACCAAGGCAGCGGTTGGTGGCCGAAGGTGGAGAGTGCTAAGAATCCCCTGATTGCGGACCCAGGCTGCCATTTGATGACGACTTTTTATTTAGGTACTTATAAGTGCAGATCACTTTCAAGTAAAGGAAGATTGCAAGAATTAGAAGAACTGTCTTATATTAAATGGGATATTATTGGACTTTGTGAAGTTAAAAGAAAAGGAGAAGAAACAACTGATTTAAAAAGTGGACATATACTCTATTATAAAGGCACAAATATTGGAAATACAAGTGGAGTAGGATTCATTATAAATAAAAAGTGGAAGAACAATATTGTGGAGATTGATGGTGTATCGGACAGAGTTGCAAGATTAGTTATACAACTTAATAGCAGATACCAAATGCAGATAATTCAGGTTTATGCCCCAACAAGTTCTCATAGCGATGAAGTAGTAGAAGATTTTTATATGGATGTACAAAAGGCTTTTGATCAGAGTAAACAACATTTTAAAATTGTTATGGGAGACTTTAATGCTAGAATTGGTAGACAAATGAAAGATGAAATTGCTGTAGGTAATTTTGGTTATGGTAATAGAAATGAGAGAGGACATAGACTTGTGGAGTTTGCAGAAAAAGAAAAACTTTATATTATGAATTCATTTTTTTGAGAAAAATGTTAAAAGGAAATGGACATGGAAGCATCCAAATGAAGGTACAGCAGAATTGGATTATATTTTGACTAACAGAAAATACATATTTCAAGATTATAATGTTCTTAATAAATTTAACACAGGAAGTGATCATCGATTAGTAAGGTGTAAGTTACGTGTTCATGTAAAACTAGAAAGACAAAAATTATTAAGAAAAACAATATTTACAGTTGATATTCCTAATCTTCAGAAACATTCTAATGAATTTAAATTAGAACTTACAAATAGGTTTCAAGTGTTAGGAGATTTTGAACATGATACAGATTTGAATGAAATTAATATGAAAATAACTGATACACTTTTAAAAACTGCAACAAACATAGCTGGTAGAAAAAAGCAGCAATTGACTAATAAAATTTCTACTGAGACTAGAGAATTTATGAAGAAAAGAAGGAATATGAAGATATACAAAAATGATGTATTAAAAAGAATTGAATATCTCGAATTTTGTAAAATGGTACGGAAAAGAGTTGAAAATGATATAAGAAAGTATAACTGTGAAATAGCAAGGAAAGCTGTAGAAGAAAATAAAAGTCTCAAAAATGTTAAACAACATTTTGGTATTGGTAGGAAATTTATATCTGCAATAAGAAAAAAAGATGGAATTATTACTAAAAAGAGAGATGACATCATGAAATTGGTAGAAGATTTTTATCAAGAATTATATAGTAATAAAGAACAAGTACCTCCTATATCTATTACATCTTCCGAATTGCCCAGAATTTTAAATGAAGAAGTGAGACATGCAATTAAGTGTATGAAGAAAGGAAAGGCTCCAGGAAATGATGGAATTATAATTGATATATTAAAAGAAGCAGGTGAAGAAACAGAAACAATTTTAGCAAAGTTATATACCAAATGTCTAAATGATAAAGATGTACCGGAATATTGGAAGAATGCAGTAATAATATTAATATTTAAAAAAGGTTATAAAGAAGATATTAGAAATTACAGACCTATCAGCCTTTTATCAGTTTTATATAAAAATTTTACAAAGATAATTACAACTCATATACAGAGAACTTTGGATTTCCACCAACCAAGAGAACAAGCTGGATTTAAAAGTGGTTTTAGTACAATAGATCCTATCCAGGTATTGAGAGAAGTCATAGAAAGGACAAATGAATATGAGTTGTCATTATGTTTTGGATTTGTAGATTATGAAAAGGCATTCGATTCTATACACATTTCTTCAGTGATTAAAGCATTGGATCATCAAGGTATAGATCCAGGATATTGTCATATTTTAAAGAATATTTATAAAAATGCAACAGCAACAATTAGATTACATAATGATACTGGAAAAATCAACATTGAGAAAGGTGTAAGACAAGGTGACTCCATATCTCCAAAACTCTTTACAGCAGTGCTGCAAGAAGTATTTTGTGGATTAAAATGGGAAACTAAAGGAGTGAAAGTAAATGGAGAGTATTTAAGTCATTTAGATTTCGCAGATGATGTAGTTGTTTTTGCAAATAATGCTTCAGAGCTGCAGGAAATGTTGCAGGAATTAGCAGATGAAAGTAGAAAAGTAGGACTAAAGATAAATGTTAAAAAGACTAAAGTAATGTTTAATCGATTTGCTCAAAATATGAAAATAAAGATTGATTATGAAGAATTAGAAGAAGTTAACAGTTACAAATACCTTGGTCAGATTATTAATACAGATGGAAACATAATGGAGGAAATTAATCATAGAATTAAACTTGGTTGGAGTGCTTTTGGTAGAAATAACTTGATGCTAAAAGGAAATATGCCTATGTGTTTGAAAAGGATGGTTTTTAACAAATGTGTTTTACCAGTTCTTACTTATGGATCTGAGACTTGGACACTTAATAGAAGAGCAATACAGAGACTTCAGACCACTCAAAGGAGTATGGAGAGATGTATGTTGGGAGTAACAAGAAGAGATCGAAAACGCAATGTATGGGTAAGACAACAAACAGGTGTTACTGACCTTATTGAAAAAATTAAAAGATTGAAATGGAGTTGGGCTGGACATATTGCTAGAAGAGATGATAATAGATGGACAATTGAAATTTTAAACTGGATTCCAAGAGATTGTAAAAGACCCAGAAAGAGACCACATGTGAGATGGATGGATGAAATAAGAAAATGTGCAGGCGTGTTGTGGAGAAGAGAAGCTAAAGATCAGAGAAGAAGGATTAAACTTGGAGAGACCTTCATCCTGCAGTGGATTGATAATGGTTGATGATGATGATGATGATATTAATAACAATTGATTGTATTTGGAGTATTTAAATAAATTTAAACTTTTCTAAAGACACTCAATACTCATATTAGATGATGGAAATAATCCAATATATAAATATAACTAAAACACCATCAACACAATCTTTCAGGAAAACACTAATTGGTTAAGTACATATATTTATCTTCATTTAAACTGATATAAAATAGTGTTCAATATTATTTGTAGTTTAATAATTTATGTTTATTTAATCATTAGTTCATAGATACTTTGTGCTAATACAATTTGATATTTCAACTAGGTTTTAAAAAAATTATTTATTGCGTTCTATATAAATCTTTATACCATTATAAAAAATTGATACCTGAAAGTGTTAAACCATTTATTTATTAATGGGTAATCATTTTAATATCATTATACCATATATATATATATAAATCACTTTTTCGATTAAACCTTGTATTATTTTGTTTAAATTAATGAATTTTGATGAAATATCATTCATCAGTGTCAAGGTTAAGGTCTTAATGAAGAACTATTATATTGAGCATGAAGTAAAGAATAATCCTTCTTATATGTATTTAATGCTTGATTCATCAGAATATGTGGAATTTAAATAAAATAAAGCAAGGTTTCTTCCAAACAATACTTTATTTACATCATATAATTGTGAATATATATATATTTATAGCAAGTCTAACAAATTTGCAGCTACAGCACATATGGTAATTTCATTTTCAAATAAATTACCTAATGCATATGATTGGTCAATGAACTATTTTTCAGGCAGGGTGAGTAGCATTTTGGTTTAATATAAAAGAAAATATAGTAGCTATTTTATTTCATCTATAGGATTACAATTTGCATTTATAATTCTATATAATGATTGGTAATAAATAATCCCTTTAAAATGACATTAAGTGGTTCCATAATTGTTCTCTCTTTAGACAAGTCATCAAAATGCTTATTGATAGATTTTTAGGTTTGTTGATAATTTTTTTTTTATAATTATGTTAAGTGTTCAAAATGTCTAAAATTGTGAATATTATTTAAACATACTTCTGATAAATGAAGTCAAAACTGTTAATGAAGCACACATCATCAATATCAAATTTGAAATCAGTTCTCATTGTCACATAACTTGTTATCCTCTTCATATGTATCTATAATATCATCTTTTCAACCAATCTTTAGGTTTTCCTAATGAATATGATGCAATCAGCACATTAAAAATGACATTTCTTTCATCAAACCTGAAACTATTCTTCTCTCTATCCAATTTGACATTCTTCATTACATATTCAGTATACAGATTATACTAAAGATTAAAATAAAATTTAACAGCCCATTTACAGCCTTCCAAAAGAAATAATTACAATAAAACTGTTAAATGTTAATGAGTGTGAGAGTTTAGCTCTAATTAAGATTACCTAGATAACCATTTACTAAATATATTAGACACTGAGTCTATAAGATCTTTATACACACAGTTTGTACTAGTAAAAATGGGCAGGTTCTCTTAACAAGCAACTCCATCTCTAAATTAATGCATGTTATGCTGTGATATATCTTAGCTAGTCATTAAAAAGTTTGATGGCACAAGCCTGTCTGAATGAATTACAACATAAAATATGACAGTTTCATGCCTTTCTTTCATCACAAAATTTTGCAAACTATTTGAAAAGATTCTTGAGACATATACAGCAGTTTTGTCCAATTTAAAACAAAATAATGCATTGTTCCATCATCCATTAAAATATGAAAGACATTGTCATATTTCATGTCATAACCCATGCTCTAGACATACTAATATCTTAAATTTTTTGTAGTGAATAGATATACTATCTTTATATAACAGATGAATTGATTAAGAGGTGATGTGACAGGTATATTGGAGAGAGAACCGGATACTAATCTTTTTATCATTTGGACATATTGTGTTTATTATATTGAGAAACTATCACATTCTATCCCTACACATTTAGTTCAGTATAAACATAATGTGCTATAAATTTCTGAATTATAAACTATACATTTTTAGTTCACCACTACTAATTTAACCTGTCTAATATAGATCTCATACAACCAGGGTGCACAAATCAAATTAATTACATGTACAAACATCCACATGTGGTTTTATTTCAAGCCTGATAAATAAACAGACATAAAGAAATAATCATTAGTTATCTTTTCTGATTTTCCTCTTGATAGCAATCTTCATAAGATTGGGAAAACTTGCCATTAATAAGTGTATTTTTATAAAGCCTGAATCACACGACCTTTTTGTGCCACTTTACATAGAAAGAATGTTTTAAAAGGATCCTTATAGAGATAGTTTCCTACAGCATATCTCAAATTAATCTTAATTTCCCAATGTAAGTGGCATGCAGTAAAAAAAGAAAACAAAATGATTACGTTTGATTTATCTCTTATCCTATAATTTTTAATATCTTCAGATTCATGGTATTTTTTCTCTTGCAGGCCTTACCAGGCAAAAGACTTCTATGTTTAATTCTCTTAACCTGACTTCATCACATTTGAGCAGTATTTATATAGATATAACTTTCTACTTTAGCTTTCATCATAATTGGTCTTTAATTCTTTTTCGTTAACATATTTTGTATAAATTTTATCTTTTGTTCATCACTTTCCCCTTCCCCATAATGACTTCATTTCAAATAATCATTCATAGAGAAGAAGTCAACATTTTTATGTTTACTATTCATGGATTCAGTATCTATGCTATATTCATTCATATTACATTAATATTTAACTCGATTTTCTTGGCCTCTTGGGTTTCAAATTTGTCATCATTACCACAGTTTATGCAAACATTTCCCCCCATCTCAATGGCCAGTTTCATCACTATCCTTAACTAATACAATTTGATAATGATCTGCAACTTTATCAGTCTCATCCATTTTAAGATTATCTTATACTTTATTTATACAACTTCTCAATCTTCTTTCCCTACTCAACTTTATTCAGTTGGAGTTTATGGGCTATTACACTAATATTATTTTCTACCTTTATCAAGTGATCTGTTAATGTATTTATTTCTTCAATCAATTGCTCTATATGCTTTTTATTTTCTTTCATTTAATTCTCAATTTGACTTCTTACTTTTTTATTTTGGGGTTTATGATATTCATTTAGTTTTTAAGATTTTCATTTTGTTTTTCCATCTGACCTTTTGGTTCTTCAAACATTTTTTTCATATTTTCTTTAAACGTGTTCATAATCATATTCATTAACTTCCTATTAGAAGTCTCAGTTTCACTTTTTAAGTCGGCATTTTTGTCTTGGGCTCTGATAATCATATTATTAATTTCTAAAATAAAAAAAAAAATAAAGTTATCTAATAAACAATTTCTATAGTAACAAAAAAATATTTAAACCTACTATTTCTTACTTTTCTTTATTTTGAATTAGAATGCTCACCATTCTTTCCACTCTGTAGACTTTATTATTGCCCTTATTTATCTTATTTTTATTATTACATTATTACCTTGTTATATGTTTGTTTAATTATTCTGTTTATATTATCCCCGTTTACTCGCATCTACAGATTTATTTATTGATTTCTCTCCCCCAATTTTTTCATCAGATCAATTATTATTTATTTGTCACTTTATACATTCCATTAACTAATTTATTTATATTTTAATAGTAGACATAAGACAGATATGTATAAAAAATTAAATAATATTAAAAAAATCCTAAAATCAATCTAGGTTCAATCCCTACTTGTACTGGAATTGAAATTCTGGACAGGCCCAAATGTAACAGAATTTTATCAGGTAGACATTTGTTATTACATCTTATTGTACTAGAGAATGATATTTTGTGCATCAATAACCAGTGGGTGATTGTGTGCAAGGTGGAATTTAAAATGTAATCTTATTTGATTAAAAATGACCAGATTGAAGCCTACATCAAGCTAAAGTCTTAATACAAACGCAGTCATATTTGCTGACATATTATTCTAATAGTTAGATTAAAATATATTCTATTCTTAAATATTAAAATAAATTACTTGACTATCAGATGAGAAAGTAATGAGAAATGATTCTTAATTATTTATTTACATCAACAAAAAGTATTAACAATTTAATTTCTCTTATATTTGCATATGTATAAAATCAATAAAATGAAATATATATGGACAAAAAAGTATTTAGGATGGATCTGAGAAATTTTTTCCCCAACTTGACTAAGCTCACAGTCCAAAGTTTATAAGAATAATTAGCTAATCTTATAAAATTTTAAAATAAATATTTTCCATTCTTTCATATTACAAAATGAACTAACCACATATAAGAAGTTATTAGGAAAATGAGTCTTTTGAAAACCTGCAAGCAAGATTATTAGTTATTTAACAGAGTCATTTAAAATAAGTTTACTAACTTTTTCTTTGCTTGTCTGTCTGTTGAACTCAACTTATGCAAAGTGATTTTTTTCTCATTTGTTTAAAATATTGAATTCCAATTTAACATTAAGATCTTGGATCATTATTTACACATTATTATAGCTTTATGTATAAATGGTAAAAATTGTAGATTTTTCTCATAACAATGGTTTTCTTTTATTTGTGTTTAGCAATGGAGCAAACCAGATAAATATTTAATATCTGTGCATGTTTGTCTTTTTGGTATATTCCTCTTGTAATGCATGGTTTATTTCTTCCTTGATTTCTTTTATTTCAGTAAGTATTGTGTTTTAATACAATCATCTAACTAAATCTGTCAATGGTAGATATAATTAAGCATTTACTTTCAGTATTTAAGCATCATGCAATGCCACAAACACAACATCTTTGGAAAGGTGAGATCAACACCCAAATGAACTTCTGTCCAACCATCATAAATAAATATCAATCCAGAAAATTAAAAATCATCCCTCACATTGTGAGAAAAATGAATTGGTAAGCTTCACAAAGTTCTGATTGCCTAGATTTTTTTTTTTTTTTTTGCACTAATCAGTCATAGCTGTTTGTGAACTTACCAATTAATATGGCTCATGAATTAACAATTGTTAGAATGATTTTTAATCAATGGGATTCATATTCATTTACAATGGATGGGTAGACGTACAGTTGGATGCTGACCTCATCTTTGCAAGGGTGTAATTTTTGATGGTATGTGTGATGCCCAAATGTTGAAAGTAAACATCTAATTTTCCATACTATTATCAGATTTATTTGCATCAGTGTATCAAAACACAATATTTATTTTTGACTCTATAATTGTGCTTTGTGCGCATGTAATAATTAATAATCTTAATTAATCATCTGAGTTTTTTTGGGAAGTCTAAGTTCCCATAATCATAGCTTATTACCAATTGACAAATGCTTATAATAATGACTTATGTAAATTTATGAAAATTGACTATAGCATCCATTTTTTGGAAATGCAGAATAGTTGTGGGGTAACTTGATACATAGGCAGGCTTCTTTGACCTTGAGTTTAGCATCATTTCTTTCACTGCAAATCATCTTGGCAGTTGTTGGTTGGAAGGTATGGCCAGCAGTCCTTTTGTGCTCATCAAATATTGAGCCCTCTTCTGTCTTACTTTTGGTTCTGTTGTATAGATATCTGTGATGTGCCACTCTAGTGGTGATATTAGTCTTAGTTTTTCCATAGTAGGTAGCATGGCAGTTATTATGGGGGCATATAATTATTTTAATAAATAAAAAAAGTCAAAGAAGAAGTAATCCATAACTTAAAAAGGAATGCACCAAAAAAGAAGAACATGCACACATATTGAGCATTTATCTAAGTAAGATTAAAAAAAAATTGTTTGAAAAATCTGCTTTTTACCATTTATACATGAAGTCATAGCAATACTTTAAAAAATGACTAGAAAAGACATTCAATGTCTTAAATGTGGAAGTAAAATGGTTGCACACTTGTTAAGCTCAACAAACAAATGATTTCACGTGATGCCTAAAATATCAAAAGTAATTTAGTTTGCAGAAGATTCATTTTCTTTTTAAATCAATTTTAATAGATTGATATTTTTTTTATTATATGATTAAGTTCACTTTTTGATATAAAATTTTTTGAATAAAAACCATTTGTTTTAAATTTTATAAGATTTGCTAATTATTATTGTTAACCTTGGGTCAGTGAAATCTGTCACTTTGTTGGGGGCAAAATTAAGATGTTTAATAAATGAGTTTAGCTATTATATGCTTGACTGATTTCTTAAGTTTATTCTAAATAGTTTTTTGTTGTGTAAATATCATTTTATTGATTATGTACATAATGAAATATAAGAACAACTTGTTTTATATTTCATTTTTCTTGTTGTAAATAAATTAATTAAAAACATTTTTTCATCAATTTTTAAAGTGACAGACCAAGATTTTATGTATATTTAAGGGTAGAATATATTTTGATCTAGTAATTATGATAAGACTAATTTAAACATTTAACTATTAAAATAAGAGATATAAGATAAATGATGCTTAGCAAATATGACTGTTTTTACATGATGTAAGTTTCAGTTTGGTCATCACCCACAGCTATGACCAAAGTAAATTAAGTTTTGGATTATAGTTACCCCACCTTATATCTAGTTAGCTGCTGGTCGTTGATGAGAAAATTGTCATTCCCCTAGAGTAATATGACATATTCAGAAAAATTATTTTTTGATGCTTCTCTATAATTTATTTTTTATTTATATTTTTCCAAATTCTTCATTTTATATAATTGTTAATCTTTTGATCTTTTTAAATTTACATCGAAAAATATAGGATAATGGATATATATTAGGAATATCTGTCTAAACAGTTGATAAAGAATAAACTGATAATAGATGATATACATAATTTGCACACAATCAAAAATAATATTTAATTAATGAAATATTTCTAGTATTTGATAAATTCCAAGTTACTTTCCCAATTCAAATCTGGAGATGCAAATCGCTTGCAAGATATGTTCTACAGTTATTTGCTAGAGAAACAAATTTAAAAGTTGCAAATGAAAAACTGATAAGATAGAATATTTTAAATTAATACATCATATTCTGTTTCTGAATGAAATAAAGTTGCATTTTATTACTTTTATGGAAAACTGTGTTTTTCTGACTTCAAGCATTCCCATTCTTTCATTAAAAGCATCTTGACATGGAAAATTCAAAACTATTTTCTTTCCAGTTTATTACAGATTATTCAATGTGCCTCAAAGCATTAATCTGTTTAAATAATTTTAAATCAGCCCTATAATTTAAAGTTTATTTTTATGCGCCATTTCTTTCACACTTCTTGCATGTTTAATCAATATATGTCATTGCCCTCACTCTTTGCCTTTTTTTTTCATATGTCAAATGCATTGACCAGTAAGCGAACCCAGGCCAGCTGCTTGGAAGGCAGTTATGCTAACCACTAGGCCACCTACGCTTGACACCCTTTGCCTTTTTTCTTGAGTAGATCAACATATAGCCAGATTTTTCCAAATATCGGTAATTATTTCATCAAGCCAATGATAATAGAGGATGCTTGGTTTATTTCAATATATTAAATATGTGTCGGGGGGGGGGGAGTACAAATCAATACAACTTTAAAATTTATAAAAAAATTCTACTTAGAGAATAAATTTCATTTCACCATTAATATATATGTTCTAAATGCCATACTAAAATATTTTTTCTTACTCAAACCATCAGCTATTCTTAAAAAAAAGCTTTAAGACAAATTACTGGTGAAATTATGCTCTTATTTTATATTATGATGGAAGTTTTCATAAGATTATAAAAAAAGTTTTTCAACTCCCATTGATATGTTACTTGTCCTGGATTATTTGTGCCCATGGTACAGCTCTGCCACCTACATTCTCAAACTTTTTGAGCATTTGATTTTTTTAACCTAAGATGTTTTGAATTTTACCATTAAATATTCACTATTAAATTCTTCAATTAATTTCATGAAGGAAAATCACAATGACATAATAAAGAAGATTTTTAAAAGTAAATAATGATTTTCTTCATATTTTTACTCTCTCAAAAAATTTAATTTTACAGCCCATTCAGAACAATTTATAACAACAATTTATTCAATTTAAATGGTAAGAATACAAATTATATGACCATAATTTTATAAATACTAAAATATTGTACTCTCTCTTTTTTTTTCATTTCTAAATTTAAGTTCTGCCAATATAGCAGTTTTCTTCAGTTTTATACAGTTTTTTAATTTTTACATACTTTCCCTTCAGGCAAAATTAATATAAAAGACTGTCAGACAGTCAAAACTGTAGAAAAAAGGGTGTGGGGGGGGTATATTTTATTTAAAACCATCTAAAAAGTGAGATTATATAATAATAAAAAAATATCCTAGTAATTCACTGAGAAAGGCAGTAGCATAAACAGGTTTGGAGTTGGGGATATTCTGCAAAGCTTGTTAAGAGCTTAGGTTTTTCAGGCATCTCAAGCTGGAGCAAGGTTCCTGGACTTTCTAGTGAAAATCAACCTGAATTCACTCCAGATGAACTGGTTCCTGCACTACAGGAGATTCCTCAAGAACATATCCTACATGTCACAACTGTCACAGAACCTCTGAAACATTTGATCACATTATAAATGATTGCCCAGCATATGACAAAATCAGGGCATTCATTACTCACAACTGCCACATTTCCCAGAACAAAATTTTAAATATCAAGAGCTGCTTCCTTTCCAGAGATTATGTCACCACAAGACTCTCAACTTTTATCACTTATGCCACCTGGATAGCCAGATGTCACAACAAGTTTACCATTCCTCATCCTAAGCCTGAAGACACATTCATTTCCAAGCTGAAGGATTTCACCATAAGGACAAAATCATCTCATCCAGATTTTTATTTGACAACATGTGGAGCCTGATTAAGCTGGATTAAACAACACCAGTGACCATATCGGACCATGGATAACTATTATTTTTGATTTACAATTGTATCATTATTACATATAGTTTTTCAATAAAGTTATTTATATATGATGATGATAATAATAATAATAATAATAATAATAATAATAATAATGATAATAATAATAATAATAATAATAATAATAATATATATAAAAATTTCCCTCAAAACTGACAAAATAATGTGATTTGTAACTTAAAGCTTGCATTCCTGTTTAGAATTTATTTGGTTCTTATTAATATTTATTGTTATCATTTTGCTACACACAAAAAAACTTAAAGTATATATAAATTTGCAATATTTCTGCAATTTATAATAATCGCTTAAATGAAAAGAGCAGCCAAATAAAATAATATGATTTTTGTAGGATCAAGATCACATTTTCACCATAAAAATGAAAACTGAACAGAATTCGGTGAAATTCAGAAATGAAAAAAAAAAATTGCTTTAATATCATACTACATGAAATATAAAATTAACTTTTAAATTACTGCTTATAAAGCTATCTTATATAGCAGTGGGTCTCAACACTCCTAATGCCACAACCCTTTAGTACAGTTTCTTATGTCATGGTGACCCCAATCTTAAAATTATTTTTGTATGTAATAGAGTTGGCGCTATAATGACATCATACCAGATACTCCAATAGTCTTAGGCGACCCCTGTGAAAGGGTTGTTCAGCCTTCAAAGGAGTCACGACCTACAGGTTGAGAACTGCTGTTATATGGGATAGTGCAGTGGTTGATCTGCAGACTCTGGATCTTAAAGTTCATTGAGCTCAGCCAATGTAACATTCAGTGTTCAAAGTTCTTATAAACTCTTGTTTGATTATTTTATTTTTAAAATAAATGTTTTTTTATATATCACAATCCACTACATATATATATAGAAAGCTGTCTAAGACAGAACTCTTATAAATGGCAATCAGTGACAAGTCACCATTTATAGATAATCTTATTAAAAATCTATACATATTTTAGTTTTGATTTTTACTTTGCATTGCAGATCATAATCATATTTTGTTAAATTTTGTTATGCAAACAACTTTCGAATAGAAAACATAATTGTATATTTTTATAATCACATGCAAATAAGTGTGTACTTTGAAGTGTATATCTTATTCATAAAAAAGTACTAATTATAAAGAAAAAATATTATAAGTTCACTTTAATAAAATATATGTTCCACTGAATATTGATATTTATAAATTAATTTTGGATATCATTAAATTTCTAAACAAGTACTAAACCAAGAATATCATGTGATTGAAATAACATAATCCATAATCAAAATGATTGCATTGTAAGTCAGTATCATATATAAGAATAAAAGAAAACAAGGTTTAATTGTACTCATATGTGTGTTTTAAATAACCCTTTGGAAATATTTTTGATTTTGATTAGATCTAATATCAATAATATGGCACAATAAAATAGAAAACAATTAATGGTGAGTGGATTTTATTTTCTCATTGGTTCAACAACATTAAGACACATTACAAACGATAATTAAATACTATATAAACCATATAATAAACATAATCATAAATTGAGCATTTATAAAAGTGTAAAAATTTTCTAAACCAATAAGGTAGTCAGCCTCAATACAATTACATATAATTTTTGCAATCAGTACATTGTAACTCATTACCAATTTAAATTAAGCAAGGCATACTCTGATCAGTAATACTGATTAACAATGGCTATTGGACAAATAGCTGAGTGGCTACCTAAAAAGTCCTAATTTAGTTTGTGGTTATAAAAACTTTCAAGATTCACTTGAATCCCAGACTGAGATCATGGCACATGGATATAACATGATGATATTATAGACTTCTTAATATAGTAAATGGTTTTCCTTAAATAACCATTATGATTATAATAGGTAATACATTAAAATTACTATAATATATAGTAATGAAAAAGAATGACAAAAATAAAAATAGACCTAAAAGAACAGATGAAATTATGCAGTTAAAATTATAAAATAATTACAGTACTATATGTACAGATACATTTTCTTGCTAAGACAACAATCAATTAAAACTTGTAGTAGTGTGAGTACAAATTTCACAAGAACTTAAACTGGTGAAGACAAGTGCTGTTATGATTACTAAACCATATCCTACCAATTTTAAATGGTTATTGTCTTGATTACATCAAAGCTGAAAAGTTTACCAAGATTTTTACATAGAAAAAACTATTTATATGTAATCCATCAATCAATCATATTCTGTCCAACAGACAGGTCCAGAGCGTAGTCACTACATCAATTCATCTATTCTTCCATTCCATTCTTTTCCTTGCCAATTTCTTCAATTCCACATAGGTCTTCCCATCTCTTATATCATCCAATAATATCAATCTCTTCTGTCCTTTCTTCTTATTTCCATTCACCATTCCCTCCAAAACATCTAATAAGGTTGCATAAAGGAATTTGTTGTTGACTGAAAGCAAACTATTTGAATCCTCTTTGAAGCCTTAAAGGAAATGAGCAAGAGAAATTTTTAATGTTCATATTCTTGACATTGCAGTTGTTAACGTCAAATGATCATTCATATAGTAAATGAATATGACTGGTCTGCTCTCCAATTTATATCAACTAGTATGATGAGTTCAATGGCTTTTTACTGTTGAATTTAAGGTAGACACACCATACAAATAATTTTTAATTTAAATATTGATTATATTTCCTTGAAGGAAGGATAAATGTAAGTATGAATGATTTTCTAGACAAAAAAAGATTGCATTATAAAGTCAGTGTTTTTTGAGCACCAATTGAATTCTACCACAATTTCAATCCATGAAAAATCAAAATAGTTTGTGCAAAGCGCAATGAAAATAGGAAAGAATTAAAAAAGGCCTTATTTATAATAACACCCATGTGATAAATAAAAAGAACTCCTCCACAGCCTTGTCCTAGAAGTGAATATGCAAATTATGTATTTACATATTGACCAGCAAATATCAAGATGTTTTCTTCAATATTAACACCAATTGGACTGACAAACTGAAGTGATTATGATCTCTCTCCTGGATTGAAAGCAATCCTCAGCAAATTATTTTTTAAATTGTCTAATAAAATGTAATCTTTTTTTTTTGTATTAACACTATTCACAGAATTACATATTTAAATAAAAGAGCATATACTGATCTACATGAAAATACAACTAAATTAAATTATACTTTAACTAACAGAAAATACATATTTCAATACTGTAAAGATCTTAATAGATTCAACAAAGAAAGTAATTGTCAGTTAGTGAGATATGAGTTAATGCAAAACCAGAGAGACCAAAACTATTAAAAAAATACAGTACTAACAGTTTACAATTCAAATGTTCCGTAACATTCCAACAAATAAATAATCAGTCAAAATTTGAAAATTGTTTTGAAATATTAACAAACTTTAAATATGCTTGAAACATGACAGAAATAAATAAGAACTGTTATTTTATTTAAAACTGCATAAAACATACAAAAATGTAGTAATTTATCAAATAATTTTAAGAAGAATGGAATATCTAGAGTTTTGTAAGATGATATGGAAAAAAGTTAATAAGGATATAAAAAATATAGCTGTAAATTGACAAAGAAAACTATAGAAGAGATGAAAATTCTCAAAAGTGTGAAACAACATTTTAGTTTTAAAAGGAAATTGGTTTACAATAAGAAGAATAAATGGAACTATTGCTAAAAAGAGAGATGACATCATATAAAATGTATAGAAGAGTTTTATAAAGAATTATATAGAAATATAGAGTAAGAAAACAAACTATTGCTTATAATTATTACATCTTCTGAAATGCTAAAAATTTATGAAGAAGGGAAAAGCTCCAGGAAATGTTGGAAATATTATTGATATTTTTAAGAAGAAAAAATGGAAATATTTTGTGTAAAGCTATATGTCAAATGTCTGAACGATAAAGATATACCAAATGATTGGAAGAAAGCAGTAGTAATATTGCTATTTAAGAAGGTGATAAAAAGATATTAGAGATGGCAGACCAATCAGTCTTCTATTAGTTCTATATAAAATTTTCTCCCAAATAATTGCAACACATCTACAGCAAACCTTGAATTCTAACCAACTAAAAGAATAAATTTATTTTCACAATGGTTTTAGCTTAATGGATACCATCCAGTTATGCTTTGGATTTACGATTATGAAGTATAAAAAGTACTAATGAATATAAGTTATCATTAAGCTTTGGATTCATCGATTATGAAAAGGGCTTTAATTTTATAAGCATTTCCATGGTAAATGCACCTGTGGGTCATCAAGGAATAGACCTGAGACATTGCTATATTCACAAAAATATTTATCAAATGCATCAACATGATTAGATGACACGATATATTTAAGAAGGTAAATATTTAGTAAAGCTATGACAGAGTGATTCCATACCTCCAAAATTTATTTCACTAGTTTTACAATCAATATTTTATTAATTAAAATTGTAGGCCTAGAGAGTAGAAGTCAATTTTTCAGATGATGCTACTGTTTTTACCAATAATGCTGCAGATTTTGAGAAAATGTAAAAACCATCAAATGAAAGTAAAATTAAATAAATAAACAGAATTAAAAATAAATGCTATAAAGTTTAATGTTCAAAAAGTAAATAAAGTTTAAAATTATGAATTAAAAGTTAACATCTACCTGTACTCTAATCAGATTATTAATACAGAAGGAAACATAATGCATGGAATTAATCCTAGAATTAAACTTGGGCAGAATGGTATAAACTTGTGTTGTAAAAGTCTTTAATATACCACTTATTATTAACAGATTCGAGACTTGAACATTATATTCAGACCATTCAGTATAGAGAGAGTATATTAAGAAGAACAAGAAGAGAAAAAATATAAGAGAACAAATAGGTATCCTAATGTCATTGAATCAATTAAAAGACTGAAATGAAGATGAGTTGACATTTTATATGAATAGAAGATAATAGATGGACTATTATAGTTTAGATTGAATCCCAAGTGATTGTAAAAGACCTATAAATGGACATGTGATATGAAGAGGGAAGGCTAAGGATCAGAGAAAGTGGATTAAACTGGGAGAGAACTTCATACTATAATAAGTTGATAATGGTTGACAATGATAATGATGACATAAATATATTATAAAATAAAAAAATATATAAAATGCATATTGCTCAACTTTTTAAGTAATAAGTGGAAGTTTTAAATAGATTATATTTCCACGACTTTCAAAATCGGAAAATTTTAAGAACTATATAATAAAATCAATGCATGTCTTTTTTTTTAAAAAAAATCCAATTTGAAATCACCCATAGAAATCATATTTTCGACTTTAAATTACAAAATAATTGAGTGCATTCAATAAAAACCTTTAAAAAAGATGGAATTGAAATAAATTGTTTTATTATGACAAAAAGCACTAATTATTTATTCCACTTAAGCTCATTAATCTGAATCAAGCATTGAAACAATTTAATGAAAATAACACAGGTTTTGTGGGTAATATAATTATTAACAAATCGATAGATTGTCAAATTTATCAGTAACTACATTTTTATCAATAGAAGTGTGCAATCGAATGTTCTTAAGATATTTTTCTTTATTTCATTAGTAGATGAAATTGCATTCAATGTCAAAATTCATATTTTATTAATTCACGAATACTAAACGTAATTATAATATATAGGGTATACAAGCACAGACTTTCACACGACCCACCACTCTCCACACCATCTCGTAACACTGACACACTTGAACACATATGTTGAAAAGATAAATAATCACCAATATACGTATTTCATGCTAAACCAGCAATCATCAGTTGGTCCAGATTACCATTTCTATACATATATGCTTTAAGTGCTCAGATATATATTAAGACAGCCAATCCTCATACTTTAATGGACAGGCGTCAATCTACTCCACACTCCAACTCTTCAACCGTCCATTCCAATTGAAAATCTGATGATGCAACGCTCAAAGGTCACCCTGAGGCTGAGATTCTTGTCACACACCCATGTTGACCTAAGGTCAATCTGACCCCTCATATACAGGACATATACAAGGGATGGGTAGACATCTCTACTATGTAATAAAAGTAATTATAAACAATATACAAACTGAAAATAATAAAATAAAATGAAGAAAAATAATGAGGATAATAATAAACAAAAATTAAAAATTATTGATCATTTTAAAATAAAAAAAAATATTACACGAATTGTGAAAAATAATTAGGAAATTAAGCAACAATTTTATAAATAATTGAATGATTCATTGCTTGGATACTCTTAAGAAATTCAAGTGCTGAAAATAACAAGGTTGTTAGGCTGTGATTCATTAACTTTGATCTCCAGAGTTAACTATTTTACCATTGCATTAAATCATACAGGATAGATAGACAATAATAACATTAAAATTCCTTATGCTTCAACTATACACAATTCTACAGAATATCAAATCAGAATTATAAATAAAAATCATTGGTCAAACAGCCAAATGATGTTTGAGCACCAACATAACAGTTCAATTTAGTTTACTAAACTCAATAATTATTTTCATTTTATTAACTGATAATCAATTCAAAATCTCCAATTCTCTAATGTCAAATGCTCCCAATATACTAAATTGCACAAATAAATCTGGTTAAGTGGCTTAAGTTATTTTTAATGTCTATTTTATTATAAAATCTAAGTTAAAAAATTATTAATAAATGATTTGCACCCACAAATACATATATATAATACTGCTAAACTTCATTAATTATATGTAATAAATTTTGCATATACATGATATGCCTTTTCACTCAGCTTAGTGCATTTACGGTGCTGTGCACCTAATCATAGCTATCTTTCTTAACTCCATAGGCTGTTTTTATACTCACTATTTGTAAATGGTCTGATTTACATACTGCAGTGATTTGATAGTTGAATGCTGTTTGACCTTTTATTTATTATACTATTGTTGGTGGTGATATTTCTCTTTCTATCATCTCACTCAACGCATACTAGTCTGACATTCTGTAGGTCAAAATAGTATGTGTTCTTTTTCATAATCTAAGTACACCACTATTTATGCTGCATTGTGCTTTATTAGATTTATTTAAACCACTCTGTGTTTTTAATATTTCAATTGACTCTTTCATGGTTCTAATCATGTTCTCCAAATTGGAAAATACTTTACTATTATAAAAATCCAGATGTGTGACCAATTGCTAAAAAAATAAAGGCTGATGTATTTAAATTTTGATTAAAGGCATTTTTATGCACCCTAATTCTGCCATTAACTCATCTATTGGCTAGCTTCTGAAGCCCTGTGAACATGGAATTTCAAAGACACCTTGGCATTGCAAAAGAAGTTGCCTTTTTAGGTTTAAGGGGAAAAACCACCAATTTCTTTGCTAGTAAAAAATGTAAATTTAATATTGAAATTAGATTGTCTTCTACTGACCTTATCAGTAATTTGTTTAAAATAAGGTAAAACAACTATGTATATTCTTGTGACTTTTAGCTTTTCCCTGAAAATAAATGCCAGGGCATCACTTACATCAAAATATCTATAAAAAAAAGAAGACAATTTTATGTACCTTAATTTTATAGCAAATAGATTTTGTAAGACTATGATTTTTTTATATAAAAAGTTACTATATCGGTATACATACAAATTTTATAGCTGTAAAATAAATTTGATATTTTAGTTTTAAATAAGTATGATTCATACCCAAAGTATTTAAATTTTTAATAGCTGATAAATTAAAATGATAGATAATGTATGTAACATTTAATAATGTTGATTTAATCATAATTTGACTGCTAAAATATTTTAGAAAGCTAACATTAATCTTATGTTTAAAACCAAAGGTCAATTTCATATTTAAGTGTTAATAATTAAATTAAATTCATAATGCATTAGACTAATTTTAATTTTAATACAAAATATTATAATTAAGTATTTTAAATTTATTTACTTACAAGCAGTTTTATAAAGTCAATAATTGTTAAAAATAGAATTTAAAGTAATAGATAAGTGCATGCCTGAATGAATGAATAAAAGTTTTGATTTTAACATTTATTTAGTTTAAAGTTCTGAGAAACTTGTCTAGGTTAAAATTAATAATAAATTAATGATAAATTAAATGTGTTATGTTAAACATTATGGATAATACCTTTATTTTTAAAAACAATGTAAATTTCATTTGTGTAATATTTTATTTTATTCTAATGTTTAAGTTTTGAATAATTATTGTAATAAGAAATATTTTTAATTTTATTTATTTAGGCAAAATAAAAAAAATTGACTTATTTTTAAAAATTGAATATGAATTAATTAAATTTTTGGTTAGCAACCTTCCTTGCTTTCAGTAGAACATGGATTTGAACCAATAAAAGGAAGAGTGTATAGATTTAAATGTCAATAATTAGTATTTGAAATGGTCACCTGACCACCACAATAAATGGGTGAAATTGATGGACACCCAGATTCTCTCTCTAAACTCTTCCCTTTGACACCTTACCTTTGCAATCATTTTTTTGTGTTAAGTTTTTAAAAATTTCAGTTTAAATAACCAGTATAATTTTAAATAAACTTTTATTTTCTTAGCTTTAAGTAGGTTAATGAAAATTATCTAGGCACAACATCTGAATTTAAGGTTCAAGGACAAATCATTCTAGACAGTTTTATTGGTAAAATTACAAAATAATTATTATAAAGTTTAGCCTTGGAGTATTTAAACATTGTGCATTTGAAAGCTTTGAAGGATATTATTGTCATTATGGCAATAACAGAGTATCACTAATTTTAATATCTATTTCAGATTTAAATTTGCTGTAAAACATTAAAATGTTTAGCAACAAACTCAATAATATTGTTCAAAATATTAGATAACTTTATCATGGTTTTCCTAAAATTACCCATTTCATATCAAAAATTGCTGGAAATTAATTTACCTCAAGTAAAGAACTTTGAATTTCATTTAATAAAAAAAAAAAACTATTTTATTAGGATGATTATATTACCAGTTTATATTATGTCTGCAAGTAAAGAAGAAAAATTAATTTAGACTTCATTATATTATTTTATTGAAATAGACAATTATTATCTGCTATTTTATAACAGCATAAAAGAAGTTTTGCTTACTAAGACTAATCCATCCCAGAAGAAAGAAATCTTTTTCTTGGATCAGGGGAAGTGACACAATGGACATATTTTAACAAATGTTAAAGTATTTTAGTAAATTACTTGTTATAAAATGGAAATATAAAATATTACTAAAGTGATATTATATTTAATTTTTTAAATGAATTTTTCCTGTATAATTTTTTGAGTGAAGATTTGCATATTCTTTCTTCCCCTTGGTATTGTTATGAAAAACACCACTATAGTTTAAAAGTGTAACATTTTAAAAATATCTCTAAGTTTAATATTCTTATAATTTAAAAATATGATACTTAAAAGAAGTATTTCTGCTGCTTTAATATTTTAAAGGATTAAAATTTAAATGCTTAAATTAAATATGAAAAACAATGCATTGTATCTTAATAAATATTTGCTCTTTAATCCATGAAAACCTATTCAATGAATGACCATAATTATAATTTGCTATCATAATTTATTTAAAATTTTACTTGGATAACTGTGAAATGCTTCTATACTATATATTTTAATTAAATGATATTTGTGTTAAATATCTTTGCTGTCTGCAGAACTTGGTTACTGAATAGACTGTTTCTGTTTTCATTTAATGATTAATGATAGAAGAATGTTATTATTATTCTATTTTATTTTAAAATGATAAAAAGTTTATATTTTACAAATGTTTAGTTTTGTTTACAAGTTTTATTATTTTAAATGCACATTCTTTTATGTAGAATTATGTGCTATCTTAATAATAATATTTTGGATAAAGCTGTCTTCCTCAATTTCCTTCATTTTGAATTTATTCAAATTAGATTGTGACAAGTTAAAATGAGACTGCTTTTAATTTATTTTATGGAACTTTATCATGTTCATTTAAACAATTTGAAAGCAGTGAAAATAGGGGCTATAGGATTAAATAATCTAACTTTTTAAAAAAAATGTCTTCTTCAAAAATACAATTTTTCTTAATAGCAACTTTTAATTGTGTTTTGGCTTCATAAAAATATTTTATATAAATACTGAAGTTACAATATGCAACTGAATCATTATACAGTACTTCAGTTACATATTATCCAAATAATAATGTAAAGAAAAAAGAAAAAAATATTAAAATTATTATTTTATGCATTTTTCTTTCTCAAAAGATCATCTGCAATCATAATAATTGATAACATTTCTTCAGGTTTCAAAGAAAGCACATACATATTATTTTTTTTATTCTTTATGAAGTTTTATGGAATAAAATATTTCATGTAATAAAATATTTTCTAGCTAGATAAAATCATGTTACTGTATAAGTCCGGCCCACAACCAGTTATGAAATTTTTCAAAAATGTGTCAAGTATTTTTTAAGAAATAAAAATGAAAGCTATTGATTCAGTAGTAGAAAAAAAAAACAGGAATATATTTTTATATTGCATCGAAAGTTGAAGAGTTTAACCAAGAATATGAAAATGAATAACACCAAGTAGGGCTACTATATAGATTTCAAAACTGACATGGATTTAAAATCATCAAAATAATTAGAAAGGCTATAGCTGTTGATAAGGAGACTACTATTACATTTCTTTAAGAAAAAAAAGACAGTCAAATAAAATATTGTGCAGAGTGAGCTTAATTGTAATGAAAATCTGACCACTTAAAATAAACATATATTCAAATACGGTTTTATTTTTTGAGTGCCTGTGAATAGAATGAAAGCACACATAGTGAATATCACATGTAAATGCGCACATTCCACTTATTATTAATAACTATATAATTTTTTTTAAATTTATATAAGCATATTATGCACATATAAAAACCTTCAATGTTATATATACAGACATTTTGAAAAAAATACTTATATTTAATTTCAGTAAACAATTTACATTGTATGATAACCAAAAGCATATCAAAACATGCAATGTATTATATCCTTTAGGGAAGTTAGAAATTAAATAATCAGTTGTCATGACTCCATTGTATATTCAAATAAATGATTTAATTCCATCAACAAAATTGTAAAGATTATTGACTTTAATGCAAAATTTTGAATTTTATAAATTATCATTTGATATCTACTTTATAGAAAATTTTATGTTTTGTTTTTAGCTAGATAAAATCATGTTACTGTATAAGTCCGGCCCACAACCAGTTATTATATATTTTAATAATCATAGTTATATGTTAAATATTAAATATGCGGCAAAAAGATAGCATAAATGATACCTCACATTTTCTAAAAATGTTATGGCAAAAATCTTGTCTTGAACCAGAAATTTTTTAATATATTTTCTTAAGGATTGAATTTTGAATTGTAAAGACAAAATGGTATATGAATATTAGAGAAAGCATTTGATTTTTAATCAATAATGCATTCTAATGGTTATCCCAAACACCCATGTAGCAAACATTGATTAATTATTATTTTGACAATTCACAAGTAGAATAATTTGAAATGTTTTTTTTTTGTATTTGGATTCTGATAAAAGTTATGAGTAGCAGAATATGAAATTCCTATAGAAATTAATATAACTGTCTTAATCACACTATATTAAAATTTTTTTTTAATAATTTTACATTTATAAATTGAACATATGCACTTTTTAAACATTATTTATATATGAATATGTTTATATAGCAATCAACACTTTAAATCAATTATAAGATTTGATTTAATAATCGGGTCAAATCAACAAAACATTTTTCATTCATTTTCTTTAAAACAATTCAAATAGATAATAAAAGGAGTGCAATCTTTGTTTTAACCAATAGAATGATCAGATTTTTTTTCCTCTGACATGGGCTGGAGGAAATATTTTAAAAAGGATTTATGATTTAATCATTTTAAAAATTTTGCATTTTTCCCCTCTTAAAAAATATTAATTAAGAAAAAATCTTTGAATTTAGTCATGGTAGAAGTTTTGGATGATCTTAAAATATTTGGTTAGTTTTTAATTGTTGGCTGCAGGTTGTTTTTTTAAAGAGATAATTGAAAGCAAATGATCTTACTTGAGACTGAGGATTATTTGTCATGTTGTCAGAGGTACAGCACAAAACAATATCTACAATTATTATTTTGATTAAATTCTGTATATTCAGCTCTTATGCTGACATCTATTTTAAATTTGAGTAATCAATAAGAATTATATGGAGATATGGGATGTTTTTTAAAAAAAAAATTGCCCCTCCCCCCCCACTCACAATCTTCATTTGAAATCATGCTGAGATCTAATAAGATTAAAAGAAAAGTTTGTATTTAGATTATTTTTAAAAGAAATACTCTAAGTTACGAATTTAAAAGGATATTACATTGTTTATACACTTTTTTTTAAATGTAAAATATTATTTATTTATTTTAAATTTATGAAAAATTTATTCACCAATAAAGTAGTAATAATTGCATTATATGACAGAAGTGTATAATTACAATGTGGCAGTAAAATTATATAATTTGTTCACTTTATTCTTTTTCTATTTTCAACCATAAATAGTTTTAAATCCCTCTTGAAGACCTTGATTTTATATCACCTTATGCAAAATTATTTAGCTTTATGAAAACACATATAATGAATCATCATCATCATCAACCATTATCAATCCACTGCAGGATGAAAGTTTCTCCAAGCTCAATCTATCTCCAATCTCTAGCATCTCTTCTACACATCACCCCTGCAAACTTTCTTATTTCATCCATCCATCTCACATGTGGTCTCTTTTTGGGTCTTTTACAATCTCTTGGAATCCAGTTTAAGATTTCAATTGTCCACCTATTATCATCTCTTCTAGCAACAAAAATGATCTGTGATAGGTTAGCAAAATTTGTTCATTTATACATAAATATCATTAATATTTTATATCTTAAGAATTTGAAAACATTTAAAATTAAATTTAAAATGTTGTTATTTAAAAACAACAAATAAAGAAAATATTTGTAAAACTGTCAATTGAATGATTTTTTTATTTTTTGAAATAATTTTATTTTTTTACATTCCATTGATGCTTGCTTTTTTGTGTCTTTTTTTAAAAAAAACAATATTTTAAAATAATAGAAATAAAAAATATATTATATTAAATGTTTTTATTGACCATGCACTAAAAAGCAAAAAAAAATCAATTTTCCTTCAATCACAATTGGGGTTTTTAGATTTAATTTGAAATAAAAGCATTGGGGGGGGGGTCAGAATTTTTTTTATCTCTATTATTTTTAAGTTTTTCTTCTTTAGAATTTTGTAACCATCTTTTTCTTAAGAAATTCATCTATATATTAATTCAAATGTTTTTGACTTGATATTTGTGTCTTTTATTCGATATGTTTTGTACCGTTTTTATATATGGTACAAATATATTGGCATTTGTTAAAAGCTAAAAAAAAAAAAAAAAAGTAAATTTAAAGATCTTTTAAATTAATGCATTTAATTTTTTTTTTTGTTTCTGTATTTTTTTTTTAAAAACGTACAATGAAAGTTAAATTTTTCATTCATATTTTTTTTTTTATGTAATTATAAATATTGTAAAAAATAAGACATGCAAACTAAAAAAAAGGGAATTTCACACACAGATTACAATCAGTAAAATCTTTTTGGAAGCTAATTAAAGATGGCAGAAAGACTTTATAAAAAGGTGAACTTTGTAACACACAAAATAAATGTATAAGATTATAAACCAAAGGGTCATAAAGACAAAAGTATGTGCAGAAGTATAAAAGAAAGAAACCAGTTGGATCAGGGTCTTGTCTGTTTTTCTTCTGGCTGGTCCTGGATCATGAAAGATCCCGGCCATTCTACGCTGAAATAATTCCTCATGCTGGAGTGGACCAAGGCTTTTGCTGACATCATTCATGAAGATGTCCACCATAAAAGCTTTCATGACTAGCCTTTAGGATGGACCAAGAACAAGTTAAAAACAATGACCATGAGCTCATTCTACCTCATGAAAAACCATGCATGGTAATGATCCGTCTACAGAAATTTGCTAAACTTACCGGTAAGCTACGATTAATTATTACCAATTGTGACTAAATTAAGCTTATAATAGAGACATTTGAGGATTCATCACCCAAAGAACTTTATGGAAGAAACTTAAGTGAACTTTAAAATTGTTAAACTGTTTTAATTAATTGATTCATATCTGGATTAGCGTGCATGTATTTTTTCCAACTTAATAGTAATTTATCTTTTAAATATTTTAATTTGTTTGAATAAAATATTTTGCTTTGGTCAACTTTTCATTGTGCATTATTATGGTTAGTTTATTTATAATCTATTATGTGTAAGTTACCTTTGCCAATATGCTTATTTATTAACTAAGCCCTGAGTATCATATTCTCTGAAAAATAACTAAGTTACAGGAAATCAAAAACCCAATCCTTTAAATAGTTTTTTTCTTAATTTATGATGTGCAATGCGGCGGATTTCAGCGGATTCTTGTATGAATCCTGGTGCCCTGATATAAACAAATAAAAAAGCTAATTCCACCGGCAGCGTAAATCCCAATAATTAGTAGGCCAGTTAATCAGGAAATATAGCTATGTTTTTTAGAAATATGAATGAAATATTTATATTTTCCATCTTCATAGCTTGATTAACTTTCACTTCATAATGTGTAAAAAAAAAAGGCCTACCAGAAACTACCAAAACGTGAAAAACATTACAGTATTGATTCATTTTTCATTCTATGTATTTAAATAAAATTTAATGTTAACACTTTGTTCCATCATAAGTTAAGATATGAAAGACTATTTCATATTTTTATTCACTTATGTACACATACATTATTGTGTAAACATTCTAAATATAATATACATAAAGATTATACATTTTAACTTATATCAGAAATATCTTGTGATATATATACACACAAAAAAATTACTTAAAATGGGATCCGTAAAGCAATATTTATATTAGTGTATACATAGCAGAAAACTGCCTACAATAGTGACATATACTTTTAATCCAACAATTAAATCTAAATGTGCATGTATATTTAAATATTAAGGCAATACTATTTAAAAATATTTAGGTAAAGTTATTTTAAATTTGAAATAAAATCTCAATTATTGTGAGAACTGTAAATAAAATAAGTCATTTATCTTTGTATCTATGATATAATATTTGCTCTAATGTTGTGATTTGTATATTTAATTTCATTAAAATGTTATGTGTGTGCCTCTCAACAGTCCTAGTGAATAAGCAAAATATCTGAAAAATCTTCATCATGGTAAAATACATAAATAAAATGCAATGTTATTGAAATGAAAAAATTTTAAGCTATTTTGCCCACACTATTTAAAAAATTATTACACATCTGCATATAGAATATTTTTTAACCAGTTTTAAAATTAATGGAATTATTCTTCATAAACAATTTTTTTGGAAATATTAAAATTAGTGAATTTTACTTCTAAGGAATCCACTCCATGTCTATAGAAATGAAGAAAATAAATTATTGTGATTTTCTTAAAGTTTGCCACATTAATGGATTAATTCAAAATATAAAATTTCATCATCGTTTATTGTTCTCCATTCAAAGTGCCAAAGGTTTTAAATCATTTTTTTAAAAAACACACATTTTAAAAGATTTCACAGAGATAAAAATAATTGAACTCCCTTCAAGTAAACTTTAGGTTATAAAGTATATTTGTTTTTACTTATTATTATATATATAGTTTTGTCTACATTTTAATAATAATATTATTATATATAGTTGCTTTGTTGAAATTAAGTTCTCACAAGAGAAATAGAAAAGTGGTTTTTCAGGTAATGTAATATAAATTATATATATAATTTTAATTTTGAAATTGATGATTTATTTATTTTTGAGTAATTTGTTTTGATGATTGTTAATTGATATTGTTATCCATAATTAAAATATAATACAGGCTAGGGTCAGATTGACTTCAGGTCAACATGGCTGTGATGAGAATCTCAGCCTCAGGGTGGCGTTTGAGCATTCCATCATTAGATTTTCAATTGGATGGATGGTTGAAGAATTGGACTGTGGAGTGGATTGAAGCCTGTACATTAAAGTATGAAGATTGGCTATCTTAATATATATATATGAGCACTTATTGCATATATGTGTAGAGATGATAATCTGGACCAACTGATGATTTCTGGTTTAGCATGAAATACATATATTGGTGATTATTTATCTTTTCAACATGTATGTGTTCAAGTGTATCAGTGTTATGAGATAGAGTGGAGAGTGGAGGTAGTGTGAGAGTCTGTGCTCATATATCCTATATATTAAAGAATAAATGTAAATTAAAGCTATTCACCCTTTATGTTATCAATTAGGAGAGATTTATGCTCTTTTGAAATTTTAAATATTGATAGCTTCAACAGTGAAATTAAAAATGAAGCAAGAGTTTTATATCTTAATATTAATCTGCTGTTTAATAATTTGGTATGAGTTACTTAGTTATGGACAGTATATTCATATACCAGATGGTACTGAGCTAATTTAAATAATGATCACAGAAATTTAATATATGATCACTTTATATAGCACTTCTATATGTTTAGCAATGTAATGATCATTCATTTGACATTGGTATGGCATATTTATTTAGCACATGCAAATGTGTATGCAAAAAGAAACTCAATGGTTGCTCTTTTACAATAGTTATGCCTCATTATTGGAAGCCACTGTAGCATCAATTTTTTATGCAATATTTAAATCCAGTTACAAATGACCATTCATTAGAATTACCATTATTACTCTACAGTAGCATTCTAAAATATTTGCCAACATTATTTGATTTCTTATCCTGTTAATCCAGTACAAATAAAGCTCAATGAGAAACAGATGAATATTCACCATATAATTATATACTTTTATGCTGCCTTTTTTGATTTAGTTAAAAATGGTTGCTCAAAAAGGACGCTGATGATATTATTTTGATATTTGATTATTATTGTTGATACAGATCTTTATTCTATATTTATGATACAACTACTTTTCATTTTATTACAATATATATTATAAAGAAATCAAGTCAATGTCACATGACCTAATTTAACAAGCTTGTATTACAAATGTTATATATAGAGCTCGCAAATAAGTTCTTAACAAACTTTTAAGAGCTTATTTGCAAGCTCTATATATAACATTTGTAATACAAGCTTGTTAAATTAAGTCATGTGACATTTAATTTGATTTCTTTGTAATTTTATTTTTTACTATTAAGGCTTTGGTGTTTTTATATTGCTAAAGCTATTAATATATGGTGTATCTGAACTTAGTTCAGTCCTATATGGCTATTTAAGTTATATAACTGGATTGGAAGATATATAGATGTCTGAAATTTTCAGATTTTCTACTTAATAGTTATCCATTAGATAAAGTTCTGGGTTTGTCCTGGTATATTTAATGTAATGCTTAAATATAATAGCACCTCACTAAGGAAATCAGTAGCAGAAACCGGTCTGAGGATATTCTACAAAGCTTGTTAAAAGCTTATTTGCAAGCTCTATATATAACATTGCAATATATATATATTGTGGTGGCATTTGGTATATCTAAATTAATAAAGACAAACATAACTTCAAAAATTTTATTGTCTTATCAATATTACAATTATTATTATGACAATCACTATTATTACTATTACAAATACTATCTATTATTAAAGTAATATTAATATTATAAATATAGTTACCTTGTAAAACAAAATTCAAGATATTTGCTCTTTTTTTTTTTTTTTTAAATAACGTTTAAAAATATTTGTATCAAATTTTAAAAATCGTGGTTTATATTTAATTATAAAGACCCACGCACACTTAAAATTAGTTTTAAAAAAACAATATATTGATAAAAATGTATGATACCATCAATACATGAATAAAATAATTAAAATAAGATGTGTACAGCAATACTTATATTATTATATATGATATTAAAACTACACTGAATAGTGACACACAGTTTAATGTGATAGTTGAATACGTCCGTTCATATATGAATGTCTGTATTCCTTTGACATATTTAAAAGCATATTATTTTAATTTTTATGTAGAAAAAAAGCATATTATTTTAAATATTTAACTAAGTTATTTGTAATAAAATGAAATGTACAGCGAGAACAATTACAAGTTAAAAAATGCAAATACATTATTTATTTTAATATGTGTAAATATTTATTTTAACACGATATATATAAATACAATTTATCCAAACTTCAAACACTTTTTAGCAAACTTTATTTGTACATAGTGTTTGAAGTTTGGATAAATTGTATTTATATGATATTACAGCAAACATAAAGAAAAGTGTGATTTTGGTAATATTTACGATATATATATTAATTTGTATTGATTGATGTAATATTGAATTTAAATTATTTTAAAAATATTAGTTGTAATTTTAAAATGATTTCATTTAAACGGTTGTTATAACTTCTTCAAAACTTCAAAAAATTATCTGGCAGATATCATATCTTAGCAAGTGGCCAAATTTTTGCATAAAATATTAAAAAAATGAAAAAATTTGAGCGATCAGAATGATTAAGCTGATCATGTGACTAAAACCTATAAATATATCTAGCTGATAGGAATCTTTCTTTCTCAATGCTAGTTATCTACAAGAAAACTGTATAAAATCTGAATTTAAATTACCTATTTTGGCAATGTGAACTAAGATGATGAAGGATGAGTGAACAAATAAGCATTTGCCCCATGTGGCCTCTAAACTGTTCAAAACGATTAATTAAAACATCTGAAGATATTCATCATCTTGAAATGCACAAGAAAAAAAAATTTTTATTAAATAGAAACGTTTAATTAAACTACTCTGGAATGCTTACGTTTAAGATAAGAATGATATAATTGAAACACAAGCTTGTTATATACCTGTGTCTATATATGTAATATAGGGCATATGAGCACAGACTTTAAGATGACCCGTCACTCTCCACTCTATCTAATAACACTGATACACTCAAGCACATATATGCTGAAAAGATAAATAATCACCAATAGACATATTTCATGCTAAACCAGCAATCATCAGTTGGTCCAGATTATCATCTCCCACACATATATACTATAAGTACTCAGATATATATTAAGATAGACAATCTTCATACTTTAATGGACAGGCTCCAATCCACTACACACTCCAACTCTTCAACCGTCCATCCAATTGAAAATCTGATGATGGAATGCTCGAAGGCCACCCTGAGGCCGAGATTCTTGTCACACCCATGTTGACCTAAGATCAATATGAACCCCACATGTACAGGACATAATACATTTAATACATATGCAAAGTCTGTGCTCATATACCCTATATTACATATATAGACATAGGTATATAACAATCCTGTGTTTCAGTTATTACATTGTAGAGATGTCTGCCCATCCTTGCATATGTATTAAATGGATTATGTCCTGTACATGTGGGGTTCACATTGACCTTAGGTCAACATGGGTGTGACAAGAATCTCGGCCTCAGGGTGGCCTTCAAGCATTCCATCATCAGATTTTCAATTGGATGGACGGTTGAAGAGTTGGAGTGTGTAGTGGATTGGAGCCTGTCCATTAAAGTATGAAGATTGTCTATCTTAATATATATCTGAGCACTTATAGTATATATGTGTGGGAGATGATAATCTGGACCAACTGATGATTGCTGGTTTAACATGAAATATGTATATTGGTGATTATTTATCTTTTCAGCATATATGTGCTTGAGTGTATCAGTGTTATTAGATAGAGTGGAGAGTGACGGGTCATCAGAAAGTCTGTGATAAGAATGATAATACTTTAAATTCCCCTGATATTACATTTATTTTAATAATTGAAAAGTTTTCAGATGAACACCTGTATATTGGATAAATATTGTTAATCAGGTCTTACAACTAATGGATTTTCTTTTTTGTAAATATTTTTAAAGAAATGCTATAATTAGATTATCTCCCAAAAAATTACTAACTATATGCTCTACACATAAAAAAAATGAAGAAAATAACTTATGATTCTCTGAAATATTTTAAAACTCACCAGTAATGGCTTTTAATTCAAAGCTAAATTTTCATTCTTATATACTCTTCCACAAGGATTAAGTTTTGCTCCATCAATTAGGATTTTACAATTAGAATGCCTAAAGATTTTAATCATTTTGAAAACATCACTGACATGATAAAAATATGGGAACTCTTAGAAAAACTTTATGTGAACATTAAAGTATAGGGGATAGAGACCGACTGATTTACCATATATGTTTATTTATTATAGAGCTATTTTTGTTCAATAAAAAGTTTGTATCAGAAGAAAAGTGGAAACAGATAATTATATTATTATCATTTAGCATGCATAGATTAAGTGTATATGTATGTATTAAGTGAATAGGTTGTTAATTAATTATTATCCATAATTAAAAAATATTTTGTTTCATATGTTTTATGAAGCTCAAGTCTAGTCCATGCTTATAATAATGAAGTGCTACAGGGTATCTGAAATGAATGTATTGTACCGTTTATTTATATATGGTACAAATATATTGGCATTTGGTAAAAGCTAAAAAAAAAAAATTAGATTTTTTTTTTATTAATATCATTTTTTTTTAAAGTACAATGAAAGTTAAAATTTTCGTCCACATTTTTTTTATGTAATTAAAAATAAAAGTTAAAATTGGAAAAAATAACTGACATGCAGATTACTAATCCAGATAAATTAAAAGAATTCCAAAAGTAAAAAGATTACAATTAGAAAAATCTTTTTAGGTAATTAAAGATGGCAGAATTATGCTAAAAAATAGACTTTGTAACATAAATTTGATAAAGAATGTACAAGATTATAAATGTGTATTTTTCACAAACAAAGGTATGTGCAGAAGTTTCAAAACTGGACAACTTCGATCTGGGTCTTTTCATTTATTTGCTGGTTATGTGTTCTTAGCGTGGAGGTTTTCATGAGGGTGACCTGTTGTCATGAAATGCGTGTGCACAGGAACACTACTCATTTGCTGAACGAAGTCGTCATGCAAGAATGGAAACGAAGCCTTGTGGCCAGCGTCTTTTGCAGTGATGGTCATCACAAGTGAGTTTCTTACTTCAGCTATGGAACAGACCAGATGCTGGCAGAGAGACCAATTATAAGCTCAGGATCTCCTAAATCTTTACAAACTTACTGGTAAGTTAAGTTAACTATTCCTGACTGTGACAAAATTAAGTGTTTGCAAACTATTCTTAAAAATATGCTTAAAATAATCCCGATAGAGACATTAATTTTCTTATCCAAGAGACATTCATTTTAAGGAACTTTCTAGAAGAAATTTTGAAGTGAAGTGTAATTGTGAAACTGTTTTTTTATTAATTGATTCATGTCTGGATTATCGTGCATATATTCTTTCTAATTAATTAGTAATGTGTCTTTAAAATGTTTTAATTTGTTAGAATAAAATATTTTTCTTTTATCAACCTTTTTATTGTAAGTTATTGATGATTATTGTTAAATTTATTAATATTAGTTTAGTAAGATGTGAAAATATAATTTACCTTTGCCAATATGTGTTGACTAAGCTCCAGGAATAATAATATTTAGAAAATAACTCTAGTTACAGTAAAATATAATACCGATTCTTTTAAAAACATTTTTCTTTTTAATTTTTGAGACGTGATGCGACAGATTTCAATGGATTCCTACATGAATTCTGGCGCCCTTATAAAAAGAAATAAAAGCTGATTTTGTCGATAGCGTAAATCGTAACAATTACTAGATAGAGTTGATCAAGAAATATAGTTATGTTTTTAGAAATAGGAATGAAACTTTCTTTTTCCATAACTTGATCAACTCACACATTTTATGTGTAACAGAGACCTAGTCAGAGGGGCAAAAATGCTTCAGTATAAATGATTATATTTATATACTTGAAATATCTTATTGGTATTACACATTGTTTATGAATATAGCTATGCTAATGATTTTATAAAGAATATTTTGTATAATTATTGATGTTTGTAGTAATAAGATATATAAATATTGTTGTTTAAAAGAGAACACTCTTAATAACCCACGTAATAGTTTTACTTGTAAATATTAGTTATATAAGTATCTTCAATAGTATCACCTGTAACTACTGAAGTGGAGTTGGGTTGGACACATTGCTAGAAGAGATAATAATAGATGGACAATTAAAATCTTAAACTGGATTCCAAGAGATTGTAAAAGACCCAGAAAGAGACCACATATGAGATGGATGAATGATGTGGAGAATAGAAGCTAAAAATCAGAGAAGATGGATTAAACTTGGAGAGACCTTCATCCTGCAGTGGATTGATAATCATTGATGATAAGATCATATCTTTAGAAAAATATATTAGAGTAGGAAAATGTTCTCTTTATGTAACAAAGTTCATATTAGCCAGATACTTAGAGGAAAACAATTAGATTATTTTAATTAGAAATCCAATAAAATATTTTTTCACTTTATGAATTATTAATAATTAAGCATCACATGATCACATTTCCTATGCTAGCATATTAATTGTTGATAAACAGAGCAAAACTCTCCATACAGTATTGCCACCTGTGCTAAACAGAGTAATCAATGGATGCCAGAAGGCTTGTGCATAAAATCCCTATCTAATGCCTACTCATCCAATATCCCCAGACTAGTTTTTGGCTTGTGGCCTTCGTCAGTGAGGAGCTTTGGATCTGAGAGCACTGCATCTAGATCTTAGGATCTAATGCAACCCTCTAGCAACCACCTTTTATCTCTACTTAACTACAAAACTATGAGAATGAAATTTAAAACACAAAAAATATTTTCAATCTAAGCTCAATAGCTTATATAGTCATATGGGTCTGAACTCAGTTCAGCACCCATACATTTTGGTGTCTTTGGCTCTTTTACAACCATAGACACCAGTATCCTATTAGGCAGGATTGATGTTAAACCATTAAGCATCACATGATCACATTTCCTATACTAGCACATTAATTGTTGATAAACAGAGCAAAACTCTCCATACAGTATTGCCACCTGTGCTAAACAGAGTAATCAATGGATGCCAGAAGGCTTGTGCATAAAATCCCTATCTAATGCCTACTCATCCAATATCCCAGACTAGTTTCTGGCTTGTGGCCTTCGTCAGTGAGGAGCTTTGGATCTGAGAGCACTGCATCTAGATCTTAGGATCTAATGCAACCCTCTAGCAACCACCTTTTATCTCTACTTAACTACAAAACTATGAGAATGAAATTGAAAACACAAAAAATATTTTCAATCTAAGCTATTTAGCACAGGTGGCAATACTGTATGGAGAGTTTTGCTCTGTTTATCAACAATTAATGTGCTAGTATAGGAAATGTGATCATGTGATGCTTAATGGTTTAACATCAATCCTGCCTAATAGGATACTGGTGGCTATGGTTGTAAAAGAGCCAAAGACACCAAAATGTATGGGTGCTGAACTGAGTTCAGACCCATATGACTATATAAGCTATTGAGCTTAGATTGAAAATATTTTTTGTGTTTTCAATTTCATTCTCATAGGTTTGTAGTTAAGTAGAGATAAAAGGTGGTTGCTAGAGGGTTGCATTAGATCCTAAGATCTAGATGCAGTGCTCTCAGATCCAAAGCTCCCCACTGACAAAGGAAAGAAACTAGTCTGGGGATATTGGATGAGTGGCATTAGATAGGGATTTTATGCAACTTCTGGCATCCATTGATTACTCTGTTTGCACAGGTGGAATACTGTATGAGAGTTATGTCTGTTTATCAACAATTAATGTGCTAGTATAGGAAATGTGATCATGTGATGTTAATGGTTTAACACCAATCTGCCTAATAGGATAGTGGTGGCTATGGTTGTAAAAGAGCCAAAGACACCAAAATGTATGGGTGCTGAACTGAGTTCAGACCCATATGACTATTTAAGCTATTGAGCTTAGATTGAAAATATTTTTTGTGTTTTTAATTTTATTCTCATAGTTTAGTAGTTAAGTAGAGATAAAAGGTGGTTGCTAGAGGGTTGCATTAGATCCTAAGATCTAGATGCAGTGCTCTCAGATCCAAAGCTCCTCACTGACGAAGGAAACAAGCCAGAAACTAGTCTGGGGATATTGGATGAGTAGGCATTAGATAGGGATTTTATGCACAAGCCTTCTGGCATCCATTGATTACTCTGTTTAGCACAGGTGGCAATACTGTATGGAGAGTTTTGCTCTGTTTATCAATTATTAATAATACCATAATTTTTTTATCCATTGCTGAACATTTTTCACTAATAATATATTTGTGTCACATAATGTAAATCTACAATATACAGTTTATTTACCAGAAAAGTAGAAATCCAGCTTCCCTAATTGATCATTGGGAGAAGTTATGTATAGATAATGTTGAGAACTTGTTATTACTACTATTTTTTTTATTGTTAATGAATTAATTTTTATATTTTGTTAAATTATCTGATCTTTGTTTTTTATTATTTTAATATTTATCATCTCTCTAAATGATAAGATAGTCACACGGTTTTATGATTATTATGCATTTATTTAAGGTACACTATTTTGCTAGTAATGTTATTTATGTTTACTGCTAATTCTTATACTCAGTCTAAGCATTAGTGCTTAATTACTTAAGATATGTATTAAATACAATAGTCGTATCAATATAAAGATTTATAAGATTAATATTTTAATCTGCTAGATAGTTTTAGATTTGATTTCTGTGATATGAAACTTAGATTGAATAAGGTAGCTCAACACAAATATTATTAGACTTATTTCATCTTATTTACAAATACACAGTGAACCATCTGTTCTTTTGGGTTGATATTTAAGTATTCAATTTACTGATGTGTTCTGATGCAGAACATGAAATCTGTATATTTTAACATGATTTCCGCATATCTACCAATCGTTCTAATATCATTACAAACAATCACAAAATTATTTTTAGATGTTTCATAATATTCAGGGATTATTAATAATAAGGCATGGCCTTTATCTTCTGATTGTCTATAGTGAAGTCAGAATGATTTCCAATCATTCTGAATATACAGATTTTATGCTCACATTGTAACATGTCAATTAATTGAATGTTTAAATATGACTAAGCTAAAGAAGTGATCCACTGTTGTTTTTTTATTCATTGTTGGCCATGTATTAGTTTATATATAAGCTTAACTCTCACTTTAATTTCAGTTGTCTTAAACTATGATTATTTATAATTTATATAATATCATAAATGATCCACTAATTATTGTATAAAGTTAGCAGAGTTTCACTTTCCATTTCTCATTTTCAATTATTAGTAGTAGTTTACTATTAAAAATAAGTGGGGAAAAAAGCAATTATCTATTAAGATTATTTAATATACAAAGTTTGATAGTGAATACATACTAGTGCTTAGTACATGTTTTTTTTTAATGAATATTAATATATAAATAGCTTCATCCGTTTGATTATTCTCTTGCAGGATGCAATATGGCAATATTTTCAAAATTGAAATAATCATCAATACAAGATTTCTTATGAATTCACAATTTCATGCAATATATTCATTGATATTTGATCTTGTGTTTTCATGCTGTAATTGTAAAAAAAAGAAAGTCGTCACTCAAAAGTAATCAATATATATATATATTGTTTTTCTTCAACATTTATTTAGCATTAACATGATAGGATATCAACATTATATATTGGACTATAAAAAATAAGCAGACTTATTAACTTGGGTATCAATGAATATTCAAAGACAATTAATTTACACTTATGGTAATGTGTTTGAATTATACATACTATATGTTCCTACCTATATCCATATGAAAGACATATCACATTAAAATTTGAATCTCTGATTTCAGTATAGAACAGGTCTCAAAACCACTACTTATATATCTCAGTGGAATATAAAATTACCTAAGACACTATATAAATATTATTTTATGATGAATCCTTCATACTAACTATATAACTGGATAATAATTCACCATTAAATTTTTCTGAAAAACAATGTAGAAATATTTATAACCCAATTTTATTCATAAATACTCCCATATATTATTGGGAAAGTTCTGAATTAAACTAAAAAGGAATATAAAAACATTTTATTCTCAATTTTTTTTTAAATTAAAAAAAAAAAATCTTTAGCTTCAAAAAATAAAATGAAAAAAATATATAGAAAAACTAGTGAGAAATTGGGGGGAGAGGCAGGTTTTGTTAGTTTTGATATTCTTATAAAAATTAAAGAAAGGAAATGAAAATAAATTCTTTTTTTTTTTTTTTACCTCTTGCAGGAAATCAAAAGAAAATGAGTTTTATACAACTGGAAAAAAAATCATATATATATTACTCAAAATGATACTCTAATATTTGCATCATATCAAGTTTAATAATAGATTAAAATTCATACAATAATAAATTAATACATAGGGTATATGAGCCCAGACCTTCACAAGACATATCACTCTCCACTCTATCTCATAACACTGATATACTTGAACACATATATGCCGAAAAGATAAACAATCACCAATATATGTATTTCATGCTAATCCAGCTATCATCAGTTGGTCCAGATTATCATCTCTACACATATCTGCAATAAGTGCTCAGCTATATATTAAGATGGCCAATATGCATACTGTAATGGACAGGCTTCAATCCACTCCAACTCTTCAACCGTCCATCCAATTGAAAATCTGACGGAATGCTCAAAGGCCACCCCGAGACAAGGATTCTCGTCACACCCATATTGATCTAAAGTCAATCTGGCCCCTCATGTACAGGACATAATCCATTAAACTGAATCTTAAAAATGATTACAATTACATAAAAACTAAAATCTTTAAACTTGAAAAACATATTTAAAAAAAATTGCCAATATTATTTATATAGCTGAAAAAATCAGATATATATTTTCCATACTATCATTTGTCTTCAAACAATCCTGTTCTATGCGACACAAAGTCTAACAAGTGGACACAAATAACAAAAATTCCTATTTCAAAGCTCATTCGGCAACTTCTGGGGATCGGATATCACATGAGATCTCAAACAATCAATCATTCAATGCAAAAATAATTCTAATTTCATCTTACCATGATCTAACATTGTCTTCTTCTACCTTATTTTTTTAAATTTAAGATATGTGTGCATGCACATATATATATTTATTATTTTTGTGAATATGGCTTGTCAGTGTCAATAATTTTTTTTTAAATATCTATTTTTTATTTACATATGTGATATAAAAATATGTTGTTACATATATATATATGAGTTTCTGGAGGATAACAAAAATGTAATTCTATTAATAAAATAAAAAAAATAATTTTAATTAAGCAATATGAAGGAGAAAAAAGCACATTTTGTCAAAAGAATAAAAGTTAGTATATATTAATCAAACCAATTGTTAAGTTATGAGGGTTTTAATAATTTTCCATTCTTGTTTTATCTCTAAGAATAGTTAGATACCCATTTACCAAATACTATTAAATGCTTATCTGGATTAGCTGCCTGAAAAGAAATGGTAAACTTGGTAAGTCCTTTTCAACTTTTCATAGAGAGTGTTTAATTCTTTTATTAAAGATGTAGAACATTGGTTTTTTTTTTCTTTTTTAGATAAAAGTTTGGAACAGACGGATTGACATTCATGAAGAAAACCAATGCCTCTACTGGGCTTAACGATAATATATTTATATATTTTAAAATAAATTTAAGATCAGCAAGCATCACATGATATTACTGTATCAGGTATTGAGAACTTTAGTAGTGATCTGCAGATTTACTTTTTTCAAATAAATGTATATTTCAGATATTACTGTCTGAAGACTTAGTATCAAAAACTTTAATAGCAATTTAGTTATATTATTAAGTTGTAGAATTGGATGATATTGGAAATCAATGTCTAGATTGACATTAAGGGCAAAATGATCAGAAAATGTCATATATATAAGTACTGATTTAATAATGAAATGAAGGTCAGAAGACTAGAATAATAAGTCAATTGAGGAAGAATTCTTTTTGGTATAGAAGAATAGGGAGTTTTTAGAAAAGAAAAAAACCCAGTACTTATTAAGCTTTTGTTTGGTTGAAACAAAAATGACATCTAAGAAATCACAGATTAAAGTAGTTATTCTGCTGGGAGAGAAAAATACCCCCAGACTAGTTTCTAGCTTGTGGCTTTCATCAGTGATGAACACAGAATCTGAAAACACTGCACCTAGATCTTAGATTGAATGCAACCCCCCCAGAAGCCAGCTTTTATCCCTTTAGTTAACTATAAAGCCATGAGTCCAAAATAAAAACGTATTTTCAATCCAAACTCATTAAACTGTAGGTCATATAGGTTTGAACCCAGTTCAGTATTTATATATTTTGGTGTCCTTGGTTCTTTAATAACCACAATCATCATCACCCCATGAACAGGAATGATATTAAACCACTGAACATTACATAATCATTATTTCTTATGCTTACACAAGCTAGTAAAACATTAATATACTCTCCATACAATAGGGCTACCCAGTGCAAGCTATAGTAATCAGTGGATGTAATACTATATGGAGAATTTGTCACTGTTGCAACAGTTTGTATAAGCATAAAAAATGGTGATCATGAAATGTTTAGTGGTTTAATATCATTCCTTCCCATGGGATGATGGTGATTGTGGTTATTGAAAAACCTGATGCCAAAATATATAAATACTGAACTGAGCTCAGATCTATATGATTATATAAGTGAATGAGTTTGGAATAAAACATTATCAGTTTTCAACTCATAGCTTTATACTTAAATTAAAAGGTGACTTCTAGGGTGCATTAGATCCTAAGATCTAGGTGCAGTCCCTAATGAAAGCCACAAGCTAGAAACTAGTCTGGAGATATTGAATGAGTAGGCACTAGATAGGGACTTTATGCACAAGGTTTCTTGCATAATTACTATCACATGCACTGGCAGGTACTATTATATGGAGAATTTATCACTGTTTAACAGCTTGTGTAAACATAGAAATTGGTGATCATGTAATGTTTAGTAAGAACAGTTAAACACGAAAGTATTACTTATCTATATAATACAACTGTTTGTTTTGTTTTTTTAAGCATTTTCTCATCCTTTTTACACCTCTTCTTAAACAGTGCTAAATACATTTATTTGCCTAATAAATTGTATTTCTAACTGTTTTGGCTCAACACTGATTATTTAAAAAAAACGTTTTTAAAACATTCTAGTAATCTGATATTTCCAAGATTTATCAGATATGGATATGAATTATAGGTCATAAATAAGACAGGCATAGGCAATTTCACTAATTATCAATACAGTATGTGGTTCCTTTCAATTTTAAATATTTATAATAAAAAAACCAGTTGCTTAGTTTTGACATTACTTTAAAATTTTAATATATACATAATTAAATTCTGAATAATATATTAATGATGATAAATAAAATAGAAAATCATATATTAAAATACTAGCTAAAAAACAAAATTTTACTGAAATTCTCACACGACTATTATTTCATCTATTAACAATGAAATTCAACTAGATAAAAATAATCATATATATACAAATAGAAATAGCCTTCCCATAATTCATTTTCTAAACCAATTATATTTAATATCAAAGGATGTCTTGATGAAATTGATAGCTTCAGATTAAAGATTTATTATTAGAGTTTTTTGATTATTCTTTTTATGAAAAAAAAGAACAATTAAAAAGATGAGTCAAATAATAAATTATCTTGAATCTGAGACCATAAATATCATGGAGACATCATTTAATGTTAAAGGTGATTGGTTTTTGAAGTTGAATTCACTAGAATTTGTTGATAGATGAAACTATGTGAGAGAATTTTAGTAAAATTTTGTTTTTTAACTAGTATTTTAATATTATATTATTTACTACTTTATGTTTTATGCCAGTGTGCGTTCTTACGTATACATAACTATAATGTTATTTGCACAATCATGTGTAAAGAATACATTTACTCGTGTTTATAATAAAGTAATATAAATACCAATGTATAATAGTTGTTTTTTTTCCATTTGTTAAAACATCGGCCTGGAAGCAAACCCGCGACAACTGTCTGCAAGCAGCTGCGCTGAACTCTCGGCTACCAATGCTTGTCAATTATTACAAATATACATATAATTATACAGAAACATCTTTTTTTGCATATAATTTATATGCTCTTTTCAATATTAAACATTTTAATCAGAAATATATTATTGTATACAGAGCGACATCTATATTTTATAATAGAAATACAAATAACAATATTAAAATAAAAAATGAAAAAGAAAATTACGATATAGCCACCCAAATTGTGGGAGGGGGGGACAGCATAATGGATTTTCTTTATTTCCATTTTTGATATTATTTTATGTTTATAAGGTTAGATTATAAATAAATGAATCTGATATAGATAGATCTGAAAATAAGATATGAACACAAATGGAAAATATGATAGCAGAGAAGCTTAGCAACAGATGTCACCAGGAATGTAACACTGAACGAAAACAAATTATATGAACTGAAACAAGCTTTTTTTTTTAAAAAAAAACCCTCAACATTCTTTCTGAACTTCTGAAGACCCTCCCACCCCTTTGTACAATTATTGGAATATTTTCTAAGATAATTTCTTAAAAAGCTTTTTTAAACATTACAAAATTATGTGGTAGAATTTGCCATTTATAACTCATCTTATTAAATATGGAAAAAAAAAAGAAGATTCAGATTACTGTAGAGAATTCAAGAGATAGAGGTGTGTACAATTACCAAAAGAATCAAAACTAATATGTATCAGCTAAGATCAATGCAGATATCAATTGAACTTATCTTTAGTATAATTTCATTTTTGGAAATTTTTTTTTAAAAACAGCTTACCTACAAAATTTGTTTAATTTGAAGCAAAACAAAAAATTTTTTAATTAATAAAGAACAAAACATTAAAATTATGTAAAACATTAAGTTAGAGGAGGGGGGGGTAATTTATTATGTCAGTATTTTAATGCTTTGTTTCATTAAGTCTAGTAGGTACTGGTGATAATTTTGCCAATTCTTGTTTCAAAAATATATTTATTAATTACTTTGTGTACAAATTGAAAAAGATATATACAAAGCTACATGAGGTTATGCTAAGTTCTGAGAGTTCTTGTTGAATGGTTTAGTAGGATGGCTTGTTTGTCATTCTATTGTTATTAGTTGGGAAGGTAAATAGGTTCCAAGTGTTCTCAGAGGATTTTTTGGGAGAGATGAGCTCATCTCTTTTCATGATCTTCTTTATTGTTTTGTGGAACAACAGGCCTATTCTTACCCCTTAGTTGAACATCTTTGTATTGCTCCAAGTCAAAATTTGATATCCATCTTAACTTTGCATTAAACAGTGTTGCCTACCATATCTACAGCTAGAATTCTAATCCAGATAAAATTTGATTACAATCAAATTTAGAATGGTTTTTTTATTTTTCTTTGAGATAGCCACCCACAAATAACTTAATTTTTACTTACAATTAGATGGTTGGTGGATATCTAGTGGCTTTTAGCTAGAAATTAAAATCAACAATGAAAATTCATTTAAACATCTCAGTTCCTGGGAATGTTGGCAAGCTTATTTAATAATGCCTTTTTCTTTATTACTTATATTATTGGACAAACATTTCTTTTGCAATGAGTTAATTAAAAAGTTATACAAATTATTCAAAAATTAATTAGACAAACATTGTTTTGAGATAATTTTTGAAGGCAAAACAAATTTTTAACTGCAGTTTGCAATCTGGGCTGAACTTTTTATTATTATCATTAAGCTGTTTTTTTGCAAAGATAAAAAAACATCAAATGATAGTTCATTTATATATTAAATAAGTAATTCAGATGAAGGCAAACTACTTTTTTCTCTGTGAATAGTCAACACTGCCCATCAAAAAACAATTTTTTTTAAAAAAGGCAGCCTCATCCTATTTAGAGCTTACTTTTAAATGAACCAACATTCAATGACAGTACTGGAAACAGGAGTGCGATTTTATTAAACAGCCATATCCTTAAATCAACTTAGTACTAGTACAGATTCAAATAATAAATTTCAGGGAAGAATCAGGATTTCATTTTTAATGCCCTTGATAACAAATTACATTAGTTTAAGTGGATGTAAATATTATGTAACATAGCACTTATATATATAATTTAAATGGACGTCATTCCCCATCAATAAATAGTTTGAAAATGTAGATGGCTATCTATATTTAGCAGTTAATTTTAAATAAATCAATTTTAATTGATTAAATAGAGTGTATTTTATTAAACAGCCGGATAACTTATTACCAGTACAGATTCCTATAATAAATCTCAGGGAAGAGACAGTATCCCATTTTTAATTTCCTGCAATAATGAACTAATGCTTTCACTACTGTTCCTGAAATATATTACTCAAATTTGTATTGGTAATAAGCTGATTTGAAAATCTGTTGTTTAACAAAATCATACTGTCAATGAATGCTTGATTTGTTTAAAAGTAAGATCTGAATGAGAATGGCCATGCGTATTTTTAAAATATTTATTGATGGGCGTACAGACCATTCACAGAGCATGAATAAAATTTGCTTCTATCTAAATTACATGTATAAAAGCAGTATGTTATTTATTAAATAATAAAAGCATTTATGTCATATTTTCTATCACTCACTGCCAATAATATAAATATTTTTTGTCATTCCCAATATCTTTGAAAAAATTTTTTTTAGCAAGGGTTGATATATATAACTCACAAGTTTTAACTTTGACTCTAAATGCTTTTTTTTGTTGTTTACTTATTATTTTAATATAAATATACAGCCCCTTTAATAAACGTAATAAAACACTATTATTAGTAAATGTTAAATCTTTGTTTATCAACTCATATCCTTTCAACATTATTTCTCTAATTACTTATAAAAATAAACTTTTTTTTATGTCACAAATGAATCTTCCCAGGAGCACTACATTTGTCAGCAAAACAAATTTAATTACTAAGAAAAATATGACAGCCATAATACTTTTATGTTTAAATATTTAATTTTAAAATGTAAAAAAATATTTTATTATAAAAAGTTCTAGCATTAAAGAAGCATACACAAATAGTTTTAATTTCACTACTAAAAATCTTTCATATATTGACATAGAAAACTTCATTTTTTATTGTAAAATTTTAATATGGAAGGTCTGATACCATATTTTCTAATTGTAATAGCTTAATCTTAAAAAAAATTACTCCACTATATTTAAGTTATATTATTAAGGCCTCCACATGTCATTTCTATGATATATCCATTTGGCAGAATAACATTTCTGTATAGAAATGTTATCTAGATTAATGGTGTTTAATTTATACCAATATAAAAAATTATTTTAAATTTTAATTAACAAAATTTTCCTTCTAATAGCTAAGCAGGGTTTAGATTAATATGATATTATAATGAATAATGCTGATATGAACATAACCAATAAATAGCCTTCTTGTCAAGTGTTTGTGGCCTAGTGGTTAGCATAGCTGCCTTCCAAGCAGCTGGCCCAGGATTGCTTCCATATTTGATATATGAAAAAAAAAGTGTCAAACTTCTTGCATTAACATGTTTCACATCATATGAATCATATTATTAGACTAGAAATTTTCATATTCACAAAGAAGAATATTCTTATAGAATGCAAACAAAAGGCATTAAAGAAAGGAGTGGAGGTAAGTTGTATTCAAGCAGTATTTTATAAAAATGAGAGATGGAAAAAAAAAAGAATTGTACAATTGTGTGTGTTGGTCACATTTTTTAATGATGAATAACATAATTATAATAATTATTTATTTAACATATGAATTTTTTACATAATCAAATTTCACAAAGAAGCCAGTAGAGATTCCAACAAGGTGACAGAATGACTAGTACCTTTATTAAGTTCTTCAATTCTGCTACTACAGTGATAGATTTGACAATTATTAACCTTTATGACTTGTGACGTTTAGTCATATCTATATAGATCAGTGGTTGTTAAATTCTGTTTATGAAGTATGTGAGCACAATGATGAAAGGTTGTCCTGAATTTGTTGAAGACACATCAATTGTGTCTAGGAAAATCAAATCTATCTCGCTTTAATATGGTTGGATTTTAAAAAATGTTTAGAATATCATAAAATTTCCATTTTTATGTTGTAATTCTTTGATTGTAAATTTTTGATTTAACATCCAAAAGAAAAATTTTGATTTGAAATGGGTTCTAGATTGAAAAACTATAATTTGAATTATTAGCAAATTGGACCTATTTTTTTTTCTTCTTCATAATAAATAATTTATTTACAATAAATAATCAGGTAAAAAAATAACTGTTAGTGTAACAATAAATAATAAAGGTCAGTTCTCCAAAAATGACACAAACTCTGTCAACTGGACTAGTTGCTGCTCACTTTGCATAGCTTCTGGAGGTAAAGGCTCTGATTTTCTTGGGAAAATCATTCTGTTAGCATTGTCCAATGTCCATCCATGCTTTACTGCAGTTTGGCAAGCAGTCTCTACAGTCATTCCCATATAGGAGGCAAAATTTTCATAACTAATAAAAAAATATGCTTGAGATATCAGATTTATTGCTCTCTGACGACTCATCTCTAATAATGCATTTATAATTGAGAGTAAAATTGGACCTATTTAACACCTTTTTATACATTCTGTGTGAAGTGACCTTTTTTCTAACATCTGCTTAAGACATATATGAAAGAATAGAAAGCTATTCAAGAGAGTAGACTTGATTGCACCCATAATATTTATCATTGTAATATTTAACTGGATACCCAGAAGTTTAGTGTAGGTACTTTTTCTCCAAATAAGGTCACAATAATCACCCTGTAGAATAAGCTAGTGCTAAGAAGGCTATCTGTAAAATTCTTGCATCACAATCCAAATAGTATCAGTCAGTTTTCCAAGGAGAAGTTTATTCATAAAAATTATTTTAGATCTAATTTTAGAAACATGAAAAAAATAAATTAGACTAAATTCATATTATGTTTTCCTTGTTATTTATAATAATAAAGCTATTAAAACTATGTAAACAAATTAGATTCTAATTTTATCATTTAATCAATAAAATTATGAATAAAATAAGAGATTACTTAAGTAAACATGTTATATATTTAAAAATATGCAAAGTTTTATTTTTGAAGAAATTGAAAATGGAAATTAATGAATGACAATTCAAAGTTTTATTTTGAAAAATGTTCAAACACATATTTTAAAATTTACTAATTTATAAATGTAATTTAATTACTTCTGATCGTATATGCTTATATATTTGAAATTATTATTCTAAATCTTGAAGAAAAACAATTGGCTGTTTATGTTATTATTTTATTTTTGAGCTAATTGAAATGTTTATTTTTTTTAAAAAAATCGGTATATATATATATATTTTGGTTATTAAGATTTACTGAAAAAGTTAAAAAATAATAGCATCAAAAAAATCACTACAAATAGTATAAAAATGGGCTTTGAGTGTTCCATCACCAGACTTTCAATGAAAATGGATGGCTGAAAAGTTGTAGGGTGGAGTGGATTGAAGCTGTCCATTAAAATATGAAGATTGGCTATCTTAATATAAGCTGAGCATTGATGTGTGGAGATAATCTAGACCAACTGATGGGTGCTGGTTTAGCACAAAATACATATATTTGTGATTATTTTCTTTTTGACATGTATGTGGTCAAATGTGTCAGCAGTATGAGATAGCATGGATAGTTGAGGGTCATGTGAAAGTCTGAATTCAGTATGATATATCATGGATGGTTGAAGGTCTTGTGAAAGTCTGAGTTCCAACTCCCTATATATTACATATTGGAGTGCAGTTATGAAAAAGCCTGTACTGTAGAAAAAAACTCATATATTAAAATATAATGCTGTAAGGTTTGCTCATCCATCATATAGGTATGTAAATGAATTATGTCCTGTACATGAGGGGTTAGGGCTTATGATCAACATGGGTAGAATGAGAAGGTTGGTACCAATGTGGGATTTGAGCATTCCATCATCAGATTTTTAATGAAATTCACAGCTGATGAGTTGTGTGGTGGAATGGATTGAAGCCTGTCCATTAAAGTATGAAGATTGGCTATCTTAATATTAAGCTGAGCATTGATTGTATATATTGTGGAGATGATAATGTGAATCAATTGATGAGTGCTGATTTAGCACAAAATATGTATATTGGTGATTATTTATCTTTTTGACAAATGTGTGATCAAATGTGACAACAGTAAGAGATAGTGTGGATAGTTGAGGGTGGTGTGAAAGTCTGAGTTCAAACGTCTATATATTATATATTGGAATGGAAGAATGAAACAGCCTGTACTGCAGAAGAAAAAAAATCATATATTATAAATAGTATAATTATGACTCAGAAATTATAAAAGATTTAAAATGCCCATAATGAAATGTTATGAGACAGTAGTCAAATTGATCCATTACTAAACATAGAAAGTAGAATCTAAAAGTGAAGTTATCATGTTTGAAACAGAATATGATTTGTGCCATGATTTAAAATAAGAAATTTGGAACTTATGAATCCCAGTGAAATATAAATGTTAAATGAAAGAATATCATCTTATGTAACATGAGCTGATGTAAATTTTAATGAAGTTAGTTATTAAAATATAAATCAAGAATGGGTAAAACATAAATTGTTTTTTTCAGCTTACCATAGCTTAGTACTATCTACATAAATCCAGAAGCAGGTTAGCTAGGGTTCAAAACATGGGGGATTTTTTTTTTTTAGTTCCTGCTTAATATTAAAAAAAAAGTTAGAAGTGGCTTACAGAAGTATAACAGCTTTGATTCCAGATTTGAATCCAAAGTCATTATATAATGCAAAAGTCAGAAAATATTATTGGATGGGATTAAATTGCATTACAATCTGGTAACTACTAATTAATTCAAGCTTCTAATAAATGACATTAAAGCAGACAAAGGAGGAAGTGCTTTTATTTGCTAAATATCTTACTCCATATATAAGAAAGCTGTTTATAAAGGTGATACTTTAAATAGTATAAAATAAAAGTGATTATATAAAATTAGTACAGTCTATGGGAGTCATCATCATCATCATTGTCAACTATTATCAATCCACTACAAGATGCAGATCTCTGCAAGACTGATCCAGTTTCTACTTATTCCTAGTCTCTCCTTTACACATCACACCATCAAAGTTTGTTTATTTCATCCATCCATTCACAAGTGACTTCTATTCAAGTCTTTTAAATTTTTTTGTAATACAATTTAAAACTTTAACTATCCATCTATTATATCTCTTCTAGCAAAATGTCCACTTCACATTCTTTTAATGATATTTATGAGACTATATTTGAATTTTTCTAATATATAGCTGCATAATAATTTTTATTTATTAATATTGTGACTTTTGACTTAAAATAAAAACTCCTGTTAAAAGTGATTTTTTAAAAAATAATTCACTAATTTTTAAAATTAGCAGGAGTATAAAAATTGTTAATAATATATGATGCTGATTTTTCTATCAGTTAACCAATTACGAAAATCAATATTTTTATTTAGAACATTTCAAATGAATTTACGAATAATTAAAATATAACAGAATTAAAATTAAATTCAGAATAACTATTTAATTTTAAAAACGATTACTTCACTCAGCTTACTTTAGTTATTACATCAAATGTAATAAAAGTTAAGTGTTAATTTTGGATAAATGAATTTAGATTTTTAGCAAAGACATACATAATGAACAGAAACATATTAACACACATTAAATATAAAAAAAATTACATGCTCACAGAAATCATCGTGTAACAGAGATAGATATAAGTGTAGAAGAAATATTAAATAAAATTGTTTAAGTAGTAACATAATTCTAAATTATTTATACTTAAAAAAACCCAAAAAAAATCATTTTATAATACTACTAAAAAAAAAAAGTTTTAAATAAAAAAAAAAAAAAAATATTATTTTGGAATAATAATAAAATGAAGTATATTGCTTAGGAGATTATTATTAAACCACTAAACATCACAAGCCAGAAACTAATCTGTGGATATTGGATAAGTAGGCACTAGAAGGGGATTTTATGCATAAGCCTTTTGGCATCCATTGATTACTCTGGCTTGCAGTGAGTGGCACTACTGTATGGAGAGGTTTTTTTTTTTTCATATGTCAACGCATCGGCAGGGAAGCGAACCTGCAACAACTGTCTGCAAGCTTGCAACTGCTTGCAAGGCTGCTGCACTGATCTCGTTTTGCCTGTGAGATTATTATTATTTCAAATTATAAAGTCCAGAATTTCTTTCTAAATTTTTCTAATAAGAATTTCTAAATTTTTCTAATAAGAATTAGCTACAATATAACTCATTAAAAAAAAAAAATGTTATAAATAAAATGAATATAACTGCAAACTTTAAAAAGTACTTAAAAGTTAAAAATCCTTATTATTTGTAATGCAAACCTAGTGACAGATAAAAGCATATCAAATAATTCTTTACAATTTCTGACGAGATTTCCTTTTCCATATTCATTTTTCATTTTCTCATATTCAATTTTTAGAACTTATTTTTGCATCCTTTTTTTAGAAGACGTTCAATCTATATCCATTTCAATTTCTTTAATTTCTAATCAATTCTAGCTGAGTTTGAAATTATTCCTTTCTTTCTATCCTTGTTATGTCCAATATATCTCCTCGCCCAATAGCTCAGCATCTTCTTATGAACTTACAACTGTATTAGAAATAAGTATTACAAGTTTAGAAAAATTGAAATATTAAGCTAAACATTTTTTCAATATAAATCAAAATTTATTTTGAGTTTTGTCCCTTCTAATAATTCTTTATTCTAAGAATTTTATTAATATTATCTTTATATTTTCTTTTTTTTCCTTCTATTTTACATTCTTTCTTCTATTTAAAGAAAAATACCTTATTACAAATATTTAAATTAAGCAACACTAATATATAGTAATATTAGAAACAGCAAAATATTTAAACTTTAGCAGAGGAAGCAATTATAAACAATTTGTTTGTAGTGTGATGAAATTATAGGAATATGTATAATGGCATATATATGATCTCCAGAAGCCAATATGAAATTAATGCCATCTAATAATAATAATTTTGTATTAACTCTAGTTCTTATTATGCTTTTACATTCAAAATTAAAGGCATGCATGCAGTTGCTTCCCTGCTGCGCTTGCAATCATTTGGTTCCAGATCTTTCTTGCGGAAATCGATAAATAACATAAATTATATATATATATGACTGCAATGGGTAAACATATTGTGATATATAATGAAAGATGTGCTGCTAGTGAAAAATCATGAGTAAAATGCAAGGCTAAGGTCATAGTTCACTTTTGCCAATTAGCTGAGTATGAACCACATGTCCAGCAGTATGTTAGATTAAAGACAGCCAGAAGATTTATATGCACGAAGGCTTCATCAAAAGACTGCACTAGTTCCAGAACTGAATGCCAAATTCAATACCTAACATATATTACATTTTTAATATATATATACTCAGATCTAGGGATATAATTCAATTTGAAAATTATGCACATTAAACAAAAACAAATAGAATAATTATATGGTTAGGCAAAATAGACAGAAATAAATTTAAAAAGCCCATTCCCGTGTATATATATTCAAATATGTATGTGTGTTCAGTCCATCACCCAACCCCATCTAAAAAAAATTTTTTTAATTTCATCACATAAAAAAAAAAAAGAATCATATTCATGCTTAGGCTGTTAACGACTTTATGAATATTTGTGTATTTATTAAAAATTGTTCCTTGAAAAAAATAAACATTAATTATAGCATTTGTAAATTAAAAATGATTAATACAAAAATAACGTAGCTATGGAAAAAACAACAACAACAAGAATATTAATATGAGAAAACATATTTACGTATGCACATACGTGCTTCCGTCTATGAAGTAAATATGTATGTGCACGAATGTATTCAGGAGACATTTTATACAATCGCTATTATTTTTTACTTTCTACTTTAAGGCTATTTTAACCTGTTAAACATCGATATACCATATTGACTTTTAAAGCATTTGAGTGAAGATTCAGTTTTCACTATAGCATTAATATTATATAATAATAAAGATGACATTTATATACATAAAACTAACCTATCATAAAAACAACAACGCTGAGAGATATAATAATTTATTCATGAATTGCTAATTTTGATATTAAGTTTTAAAATAGGAGTTTTTCTTTTATTAATTTTAATTTGATCTACATAAAATTTTGAATACTAAGTACTAACTGATCCTTACTAATAACAATAATTTTATTGTTTTTTCTAAGAATCACAAGACTTCATCCTTTCATTGATATCCAAAAACAAACCACCAGTTAATAAACAAGATTAATAAATCAAAAACATTTGTACTTCAAATTGATAAATCATCTGATATTTCCAACAAAGCTTTATTAATCTGCTACTTTAGATATATTGGCTTTGTTTCTAAAGACATTGCTGTGTCCTGTGAGCAGACAAAGATAGAAAGAAAATGGTAAGCTAATAGTTTAATTTAAATAACATATGAGAATATTTGCAAGTATATATAGCATATTTAAGATGTATAAATATAATAAAAGGTCTTGATGACCCGCATTAATCCTGCTTTTTGTCTTGTTGAAGGCAAGAGTCTCTGAATTACATAAATAGCAGAACCCATATACCAGGTTTTGGAAGTTTATATATCTCTCAAGACTTCTGAAGTCTTTACAAACTTTACCAATTATGGTGTTTTTTAACATTCCGTGGCATTTTTTTTACACAGTTGGTAATATATGGTGTTTTTTACAATTCTCTGATTTTATATGGCCAGGTATGACTAACAACATTGCTATACATTGATAGTTACAACACTGCTACACAGTGAGATTTACACATATATTGAATTATTATATATAATAATTATTATATACAAATTATATATAATTATTGTAGTTATTATTTTTATTCTACACAATTATTGTACAGTTATTATTTTTATTCTACACAATTCTTATACATATTTTTTATGCATTTATTGTTGCACACCCATATATATTTCTTGCTTGCCTTTGAACACTGCACTACTCCCTCCACTCCAGAAGTATGGTTTTTCACCTAACACAGAATTTGAGACAAACAGGGGGGTTTTCTGGTTCTTGTTGGATGCTGGCAGTCTTTGCTGTTCCTCAGTGGTGATTCAATGTAGCTATGTCATTTTCGGAAGGGTATCTAACCATCAACAATTTGTTGTAGATCTCCAGACTAGTTGATGCTGTAATTTTTGCTTGACTGCTGCTGTCAGTTGCTTCTTCACTGTCTACATTATTTGCAGTTGACAAATATATATTCTCAGTTGGTTTTTAAGCTTCCAAAGTTCTACACCCTCTTCAGTTTCAATTTCTGTCAGTTGATTTGCAATATTTCACATGATGGTTGCTTTCTCCTAACTCTTTTTAAATTTATTTAGTGACCAAATGTTGTCATCTATTTCAAACTTTTTCCCTTCTATTACTGCCTCATTAATTCTTTGATGAGTAGGTAACAAGATTGACAATTTATTTCTCATTTTTCTTTGAAACAACAGTTCATCTGGGATTTTCCTAGTGGCACTAAATGATGTACAATGTTGGTGAAACACTATAAGGTTTAATTTGTAGTATGTTTTAACCTTGCTAAAGCTTTTTTTTATGTTTTGAACCACTTTTTCAGCAATTCAATTTGACTCGAGTTGATACATTGGTGATTTTATGTTTTATCCTCATTTTTAAATAAAATCTTGTAATTTCTCCAGGCAGAAAGTAATACCATTATCTGACATGAGAAACTCTGCTGGCTTGTGTACTCCTTAAGTTTCTCGATGATTATAGACAAACTATTTTTTATTAATTGGTATTCAGTCCAATGACTATATAAATCCACCACTACTAAGTAATAATGTCATTTCCATGGACTGATATGGTTAATGTGAATTCTTTCCTAAGCTTTCTTTGGCATAAGCCATGAAATATATTTCTTTGGCAGTTGATCAGCTGTGACTTGACACACTTTTAATACAGCCTGAGGTCTTTATTTATTTCTGACCACTATACATAGCTGCATGCAAGGATTTTTGCTCTTATTCCAGAATGACCTTGATGTAATAATTTAAGACCTCATCCATGACAGTAGCTGGATATCACTACTTTGTCATTCATAATATACAGTTTTTATTTACGGACAGTCTGCCCTTTATTTAAGTAGGGAGGACATATAGGAGGACATTTGCTCCCTATCTAATTTTAAAAAATTTTGTAACCAGAGTCTGCATTAGTCTATTCTACCATTGTTTGACTATTGATAAATTTTTGATGCTAGCTGATCAATGTAGACTTTTGTCCTAGACAATTCCTCAACATTTCCTTGCTGATCTAATGGCACTTTCAAAGGTTTTATACTAACAAGTTTTGGTCTGTCACATAACTCTATAACAGTAAGTAAGGTTTTTAGTTTTTCTGGTTCCTTTTTGGATAGATTAGGATAGTTATTTTTAAATCCTGATTCAATATCAATTTTCTTAATAACACATATCCTTAAGCCTAGAGGTGCAAACCATAATTGGCCTGTGATGGGGTTAATTTTTTCACTCATTATGTTTAGTGGTACTCTTCTTTGTTGCTACCTTTACTTTTACAACTCCTAATATTCTAATGAGATTTTTGATAGCATCCCTAGCCTTGAGATCTTTTCTCTACTTTGGGTGGGTAGGGATTTTAAATCCATAATTAAAACTTTCCAAATTCCTGCTTTCTATCAGTGATTCCCCTGCCCCACTATCAACTTCCAAGAATATTGGTTTGCCAATTATTTTTACATTCATCATAATTTGATCCGATTTGTCTATGGTAGTGTTTTTATATAGCTACTTTCTATCACACCATAGGTAAATTTTATGCTTGGCGTTATTTTCTTACAATTTTTATATTCTTGCTTATTGCAATAATGGTCTTTGTGACCAATTTCTTCACATCAGAAACATTTAACTCATTTGTCTGTTTTAGATTCAACTGCTGACATTTTATAAATTGTAGCTTGAAGTGGTTCTGATCTTGTGAAACTTGTGAATTCTCCCATTTGGTTGAGTAGTAATTTGTGAGCTGTTTCAGGAGTGATTGTTTTTTTGTAGGTTAGGTCTTTTACTGCTAATATTTTCATGAATTTATCATCCATTGGTCCATATAATAGTTGCTCAAGGAGAACTTCCATAAAGTATTTGTGGTAAAGGCATTGTTTTGCCACTTCTTTTATTTTTTCATTTTTCCCTAGCCTTGTCCCTAAAATGTAATTGAGCAATAAACTTGGATGATTGGGAGGGGGGTTGAAACAATCATTTAGCTTTGTTACAAGCTCATCATATTACTATGTCTCTGGTGAATTGGATTTGCACTGTTTGTTGGCTATCTCAATTACTCTTTGGTCTGTGAAGCAAAGTAAAAAGGTTACTTTTATAGACTTATCAGTAATACTCTTTAGGATAAAGAAAATTTTTATTGTCTGAACATACAATGGCAATCACCGGATTATCTACATTAAATTTGCATATACCGACTTGTGATATGCCCACAATTTTCCCTGATAGTTCAAATCTAGTCATGAATGTCCCACTTTGCTCTTCAGGTAATTACTTGTGATTCAAATCCTATGATGAGTGTGTAAATTTGCTGTGTCCCATGATCAGCAAGTAAATAACTGACAATGGCAGAAGTGAGATGCTATGTTAAAAGTTTAATTTAAATAGAATATGAGAATATTTTCAAGCTTACATAGCATATTTAAGGCACATAAAAATAATAAAAGGTCATGGTGATCTGCACATAATAAACCGCAATTTTGCTTTTTGACCTACAGAGACAGGAATCTCTGAATTACATAAATACCAGGTTTTTGAAGTTTATATATCCTTCAAGACTTCTGGAGTTCTTACAAACTTTTCCAAACATGATTTTTTTTACATATGACATTTTTTTCATACACATATTTTTTACATATCCCACCATATATGGCACTTTTACAATTCACTGATCTTATAAGGTCAGATATGCAATTCTATGGCCTAACAATATTGCTACCCATTGATAATTACACGTCTGAGTTATTTTATATAATCATTATATACAATTATTTCATATAATCATTACACATATTTTTATTCTACACAATTATTATACATATTTTTTAGACATTTATTGTTGCATATACATATATATTTCTTGCTTGACCTTGAATACTGCAGACATCAAAGAAGATTTTCTGGGTTATTTAGAACTAGCTTCATACATAACAAGTACTGAAACTTTTAATGTGTTAAAGCGAACATGATTTGGATTGGAAAAATTGTGTTGCTTTATGTACTAATGAAGTAGTTGTATGATGAGCAAGCATTGTAAAGCGACTAAAAAATTTAAAAATAAATTATTACTTTATACAGAAGTCAGATGAGTTGTTTGAAGTAGAATGCTAAGCAAGCTATCTGAATTAAGATGAGGTAGAAATATTCTTCTTTTTTCTTCCAAAATAGGATTCAACTTTATTGCTATAAAATGTTTTACAAGGTAAGCACTGATTTACATAGAATAATACGAAGATCTAAGATGATACACTGTATTTTTGTCCATAACATTTCCAAAAATTGATCAACCTGTGACAACTCAGAGCATGGGTCCATGAGATGATTAATTATTAAAAGTAAACCTAGGTTGCAATTAGGAATTATTTGTAGTCTTGAGTTCAAATATAAAGTGTTTTAGGAGTACAATATTGCAGCAGATAAGTTGAGGAATAGGAAAACACTTGAGATAATATAAAATATGGGCTAAGTCAATCTACTGTTCTATTCTCCAGAATGGCCTCAAATATCTCCAGAAGAGAGCAATTCAGTATACTTTGAAAGACTTATGGAGAACAAGGAAAAAAACTAAGCTTTGAAATGTCTCTGCCGAAAACCATTCTAATCCATCATGAAGAGCCACATGAACAGCAAAGAGCCAACCCTATCAATAATCACATTGGAAATAATAGTAATAAATAAGATGAATCACTTGTAATTAAAACCATTAGGTCAAACTGCAGCTTACTTTGCAATAACACATGGATAAAATCATTTATAAGAATAACGCTAAAAAAACGCTAAAAAATAACGTTATTTCTCATTTCCTATGAATGAGAAAATCAACATTGGAAACGATCACCATAGCACCCTCATCCCAGATCCATATTCAACAAAACTAGGATTTAAGCTCCCAGGGTCCCTCCTGACAACCAGACCCTTTCATCACCCAGAAAAACTGAGTGTAACAAAAAAATTTCATTAAAAGACAAAATCATTGTATTAATCTTTTGAAATTTAAATGGCTGCATAAATTTGCACAGCATTTTTATAAATGTTGAAATTATTCTTATTTGTGATAATGTGTTGACACTAACTTGTATATGAAAAGAGAGCGAAGAAACTCCTCTTTTAAATAGAAATAGTTTCAGAGAAAATTAATTCCCTAAACTAAGAAAAAAGGAACTAAAACTGGGAACCAGTAACAAAATTAACTGGAGTCCTTGGCTTCCTCTAGTGGATTCTAGTAGTAGTAGAAAATATTATTGGATGAAAAAAAAATGTTTATTTGCAAATTATTTTCATGAAAATAAATAGGTTGCAAAGCTAGCTTACTTAAGTGATATATTTTCCTACATATTGATTTAAGTTTAAGTCTACAGAAAAGTGGAAAGAATGTATTTTATTCATAAAATAAAATCAGTGGATTTAAAAAGAAAATTCTATTTTGGCTGAGTAGAGTAAAAGAAAGCCCCTGCAATTTGTTTGTTATGATTTTATTAACTAGCGCCAAGATGTGGACAAATTAAAGTCAAATAAAATTATCTGTCACCATATACAATCATTGCATGACGGCTTTGAAAAATATTCTCCATCCAAAATGAATTTGTGTGACATTCTTAGAAACAACATCACAAATTTAAATAATCAAGAATACAAATATATCTTGGAAATGAGTTCTGGTTTGACATTTAAACCAAATTTCCCCATAATGAATTTAAATAAATTTTGAATCAAAATGGAAAATGAGTACCAAAAAGTCTGCATGAAAAACCAATGAAATTGCTCATCCGATTCACAACAACATATTTGTGTCACTCTAAAAACCACTCGAGAAACTGCCTTTTCATACATTCATCTCCTCCCTTTGCTTTAACCAATACGATGCCAAATCTTGAATTACTAATTGAAAGGGAACAACAAAAATCACATGAAAATTTTTAATTGAAAATCATTTTCTTTTATTCCTGAGATACTTCTTTGGCTTTTAATTTTGTAATTTTTTTGCATTCAGTATTTCTTGTAACAATTATTGTGTAATTATATCCCATATAATTGTTATATAACCTGCAATTTTTTAATCAATCAATATGATTATCTGTGATTTATTGTTCTTAAATAACATTATATTTATAATACTTATAGTTTCTGGTTTTATAAATGTACTTTTTAAAGGTAATTAATATTTCTTATGTTCATTATTCTGTATTTTTTTTTGTACTTTTGTTGTATAAATAATAATACAACTCCATACTTGAAGAGTTCTTTATATTAACTAGGACATTATGTCAATGACAAGAGAGTAAATAAAAGCAGCGTGCATTTCGGAAATCGAACCAGTAATATATATATATATATAGAATGTCCATTAATTAAAAAACTATTGTAATAATAATATAAATATAATGATAATTAACTATTATATACAATCGCCAAAGGTATTTTTGCAGATTGAATGACTGTATATAATAGTTAATTACCATTATATTTATTATTTTTATTGTTATATATATATATAAAGTCTCAGACAGAAAAATAAGTTAAATTTATTTTAATCATATTACCAGTCTGTGGACATTTTTTCTGGAATCTAAGCGAACAGCAAAAATAAAAAGTTTGAGAAACGTTCCTTTAAATGAAAAGGTAAAAGATATTCAGCACTTATTTATCACTTTTTCAACTTAAAGATGTTTACATAGTGAGATATAAGAAAGTATTTCAGAAAATAAGGCAACACGGCCTTTCATTTGAAACATAATCTATGGGAATTTTATGAAGACAATTATTAATAGATATATGGGCTTACTGATATATCAAATTATCAAGGTAGCAGTAAAATTTGAAATGAATAAATACATTAATATTGTATATCAAAAGAATATAAAAATAATGACAGATCACTTTTCTGAAATTCTTTTAATAAAAGTAATCATTCCACCATATAGTTTGTATTTTGTATTGAATAACATTAGCAATGGTTAAACCACTAAACATCACATGATCACTATTTCTTATGCTAGCACATTACTGTTATTGGATGAGTAGGTACTAGATAGAAATTTTATGCATCTGGCATCCATTGATTACTCTGATTGGCACCGAGTGGCACTACTGTATGGAGAGTTTTGCCTGTTTTATTAACAATGGTTCTTAAAAAAAGCATTTGGGTGGTAAACAATTTATGCTTATGATGAATTATTCAAAAAGCACTATTATTTTTGACAAAGTAATGGACAGTAAGATATTTAAACAACTTTGAGTCATTTAGAATGACCAAACATTCAGACACCCAAACCGTTAAGAGTTAAATTCTTTTACACTTTAATATTTCTTTAAAATTCTCTAACAGCCACTGGGTTATGTTTTCAACATTTTATTTTAAGATTAAACTTTTATTATATTTCAATAATTTTTAGATTATTTATTACAAATATAAGTTTATAAATGAAAAACATTCTTGAAAATATTTGAATTTTGTAAATAATAAACTAAAGTATGTAATCAGAATAATTGCTGCATTGACAATAAAAATGGTTAATGAATGAAAGCATATTTGTTTAATTCCATTTCCAAAATCCAATTATTAAGATATGATAAAGCAATGAAATTCTATAAATACAATTTATCCAGCAAAACTCTTTATTTGTACATATCCTGCAATCTTCTTCAGAGTTGATTCACTTTAATCTCTTAAAAAACATTTTTTTTTAAGAGATTAAATTTTTCTAAAGAGATTAAAGGAACTGCCTTTGAAGAAGACTGCAGGATAGTTGAAATATAGGTGTATGTATATATGTACAAATAAAGAGTTTTGCTAAAGAGTGTTTGAAGTGGTTTGGATAAATTGTATTTATAGGAAATTACAGCAAAATAAAGAAAAATGTGATTTTGGTAATATTTATGCAATAAAATTCTGTTCTAAAATGTAATATTCCATTCACAATTATTTAAAAAATGGCAAAAAAAAAAAAAATGATTGAAATGATGATTATAAAGGTGTTTAGTGAATCATAATTTTCTTCTTTTTTTATTTTTACTATAATTATGTTAATCTTGAGTTGTTTTTAAAAACAAACATTTTCTGAGAAAATCTGAGGTAATCATAAATATTTTTGTCTTAAATATTGTCTAAAAACTTTGCAAAATTAATAATAAATACATAAATAAATTATGAAAAAATATATAATTGTTTTTCCACCATTACACCCACCCAGACAAACACTCCATGTATATTTGCAGATCTTCTTGAAGCCTGAGAACAAAGAATGTGCTAACAGCATGATTGGCAGATGATTTATATTAAACTCTCTGTACAAAGCTGACTTTTTCAGATATTTTTAAATTAATTAAGATATTTTTTAGTTTCAATTTCTGCCATCAAATGAATACAAGACTAGCGAACTCATGCTAAAGCTAACCACAAAAGAGTGAAGATAAATCATATGTGATAGCAGTACCCCTCCCCCCACATAGAGAACTATGTGCTGTTAATGAGTGAGTTCTATATCAAAATGCTTTAAACAATGAAAAACTAGCCATAAGGATTTGTTTGTATCATCATATAATAATATTATTAGATTTAATACCTAAATGAATGCTAAAATAGAGAAAAATTAATTTTGAGGAATACATATATAGGTTAGCAAGCAAACGAAGATTATATTTTAAAAAATAAATGCAGATATTTGTAGTTATAAAAGGAAAAGGAAAATTATAATGAGCAAAAAAAAAAAATACTAAAGATATAAAACATATATATTAGCATTAAATTTTTATTTCAATCTTTTAAAAAAAAAAAAACATTTTTTTTTGTTTGTTTTCATTTACTTAATTTTTTTGATCAGCGTAACTCGGATTCTCATAAATAAATAAAAAATCAATAGCTTTTGAATTATATAAATATTGTTTTTAATATCTCATAAAAAAAGTTTAATTAATATATATATAATTAAAAATTTATTTGAATAAAAAAGCTTTAAAACAAAAGAAAGATTTTCAGTCATAGATATATACACACAAAATGCCAATTTATATGAATATGAATTTTCTGTTAATCAAAACAAACAAACAAAAAAAAAAACACACAAAGATAATAATAATAAATTAACCTGCAAATATGAGTAATGCATCAATCACTAAAACGAACAGATAATCTTTTTTAACGTGAAAAAATGTTTCTTTTAGTTAAGCGTTGGTGGCCCAGCGGTTAGCATAGCTGCCTTCCAAGCAACTGGCCCAGGGTTCGTGTCCTGGTCAACGCATTTGACATTTAAAAAAAAAAAATGTTTCTTTAACTTATCACCAATCTTATTACAAAATGTCAACTTAACAATAATCACTAAATTAGCAAAATGTTTAATTGATGTCAGGGGTTGTAATGTGATCGCATTTCTAACCATTCTTAAGAAGATGAATTGTTACAAAAATCAAATTGAGGTGATTTCAGTCATATTTTGAAGATACAACAATTGCCTATAATATTACAAACACAAATATTTTGCAATTTTACGCTAATAGATTATTCATACCAAAGTGAGGCTGCAATTATAGGTATAGTATACAATCAATTCCACATTAAATACAAAAAAAATGATATTCACATACATCCACATGACTAAAATAAATTTATGACAGTTTTGTAGTTTTGTGAGAATATTTCAAATGATATATTTATATTAGAATGTTTCAAACAAACAAATTTATTAGCATTTTTTTTTCTATAATTTTCAATAGACTGGCAGACGATAACGTCAAAGACCATGGATTACAAGTCAGTTCTATCACCTAGATGCTCAAAGTTCATATAAATTATCAAACAATAAATCATTTTTAAATTAAAATATTGATTTAAAATTATACATCACATTAAATAATTCTTGCTATTTTTGTTTTTAATCATACAATTTCCAATTCTTTTTCTCTTCTCGCTCTGAATACAATAATAAAAAAAATCTTAATCACCTATCTATCTGCTTTCAATAGTAAACAACATTTTTTAAATCTTAACTATTGCATCCTAGAATTAAGTTTTGATAAGAGTAAAAAAAATTAATTTTTTAAATATATCATTATCTTTTTCAAATATTGACAAATAAAATACATGGATGAAAAGCAGATATCATTGAAACAAGAGACAGAAATGGCTCTGAGCTTAACAGTCAATTTTTTTAATTGAATCCCAAGAAATTATAAAACACTTTAAAGAAAAACACATGCGAGATGGATAGATAAAATGGGGAAGTTTTTGGGTGCATTGTGAAAAAAGGCTAGGAATTAGAAAAAGTGAATTAAACTTGATGAAAATCTTTTCAAATTTAATCCAGTTTCTCTGATCCTAGTTTCTTTTCTCCACAATACACCAGCAAACTTTCTCATTTCATCTATTCATATTATATGTAATTTCTTTCAAAGTGTTTAGTAATTTCTTGGGATCCAATTTAAAACTTGAAAACTGTCCATTTATTATCATGTCTTCTTCAGCCCAATTCCATTTTTGTCTCTTAATATTTTAATGATGTCAGTGATATCTATTTGTTTGTCATCTGTGTGTTTTATTTTTGATCTTTTTTTATTACTCCCAATATACATCTTTCTGAAATCTCTGTATTGTTTGGCAAAACATATATCTAATATATTATTTGCAAATATATTTATTTTTTAAAATATTTAGAAAAGTATATATATAAATACTAATAATTTTAGTGAAAATTCTCTTCCAATATACATCTCTCTGAAATATCTGTATTGTTCCTCTATTAAGTTACCAAGTCTGGAAAAAACATATCTAATATATTATTTACAAATATATTTATTTTTAAACATTTAGAAAGGGATATGTATAAATACTAATAAATTTATTGACAATTCTCTGTATATTTTATTTAAAAAAAACTTCAATAATGATATAATAAGGCAAAGAACCAATTAGAAAGTAGCATTTCCAATTGAAATCTTGCCATTTGCTAATAGAATTGGTTTAAACTCTTATTGGTGCATTGCTTGATTATATCATAGCTGAAATTTATCTAATAAAATATTTTACAATTAATAATAGAAGGACATTAGTTTATTACTTAATAAAATATTTGGAAAATTCCCATTAAAATTATTGATGTTTACATCTAAAAACTCAAAAATCTTCTAATCATATATAAATATAAAGGATATATTATGCAGTTTTACTGTGCTATTAAATGCTATGAAAATGATAACATTACTAACATAGATATAAGATCAGTTTTCTGTGTGAATTCACTTAATATGCATTTTTTTTTAAATTTTGGAATTAATTAAATACCATTAATGAGGACTTCCTTGTAAAATAAAAATATTAATGCAGTTATCACTTGATTTTCAAATGATTAAGAAAAAATATATACAAAATTATTTTAAAAAAAAAACAAGTCAGATGTCACATGAGCTAATTTAATAAGCTTGTATATAGAGGGAGCTCTTAACAAATAAGCTTTTAATAAGCTTTGCATACCGATACACAATGTAATTTTCATATTAAACAAGTAAGTAAAGAAGTTGTTTTTTTTCTTTGTTTCAATTCATTCATATTAGTTATTCATTGTTAAAAGTTCCTTTTTGGTGGACGGAAATGATTTAAAATCAGTTCGTATTAAGGACTTACAAATAATTTAAATCATTCATTGCTGAATTGGCACTCAATGGGATTATTTATGATTTTCATTTTTCAGATGTTGATATTATAATAAATAGCTATTCTTAACTAAATAAAATAGCTAAAATATAAATTTGACAATAAATCTGATAGGACATTACAGTCACAATAAACTGTACTGTCTTTTAAAAATGGTTTTCATAAATTCAAAGAATCTGATATATTTAAATTACATATGCTAAAGAAAACTAATAATTATAGTTGTTAAATCTAACAATTTTTTGCTCCAAAAATATAAAGTGGGGAAACTGGATTGAAAAAAAAACAATATGCCAATAATATAAAACAGTCCAATCACAATAAAAGAATTTACAATCCAGTTTTTATGCAGAAGTCTGTTTTTAACATATATGCATAAGGGAATACATCTTCTAAATTAGGTATGTAATCTATGGGTCACAGCCCTTCAGTGAGTTGCATAAAAATTGTTTGGAATCAAAAAAATTTTAAGAAAGTTTTGGATAATAATTTTTTTATGAAAGAATTTAATTTTTAAAAATAGATAACAATCACATGAAAATAAATTGTTTTTGTAAGGGTCATATACTTTGCCAAGTACATGATTTGTTTTAAATATAGCATTTCAAATTGCTATGTAATAAATACTAAAATGTAAAAAAAAAAAAATAGTATATTAAAAATAATATTTACAATTAAGCTTCAAGTATATAAAGAATGTCTGTATTTCAAATATTAGTATATTAATTATAAATCTTCTTATATATTCAAACTTATAATTTAGACATGATAAAAACAAATAATAGGTCGCTTCAAATTTTCAACTGAGGAATGAAGTCAAAAATGTAATAGATTGTGCACCAATGTCTTAAATAGTACTATGCAATCACAGGTAATCAATACTTATACCACCCTATAAGAACAATCAAATACTAACCCTAGTGCCCATGTATCCAGCAGTAATGAGTTGGATTATTTCATATAGACATCCATATCTGGCTAAACTCACTAATAGCAGCTTTATATTATAAATTAATAAATAACATTTAGAGATTTTCTAATCTTAGTTTTAACTAATAAGCTTAAAGATTTGTATATTTAAATCATACTATCATTAATATAAATGTGCTTACAATAATTTTATCAATCCCAAACAAAAATCATTAGATAAAAGAAAATCATTCTGAATATAATATTAAGAACTAATTATAAAAAATAAAAAAAACAACAAATATATATAAATTCAAAATGATAAAATGGTTGACTCAGAGATAAATATTCTTGGATGAAAAATAAATATTATTTTTTATCATATTCACATTTTAAGCAATATCATTAATTTTACTTTAGGGTTCTTGAAATCATTGTTACTTTTATTTCTTGTATTCAGTTTTTTTTATTCTCTCTTAATCTTTTCTGTGTTGATATTAAATCCATTTCACAGTTTATCTTCAGTGATTATTTCTCAGACACAATAAATTATTTTTTCTATGCATTATATGTTTACCTTCCTGTATAATCTAATGTTAAAAATAATATTTTTTTTCATTATTCTTTTTTCTGAAGAATATGTACCTTTTATTTTAAATCATATATAAATGTACCTTAATGTTTAGATGGAGGTTCAAAAAGTTATCGTAGGCAATCAAAAGTATTTCTTTTTACATTTTTTTTTTTTTAAGTATTTCTTTTCTCCTAGAAATGTTCTAAAACTATTTTATTTTTTACTTTAATTAGGCAAAGATTCATCAAAAGTTGAATTTAGTTCTAAAACTAAGATGCTGGAATAAATTGCATTAAGGTGCCCAGAAGCAATGACAAAATTATCAATTTAAGATGGGGAGGGGATACTCCAGTACCACAAATATGTGCAGGAACATTTTTTCCCCAAAAGATTTAGTAAATTAAAAAATAGAACTCTAATAAGTGATGAAAATTTGAAGCACATCTTGTGTGGTGGCACTACTAAAATTGCACTGGTTATTAAGCCATGAACTGCACAGTACAGTCATTTTCATATGTGGCTTTACTTCACTTTCAAACCACTATTTTTAATGTTATTTTGCCAATTTTATGGTTATTTTATTGAGAAAATTTTACTGAATAATGCTGCCATCTTTAGAATTTATTTACAACTAATAAATCAATATTTCAATCTGATGGTATAACAATGATGTAAACACTGCCTTTCAAGGTGCTGATTGGTTGCTTCTTCTGTTCTCTGCCAGAGATTGCCTGTTAATAAATTTTGACAGTTCAATTTTTCATATTGCTTTTTCAAGTGAAAACACGTGTTTTAGAACCTTTTTTTTTTTTTTTTACAAATTTATAATTTTTTTCTCAAAATATGTGTGAAATATAAATTATTTTACAAGCAGAATTCGGATTTTAGTAGAAAATGTTTACTTTTACCTGAAAGCAAATTGACAAAGAAATATCAACAAAGTACTACTTCAATTTATAATTGGGTAACAAAAATACATTTTATGCTTATTGATATAGATTATTTTCATCTATTATAAGTAACAATTTATTTTTAAAAAAACTTTAATTCGCTTTAATAATCTAATGAATTATTAATTTGCATTCTAGAAACTAATCTAAAACAAATATAGTTTTAAAAGATAAATATATATTTACTGCTGATGCTGTAATTGACCAATCAAAAGTTTGGAACTTTAATTGAATCTGCCAATAGGGATTTTGTAAATAATAAAGAATTAAAAAATAACCAATGGCAAATATTTCATTAAATTTTGGATTACATTTTTATATTAATATTGTATTTTACTCATTCTTATTAGCAATTATATAATTATGTGTAAAAGTAATAGTAAATAATATAATGATGATAATAATTATGATCTTGTTGTGATGATTAATGATTAGTGAAATAATAAATTTTGAAATTTAAAAAAAAAAAGTTTTTATTTTGAACCTATATCAAATTTTGGCCCGCATCTACATCAGATAAGGTTGAGATGGATTTCCTACTGAAAATGGTTGCTTATTTGAAGATAATCAAATTTTATATCATGATGATAATATTCATTACCTTTGTAAATAAATTTCGTCTTTACAAGCCATTGTGAAAAAAAAAAATCTGATGACAAATATCTGCATGCATTTTAATAAACACAAACACACACACATATATTTACCATTCATTAACATTATCATCATTTCCAAATGCAGGTTGACGATAACTCCAAATTTAATCTAGTTTTCTCAACCCATAGTTTTTCTTATATATATATAGTTATATAAATAGGTAAAACAATCTAATAAATATCTAGATTAAAAATATATATATATTATTTCTCAATGTTAAATAGACATTCTTTATCAACATTAATGAACCAAAAACATTTGGTTTATTCAAGTATTCTGTTTGAATAAAAGAAAATAATCTGTATTTGCAATTTTAAATGTATATATCTAAAAAAAAAAAAAAGTTTGGTTTTTATATATGCTTTTAAAAAATATTGAGTGTTTCTTTTCATATTATCAGAGAAATGTTCGATAATAGTGCTTCACTGAAAAACTTTTATTTTAGTACTGGAACCAATTGCAGCTTTGTTATCATGATAAAACACTGCCAAAATCTTATTTGCTACTAAGAGAGCATTGAAATTATCTTTAGCTTTTCTGATTGCTTTTTCCCATACATTTTGTTCACAATTTGATAAATATTTTTAGAAAAAAAAAAGTTTAACCCTCTAAAGCATATTTTTTCTTAAAAGGAATATTCTAAGCATTTTGAAAATAAATAAAGTAATTTAGTGGATTTTGTTGAATCGCAATCAAATTGTAAAATATGTTTTCATCCATTTAAATATGGTTATTTGGCTTCCTTAATTTAGTAAACGCCAATTTAAAAACAAAGTAACTGGCAGAAGATAAATATCGCTTTCTTATATAGTAAAACGCTATATCAAATTTAAAGTTTACTTATTTATTAGCATTTCTTTCGAGATGATCTTTTAAAAACAAAAAGATGAATCAGCCACAATTAAACTAATGCACGTATAGTCTCAATTTCTTTATCTCTTAACCCCCCCCCCCCATACTTCCCGTTTTTTTTTTTTTTACAACAATGAAGTGACATGTTTAATCTTTGGGTTTGCCATTGGATTAATAAATAAATTAATTACAACATTAACAAGATACTTTTTTTCTTGCTTGAATGGTTTCCGTTAAGGCATCATTGCGATTGTCTCACAAAATAATCTTCAGTTGATTTTCTTCACAAAGACTATACAAAAGTTACTTATAGATAATAATAAAAAAACAAAACACTTTTTTAATTTATAATTACTGAAAAAAGAAAAAAGAATGATAAAATGAAATCAAATAGACAATATATACTTCTGATAGAACTTCACAAAAAAGTATTCATATATGAATCAGGAGTTAATCGATTGTTTAGTCTTTTAATTTAAAAAATAAATAAAAAGAAACGGATTACATAACTGATAAATTCTTGAAAATAACCACACTAAATTGGTTGAAATACTGGGGAAAGATATAATCAAGTGTTTTTGGTTAAAAAAAAAAAAACAAGTTTTAAAAGATAAAATTTGTATTTTTTTTTTTTGGTCGAATTATATGAAAATATCTCTTGATTATGATTATATTACAGATCAAAATAATTTCTATGATAGAGATATAATCAAAATGAAACTTAACAAAGAAAATCTCTCTCTGTCATATCACTTTTTGCATAATAATTCACATCTAGTACATTATGATATAGAATGGGCAAAATTATTGTATAGTAATATTACTTTTTAGCATAATTAAAGTCATTAATAAACATAATTATATTTCACCAAAATAAAAGGTTATCAATAACTTAATATTCAAAAAGGTTAATATATAAACTAGAGATGACTCCATTTAGAGGAAGACCCATAGGTCAACAGTCAGATGTTTTTGCATTTTTAAGATTAAAATGATGTTTCTATTCCAATTATATTCCCAAGAAAGTTGATGTTCATTCTTTAGATAAATCTACTACACATAATAAAAATCAATCTGTACGGGATCTCACTGTAGAATGGGAAGACTCCTCATAACATCTCAATTACCTCAATTTGATAATATACAGAAAACCTCTCCATCTAGACTATTCTATGCATATTAAACCACTTGAAGTATAATATGCATAGAATAGTCTAGATGGAGAGCATAGAATAGTCTAGATGGAGAGCATAGAATAGTCTAGATGGAAAGGTTTTCTGTATATTATCAAATTGAGGTAATTGAGATGTTATGAGTTTTCCCATTCTACAGTGAGATCCCGTACAGATTGATTTTGAAGATTCACTTTGATTTCTAGGATAATTGTTTTTGGTCCTGTGATGAAGATGTCATCCACATAAAATATAGGTATAAAGCCTGGGACATGCTCAAATTATGAAGGAATGACAATCTTTTCAAAAAGGTTAATATATAAACTAGATATGACTCCACTTATAGCAAGACCCATAGGCCAACAGTCAGATGTTTTTGCATTTTTAAGATTAAAATGATGTTTCTATTCCAATTATATTCATAAGAAAGTTGATGTTCATTCTTTAGATAAATCTACTACACATAATAAACTTCAACAGCTATTAAATATTAAAATGATTAACTTAGACCTCCAGAACTGTTATATTACTGAAGCGTAGAATTATCCTAAGGATTGTGTTACAGATACAAGTAAATCTATTTTTGGCTCACTAAAATGTAAAAATAAATTATGATTCGTTTTCTAACAATGACTTTACTATTAGTAATTTGATTTTTAAAAATATGGCACTTCCTGCTGGGCAAAATTCTGAATTATGTGAATATTGAGTTAAAAAGTGTGAATAACTGACTTCATAATGAGAAATAAATTGTTTACTTTGTAGTTTGCAATTGTAACTTTTTTTTCCCATGTGTTAAAGCATCGGCTGGGAAACGAACCCATGAACCCGGGACAACTGCTTGTAAGGCAGCTGTGCTGACCATTCGGCCACCAACAACGTTTACTTGCAATTGTAACTTTATAAATAAGATACAATAACTTTTCATTATTCTCAATAAAAGCATATTTTTCTATCCATTCTTTCTGAAAGCTTCTATTTTCTTGTTCATATTTTCATTTTTTGGTATTTTCTGAGAATCAATCATATTAACAAAAAATGTAAATAAAATTATTTCCAAAGTCTGAAATTCAAACAAAATACATAAATAATTAATTTTAAAATGTCTAATTATTAATTTTTGTTTAAAAGATTCATAAATGATGCAACAAATTGTCAAAGAAACAAGGTTTCTTAAAATAAAATATGAATAAAAACAATTAATTAAAAGCAATTTTGAACTGTATTTATTTTTGAGTCATATTTTCCTGATAATTCTTAAACATCTGTCTGTTTTATTACTATTTACCACCAAAAATAGAAACAAAGTAACTAAAATTAAGCCAATGCTTTTCAGTTTTATTTATTTAATTGTTTTAAGAAAAGCATGAAACTCTAAGTGCACTAATTATAAACAATTACAATAATTTTCTTAACCTGTGCACAACTTTTTAAAGTTTGTGCTGTTGGCATTGAAAAATTACCCATCATAAATAAGTTTAAATTTCTTAAAAAACCAATTTACTTACCAGATTTTTTGAAAAAATATGAAATAGGACATCTAGCTGATAGGAAAATTATGAGTGAAGTATACAATCACAAAATTGTCCATCATAAATATACATATGATCATTCCATATGCACATGTAGCAATTTTTATAAGATTCAAAGGATGTCATTAACATACCAGTTGCCAATATATTTAAAAATAGTATATACATGATGTACTTTGTAATAAAATAAACAATAAGAATGTTTGATAAATTTTTTTATCATATTACAAACTTTTGTGCAATTAAAAAAAAATCTGAAATAATAAAAGTAAAAATGGATTTCAATGGGAGACATACTTAAATCAGAATTGCAATGATGGCATTTAGTAAAAAACGGAATATAAGTCAGTTAACGTACTTTTCAGGGAAACAATTTTAAATTACAAAGTGTCTCACTACTGCTAGCATTAACATTATACGTAAAATTAAAATTTAATTTTTTTTTTGCTAATTTTTTGATAAAATTGTTTGCAAATTTAAAAAAAAAAGTATTAACACTGGAAATACATATGTATGCAAAGTTTCAATTAAAATAGAAATTGACAAATGAGGAAAATTGAATTACAAGATTTGATACAGGCAGATAAGAAAAAAAAAGCTAAATAAATATTCAAATGGCAATTCACTGCAGAGAGATCTTGATTTCATAAAAATGAACTATTCTAATATAATTAAAAAATACACATACATTTCAGTTTAGTTTATTAAAAAATCATACTAATAAAGGTATCGTAAAATTTTTTGTATATTCATCAAAGATATTGGACAATCTTTTAGGTGAATAAAAATATGATTATGCATAATATATTAAGATAATTATTGCAAGCCTATCTATTAGCATATGTTCATAGAGATACAAAACAAAAATTAATCTAAATTGTGTAAATACATTCTGTATGTATAATTAGCTAAATAAATGATGTGAATTGCCAGTAATAAGATGATAAAATCTCAAATAATCTCTCAAGTAAATGATTCATATAAAAAAGGTAACAAATGATTGTTGTCCCCCAAGTTTTCACAAAAAGGGCTAAGATGCCGTTTATAGACCTCGCACACTATAGTGGACGGCAGATGATACTATCACTTAGTAACCATTAATTACATATATTTAATAAAACTTCCAATCTACACACACACAAAAAATATATGGAAGAAAACATTAAAAAAAGGCAAATGATTTTCAAAATAATAATTTACTATAAATATTTCAAAACATCTTATCCTTTTGCAACATTTCTTCAGTACACTGTAGCAAATTTATAATAAATTTTAGAAAATAAACGTTTTTACAAATGTCTCCTTTAAAAAACTGTGCATTTTAAGGATATACAAGTTATATCATCTTAAAGAAAATTTCAAGTGTTTTTAATGAAATATAAAACATGGTTTGTAATCTTTAGTTTCTTAAATTATGACATAACTTCTTCAAATATTTACATTAAAAAAAGTTGCAGAAAAAAAAATATGGTCAGGCATTTTTAATAAATTTCAAGAATTTAAAATAAATTCAAAGAAAAGCCAAGGTACGTACAGTGTTAAATATAGTATTTTTACATTATATTAAAGCATTTTTTCAATTCAAAACTACTTTTAATTATATAATTAAAAATATGTTTATTTTATCGTTTTATTACATTTTTAAAATAACAGAAACATAAATTGGCCATATATATGTAATATATTTATTCATAGAATTTTTATGTTTATACAAACATGAGTCATGAATATGTTGACCCATCTCACATTTTGATTTTCCATCTTTATAAATGTTACTGTAATTCAAATAAATAATTGAAAACAAATTATTAATAAATAATATTTATTTTCTTAACGGAAAGAAAGACCCCTGAACTTATAGAAGAAAGGCTAATATCAAAAACTATGCTAAATAACTGGAGGCTTTTTACTTTTTAAAAAAAAAGATTAATAATCTTATATATGTATATTTATAGTTCACTTTAATTAACATTTAAAGTATAATATATTTAGAATATTTAAAAAATTTTAATTTAAAATCTAAAATTTCCAAATGTATCAATTATGAATATATTTAAAATAATTTCAAAAGTATTATTTTTTTATTTTTTCTAACACTCACTATTATTCTTTTTTAACATTATAATTTTTATTGCAGGTTAATCTTTTGATGTGATTTAGACTACACTCACCACCATTTTGAATTCTAAGTACCACCCAAAACCACCACTGACACATCCAAGAAATAAATGACATCGAATAATCAATACGGAGTTACTTGGATACGTCAGCAGTAGTTTTGGGCAGTCTTTAGAATTTAAAATTGTGGTGAGTGCAGTTTAAATACTAAAAACTTAGAACTTCTAAAATATGAATTTTATTATAATAATTTATGGTACAACGTGCCAAAGAATGTGGACAGGGGAAAGGATGTTTTTGATGATACAAAATATCGTTCAAAAATGCAAAGTCTGATCAAACCAAGCTTATAATTTCCAAATACAAATTTTATTATAATATATGCCTATAACCACATACTGAAAAAATGTAAAATTTATCAAATCAAGCTTATAATTTTGAAATACTAAAAGATTATAAAAATTCAAAAATATGAATTTTATTACAATATATGCTCATACCCATATGAAATAAGGAATATTAATTTTACAATTAATCAAATTTTTTCTTACCAGAAAAAACTCTGATGTTGCATACTTTTTTTGTTCCATAGAGTTAAAAATAAAAATTGAAATAAAGAAAAATAGGGTTCACATTTGATCTCCTGATCACATGAAGTTCTTACAAATTGATATCTATTTACATAATTTTCTATTAATATTGAAGTGACTTTTATCATCAACAAATGAACATGGAAACCTATTTACAAAAAATATTTACAGATTTTAATAAAAATTTGTTGATTAATTTCAAATGTAAAATCTGGATTTTAAATAAAATAAATACTAACTTTTCCACCATCAATAGGTAGCATTAGCATGTTTGAGAAATTTAATGAATAAATCTCTCTCATATAGATTCTTTTTATCCATCCACCATGTGGAAAAATGAAACATATAACATTACTCACTTTGGTAAAAAAAAAATCTGATGTATTAATTTTTTATTAATTGAAAAATTAATATTCTTTACTTTAGAAAATTATTCTTTCAGATAATGATAAGATAAAATGCAATTTATTATTAATTGTACAATTAATATGCTTTGGCTGTTGTTTCTATGTTTATTCAACATTTACGTTATTTCAACATGTGGTTATAGATCTGTAATGTAATAAATTTGTATTTTAGAAGTTATAAGCTTTTAACATTATAAAATTATAAGCTTGGTTTGATCAATTTTACATTTATTGAACATGTAGTTTATTATTTAAAATATATGTCCATTTTTTTCGTTTACTTTTTCTGTTTAAGTATTTCAAATTTGTATTTTAGAAATGTTTTGAAATTTATTCATTCCTCCCATTTTTTATATTTTGTATATTTTAGTCACATGATTTGATCAAGTACAGTTGTACAAAATTTGTGCTTTAATTTTTTAATTATTGATGTAAATTGTGATTTGGTAACAAATGGTCATATCATGATTACATGTGGATTATTTGAAATCATTTATTACTTGGATGTGTCAGCAGTGGTTTTGGGCAGTCCTTAGAATTCAAAATGGCTATGAGTGCATTCTAAATCAGTACCAGTTTTTTTGTATGTACCATATATTTTTTATTATGTATTAGATATTTATCAGGTAAAATGGATCTTCAATTGATGCATAAAAACAATCAATATGGCATTTTTGTGAGGAAAAAGATTAAAATAACCCAGAAATGCATACCTTCAAAGTACACATATAACTAAAATTATTAATTTATAAATGAATAAATTATTTATTTATAAATAAATAAATCACATTTTAAAACAAAAACAAAAATAAAAAAAATAAAATATTCATAGTCCAATTGCAAAAGAACTAAAATGTTTGTTCTTCTAATGTATTGACTATTTTCATTTTTATAAATAAACAATTTATTCTAACATAACAACCTGACTTCATTATTATTATATTATATGTATTTTGTATTATTTATAAATAAATATTCAATTCTCCAATGCATAGCAGGAGTTTTATTTTCAATTTTTATAATGATGAGATCCAAATCAACATCCACAAATTGTATTATCATTTATCAATTCTTAATATAAGGATATTTTTGTCACTTCTATAAATTAATAATTAATTTTATAATGTGTGATTTTTTTGTTTGACAAGATCATAATTTATTACCTGAATCTGACTGTTGTAAATTTGTTCATAAAATGCAATAAAAGGCAAATCAGAGTCATAAAAAAATTTATCATTGGTATACAACAAAAAAAAACTTCTTGGATGAGACTATCTTATTATTTACAATTAATTTTCTAATAGCAGCATTATTCATAGATTGTACGTATTATAATATGATTTGCAACATTTAAATTTATACAAAAAAAAAAATACTAAACTGATAGATGCAAATAGCAAACAGATTCCAGCATTAAATTAACCTAGACTATGAAGTGCCTTAAAATGTAAATAGATATGCAAAGAAAAAAAAAAATAGGAAATTAATTTTAACTCAAATGAATAACAACTTTGCTGATGACAATAATAATAATGTTTATGATAATGATAAACAAGATAAAAAATCAATAAATTATAACTCAAATTGATGTTAATTTAAATTGTATTTAAATTCTTAAAATATAAAAACACATAGTTAAATGCTAATGAAATTTAAATAGAAGTAACAAAAACTTTGGGAGCTTTGTGTAAACTAACACCCACCCATTAATAAATGCAAAGAATAGCATATATTGCACGATTCCTTGCATTTATTGACGTATAAGTGTTAGATTATACATAACTCTCAAAGATTATACATAGCTTCTAAAGATTTTCATTATTTCAGTTTAAATTCTTAAATCCTTAAAAATATAAAACATTTAACAATGATTACACATTGAAAGAATGACTGACTCAGAGGTAAAGTTCTAGGATTGATTGCATGAAGCATTTGTTTCCAATTTACCATTATGATGTTTGAAAGTCACATAACTCCAGAACAATTATCCAAAGGATTATTATTACTATTTGATATGTTAAAGCAAGTATCATTGAATATCAAATATAATCATTTTGAGAATATCATATAATACTAAATTTTCCAAACACTTTAATACTGTTACACGATGCTTTATTTAGCACCCTTTCTTACAGTTTCGAATGCCCCAGCAATCTTCTTCAGAACTTCATTTCTCCTAACCTCAACTAATTCTTGGACAATTTAGCATCATGTGGTATAAATTTGGCAATGCAATAAGAAAGAGTAGTTATTATACATTTTGAGAATATTAATGAAATCAGAAAATTTAATTCAACATGTGTAAAAGAATATCTCTCAACAAACAATAGGTAAAAAAAGAAGGCCAGACCTGACAGTGATATGTAGAAATATATTGAAAATTTTTAAATAAATGTGATTATAGTGTATTTTTATAGCAATATTATAATCAACGAATTATTATTTACTTTAAATTTTCTTATACATTCATCTTGGGTTTTTTTTTAAGAAACAAAAATAAAGAACTGTCAGCATTCTGAATATACATTTTTAATTTTCTTTTATATTGAATATTTAATGAAATATTCGGAATACACAATTATGTAGACAAAATTATGACAAGGCAATATATTATTACTTTTAATCATAAATTACAGATTGCCTGGCTGGAGAAGATGAAAAATATATATATACATAAATTTAGGATGCAAACAATTACTGAAACTAAAAAGAATTTTTTAAAAAGTAATTATGATTTTTTAAAAGTAAAAAATACTAATGGCATGCCAAAAATTAATTATTCACGTTTTCCTGAAGGTTTGTGATGATAGCGTTCTAGTTGTCTTTTTATATTGGACTATTTCCATCATCATTTAATATGAGTTTTAAATGTCTTTAAAAAAATTTAACTTTTTTTAAATATTCCAAATACATTCAACTGTTAGTAATAGCACATCAAACAGGTTAGTATATGCACAACGTTTTGAGAGATATTATTTTTTCTTCTTCAGCGATTGCTGGCCTGACCAGTGACAATACTATCATGGTATTTGAATCTGGACCCTTAGATTATTGAGTATCGAATTTTAAGGTACAGTTTGTAGAAATTTCATATACTTATCTATGAGGTTCCTCCTGATTTCTCCACTTTTTCCTAAAAGTAAAGTTGATTAGTGGTTTCCATACATTATGTATAGTTACACTGGGTTGGCTTATGGGATTTTTTGCCATTGTCATGTGAGCAGCTTCTTTAAATTTTCTTCTTTGTCCCTTTTCTTCTCTATCCAATACTTGGCAGGATGGTCAGTTGGTTAGAGTGTTACCTTAAAATTCAATACTCAAGAATCTAAGGGCCCAGATTTGAATCCCATGCTAGTACTGTCACTGAAGAAGACAATAATACCTCTCGAAACATTGGGCATATACTAACCTGTTTGATGTGCTATTACTAACAGTTGAATGTATTTGGAATATTTAAATAAAAGTTAAATTTATCTAAAGACATTCAATACTCACATTAGATGATGGAAATAGTCCAATATAAAAAAACAATTAGTTATTCATAATCAGTACTGACTTGAAACTTTCAAGATCGGATCAATCAATGTTTTAATTCCCTCCACCTCATCTGATGCACATAATTTTTTTTTAAATATTAAGCATATATTCATTTCTATTTATACAATATCTCTATTAATATATAGTAGTATTAAATTGTATTATGTATATAAGCTATTTAAAATAATGCTAACTGCAACTGATTGATTTAATTGGATTACTTTCAGCAGCCATTTTTTTCTGCACTCCGATGGCACTATTGTTGCCATCAGCTATTTTTCATTCTCTTGCAGCTATCTGTAGCATCTACTTGACAATGTTGAATTTATTTAAAGGCAGAAACTTAAAAGTAAAATTTGAAGATAACGGTACTAAACAGAAAATTTATTGCAAATGAGCTGATAATCCCATCGAGAGGTAGATTGTTTGTTCTTAGGATTCAAGGGCACTTGTGAGAGTACTTCTAACCATTTTTCTTTTTTGCTTCTTTGGACAGAGAAATTATACATTTACCATGGTTTATTCTTATATTTATGATTATGTTTTCAAATATTTTAAAAATATTTATTATAAAAACAAAGTATTTATGATTATACTCAATTGAAAATGTTTAATTTTAAATAAGACAAGAGAATTTTAATAATGTTAAACAGTGAGTTACAACTGGCTGAAGAAGGAATACTTCTATTATGTTCATAGCAATGAAGCATTTATTAAAAAAATATGTGGAATTTTAAAAAAGAATTTTGTTCTTTTATGATGTCTTAACAATAATTCATTTGAATTTTAGTTCAAATAATAGATTTTTGATTAAAAACAAATTTTTTATAGGTAATTGCAAAATGATTAAGCCCTATTGATATTCTACCTGTAATGTAGGGGAGATAGAGGGTCTTTTTACACCCACAATAAATGTGTAATATTGTGATGATGTCATATCGAAAGGAAATAAACCATGTGAGTATACATGTAGAAACATGTTTTTCTTTATCGTGATCTTTTTTTCATAATACTTCAACATTTTCAGTCTCATAATTAATATGTACTTTTTTTTGTGGTTGTTCCATTTTAATATGTATTTTTTTTTGTGTGTGGTTTTTGTTCGTTTTTTTTTTTTGCTTTAATTTGATTATTAAAAAGATACATTTATTAGCATTTCTGTTGAAAATCCCAGCATACTCTGCAATCATGTGCTACATTTGCAGAGGGAAATTTTTAGTACATATCTCCATTTTCTGTGGTAATATTACATTTTTTATTTCAAGGCAACAATTCCTATATTTAATGTGCTTTTATAAATATTATTTAAAAACCAAAATCATTTACTGTTTGTTTAATAACAATGTTTTTGGGTAATGGCATCATTTTATTAAGAGCACAAATCATTCATTTTTTTGATTTCAAATGTTCTTAAAAGTTGTTAGTGTCCAAGTCATACATATTTGAATGTCTTGTTTAAAATTATTTATTTTTAGTTCCACAACATGGAATATGTATTAGAACTATTGTGTCTGTTCCATTCATATCAACCTCCTGATAAATTTGTAAATCTTGCCAAAATATCATGTACAAGATCCGTGTACATTTTTTTTGCCAAAAAAAGTCATGTGCAAGATCCATGTACACGTTATTTTGGTCAGATCCCAAGATTACAAAGTTATTAGCTGATTGATACGAATGTGAACAAGTGCAGTAGGTCTAATACATGCTCTGTGTTGCAGCTCTAATACCAAAGTACCCTCCCCCCTCTAGAATTGCAAATTTAAAATATTACTTTCAAGATTATTTTTCATTTGTACACTTATATTCAAAACAAATAAATTTAAAAATGTTGGAAATGCAATACAGAATAATGGTTTTATTTTTAAAATAAAGTATTCCAAATAAAATGGCGAAGAAGCTGTCAAACAAGCATGGAATTAAATTTGTTAGTGAAATTGATAAGCTAGCTATTTCATATATGCTATAGCAAAAAAGACTTCAGAAATTCAATATTTATTATTATTTAATATTTATTCAAAAAATCCAATTTTTTTTAAAGAGTTTTTTTTTCTTCAAATATATAATATGTAGTAGTGTGAATTTTTATATTTATAAATTTATCTGCAATTTGAAAGTATTGGAGATCTGGAGTTATCCATATAAAACATTTGATCAAATATTTTACGAATTTATTTATAATGTAAATGTAAACTTTTGAAATTAAATATCATTACATTCAATATTTAATGTCTATGCAAATAATATATGTTGTATTTTTATATTAGACTATTTCTATCATCTAATATGTGTTTTGAATGTCTTTAGAAAAATTTAGCTTTAAATATTCCAAATACATTCAACTTTTAGTAATAGCAAATCAAATCATTAGTATATGCATAACATTTCAAGAGGTATTAGAACATCATCATCACAAACCTTCAGAAAAACACAAATAGTATACATGTTCTTATAAATTCATATTATGTGTTTTTTAAATATATAACCTATTCAAAAATTCCCAAACTTTTAATGGAAATGTTATCTTAAATTAGGATTACACAGACGGTATTTTATGAAAATAATCTTAATATATTTCTTGACATTTACCAAAGTCCTTTACTTACTTTGTATTATAGTGTTTTTGCTAACCCCCTCCCATTTTCAAAATTGTCTAATTTTCATAAGTAGCAAGCCAATATTAAATTCTGTGTCCAAAAAAAAAAAAAATTATACACTAAATGCCTTTTGATGATGTGTCAATGAAATAAAATATGAATAACTCAATTTTTTAAATATCATGACCAAATTTCAACATTTAGAGGATTTGGTAATAGTGAAGAACAAAAAAATATTTTGCACATGTGCTAAATAATTCCAAATAAGCTGAAAAAGACAGGGTGAGGGGATAGTGTACAATAAATTAAAATAATACTTCCTGTCAAAGAGCTACAAATATTCATTATTATTTAATGATCATGTTAAATGAACCATGTAGTATGTTACTAATATTTCCTCACAACTAAAAATATGATTATATAATAAATGTCTCTTAGGTCTTGGAATATTCTTTCTACTTCAAAAATATATTTTGGTTAACAATATTTAACAGCAATATATTTATTTAAAAAAAAATACTGTCTGTCATTCTTAATGCTTACTCTGATTAATACTTTAATAAATAAAATATATTTTAATGATGTAAATAGGTTATTTAAAATTTACTATGTAGTTCAAATGTTAAGGCACTAAAGTAAATCAAGAATGCAGCCACAATGGCAAAGTTCTACCAATGATAATCGAGTGTTATTCCTTTGGTCATAATACCCAGTGGTATGCTTTGGAACGTCAAAATGCTCAGGCCAAAAAAAATTGATATGCATGTACATTATTACAATAAAACACTCATGTAATTTGAGATCTTGACAATCTTCACATGTATTAGAAGTAGTTAATGATAAAGAATCTGAAAACATCTGTAAAATTACAATAATTACAAAGCAAAAGTATATATGGATCTTGATAATCATCTGTTGGTCATTATCGGTTATATTTTCAATTCCTCAAATTCTTTTATTTGAATAAAATATTTTATAATTATTATGACAGGACTTTTATTATTTTATTTTCATTTATTCATTTCAGACATTAAATTTCTCATTTAACATTCATTTCAGACATTAAATTTCTCATTTAGCATAAGTGTTTCTAAACACTTTTCTCCTATAACATTATTTTCCACTTGTCTAAAAACTTTATGATCTCATTAATAATATACTATGTACACACACACATATATATATATAGTTTGTTATTCATAAAATTGTATATTTAGAAATGCATTACTTGATCACTATTAGTATAAATTATTGTTGCTTATCTAACTTATTTGTTAAAAATAAAAAGATAAAACATATTTTTTTAAATTAAATAACCTACTGGAAGATAAAGCGCTGTCCTATAGCCTCTTACAGAGTAATAATGAAGAAGACAGTATTCTGCAGGCTTGCCAATAACTGTGCATAAAGAGTTTAAACAGTTGTCTAATCTTTGCTTTACCTTCTAGCTAAGGGCTTACCAAATAGTGTTAAATGGCTAATCTATGATCTAAATACCTGAAGAAAAAATTTTAAGCTTCTTCAAAAAAAAAATACATTTGGACCGAACTCCAGGTCATAGGCATGGCAATTATGCTACCTGTGCATCACGAGATCATTTATTTATTCACGATCTTACGTGTATATGAATATAATACAAGAAAATATAATACATAATTACACAGTACAAACTGAAATGTGATTTCTTTAATTAATTACTGTAAATATATATATAGATTCTAGTTCTTTTAATAAAATACAAACTCAATCTCTTTTACCCTAACATATATCAAGTATAATAAATAAAAGTGGAAAAATTCCTTTTACATCAATTTGGGGGGGGGGGGGGCAGAGGAAAAGCTCTTTACTTTTCACTAAAAAAAAGAAATAGCTTTACCATTTTCTAGCAGAACTTAAAGGATATAAGAAATCAATAGATCTTTGTTGTTTTCCAAACCAAAAAAAGTAAATATATTTACAATGCTTGAAAAGCTTTCAATATATTGTGTGGACGTATATGTACACACACATGTATATAACTAAATCATTTATATTTAAATTATTTATCTTAGAGAATATAAATGAAATTAATTCAATATTAGTTTAAAATAATATCTTTGCACAGTTATTATCAGCTGCCAGGTAAAACCTAATTTTGGTTTAAAAAAGTAAGATTGAAAGTCAACAGCATCATAGAATAATCTCCAAAAAGCATTGAATGTCAATGATACAAAATCAAGTCACTGAAGTAGTTTTAAATATGAAGCCCACACAAATGCATTACCCAGGAAAAGGAGTTCAAAGGTGTTTAAAACTGACAACCCTAAAGGAAAACAGGTACTATATGCAGGGGTAAGATTTATTTTACCTACTGTATATGCATCTGCAATAATTTATAAACCAACAACATTAACTAAAAGTAATAAAAACAAGTTTTTTCAATTGCTAATAATGACAATATAATAAAATAATACAAGTGAATTCATCTTAATTTTTTCCAATTATTGGTCACATGATAGAACTGTTCATATGTACAAATATTATATACAAGTCCAGTTATCTATGTGCATCCATTTTCTTTGGTTTTGACACAGATATTCTAATCCTATTTCTAATTTCAGTCTTTAACCACTTTACTGTCTTCTTCGATAACTACTTTTCTAAAGAACAATAAAGATCTAAAATTCACTTTAACATGATCCAAAAGTGTTTCAGGCACAAATGATTTTGATAAAATTTATTAGTATTATACACTTATTCATTTACTACAGCATTATATAATTTAGAGATCAATACTTTCATATCTCTATATCTTAACAATTCAATCACATTATAAAATAATGCATATTCAAGCATTTATGAGAAAAAATATTTAAAAATACCTGTAGATATTTTATAAGGCATTCGCTTGCATTTACTTTTACTTTATAAAATATGTATGATAATAATCATATAAATGATTAAATATTCAAGCAATACGATGCATAATAATAATAAAGTACTAATTTAAAAAATATCATTTAAATTAAGTTTTTAGATAAATTAAAGATAAGGTGTTCCATTTCCATCCATATAACAAAACAATTATACTCGCACATCATAAAAAAATATTCCTTCATCTAGCTTTTAATTTAAATGCAAAATATTAACTTATTTTTTCTTAGAAATTTATAACATTACGAGAATAACTTTTAACAAATATTCTTTTTATATTAGTTAGCTTAAATTTTCTTGAATAATTATATTTATTATAATATGATAAAATTATTAAAAATAAATGTTCATTCACTTAAATATATTAGATATAGTAAATTCAAACTTCTTATGTATATCCAAATCTCCTCTGGTTCTATGGTTAAATCCTTCTCAGTGTGTTATACACATTGTACCCACTTTTAAATGATTACTATTGGTTTCTATAAAAATCATTGTAGTTCTTAATTAAGCTTCAAGTAAAACTTTCTGATGGTGAATAACAGATTTCTATTCAGGCAGTATTTTAAATAATTATTAAATTACACTTTTAAAAAACTTTTAAATTGAAAATAATAATAATTATAAAAATTACTACTTCAAAACAATTGGACAAACAAAAAAATATTGATAATAAATTTCACAATCACTGACACTACACTGTCTAGTCTTGATTGAATGTCTTTGATATTGATCTGATCTAGTAATTTCATTAGTTAATTCTGCATCTTAACACATACTTAATTTACACAAACTAAATTAATTTCATCTTTAACAATAAGTTTTAAATCTATGAGTCATCATCTTTAAAATATTATACCAAATTATTTAACATTTTATATTTCATATTTTTATCAAAATATCAAATATCTTTACTAAAACAATTTAAATATTTTAATGACTCTAAAATATTAACTTTTAAAATAAAATATTATATTTAAACAACATAATAATGTTAATTATTATTTTTAAAAAATATTATTTCTAGACTTAATTTTGCAACTTTTAAAAGGTATCCAATTTTATTAATAACACTAGAAATCAATGTTGTCTTTCCCTAACACATGAAAAATCACATGCCAATACAACCACCTTTAACCATGTGACACTTTCAGAATATTCTGGACTAATATTAAATTATTTATTATCTAAATAATTTAAACACATTAAATACATTATTACTATCTTTTAATTATTGTATTATTATGGTATCAATTAAATATAAAATAATTTTTTCTTTTAAATGATATATTATATTATTTTATCACTTAACTTACATTAAAATGACTTTAAAATACCCAAAACATCTTTATATGCTTCTATTTACTATGTTTGAACTCATACTACTTATAGTCACTATAAGATTATAAACTAATAAATTTATTTTTTTGTAAAAATAACTATATTTCAAGCATTACTTAAACTGTCTATCCCAAGTACAAGAGCACAATATATATATATATATATATATATATATATATATATGTGTGTGTGTGTGTGTGTGTGTGTGTGTGTACAGTCAGTCCAACAAGTAAACAACTACAAACAATACTGTAATTAATACACTAATTACAAAAAAAAAATGTGATTGGTAGATCAAAAGCCATAATGGTGGTATAGAATTGGAAATTGATTATGCCAATAAAAACCAGTGCCTCACTCTCAAACTATATGTGTGAGTACATTTCAAAAATCAAAATTAAAACAGAAGTGAAAATAACAATTATTCATCTAATTTTCTTAAAATTAATAATAAAATGTCAAATTTTATATAACATTTAAAATGGGTAATGAAGTACTCATCAAGCTTAATGAATAATGAATAATTCCAATAAAATGTCACTAAATTTATCTATGTTTAATTACACATGCAGATGATGCTTGTTAGCATGTTTTAAACAACCCCAATCATACATTACTTGCAAAAAGTTTTATTGCAACTGAATATCAAAAAAAGTGCCAAAAGAATTAGCAGAAACAAAAATTCAAAAAATGCAAGAAAAAATGTAGAACAAAGAAACCTAACCCCTTACTTTATGGGCAAGTTTTGTCCCCAACCCAAATGTTGCTTCACGTGATTTAATGATATATTCTTAAAAATGAATAAGAACCATTTGTAGAAATAATTAAATTATAAAAATGATTAACATCTAACATACCTTACTAAATTCCCTTGTGATCCATCAAATTGCATGATCGGTACCTATTCCAAATCCCACAAATTTAATAGAATTAATCATTTTTGTTCATCAGATAATACAAAAACAAAAGGCTGGATTAGCATGGTAGCCTCAACAATTCTAATCAAAACTAATTTTATAGACTTGATTATATGCCAAACATAGCTGAAACCTACAGATTAGATGGTTCCACTAACACTTCAATTCTAATTTGTTAGAAAAAAATTTTACTATGTAAAAAAATAATGTAAGTCTCATAGCATTGCAAAAAACTGGGATTATAAATTAAAAAAGATAGCTCTCTCCTCCAGAAGAGTTAGGAATATTCTTAATGATATGCTCAAATTTGAGCATGAATAAATTAGAACATCAAGCATATTTTTGAATTGAAGTAATTCATTTGAAAATTCATTTTTATTGAATAAGATGCTTATCTAAGTTAACATTTGTCAATAAGTCTATGCTGCATGTTGTTAGAAGCTTTTCTTTACTAAATAATAATATTATTTATATATCAGTCTTATTGCCACAAAAATAACTAACTATATAAATCTTCATACAGTCTTTAACATACTTATATTGATAAACAAAAGGGATAATTCTTATCAAATATTTCAAAGTATATAATCATTTGCATTTACTCTTTAGATAAGCTTATGGCCTTTAATAGCAACAGCATAGACAACATTAGAGACCAAGAAAACAAATTATTATATTTAAATTATGAATAAATAATAATTAATGTTAATTAATAATCTCTCAACAAAACAAAGTACACCCATGCTATTTAGATTCAACATATAAGATAGCAATTTATTTAATACTCTTGGAATATAAACAACTCTTTATCTACTTCCATATTAGTTCCTGTATCTAAAAGTGATATATTTATTTCTAAGGGAAATATTATAATTAGATATATTATTAAGATAATATTTCTTCATACTTATAAATGGTAAAAGTTTAACAAAGTTATGTAAATCATTATTTTTATCTTCAACATGTGATTTACTATTTATTAAATAATCTTATTCTGGAATGTAAATCTTAAAAATGTGTGAATAAATACATCTTATTAAAAGCAAGCACGAAATAGGAATAGTAATATCCTGTGTTAAATATTAAATAAAAAATGTTAGAGATTGTCATTCAGCTCCTATCATAGACAACTCTGCACAGTTCATCCATTATATGCAACTGATTTCATATTAATTTATTATCGTCACCATTTATATAATAAAAAAACATAATTATTTAAGATATATTATTTTCACACTTTTTTCTTTTAATTTTAGACTGAAAAAAATTAGATGCATATTATAAACATATAAAACATAAAAGATTGAAATCACAGTTTAACTCTAACAGAAAGAGTAAAAAAAGGCTGGTATTAGTAAAATGTGTAATTGGGTAAAAAAATTATGAGACAATATCATGAAAGTAATCATTATAAAACCTTTAGGAGAAGACAAATTTCTACTGCTATTCATTCTACACAATCTTATGTAATTTATGACAAAAGCATAATGAGGAATTTTTATTTTTTAATGATTAAAATGATATAATAAAATCTTTATGATAATATCCTAATTTTCTTTTTACTATTATAAATAATGTTCTTTATAGATTTTTTATAATAAATTTTCAAAAAAAAATATCTGACAAATTTACTAAAAAAGAGAGAGAGAGAGAGAGATATTATATGCGTACATGTAATATAAGTACAAAATTACAGTAATTATTTTTAAAATAAGCATTAGTAACACTTTAACCAAGTTTGACATTTTAAAAATACAGTGAAATACATTGCACTAAATTAAACCCTAGATGTGTTCTGCACAGGTTGGTGCCAGACTATGGAGCACCATGTCCAGCTCTTGATGCTTCCAACCCTCAAACTTCTTAAGAACTCCTGAGAAATAAAGCCAATCAATAACATATTTTTAAACTAATTCTAGATATGTGTGAAATATTTGAGAATTATGCTATTAATTTATTTTCAAAATAACAAACCCCTTGAAAATCCTGATATTTATAATATCAATTTACCCTCTATTAGTCTTAACACTTTTGTATTTTATGAATTTGATTTTCATATATATTGCTTATAATATCTCCTCTCACATACATTTTAATGCAAAATTTTTTTTAAATAAAACTTCTTTATTTTCCTGACAGTTTTGACTGTCTAGCAGTCTTCATCAGAGCTACAATATTTGAATGATATAAATATGAAACTATTACTTCATATAAAATATACATACATATGTGTAACAAAATATATACACATATATCCTTTAAACATCCATATATAGATCCACATACACCCATAGACATATATATCAAATCTATATATACATACACATGTACACCTGGATCTCGTTTTACGCGATAGATAGGTTCCTTAGAAAACACGCGCAAACAAAATCGTGCAAAAAATAGACGTAACTTACATTGAAAAGGGGGGGGGTGCGGTCTGTGATTTTCCAAAATTCACATAAAAGCAAAGCACCAACGTAAAATTACTTTAAAATTCACGCAAAAAAAAAAATAAGGAAATAAAATATGACTAATAAAAAATTTCAAATTTGAAAAAAATTGATACAAGACAAACTTTTTTTAATTATAATATTTAATTTTATTCAAAATAATATATTTTTATGCATAATTTACAGTACAGTAATTTACATTTTTTTATACACGTTTTAATTATTATGATTTTCTGGTGATAACGTAATTAATCTTTGAGACGATGATTTTATTAATTGTTTACGAAGCTCGCGATATCCAGACATACAACCATTTAGCTCTCGTTGGAATTTAAGACCACATTAATGATTAGTGTTATTAATAAGAAAATAATAATTGATTACGTTCTTTTTTAAAAAGCAAAAACAGAATGTGATTTAAAATGCAAAATTAACACGCACAATGTTTGAACAAATTTATATTATAATCTTGTAAAATTTAATGTGTGTATACATAAAATGTGGAAATCATGATTTTAATTCCAATAATGTGCTATTATTTTCAATATAATGTAAGTGCATGAAATTTATTATTTAAAGTAATAGCGCATTATTGGAAATCGACTTCCGGTGAAACACGAATCGTGTAACTTCAAAATCATGTTAAATAAGTCCGCGTAAAAAGAGACCCAGGTGTATATCAAAATATATACACATATATCCTTTAAACATACATATATAGATACACATACACCCATAGACATATATACAAATCTATACATACATATATAAATATACATATCCATATATATATATACAACCTACATATAAAATACAAATAAAAATAAAAATCAAGATTTTAAATAGTTTAATTTATTGATTACTACACATGTAATAACATGACATGACTTTCTCATATGCTTAACCATATATTTCTTCCATTTTTCCACACTAAATAGCACTAGAGTAGGTGAAATATCTGTCTCCTATATATGCAAATTCAACATTATTTGATAAACTTAGTTTGATATACTTTGATTGAGAAAAACTTCCATGCCTTTTTTTACCTTATTTTTACTCTTACTCCTATAATGTTACAATAATACTTGTATATATAATATTTCTGGAGATATGTATTTATTTCGATAAAACAATTTTTGTGTTCAAGTCATATTTCACATAAAAAGGAGATAGAGCACAATAAATTATCGTTAAGAAAAAAAGAAAAAAACATAGCAAACAATCATTACTAACAAATTATAATCGCTTGGTCATATTTCCTTAATACCTCGACACTTGAACCAATCTTCAGGAAGAATAAATTTATACAATGAAATTACCAAAATTAAAATTAGAAATAGTCAATAAAAATTAAAGTAATATATGACATGACCTAATCTTTTTAAGCTTGTAAATAAAATAAAAAGATATCTCAGCCCTATATAGCTATTTGAGTTGGATAGCTGGGTTTGAAGATATGTAGATGTCTGAAAATTTCAGATTTTCCACTCAATGGATAATTTTAGAGAAATGTTGACTTTGGGTTGTTATTTTTAGATCTAGTGTTTGAAACTACCCATGCGCCTCTGAGAAGTGCCAAAGCATGAAACCATTGGTCTGAGGTTAAGGTATGGTTTCTAGATAGAGATGTTAAAATGCTTTCTCTTGCTGGCATTTATCATTAAAGCTTGTTAGAGTAATTAGCACAGCTCATTGACTTTTAAATTAAAAATATTTTGGATAAATTTTATTTTTTAAAAATGTTAATTTAAAAACCTCTTTTCATTTTTTGAATTCCAAACTACAGAGATTTTTTTAAAAAATTATTTAACATGAATTTTTCTTTTTTCTTTTTTTTAAAGACAAAATAAATAAATTCATGTTTTTGTATCGTTTATTTATTTGACCTCAAATCACTATAAAAATTTTCCACTTAAAAAATCTGTATTTGTGCCTTAACTTTTTGTCTTAAAGAAAACTAATAAATAACATTTAAAATGAAATATTGTTGTATTAATCTTGCTATTAAAATATTATACGTTAAAACTATTACATGAATTTTATATAAATAATATTTAACTACTTATATATATGTGCACTACCTTCAATTTTCATAATACCCACTTATTTTATTTCATTTTTTAAAATGTTATCTGAAGAGTTTTCATGGCAAATTGGTTAGCACATCTGCCCATTAAGCACCAATAAGGGATTCAATTCAGCAAAAGTGATCCTTAATTTTTCATCAACTATAGATTTGCAATTTTTGTTGTAGAATAGTCAGCCCACAGCTAAACGGTTAGCCATAATAAGTATTTTATAAATTAGTAAATAGATAGCCAGATTTTATTAGGCACAGAATTATGTGACTGCTATAATAACTGTCTTAAACCTGTGGATTCGTTTTCATATAATTTGAAAAAAAAAAAAGCAGAAATTGATATTATATATTAATTTCATAGTTGACAATGGAATTATTAGACATTGTGCTCACAAAATATCATATGAATTCTAACATATCATATAAAATGAAAAAAGAAACGAGTAATAACTTCATTTTGTTGATGTCTTAATGAGGTATGTGTATTTTTTAAAAATATTACTTCTTTAGAATTATAATTAATATATCTTGCTTTATTTATTTATTTATTTTTTTAATTTGATCCACTTTTATACAAATATTTTTAAAGGTTTTATGTAGAGAAACCTGATTTTATTACAAATGAAAATTTGGTTAATAATTATTTTTGTTAATATCTAATGTGTATATGCAATTTCTAAACTTGTAATTCATATAATAGGTATAAATATACATTATATATATATATATATATTAAATGAATGTAGTTTATACATATATTTATAGTATTTTATTTATTAAAACCAATAAACACAACATGAGTTCAACTTACATAGTACTTTTATGTAACAAAATTTATTTGAAATAAGGACATCTATTTGCCTTACATTTTACTTTTTTAATGTGTATATAATATCTAATGTTTAAATTAATTGGGATAACACTTATATGCATGCAATATATTCATAATAATATCCACATTGTGTGTATATATGTAGTGTCGGTGTGAAATCATACATTATAGTGTTTGATACTATCCACAGATTTTCTCCACAGATTTGGATATTTACAAAGGATAAGATGCTCTTATTGTATCAATATATGTTCTTTCTACCTGAATTGTCTTAAATAAAACTTCAAATAGATGACTACAATTAATATAAAAGCTTGATATCCAACAAAAATGAAAATAAAGAACAAAAGTGAAAACAAATGTAAAATAGATGCTAAAACAACATTCAGTTTTTTTTCCCAAAATTATTTATTTTGCACAAAGCAATGCATTATGGATTCACATATTTAAAGAAAGTACAATATATATTGTATCCTCGCCTACTAAACTACAGTCAAATTATATAAATACTAATTATTAAAGATAATTACAATTAGGATTAGCTCAAAATATACTATTAATATATAATATCTATCAAAATTAATATTTCATAATAAATAAATATAATAAACTAGCCAAGTTAAAATACAATAAAACATTCAGCTCATCTATTATACAATTTAAATTACAACTAGCTCATACATTATAATTAAAATATGGTTTGTCTAAAATACTAATAAAAATGATGAAAAACTCTTAACATGAGACATTCAGCAAGGTACAATGGCTTAAAATTGAAGATATACCTAGAAAGATACACTCCCAATGGCATAAGAATATTACCCCTATTTAACAACTTTAATATAATTCAATAACATTAAAGACTTTCTTTGCATTTCAATAAAGCCTTTATCCTAATCTTTTGATAAGCTCTAATATTTCCATGCAAGAAATTTTAAATAAAGAAAAATATAGTCATTGCTTTCTTTCGTAAATTAATTACTTATAAAAAATATTTAAAATATAATTTCATAACTTTTCTCTATTTTTATAAGATCACTCTTTTTATAGCCAATTTAAACTAAATTAATAAATTCTATTGTTTGATATATTTAATATTTTATTCATGCTCATACTTTACATCCATCGTAGTATTCAAAAATCACACTTTCATCACTCTTTCAATCCAACCAAAATACGCATTTATATTTGAGTTTAATGATCTCTAGCATTTAAAAAAAATACATTTATAGGAATATTAAATCATTCTTCTCCTATTTTTATTATAATAAACAGTAGATAATTCAACAACATTTGTGATAGAATTATTTTATCTCATCTTGCCTTCACAAAAATTTCCAACTTCCAATAGTTTAGCTATTCACTCTAACCATCATTTATGATGTGATACCAGGGGTGATTGATAGTATGGGATATAGAATAATAATAATAATAATAAATCAAATGAGTAAGAAAAAGCATCATCACAGATACAGTGCTTAAAAGTCTGTATTTATCAGGCATCTTAAATTCAGATCATGGTTTTTATCTCAGCTCTTACCAAGTGTAAAAGGAACACAATTGTCCATGCAAAAACTACTTTGATATCTGTATATTTAAAAAAAAGTCAAACTATGAGGAATATGGCTCACATATAATAGCCTTTTCAAATATGCCTAAGACCTAGGATTTCATTTAATCATTATTTTCCTGATCACCATACTATATCTTCCACATGCTGAATAATTCTGCTAACATCACAAAGAAATACAAGTCACACTACAAAAATAATTTCCAAACTACTTTTATAAAAAAATAAATAAATAAATAAATCAAAATAATATTTGCTTCAAGACAGTTCAAAGCATTTCAGGCACAAATAATTTTGATAAAATATTCATTAATATCATACCTTTCTTCATTTATTACAATATTATATAATTTAGAGATCAATACTTTCATATCTTTATATCTCAACAGATACCATCCATAACAATAATATATTAACAACTTAATCATGTTATAAAATATATGCATATTCAAACATGTATGAGAAAAATATTTAAAATACCTTTAGATATTTTATAAGGCATTCTCTTACATTTATTTTTTCTTTATAAAATAAATGAGTTATAAGCATTTTATTACCTCTCAGAAAAATTAATTTCTGAAACCTATTTTTCTTTATTTATTAAGAACTAAACTATCTTAATATTAAACTAAGCACATATATTAGGATAAGCATGTTAATTAAACACTATTTTAAAATATTATGACTAAATTAATATAATGAAAAAAGAATTCAAAGTTACTTAAGTCTTTATTTGTTTCCATTTTTCCTAGGGTCTTGCTTTTTTTACTCCGTTGCCAAGAAACTAGTAAAAAGTTTTAAACGAAAACTGCTCCTTCCTCCTGTCAACACTCTATAAAGCATAAATAGCAAAACTAAATCCTGATAAATCTGGGCAAAATATTGCTCATCCTTAGCAGATAAATATATTATTCAGTCTATTTTCTGAATATTTATCCAGATAATCAATATTTCAATGGGAAAAACATTTATGAATTCATTTTTATATTTGACAATACATCCTTTACTATATCCTTTATGTACGTACATTTTTTATATTAATTCCAACTTTTTATGGCAAAATATATCATGATATCAATATTTTCATCGGTAAGCATTTGTAAAATATTTTATAGCACAAGATTTGTTCATCTTTTAAATTTCTTTCAGCAGATATACAATATTTGGATTCATTAAAGATAGATACTTTTTTTAAAAAAAAACAATTCAAAACTTTTTTCTCTTCTAAAATGCACATATTTCAATCAGTCATTTTATATAAAAGTTACAGCTTTTCTATCCAAGTGCTAATAATATAATATAATGTTAATCTTAAAAAAGAAAAATATTATAGTCCACTTTATTTTAAATAAAGAAAGTCTTTTAGAGTGATAATTCATTCATTGATTTTTTTTTTAATAAGTAAATTTTTTTTTAAAAAAAAAAAAAAACAAATTTAAAAGTAACTTTCTTTTAATTTTTCCAACGTATCACTCACAAACATATCTTTATTCAAATTGCTCTTTTAAGATAAACTAGAAATAAGACATTTCATTTGCATTCATCTAATAATAAATTATACTTGCACACCCAAAATATTCTTTCATCCAGATTTTAATTCAGGTGCAAAATATTAACTTTTTTTTTCTTCTCTTGAAATTGACAAAACTATTGGAATAACTCCTTAACAACTATCCTTTTCATACTTGTTAGCTTAAACTTTCTTGAAAAATTATATTTACTAGAATTAAGTAAAATTACTAAAAATAAATGTTCATTCATTCTATATATATTAAACATTCTAAATTTAAAGTCCTTACATATCTCCAAATCTTCTGTGAACCTATGGTTAAATTCTTCTCAGTGTTTGATCCATATTTTATTGACACTCTGGTGTTTACTACCTGCTTCCATAAAACTATTGTAGTTTCTAATTAAGCTTCAGAGTAAAACTTTCTGATACAGAATAACTGCTTTTGTATTCAGTCATTATTTTAAAACAACTACTGAATTATACTTTAAAAAAACTTTTAAATAAAAAATAATAATGATTATAACTTTTAACAATTAGACAAATAAAACAAAAATATTAATAATCAACTTCACACTCATTGTCTAAACTGATTGAACAATCCTTTTATACTGATTTAACCTCTTTATTGCTGATTATTTCATTGGCCAACTGAGGTAAAAGCCTAACATTTTAATTGGTCAATTTCACAAAGTCAAGTGTCAAAATACAAATTCAATCATCAAAATATATTCAACTTTCCTTGTTATATTCACTTTAGTTTTGTTTATAAAAAGTATATTAATAATTTGTCAGATTATGAAAGTAAACGAAAGTTTTTTCAAAAATAAATTTCTCTTTATAATTGTAGAAATATTTACGAGAAGTAAATGTAAAACAAAATCGAAAAATGAATCAAAATGTTTACATGATGATATGATTTGTTTGACAGTTTTACTTTCCAGAAAAAGTTAATAATTTTGGTTAATTTTTGTTAAAATCTTAACTATTTTTTTTTAAATAATTTGATTTTCAGCATATTTTATGAAAATAATATATAATATTTCAAAGAAATCTTTTAGAATGATCTAAAACATTTGTTTATTGCTTTCAAAATAAAACAAAAGAAATTGGAGCGATTTTGTTTTTGACAAGGAATTTTTTTTGTTGTCAAAATTTATTAGCCAATCAGATCTAAGATAAGTCCACCTCTCTTCTTTGTTTAACCTTAACTGACAGGTTTATTGATTTTTTACTTGTAAAATAATTCATGAGAGGGCAGCATCTTACGGAACTTTGTAAAATCTTTCGTTTCACGTAAAAATCTTTATTTTCCATCTAAAATTGCCGGGATTTGAACGATGGAAAGTCCGTCACATTTTAACCGTGACTGGCAACCATTAAGTTAATCTATTAATCTCATTGGTTAATTCTGCTTTTAAAACATATACTAATTTACATAAAAATTAAATGTTATCTTTAAAACAATGCTTTTTAAAACTATGACTCAACATTTATTAAATATTATATCAGAATTATTTAATTCTTTAAGTATTAAATTCCCTTATAAAAACAATTTACAATATTTAATAGCTATAAAATATTACTTTTTAAAGCAAAATATTATTATTCAAGCAATACAATAACTTTAATCATTATTTTTTTAAAATATTATTTTTAGACTTCATTTTGCAACATTTAAATGTTTCTTATTTTTACTAACAAACTTCAAATCAAGGTTTTTTTGTCTACAAACATGAAAACTCACATACCAACACAAACACCTTTAAAACATGTGACACTTCCAGAACATTCTATGTGAATATTAAATTATTTATTATTTAAATAATAACTTAAACAAATTATTTAAAAACACATTAAATACATTATATAATATTTATTACTATCATTTAACTATTGTTTTATTATTGTATCAATTAAATATAACAAACAAATTTATTTTATCTTTTAAATGATATATTATATTGCTTTTACTATTTAAACTACCCTAGAGTAACTTTAAAATATTTAAAACATCTTTGTGAATCTCCTATTTAAGTAAGTTTGAACCTATACTACTTATAAAATCACTATCACATAATATAAACTAATATAAATTAATTTTTTTTTAAAACTGACTACATTTTAAACTCAACTTAAAATGAATGTACTAAGTTACCTTGGCACAATATATATTAATTTTTATTTTATAAATAGAACAAATATATTCTGTAATTACTAAACTGATTAATTGGTGACAATTTTTTTTCATAATTTACCTAAAAAAATTCCACAGCTTGATTTTGATAGATAAAATCTGTCATTTCTATGATAATTTACAAATTTGTGGGATTCCATTGCCAAAACTCTAAAATTATTTTTCCACATTATTGGATAAAATGTGTATTTTTTTTTCAAAAACAACAATTGTTATTTATGTAAATATGAAAAGACATTACAATTTCTCCAAGTGCATAGTAAAAAGGTGTGGAAATTTTTTTTTTTGCAAACAAATTCTAAATTTTGAAATATGTTTTAGAAATGTATGTTTGCTCAAGATCAATGAGTTTATTTTTCAGACATCGTCCGTAATATTTGAAAAGAAATAGCTCACTTTTTTTATACAGAACATCTTAACACTTACAATTTGTTTCTTTCTTGAAGATAAAATAAAAAAATGAAAAAGCAATTAAAGTAAAATTTTTGGTTGAGAATTTTATTCAAAATATATAGAAATATGAAAAACAGATGGAATAATTGCCTTTTTTTTCTTTCTTAGATATATATATATTTAATGCAAAAAATACACTGGTTACTTTTATTCCATTTTTATTGCCTCAATGAAATTGAATAAAAACACTGTGATTTCAAAAAAGCCACTTTTAACCACTACATGAAATCATTTCGGTCAAAATAGTTTTTCATTCCAAAATAATTTAGTTTTATCATCACTAACATAAAATATATCACCATATTGTGAAATAATTTCTTTCAGAAAATTTCACATGATTATCTAACTTCCAAAATTAAATGAAATTAATAATACCTACACACTTTTTTTATTACATTCTTAAATTATTTTTCAGATTTACCAATAACTCGGAAATTTCTATCATCTAATCACAATTATAAAGGAACTTTTTTCATTTTTTATGATCAAGTTATAGTATTCATAGTATTCTATTTCTAGTAGTCATCTATTGTAAGCTTGAATATTGGAGTATCTGTCTTATGAGATTTAAATGTAATGCCTCTGGATTTCATGTAGCTGATATACCTTTCATCCAGCTTCCATCTTTTATTCTTTTCATGCTATCACAATCTAGATTCACTACCTCCAGTTCCAAAATTACTAATTGACAAAAAAATATAAAGAAGTCCATACCAAATAAAGATTTAATGAGCCTTATAATCTAGCATCTATTGATTGCTCAAGATTACAAAAGTCTGCATTGGGTAAGCTAAGTCCATATAATTTTTTTGTTTTGTTTTATTAATTCATCATAAGAAATAATTCATTTTTATTTAATCTTTAATACACACATGCAAATAATAAATATAATAAACAAATCTATAAACACATTTTAAATATTGAATATACATAGCTTAATATGTAAATATATGTATATTGGTGATTATTTATCTTTTCTACATGTGTGATCATGTGTATCAGTGGTATGAGATAGTGTGGATAGTTGGAGGGTACATAAAAGTCTGAGTTCAAATGCCCCATATTTACAATTAGGCTCCAGGTATATGAAGACTGCTGTATTACACATATTTATAGTTTAATATGTATGTAAATTAAACAGAAATAGCTGTAGTTGAACAAACTATGATTAAACATCACTCATATGTCAGTAAATATACACAATTAATTGAACTGCTGAAAATAGTGTGGTATTTGTATATTAGCCTAATTTTAAATAAAATATAATATTTACAACTCAGTAAATACTTTACAATGCAATCTATAAAATTAAATTTATTTATATTTGCTTGTGATTTCAAGTGACCAGCAGTCATCATCAGAGCTACAATATTTATATATATATGCATATAACCTTACACTAATGCTTATCTACACATGTATACTTATATAAAATTATAAAAGATATCAATACAATATCCTATATTATGGATTTTAAAAAATACAAATTTTTCAATGAACCCAATAACTGCATATTCTTCTATATTTTTAATAACATTATAAATTAATCTTTTTTCTTATTTTTAATTTCTTTTGCATAATCTACCAGTATTTTATATATTTTTGTATAAATATACATTTTATCCTACATTTGTACGACTTTTAAACTTTTGAAAATGTTGCATATTTGCTATCACTTTAATGATTTCAGTATAGTTTTGATCATACATTAATTAACTATAATGTGATTATATATTTCTACTTTTTCATATAACTTCACCTCTTTTTACTCTTAACAACTACAACAAACAATTTTTAAATTGTCTTAAATTTTTATACTAACTCCATCTATGAGAATCTTTTAAACTACATCTTATTTAAAGTTTCAATCTCTATATAGTTATTTAATTAATAAAGAATATTTTTACAAAATTAATGTTTTCAAACCCAAATCTTTGTTTAAAGTGGGTCTAATACTTTTAATTATGAATGACTTTTTAATTTTTCTATCTTTTCTAAATTAATCATTTTTATATCCTCTTTTTCAAATTTATATTCTGGAAATAAATAAGTGATTTTTTATCATCTTTGTGATGGTGACTACTAAGCAATGGCAAGTACTTTTGATGAAGATGAAAATGCTATTATATATACCAATCAGTGCATAACTAAAGAACTGAAAAGAAATTACAATATTTCCAGGGTAAATCTTTCTGAAATTATAACTGAATATTTGAAAACAAATACAGTATCATTTTTAACAACCTCATAATATGAATACAAAGTCAATTTTGTAGATGCAAATATTTAATACACATGACTTAATGTATATTTAAATTAAATGGAAATAACTACACATGTGGGAGCTATAAACAAACAGCACTCATATATCAATACATATAAAAATATTTACATATACAGGTTGTTAAAAATAAGACTGTATTTGTTCTTCTAATATTTATTTATAATTTTAGAAAAAACTTAAGCCATATTTAAAATCAGGCTAATATACAAATGTCACAGTTACTTCCAGTAATGTTAATAAAAGAATTCTTAATTATCATCTATCCTTTATATTTATTAATATATGAATACAAATTTTTGATAGCTCCCAGAAGAGTATTTACTTCCATTTAATTTAGACATTTTAAAATAAAATTAAAACACAATAACACATGTTTAAGCAAACAGTTGTAAATTAATGAGCAAAATTGGTGATATTTTGTCCTTTTATGAGTTTTATTTTTGCCTAAAAATTGTACTTGCCATTTAGTATGTATCAAAGAAAAACTTGATTTAAAAAGGAAATGTTAAGCTGAGAAAACTTATTCTTTAAATCCGCCTCTCACAAAGTTTGCAACACTGAAGTTATATAGAAACACATTTTCAAGAAAAAAATAAATAAATAAAGACTATTCATTATTATTAATAAATATATAATGAAAGTTTAACAGTTACTATTTACATTTATTTATTGCTTAAGTTTCCAGAAACTAATAGAAATTTTAATTAGAAGGGGATGGGGAATTTTCCAATTTATTCATAATCTCAAAATCATTCATCTTGCAAGAATGCTAGATCGCAGCTATATAATGAAAATTACAAAAGTTTTGTGCTTTCAAACAGTTTTAAGTAAATAAATCATTAATGGCCGAATATGAGAACACCTTGACAATAATTACAAATATTATGGATGTTTTTTATATATACATATATAAGTTGAACACAAGTTTTAAAGCAATCAATATCCGTGAGTTTTGTTTATAAATGGTATTATAATAAAATTTTATTTCATAGCATCAACTTTTAGATAGTTTAAAAATAAAATCCATTAAGATGCTGAATTCATAAATAAGTCAAATAAGCTAAACGTTCATCAGCTCATTACTCATAAAAATATGACATCTTTACCATCAATAATGATAGCTATTATGTAAATATAATCATATTTTTGGCTTTATAGTCAGAACACCTATCCAGTTAGAGTTTTCCATCTCTAATTAAAAAATACCTACTTAAAAACAATCCTAAGCTTGTATTTTTATATTGGACTGTGGTTCAATTGGTTAGAGCATTACCTTAAAATTCAATAATCAAGAATCTAAGGACCCAGGCTCGAATCCCATGCTAGTACTGTCACTGGACAGGCCAGCAACACCTTAAGAAGAGAGAATAATACCTCTCGAAATGTTGTACATATACTAACCTGTTTGATGTGCTATTACTAACAGTTGAATGTATTTGGAATATTTAAAAAAAGTTAATTTTTTCTAAAAACATTCAATACACATATTAGATGATAGAAATAGTACAATATAAAAATACAACTAAAACACCATCATCACAAACCTTCAGGAAATCCTAAGCTTGTTTGAGATCTGGAAATGTCTCTACAAGTAAGTGTTCACCATTCAGGTGACTGATAAAAATAAATCTTTAATGAAATCATAGAAAGTACTTTAAATGCGCATTTGATAGATATTAAAATTATTGTCCTTATTTATTGCCTGCATTTACATTTAAACTTATAACAGTTTATGATAATAACTAAGATATTGTTGCCTACATATTTATATTTCAATTAAATGATCTCTTAATATAGAATGGCTTAAGAACAAGGCTTTTCAATTAATGCTATGCAAGTTATAGAAATGCACTACACAAAATAATTTAAAAATACCGAAAAACTTAAAGGAAAACCTTAAAATCATATTTACATTTTTTTATGTATATAAAAATTCATATAATATTTAATTAAACAAATAATTAAAATTATCACCAGTTCATCTTTTTAAAAAAAATAAAAACTGCATATAAATGAGAAAATACCCAGAATACAGCTCACTATCTAATTATAAGTTTGGCGGTCACGTTGATAGAATATTAATTGAAATAGCATTCATAATTAATTTTTAGTTGTTTTTGAGTAATTAATTTTCCTCATAAAAATAGTTAATAGTATTCATTTAAATTAATAAGGAATGTACGTTCTAATTTAAAACTATTTGTAAGTATATATGTACACATTTATATATATATCCAATCATCTTTTGCTAAACTTCCATTATTTTGTTTTTAACTGATTGTGGAAATTAATTTTGCCAGCACTATAAACCAATTATAAGCAAAGAATTAGAATTTTTGGCCATCTATGAAATTACCACTTATCTTTTTTATTTATCAGTATAAAAATTAATGATCTATTTTGTTGTTCAAGGATCACTGCTTTGATTGCAGTAGATTATTTACTATCTTAAAATCTGACCCCATTCTATGACTATTTTTTATTTGACTATTTATAGCCCTTGCTTTAAGTCTTATGCGATATTATATTGTTAAGACTACTAATATATGGATTGGCTGAAGATCTCTCAGCCCCATATAGTTATTTGAGTTAGATAGCTGGGTTTGAAGACATGTAGTTGTCTGAAAATTTCAGATTTTCCACTCAATAGATAACTTTTAGATAAATGCTGGCTTTGGGGTGGTATTTTTAGATCTACTGTCTGAAGCTACCCTAGCGCCTCTTTGAGGAGTGCCAAAGCACGAAACCATGGTCAGAGGTTTGGGGGGGGGGGTTTCCTGTTAGAGTTATTTTAAATGTTTTATCTGGCTAAGCATTTATCACAAAGCTTGTTGAGCAATTGGCAATGCTCATTGTTTATATCTTACAAGCTTAAGAGAATGGGTCATGTGATCTATGACTCTTATTTTTTATTTAATCTATAATATGTTTGCAGGAATGTATTTTAAGTATACTTACGTTAAAAAAATAGATTTTAAAAGTTTGCTTAAATAATCTACATTTTATTTTAAATAAGTCGGTTTTAAAATGTAAACTTGCATTTTGTGATGAGATTAGAAAAAAAGGATATCTTTTAAGTGACAATTTTTTGCTAAAAATAACCCAAAAGATGAGAATCGTGGTTGTAAAATAAAATTAATTAAAAGTGCAGAGGGGGGTGGTGAAAAAAGTATAAATTATGGAGTTTTCTTTTGTATAGGATTATTAAAACTTTTTTATTGAAAATTATTGCTGCACATTGCTATGAAAATGTTCTCTGACTAGACAGATCAAGGATTTCTCTCCCGTGAAAAATCCTAGTCTTCTGAGCCATACCTGATGTATGCCAAGGAATTTCCATCTTCGGAAAAGGGTGAAGCCAGCAGCTAGACACGAGTGCTTCAAGAAGAAAGAGGACTAAGGTGAGTCACGCAAGATGGATTGATAGCTGCCCAGTACTTGTGAAATGGATGGTTGATGCCAATTTAATCCAGTTTCACAGCACATTAATGAGTGGGTAATTAATAAACTGTATATAAAGTGAACTTTACTACCATAATATAGTGAAATACAAATATAGACTCAATCAGTTATGTTTTATGTGTATAAGCTATTTTAGACTAAATGTTTCAACAATAGAGCATGGTGTTACTTTGAATAATCTATTCAGTAAAATGGATCTTTAGAATACAATGATTATTCATTAATTTTGACATAATTTTAGAGGAGTTAAGTTTATATTTATTTCATTATATATATATATATAAAATTAAGAGCGTGCTAATAACTCTAAACAAGCTTTTTTTATTTATTTATGATAAATGCTACTACAAGAGAAGGCATTCAAATCATTTTTATCTTGGATTGTCCCCATCCCCAGACCGGTTTCAACCTATGGGTCTCTTCAGTGAGGAGTTGGGACATTAGATCTAAAAAACCAACTCAAGCAAAGCATTTACCTAAAAGATAATTGTTAGAAGAAGATCTGAAACTTTTAGACATCTACATGTCTTTGAAGTCAGCTCTCCAACTGAAAAAATCATATGGGCCTGAACTTAATTCAGATACTCCATATATTAGTAGGTTTAGCTCTTTAATTTAGCTAAAGCCACAACAGCAAAATAATAATAGTAATAATAAACAAGTCAGATGTCACATGACTTATATATAGCTTGCACTTACAAATATGTAAAATTAAGAGCGTGCTAATAACTCTAAACAAGCTTTTTTTTTTATTTATGATAAATGCTACTACAAGAGAAGGCATTCAAATCATTTTTATCTTGGATTGTCCCCATCCCCAGACCGGTTTCGACCTATGGGTCTCTTCAGTGAGGAGTTGGGACATTAGATCTAAAAAACCAACTCAAGCAAAGCATTTATCTAAAAGATAATTGTTAGAAAAAGATCTGAAACTTTTAGACATCTACATGTCTTTAAAGTCAGCTCTCCAACTGAAAAAATCATATGGGCCTGAACTTAATTCAGATACTCCATATATTAGTAGGTTTAGCTCTTTAATTTAGCTAAAGCCACAACAGCAAAATAATAATAGTAATAATAACAAGTCAGATGTCACATGATTTATATATAGCTTGCACTTACAAATATTATACACATAAGTATAATAAAGATATATATATATCTTTATTATACTTATGTGTATGTAGATTTTGGTTTCACAAATGTGAAGTGCTCAACTGTGGAGAGATAAAAAGTAAGTTAAAAGTCAGTTTAAATTACAACTACAAGACACAAAGACACTTATGCAGGAATTAATGTATATAAAGGCAAAATAGATGAACATAAGTCACAAAGACACTTATGCCATCATTTTTATTTAACATTAATAGTACAGAGGTTTGGGGTTAAGCTATGTACAGTTAACATTATTATAATATACTTAGACTCTCACTCCTATTTGGACAGGAGGACATCTAGAACATTGATCCTTGTCATGTCATAGACTTATGGAGGGCCTATTTTCCTTAGGAAAGATAATTATAATGTTAGAATAAGGGTATCATTAAACAAGTTGTAAGCATTTGTGCTAATCAAAAGTATTTTATTTTAAAATAGATCTAATCATTTCAGATTGTGGTTAGATGTGATAGGGAAGGAAAATAAAAAAGGATATAATAAAGATTATTATATATATTCATGCTTGCATGTCTCTCTGGTTATTTTAGTAAATAACTATAAGATTAAAAACAATTGCATCCTCTGGAGAGAGAATTTATCAGAATTATTAGAGTCTGCAAAAGATTACGCTATAAAAAGATTATGTTGCTATGTTACATAAATAAATAAATACCATGATCATAGAATAATATTCTCAATCTAGTGCTAGACTATCAACCTAATGATACCCGGGTACCAGCTACTATGATTTTAGTAGTTTGGCGGCTCTAAAGTGTTTTGTACCATGACAATATATTTTAATCATATATTTATTTTGATCTAATTGACTTTTGTTCAAAATTGAGCCATGTCAAAGTGTTATGTTAATTCATGTCATATGATTTACTTATCATTCCCACACTTCCTCTATTGACTAACTTCAACCCTAAAACATGTTTTTATACTTTTCCATTTTTATTTAATAACCATTCTCCTTCCAATTTTATTGAGCTTTGTACTAAATTCGTACATTTCTCTTTATTTTCTTGCATATACATTGCCTCATATACTTATCACTTTAATACCTTCTTCATATTGAATAACATGCCCTGTTTCTAAAAAATGGCAAATTGGTCCTGACTTAATATCTCTTCTTTTATTGCACTGTCATGCTCCTTCCCCCTTTCTATCTTACTTTTCACTGACTGACTTATATATACCATCATAATACCTTACATGTAATTTTATAAACTATTCTTATGTTATCACTCTTATCATTACTCATTTTTGCATTGCTCACTAACTTTTGTAATGAGTTATTATTTTTCCAACCTACACCTATATTCTCATTCATTTTTTATTCTCTATCATTCAGAATTTTATATACCTCCTTCAAATAGGGAATAGAAATCCATTTCTTATTTTTTCATTTTTATTACTAATTTTCTTTACCTTCATTCCTATCCCTCTCAATACATTTCTTATAACCTTACCATTACATCCATATTCAATATATTCCTTCTGCATCTGCAATTTTTGCTCCTTTTTATTCAATGTAAGACTATCATTTTTCTCTTCTATTCCTTTCAGCACCCTCCCCCCCCATTTTTGATACCAAGGTTGATAATTATAAAAAAAACCAAATGTATGAGACAATGTATATAATACAAGAAGATAAAGAGAAATGTATGAATTTAGTATAAGGCTCAATAAAGTTGGGAGGAAAATGGTCATTAAATAAAAATTGGAAAAATATTAAAATCATTTTCTAGAGTTGAGATTGGTCAATAGAGGGAGGGCTAGAATGATATGTAACTCACGTGACATATAGAATTAAGTAACATCTTGGCATAGTTCAATTTGAAAAAAAGTCAATTAGATGAAAATAAATGTGATTAAAATTTATAGTTGTCTATTAAGCTGATTATGTTTACATATTCAATTCAGTGAAAAACATATGGTGTGTGTGTGCGCGTTTGAGTTGGCGTGCACTTTGCCATAGAACCACACAATAAATAACATATCTTTTTTAAGACAATTAAACACCATAATTAAGCTTAATTTAAGCTATAAAGAGTAATAATAAATAAATAGTATAAATTCTTTGAGGCATAATTTTAATTCAGCTTTTTGATTAGCATTAAATATAAATAAAACAGGAATAAATTTAACTTTATAATTAAATGCATTTAAACACCTTTGTCTTTTCTTATACTCAGACAAGTTTTAAAAACTGCATTTCACAATAATTAAAAACAAGTTTTACAAGACAATTAAAATGTTATTATTAATATCACACATAAATATTAATACATAAAAAACTACTCTCTTTTTAAATATAAATGAATAAAGAAATGTACTTTAATTTAAATAAATTAAAATTATTACGAAAAATAATGTTTTTATAGTTTACTATTTGCTTTAACCATTTCTTTTTGATAATGATATATTTATATTAAGAAGAAATTATAGTTTAATGAAAGATGTTTTGGAGATACTGGTGAGTGATAATAAGAAGAAAGAATGGAAGAGATTGACATTGTTGGATGATAAAAGAGATTAGAAGAGTTACGTGAATATAAGAGCTATGCAATAAGAGAATGGAATGGAAAAACGAACAAATTGATGATGTGACTACTTCATGAAATTGTCCATTTGGCAGAATATTGTTGATGATATTTTTATTGTATACTAAACAAACACATGCATTCTTAAAACATAAAGAATGTATAAATATATATATATTATAATATTAAATCATCTAAGAAGATTGCTGGGGTAATTGAAACTGTCGGGGGGGGGGGTTGTAATATAAGCATTGTAAAACAGTAATAAAGAAATTTAGTTGATTTAATATTATATGGATTTGGCAAATGTCCATCAAATTATAACTCCATTGAAAAATAATAATATTATGTGCACCAACATTTTATGATTTACTTATACATTTTATATAAATGCACACAAAAGAAATAATAATTTAAAGTTCAAACTCTTTTAGGTATTCTGCTGAAAATCCCATACTGTATTGAGTAGTGTACATAAATAAGTTTATGGAATGCTAATAATTTGGGATAATATTGATTAAATAACATTTATGTACACTCAGAAATATTATTCATTATTGAATAATCTCTAGTCTAATGAATGACTAATAAACATTATTGATATGTTTGCTGTTTGAATGGTACTTTGATGCCAAAGATCAATGACCTCCAATATATGTATTTCACAATATGGATGGTTGAAGAGTTAGAGAATGATGAAAATTGAAACCTATCCATGAAAGTTTGAAGATTTGCTATCTTAATATAAATTGAGCAGTGATTGTATATATGTGTGGAAGATGGTGATGATCTTTACCAATTGATGAATGCTGGTTTAGCATAAAATATGTATATTGGAAATCATCGATCTTTTTCACATGTATGTAGTCATGTGTATCAGTTATATAAGATGGACTGGATAGCTGTGGGGAGTTTGAAAGTCTGAGTTAAAGTCCCTTACAATTACATTAAATTTAGTATAGACAATATACATGTATTTAAATATTACATATTCAGCCTGTATTCTGCCTATCCATCTTCTGTATATAATTAAATGAACACATTAAGGTCCTATGTGAGAGGGATCAGATTGAATTAAGGTCAACATGAGATACCAATAATATTGGCATCAATGAGAACTTTGAACATTTCATCCTCAGATTTTCAAGATATGCATGGCTGAAGAGTGGAGAAGATTGAAGCTTGTCCATTTGCTATCTTAATATAAACTGAGCAGTAATTGTATATATGTGTGGAAAATGGTGATCTGGATAAACTGATGAGTGATGCTTCAGCACAAAATATGAATACTGGAGATCATTGATTTGGTGGTCATGTGTATCAATTGTATAAGATGATTTGGATAGTTGTAAGGAGTTTAAAATTCTGAAATCCAAGTCCCTTATAATTCTATATTGCAAATATTTAATATTTTTGTCCTTGCCAATTGTCATAAAAATAAAATACAAACATACCATCAGTCTGCATATTTACTCATACATTTGTAATATATAAATATGTGCAATAATTTATCCTGAAATTTATTTTGGTTTTGTTGGAGAAGGCAATTGAACTTCCAAATATCTAATACATATGTATATTTTAGAGAATGTATTTTTATTTTTAGATTAGTGATGGTATAAAATACAACAGTTAAGAAAGACTTTGCATACATAATTTCAATGGATAGAAACAATGCATAACACCATCTGAAATTTATATAAAATATTTAAAATACTGTTATTCAAGCTCAAATTCTAGCAAGGGGGTGTGTGGCAGGAATAATATAGCAATGGGGTTATTTCAAATATAATTTCAGTATAATTTTGTGAAGAAAGTAATAAAGCTGTTGTCAGAAGTTTAATTTTAAAATTTATTCCTCAAAATTTGCAATTTATAAATAAACCTAAAATTAATTTTATTTTATAATAATATTAATTACATTTTATCAGGTTTATTGCATTTTACATTATACTACCTCTATGATAGTGCATAATATATTATATTTTCATTAAAAAAAAAAACCCGAAGGTATTATGAAAATTGTAACTTAAACTAAATGTAAAAAATACAAAAAAAGTCCAATATAGCTTCTTTAGGAATTGAAGAAGACAATTATACTCACAAATTTACAAGCTATGAGAATAAAAATTTTGTAGTTTTTCTTATTTTATAAATAATTCAGTGACATATTTTTTATTTATATATATGTTGATTTATTTAATAATCTATTCTTCATGGTTCAATTTTAGTTTTTTTTTATTTGAATATAAATCATTACTAGAAAAAAAGAAAAGCAAATTAAATTTTCTACTAAATCAAACTAGTCTGTTCTTTGCAATCAGATTACAAAGTTAATCTTTAAATCAGAAGGCTGCTAAGAAATACTTTACAAAACACAAGCATTTCTTTAATCTAAATTGAATTTATATTCTCTTCATCTCTTCAATTTACTAATCTCACAGTTACTTTAAATATTTGAGAGTCCTTCAAAATGAGGAAGTTTTAAAACATTATTCTTTATGCATATATCTATATATGTGTGTATACACATTGGCAACCTACTAAACAAAACAGTACTCTTTATGCATAAATCTATATATGTATATATATTGGCAACCTACTAAACAAAATAGTTTATAATAAGAAGCTACATTCAAATTCTCATGAAGGGTTACATTAAGAGTTCACGAGACAGGTCCATTATCCACATTCATTTGTGGCACTTTATTTAATACATGAATACTCATCTGTTTGATCTTAATGCTGCATTTTATTGATAGGAAGCAGAAGGATTTGGTAGAAAACATATGCTTGCAAGAGACTAAGAAACGACACCTACATTACAAAACTCCTGGCATTGGTAGAATTCTGTACAGTCAGGAATACAGTGCCAGCATCAATTCAGTCTTCATTCCATCATTGTTAGTAAATCAAATATGAAAAAATGTTAGAATGCTCATGAGCATAGGTGGGTCATGTGTCTATGTAGGTGAAAGCAAGAACTAATCTATTTGAAGCAATATAGTAGATGTATTTATGTATTTGTAATTTTAATTATAAGAGCAATAATTATTGTTTAATGAAAGAGTAATCAACATTAATGATAGTTTAATAAAATTTATTGATAAATAAATTTTTTTTTTCCATATGTCATAGCATCGGCCGGGAGGCAAACCCGCAACAACTGTCTGCAACCAACTGCTTGCTTGCAAGGCTACCGTGCTGACCTCTCGGCTAACAACGCTTGACTGATAAATGAATTTTTAATAATGTAATATAAAATATAGTGGAAAAAGTATATAATAATCACATCACTAAATCTTTTTTTTTTTGATCAAAATTGTTTAACAATTCTTATATATTACATTTCATTGCTAGTTGCAAATTCCTCTACTAATTTTGATAATATTATAAATTCAAATTTTCATTCTTGATGATGAGAATAATTAATCTTTTCACTCACAATATTTCTCAAGAAACTTTTATTATTAGTCTTAAATATTTAAAAAAGTCTCTCCATTGGTATTAGAAATCAGCAGATAAAGATACATAACCATGAAATTATCAATATTGGGGGGAGGGGGAATAACGTATTTTTTTTTATATAATTCTACATAAACTTCTTCATTCTTCAGTAATTTTGCTTATTCATATACAACAATATATCTTATTAAATAATCACAGTCTTTTTACACCTTTTAGCAAATAATTTTTATTAATATAATAAGTTTCAACTGTTCCTTGCAGTCTTCTTCAGATCTCAATCTATTGCTCAACCTTTGCCATTCCACCATTTGCAGTCTTCATATTTCAACTGATTGCTTTAACTTTCCCTTTCCACCAAAATGGTGGAAAGGGAAAGGTAGAGTAATAGATTGACATCTGAAGAAGACTGTGAGGAACAGTCAAAACTGCTATTAATTAATAAAAATTATTTGCTTAAAGGTGTAAGAAGACTGCGATTATTTAATAAGATATATTGTTGTATTTTCTTTTAAATAATAATAAATGAAATACAAATTTAATATCTTAAAATGAGATTCTCCTCTAACAAAACTTTCAATCCAATTGGACTGGGATATTAATCAACTCTGTTCATTTTCATCTTACACTTTATATTTACTCAACCTTCTTTACTAAAAATAAAGTTGAAAAAGAATTTAAAAAAAGATACATGAAAAATTAGTATTATTATTAGTTTCAATACTATTGTTTAAAGTCGTAGGTGCAGGAGTCATATTACTTGCTAGAAATTGTTAAAATATAGATCGTATAGACAAGTGTAAATCAGATATTATCATCATTATCATCATCAAGCATTATCAACCACTGCAGGATGAAGGTCTCTCTAAGTTCAAACCATCTTATCTGATCTTTAGCTTCTCTTCTCCACATCACCCCTGCATACTTTATTTCATCCATCCATCTCGCATGTGGTCTCTTTCTGGGTCTTTTACAATCTCTTGCAATCCCATTTAAGATTTCAATTGTCCATCTATTATCACCTCTTCTAGCAATATGTCTAGCCCAACTCCAATTCAGTCTTTTAATTTTTTCAATGAGGTCAGTAACACCTGTTTGTTCTCTTAACCATATATCGCATTTTCTATTTCTTCTTGTTACTCCCAACATGCATCTCTCCATACATCTTTGAGTGTTCTCTATTAAGGGTTCAAGTCTCAGATCAGATATTATAACCTCTCATAAATTAATCCTTGACCAATTATGTCAAGATATGTTGAGATATGATACCTATAGCAAACTCTATAAACATCAAAAGTACTATCATCATGATGAAACAAAAATAATAATATAAAATACCAAAAATGGTGATAGCAACAACACAGATGAGATAAAAATAATAGTTATATCAATGAAAAAATGATTATTGGCAGTGAAACGTCATCACACTCCGCAATTGAGACATTTTTGAAAAGGGTGAATATACACAAAAAATTAATGATGAAATAAAAGTATTCACGGTTTCTTATGGTAATAAAAAAACAAGAAAAAGATCAAAATTCATGGATCAGACTTATTACAAACTTTAAAAAACCAAGTTACTTTAAAATTAATGCAAATTTATTTGGAAAAGGGATGTGAAGCATTTATCAATATGAGAACTCCTGAAATATTGATATTTTTAATTATTCATTCTACAGATGCATGTCTGAAGAACTTTTATTTATTTATTTATTCTTTGTCTTCATATTATGTTAAAGTTCTAGATAAAGAAGACCTCATTAATGAAATAAATTGTTTTGTTTTTTATCTTCACATTATTTTAGTGATAATCATAGAAAGCAAAATTAAAGCAGAAAACTTTACTCAAATTATAAATGGAAATAAAAATTTTTTTCCAAAAACTCAAATTCAGAAATATCTGGAAGTTTAATTCATACACGTATATGTTTTAACCATAAAACATTTTCAAAAGCAATACAAAATATCACAACTATCCTAGAAATAAAGTGTTTAATTATTAAAATAAATATCAAACCAATACAAATAAACTACTTTAATTTTCAACTAAAAATGAATATATATATACAAGAAAAACAAAACTCAAATATGGTACTATATGCATAACAGCTTACAATAACTATCTTCCTATATACTTTAAGTCAAACAATTTTTTTTTAATGATTCCTTTATTTTCCTGACAGTTTTGACTATCCTGCAGTCTTCATCAGAGCAATCTTAATCTCCTCTACAAAGTTATTTTAAAAGGTAGAGAAGATTAAGATCACTCTGATGAAGACTGCAGGACAGTCAAAACTGTCAGGAAAATAAAGAAATCATTAAAAAAAAGTTTGCATTAAAGTTTATATGAAGAGTTATTGTAAGCAATATATATGAATATATTAAGAAATGCAAAGAAAGGAAAAGGAGAAAATATATACATAACAGCTGAGAACATATATATATACTTATGATAAAGAGACACTAAAGACAGAGCACTTGATCAATTTAAATGCTCAGGCATATTATGTCAAATGTTCTAATCAATAAATATTCTATTTGTAATCTCTTATAACAGAATTAGGCAATAGTTTTTTCCTCCTTAACCCATCATAGACTCAAGTCATAGTCAAAGAAAAATACTAATACAGAGCTTCATATTGAGAAAACTGATAGGGAAAGTATAGAAGAAATAAAGAAATCTGATAATAGCAATTTGTTTGATGTTACTCATTGTTTAAATGGAAAAACTAAAAACATAACAAATGAACAATGAAATTTTTTTTAAATGATGCCATTTCAGTTACTTTTGTAATACAATTGAAGTCAACATAATCAATAAACCATTATAGTATTTCAAATACATCATCATTTGAACTTTCCAATGAGGAAAAAAGAGAAATCATTCTTAAAAGAAAGATAAATCCATTCAATAATTAAAAAAAGCCAAACAAAAAAAAAAAAAAACTGAGAATCTCCAGATTATCAGAAAGATATAAATATCCAAACCTTGTATCATTCTCAGTAATAAAATAAAATTTGCAATTCTGAATATAAGAGGACTAAATGCATGGTCTAAAATTTATAAATTAATGTGTTTTTTTTTTGATAACATACCTTTTGACATGTAAATAATTATTGAAATAAAATGCAATCACAGCGGTAAATCCTTGCTTTTTTGAATAACTTAATCACTAAATCAATAACAATACTTTTTTTTCATATGTCAAATGCATTGACAAAGAAGCAAACCCAGGCCAGCTGCTTGGAAGGCAGCTACACTAACCACTAGGCCACCAATGCTTATAATCATATCTAGGTATTTCAAACATTAAAATATTTCACCAAGCATATTATTCATCTCTAAAGGAAAAGATATGGGAAAAATAATCAGTCAAATTCAATATTAATAGAGGGCAAGTTAGGCGCAATACTACTCTAAGGAATTAAATCAATATTTATTCTCTCGTAATACGCATAACTCAGGAAAGTATTTGTCAAAAAGTGCATAATCATTTTTAAATAGCAGTTCATCATTACTAATCAAACATAATTTCTCATCTAGAACCCTAAAATCAGTGTCACCCCTGTGTTTTTCATTAATCAGAGGAAATGAGTTTAACATCATAAATAAAACATACTGAATACTAATTATTTGTCAAAAATCATTACTAATGATTTTCATCTAAAATTGTTAACATATATATAAATTTAAAAAAATGGCATTTTTACTGTCACCAATGAAATCATTTATGAAAGATTTTCAAATCATATTCCACCAAACCAGGTGAGATACTTTATGGGAAAAGATCTCAGTATATTAAAGATTCCTTTACCAATTATTAAAATTCATATAGAAAATTAATATAATAAATTATATATCATTCAAAAAGACACTAAAATTCATAAACATAAACATGACATCTAATAAAGCTATATGCCCAAAGAAGTTTATAATATCAGAAAGAATTTTACATATTAAAAAAAGCATGATAATAATATTCTAATACAAAGTAATAAGAATCATATAATTTGAAAATACTTCAAATACATATATAGTAGCTGAATCTTAAGAGACTGGTTGAAAGTTACAGAATCAGCATATCTTTTATTGATTTGCTTTGAGGATGTGATTTAAAATCACTGCAGGTTTAAACATTTCTTTTCCATACATGTTCAAACATTATATTTTACTTAAATAACTCCATGAAGTATTTTATGACTAAACCTGAAAAATTTCTTAATCTCATTAACTATGGAAAATGTGGATAAACTATTTACTAACAAACAAATATTATGTATGATTGTGAAGCTTTTTAATATGATACACTTATGACTCTAAATCTATAACAGTTGAAGATACACATGCTAAAATATTATTAGATAAGCTTTAGTTCTCTTAAGCAACTAAATTACTGCATATTCATTATTCTATTTCTAAAGCAACTATTTTTATCATCCAATCTTGGTATACTACAAAGTAATAACACATGAAACAAATCATCTATCAAATGTGATTGAAATAAAGATTGATTTAAAAAGTGACTGATTGTGTTGGTCTTCATTATCTATTTTTAAAAAATTCTAATATTTTTCAAGAAAAACAAACCATCATATTTAAACTAACATAAAAAAATAAACAAAATCAAAAACGTCTTGAGTCTCTACTCAGCATTTCAAATAAAAAGTAATGCCCAAATATCTTCACTTTCCTCTACTTTGTTCATTATTTGATTAACTCTTAAGAAATATCAGTAGTCTTCTTAAAATAATTATACCAAACATTTATTAAAGTTCAAACTTATTGAAATTGAAATTTTTCCCAATTAAATATACTTAAATCTGATATCTCCAAATTCTGACTTTAAACACCTTTTACATAAACTAACATTTAATATTACTTTAAAACCATTTATTTTTAAAAAAACTAGGCAACAGATATTCTAACCAAATTAAATAACCAATTTTATACAGCATAAAATAACTTTGTTCATCTACTTGAAACAGCAAGTTTTAAATTAACTCTTCTTTAGATTTAAACCATTAATTTTAATCTTTTAAGTAAATATTAAATAATCTAAGTATTTCTTTAGTAACTAAGAACTAAATAGGCCAATAAATAAATACTATTAAAACATTTAGTTGAGAGCATTATAGTTTAATAACACTAATAGAAAAAATTATTTATTATAATCCAAAAACAATATTTAAAGCATCACAACTCACAGGGTTAAATATATGGTTACCATTCAAATTATTTTTAAATTGCAAATAATTGTGTTATTTTGAAAGAATGTTTAATAAATTGTAATCAAGAATTGAATCCGGTTAACATATAAGAAATTAAATTTTGGAAAAACTGTAATATGGTTTAACGGATTTAGATTGTCTAGAAATATTATCACAGACGAAATATAATTTGAACAAATAAATTAGTTATATTTATTTAACAAGATAATATCAGATAAGTCAATATAATTTAAGAATTAAATATAATTAAAAAAAATAATGAATGACTTAAACAAATTGTATATTTTTTATAAAATCGATTTAAATTATAGTTACAAAACATGAAGTTGGAGGTTCAACTGAAGTAAAAATTACAAATAACACACTAAAACGTATTTAATCCTCCCCCTCCCCCATTTAAACATAAACAATGCAAAAAAGTAAAGGATTTGTTAAAAAGTGCAGGGGTTCCCAACCTTTTTGCACTTAAGAGCACATTCTATAATACCGGCCAGGTGGCAGGCACGATTTATTTTTTTCAACCAGATTGCGGGCACCATTTATTTTTTCAATGTAAATTTATAGTTGAATATTTTTAATAATACACATAATGTACAAAAAAATATTTACTTCAAAATTCAAATTTTAACATATAATTAACATTTATATATATATATATATTTTATGTGTCATAGCATCAGCCGGGATGCGAACCCACAACCGTCTGCAACCAACTACTTGCTTGCAAGGCAGTTGCGATGACCTCTCGGCTAACAACGTTTATATTTTTATGCTGTAAAAGTATAGTATGTCCTACAATTTGATTACAGTATAATACAATAATTTATAAGAAATTTTAAAAATTAAATTTATTTGTATCAGATAAATATTTTTTTATCGTGTGTGGATAACGGCGGGCACACGTAAAATGGTCTGCGGGCACCATGGTGCCCACGGGCATAGGGTTGGGGATCCCTGGCTTAATGTAGTAATCTGTCTCATATTTACAGCCTTAATTCAAATGTAGGTAGAAATTAAAAATTGTTTTAGTAGCTGAGGATTTACAAGAAAACATGATTTTTTCCCAATTATTCATCAAAAAATGGTAATCTTTTGTCAAGCATTGGTGGTCGAGAGGTCAGCAAAACTGCCTTACAAGAAGTTGTCCCGGGTTAGCAGGTTCGATGCTATGACACATGAAAAAAAAAATGGTAATTTTAAAATATAAAATATCACTTACATAGATGTTCCGACAGCCTCCTAAGGAAAAAAAGTAAAATATATTTCTACTGGGTAGTAGATTGTCCCTTTTTGTTTTAACCCCAAGCTAAAAATAGCTAAATGGACATCTAGAAATTCTTGATAAAAAACAAAATAAAAAAATAAATACGATGATTCATTTCTTTAACAACAGTGGAATCACCTTGTTTAAGCTAGATTTTTACAGCAAAAAATAAGCATTATCAATATACAAAAACAATTGTTGGTCAAAGTACAAAAGTAACGATCTAATGGTTGCTAAGATCAAAAACTTGCTGGACCACTACAAAAAAAATATTGTCAAGAAATATTTGAGACATATTCACCCAGTATTAATACAAAAATAATATGATTTACTGCTGGGGTTTGTAAAAAGTTGGAATGTGGGAAATGACATACAAGGATACAATCCATGGAATTTAAGCTCCAGAGTTTGACATTCATTCACTGGACATGCAGGGAATAAAGTATTAATGAATGACACTAATTGAAACACAAACATATACATTAAAATACTTGTCAAACATTGAAATATATACCATATTTGTTATTGTAACTGTACAGCACTCGATAACACAATTAAATAAATTAAACTCTAAAAGTTTCTTTCCAAACTACATACATGCACACATGAGTCCATATGTGTGTCTTTTAAAATATGATGCAATATATAATCAAAATTTCTAGTGAAGTATAAATAAATATGAAATTCTAATCATCTTCAATAACAAAAAAAAAAATCAATAAATATAACGAAAATTTTTAGTATGCAGTATCTCTAGTAAATGTAATATACAGGAGATAAATTGACATTTGAATTTTAAAAAAGCAAATGGGTTTAAACTAATCTACAATAACGTTAAAATTATTCAACTATATATATATTCTCTAATCTCAAAATATTTAAATTTATATAAATGAAAAACTTTCTGACACTTTAAAACAACTCTTTTTTAAAAAAAATAATACAATTAACATTACTGAATATCCCATCCAGCTGCTGCGTTTATATACATATTAATGGAGATTCCGAATATTTTTGAATGTATTTATTATTCAAATTGGGAAAAAAAATCCATTTTTACAATAAAAAATGAAATATTAAAATTGCTTTAGAACAAAAAAAAATTAAATTAAAATTTTCTAGAAAAATTTAATAAACTCTTTATGTAAGCACGTTTCCACATGTATTGCATATAAAATCATTATTATTCGAACTAAAATAAATATTTGTACAAATTAGCTATGTAGTTTATTTCACATTATATACAAAATAATTTATGTATATTAAGTAACAATCTACTAAAAAAAATGTTTACAAAACTTCTATATTTATGAATATAAATTAAAAATAATGTTTAACATTTCTAAAACAACACGTTATTACCCATTCTTCAATTAAAACATTTTCAGTATTATTGGCAGTTAATTTTTTCCATCATTCTCTCTTGGAAATACAATTTATCTATTTCATACATATATATGATTTACATCTTAGTTTTGTTTTATATATATATAAAATATAGAATTTTATTCAGAAATTTAGTTACAATATATGATAATAGTTAAACATAGGATATATTACATGATAATCAGTGGGATGAAAGCTCACTATTGATATCTTGTTTGACACCAGCTAAAAGGACTAATATGAAGCATATCAGCAAGGAACGAGTCTGGAATAGTATCCTGTTGATATAGATGTCCATGCTTGCATGTCTCATATAGTTCAGCAATAGGTCTAATCCTTTGTCCACCATCCACATGACCAAATTGACCCTTCATACCGGAGGTTACTTCTATAACAACTCAGGATCTGGGCAATAATCATGCAGAGCAAGGTAAGTTATCACAAAGGGATGCAGGCCATTCAGCCTCAAATTACTCTCGAGGGAAGATTTCTATTTAGGAGTGAAAGGGATCAGCTTTGGGGGCCAGATCAATAACCTCCATGTGGAGTCATAGATGTAAGAGGGGGCCAAATTCTGGTCTCTTTTCCAAATTTTTTCCATTTTGTTAATATAGATTTCAAGCAGACGCTCTAGTGCATGATTAAAGGTGAGCCAGCACCGTGTGTACCATAGCGAAAACATTACAAATGTTGTTATTCGTATCTCTGGGATGGATCCACATAGTATATTGTCAATGAGAGTTGACAAGGCAAGCATATTGTTATCTAACATGGAGGCTATAAGGACTCTGTAGGGGTGAAGGGAAACACAATGGCAGAGGAGGTGAAGACAAGTTTCATCCTCTCTGAGGCATAGGAGCAAGTGGACTCTATGTTTGAGAATCCTCGGTGATGTACCAGAAAGTGTTTAATAGGCAAGGCATTAATATTTATCTTCATCAGGAAATCAAAATATTTGGGTTCAAGAAACCATCGCTTAAATTTCTTGATTAGCAGATGGTTGTTAAGCCTGAGGATAGTTTATCCTGCAGAAACATCAGGATTAAGGACGTAGTATGCATCCCAGAACTTGATTTTCATTGAGGATGATTTTATAGGAAGCATAGTATGTTTGGAGATAAGACATGCAAGGGCTGCCAGCCAGTCAGTACCAATAGGGAGCAGCTTATCTGTGGGAGTGACCTCTCTGGAATATGAGTAGTTAAGATATTTCAGACACATTCTGTAGAAAGAATTGTAGGAACATTGAAATATGAAAGTATCTATGGAATGTAGGAATAATCCATTGAGTTTTGTGTGTTTCTGTAGATTTCTCAAGCTTATTGTTGCACTTTTCTCCCCTCTAATCAGATCAGTGCACATCTTGGGTATTTTCCTGATGAAGACTTTGGTAAAATTGACTACTGGGGTGAAATAGGATATTCTAAGGAATATTAGTATGTTGATGAGGGAGGACTTGGCGAACATGGACATGTAAACTTTGGATAGAGAGGATGTGAGTCTCTGTGTGGATTGAAGTAGCTTTCCTTGGATAGATCTCATGGCAGACATGCATTCAAAATAGGGAAGCCCAAGAAGTTCTGAGGCTTTGCTGCAAATGGTCCTGGAATTGTCTTACCTGAAGATATATACCAGGCAGATGACTTGGCCATATTAAATTTGAGGCCGGATTGATCGGAGAATTCTTTAAGTATTGATAAGAGTCTTGGAATTAATTTTTTTGATAGAAGGAAAATGGCCAAGTCATCCATATGGGTGATGTGATGAATTGATGTATTTAAAATTGGGATATGAATGCCAGTATTGATAAGAGTCTTGGAATTAATTTTTTTGATAGAATGACCAAGTCATCCATATAGGTGATGTGATGAATTGATGTATTTAAAATTGGGATATGAATGCCAGGAAGAGATCTCTCAATTTGAAGAAACAGAGGGTTGAGATAAATAATGAAAAACAGGGCACTCAGAGGAGAGCCTTGTGGAATGGAGGATGTGGTGTAGAATGGGTGAGAAAGCTTCCCATTAAGTGAGATGCACAATTCATGATTGTAAAGGGGGTTTCTAATAATATTTATGATTCCAGTAGAAATGTCATGCTCACCAAGTAAGTTTAAAAGGGTAGAGAGTTGAATAGAATCAAAGGCAGCTGCAATGTTGAGCTGCACAACCACTGGTCTAGATTGCCTGGGGGATCCGATGTGGTCAGTAATGATTTTAAAAAGATTGATAGCATTTGTGGTTGAGCTGTCCTTGTTTGCAAATTGATATTGCAAAATAAGGGGAAGAATCTTGTTTTGAATTTTGTCCTTGATAGATTCAATGACCTTGACCATCAGTGGAGTCATAGAGATGGGCCGCAGGTTCTCCAGCGGGGACGGAATTATGTTACTCTTTAGAAATGGCACTATTGCTATGGGATGAAGACCACTGATTTCAGACACCAGAAGAAAGGTGATTAACCAAGTTGTACATGATTGGAACTGAGAATTTAGACAGGTGCAGTAGAAGGAAACAGGGAATTGCATAGAGACCTGGATGGGTCCTTTCAGGTATCGAGGTTAACTTAGTCAGAACATCTCCCTCCAAGATGCCATGATCAGAGGGGGAAGAATCCCATATTGAGTTCTGTTTACAGTCAGGTGCATGAGTGGAAAACTTTTCCCTGAAGAACAAAAAAATTTTTAGAAGCATGTTAGATCCTGAGTAAAGGTTATTTCCAACTGTAATAGATGAAGGGGTGGGTTTCTTGTCTCTATGGCCCAGAGCCCACCTAATGTAGCCCCTGGACCATTTGTGGGGCTGGTTCAAGAAAATTTTTGACTTTTTGATAGAGAGATACTCTGCCAAAATCAACTGTTTATTTTTGTATTGGGATTTCAGGTTGATTATGGATTCTATAGGAATTGTATCAAGGGGAAGATTTTTAAGAGTGTTGTTGAGTGATTCAAGTTCTATCAGGAGTGAAGATGGCCCTTTATTATGTAATGTATAGTTTGAGATTAATGACATTAAAATATGGATGAAGGAAAACCAAGCATCGACTGGTGGCAAAGAGAGGATATGAATTTCACAAATATATGTATGCCTAAGAGATGATGGCTTCAGGTGATGTGGACTTGAGAAGGATTCTCGTGGTTGTGCTCAGACCTGGAATATTGAATGACTCAAGATTTTGAGATAGCTCAAGATTTAGAGATAGTTTAATGGATAATGCCATGTGATCGGAAAAGGCTATAGGTTGGAGTGAGGGGTCAATCAGAAAGTGTAGATCAGGAGTATAGTAGATTAGGTCTGTGAGAGAGGTATACTTTCTAGTATAGAAGGAAAAGGCATTCAGAGAGAAGCCCTCTCCACTCATGAATCTGGTATTAAGATGATGTATATATTTGGCTGTAAACTCCTGGTAGGTGTTAAAGTCCCCAAGGAAGATCGTTGGATAAGGGTTGGAAGCAATTGTATGTTAATCTGTTGGTTTATCTGTTGATTCATTTCGGTAGAGTACACATAAATTATATTTAAAGTGAAGGCTTTGTGGAATAAGGTGGCAATAATTATATGTGGGCTTATATAGTTAATTTTAAAAGATTCAAATGGGCTACTATTGGAGATTAAGATTGCTACTCCAGCAGCAGATGAAGGAGAAACTGAGTGATGAAAATATCCCAGATTGCCAAGGAGGCTCAGATTTTAGGGTTTGAAAATTGGTGCAATTTGGTCTCAGAGAGACATACAATATGTGGTGAGTATTGCTTAAACCATTTGGCCAATGCATCCACCCTATTTAGGGAATTCAGCCCCCTTATATTAAGTCCCGCTATATTGAGCCTCATGAGGCATTATTTTAACAGATAAATATTGTGTATTTATTGGGCAATTGGCGATAAATTTGGAAATAATTAAATGAGTTTTGAATGTGTGATCATGCATTCAGCAACTGTTGGTCCTACCAAGAGGACATATCCCAGATTTGCTTTTGGTGTTCTGGATCACAAGCCATCCATGTAAGAAACTCCAGTACTAGCTTGTTGCAGATCCACTATCTGGCCAGAGGCTCCCTCCCCAGACTCTTTGTAATGCAGGCCTTCAACAGTCTGGTTCAACATTCGGTGCCCTGGAGGTCTTAGATAGCTTTAATTTAATGTCCCCACCTGGAACAGGGGTTTGACAAGGTTTGCTTGTATCTTTATTGGGTAATTCACAATTTCTTGTTTGACTATCTGCCTTAGGAACAGGCAGGCATTTTTTCCCAGGTTGCTGGGGGATAAGATATTCAGAGTCTGAGGAGTCCATGCTTTTGTTATTTATTTTTTTCAAGTATAATTTGTTCACTGAAGATTTGGAATCCATATTTTGTTCATTTGCCTTCCTTTTGTTGGGCAGAGGCAAAGGGGAAGTCTCCTCCATAACCGAACATGTTGACTCAAAAGACTCATCCAAAGCACATGTGGAGAGAGCAGGTGAAGGCAAAGAGTCAGGGCCGATCTTATCAACAGGAGACAATAAAGAACATGTGGAGTTTTCTACTGTTTCAGATGCTGAAAGGACCCCTGGAGATGTTAGAGAAAAAGTGGAGCTTTCCATTGGTTCAGGTGCTACAAAGTCAGGCATGGATATGAGAGTCTCCACAGTCTGCATCACTGGACTAGAGTTACAGAGGTGAGTTTTGCTTTTAATTCTTTTGCAATTGTGGCAAATTCTGTCTGGGCAGTCCCTCACTAAGTGGCCTCTCTGGTGGCAGAAGAAACACTGTGAAGGAATGCCACAGAAGGTAATGACAAGAGGGGAAGTGTCCGCATAGTAGAGAGTGGAAATGTCATTGGGGTTTGATTCCTTATTCAGGGAAAGATCAAAGAAGGCAGTATTCAAATAAACTGGAAGGTCTATGCCCTTAATCAGTTGATATCTAAAGTTTGATACTTTGCCATAGGGCCTGAGTATTTACTGCAAATCACTCTCCCTGAATTTAAGGTAACAATTCCTTATTTTGCCTGACAAGATTGTAGGACGATTCATATTAATATTACAAATGATTTTTCCATCAAGATACTTGAAGGATTTTTGGAAGATTAATTTCTGAGTGGGGTTGTTGAACTCAATTACCAAGTATCGATTTACATCTTAGTTACTTCCTGTTTCCATATGTTTTTACACCATACGTTTTTTTAAGTTGTTTTCTTCAGTAACTATAATTCTACAAAACGAATATTTTAATTTCTATATTTTTAAAATAATTATCCTGTCATGAATCTATCCCAAATTATTAAAAATTATTTTTTAGCTACATTTAATAAAATATGTACATATATAAAATATATAAGACAAAATATTAATTAGCTAATGTAAAAATCTACATGTGCTGTAAATAATTTTAGTTTCTTTAATTTAGGATAGATATTTACATATTATAATATATATCCATGTGTCAATATTTGCCCATGATAGCCAAACAGTAATGGATTGCTATATGAAGTTATGAAATGAATAAATTAATATATATATATATTGTAGGGTGGGAAATCAGGGTGATGGTAGCAAAACATCAAATATCAAATTTACAGAGAAATATAATATTTAAGTAATATAAATATATAAGTAATGTTATATATTAAAAGGGAGCATGAGATTATGAAATCTCTGTGAGATCAGCCCAGTTATTCTTTAGAGCAACCAAAAAATATAATTAACCAAAAATCCACTAGCATTATGAGTGATCCATGAATCAAACTACATCAACAGTCAGTCTCATGACTGGATTTGAACAATAAAAAAATATAAATCAACAATCAATCTGGTGACTGGATTGGAAATGGGTCTTCTGTAAACCAGGCTAATTATTTAGTCCTTGCCAGCTTGCAGCAGATTATTGAAACCACTAATTTGGATACATATAATCCATCAAAATACATAACCAGAAAAATCTAAACAATAATGCTGGGATATTAAAACATGCTGATCATCATCAATGCTCTGAAGGTTAACAATAGTACAAGGATAACTAGCTTTACACCTGGTTATTTAAATTACTTAACATGTAAAGTAATAATGATGAAACAAAGGAGGAAACTAATTAACTTCATTATTAAAACTATTTCATTCCTCTCTTTCCCCCTTTTTTTTATAATTTCAACATCTTTTGTTTTAAAAGTTATTTTTATATACCTGTGCATTTGTGTTTTTCATTGCATTCTTTAACACATGACAAACTAGTATCCAATCCAATTTGAAGAACTGGAGAAGAGACTTTTCAACACTAATGTTACTTCAATCTTTTAATTAGTTCAATATTGACCTTTCTAATTAAACTGCTTAAACACGTATTGTCTAGGTAGTTGAATAGTTATCTTTGAGAAATTATTAAGTTTAATAAAATACCATATTTTATCTTAAAATACACTTTTTAAATTTAAAATACCCTTTATTTAAAACACTCACTAACTTTATTTTATTTAAGAGTTCTTTCTTAATATTATTATAATCATTATTACTCAATACTGTTATAAAGTATTATTTAAAAAAAAAAAATAATGCTTTTATTAATTTCCAGTCTTCCTTACAACACATGCACTAAAAACAGTGTACACACATGTATTTCAGGAAATAATAACCTACTTTTAAATATAATAATAATTAAACTACTTAACATAATTTATTACATCCAAAATTCCATCCAATTACTTCTAAGTTTAATATACCAAACTCTAAATTCACACAAAGCTAAATGCACTTACTGTCAAACAAATCAAAATAAACTCCAATGCATATAATAAACTATAACTGGCAAACATCTATAGACGTCTGTTTAACATAACTACTCTAGAATAGTATATTCTAATTTAATATTTGCTCAAATATTGACTGCTAAATTAAAATTCTAGACATCTATCAATAAATTAAGCAATATTTGTTAAATGGTTATTAATAAAGCATATTTAATAAACTGTTTTATTGAAAGTATTTAACTAATACTAATGCAACTTAATCACAATAAAATCCACTTGTGACAAGATTAGTTTTAAAATAAAATATATTTTTTTAATTACTATAAGTTACATTTAACCTTTGTAGGCTTAAATATAGTTACAATAATATATATATATTCACAGCATGAGAAATAAGTATTTTTCACACACAAACTTATGCTCATGTTGGTCCCAAAGCTAAAAGGTAATTATTATATTATTTAATGTTATTTATTTTATTTGTTTATTAATATTCTTCAGCACAGAAAAATAAATTTTCTGAATATGTAAACGTCTCATGTAATTTCAATTTATTTTTACTGACATGGATGGGATTATAGATCCCTCCCCCCCATGTACACAGCAGATAGCCCAGTCAAAAGCTTAAAAACATGTGCAAACAAACACAGCAGATGGATGCAGTCTATAGCTTATTAAAACCTGTGCAGAATTGTACCTGCTTTGTGGGGAGAGTAAAAATAGAGTAGTGGAGTTATTTGAATTGTGAATTAAAGTAACATGAAATTTAGCAAGTAGAATGACTCAAAATCCTCAAGAGTTTGTTGTTAACAATCCAACAACATGGAATATTTAATTCAAACACATTGACCATTACATATGAATAAATAAAATAGAGGAAGACAAAGATAACATTTCCACTTTGTTGTTCTTACCCAGTAGTGATATTTTGCAGATAATGAAACAATTGTGTGATCCAAAGATCCCAAAGGACATACCATTTAAAGAATTAGTAGAAAATCTCAGTATATATTTTTAGCAAGCAGTGATGAAAAGAATGGCTTATTCATGTTTCAGAATGAAGAAGCAATTATCTTGTGACCATTATCAAGATTATAATCAATCATTGAAGACATTGGTTAAACAAGGCAAATTCATGCCAGACTTAAATGGTGTACTTTTAGACCATTTTCTATATGGAATATCAGGCCAGTCTTTGAAAGACTTTGTAAAATATGTGTAGGATGGCGATTGCAAAATACATGGCACAAGAAATAGCTATTGAAAATGCTCTGGAATTTCAATCTGTAATGAATTAATTGAAAATTTTGACAAGCATAAATACAGCTAAAATGGTTAAAACACCTGTAAAACTCTCAAGGAATGAACTAACAAGTTATTGTTGCAGTGCTAAAGGGAAAACAAAAAGGTTATGCCAATTTATAATGAAATGCCATATTTGAGATATTGCTGGTGATCTATCTTGGGTTTGGAAGACAAGGATAATAATGTAAAAATCAAACCATGCCAAGATTTTAAATCAGTGTGAGATGGATCTTGTAAATGCATAGAAATAAAGCTGTTTAAGGATTCAGATAATGGACAAAATTACATTGGACATTACTGATGACAGTGGCACCGAACTATTTATCCTACTGCTTAGAAAATGAAATAAAATAAACCTTAAATGTAAAAATAGAGCAAAATTGGAAAAGAAGATATATTGGATATGAATGTGAATGGAAACAAAATTTACATTTATTAAAAAGTATTGGTTCCTGTTAAAATCAACAACAAATTGAGAGTATTACCATTATTTATAGTGAGGAGAAACATCATCCCATTTCCCGATCAAAACTTGTTCATACTCTTTTGGAATTCAATCGTGTGGCACAACACAAATACTCATACAATAGAGCTCTCAATCAACCTTCCACCTATTCAATTTTCTTTCACACCAGAATGCAAGCCACTACAAGTGTATTCCAGGCAACCCCACAATCATGTACAGAAAGACATGACCTCAAAAGAAAAGTCAAGGAAGCCTTCTTCATCTCCATAGACAAAGATGCCATAAACAGAAAAGACACATGCTATATTTTATTGAGGAAATGGAATGTCTAGCATAATCAGCATAAATTTGCATATTGTTAACCTTATTAACAGTTAAGGTATGATTATGGAAGCTGGACCCTTCGAAAGCGCTAAGCTCGTTCATTTTTATTTATCTATTTGGTAACAATATACAACTGAGGACAATTGCACTACACATGCAAGCACTAGAATATATATATATATTTCCTCAAAGTAAACAAAAATTATTTGACTTAAACACAGATGAAGAACTTATTTTCATCTTAAACAACACATGATCACCTTCTCTATACTAGCACATAATTGTTGTAAACAAAGGGAAAACTCTCCATACAGTAGTGCCACCCTGTGCCAAACAGAGTAATCAATTGATGCCAGAAGGCTTGTGCATAAAATCCCTATCTAGTGCCTACTCATCCAATATCCCCAGCCTAGTTTCTGTCTTGTGGCCATCATCAGTGAGGAGCCTTGGATCTGAGAGCACTGCACCTAGATCTTAGGATCTAATGCAACCCTCCAGCAGCCACCTTTTAACTCTACTATACTACAAAACTATGAGAATGAAATTGAAAACATTGTTTATATCTTCAATCTAAGCTCAATAGCTTATATAGTCATATCCATTGATTACTCTGTTTAGCACAGGTGGCACTACTGTATGGAGTTTTGCCTTTGTTTACAACAATTATGTGCTAGTATAGAGATGGTGATCATGTGATGTTTAGTGGTTTAACACTAATCCTGCCCATTAGGATAGTGGTGATTATGGTTGTTTAAGAGCCAAAGACACCAAAATGTATGGGAGGAATTGAGTTCAGACCCATATGACTATATAAGCTATTGAGCTTAGATTGAAAATATTAACAATGTTTTTAATTTCATTCTCATAGTTTTGTAGTAAAGTAGAGTTAAAAGGTGGCTGCTGGAGGGTTGCATTAGATCCTAAGATCTAGGTGCAGTGCTCTCAGATCCAAGGCTCCTCACTGATGATGGCCACAAGCCAGAAACTAGGCTGGGGATATTGGATGAGTAGGCACTAGATAGGGATTTTATGCACAAGCCTTCTGGCATCCATTGATTACTCTGTTTGGCACAGGGTGGCACTACTGTATGGAGAGTTTTGCCTTTGCTTATTTTCATCTTATACATAAAATCCATATTTTTTCTGTTGCCTGATTGGTGAATGTATGCTTGTCCAAAGTCATGTGTCAAATTCACAATCACTACATTTATGCAAAGGAACTAATTCCACCATTAAATAAAAAACACTGAAAAAATCAGTGCAAGTGCTTTTAAAACTATTGAGATATAATACATATTTTGCAGTAAAGATTTCCAGCCATCTGCAGAAACAGCTACAAATATTGATTCATAATTTGATGTTAAGGCACTCCAAGATTTCATGGTCTGTCGATCCCCTTATATAGTTCAGTTGAACAACATACTTAGCAATGCACAATTAAAAATTTAATGAATTTTTAAAGATTGGAGATGTTTAATAAAATACATATTTACATTAAATCTTTCAAAAAAGTTGTTTAAGTGACCAATTATTAGAAAACAACGGGCTGAAAGCCCAGAGTTTTTGTATTCCACCATAATAATGGTCTTTCAGACTGATGAATTATTCTCACATTTGAATTAAAAAAACATGGGCCTTTACAGGTCCATCTAGTTGTTTTATAATTTCTCGACTAAAAATTGGTTCTATTTTAAAAATGGAATTCAAATAGGAAATATTTCATTCTACAATTTTTATGAAAGCCAAGATTCCCATAGAATAACAAAAAGTGTCTTTGTTGCAGTTAAGAATCAATATATTTCATTTTTCTATACTTCAAAGTTAAAATATTAACTTTTAAAATATTTTTTATTTGTAGTCTTGCATTTAAAGATTATCAATACATGATATTGATAAAAGGTGATAATTTTAAAAATAAGATGTTGAAATGTGAACAAGAGCATTGTAAATCAGGGGGAGGTATCTGGGCAGTAAGCATATAACTATGGAAAAGTAAATTTAAAATCCAAACAGTAAAAATCTATAGTGAGCATCAATTCACAGCTGATTTAGCATAGAAATCATAGATATAGGCTAAAAATTTATGGCAATGCATTCATATAAATTTTGCTGGACTTATGAAAGTTTATTAGTAATAATAGTGAATTCATATTCCTGATGGTTCAATGTAAAAACCACTAACATTGATTGTACAATTAAAACTCCAGGAGGTTTTTTCTACTCATGACTATCCTGAGATCTTGGTACCTGATAATGGACAAAAATGCCATTTTTGAAAAATATTTAGCAGATAAAGAGATATCTCATATTTTAATTCCACCCTATCATCCAACCTCATACAGAATCATTGAAAAGATAGTTCAAAGTTTAAAATCTACTTTAAAGAAAATAGTTGTTAAGGATAATGAAGGATGCTCTGGCAAAAGTTATATCAACATTTTACTCCAAGAACCTCTAATAATAAAACGCCTGCAGATGAAAGTGTCATACTCATTTTTGATGCTGTTACCATATATAAAGGAAACAGAAAAACATATTTTAGATAAAGATACTTATAATGTAAACTTCATAAATTTTCAAGTTGGTGAGAATGTATGGGCCAGAAATCTAAAAAAAAGTGAATTCAAGGTATCATCATAAAAGTCATATTGAAGGTTATGAGAGTGATTAAACTAAAAATGGATTGCATGTCAAGAGACCCTTAAACTATTCTTGTGAGCATTTTTCTGATATTTCATATATGATGAACAGTAAACCTGCAAAAGCCAATCCCAAAGCAAAACTACGAGTTAGGAATATGGAAATACTCTCTTAATTGAGTAAAATGAAGAAAGACCCATTGAAAATATTGAAGCTGATATCAGAGTGGATGAAGATGTTGCAGACCTAAGTAATGATAATCTCTCATCAAGATTTGAAGAACAAACAGATTAAAAAACAGAGAAATAAGAAGAAATATATCTACTCCCAGATATCAGAGGAATTATAGAGAACCTGAAAACTTTAAAGACTATATTTTAGAATGAAGGAAGTGATTATGTACATAAAGTTTATGTGATCTGTACAGTATGAACAGACAAATACTCTAGAAAACTTTGTTGATAGAAGAAATTTAAAACTAATTATGCTAATTAGTGTAACTAATAAAAGATGAACTAAGATAGCACCAGAAGCAAGAAGTATGTAAATTGAAAGCGATCATATAATTAGCAAGAAGTAGAGGGCTGTCATATTGACAATGATAATACATTTCTCAAAAAAAGAAATCACATTGCTAAAGCTAAAGCAGTATACATAATAGTGTTAATGGTGAATAACTACTATGAGTTAAGGATACTCAAGAATAGACAATAAAATATAAGAATAATAAATCTCTAAGTTAATTAACTACATCATGAGAAATAAGTATTTTCCAAACACAAATTTATTCTCATATTTGTCCCAAAGTTAAGGAATAATTATTGTTATTGCTATTATATTATTATTTATATTGTTTGTTTATTAATATTTTTCAGCATGCTGAAATATATAAAAGTCTTTTATGTAATTTGAATTTATTTTCACTGACACGGCTGGGACTATAGACTCTCTCACTTCCCACCGTGTACACAACACACTGCTTCTATAAAAAAAAATTAAATGCTGGTATAGGATACATGCTTTATCACTGATAAAAATATACTCCTATGAATGCTATCCTCATTGAAAAAATTAAAAGACGAAGTAGAGTTGGGATGGCCATATTGCTAGAAAAGGTGATAATAGATGAACAATTAAAATCTTAAACTGGATTCCAAGAGATTGTAAAAGACCCAGAAAGAGACCACATGTGAGATGGATGTATGAAATAAGAAAGTGTGCAGGGGTGATGTGGAGAAGAGAAGCTAAAGATCGAAGATGGATTAAACTTGGAGAGACCTTTATCCTGCAGTGGATTGATAATGGTTGATGATGATGATGAGTGCTATGCCCATGGTTGGTTACCTGTACTTTTGCCTAATGATCTTACAATATTCAAATTAAAAAAGGAGCTAAACCAATGTTTTTTATTATTATTTTCTATTATTTTCTAAACAGGATATAGATGCTTATATATTTTACTTCCCATTCCTTTAGAATAAAAGGCTTGTCTTTTTATGTAATATTTTCAATAAAAAAATTAATAAAAACATTGAAAGTTATGTTTTAATAAAGTTAACACTTAATTATATTCTCTCCAATATTTTGATCATAAACTATTAAGCAATTAAAACACAAATGATTAAATTTTATTCCACATACTATATGCTTTTTTTTTTTTTTTTTTACAAGTTGCAGAATAATGATTACGGAATTAAACATAATTTTAATAAAATAATATCGTTAGAATATATTCGTAATTGTGTTGAGCAGGTAACGTTCCCCTCTGATATAATTTCTAGTTATTAGCTGAATTAAGTGAAGAGTTTGACCTTTTCATGTTTGAGGTCATAAAAAAAATTATATTATAAACAAGAAAAACACATTTCAATTATATACACCTGGTCAAAAAAACCATTTATTTTTTTTAACACATTTATTTTAATAATAATGTGCTAAATTAAATCTTTAAATAAATTGTTGCTACTTTATTCCATTATATTTCTGAAAATAATATAAAAAAAATTAAGAATAAAGTGATATATAATTGTGAACATTTTTAAAAATATATAATGAGTATTGAATGTTTATAACAGTTTTATAGAAAATCATGAAAAAAGTTTAATATATAAGGAATGGTACATTTTATGAACTATAGACACAATAAATAATGACAGTAGGCTTACTGAGAATTATCTGTACTTTTCTCATTTACTACAGTTATTTTTAAATATTCATCATCATCATCATTGTGTAATAATAATTCAATTCAATTTATTTAAACCAATGTATTCTACAGGCATATATAAAAAGTCTAATTGTTGAACATAACATTAATACTAAACAAAAAAAGTGAAAAAATACAGGTATCATATATATAAATACAGAAGTATATTACATATGTTTATATATATTGAATACATATTATATTTTATTTACAATTAAATGTTGAATATCAACATGACTATAATAGGCATGAAATAACCTTAGAAGTTGAAATAATGACATCATCAACCATTATCAATCCACTAGGCATGAAATAACCTTAGAAGTTGAAATAATGACATCATCAACCATTATCAATCCACTGCTTGATAAAAATCTCTCTGAGTATAATCCATTTCCTGCAATCTCTAGCCTCTCATCTCTACATCGCCCCTGCACACTTTCTTATTTCATCCATACATCTCACATGTGGTCTCATTCTAGGTCTTTTACAATCTCTTGGAATCCAGTTTAAGATTTCAATTGTCCACCTATTATCATCTCTTTTAGTACTATGTTCAGCTCAACTCCATTTCAGTCTTTTAATTCTTTCAACAATGTTAGTAACACTCATTTGTTCTTTTATCCATATATTGCATTTCCAATCTCTTTTTGTTACTCCTAACATGCATCTCTCCATACTTCTTTGTGTGGTCTGAAGTATTTGTATTGATCTTTATTAAGCATCCAAGTCTCAAATCCATAAGTAAGAAAATGTAAAACACATTAATTAAAAATCTTTCTTTTCAAACATGTAGGCATATTTCCTTTTAATATCAAGTTATTTTGACCAAAAGCACTCCAACCAAGTTTAATTCTATGATTAGGTTGCAGTGTGTAATCTATGGATGGACTGAATTATATAATGGATGGAAGTAGCAGGCTACTGCTGTGCATTTAACATAATTTGTCTTGTTGAGTTTAATGCTCAGCCATCATTGAGTCTCCTCAACTTTGTGTCATATCCCACAGATTGTATAGACATGATACTGCAAAGAAAAAAAGATATTGGAAGCATGTGCAGATTGAGTCTAATTAAGAAGTCAAAACACTTTAGTTTTAGTGCCCATTTTTAAAATTGGCAGAGAAGTCAACAGGATCTGGTTGATGGTACCTAGGATTGAAAGAATAAGATCTGTGAGATATGGCATTGAAAGAGGAGAGTTATCTACAGGGATTACTTTCAGCAGGCACTGGAGACTTTGGAACTGGATGGTAATAGCTGTTATTAAGTTAATGGCCTTTCATGCATAGAACATGCAAATGCTGTCCAAATCTAAACTGTTGTACAATCCCTTCATTATCTTTAATTTAATATATTACATTTTCTGTACAGCGCAATTATAAAATTGTAATGATGGCGAAGTTGAGCTGTAAATTATATTTATATATTGAAAAACAACACTAAATGCATCATAATAGTGGTGTTGCATTGCAATTTCAGAATATGTTATTTCAAAATCAAAATATATGCTGCAGTGGCAAGAATAAGGTTGGCGCCACAGTGATTATATAATGCATTTCCGGTCAAGTTATTTGTTCTGGTTTCATTTCAACAAGTGCCCACATCACAAGAACAATACAATATTATATTTTGATGTTTTACTGGACTAAGGTGAGTATTTACTTGAATAAATTATGAAAGATATTATTTTTTATATATAAAAAAGCTTGTACACTTTTTTTTTCACTTTTTATTCAAAATTCATTATCCTATTAGTTATTATAAAAATGTATTTTTTATTTGAAACTTATTGTCATTTATTTATTAACAAGTAAAAACATATTCCTATTTTTTAAATATTAAAAAATAAAACATATAGGGATATTAAAAAATAGAACATACTGGAGTAAATATGCTTCTTATAATTAAACAAAAACATGGCTGCCACTTGGTGTTTCTGCTAATTAATAAGTACTGTTATTTTATTTATATTTTAGGATAAAAATACTTTTTACCATGAATAAATGGTTGAACTTGAGTACCAATGGTAATGATGCAGATGGCAATGCTACAAAGTAGTCTTCAAGCAGGATCTTGTAATCAGAAAGAGCCATTTAAGAGGCAAAAAAGAAAATATGATGAGACAGAGATAATTTGGCTTTACTTTCAACAATTGTGATCTCTTTGTTTAATTTGCAATAATATTTTGCCTATGGAGAGTATGAAACGATCAAAATTAAAAAGACATTTTGAATCCAAGCATCTTTCATATGTCAATAAACCAAAAGAATATTTCAAACAACTGTTAAAAACTTCAATTAAAGAAAAACAATATTTTGAGAAATTTAAAACTGTTAATGAAAAATATTTACTCGCATCATATGAAGTTTCATATTTGACTGCTAAAAATAAAAAGCCATACATCATTGGAAAAGATCTTATATTACCCGCTGCTATTAAAATAGTAGAAATACTTCATGGAAGTAAATATGATGATGAAATTCAGAAAATTCCTTTGCCAAATGACACTGTCACTAATAGAATTTCTGAAATTAGTAATGACTAATTTGAGCAACTTATTACTAGACTTAAAGTCCAATATTTACAATTCAGTTGGTCAAAACAACTGATATTTCAAAAATAACTCAATTATTAGTATATGTCAGATACATTTATAAAAAAGGCATTGAGGAAGAATTGTTATTTTGTCATTCTTTGGAAGAATATATGAGAGGACGACATATATAATAAAGTAGACACATTTATTAAAACTGAAGGTTTAGAAAAGAAAAATTGCTTTGGCATATGCACAGATGGTGCTAAAGCAATGACTGGTAAAAATATTGGTTTTAAATAATTTGTTAAAGCTTCTGGTAATAATCATGTAACTTTTACACATTGCCTGATCCATTGAGAGACCCTTGCAGCAAAAAAATCAGCAATGGAATTGAACGATGTGCTTCAGGATGCTGTCAAAATTATAAACTTTATTAAAGGCTGTGCCCCTAACAGCTGTTTTTTTTTTTCAAATCTTTGTAAAAACATGGACTCTGAATACAAAAATGTATTATTGCATGCAGAAGTAAGATGGATGTCAAGCGGGTGAAGGTTAAGAGGATTATTGTTATTAAAAAAAAAATTATTGTATTTTTAACTGAATAAAAATCTGATCTTGCTGCTCTTTTTCAAAATGACTTACGGCTATCAAAGGTATGCTATTTGTCTGATATTTTTGAGAAGCTAAATTATCTTGTCTCTTTGAGGAAAAAATGGCAATATTTTTACTTTGAATGATAAAATTGAAGGTTTTATTAAAAAGATCAACATTTGGAAAAATACAATGGAAAATGATTCATTGGAAATGTTTTCGATTATCAACAATTTTATAATTGAAAAAAGTATTTGTAAGACTTTAATTGCAAAAATTATTATAGATCACTTAAAAACCCTAGAAACACAGTTTTGCAAATACTTTATATCAAAATTTACATTTCAAAAAGTTATCTTGGACCAAAGACCATTTTTGATTGACCTTAATGAGATTAATCACCTGCCATATAAAGCCCAAGACGAATTTGCTGAGATATTGAGTGACTCAAACTTAAAACTTGACTTTCCACAAAAATCCTTGACTGAATTCTGGATCGGAGCTAGGACTGAATTTCCCACAATATCTGAAATGGCATCAAATGTTCTTCTGCCATTCAGCACCACATACTTATGTGAAATGACTTTTTCAGCTTTAATGTATATTAAATCCAAATATCGTTTAACACTGAAAAATGTTGAAGATGCTTTATGTCCAGCAGTATCAAATATTTCATCAAGATTTAATTTGTTATGCAGCAAAAAACAAGCACATCCATCTCATTAAAATGTGATTTTCTTTCATTAATTTTTGTATACTTAAAACAAATCCTAAAACTACTTATTTTCATATATATATTGCTTACCAAATTATTTATGGGAATATTTATTTCTATATCTATTTTATATTTAATATCTGAGGTTGCGAAAAAATCTCGATGATAAAAAGGAATCAGGAATGAAAAAAGTTTAAGAAGCGCTGCTCTAATGCAAATGATTAAAACTACAAAAGTCATTACTTCCATAATGGGTTTATATATAAAGTGACTTTATTCATATATGATGGAATATCAAAAATTTAAAAGAATATTTGTTAATACTCAAACCATATATATATATTCCATTAATTTTGTACTTAATTGTGAAAATAGCATTTATTGTTATCATAAAAAAATTTCCATTCAAACAAAAAATGGAATACAGTGGTTTATCGTTAAATTTAAAAGGTATGACTACTTGAAAATAAAAAAGAATGACAGCCATTATACAAATGAAGCAATTTTTAGCATTATCAGCAGCTACTTTTAAATGGGTGTGGCCATTCCAATTCCAAGGATTAAAATAAAAACTACTTGAGAAATGGGTTTTGTGATAATATACAAACCAATCTGTGAATTACAAATGTGTTTACACATGGAATGTTGGTCTATTTGATATTTGGTGATGTTTTTTAACTTCTGTTACAGAAAACTTTTCTTTCTGAAATACTTGTAAATCCCAATGTATTCTATTTTCTGCTATGTTTTTCCAATGGAGACAATCAGCATTGTGCCTTTTTAGAATTTCTTTGAGATAATTCTTATATTATAAATGGGATCTATCTCTCCTACAAAACCCATGCTAAAGTTCACCCTAAAACACCTTTATTGAAAGTCTTTTATATTGTTCACTTGTTTCTCGTGTCTAATCCAATAAAGATATGATTTTATATTAGTTGCGTTTTTAGTATCATATGTAGCTATTTGAAGAACTTACGAATTTATCACTGTGTTTTTAAAATATTATGAGGCTTCCTTAAAATAGTTTTCTGATGCTTTTATCTTGCATCAATATGGAATCCAAATGTCACTTAATGACAATAAAATAAGTAAAATAATAGCTTTATATAAAGCTAATTTAATTGTAGTAATTATTTTTCTAAGCTGGAATATTTTATTATCATGTTAAAAGCAGTAGCAACAACACATTACAGTTTGTGATGAAGTCCATCGTTTTGCTTCTAAGATGTAATTGATTTCATTCTAGAGTTGACAACTACACATGCTAAAAGTTGCTGAAGATTTTTCATCTGTCTGTGGTATAAAGAACTTAAGTTTTTAAAATATTAATTATTAAACCAAAGACTTTATATTACATTTCAAACATTAAATACATTCTGTGGATTTACTCTTCCACTGAAAAAATATTATAATCATTATCATATTTTAAACCCCATTAAAAATTCCATCATCAAATCTGTTTAAGCCATCATTAAAACAGTTTCAAAGACCAATGTCATAAAAATCGAAAACAATGTTGGAGAAAGTGACACCCCTAACACCTGTTTTCATTTCAAATTTCTCAGATTTGCCACTTTTAATAATAATACTTCCTCTCATCCAATTATGTAGAAGCTATAAAATATGAATAAACATTGGTGAATGACCTAATTATTCCAAGAAATGTCATATCTTTATAATTAATTGAACCAAATATCTTGACCAAATCAATGAAAGCAATATATAAATCATTGTTTATCTCCTGGCAGTTTTCTTCCATTTGGTAACAAAAAACATTCAAATAGTAAATATTCACAAAATAAAAAAAATAGTTATTTTATGATTCTCTAAAACCATACCAAGTCACTGGTAACAACTTGAATATGACTGGAGGAAACTTATTTGATAAAATCTCTTTAAAATACTTTCACTAGCTTTTAAAAACCAAATTTATTGTACATTTAGACAATAGAAATACAGACCAAAAAGTAAAAAAAAAAAACAAGTAAATGATTATGAAATAGCATGCAAATAAAAAAAAAGGATATATTTGAGTTAATGTTTGCACAGGAAACTTTTGTGACTTGTTTGTTGTTCCAAAAATAGACCATAGAAACCCAATTTGTCTAAAGTTCATAGCAGGGAAGATTAAAATGAGATGCTGTTAGTAGGTAGTATTAATATCCATGTTTGAGTTTTATGAAATGATGAAAAGCAACAACCACCCAATAAACAGCAAAGTTGCGGGGAGCTCTATCCAATTGCAATGGAGTCCCAGGTTTGTGCAGCTGTGAAGGGGTCAGCAGTGCGCATATCTCTATCCCTTTCCTTGTTTAGTATTTGGCAAAACACTGTGAATATATTATTCAAGGTCTCAGCCTGGAACACCAGCTTACAGTGTAATGCCCAGATGGAAAAGTTAATTATGGCCGAAAGCCGGATCTCAGAGAATATGCCCTTTTCAATTGCTGTCCTGAGGTTCATTTCAATTTGATTTCTTGTCATGTTTTGTTGAAAATGAGTTCTTAAATTGTTCAAAGTTGTGCATTCGAAGAGGAAGTGATCGGTAGTCTCTTCCTGTCTTTGACACAATGTGCAATTAGGGTCAATATCTTGCCCCCTTTTATAGTGGAGGAAGGCATTTGTTGGGAGGGTATGCAGGTTCGATTTCAATAGGAAGTCCACGATTTTTGGCGGCAACTTCCAGAGCTTGGTCATCCTTATCATTCGAGGGATGTTGATTGAAAGGCAGCTGGGGATCCTCTGTTTTTGATGGTCAAGAAGATCAAACATTTCCCAATACGCAAGTTTTCTTTGAAATAGGGTTGATGTTGGTTTGACGTTATCAAAGATAAAGTTGATCTGCTGTTGAAGGAGCAAGGCACGTCCTCTGGGGGGTGGCCGATCAGTAGGTTGAATGTCCTTTTCCGGAAGTGGGCATTGAGCACGTTCATTTTCCTTGAAGATGTTGTAGAGTACATTATGGATGCGTTGTAAGTTGAATATAGTTAGCGAATGTAGTGAGAGACCATTTAAAGTTTTGGGCTTTTGGAGGATTCTCAAGCTAATACTTTCACTATAGTAGATGATAATAATAATATTCTATGACAACACTACAATCTTGCAGATCCTTTTTATTTTTAAAAATTGGAGCAATAATGGGATAACTAAAATCAAACAGACAACTTTAGAAATCCATATACTCATAGGAAATTTCAATATTTTTAAAACTAACATAGTTTAAAATTTCTCCAGGTATTTCATCAAGATTTGCAGTTATTTCCATTTTTAAAACAACAAAGAGCTGCAAATTGGATGCTTTTGTTCAAATATATATAATGGAAATATCATTAAAAGTCATCATCACTGATTTTTGTACCATTATTCAAAAAATATTAGAATTGTGCTACCATTTTTCAGGTCTATATGTTGCTTTCAAAACATCAGAAAACCATCTAAAGTGATCATGATCATAGATTGTCTGTATTTCTTTTGTAGTTTTAAGCCACCAATCATTTTTGTGCTTTCTTATCGGTCAATGATTTTCTATCTTTACATCTGTATATTTATTATGAAACTCTGCATTTAATTTATTATTCTGCTAAGTAAAAAAATGCAGTGTGTGACAACCAATCATAATTCTTCCTTTTAGTGAACTTAAAAGTAATTTAGTTCTATTCATAAGACATTTTTTAACTTACAACTAAAACAGAAATCCAATTTTAGAGCAATTTTAAATGCCATTTCCTTCTTCTCTACTATACACATGTACACATGTGTACATTAACATACATACAGTCATAAATATTTTGTAAACTCAAATGATTGCCATCTTAAATATTGTATATATTTAACAAAATGTAGCTGGATTTAAAAGTAGTTTTAGTACAGTAGATCATATCCAGGTATTGAAAGAAGTTCCTAGAAAGGACAAATGAATATGAGTTGCCATTATGCTTTGGATTTGTAAATTATGAAAAGGCATTTGATTCTACAAACATTTCTTTAGTGATTAAAGCATTGGATCATCAAGGTATAGATCCAGGATATTGTCATATTTTTAAGAATATTTATAAAAATTCAACAGCAGCAATTAGATTACATAATGATACTAAGAAAGTCAACATTGAGAAGGATGTAAAACAGGGTGACTCCATATCTCCAAAACTTTTTACAGCAGTGCTGCAAAAAGTATTTTGTAGATTAAAATGGAAAGCTAAATGGAGATTATTTAAGTCATTTAAATTTTGCAGATGATGTAGTTTTTTTTTTTTCAAATAATGCTTTAGAACTGCAGGAAATGTTGCAGGAGTTATCAGATGAAAGAAGGAACTAAAGATAAATGTTAAAAAGACTAAAGTAATGTTTAATGGATTTTCTCAAAATATGAAAATAAAGATTGATTATGATGACTTAGAAGTTAACAGTTACAAATACCTTGATCAGATTATTAATACAGATGGAAACATAATGGATGAAATTAATCATAAAATTAAATTTGGTTGGAGTGCTTTTGGTAGAAAAAACTTAGTACTAAAAGGAAATATGCTTATGTGTTTGAAAAGGAAGTTTTTTAATAAATGTGTTTCACCAATTTTTACTTATGGATCTGAGACTTAGAACTTAATAGAAGAGCAATACAGAGACTTCAAACCACTCAAAGAAGTAAGTTGGGAGTAACAAAAAGAGATCGAAAATGCAATATATGGGTAAGAGAACAAATATGTGTTACTGACCTCATTGAAAAAATTAAAAGACTGAAGTGGAGTTGGGCTGGACATATTGCCAGAAGAGATGATACTAGATGGACAATTGAAATCTTAAACTGGATTACAAAAAATTGTAAAAGACCCAGAAAGTGTGGAGGGGTGATGTGGAGAAGAGAAGCTAAAGATCGGAGAAGATGGATTGACATTGGAGAGACCTTCATCCTGCAGTGGATTAATAATGGTTGATGATGATGGTGAGCTGGTTGAATATTGATACAACAATCCTAATTACTGTAACTTATATTTAATTCTAAGGCAGTATATAACTTGTTTATACTGAGTCTTTTGCATATGTAAGTAGAGGAATTTGAACTCAGAATATTTCAGTCTATTCATGCTCCATGCCATCTCAAGCAATGGATACACATGACAACACATATGCAAAAAAGATACATAATCCCCAATATACATATTTCATGCAGAACCAGCAAACATATCATCATCTCCCATATATACACAATCAGTGCTCGGTTTAGAATTAAGATAACAATTCCTCAAACTTTAATGGACAGACTTAAATCTTCTCACCTTTCCAACTATTTAAGTGTCCATTTCATTGAAAAACCAACAAGGAAACATTCACAGCCTTTTTGAGTTTAATATTGCAATCATACTTATATAGACATTACGTCAATCTAACCCCTCATATTATAGACCATTATGTGAAACATTCACAGCCCTTTTTGAGTTTAATATTGCAATCATACTTATATAGACATTACGTCAATCTAACCCCTCATATTATAGACCATTATGTATTCATATATATTGATATGAGAAAGATGGGCTGAACTTGTATTAAGATATGATCTATTTCCCAAGCAATATTTAATTCTAAGGCAGAGAAATTCTGAGTTCAAATCCTTCTATTTACATATATGAAACTTTCAGTATAAGCAAGTTACATACTGCCTTAGAATTATATATTATATATTGTTTGGGAAATAAATTATATCTTAGTATAAGTCCCTCCCTCCGCTATTAATATATATGGATATATAATGGTCTGATAATATGAGGTGTTCAATTGACATGTCTACATGAGTATGACTACAATATTAAATCCAAAAAGACCTTTGAGCATTTCATCACTGGTTTTTTGATGAATTGGTGGTTGAATAATTGGAAAGGTAACAAGATTAAAGCCTGTCCATTAAAATTGGTGGAACTGCTATCCTAATATAAACCACACACTGATTGTATAAATGTATGGGGAGATTATGGTCTGACCAACTGATGAGTGCTAAGTTTTGCACAAAATACCTATCTTTTCCACATGTGTGGGTCACGTGTATTGGTTGCTTGAGAGACAGTGGATGATGAACAGACTGAAAAATCTTGAGTTCAAATCTCTCTACTTACATATCATCATCATCATCAACAACCATTATCAATCCACTGCAGGATGAAGGTCTCTCCAAGTTCAATCCATCTTTTCCTATCTTTAGCTTCTCTTCTCCACATCACCCTGGATTTCATCCATCCATCTCGACTTCCATATACAAAACATTAAGTAATTTATATTGTATTTATAAATCTGAAATTATTCAAGTAACATTTAAAAATTGAATTTTACGATTTTAGCACAATTTTTTTTTTTAAAATTCCCCGTTTTAAAATATTTTTAAGAGTTGTAGAAAAGGAAATTCCGTACGGAACGACTAACTAGAGTGCCATAGATCACGTGTTGAATTAAGAGTTAACACAATTCTTCAAAATTTTTATCTGATTTCATCAAAATGCGTTCTTTTCAATCTAATCAAATACTTACCCCCAAACTGATTTTATGGAGTAACTGATATTTATTCACATTTAATAAACAACGAAAAAATACAATTTTTTATTCAAAAGAAAAAAATTAGCACACAAAAGAATATATTATTTTATTATTTGAATTAATTTAACAAATGTTACAAAACTATTAAGCTACAATGTCATGTAAATTTAATAAGATACAAAAAAAAAATCAGTTTATTAAAATTAAAAATAATGAGTTATAATAAATATATTCATTTAAAAAATAATATTTTCCACTAAAAACAATAAATCCACACTCTTATGTAATTTTTTTTAATCAGATAATTAAGTATAGATTGTTTTAAAAATAAAATATCCGTTAATAGTAAAAATAAAAAATATTTTCTAATAAATTATCTATAAATTCATAAAGTTGAAATGTAAAAAATGATCGAAAAAAATATATTTAATGCTAAAAGAAATGAATTAATTAAAAGATCCGATATTTATACATACAAAAAAGACAAAAAGACAGTAAATCGACCTTAAATAGTGCACTTCAGGGATAGGCTTCTCCAACAATCCCTCAAGAATCGAATAGTGCAAGCTTGACAATTGCCAGATGATGAGAACTTTCTCTATTTTAGCTGCAATCTAGGAAGAACTAGATACCCACTTACTAACCAATATTGAATGATTAGTGGAAATGAATATAAGCCAGTTATGTGAGGAAAAACTTCTATATCTAACATTAACTAAAGAAAAAAATTATACAATTTTAGTCTATATTCAAATCAAGTCATAGACATTGTACCGTTTATTTATATATGGTACAAATATATTGGCATTTTGTAAAAGCTAAAAAAAAGTAAATTTAGATTTTTTTTTAATTAGTATAATTTTTTTCTAGACGTACAATGAAAGTGAAAATTTTTGTCCATATTTTTTTATCTAGTTAAAAATAAAAGTAAAAATTGGAAAGAACACAAGACACACAAATTACTAATCCAGATAAGCTAATAGAAAAATCTTTTTGGTTGATTAAAGATGGCCGACAGACTTTATAAAAAAAGAGAACTTTATAACTGAAAAATGTTAAAGAATGTACAAGATTATAAACCTAAATGCCATGATAATAATAACACGCACAGAAGTCTGAAAACTGGGCTTTGAATATAAAAGGAAGAGACCAGTTTGATCAGGGTCTTGTTTTGTCTGTTTTTCCTATGTTTAGTCCTGGATAACAAGAATATATCCAGGACCACTCTACGCTGAAATAAGTGGACCGGGCCTTTGCTGACAACCTAAATGCCATGATAATAATAACACGCACAGAAGTCTGAAAACTGGGCTTTGAATATAAAAGGAAGAGACCAGTTTGATCAGGGTCTTGTTTTGTCTGTTTTTCCTATGTTTAGTCCTGGATAACAAGAATATATCCAGGACCACTCTACGCTGAAATAAGTGGACCGGGCCTTTGCTGACATTGTTACTGAAGACAGACACCAGAAAAGCTTTCGTGACCAATCAGTAGGATAGACCAAGATCAACTTACAACCGATGGCCGAGCTCATTCTCCCACAAAAAAAAACTATGCATAGTAATCTACAATCTTCTTGCTAAACTTACCGGTAAGCTAAGATTAACTTTTCCTGATTGCGACTTAAAGTTTGCAAACACCTCTTTAAAAAAATAAGCTTAAAATAATCCCGATAAAGACTTTAATTTTATTGTTCAAGAGACTCTTATTTATGCAAGAACTTTAACTGTTCAACTGTTATTTTTTATTAATTGATTCATCATTTGGATTAGAGTGTATTCTCTCCAGTTTTTAATTAGTAATTTCTCTTTAAACATTTTAATTTGTTAGAATAAAATATTTATTTCTAATACCAACTTTTTCTTGTACATTATTGATGATTATTATTAAATTTATTAATATTAGTTTAGTAAGATTTGAAAATATAATTTACCTTTTCCAATATGTGTTGACTAAGCTCCAGGAATAATAATATCTAGAAAATAACTCTAGTTATGGTAAAATAAGATACCAATTCTTTTAAAAACATTTTTCTTTTTAATTTTTGAGATGCAATGTGACGAATTTCAGTGGATTCTTATATGAATCCTGGTGCCCTTATAAAAGAAATAAAAGTTGATTCCGTCGATAGCATAAATTGTAACAATTACTAGGTAAAGTTGATCAGGAAATATAGTTATGTTTTTAAAAATAGGCACAAAGCTTTCTTCTTTTTCCATAACTTGATCAACACACGCATTTTATGTGTAATAGAGACATAGTCAGACAGGCAAAATGCTTCAATGGCTTACTAACATGAGGCTTTGATAAAAAAACCACAACCTGAGATACATTGTAATGGTATAAAGAGCATTACAATGATGACCCAAAACCCATAGCCAGAGAATGAATAGTAGTTTAAAAAAAACTAACTAACTAATTAAACCCGGATTATACAAATATAAAAATATTTTTTAATATGACTTACAGAAAAATATATATATATATATTTTTTTAATATATCTAAAAAAACACGATTGCTGCTGATGTAGATGTAAGCCACAGATATTTGACCAGGTAGGCAGTTACTGGAGAGGGAAAAAAGGATAGCCCCAAGTCCTTGTACGCAGTATATAACACAAGACTGTCTTTAAATGCCCATCAATCTATTTCTAGCAGGGATCCTGAGAAAGGGGATGGTGGACCAAGTTGCCATAAGACTATAAGACTCAAAATGATAAGCAACGCTCATAAGTGCTTATAACTTGGGCTTCTTATCGTTAGTATTATGCTTGAGTGGAAAGGACACAGGTGAATGTGGAAATGTTTCTCATTCCTGCCACATTAGACCCAAAAGTGGATGTTAAAGCTGCACATCAGTTGTGAATGAGTCTACGAGATATATCAGCATGCCAATACAAAAAAAACCCCACGAATATGGACTTAAAGCTTAAGAATAAAATTAGTTTAAACCTCTATTTTATTCTCATTTCCTGGTCCCGGTGGTAAGTACCATTTATTTATATATGATACAAATATATTGGCATTTTGTAAAAGCTAAAAAAAAGGAAATTTAGATTTTTTTTAAAATTAGTATATATTTTTTTTCTAAATGTACAATGAAAGTGAAAATTTTCATCCATATTTTTTTTGTCTAGTTGAAAATAAAAGTAAAAATTGGAAAGACCAAAAGACACACAAATTACTAATCCAGATAAGCTAATAGAAAAATCTTTTTGATTGATTAAAGATGGCCAAAAGACTTTATAAAAAAAGAGAACTTTATAACTGAAAAATGATATTATCAAGAATGTACAAGATTATAAACCTAAATACCATGATAATAATAACATGTGCAGAAGTCTGAAAACTGGACCTTGAGTATAAAAGGAAGAGACCAGTTTCATCAGGGTCTTGTTTTGTCTGCTTTTCCTATGGTTGGTCCTGGATAACAAGAATATATCCAGGACCACTCTATGCTGAAATATGCATGTTGGAGTGGACCGGGGCCTTTTCTGACATCGTTCCTGAAGACGAACATCAGAAAAGCTTTTGTAACAAATAAGTAGGATAGACCAAGATCAACTTATAACCAATGACTGAGCTCATTCTCCCACAAAAAAAAAAAAACTATGCATAGTAATCTACAATCTTCTCACTAAACTTACCGGTAATCTAAGGTTAACTTTTCCCGATTGCGACTTAAAGTTTGCAAACAACTCTTAAAAAAAATAAGCTTAAAATAATCTCGATAGAGACTTTAATTTTATTGTTCAAGAGGCTCTTCTTTATCCAAGAACTTTAATTGTTCAACTGTTATTTTTTATTAATTGATTCATTATTTGGATTAGCATGTGTTCTCTCGTTTTTAATTAGTAATTTCTCTTTAAACATTGTAATTTGTTATTTATTTCTAATTCCAACTTTTCCTTGCACATTATTGATGATTATTATTAAATTTATTAATATTAGTTTAGTAAGATTTGAAAATATAATTTACCTTTGCCAATATGTGTTGACTAAGCTCCAGGAATAATAATATCTAGCAAATAACTCTAGTTATGGTAAAATAAGACACAGATTCTTTTAAAAACATTTTTCTTTTTAATTTTCAAGACACGATGTGATGGATTTCAGCAGATTCTTATATGAATCCTGGCACCCTTGTAAAAGAAATAAAAGCTGGTTCCATCAATAGCATAAATTGTAAGAATTATTAGGTAGAGTTGATCAGGAAATATAGTTATGTTTTTAGAAATAGGAATGAAGCTTTCTTCTTTTTCCATAACTTGATCAACTCACACATTTTATGTGTAACAGAGACCTAGTCAAATGGTCAAAATGCTTCAATATAGTAGATAGATGTGCTACCACTAAATCCTGAAGCTATTCTTACTTATATATATTTTATAAATAAATATCGTAGTAAGAAATTGGTGATGTCATGCACTGCAACCACTCCTTACCTTTTAGCCAATACACCCAAAAAAACCTGTTAGCCACTATACATTCCTTTTCCATTATCCACCGTAAGTTTTTCCCATATTTTTCTCTATCCTTTGTCAACTCCATGGCCTTTATATCTAAATTGCTCTTATCTTTTCCCAAACCCAGCATAAAATCCAAGAACCCACTTTCTGTAAAATCACTTTATTTATATTTATTCTTTCACAACTTCATTATTTGTACCCTTTCCGCTTGCATGTATTTACATACGATTAACAGATGCCTAATATTTTTTTGCCTTCCTTACACAACTTGCAGACTAAATCACCCACATTTTTCCACTTATGTGCATATTCCCTTGTTGCTAAAGACCCTGTTTGAAACTTAAATAGTAAACTACTTTCTTTGCTATTATTATAAATTAACTCACACCCAATATTCTGTTTAATTCTATATATATTTAAACTCTTTTTACTCTCCATACTAGTTCTTCATCACTCCAACTCTTTATTCTTTATTAATGCTTCTATTTTTCTATCCCATTCTTTGCCATTATAACACTCAACAATTCTCCTAAAACAACCATCCCATCTTTTGTATAAGTATATTGACAAATTCTTTATCAAAATCTTCTGCATTCTGTATTACCTTTCTCATGCATCTTGTTGTCTGCCCTGTACTCATAATCCAATTCAATACTATTTTGGCTATTCTCTTATTATCCATAAACTGCAATCTACCAAATATTTTCATTTTGCCTTTTGCATCTCTCATAAAAACTTGACCATCCTATTTCTCCTTGAATTGCTTCCTTTGCCATTCACACATCTGCATCTAATGCATGTTTTCCTATTTCTCTTTGTACTTTTTCTAAGTAATGTAACACCCTTTTACTAACACATAACACATCATTACCATATGCTAACCTTGCTACCACAACTCCCTTTCATACAAATCTAGCTACATCATATTTATTATATAAAAACACTATTAATTTCTTTACCAGTCTCTTTCTTTTCTTTGCTTTATTTATCAATTTTTTTCTCCTATTCATCCAAGCAATTTCTCTGATTACTTAAGACGATTCCCAAATAGGCATATCTATTCACCACACTTAACTTTATATCCCCCAATAAAAATTCTTTGTCTTCTCTTTCTCCACTAGTAATCATCATTACTTTTGATTTTTCTTCATTAAATTTAATCCTCATCTCTTTACCCATGCATGTTCCTAACATAACTTCCATATCTTTCTATCTTTCTGTGCATAAGAAGACATCATCCGCAAATAAGAGACCCGATAATGTATATACTCCCTTGCCACCTATTAATGGTATGTCTACCCCACTTCTTAATCTTTTTGGTGGTCACAAGAATTTAATAAACAAAATAATCCAGCATCACTGAAAATAAAACAGACTTGGAAAATTAGACATTACCAATGAAATCTTAAAAAATTATTCTTAACAACAACTACCCATGCCAAAAAAAAAATCAAATAGAAACTATTTACATCTCACTACATACCATCTCTAAGCTGACAGATAAGAAAAAAGAAGTATTTTCTCCTGTCTTATTTCTTTCACAATTACTTTTAACATAGTTTTAATGAAAATGTCACTTCCAAAACAAAACCGTATTCAATATTGAAAGACTTTTTCCCAAGAATAATCTTTTTTCCTCCACTTTAATTAATTATTCAGACACTTCTTTAATTGATTTTGATTTTAATAAGTATTATACTGATTAATATATTGCCACGGACATTAACATTTCATAAATAATCTCCACTCTCTTTCAAAAATACCAAAACAGACAAATTACAAATGGGTTGATACGTTTTCATTTATCATCACAGTAACAATAGTATTTTTCCCAATAAGATTTTAAATCTTATTATTTGTATTTGAATGGTTTCTGTCATTTCAATAGGAAGCGGATGATTTTTAGTTTCTTCTTTTAATTAAAGTCTGTCTTGTAAAACAATACACATATATATCATAAGCGGTTTGCAGAAAACAAAAAAAAAAAATGTTGTATGAAAACAAATTATAAAATTTGACAGAAGAGAAAACAAATATTTAAAAAGCAAAAAAGCAACTACGGTGGGAACAAAAAAATATCTAAAACTATATTCAATATATATATTATTTATTTAAATGGATAGACTGATAGTTTCTTAAAAGATCTTATTCAAAAATCAAAAAAAAAAAAACAATTGACCAAACAGAAACTTTTATTTTCACTTTCTTCAACAAAGAATCAATCTGAAAAAAAATTCAATTCTCCGTTAAACGTTTTTCATTAGTCTCCTAATTATTTAATTGGTTCAATAATTTTTAGATGGCATTCAAAGTATGCAAACATTGCTAACATCAAGATGTAACATAAAAATAAACGTATATAATATTTTTAATTGAAATATGTCAAAGTAAAATGTCACTTTTCAAAAATACAAAACTAAGCTAAAAGTTTTATTTCACCTTCTATATTTATCTATTACCATCAGATCATCATCATGACCTCTCAAAAAATTTAAACAAAATAAATTTAAATAAAACATTAATAGACATCTTCTAGAATTCAGCCCAGCTTTTATTACAATATGGAATTTCATAGAAATTATAGAAGATAATAAATAATTTTTTTATCTATATTTTTTAGCTAATCCACTTCATAACAATGGCCAATACACCTTTTGATACTCAAATGTATTCTGGATATGTTTGAGCTGCTGATTCCAAAAATACCACTAGTTTTACTCTATTAAACTTTAGTTTTAACATATGCCATACAACTCTTTTCAGATTGCTAGCCCATGAAAATACAGCAAATGGAGTGTTTGAATTAATACTTTTAACTATGAAGAAAATATATTAAAAAATTAAAAAAGTAAGGGTGTAAGTATATTATATGAAATCACATATTTTATACCAAAGCACAAATTTGTGATGCAAACTTTCCAGTCATTTTGTACACAAGAAGCTCCCCAAGGTAAGACTTCCAAGAGTGGGAACTGCCAAAAGAATCATATGTAATTTTTTTTTTTTTAAATGATTTTTTGCATTATGCTGCTAATAATTAATTCACTTTATATAATAAATAGTAACTAAACATGCAGTTAAAATATTTATTTGCTCAATTTTAAAGCAATAATCTCAATTTATTTCTGGTATATTCAAGATAATTGTGCTTTTATCATAAATATAAAAAAAAAAACCCAGACATTTATATTATCAATCCATTAAACATTAAATTTATTTATATAATTTGTATTTAATTTTAATTGCATTTATTTCAAGATAATAATGCTTTTATTGTAAATATAAAAATATAGTATTAGAGACAAAAGATTGAATCGTTTACATTATTAAAACTATAGCAGACAAGTATACATCACCTTTATTTATCTAATTTTTATTTAACTTCAATTGTATTTATGTAAAATAAATTAATTCATGAAATGCTGTTCAAATAAAAAATAATAATAATTAGTGTTACAAAAAAAATTCTAAGTTTTTTTTTTTTTCATATGTCATAGCATCGGCCGGGACGCGAACCCACAACCGTCTGCACCCAACTACTTGCTTGCATAGCGGCTGCGATACCTCTCGGCTAACAACGCAAGACAAAATTCTAAGTTTTATTGGTTAGATATTACAAAAATAAAAAACTTTGATAACAGAACACAAATGCACCAAAAATAAATTTTAAAATGTATATTAATGTTATTTTTTTAAAAAAATTAAATGTACTTTGTAGTTAGTTTTTTCATACATTTTATTTTTAATTTAATGAATCATGATTCACTATCAATAAAAAAATTATATATATATTTAATTATAACTACTGAAATGTTTTCATATATTTGTCAGCAGATTAGTTTTTTTTAAAATGTTTTATTTAATATAAAAACTCCACTTGTCTGTTGTTTGAAGTACATTTTGTAATTGAGTTCTTTCTATCAAATGGATTTTCTTAAAATTTTGTACATGTATTAGAATTCGATGACAATGCAATAAAGCAATGAAATATTTCAAAATTCTCAAGTGATTTACATCCATAATTTAAAGGTGTTGATAGACTGAATTTCAAACATGTTGATATCAATTCAGTAATTTTACCATGAGCAAGAGAAGGCAATATATTTTTTAAATACTTTTATTTTAAAAAAAGGTTACATTAAAAAGTGTTAGTGTTCAATTAAAATAGAAATAAAAACAAAATATTTTAATTGATTATAATAGTTGCTTCTTTTAAAATGGATAAAATTTTATTTTCTTTTAATTGTAAATTATTTTTTAAAAAAAATACTTCTTTCATAAACAAAACAATAATGAAATCAATTTCTAATGCACCACAAACTTCCTTTATGCAAACAGATGACATTGTTGTCAGCCTCCATTTTAAATAAAAATAATTATAAAAACTATCTGAATACATAATGTTTTTTTTGTTTAAATATTTTTTTAAAAATTTAATTTATATTTGAAGTAACAATGTTATCATGGTCTACTTAAATTTTCAAATACGAACTGCATATTAAAAAAAATAATCATGGAAAAATAATTATGTTAAAAAAAGGAGAAAAGATTTAATAAATAAGATAAAGAAAAAAAAAGAAGTGGAACACAAAGTATAATTGTCACATCTCATCTTGCCCTCAAAAGTGGACTAGTCCAGACTCTGTCCTTATCTGGTCAAACTGAGCACTCATTGCCACTAACCAATGTGTAAACATGTGGATAACCAATATGTAAACATATGGCCAAAAGTGTAAATATATGGCCAATGTGTAAACATGTGGTTATACAACCATTGATTAGTATGAGCCAATAGGCAATGATGCACTCTGAATTTGATTGCTGCCAGTAAGGTTGAGGATCTGACAATAAATAGTCAGTCTTTTTGGAGGCAAGGGAGAGAATGTCTGCCTAACTTAATGACAGAAAGTGTTCTCAAGTGAAACCACCACTCACAGTGAACATTTCTATTACTGTAATTATACTATGTCTATGCAGTGAGGCAGGCCACAATAGGACTGGAAGCTGCAAAGATGAGCTGACTCAAGGCAAGCTGTCTAGTACAGACAGAAGAGTCAGTGAACAAATTCATGAGGCAAGCTATTATATACAGCTGTGAGTCCAGCTATTCAGGCACTATCTGCCCAGCATTAATGAAGTTCAGATACATAAAAATATATTTATGGATTGTATATTATGTAAATATATTTAATACTAATAAATCAGATTAAGTGAACTTCAAGTATTCATATTTTTTATTACTGTTGGTCAGGGTCTACAATCTAGACCAAACACAACAATAATTAATTAAATATATTTTATAGTAAAATTGAAAGAAAATTTTTTAAAAATCAAACTATATAAAAAATATTTTGGCTTCTAAATATTAACCAAATGTTACTAATTATAATTTTACAATGGTTAGAATAGCATATTTCACAATTTTACATTTTTATATTTATTTATTAACATAATTGCATGGGTGCCACTTGGTTTTAAGCATTAGGAAATAAACTAACATATATCTAAAACAATATTTTATTCAATATTAAAATGTAACCATTACACAGCTCCATTTATAATGCCAAGTTAAATCACAGAAGATATAAAGTTACTTCTGATCAATGATAGTAGACCATTCAATCTTACATAAACAAAGTAACAAATCATGCAATAATAATTTATTTACAAATGTACTTATTAATTGATGTACAATTTATTTTCTTTAATAAAATTAACAAATAATATAATGATAATTTATTTACAAAGTATAATAATTAATTGACATGCAATTTATTTCTTTAATAAAATCCTTTTTATATATCATATTATCAGTATAACCATAGATAATCGCATTTGCTGTACCATTAACCCTGTCGTCAATAAACTTAAATACGATTCTATGCATTTATAAATTCACAAACATAACATTTATTTGACTCGCATGTCTCCTACTACTTATACCTATGTTCTACATGGGTTAGACATCAGTGTTATCTCTATTACAATAATCATAAAGAATGGTCTTTTGGTCTGAACCCCAACTGAATACACCCCTATACAATAATTATAAGAAGCGGCCTTTTTTTTTTTGGTCCTAAACCTTATTTATTACAACTACAAGTTATACATTAATGACTCATTCTGAGATGAATCCCTAGCTTACTAAAATGATAGGAATATTTTATCCCATATGAATGTGAACATGTGTAAACTATTCAATATTGAACAACTGTGTACATATAAATCCGTCTACATAAAATCCAATTTCAATAATCAAATATAAACTTAACTATAAACAAGTGAGATTAATGGAAATAATTACAAAATTAATTACTCGTATTTGATATTTAGGGAATCTATATGTGTGCATTGCGCTTGCATGATTATCATTATTTCTTCATTCTTTCCTGTCATTAATAACTTTTATAAAATTCATAAGCTTAGTGTACATATGTAATATATAATAATTATTATTATTTTCTTTAAAAAAATAATTTCATAAAGTAAAGAGAAGTTACCATAAATTCATTTTTTTTTATTAATAATTTCTTTAAATAATATCTGGATAACAAGTGTTATTTTCCAATTCAGATTAGTTAAAATAAAGTATAAATCAAATTTTAATTATAAGACTTACCAAAACCAAATAATTGTCATTTACTTCTTTTTTACAAATATTAAATGTTTGTATGGTGACAGTATACTCTCATAATTTCTAACTATCTTTTATATAATCTTCATTTCAGCAAGAATTATTCAAAATATGATTCAAACATGTTCCAGATTAGATGTAGCTAACTATTGGTAGTGTTTCTCTCTTTTCTTCACAAGGCATGGTAAAATCATGGAATTTGAATGAAGTAGTGTTCCCTTCTGATCCAAAGGAAAAAAACTGATTTTTATATCCAAAACTTAGTTTCTTCTTGAGCCTCGTTTTATTATTATTATTTTTTTTTTTAAAAAAAAATTGCATAGATCATTTTGTACAGAAAAAAAAAAAATCTATTTTTTTTTATTTATTGAAATAAATAGTAGATTGTTCATTTCAATATATATATTGTAATAATATTTTTAATGTCTAAATTAATAGTCCCAATCATAAATTTAAAAAAAAAATTATTGGTTTATCAATAAAGTAAATATTAATTATTAGTGTTATTATTACTGGAAAAAATAAACTTGAAAGTGATACTAATATTATTGATACTACTGTCTAGTGAAGCAAATAATTAAATTTATCCAAGATGTCTTTCCATGCAGAATTTATAGTGCCTCTCTGAAGAGTGCCAAAGCATGAAACCATTAGTCAGGAGTTTGGGGGGGGGGGGGGTTCTGACAGAGATATTTTAAATGCTTTCTTTAGCTAAGCATTTATCACAAAGCTTGTTGAGCAATTAGCAAAACTCTTTCTTTATAAACACAGTGTCTTAAAAATTACATGTATCAAGTTTTGTTTTATTGCATTGAAAAAGATACACATACACAAAGTTCATTTTGAAAGAATAAAAAAAATAATAAGATACAACATTAACTACAACAAGAATAAAATATTTAAAAATATTTTTGATATAGTAGCAACTTTATTATTTCAGCTAGATGATTTAAACTGTATTTAATAATAGTATAAAGTTTTGGCATGAGTGAGCATGCATGTATATTTTATGTGGTTGAATATATTTAAAATTAAAGGATATAATCATATGTTTTAATAAATTTATTATTAGAGTAATAATTAGATTATTAATTATGATGTGAACTTTAAAAAAAACAAATAAAATTTTAAAAATCATTAAATTTAATATTTTAATAGTATAAGTAATTTATTTGTAAAACAACAGTATATATTTACTTTATTTTAATCCTCAATTAATGTAATCTGGTATTTTAATGTTTTCAAATAATATTTATATAAAAATTTAAAAAAAATAAAATCCTCACAAATTTTTGCTTTATAAACAAAGTTTTCAAATATCATCTGCTTCTTACTGTTGCTAAGCAACAATGTTAGAATATCCCCAATAAAAATCCAAAAAGTGAAGAATTTTAAATAAAACTTATGATCTCACTAATCATATGACAGAAACCTATAAATATACCTGTGTTCCAAAATTTTTTAGTATTTTATTAATTGTATGCAGATAGAATATAAATGTGAAATTAGCCATCTTGGCATCATGTACTGAAATGATGTATAAGTAGATAACCAACTAAACATTTGCCTCTTTAATTGCAAATAGTTATGTCTAACAATAATGAATTTAACAGGAATGAAAAACAATTATCTGAATTTAACTACAAAAGAGTTTGTGAGTACTTCATAGAATGCTATTTTTATTTGAACTCCCTTATTATTCATCTCTTCTCCAAACCATAAATTACTTGCTTGGAATTTATATTTTCTAAATCTACATAAAGCTTCAGATGAGTATTATAAAAATAGTGTGGAATAATGGATTAATAAATTGCTTTATATTATATTTACAAAAAAGCTACGTAAAGCTTTGAATATTAATTTAAAACTAATGCATCCAGTGAATTATATACTGTTTAATGCTACAATGACCAGAGCAATCTAAAGTTGTGGCTTATTATGAAAATTATTGTTTATTATTGGATTTATATTCTTCAATATTTTATCTTCAGAAATATGTTTAGAGATTTTATAATTTACGGAAGATATGTCTTAAAGGATTAATTACTAGGTTTTATATTTAAGAAATATAAAACAATTATAAGCTTGTCAAATGTTGTTCAGAAACTGACAACTAGTGGATTTATACTTACAAACTCAGCTTTCATTGTTAAGCATTTTCTGTAAGGATTAAGTGTTGTTAAACTTATCTATTAGGATCCCTTCAACCTTAAATTGTCAATGATTTAAAATTATGAATATTTAAATGGTTGCACCTGAATAATTATTTCTTGGACTCTTTTCAAAAATTATAATTTTAATGCTATAATATATTTATTAGATTTGTTAATTTTGCATTTAAAGTTTTGTTGTTCTATAAAAGTTCTCAGAAAAGAAAAGTATGATAAGAAGATACAGGTAACATTTATCAGTGTAATTTGGGATAAATGTGTGTTAGTAATTTGTTATACCTTGGAGATTGGTTAGGTTAGACTCTAAATTAATTAAAAATCATCTATGGTCAAGATATTTAATATTTTATATGCATTATTGATCTCTTGATTTAACCTCATGTAATAAAGGTATGTAGAGTTCATGTTTGAATATTTATTAAGATCACTACTCTTTTTTACATAAAGAGATGCATGAATCCATGAAGATTAGATACTATACTTGATTATACTTGCGGCATTAATAATGATATAAATATTGTTGTTTTATTGAGGCAAACTCCTAACAATATCTCATTATAATTTTAATCATAGCACTTGGGATAATCAGGCCAAGTTAAAGTCATACTTTAAAAAAAATAAGATACATAAATTGGATTAACAATTTGCTATTTTATTATAGAATTTAGTTTATGATTTGGATACCTATAAGAAAAGATTACTATTACTTTAATTAAGAATGCAATAAAACATTCTTGTATTTTATTGAATTTTAATACCTAAACCTTTAAGTTAAATGCTACACAACCTTCTCCAATGGAATGTTCTTGTTATCACATCAAATTTCTATATATCAGACAGGTAAAGTAGTTAGTACTTTTTAAGTACAATATTACAATACTATTTATCATCTTTTAAAGAACTTACCATTATAGTTATTGTGTTTATATAAGTTCTTAATATTTATATCATTTTACTATTAATATAATTAATTTTATATTTGTTAATTATCCAATTTTTGTCATTAATTAGTTAAAACTCATTATCTACATGTTTTCCCAATAAAACATTATGGTCATACCATCTGATAATTTATTATACATTGCTTTAAAAGAAATATTTTTCATTTCATTTATTAGCACCATTTCCCTGTGACATTTTATTCATTTGAGATATCAGTAAATACAATAAAATCCCTTTGCTATTTAATCATATCAATTATAAATCATTTTCTTAATTTTTTGTGGTTAAAACCCTAAGATAAGTTATCACTCTAATTAATGTCACACAAAAATGTAAAACCAACTTATCTTTGTTAAAATATGTAAATATATAGAATTGATTCTTAATGTTTAACATACACTTTAGATGTAGAAAAGAAAATCAACCCTGAGATATAAATATTGCTTATTTTAGATAGGCATGTATATATCAGTGTATTTTTTTTAAAATATCGTTAGCGGATCTCATACTATAATGTATTCAGAGGGGTGTTTCATTTTATCCTTCTGCCTTGTAAAAAGGTGGGTATTATTCTGGATAAATAGTTTCATCTTTCTGTAATTTACCCTTCATCCTATTATAATAAGGTTTATACATTTTATTAGTTACAATATATATGTGTGTGCATTATTATAAATTAATAACTATTTTAATAATGTTATCCATAATGTTAATTTCAACACAATTTACATTTTTTTTATATTCTTTGATAAATAGGTTTCTTTTTTTAATAGTCCCTTTTTTTCTTTTTTGAAATATGATTCACAACAATCATAAATATTTCAGTATTTATATCACAAGTGCATAAGATAGAAAGGTTTATGTTATTAATTTTAATATATACATTTTTTAATATAAAAAATAAAGATTAACACCTGTCTTACCATTTATGACAATATTTATGTTTTAGCAAAGAACACACCCAAGTCTCAAAAAATGTTAAACACATATATATATATTCATTTTATATTTTATTAGCCTAGAATTATCTTAGTAATGTAAAAAACCTTTTGATATTGAAATTCTCTAATAGTGAAATTCTAAAACAAATTGTGGCAGATAATGACACAATAGCACAAAAAATGATCAAATATTATCATTTTCTTACAATATGAAGTATCTAGTTAAGGTAGAAATCTTAATCTTTGTGCATAACATGAACTATATAGTTGCTCTTACTATAAATAATTTAGGGCAATGGTAGAATGGTAGATACTGGAACTTCAATTCAATGTATTACATTGAAGGATAAGTTTCCTTTGGATAATAATACTGTAAATTAATGCTTATACAATGTACAACTCATAAAAATATTACACTGCCACATTTTGTTTAGAACTTGTTTAGATAAGAAATTGAGTACATATTAAAACATTCTTTATTATGTTTTTAAGGACACTGTATTTTTTGTTATCAAATAGGTTAGTAATGTGAGCAAGCAACATGAATCTAGGAATCTATTTTAAATGTCTGATTTTCTTTCAAATATTACACAAACTTATATTATTTTTATTCTTTGTTTTTAATAAAATTGGAATAATTACAAAAATAATCTGAATACCAAAAAGTTAAATATTATATATATAGTGGCCATGCTATTTTCTACAGTCCATTTAAATAATTATAATATACTCAGTTTTATAAAAAAAAAAATAAACTTTTATTTATCAGTATCATTCTATATTATTTTTGTGCATAAAGCAAGTTAAGATGTAATGTGTAATTGATTAAAAAGCTTATTTAAACCATTTTAAATTTATATTATTTACACTTATTAATAAAATTAATAATAACATATAATTACAGTTTAATATTAGTTAGTAAGTTCAGAATATAATACTAAAGTAGCAAATTTTAGCTGTAAAATATAATATTCAGTAAGCTCTTCTAATGTATTTTAAATATTTTTTTTATTTTCAGTTAATTATTTTAAATAATTATTTAGTTATTCTAGAATACCAAAGAATTATGTCATAAAGTCTGCACTGTGTGTTCATCTTTGTGCACACATATTGTAGATAAATTAAGTTAATTTAGTTCCTAGTTGCTACAAATAATTTAGTAATTATATTTAAGAAAATGTAATTTTAGATTTTGTTGAAAATGTAGCAAATCTAGTGTTAAACTTGTTTCTATAATAATATTTTAAAATTCATGTTAATAGATACTTTTACTATACAAAATATATCTTTGTACTATCTTTAGTTAAGTGTTAAATAAAAATTAATTAATATAAAAATTAATTTAATAAATTATTTTTAGAAAGAAAATAAAGTAAAAAAACAGAAATTAATTTATATGTAAATTAACCTGTCTGACCAAATTGAAATAGCCAATCAGAAAGTGATTAAAAAAACTATGAATAAGGATGGTCAGTTATCAGTAGTAGTTATAAAGTTTTTTGTTAGTTATAATTCATAAATTAATTTTTCTTTCCAATCAAGTTAAAGTTATAATTTTTTATGTAAATATTTTTTTTCTGCTAAAAGTGTTTAAAGTATATTTTAAAAATGAATTACAATATAATTTATTTTACCATGGTATGAAAAAGCTTAATATTCCTTATTAGTGAATTCATATGAAACTGAATGAAACCTTGATAATAAATGGAGACGAGTTATCCAAAATATGTACCAATAAGTAGGAGAGGATGCCAAAGATGGAGTCATATAGATGAGAGAAATACATTTAGGAGTCTTAAAAAAAATGTTAATTATATTTGTATGGTTGTGGTAAAAGGACAATTTTATTTCATGTTAATGATTAATCTTCAAAAGTATAGACTATTATGGGAATGGTATACCCATTTTTACTTAAGGAAAATTATTAAAAGACTATTTCAAATTTTCATCCCATTTAAGAGAAGACTAATGTGTGCAAACTAACCAATGCATGAAAATGAACTTCATATATATTAGATTTACTCCCTAGTATTTGCAAATTATGTCATTTATAATATGTATCTGTTAATCTTTGAAGAGACTGAATGACTATTAAATGCTTTATAAGTCTGTGCAAGTGAAGATAAAATGTTTTAAAACTAGTATAAAAAGATTTTTTTATTATTATTCTGAATAAAACGTGGACTATAAATATGTTTAAAATGTTTATTAAGATTAAGAAAAATCGTGTTTAAATGCTTGCAAATGACTAACAATTGAAGGTATACACATGGAAAATAATTTTAAGATTAAAAGAACTATTTATTAAAAGTGATTAACAATTGAAAAATGTGTACATGAAAGAAAAAATTTAAATTAAACGTTATTATCAGTTGGAAGCATATACAATAGAAAATAATTTTCAGAAAGAGAATTATTTATTGAAAATCTAAAAATGATATATAATACTTTTATATAAAATTTGATAGACATCTAGAAAGAAATATTTTACAATGTTTTAAAATGAACAATTCTGTCATAATTTATCAATACCTGGATGAATGAAAAGATTTTGATTAAATATAAAAAATTACCTTATGAAATAATTTATTTATATTATGAATTGTTTATGAAATTTGTATTGTCTTTGATGAATAAAACAATCATTATTTTAAAAAAATTGTTATCATAAAAAGATGGACAAAATTTCCCATGGATTTTTACTTGCTGTAACATTTTGTGTTTAGCTGTATGTAGTAAAAAGCAGTGTGGTGTTTAGAGGGTGGAAGAAAAACCCTTGTTAAATGAATTTCAAATAGTCACAGCAACTGCTCTCTCTCTCAAGCATATCTCCAAGCAAGAAAATCAAAAACATTCTTGTAGTTTATTTTTTCATTTTTTATTGTTTCTTGGGTACTAGTATCATCAATGGTACATGGCACTTGATGGCACTGTTGCTAGCCTCAAATAGTTTAATATACCATTTCCAAGACTGTACAATGACTTAGTAGTGTGTTATGCTAATTTCTCAAAATTCACACTTGGTTAAAGTGCCCTGTTCTTACTCTCCAAATGATCACTATTGAGCCTGCAATATCATATAATTTGAGGGTGTTTTGATTTTAAGTCAACATAACTTTGAAATCTTATTTAATAAATTATTGTACTACATTGAAATTACTTAGTATTAGGTTCTAAAAATTTCCAAACTGTTGCAGTGTTCATGAAGTTAGTTTTGAAGGGTATAAAATTAGGGAAAGTTTGTTTGTAAATGGGAATTATTACATAGTCACAGTATCCATGATATGTTCATGAGACAAACAAAATTTGTTTGATTGTAAGTTAATTTTTTAAGAAATTTGAGCTAAAAAAATTACAATAAGCCGCCAAATAGATGGCGATTGTTACTTTTTGTGTAAATAAAAAAAAAATCTTAAAATGAATGCGTAGACTTGTTTGATTCTTTCTGTTAAGTGGGGGGGGGGGGGGGAATGTCTTAAAAAAACTATTTACTTATTATAAAATGGCAGTTATTTCTTCCAAAAAAAGATGTTGTTTACTATTTAGTTATTAAAAAGATGTTAACTATTTACTTATTCTAAAAGGGCAGTTATTTCTTACAAAGATAAAAAGACAGTGTTTACTATTTAGTTAATAAAAAGACATTAACTATTTACTTATTAAAAAAGAGCAATTATATATTAAAAAAAAGTAAGTTAAGAAAAAACACAATGTTTACTATTTAGTTATTAAAAAGCCATTGTTACCTATTTACTTTCTTAAAAAAAAGTTAAGAAAAAAGACATTTATTATTTAGTTCTTTTAAAAATGTAATAAAAAAGACATTGTATAAAAAAGGTCAGTTACTTATTAAAAGGTCAGGGCCAGGTAATGTGATAATCAAGTGTTTTTGAGGAGAAACGGCACCATCCAGCGGCCTGTACGGTCTATGATACTAGTACCATTTGTTATTAATAATTGTTTTTAGTTAAGAAATAATATAAATTAATATTTATTTGGATATATTTACATAATAAGGTTTATTTTAATATTTTAAAATAAAGAAAAATAAATGCATGACTGAAATTTTAATATTTTCTATAAAAGTAATATATCTATAAGTTTTTAAAATGCATGGACATCCATGAAGAGGATGTGTTCACCTTATTAATCTTAATGTGTAGGATTAAGATAAAATTATTATTTATCTGTATTGATATTTGATATGTGTGTTTATTTAGCTATGATAGTGCTGAGTTAAGATAACTAAATAGTGTGCTTATTTTATTATTAATGATATTTTAATTGATTTTTGAAACATCATACGAAAGTATAGCAATATACTATGTGATATATCTAAATTTAGTTAGATAATTTGTAAATGCATAAGTATGCATTCTGTATATTATGTTTTTTGAAATATGTTTAATTATGAATATATTATTCTAAATAGTATCTGTTTAGATACAAATTAATATGTTAATCTCTGAATTATTTTATAAAGAAAGTATTTAAATGAAAGTGTTATTATAGTGAACTATATTAAAATGATTTGTCGATATATTTGAACCTTCTTGATATTATATTGAATATTTTTGAAATGAAGTTTAGAAATTATTTTATGTCAAGTTAATAGAATTGTTTGTGATGTGAAAGGAAGTAGTCCAAGTGTAGACAATAAACAATAGTGGTTCAGAATAGTAGTTAGAGTGGAAACAAAATCCTGCTAGGGATGTTTGAATATAAATATTATATACGAAATATAACTTTGTGAGTTGATAAATAAAATACAGTTAACAGAATCCTGTATATATAATTCATGGTCAGTAGCATTTCTTTCCAGAGATCAGTTAAGTGCTCAGGTAGAAGCCATGACAGGAATTTAAGGTAGACATAAGAATATGTGGCCTTAAGCACTGCACCTATGATATTTTTTTACTCGTTTGAATTATCCCCCACTTTAGTCACTTTTTATCAATACTGGATCTTGCATCATGGTTGTTATAGTTTATAAAATATGTAAAGAATAATGGCTAGACTATAATATGTTGTTAGAATTTGTTGAAAGCAAGAAGAGAAAAGATTTATCACAAATGATATTTATTTAATATGAAGTACAGATAATGGAATGATTTAATATTTCTAGTAATAATAATAAAAGATACCAACAGAGTATCAAATGCATTTTCTGATTATGAAAGTATGAATTAGTGTGACTTCTGAATTGATATTAATAATAAGAAAGCTGATATAGATAAATATTATACATGTAATTGATTTTAGATTATTTAAGAATAATATATTTATTCTAATGAAGAAAAGTAATAATTAATTTACTGAGCGCACAGAAAGTATATGTAAATACTTTTAATCAGGCTTTAACCTGTATTCCATGCACCTTAAAATTCATAATAGTTAAGCATATTTTGCCGATAGAGGGACTTCCCAAACCATGACACAAGATGGTGACTTTTATAAAGATAAGAATGGCCATCTTATCTTTAACCTAACTTTCTAATTATATAGGTGAATCTGAAGCCTCTTGATTTGGGAGCATGAATTTGTTTTCTCCATTGTTTAAGTCCATTATTTTTTTCACAAATTAACCTATGTGAAATCTTGCAATTTACAGCAAGTTAAGATTATGATCTTACTGTTGGAAATTCTGTAAACTATTGAAGAGTAGTAATTAATTTATTGAGCACCCAGAAAGCATATGTAAATACTTTTTAACCACGCATTAACCTAAATTCCACGTGCCTTAAAAGTCATAATAGTCAATCATATTTTGCCGATAGAGGGACCTTCCAAACCACAACACACGATAGTGACTTTATAAAGATAAGAATGGCCATCTTATCTTTAACCTAACTTTCTAATTATATAGGTGAATCTGAAGCCTCTTGATTTGGGAGCATGAATTTGTTTTCTCCATTGTTTAAGTCCATTATTTCTTTCACAAATTAACCTATGTGAAATCTTGCGATTTATAGTGAGTTAATATTATGATCTCACTGTTGAAAATTCTATAAACTATTGAAGAACAGTAATTAATTTATTGAGTGCAAAGAAAGCATATGTAAATACTTTTTAACCAGGCTTTAACCTAAATTCCATGTGCCTTAAAATTCATAATAAAGCATATTTTGCCGATAGAGGGATCTCCCAAACCATGACACAAGATAGTGACTTTTATAAAGATAAGAATGGCTGCCTTATCTTTAATCTAACTTTTTAATTATATAGGCGAATCTGAAGTATCTTGATTTGGGAGTGTGAAGTTGTTGTTTTCTCCACTGTTTAAGTCCACTATTTCCTTTACAAATTAACCTTCGCAAAATCTTAAGATTTACATTGAGTTAATATTATGATCTTAATGTTGGAAACTCCATAAACTAAGGCATTGTAAAGTTATAGAGTTATAAAATTTATAGTATATTAATTATAGAGTAGAAAACTTAGAATTAACTAGAACATTTTTCTTCATTAAAATATAGTTGTATGTATAAGTTATCTGGATAATAAAGGTAAAAAATTTATAGAAGAATGTATAAAAATATATGCTATTACTTAAAAATAGTTTTATTTAGTGTACTCTAGTAGTTATTAATATTTTTTTGAAATAACAAGTAATGATGAATATTACTATGATAAGAAAAGGATGGTAACAGTATTCCCATTGAACTGTGTTCTATTATATATATTTTTATGATAAATATTTGAAGTGAAAACTATTTCAATTTTTTTTTTTAATTGCATAAATCTTTCTTTTTGAATATAAATTTTGTCTTTTAATTTTTTTTTTGAACATCTAGATTTATGTAGTATCATATTTTGTAAATTTTAAATAATGTTTGTTATAATAAAATCTGTTAATGTTATTTTAAATTTATATCATGTCTTGAATGTTTCTTTCTTTGTTTTGTCCAAATAATTAACGATCTTCTCAACCACACATATTATAGGAATTAATTATATATTTACATTAATGCACATGATCTATAAGAAATATATTATGATTATAATTGTGGAAGATATTATTACTAAATATAAAAAGTGTATAATGTCAATTTTATAAATTATTTGATATGAGAATTATATCAAAAGATTAATATTTCTTAAGATGCAGCATAACAGAATAAGAATTTTAAAGCATAATATAATATGAAATATATTGAAGATAATGATGTTTATAAGAGTTTATCTTTTTATTTTGTGTTATTGATAAACAAAACTGACTAGATGTGTTTTATAATAAGAGTCATGAGATATTTTATTTTTCTTTATTATTGTTGTTGTGTGTATATGCAAAATTCCTCACTATATTTAACTATATTATTAATGTATAACTATTAGAATAAGATGAACCTGAGATAATGATAACATTAAGAGCTAGATTAGATTTGATAATGTGTTAAGAATTTTATTTAGTGATGTATTGTTATTATACTTCATAAAAGATTGTTAATTGTTAATTATTTAATGTAAATTTTGTAATTGTTAATTACAATTTACTTTGTGTAATATGTGAGTCATGAGCATATTACAGGCAGCTTTATGAGAAAGTAGGTAGAGGTGATGTTCCTATGTCATTGAGGTGTATCTTTCAGGATATGTTCTTAATGCTAAACTAACTGTGTACCTTGCTAAATGCTTTGTGTTGAGTCTCATAATTTTTTTAGTATTTTATCTATTTTATTAGGAAAATGAGCTAGTCGTATTTTAAGTTAATGTAATGATCTGTGTATTTGATTTGAATCTTAATTACTTGTTATTTAATTTTTGTCTTGACTTTATTAATTTATTAAATAAATTATTTAAGTATTAATTTTCTAGAAGTATTATTAATTAGATGTGAATGAGCTAGTCACAGGTTGTATAGAAATTGAGACTTAGTTGTTGAAGCAACTTAGTGATTAAGGAGTAATACTTTGGAGTTTGGCCAGGGAGTCTCTAGATTTAGTAAGGGTAAAGTTATAAAATCTTTCTTATATAATTTTTATGTTAAACATTACTTTAATATTATCCTTTAATATCTCTTGTTTGTAAATTTCATTAATTGAAATATTTTTCTGACTTGGGGAAGATGATGATTTGCCATCACCCCAAGTATGATCCTAATTTTACCAGCCCATATCACCCCATCAATGCCATGATTACTCCCTGAATTCCCATCCTGTTACAATATCTATATATATACATAATCATTAAAATCAGTTAATACTTAGGCAATTCCAATATCAATAACAATCAACAATCTCAATCTAAGAAACACAATTCACTAAGACTTTTTTCTTTTCAAATGTATTTAATAATAAAAGCTTGTTATGAATATTTATAATATTAATCTAAATATGTAATATTAAACTAAATTAAATCACACAAGTAATGGTAAGCTCTCATCGATAAAAGTCAATTAGCATTAGTAAATTGTAGTATTTTATTGCTTACATTAACTTTTGCAAACCCTACTGGTATTGGTAATGTATATTCAATCTCACCAGAAACATATATACAGTATATATAACATATTAAACACAATTGTTTGAATAGTAAAATGATATATATATATTTGACTATGAGTATAGTATATATATACTTTAAATTAAGCTAGATATAATGAGAAGGGATTTGAATCCAGACTTTCGAGCTCCATTTAGAAATCCACTCCAACCAATATACATGACCACATATGTGCAAAAAAGATAAAGGATCTCCAATATATATATTTCATATTGTGTGGGAAATGATGATCTGGACTGAATGTTGGTTCAGCATGAAATATATATTAATTGGAGATCATTTATCTTTTCATATGTATGTGGTCATGCGTATTGGTTATATAAGATGAAGTGGATAACTAAAAGGAGATTGAAAATCTGGTTTCAAATTCCCCTCTAATTATATATATATATATATTAAAATCTTAGCAAGATATTTACAAATGGTTTACAAAGATTTTTTAAAATTTAAAGAGTTGTAAAATATATATATAACATCATCACTCAAATGTATTTAATTAAAAACAATGTGGACACCATTTAATACTTGAAGAAAGCAATGAAACTATTAAATATAATCTTAATGCATTTTAGGTGCCGAACATCTTTGTCAAAGCATTCATTATATTTTTTTAAAAAGCAATACAGTTATATTTGTTTTAAATATTTTTTCTGACTAAGACATGATATTACTTTTAATCCATAGCAGAATTAAAAACTCTATCATGCACTATTATACTATCAATGTTAATTTCTGATAACCACACATGTTCAACATAATATGGAAATAGTTTATGCATGCATTTCCTCATCATATTTTTAAATGTTTTATTTTTACACAGCTGTGGTCATCTGCTTCTAACATCATACTATATCAATGCTGACAAATAAAGATATTATTATAAGGCAAGAAAAACAAAAACAAAAGAATTATAAAGCACAATAGAAGGAAGCTAAAATAATAATAATATAACCTCATTATAAAGAATTGTTAAAAGATAAAAGATAGAAGTCATTATTTCAATATAAAAAAAAAAGAAATATAATAAATGGATGAAAAAGTTTAGTGAATATATTAAACCTGTACACAATATTTATGATTGCTTTGTCATTTATAACTCATTAGAAGAGTGGCTTGACATGTGCCAAAATAAAAAACATAAACATGTGATCCGAGATAGAAGTTAGTGGACAATACAGATCAGCTCATTTCATGAATTCAATTATCTTCATAATAAAATTAAAATTATTATAAGATTATAACTGTCAATGGAGGTTCAGTTATATATTCTTATTTAAAATTTTATTTCTTTATATCAAAGACTTTCTAATTGTTATAGTCCTTACTTCCCTCAGAAGTGGACTATTCCAGATTCCTTCTTTATCTGATCGAATTAAGCATTGTTTGCTGCTGGCTAATAAGCTGATGTACAGATAAACACATAGCAATGATTAGTACAGGCCAATAAGCAATGATGCTCACTGAATCCGAATGTTTTCAGTAAGGTCAGCGATCTGGCTATAAATAGTCAGCCTTCTGTGACAACAAGGGGGAGATCATCTGTTTGTCCTACAAAGATGGTAGCATTCTCCCAGGAAAGCCCTGCTAACCTGAACAGCAGTAAGCATTCCCACAATTTCAATATGCTATTTGTCCATGCAGCTAGGCAAGTCCACAGAGGGACCAGAAACTGCTAAGGCTACTGTTGACTCGAGGCAAGCTGTCGTGTACAGACAGAAGAGTCATTCTCTCTACCCGCAAGGCAAGCTATCAGGTGTAGCTTGAAGTGGTAGAACCACAAGACCCGGATCTAAGAGTTCACATTATAACTATAGTATTAATTGTGATACTGGAGTTAGTATTATTTTTTGTCGGTTGGGTCTGTATTCCAGACCAAACACAACACTAATATTCTATTTATAGTTGCCAAACGTCAAAAAGGATTAAATTAACAGTTTGTTTTAGAAAAGACACAAAACATACAGATATGCATAATTAACAATAGTTTGTTTAATAATTATTAAAAAAAAAAATACATCAATTTAAATCTGTAATGATATTTGTATAATTCGTGTAGTCTTGACTGTAAATAAGCATATATCTACTAAATGAAATTAAAGAAAAAGGAGATAATCCTTTTATAATTTTTAAAAAATATTTTACAAATATAAAGCTTGTCCTTCTTTATAATCACAATAATTAACAGAGAAAGTAGTTATGGTATTAAAAGCAATTAATTTTTGAGATTTAATTTTTACACAGATAATAAATATTCAGAGATTAATTTTTAGAAGAATCTTTTCAAAATTCCAATCAGCTTTGATGTTTTGGCAATTTAATTTTCTAGTTATTTCAAGCATGTTTCCATAGAAACTAGGACTTCACAGAATCTTGGAGAATGGGGGAAATAATAAATAGGATAAAACTGAATATATGATGATAACATTAATAAAAAAGAATTTATTACTCATCTTTTATTAAAGATTTCATAAATATAATGGCAGACCGTAATTAAATAACCCAGATTGCATCGCTTCGCATTTGTAAAATATAACAGAAATAAAAGGTCTTTGAAAATAAATTCTAAAACTACTATGTATATTTCAAGTTGTTACGTTTTAAATGTACAATATAGATTTTTCTCTTTATTTTAAAAAACATATAACTTATATAGGAAAATAATTATTATTTCAATTAAAAGATTCCACTCTACAAATTATTTATGGTTGTTTTGTTTTTTTTTTGTTTTTAAAAAAAAAATCAATTTCCATTGTGTATATACATGTGCACATATAGGATAACGCCTTTTCAGATATATAAAAAAAAAGGTTTGTTAAAAAAAAATCTAAGATATGAATTCAAATGGAAAAATTAAGGATTAGTGGTAATGGGGCGCATCAAATAATGGTAAACTATTGCTAATAATAATCTTGCAATTATAATTTTGATTCATAATATTTTGATTTTATAATTGTTATAATATTGATTTATTATCTTCCTAAACCGACATATGTAAACGATAATCTTTTCAAATGCTATTAATAGTAATATATCAACGTCTTTGTTAGATTATATAAAAGTAAAATGTCCAATGAAGAGTTTGGCTCATCATTAACAACATTTGGAAAGGTCATCGCTTTAAGCGTTTAAATAAAGTTTGAAGCATTGCATTTCTTTATTTTTAAATAGCTTACATGATTGCAGAGTATATTCATACATGTTTACAAAAAAATAGATGTTCATACTTAAATTAAGCATAGATAAAAATCAATAAATAAATCATGTTTTATAATGGTCATACGTTTTAGTGGTTTATATTATATTAACTTTTCGAAACATATAAGCATTGTTAATCATAAATCAGACAACTATCAATTTTAAGATCAGAACTATACCATTTATTTTAAAAAATTAAAAAGATCTTTCATCAATATTTCATAATATTTTTGATTTTTTTGCTAATTCATTTCATTGTTATAAATAAAATATAATAAACTATATAATCAAATCATTTTTTTTTCATATTCCCAATTATAATACCATATTTTACTACTGTTTGTAACAATGTATCTATTTTTATTTTTCAGAAATTTTCCAAAATCACCCTTTCCTTTGGACTATTTCCATCATATATGAGTGAATGTTGAATGTACAGAAAATTTTAAACTTTATTTAAACTTTCCAAATACAAACAACTTGTTAGTAATAATACACAAATAGACAATACAGGTTACTAATTACACAATGTTTCGAGTAGTATTATTCTCCACTCTTCTTCAGGTGTTGCTGGCCTATATGCACAGTGACAATATTCACTTAGAAGTTGAACTCACACCTTTAGATTCTTGAATATCGAATTTTAAGGCAAACGCTCAACCAACTGAGCTATTCTGTCAAAGGTGCCAGCAACATCTGAAGAAGAGTGGAGAATACTACTACTCAAAACGTATAATTACTAACCTGTATTGTCTATTTGTGTATTATTACTAACAGGTTGTTTGTATTTGGAAAGTTTAAATAAAGTTTAAAATTTTCTGTACATTCAACATTCACTTATAAATGATGGAAATAGTCCAAGATATCACATCTTATAATATATCATCATTACAAACCTTCAGACAAACACCCTTTCCTTTATTTTGCTTAAACCACTTTTAACACTTTTTAGCAAAAGCCTTTTATTCTACATATATGCATACAACTTACATTTCGACTGGCCTGCAGTCTTCTTCAGAGCCAGTTTTTACAATAAAAGACTTTTGCTAAAATGTGTTAAAAGTGGTTTGGATAAATTGTATTTTTACTTTTCTTATTCATAATCAACTTCATGATTATAATATACATTTATTTCTCTATTTTACCATATCAAATTTTTTTACACAATTTGTAAAATATCATTCAAAACCTTGTCTATCTGTATAATAAATATATTTTATACACTGTTCAACACAATTTAATGACTAAAAATCTCCTACCAACTTTCCATCTAAACAATCACTTCTTAAAAATCTATTTTTTGCTGCCCTTTCCATCTTTTATAAAATTTACACATAGAAAAGATATTTTATACAACTAAAAATAAGTCTCAAGCTTAATACTGTTTCTAAACCTGCTTTATATAGAAGGCAAACAATAATATGTTTCTATACATGATGGATCATAATTGAAATCAAAATCTAAACTTATGGTAATTTCAATATCATTGTAATCTAGTAAAAACCAAAATATAACCAGCACATATCTATCACACCTTTCCATATCTTTAAATATACAAATTTCATTTTCTGTCTAGGATTCTACCACAGCATTTCCAATTTTTAATAATTGTTATATAATTCTAGAGCACTCATTGACTTAAGAGTTCATATGAAAAGATATAAATTAATAAAAATAAACTAATTAATTGCACTGATCCAGCTTTTGGCAAAACTGTACCAGAATCGTAGTGCTGAATAAAGTTATGCAGTGCAGAATAAGCTTATATAAGTAAAATAATATATGTAAATGAGGCACAATATGCAAATAAGGCTTTAGATATTCCATTTTGCAGGCAATAGAACACATGAATTCTTTTTGTTGATGGAGTATGGATCATTTACAACTGCCTAAGCTTCTTTGTACTTTCTTTTCCTATCATCTCTTTCCAAGAAAATTGTTCTAACATTGGATGGAGAAAATATGTGAACCATGATGCATTCATGATCAAAAAAGATTGATTTATATTCAGTCAATAGTTTAGCTCCATTGTACAAATTTACACATTGGGAAATTCTCGTGGATGTATTTGCATAAGATTCCCCATAATAAATAAAGGTACAAGAAGGGTTAGTACATGCAGTTTTATAGACTACCTGTGATGCATATTCCACAGGTATCTTGTCTTTAGTATTGCTCAATAAATTATTAAGAGAAGGCATGTATATGTTAGTATAAATGTTTCAAAGATTATTTGTAATATGTGGGATGTAAGGAGGCTTATCCATTATCCACTCTTTAAGCATATTATTAATGCTTTAAATTTTATTTGCATTGGTGTAAAATTTCTCAACTGTTTTAATAAGTATGTTACAATTATAACCAAGCCCTATTAGATCATTAGCATATGTATCTATGTTGTTTTTTCTAGCTGCCTCATACTTGCATAGGCTTCTGTTACTATATAAGAAACATTTAAATCCCATGAGTTTGTGTTCTATTGGAACTTTTGACATCACTTTATATCAAAAGTCCAATTAGAACACAAACTGTCTGGCTTTAATTGTTTCTTACACAGAAACAAAAATCTAGGCAAATATAAGGCAGATAGAAAAAACAACATAGATGTATACATTAATGATCTACTAATAATGTCTTGGTTATAATCATAACATGTTTATTAAAACAGTTTAGAAATTTTACACCAATGTCAATAGAATTAAAAACATTAATAATATGTCTAACATATGGATAAGCCTGTCTTACCTCCCACAGAGTATGGATAAGCCTTTCTAGCATTCCACATATTGCAAATAACTTTAGAGACATTTACACTAACTAATATAGGGTTATCTTTAGATCAACACCTTCTTTTAATAATTTATTGAACAATACTAAAGACTAGATATTTGTGCAGTATGTGCCACAGGTGACCTATAAAATGGCATATACTAATACTTCCTGTTTATTATACGTATATTGGTGATTATTTATCTTTTCAACATATATGTGTTTAAGTGTATCAGTGTTATTAGATAGAGTGGAGAGTGGTGGGCCATGTGAAAGTCTGTGCTCATATGCCCTATATTATATATATATATAGACCCAGGTATATAATAAGCCTGTGTTTCAGTTATTACATTATAGAGATGTCTGCCCATCCTTGCATATGTATTTAATGGATTATATCCTGTACATGTGGGGTTCAGATTGACCTTAGGTCAACATGGGTGTGACAAGAATCTCGGCCTCAGGGTGGCCTTTGAGCATTTCATCATCAGATTTTCAATTGGATGGACAGTTGAAGAGTTGGAGTGTGGAGTAGATTGAAGCCTGTCCATTAAAGTATGAGGATTGTCTATCTTAATATATATGAGCACTTATAGTGCATATGTGTGAAGATGATAATCTGGACCAACTGATGATTGCTGGTTTAGCATGAAATACGTATATTGGTGATTATTTATCTTTTCAACATATATGTGTTTAAGTGTATCAGTGTTATTAGATAGAGTGGAGAGTAGTGGGTCATATGAAAGTCTGTGCTCATATACCCTATATTACATATATATAGACACAGGTATATAATAAGCCTGTGTTTCAGTTATTACATTGTAGAGATTTCTGCCTATCCTTGCATATGTATTTAACGGATTATGTCCTGTACATGTGGGGTTCAGATTTACCTTAGGTCAACATGGGTGTGACAAGAATCTCAGTCTAGGGGTGGCCTTTGAGCATTCCATCATCAGATTTTCAATTGGATGGACGGTTGAACAATTGGAGTGTGGAATAGATTGAAGCCTGTCCATTAAAGTATGAGGATTGTCTATCTTAATATATATCTGAGCACTTATAGTGATATGTGTGGAGATGATAATCTGGACCAACTGATGATTGCTGGTTTAGCATGAAATACGTATATTGGTGATTATTTATCTTTTCAACATATATATGTTTAAGTGTATCAGTGTTATTAGATAGAGTGGAGAGTGGTGGGTCATGTGAAAGTCTGTGATCATATACCTTATACTACATATATATAGACACAGGTATATAATAAGCCCGTGTTTCAGTTATAGGGAATCTTGTGTAAATAGATTCATGAGAATTACCCAACACGCATATTTGTACAATAGAACTAAACAAGAGTGAATACAGATCGATCTTTCTTGCTCGTGAATGTACCACAGGTCACATTTTCTCCATTCAATGTTAGAACAATATGCTCAAAAAGGGATGATAAAAAAATAAAATACAAAAAGGCTTGGGCAATTGTAAAGAATCCATTTCCCATCAACAAAAAGTATTCATGTGTTCCTTTGTACAAAAAATGGAATATCTAAATGTCTTATTTGCATATTATGTCTCATTTATATATATCATTTCAATTATATGAGCTTACCTGCACTGCATGATTTTATTCAGGACTATGTTTCTGGCACTGTTTTGCCAAAAGCTGGTTCCCGTGCAATTAATTAGTTTATGTTTCTTACTTTGTATTTTTTCATCTGAACCTGAAGTCAGCTAGTGCTTTAGAATAAGATATTTTCATGAAAAAAAGTTAATATGTTGAAGTTTAATCATTATATAAAATTTTGAAAATTATTCTTTTATTTTTCCCATTTCCTTTATTATATTTCTACATCTTTACCATCATAATTCACCAGGAAGATTTCTCGTAACAGCCTTTTGGTTTTAAAACAATATCATTTTTTTTAATATAAAACTCTCTTTTTCTCCTAATCCTGAAATTTACTAACTTACTTATGTCTTCTGATATTCTGAGAATGACAAACTTTTGTAACTCCCCCCTCTGCAATAGCATCTGATATCATACTTTTTCATTTTTGATAATAAATTCCACATCTTTCTGACTTGTTTATAGTTTTAAAAATATCCTATAATTTATTATCACAATAATTCTAATTTTATAAACTTTATGATTCATTGTGAATCATTCCTTCAATGGAATACAACTTCAGAAAAATCTACCAAATTGTTCCATGCAGCTTTTTTTTAATTCTTTTAAATTTAATATGTCTTCAAATGTAAAAAGAACACTTTTTTTTTCTAAATATATATTAGTTCATAAATATACCGATCAACTTAATAATAATCAAGATTTTTGTTATTCAATTTCATGAAGATTTTTTTAAGTGATAACCAAAAAAAAGAAACCATCCTCCCTTTTTCAATTTCAGAAATGCCCATTAAATTGTTTTTTTTATAAATGTAGTTTTAATTGTAAGATTCAAACTTCTTTATCATATTCATACATTGAATACATGATTTACTATACATTTCTAGCTACATTTTTATTATAACCTATGGTTATTCTTAAGGTCTATTCCTTTATCTGGCCACTGTTACTCTAATATATCAGTATTAGGTAAACTGGAATTAAAATAGATAGACAAATGAATAGATCTTGAAAATGAACATAGAAATATAGCAAAAATCTTACAAGGATATATAGAATGATACACTATATATATATCTGTGGAAAACAAGTTTGGTTCATACAATAAAATAGAATTTCATTGTGTTGACAATATTTTTTTTAAAAAAATTATCAAGTAAAATGAAAAATTAAAATATAAAAAAGTTGTATATGTATAGAAAAAAAAGACCATTGTAATAAATATAAAATTTAATATTAAAAGTAAAATTATTCCTTTTTAAATGTAGTTAAATATGTTATTTATTTTTTGTTTCTAATTTATCAGTTAACATAATAATTATATTCTCTATCATGTTTCTTATAACAAAAGGGATGCTTTCTAAATTATTAAGAATTTTAAAAAAATTGTCATTCTATATATTAAGTTTTAGACAAAAACAGGTTGAGGAAATTAAGCAGTAGAGAATCACAACCAAGTGTTATCACATAATCATCATCACTGATATTTTGCCAATGTTTTTACTCTTTAACATAATTTATTTTAGCATCTCAAATCGAAAATAAATTATGTTAAGGTCCAGAAATTAAATGTGAAGCGTTTTATTTCCTATTCTTAAGGATTCAATAAAATTAAAAATATAAATTTTCAAAAATTTCAATTTTTTTTTAATTATTAAAATTAAAAGTCAAATGAGATGTAATTAAAACAAATAAGCAAATTATTTACTTGGGAATAAACTACGCACTTAATTACAAAACCAGAAATGTAAAATAATTTCAGTTGTCAATAAATTATAACTTCCTTTTTAAATTGTTCTTTTTTTTAATTTCCTTTTAAAATAGTTTCGAATTATCGGCATTAAACTGCTCTTTCAAATATTTATTTCTCTGCATCATCATTAACATTGGTCTAGATTACTAATTATGAAACCTCCGCAGTCCCTGCTGAACAATAATGTATTTATCTTTTAATGATGTAATTATTACATTTTGCTTCACTAATAATTGCTGGCAATATCAATATTAAAATTAGAATAATAATTCAATACTTCATACATATTTTAAGAAAAAAATGCAAAGCTAATGATAGTTAATTAAAGCCACTATGTAATCTTAACATAAATGATATATTTGTAAGAAATAATATATGCTCTTATTTAAAGGAAATTAAATGATGCTAATTTATCAATTGCAAAATCATCTAAAAAGTTGAAAAAAATATGTAAATGATTTAAACTAAAGTTCTATTTGAAAAACTTAAAATATTGTTTCATCTACTTTTAAAAGTTTGCACATTTGAAATTATTTTGAGGTGTATCAGAAGAAGTCAATTCTATGAGGATACATTAAAGGCACAAAAAATGCTTCTTTTAGCATCTCTTCCAGTTTCCAGCCTTTCAAACAACTGGTTGAATATAAGTAGTTTTAACATCATTGTTCATGTAAAGTAGCTATATTTTATTTTCCAGCATACTTATAAATCATTCTGAAATAAACTTTTATAATTCTTTACTGAAACCCATGTATTTGGATAATTCTCAATATTTAATTATTTTTTAGCATGTCTGTTTAAATGCTTTGTTCAGTGAATCTTTTGTTATAACCATAGTTCCACATACTAATAATGAAATAGTATATAACTGTGGAATCAAAATGATTAATTAGGTTTGAATGTTTGTTTATTTTTTGTTAATACAAATCTTTTTCATGATCTATAAAATTGTGTCTTGCTCGTATTCTTTTTATAGCCTACATCACTGTGGATTTTTTTTTCTCATGTGTTATAGCATCAGCCAGGAAGCGAACCTGCCAACCCAGGACAACTGCTTGAAAAGCAGCTGTCACTGACCTCTTGACCACCAATGCTTGACTACATCACTGTTGACTTGATATCAAAGATATCAGAAAAACATTAGACACTCACCAATCTGTTTTGATTTTCTTTTAATTTTTTTTTTTTTTTTCATGTTCTGCCATATATTATTTACTATATAATTTGTAAAAGGAATCATTTGAACATATATCTTGCTAAATTACTATTACTAATCCCCTCACCATTATGAAAATACTATATTTTAAAATCATTCATTTTTAATCAATATGAACATTTGGAATGAACATGGTAAAAAATCATTGCTCATTATACAAATTTACTTTTTAAATATATATTGTAATAGTCAGACTTTATCATAGTTTATTTATTTACATTTTTTCTATTTATTTATTTATATTACACGGCTTTAAGCATTAGGAAATAAACTAATAGATTAATATATTTAAAATAATATTTTATTCAATATAAGAATGTAACCATTTCACAGCCCATTCGTAATGGGATAAGTTGCAGAGTACTTAAGTTTTTCCTGATGAATGCAGGTAGATCACACAATCTTACATAAACAAAATAACAAATCATGTAATAATAATTTATTTACAAGTGTATTTATTAATTTATGTACAAATAAGTATAATCATTAATTGATATGCAATTTATATTTTTAACAAAAACTTTTAATCTTTATACATCATGGTACAAATATATTCATACATAATGTAACACACTCCTATTTTTAACACTGACTTCAATAAACTTAAATATAATTTGATGCATGTATGAATTCCTAAATATAACATTTCTTTCACTTGCAGGTCTCCTATTAATTACACATGAATATGCTCTACATGGGATAAACATCAATGCTATCTTTATTACAATAATCATAAGGAATGGTCTTTTTTAAGATCCTAATCCTAGACATAACTGTTTATATGATAATAACTCTAAAAAGATGATACTTTGATCTAAACCTAACTGAATATACCTTCTATACAATAATTATAAGGTGTGACCTTTTTTTTTTGGTCCTAAACCTAATTTAATACAACTACAATTTATACAGGGATGACATTCTGAGATCAATCCCTAACTTATTAAACTGATAGGAATATATTCTCACATATGAATGTAAACATATGTAAGCTATTAAATATTGAACAAACAATTGCACTCACATAAGTTCATTTACATAAAATCCAATTTTCAGTAATCAAATATAAATTTAATTAAATGAATGAGACTAATGGAAATGATTACAAAATTAATTACAGTTATTTGAGACTTAGGTAATTTTCATGTGTGTGTTGCACTTGTTATTATTTCATCACCTTTTCCCCTCATTAATAATTTTATAAAATTCATAAGCTTAGTGTCCATATGTGATATGTAATAATTTTTTTTTTTTTTAAATAATTTCATCAAGTAAAAAGAAGTTATCACAAATTCATTTCTTTCTTTTTTTTTTACTAATAGTTTTTTTAGAATAATATCTGAATAACAAGGGTTATTTTCAATTTCAGGTTAGTTAAAAAGTACAAATCAGATTTTAATTATAAGATTCGCCAAAACAAAATATTTGTCATTTGCTTCTTTACTGACAAATATTAAAAGAACATTTATGGTGATAATATAGTCATGTCATTTCTGTCTGTCTTTTAAATAAAACTATTTCTTCATTTCAGTCGGAATTATTCAAATACCATTCAAAAGTGTTCCATATTAGATCCAGTTAATTGTTAGTAATGTTTTTATTTTCAAGGCAAAGTGAAATCCTAGGATTTGAATTAAGTAGTATTTCCTTCTGATCAAGAGAAAAGAAAAACTGATTTTTTTATCCAAAACTTAAGTTTCTTTCTTGAATCTTGTTTTAGTTCTTTTTTTTTTTTAAAAAAAAAAAAAAATTGCATATTATTTTTCTTAAAAGAAAAAACTTTTTTTTTTTTAAATTATTGAAATGAATAATATACTATTGTTCATTTCAAAAATGTCTTGCTCATATTCTTTTGATAGCTTACATCAGATATAAAAAAACATTAGACACCAATTTGTTTTGATTTTCCTTTTAATTTTTTTTCCAAGCTCTACAGTTCTCTTATTTACTATATAATTTGTAAAAGAAATCCTCTAAACATATATCTTGCTAAATTGCTATCACTAATCCCCTCATCTTTATATAATTTTTCAATAATGCTATTATTCTAGTGCCATTTTAAAGGTATAGTTGTTAATTTTTAACTAAGAAGATCTTGAAATAAATTTCAAAAATAATTCACTTTTTTAATTATGCCGACTGAAATTTGGTGTGAATTCAGTATGTGATGGAATGTTAAATATATATTTTTTTTATTCTTAGTTAATTTTAATAACGAATGTATTAGCCAAGAGCATTAAAATAGGTTACTTTGACAATGAAATATTAAGGCCAACATAAAGTTATAAATTAATATTATTCATTTAAAATGCGGATGTAAATAATAAAGTGATAGTTTTTAATAAAATTATTATTGTTTCAATATTTTATATATTTTGGTTCTTGTATCTATGAATAACAGATTATAAACAATACACATGAATTTTTAATTTCTTAAATGTATTTGTTGTTATATTTATATGATATATGTAATGTTGCATTGGGAAAATATATATAAAATATATTTCCAGTGCAGTATTGTAAGAATGTAATATAAAATGAATTAATTTGTGGTGAGTTAAAAGAATATCATTTGTGTTTTAAAATATGAATGATATTTATTATATGTAATAATTATAAAATAGTTTCTTTATTATTATTGTTGTTGTTGTTGTTGTTATTATTATTATTATTATTATTATTATTATTATTATTATTATTATTATTATTATTATTATTATTATTATTATTATTATGTTTCAAAAGGCCTTTATTGTCTCAAAAGAATACAACATTAGTAGTTACATAGTAAATTAACTGCTACAAGTTGATTACAAATTTTAACATTTACATTGTCATTTTTAATAGAGTTCTTTCTGGATTTACATGAGTTTAAAACATAGTTCTTGTCTACATATAATATCCTGGACTGTCCATTATGTCCCAAATGGGTCAAATATAATTTATCATTTGAACCCCATTAGCAAATCAATCACTTATAACAAAAGGGGAAAAATTGTTGCCAAATTGTCCCGTTGCTAATTTGACATGCATATCCTTCTAAGTTTCTTTATAATGTTTAATTTTCCCAACTTATAATGTTCAAACTGGTGTTACAAAAATCTTATTAGATCTAACTCCCAAGTTTTGGTCCTATGTTTCTTTTAAATGTGTCCTAAAAAACACACTATACCAGTTCCTAAAGTTTTATCATTTTTGTCACTATAACATTGATCTAATCTTAAGTAATGACCAGGTTGCTGCATAAATGTCAGGTCTGGCCAGTGTCTTATCCCTTTTCTGTATCATTGCAAGTTTATTTGAAAAAGTAGTTGGATGCCTCCTAGAATTGTTACCAATTAGGAAGGTGCATCTAGTACACCAGTATGCATATAGCACAAAGATTGCTGCCCTGACACTTGGTATTAATCCCTCTCCAAATGCAGAAATTAATTGATGCATTGTTACATTAGACCCTGTAATTGCTAGTTATCAGATTTCTTATCTGCCTAAGTCCCTCACAGTGATATATCAGTTGTGATAGGGTTTCCTCAGCTCGATGGCATAACCCACCAAAGGGATCAATTGATGTATACAATCTTTTATGGCAAAGAAAATATGTGGTAGGTAATGCAGATAAGTTAAGTTTTATCAGAAAATTGAAAAACTTTGGTTCTAAGGCCCATCGTTTATACCTTTTAACCAGTTGTTTATTATTAATTCCTAGTATCAGTTCCAAAGTGTGTTATTATCTTCATTTATTAGTTCATAAATTTCCCAGTATTTGTACTTATTAATAAATTGCTCTGGGATTTTTGATTCTGTTTTACAATGATATATTAATTGTTCAAAATATGGTAATTTTTTTGGTGGTGGTTTATCAGTTGGAATGACCTCTATGAGCTGCTTAATTTTTGGAAATTGTTTAACAATATCAATTATATTGTTCCTCATTCTCTGTTTGTCAAAAATACCAATATCGTGTAATCCCAAACCATTTTTATTCAGTGGCTGACATAGTTTTGCCATTGATATTGCCATGACTTTCCTTAACCATAGTAGCTGATTGCAAATGGTGTTAATTTTAGAGATAAAAGCCTTTGAGAAAGCAACCACTGGCATAAAGTAAACTATCTTAGTCATCATCAAACTGTTAATCAATTGAATCTTAGAATATACTGACATATAGGTATTGGCTAGAGAGTCTGCTATTTGCTGGATTTCATTTTTCAATTTGTTTTGCAAATGACATCTCATGCCAGTAGTCCCCAGATGAAATGGAAACCCAAGGAATGAGCCTGGATTTTCCTGGAAAATGGATGTGCATGGCCTTCCCGTGAATATGGTTCATGCTGCTGTTTTTTCTGGATTGAAACCTAGTTTAAATTCCTTTGAGTATTCTTCTAAAATCATTTGTAGTTTTGGTATATGCTTTTTTGATGTCAGGAAAACTGTAATATCATTCCCTGAAATTCCTGTTGTAGTCGAACAAGAAGGAGATTTATATATAAAATGAATAAGATGGCACTAAGTGGGGACCCTTGTGAAAGTGATTTAGTTGGTGTGAATGCTGGTGAATTTCTGCCATTTAGGGTAATGTGAAGCTCATGATTTAAGAGCAAATTTGCTATAACATATATATGTGATTTTGGCATTTCAGTGTCATTCAATAATCTCAACAGTATAGATATATCAACATTATCAAAAGCCAAAGCAATATCCAGCTGTACAACAATCGGGCCATATCTTTTCTTTGCTCTAACCGATGTCAAAATAGCTTTAAATAACATAGCAGCTAGTGTGGTAGATAAATGTTTTTTTGCAAATTGAGCTGAAGAAATCATTGGCAAAATAAATGGTTCTATTTTATCTTTAATTACTTTCTCTAAAATCTTTATGGACAATGGACCCATTGATATTGGCCTTATCTCTGATAACAAAGGGATGGGCTTCTTTTTTTTATTAAATGGCACCATCACGATCGTATTAACTCCCTCCATTGTTATTATTCCCTGTGATAAATAATTTGCCAGCTGGCACAGGCATTTGATAGTCAGCTTGTCAAGGTGTTTTAATATGATCAGTGGAATTCCGGGGCTTCCTGGGTGACAGTTGTTGGGCATTTCATTCATTTTCATTATAAAATCATCTATTGCATATGGTGATTCAATCTCTGCCATTCCAAATACATTTGGCTGATATTGTATCAATTCCCCTGGTTCCAGCTTATCTTTAAAATAGTTAAGAATTGGTAAGATCATATTACTTCCAGTAAATGTTTCATTGTTGATTTTAATTGCTAATGGCACTTTGATTTCAGTTCCCCTCCCTAATGCCCATTTAATGTATTGCCGAGTCCATGTGTGTTGATGTATTAGGCATATTCTACTTTTTTTATTTTTTAAATAGCTCTTCAGTGTTTCACATGCCTTGTTATAAGCATTTGTTAGTATATGTATATGTTTCTGTGTGTGTTGAGTAGGGGTTATCACCACAATACGTTTATGAATTTGTTCTGCAAGCTTCAACAACCCTGAGGGAGGTGGCTGATTTTTCACTATATGATTAATGTTAAATGACAAGATATTAATGTAAGCTAAATATTGCTGTATTGGGTTAAAGGTCATTGAAAGAATCTTATTCCACATAATATAAGTCTCTGAAAAAATAAATTCGGGTGTTAAGGTTGGAATCAACATTCTTATTGTTCTAGTTAGTGGCAGTCTAGAGACTTGTATATTACTGAGGTCAATTGATATGAACTGAGCTGAGTGATCAGAAATTGCTGATGGGATTAACTTCATGCTTATTAGATGATGAAACACTAGAGAGTAAAAACAAAGATCAATTAATGTTGAAAATCGGCCATTATAAAATAAAACAGCATCTTCAGGTAAGAAACCGCTTGCACTCATCAATGGAACCGATAATTTATGTATCCACTTATTTACAAACTCATCATATGTTAATTTGCAGTCTCCGATCAAAATTGTTGGATTAGCTGTAGATCCCAGTGTTGAATTAATTGTGGCAATTATTGTATTTATTTTATATTTTTGCAATGGCATATAAACAAAGAAGAAGAAGAAGGAGGAGGAGGAGAAGGATAAGAAGAAGGAGGAGGAGAAGAAGAAGAAGGAGAAGAAGGGGAAGGAGAAGAAGAAGGATAAGGAGAAGAAGAAGAAGAAGGAGAAAAAGAAGGAGGATAAGGAGAATAAGAAGGAGAAGAAAGAGAAAAAGGAGATGAAGGAGGAGAAGAAGGAGAAGAAGGAGGAGGAGAAGGAGAAGAAGGAGAAGGAAAAGAAGAAGAAGAAGAAAGAGCAGAAGAAGAAGAAGAGAAGAAGAAGGAGAAGAAGAAGAAGGAGAAGAAGAAGAAGAGAAGAAGAAGGAGAAGAAGAAGGAGAAGAAGGAGAAGGAGAAGAAGAAGGAGAAGGAGAAGAAGAAGGAGAAGAAGAAGAAGGAGGAGGAGGAGAAGGAGAAGGAGGAGAAGAAGGAGAAGGAGCAGGAGAAGGAGGAGAAGGAGGAGAAAAAGAAGGAGAAGAAGAAGGAGAAGAAGAAGAAGATGATGATGATTATTATTATTATAATATTTCAAAGCAAACTTTATTAGGCAAAAAAAAGGTTACATTCTTATCAAGTAATACATTGTATCAAACGTCATATACTAGGATACATCTTGAAACCCAGAAAATATACTTTTTTTTTTTGATTAGAGTATTTTGTAGTTCACACCTTTTAGATATTTCAGTTCTTATTATGCGTTCATTTCAGTTTTCCATTTTTCTGAGGTTGTATTTGGTCTATCCATTATAAGGCTGCTTTTATTTTAAATAGAGACCAAGTGGCAGCATAAATGTCCGGTGGTGCTAGAAGATTGTCCCTTTCCTTAAGTTTTTCTAGTTTGTTGTGATATGTGTTAGGATATCTTCTTGGATTGTTTCCTAAAGTGAAAGCACATCTGGTACACCATAAGGCATATATACTGAAAGTTGCTGCACGTATTATAGGTATTTTATTTTCATTGAAAGCTTTTAGCATTCTTTCTATTGTGGTTTCTCTTTTCCTATAATTACTCACCATCAACTGTCTGACTTTTTCTAAGCCTTTACAGTGATATATTAAATGTTCTTGTGTTTCTTCTTCCCGGTGACATAAAGCACACATTGGATCAACATTTAGGTAAAATCTTCTGAACCGAATGAAATGTGCTGTAGGTAGTGCATTTAAATTCAATTTGAGGATGAAGTCAAATAATTTAGGTTCTAAATACCATGTTTTGTACTTTTTGAATAATTGACTATTATTTATTCCTAGTACTGTTAGCCTATTGTTGTTTTCTTGGCTTTGAATTAGAAAATCATGAATTTGCCAATAAGCATATTTAATTGGGTTCTTCAGTGCTATTTTATCTTTAATGTTTTTAATACTTGTCAATAGTGTATTTATATAATTGTCCGTGGGTGGAGGTCAGTCCGTTGGTGTGATTTCCACTTTTGGTTCTATATTTGGAAAACGTCTGAATATGGTAATCAGTAGATTTACTGTTTTTTGTGTGTAGAAAGTATGTATAGCATGCAGTCCAAGGCCATTCCATTTTGTTCTTGGTTAAGTTGCTTTAAAGAAATTGCTACTATTTTTCTGTTCCATAATAGTTTATTACAGAGTGAGTTAATTGACTTTGTAAATTGTTTTGTAAAAGTAATTATTGGCAGGTAGTAAGTTATTTTGGTCATTATAAGTTGATTAAATAGTGACACTTTTGCATAGAGTGAGAAATATGATCTGGAGAGTGATGTTATGTTTCTGCTTCGAACTTGAGTTTATTTTGTATATTCCTTCTCATCTGGCTCATTCCCAAGTGGAAAGGAAAACCCAGGAAATTACTAGGCTTACCTTGATAAACTTGTATGTCTGTTTTGCCTGTGTATATTGACCATGCTGCTGACTTATTGATGTTAATTTTTAATTTGAACTTTTTTGTGTATTCTTCTATTATTTCCTGTAGTATATGTATTTGCTTTTTTGAGTTTAGAAACACTGTGACATCATCCATATAAGCTATGCAGGGAATGTATGTATTAGTATTTGATATTGAATTTCTTGAATTTTATTATTTGCTCTAGCAGTGGATAAATAGCAGTGTGCTTAGTGGAGAACCTTGCGGGATTGATTGGCTGGGATTGAATGATGATGTGGATCTACCATTGAGCATGATGTGTATTTCTCTATTTAGAAGCAAATTGCCTATTGTGTATAATATTGTTTTAGGTATCTGTGTTTTTTTTAGCTGGCTCAATAGTGTTTCTATTGGGACAGAGTCAAAAGCACTTTCAAAATCCAGCTGGACTACCATTGATGCATATTTTTTCTTTTTAATAACTGAATTGATTAGCGTTTTATATATTAGTGCTGCCTGCCCTGTGGATGACCCCTTTTTTGCGTATTGGTGCTGTGATATTATTGGTTCTATGTATTGTTCAATTTTATCCTTTATGATTTTTTCCAGTATTTTTATTCCCAATGGCTCCATTGAGATTTGGTCGGAGATTGGCTAGTGTGGAAATTGGTTCTTGTTTTTTCATAAATGGGACCATTGATATTGATATAGTCCTTGTATATTGTATAGTTTCTGTGATAATTGATTTGCAAGTTGGCATAAATATTTATTTGTGAATTGGCTGAGATGTGACAGTACAAACTGTGAGATCCCTGGTGGCCCTGGATGACATGTGCTTGGGACTGAGTTTAAAACTATTGCAAAATCTTTTATTTCAAAAGGTGTTTCCATTTCTGGCTTGTCAAAATAATCTGCAAGTGGTTTGAAATGATTACGTTTAGTTAGCTTTTTTTTTTTGAAGTAGTTATATATAGGGTCTAGCATATTATAACCAGCTGTCACTCTATTTTCCCATTCTAGCACCATGGGGACTTTGTTTGTGCATGGATAACCTAAAGCCCAACGAAAATATCTGCAGGTCCATGTATGTTGTTGTGTGAGACAAATTTTCTTTTTCTTTATTGCTAGATATTGTTTCAGTTTATCAATAGTTTGATTGTATAACTTTGTTAGCTTTATTATATTTGCTTGGTTATTCTTGACTGGTTTTGCTTGTATTATCCTTTTATTTATTTCCTCTGCCAATGTGATTAATTCTGAAGGGGGGGAGGGGGTAGATTTTTGTGTAATGTGATTTATGTTAAACGAGAGTGTATTTATATATGCTATATATTTGGAGATTGGGTCCAGTTCAATTTGATTTATTTTGTTTAGCATTATATACATTTCTGAGAAAAGAGCCTCGGGAGTACTAATTGGAAGTAGAATTCTTATTGTTTTTTGAATGTTGTTAAAAGTATTGTGGTGTGTGTCTAAATTTAGTTTCATTATTTGTGCTGCATGATCAGAAAAATTGGTGGGAGAAAGTTTTACTTCAATTGCGTGGTGTATCATGGGAGAATAAAACAGCAGATCAATTAAAGTACCGCGTCTGTTATTATAAAAAGATACAGAGTCCGGTGGAAGAAAACCTTCCCCACTCATTAGTGGTATTGTAAGTTGGTGTAACTATTTTGTGACAAACTTTTTATAGGTCATATTAAAATCTCCAGCAAGAATAGTGGGGTGGGGGTTGGTTGCTAGTATTGAATTTATTGTCGACATTATTCTGCTAATTACTATTGGCCCTGGAGATATATATACAAAAATAACATTGATTGAAAGTTGTCTATGATTGAATGTTGTTATAAGAAAATTTGCATCTATAAAAATTATTTTAAAAGTAGTGAATGGGCACTGTTGGTTGATAAAAATACCTGTGCCATTTGAAGGCGTTGCTGTATCTCTGGAGCATGCGCAAAAGCCTATTTTATTCATATGTAGCGTTGGATCAAAACGGGATCCGCTATAAATTTTTGTTTCTAATAGCCCTAAAATGGATGGTTGTGTTGTCTGTATCCAATATTTAATTTGCTGCATTCTTTTAATGGAATTTAAACCTCGGACATTTATTGCACTAATATTTATCTTCATTTGAATTGTATATTTTTGTATGTGGGGGATATTATTTATATTTTTTCCTATTAGAGTGCTGGAATTTTATCTCCTATCTGTGAGCTAATCTTTTTTTCATTGTGGTTTTTTTTGCTGCTGGTAGGTAGACTTACTATTTGCATGTTTATCTATTGCTGTCTCTTTGTTTTCATTTTCCAAAGTCATTTCTTCCAGTAAGAGCGATTCTATTTCCATACAGTCATCTGATAATTGGTCTGGCATGTCTACTTGTGTAAGTTCTTGCTCGTTTGTTTTAATTTTTTTGCTTTCTCTAGTTTTTTTTGCTTTGGGCTGCTTTCTTTTAATTTCCGGTTGTGTGCTTCCAACATTTGAAAAAAACTCTGTAATGCTGTCCATGATTTCTGTTGCAGTTTTATTTATTATTGTGTGTTCTGTTTGATATTTATTTTCTTTTGGGATTTCCTTTGCTTCATTTTGCATGCTTTCATTTATTTTCTCTATTTTTTTTGGTTTTGTTTGTTTCCGTATACTTTCTGGAGGTGTGTTTTCAACTGCTGGAAGGGATTGTGTGATGGTATCCATTATTTCAGTTGTCATTTTGTTTATAATTGTGTTCTCAGCTTGATTATTATCTCCGTTTGGCAGTTCTTTTGTTTCTTTGTGCATGTAATTATTTACATTTTCTATTAACTTATCACTAAGTGATTTTGCCTGGGGTTCAAAGTTTTCCTCTTCCTCATTCGTGTTTGTGTTAATTGTTATTTCCATTGACTTGCTTGGGGGATGGTCTATAGTTTTATTTTTATTAATTTTAATTTTTGATATTATTGACTTGAGTGGGGGGGAAATCTATGTTTTCCTGCTCCGTGGATTTGTGTGCTCTATTTGGTTTCCCTTCTAATCTTTGTGAGGGGTGGTTATTCTCTTCCACTAGATTTACTTCTTCATTGCATTGCATTGCTATGTGGCCTCTTTTGCCACAGGTGAAACAACATGGCTTTAATCCTTGGATATATAAGTATAGCATTGCCTCTTGGTCTGTTATGTGTGTTGGAATGTTTTCTGGGTCTATTTCTTTGTTTAACTTGACTTTGTATTCAAAACTATTTGTGAATACGGGTACTGATGTTTCTTTGAGGTATATCTGCTGAAAAAAAATAACCTTTCCGAATGAATTCATCATTCTTTGGAAATCGTCAAAGCTACATCCGAAGTAGGCATTTTTTAATACTCCAGTGATGTTTTTGTATCTGTTTTTATCAACTCATACGATTGCAAAATTACCTAGAGTTTTAATATGATTTTTGAATTGATCCCTTTGTGCAGCTTCACAAAACTCAACCGCTACATATCTGCTATTTGGATGGTTGCCTATGCATTGTACTGTCTCCAGTAAATTATTTTTGTTTAGTGCTTCAATAAGTAGCTCCTTGGGGAAACGGTAGAGAGTGCAGTGATTGTCTGTTACCGCCAACACTATTGATTTTTCAGTAAAAAATCTTTTGAATGTTGAAAAAAGGGTTCTAGGTATCGTATTATTGAATCGGACCCCAATCTGTCCCAGCATTTCATCTGTCCATGTGTGGGGGAGGGGGCTCAATTTCATTTTGGTTTACTAGATCCAAGTCTTTAAGATCATCTGATGTAGTTTTTCTACATCTGGGATTTTTTTCCCGGGTTTACATTATCTTGGTAAGTTTTTGCGATAGTTGCATATGTTTTTCTTGTGTGGTGTGAAGGCCCAGCTTCTTGAGCTGACGACTGGGCAGTCGCAATTTATTATTTACGCAAGTAATTTTTCAACAAGATAAAGTTTTATTTTGATTTTTTAAACTATTTTTTAAAATTTAAAACTTATTAACTTTTTCGCTATTTTTCCTTTCGCTATTTTTCCTTCTACTCTTTTTACTTTTTGTTTCTAAATAATGTAATTAATTATAATTGTTTGAATTAACGTCTATTCACCATACCGGAGAATTAATTATTACTCGTAGCTATTATTGATTTTTTTTATCGTTGTTCACTAATTATTTTAGGGCACGCACATTTCTTAAAACACTCGGGTAAGCATTGAGTATAGCATATTTAAATATTTAAGGGGGAAAATCCACTTTTATAGTTATTTAATTTGAAAAAAACTAGGAGGCTTTTTTCTTACCTGCAACAATGTAAGTAACCAGATGGCGCTATATTATTATTGTTGTTGTTGCAAAAAAGATTTTAAGTGTGGAATGCTAGATGAATTTAGTATGAGGGTGAAAAAGAGTATAATCTTGGTTTTGCTGATGTCACTTATGCAAGATTATAAAAGGGACTGAACAGTTTGAATTCTCTCTCCGACATTCTAACTTTCATAGAAGCAAACCTAAGCTCTTTCATATATTTTTTTATTTTAAAAGTACTTATCTATTAACTATAAAATGATGGGATAGGAAGGATTATATTTGTTCAGAAAAACTGGACAGGATTACTTAAATTTGTTAAAGGAATAGGAAAGTAATTTATAGCGTTCAAAGTCATCTCAATAATTTCCTACTAAAAATGGATATCACATGTAAACAAAATGTATCAATAATGAAATATAAAAGCTAACAACATATTATATATGAGAATTGTTTTCATCTGCAGATATAATTTTAAAATGTCGATGAAGTATTTGAACCCAGAATTTAAATCGGTTTATTTGTATGGCAAACTGTCAGAAATGGAAATCGGCATCTGTTCATTCATAATGTCATTATAATATTAAATATCTGCATAAGAAAGAATAAATTTAATACGTGGAAAATATTGGAATTACCAAAACAGCCTTATTGGGATAACTGTTTTTGATTCTTTTACTTGGATTGGATTAATAAATATCATTAAAATTATATAGCTCATGGAATCAACAGTGTGTCTATTGTGTTACTTTAAAGTGCTATGTAGTGCAACAGTAATATTTGCTTTGCAAATCTTAGTTTCACCTTTACTCCTTCCTTACCTACCCTCATATCTTAGTTTGAACCCCAATCTATCGTAGTGTATGCGTACTGCGCATACATACCGAAATCCCGCTGAATTTATATAGCAAATGTAAGTCCACAAGTGTTCTATACATAAATTTAATAACGTCAACAGTAATAATTTAGAAACTGGTGAGTATGTACATGTATACATATTCATACTAAGAAGTAGGTCAAGTATGTCGCATTTACCCACACACTGCGATATTATATTTAAAAACTTAGAAGTAAAAGAATATGTTCGTTATTTAAAAAGTTGTCTTGTTTAAATCTATTAATTTAGAAATATTAAGTTCGTCATAACAGTTAATTTAAAATAATATTAAACTTGTTAATAATTTAAATCTTTAAATATTGAATTTAAACCCGTAAATAATTTTGTATTTTATAAATCACGCCACAATTTTATGTGGAAATGTAAACGAGGGTTGGGAGGAGAACAATACGTCTAATTAATTCTATTTTCTAAAATGCATTAATGGCTTAAATATTTGGCCATCTAGATATTAAAAAAAACAACAGATGTTCACTCCGGTATTTTGAATCTAATTAGTGAAAATTTTTAGAACAAAAATAAAATAGTAATTTGAATGTCTTAAATTTGCTTATAACATTCTGATATATTCTATAAGATATTCAGACATAAAAGCATTTATTTGTAGCAAATATTTTTGGTAATTGATTGTTATGCTTCAGGGTAATTCTATTATATGCTTCTCTGGTATATATAGAGGTGAATTTATTAATTAGTTAGCTAATTGGTTATATTCTGAGAAAGTCAGATTAGTTGATTATATTTTGAGAGAGTTAAATTATTGATTTTTTTTTTAAGATTTAATTTGTGAATTTATACCTACCACCTTTTAGAGAGAAGCAAAACCTGCTATAACTTTTGTTAAAGAGAATTGTAAAATACCAGCCTCTAAGAAGGGAAACTAGAATGAGAGAGTAGAAGCCAGCAGAGCACTACTTTCCATCTCGGGAATGGCTATTCTGCAGCCCGTCACACCATCTGATGCCCTTCCATAAGAACACCTGCTGCTGCTGACAATCCAGCTAGAGCTGATGACAAAACCAAAGAAAGTTGCTGTTAAAATCTAAGTAAATGCTGCTGCTAGTCATCTTCATTTCAAAACACCAGAATACGTGAAAGCTCAAATCTCCCGATGGAATGGACTCTCATAAATCAATTGGAGTCATCAGAAGAGTATAATGTGTGCACAAACTTCCAACAGATCATATGAAGTAACCCTTTTAACCCAAGAGCTCTTATGTAATGTATATACATCGTACTTAATAAGATATGGCTATTTTAAGTTACTTTCTATAATCAAATCAGTTTCTACATTTCTATTATGTAATTAACCTATATTTTTGTAACTTAACTATTGTGCTTTCTCATCTACACTTGGGTTAATACTTTTGGATTTTATTAATTTGTTTTATTTCTTCCATTATGATGTGCCTGGATAGCCTTCCATCAAACGAATCACTATTCTCCCTTTTACTGAATATGCCACTATACTAATGCGGATCAATTAAAAAACTAGCCCTTACATTTAAATGTATTATCAAATCACTCGCTTGAAGGCTATCTTATTAAATATTTTGGGAATAAAATGAATCCCATCATATATCTCTTCTGCATTATTATATAAATATTTATGCCATTTATATGAAAATATTTCCATTTAATTGAAATATAATGCAAGGGTATGTGCGAGATTGACAAAGTGAATATTATATAAATGCATGACTACTTAGTAAGCTCATGAAGTTCTATAATTTTGCATTCCCCACCCTATTATTTAAATATGTGTTTGATAACTTACTTTCAGTTAAGAATTATTTAATTTGAGGTTGAGAATATACAGACCTTATTAAAGTAGATATTTTAGGAATGGGTTAAGCATTCTACTCAACTAAAGTGCCAGCCCCTTTTTAATATACTTTTATGTAATTTATACATGTGTTGCTGGTGTAGGTGCATTGGGTCTTGAGACCTTTGCTTTGGATCTTTCAGGGATACATATGACAGACTGTTCCCCTTTCTGTGGTTCCCAGAACAGTGAACTAGGAAGTCTCTCACCCGAGAATATGCACATTAGTCACACAGCCATGAAGTTACTTGGTCAAAGCCAGACTTGGGCTGATATTACATGGCAAAACCCTCCTTAAATGTATGGCAACCCACCAGTCCACAATTTCTTCAAAGCCCTGTGGTTTCAACATACCACAACTTCATCCTCTGCATACAATCTTCACCAGCACCACCAATCTCTTTTAATATTAATTTTAATATAGTTTCCTTGAACTGTCAGCATCTTAATCTATTCCTACCCTAACCTAGCTCAATGAGCTTTAGTCTGTCTTATTCTTAATTTCAATATATGCTTATTTTATTGGAATACTAAATATAATAATATTAAATTATTAAATAAATGATTCTTTATATTCATTATAGGCATCTCGCATATCCTCACAGTCAATCATTCTTTATCAACAATATTTTGCTTAGGCCATATGCTTTAACCCTAGATATAGAGAACATGTTAATTAACCTGCCATTATTGTAAATTTATTCTACTGTTTATGTCCTCAATGATACTGTCTAGTTTACACAGACAATTCAAACATATATTGTTAAATTAATAAATACCATTAAATTTATTAACTTATATTTGATTCCATTTTATTTTCTGAGATCCACACCATATTGCCTCAGCCTATATCACACTTTGTATATTTTGTACCATCCATAGTTGGCAAAACTAAGGCTGTACTTTTAATTAGAATCTCGTTTCTTCCTGACCACCAGGACTGGGAAGGTTATGAATATCTGTAGCAGCAGATGCATTGTCACATAGATGATGTTGTGGAGCATAGGCATTGGATTCAAACTTGGTATTTTTGAGTGGCAACCCCACCTAGAAGGTTGAGTTTCATGTCTGGTGTTTGAATTCTACAGCATGTTAGTGAGGCATAGGAATCTGACCATTACAATAGGATAATGAATCAGGTCATATGTTAATATGTATTTTTATTTATGTGTTTAATCCTATAATAAATGATTGTTATATCTTAAGTTAGATGATTGTTTAGTCTATTTACATTTATATCTTAAATTTTAATAATTAAAACTTTGATTTAAAGTACTACTCTCTTATTCATTAACTGCAAATTATTGTGAATACATATCTTATAAATATTTAAAACCTAAAAGAACTAAACATTGGTATTTTATTTGAAAAGTGAATGAATAAGTAAATTTGAGATTATTATATTTCATTTTCAATTAATAATTTTATTATAAAGATTAGAAAAGTGTCATTAACATTCTTGTATTTCAAAGAATGTACATATGTAACAACATTTTTTCATTTCACATAAATATAAATTAAACATTATATAGTGAATTTTAATATATAAACACTTTATTTATGAATATTAATTTCAACAGAGAATATATTTCATAATATTTAATTATGGTATATGTTTCAAATGTCTATTGTTATTTGTCATTTATTTTTTTATATATTTATTGTTAATAAATTTTAAATTCATTTAAAACAATAACTTGCTTTAGTTGTCATTCAGTTTATAATGCAAACCAATTGGCTAATAATATTTTTATAGATAAGAGTTATATAATAACTTATACCATATAGCTTATAATAAATATTCATAGTCCAGGTATTAAGCGATTTGATTGGTAAGTGCTTATACAATTATGTATTATTTTCTTTATGGTAATCATTTGAACCTATTATACATTTTATATAATAACAAATTATTGGTTTGGGATAGTTAGATATTTAATAAGTAATTAGCAGATTATCATAATTATTTTGTTAATTATATACAATAATTATTTTAAGACAGAAATTTATATCTGAGCTAGATCGATAGTTTACAAAGTACACATGTATTAACTGTTTAGGATAAATAAAGGTAATTGTAATTAAATGCCTGCATATTCTTTTAGACTATTATTTATTGGATGAATGTTATAGCAATTTATTATTTAATTATAAAGATGATAATCATATTATATTATAAAATTGGCAATAGCATATATTGAAATTAGTATTTGAATTCCATTAAATAGATCGACATAGATTGTAAATTTAATTTAAATACTAATCTTTGATATTGACATTAGATTATAATAGATTATTAATAATAGTAAACATATTAGGGTAATTATAATTTAAAGTTAAGTAACTTAGCTTTATTGGTTTGAACGATAATCCATTGTGATTTGTTAATAGTATTTGTATAAGTATCAATAAGAATCTTTCATTTAGTTCATGTTGTGATGATTGGATATTATAAACTTTAAGGTTATTTAGAGAGTCGCCTTCAGTCTATCCTTACTATAAATTGGCAAAGGAGATGAGATATACCAGATTAATCGATTCTGTGTATTTTATTATAGTTTAGTATTGAGATATTTTATTTTTTATTACAATTTAATGTTATGAATTTATATAATGTTAAAAGGAAAAAAATTATATATTTTATTTATTAAGAATGGATTAATATACATAAATCTATATGTTAACAAAACCTTTTATCATCATTAAGTCTTTCATTCCATTACAATTGATATATCTAATAAGAGCATATTATTCACAGCAGCAAAACTCCATACAATAGCACCATCCAGTGCAAGCCAGAGTAATCAATGGATGCAGAAAGGTGTCTACTCACCCAATATCACCAGAGACTAGTTTCTTGTTTGTGGCTTTCATTAGTGAGGAGTCTTTATTGTCATTTTATTAGCATTACTTTCATTTTTATTTAATTATAATTAGTGATCAACTATTGGATTAGACTTTACTTAGTTACAATTCACGTTTTAAGCTTGCAAATTATACAAAAGTTTTCATTTCTTATTTTTAGCATTTTCATTTCATTACTAATGGCTTCTAAATTCATAAGGTATATTAAAGTCATTATTTTTATCCATTCATGAATCCTTTTAAAAAATTATAAATAGCATTCTATGTTTAGGATTTGCTTTTATCATAATTGAGGGTGTTATTTTCCTCATCCTTTGTTATCATTTTCATTATGTGTCAAATAGATTGTTCAACAGACACACATTATTAATTATAGGAGACAGTATTGTTCCATTATTCCTGTCTTTATTTTCAATCCATTACAAATGGTGATCAACAGATGGGCCATAATTTTATTCTGTTGCTATTCTGACTTTTCCATGTAATAAATAAATAGCTATTTACCAATTGTAAATAAGTAGGACCAATCTAATTCAAAACAAAAATAAAGAATGGAAGATGAATTTTGTAAAGTCTATACAAGTGTCAGTCCATTAAACTCACATGCATTGCTAAAATAAATTTATATTACAAAATTTGAAATTATCCACTTTTTAAACATAAAACACATTAAAAAGTTAATCAGACACTAAAAAGTATCTTTTAAATGTTTATCATATCATTTATAGTTAAATTCACTATTTATGCTTAAAAAAAGATACCATTTACATATGTTTTATAATTCTGAGGAAGATTTCTGGGCAATCGAAACTATCAGATGAATTAATTGTAATAAAATAAGCCTTTGTAAATAAGTAAATAACTTAGATTACATGTAACTGAAATGAGTTCTATCATGTTTCCAATCCTATTGCAACCATTCATCAGCTCAGAAGTCAGACCAACCTCTCAGACATTAGAAATACACTTTTTCACACAATTCATATAGCACAGGTTACGATTCAACTTTATATATACATTATTTCTAGAGAAATTCAAAACTTAAAGTTACCCCCTCCCCCTTGTATTAAATACAATTCCATCACATATTACTGAAATATCCAGACATGTAATGTTCTCCAAAATGTGCATTTCATGCTGAGCAGCTCTTATCAATTGGACCAGATCACTATTTCTTACATATATCTTCATCATTTGTTCAGTATATATCTGGATAACAAATTACTATAGTTTAAATGACAGAATTCAAATTTTCTGCATTATAACATTAATATAAACTACTGTAATGGAAATAAATTAAGAACTATTACTAATCATTTATCAATCTACATATTATCACTAGCTCAAATAAGTTTTTTTTAGAAGTCTTATTTAATGGATAATGTATGAGCAGTGGCATAAGGGTATCAACAACTCATTTCTTTGCCCATGTTGACAATGATAAGTTTCACACTTTTCACACAAGGTGGGGACAGTATTCACTTTTAATATCTTATAATACAAGAGTAAGGTTATTATTTAAAGGAAAGGGTACGGATCATAGAAAGTTGAATAATTATAGACCGATAGCAGTAACATCAGTTTTATATAAAGTTTTCTCGTATATGGTGGCTAGTAAAGTTGTAAAATGGATGGAAGGGAATAATGTAGTGGGGGAAATGCAAGGAGGTTTTAGATTAGATAGGTGAGGTTTAGATTAGATAGGCGTATAGGAGATAGTTTATTTGTAGTTACACAACTTATGGATATGAGTAGGAATGAAGGTAAACAGTTATATATGAGTTTTATAGATATAGAGAAGGCATATGATAGAGTAAATAGAAATAGATTATGGATAAGTTTAGTAAATTTGGGAATGAATGAAGCTTCAGTGGATATTATTAAGAAATTATATGAAAATAATTATTATATATATCAATTAGGGAATATAGAATCAATTAAACTTAAAAATGGTGTGGGACTAAAGCAAGGATGCCCTATGTCACCTATTTTGTTTGTGTTGTATTTGAGTGAAATGGAAAGAGCAATAGAAAGATTAGGAAGAGGGATAGAGATACCATTAATAGGTAGTAAGGGAGTATATATTTTGTCAGGTCTTTTTTTTGCGGATGATATATTTTTATGTGCAGAAAAAAGAGAAGATATGGAAGTTATGTTGAGGACATGTGCAAGGGTGGGTAAAGAGATGGGGATTAAATTTAGTGAAGAAAAATCAAATATAATGATCATTAATACTGGGAAAAGAGAAGATGTAGAATTTTTATTGGGAGATATTAAATTAAGTGTGGTGAATAGATATAGTTATTTGGGAATTATTTTAAGTAATCAGAAAAATTATTTGGATGAATGGGAGAAAAAATTGATAAATGAAGCAAAGAAAAGAAAGGGATTGATAAAGAAATTAATAGTGTTTTCATATAATAAATATGATGTAGCTAGAATTATATGGAAAGGAGTTGCAGTAGCAGGCTTAACATATGGTAATGATGCATTATATGTTAGTAAAAAGATATTAAATTAATTAGAAAAAGCTCAAAGAGAAGTAGAAAGACATGCATTGGATGCAGAAGTATGGACAGCAAGGGAGGCAATTCAAGGAGAAATGGGATGGTCAAGTTTTCATCTGAGAGATGCAAAAAATAAAATGAAAATGTTTGGTAGATTGCAGTTTATGGATAATAAAATAATAGCTAAAATAGTATTTAATTGGGTTATGAGTAAAGGGCAGGTAACAAGATGGGTGAGAAAGGTAATGCGGTATGCAAAAGATTTGGATAAAGAATTTATATCAGTATATTTGTACAAAAGATGGGATGATTGTGTTAAGAGGATTGTTGAGTGTTATAGTAGTAAGGAATGGAATAAAAGAATAAATTTATTAATAAAGAATAGGGAGTGAGAGAGATGGAGAAATAGTATGGAGAGTAAAAAGAGTTTAAATATATATAGAACTAAACAGAATATTAGGTGTGAGTTAATATATGATAATAGTAAAGAAAGTAGTTTATTGTTTAAGGCTCGAATGGATCTTTATCTACAAAAGAATATACATGTAAATGGAAAAATATGGGTGATATATTTTGTAAATTATGTAAGGAAGGAATAGAAAATATTAGGCATTTGTTAATTGAATGTAAATGTTTGAAAACAGAAAGGGCACATATAATGAAGTTGTGGAATAATAAATATGAAAAAAGTGATTATACAGAAAGTGAATTATCGGTTTTTGTGTTGGGTTTGGAAAAAGATAAGGGGGATTTAGATATAAAGGCCATAGAGTTGACAAAGATTATGTTGTGGAAATGGGATGGGGCAGAATATGGGAAAACTTAGAGTGGGGAATGGAAAATAAAGTGGCTAACAGGTTTATCTGGGCATAATTGCTGAGATATTCTTGACTTCGTTTAAGGAGAAGCCATAATACATCACTTGTAGAGGGGTGTACAATCATTGTACTAAATTCAGAGCATCAAAGCATAGTTTTAGTTTGATAAAAATTTAGTTATAATTTATGTAAATAAGTAATTAATTCAGATTATATGTAACTGAATAGGAATTAACTCAAGCTTCCAATGAGTTCTATCATGTTTCCAATCATATCACAACTATCCATTAGCCCATAAGTCAGATCAACCTCTCAGACCATAGACATATTAGAAACACACACTTTTCCACATAATTCACATGTTACAATTCAACTTTATATACACATTATTTCTAAAAAAAACTCCAAAGTTTATTTTTTTCATTTTATTTTTTTTATATGCATGGGCAAGGAAATCAGGTGTTGTTAATATATCTATGCAACTGCTGATATATTATTCATTAAATAAAACTTTAAAAGAACTTATTTGAGCTAGCAATACTGTCTAGGTTGATAAATGATTAGTAATAATTATTAATATATTTCCATTGCAGTGGTTTATATTAATGTTGTGCTGCATAAAATTTGAAACCTACCATTTTTCTTTTCACATATCTTTGATCATATGTTTCAGTAATATATATGATAGAATTGTAATTAATATAAATACAAAAAGGAAATAATATGTATATAAGTTATTGCTATATGAATTATGTGAAAAAGTGTGTTTCTAATACATCTGTTATCTGAGAGGTTGGTCTGGCTTCTGGGTTGATAGATAGTTATGACAGGATTGCATACATGATATAACTCATTGGAAGTTTCAATTACATCCTGTTCGCTTACATAAAATAAACATTGAAAAAGTAAAAAAAAAAAAGGTGGATTTGTTTGATTTCTTAATTGAAAATTGTTGAACCATATTCCATATAACTTTATTTTTATGAAAATTGATTAAAAGAATTGAAAAGATCAAGAGGCCATATTGATATAATTAGAAGAAAACCTTTACCTGAGGATAATGTAGATATTTTACTGGAAAGACTCTAACCAATAACTCTAACCTCATTACACGACATTTATTTAAAAACATTAATGCAAAAAATGTATGTGAAAATGCAGATGCATGTATATACATTTGCCTATAAACAGTGTAATAAAATTATTGACAGAAAGCATATGTGAATATTCCTAGATAAAAGTTCTATATGCTGAAAAATATTAAGAAGTATGTTAACTTTAATGAATAACTAAACACTTTTAAAATTATTATTAAATATTTATAAGAATGTGTATTCTGCAAATTTTTATGTACAGGTAAATGCATAAATATATATGGTGTCTAAATAGAAATATATATGTGTGTGTATGCTATCTATATTTATAAAGTCAAAACATTATACATAGAGCTCACAAATAAATAAATAAATAAATTTATTTATTAATAAATAAATTAGGTCATGTGACACATGACTTGATTTCTTTGTAATTGTAGTCAAAACATGTAGATTTATGTATAAAATGTACAATGCCATGCATATATAAAAATGCATTAGTAAAGGAGGCATTTATTCAGAGAAAGAAGATATTTTGTGGACCTTTGAAAAAAGAATTAAGAAAAAGATTAAATAAATGCTGTGTGCAGTTTACTAATATATGATTGTGAAACAAAGAACTGATTGGAAGCCTTTTGAGATGTGGACATGGATGAATAAAATCACAAATGAAGTAGTTTAGAAAAAGAGTATATGAAAAAAAGAGTGAGGAAATCAGAGAGGAAAAGAAAAACTGGATTGGACATATGTTAAATAGAAATTATAATTTAATGAAAGGTGTTTTGGAGTGAATGGTGAATGGAAGTAACAAGAACAGAAGAGTTTGACATTGTTGGATGATATATGAGATGGGAAGAGTTAGATGGAATTGAAGAGCTGGCCAAGGAAGAGAATATATGGAAAAATATATGAAGGATGATGTGATTACTCTTTGGACCTGTCCATTTGACAGAATACTGTTGATGATAATATATGTATATGAACATTATAGAGCAATGATTCAGCAAAGATTCCTGGATGAATTCCAAAATGAATACTGTAACCATATGATAACAAAATGTAATGTACATTCAAGTGTATTTATAAATACAATGCAGATAAGTGGGTCCCTGCATATAATGTAAAATAATCATTAAAATTAATTATAATTTGTTTAAATATGTATTCTAATCAAGCTGTAAAAATTAAATAAATTAAATTTCTTACCTAGAATAGGTTGAGTAGAAGTTTCTTCGGGTGTCTTTTCCTCCTTCTGTTGTTCTTTTGTAACCACTTTTTCAAGCTCTCCACTTTTATCATCAGTTTCTACACTTTTTTCAATACTTTTTTCAGATTTTTCTTCTTTCTCAATCTTTTTAGAGTATGCCTCCTCAGATTTATCTACCTCTTCTGATTTGTCATCAAACATTTCTTTATCTTCTACAGGTCTAAAATCTACATCCCTACTGAAATCATCAAAAAAAGGGTGTTCATCTTCCCGGTCAAAGAACTTTTTCTCATCATGGAAATGCAAATGTCGAGTCCTCTAAAATTGACAAATAAAAATAATATGTAGATAAACGATAATTATTCATACACATAAAATTTTAATACATTTAACATTATAATGAAAATTTTTTAGAATATTTTATAGGTGTACATCTTTCAAATCAAGATAAAATTTGAAGAATAAGGAAAAAGAATTTTATATAAAATGAAATTCAATATACTGGTATATTAATAAAATACAAATATAATGTATATGTTACTGGAAAAACCAGCATTGTAAAAAAAAAAAAAAATGCCTATAGACATTTTACACAATGCCAAAAGTGGGAATTCAAGTATGAAATGCATAGATTTTCACACATTTCTTAGGCATTCTATAAAAAGCCAAAAGAAAAATCTGCAAAATACAAAAATACTCCCAGCAAAAACATTCTTTTATATATATTTGGAGGTGGAATAGCTCTAACAGTTTTGAGAATTGCTGCTTATCATATATATATATGTACGTGTACATTATTCACTTTGTATACAAATAATGAACAAAAATTAAAAATATAGAAACTTAATTATTTTTTTATTAATTTCTAATTATTATTTTATTTAATATTTTTTTTCCAATCACAAATAGCTGAAAGAATGGGTATTGAAATTGATAATGAGAAAAGGGGGGGGGGGAATCATACTTTTTTTTTTCTCATGTGTCATAGCACCAGCCGGGAAGTGAACCCGCTAACCCGGAACAACTGCTTGTAAAGCAGCCGTCACTGATCTCTCAACTACCAATGCTTGACAAGTCATATTTTTGTCTCATTAAAACACTTTCTCTTTTACAAATAATTTCATTTTGGACTAGACTATAACAAAATATAAAAAAACATAGTAACGGATTTTCCTGAAGGATTGTGATGGTGGCATATTAGATGTGACTATATGTTGCACTATTTCCACCATCTATCAGTAAATGTTGAATGTATAGAAAATTTTAAACTTTATTTGAACTTTACAAATACAAACAACTTGTTAGTAATAACCACAAATAAACATCACAGGTTAGTAATAACATAATATTTTGAATAGTATTATTCTCCACTCTTCTTCAGCTGTTATTGGTCTGACCAGTGACAGTATTTTCCTAGGAATTGAACTCACACTTTTAGATTCTCGAATATCGAATTTAAGGCAAACGCTCTAACTAACTGAGCTATCCTGTCAAAGGCAACAGACAGTAGAAATTTCATATATTTATATATGAGGGCTGGTTCAAATCCTTCTGAGTCCTTAAATTTTGTTTTGTTCAAATCCTCCTGCATCCTTCAATGTTATTTTATTAATTTTTTCTAAGACCAATATTAATTAGGCTTCCAAACATTATGTATTGCCACACTGGGCTGATTTATAGGATTATTTGCCATTGTCATATAAGCAGCTTCCTTGAAATTTTCTTTTTTGCACCTTTTCCTATCTATCCAATACTTTTGTATTTTTTCGTATGATTATTAGTATACACATGGTCTGCTACTATGGACACACCTGATTGCTCTCTTTTAACCATTGCATTCTTTCAATCACATTTCAACAAGGCAACGGGTCTATAGAACCAATATACTTCCTTCCACATTCATTTAGTATTTCATGGATGCACTTTTTGTCATTCAGTGTTTTCCAGTTTAGGCTTGATAGAAGTAAGAATTTCTCAAAGTGTGGTATAGCTTTGGAAAAACTTTTCTAATGTTATATTGATTGCAAATTTTTCTTTAATTTGTCTGCCATTCTTAGTATGTATGGATACTCTACAGTGCAATAATTGCATTTTTTTCATTTGGTACCTCCTTTTGCTATCTAGTAAAGGTTTTCTTGATGATTGCTGATGGATAACCATTCTTCATGAGAATTTGTTTTATGTGAATCTTCTCATTTTCCAAATCACTGTTTTCTGAACAAACTTCCTTGTTCTGTTCCACTGAGTTTAATTCCATGTTTAGTACTTCTGATATAATTGAATGTATATGCCAAGTATTTGCCTGTGTATGTTGGTTTTAATTTAGCCCTGAGGGGATTTGTCACAAAAAAATTTCAGAATGCCAATTTTTGCTCTTTGCTTGAAGGAGATATGTTGTTGATATGCATCCAGAATGATTGTAATTGTGCCTCACTGTGTGGCTATACCACAAATGTATGATCAACATAGTGAAGCCTACTTTAGGAGGACATGCAGTGCTGTGCTTTTAAGTTCCTCCATGTAAATGTAGCTCAGCAAGGATAACAGTGGTCATAATGGACATCCTTGATCTTGTTGGAAGAATTCAGAGTTATATTGAAAGTATATTGTTGTTATGCAGAATGTTAATAATTCCATTATACTATTAATAGGTAGAGTTGTTCTAGTTTAAAGATTATTTATGGATACTAAAAGAATAGTCAAAATAATATTTAATTGTGCTATGAATAAAGGGCAGGCAACAAGATGGGTAAGAAAAATAATACAATATCCAGAAGATTTGGATAAAGAATTTATGTCAGTATACTTATACAAAAGGTGGGATGATTGTGTTAGGAGAATTGTTGAGTGTTATAGTGTTAAGGAATGGGATAGAAGAATAGATGCATTAATAAAGAATAGGGAGTTGGAGAGATGGAGAACTAGTGTGGAGAGTATTAAAATATATACAGAAGTAAACAGAATATTGGGTACGAGTTAATTTATAATAGCAATGAAAGTAGTTTACTGTTTAAGGCTTGAACTGGATCTTGAGCATCAAAGGAATATACCCATAAATGGAAAAATGTGAGTGATTTAGTCTGCAAGTTGTGTAAGGAAGGCATAGAAAATATTAGGCATCTTCTAATTGAATGTAAATGCCTGAAAGCAGCAATGATACAAATAATGAAGTTGTGAAAGAATAAATATAAACAAAGTGATTATTAGAAAGTAGGTTATTGTTTTTTATTCTGGGTTTGGAAAAGGGTAAGGAAGATTTAGATATAAAGGCTATGGAGTTGACAAAGATTAGGTTGTGAAAATGGAATGGAGCAATATAGAGAAGAATATGGGAAAACTTAGAGCAGGGAATGGAAAGGGAAGTTAAAGTGGCTACAGGTTTCTCTGAACATAGTTGCTGAGAGATTCCTGACTCTGTATAAGGTGAAGTAACAGTGCATCACATTATCATCATATAATTTTTTCTTTACAATAGACAATGCCTCCTGACATAGTACATTTGTAGACTTTCCACATCAAAGCTTATGAACATGTCAGTTCTTTATATGTTCATATCCCTGATTAATTTTACAAAGTGCTTAGAATCACTAATGAAGGATTGTGACCTGTATGCCAATGGACTAAGAACTTTGAAAAAAAAACTCAACAAATTTTGATATGGTGAATTTCTAGAACTAACAATAGGCTTTAATGGAACATTGTCTTTTATGGATTTTAGGTAGTCCATATAAGTGAAAAACCTTGCTGAAATATAAATTTATTTTCCTTTTGTCTGAATCACTGGAACACAATGCTTCCAGAATAATGATTAAAATTTTACCTCTGTATTTGAAATTGAATTCTTTGCTACTTACTTGTATTGGCCTTCCATGATAACTTCCTATATTTTGTTATCATAATCAGTTTTATCCATTACAACTATAGTGATACTTATATCAGCAGAAAGAATGATTATAAATGGCATAACAATAAATATAAAGTCATCAGCAACATGCTTTCCTCTATTGTATGATCATATAAAATCAAGAGGCTCAATGTCACAAGTCCAGGAATACTTAAAAGATCAATAAAACACAGCAGACAAATCACTATCTGTATCCAAGATTGTTTTCTTTAAATGTCCATGATCTATCAATACTATTTTGAGGATGTTTTTAACTTTATTAATAATAATTTAAAAAATCATGAAATGAGGAAAATAATCATTAAAAACCAAAGTTCTTTCAAAGTCCATGCTTTTTCATGAAGATTATTCTAATGCTTTGAATCTATGTAGATTCGAGATAATGCAATTTTTCAAAACAACAATTCCTTCAGCATTTCTATTTCATAGAATCCTTAAGATGCAATTATTCCAAAATTTCTTTAGAAACATTAAGGCAGATAGATGTTCATGATAATTTATTTTATCAAAATTTATGAACTTTCTTTGTATTAAGTAGATTTTAACAACAAAGCATTATAGCACCATACCAGGCATTTTGATGACATTTAGTTTTAATAACATTCCTAAATTTCCATTCAAATTTATGTATTTCTTTTAATATTGACATTTAAATGTTAGACAATTAGGCCACCCCAAAACAGCACTTTGACCTCCAGGCAAATTGCTTCGCAAATTTTCTAGCAGTGCATTTTCCTTTTCTTTTTTTTTACCAATTCAAAATGGCTAAAGTTTGAAAATATATGAATGCAGACTTAATAAGAGAATCTAGGTAAAAATAAAAGACGGCAACTTATCTATCTCAGTCTTATTTATAGATTCCTATTAATGTCATCTGCGATATAATTACTGCTTTGACAATGTAATAGAAATTCTAAATTTCACTCAAAAAATAATTTAATTCTTTGTCATTTCCTTAATATCATCACACATGCTATTTGCTTGCAAGAATGTCTCTTTTTAAAGAAATTGTAGTATTCTTTGCAAATAACTTAAAATTATAACTAATTTTTAACAAATATTTAAAATAAAAATATTATTACATTTTTTAAAACAAATTTAAACTATATAAATTATAAATATTAATTTAAATCACCCTTACTTTGATTGTTTATTTATTAATTCATCTCCATAATAACCATCTCCCTATCTAAAATTAACTTAGAATTTTATACTAAAACCTTTTTTAAACAAAAAAATAATATAAATTTAAAGTGGATAAAATAAACAGATAACCAATATGCGCAGACATATACATTTTTGTATATAAAATAATGTTATTTCTTGTAATCGTTTCAGTATTACACATAACATAAATATTGCTTTATTAACTCATTTTTAAAATATTTATGTGTATATTTTCACTTAATGTGTTTGTTTAAATAAAATCAATGTTATGCTGCTTTAATGCAAACTTAGAATTTGATACATACATTTTTCAAAATTTATAACATATGAATCTCATATTGGAAATCGTTTCATAAGGCATAAATATTTAAATAAAAATAACGTTATTTCTGCAATTATTTAATAAAAATTATAAATTATATTTATTATTATGTTCAAAATGATTACCATAAATTTCAGAATAAAAAGAAATTGGATATTTTCATTAATAAAGTTTCAATTAAACTATATTAGAGACCTGTAACATATATGTATAGAGAAATACATACATTTGAAGTATTCAGTTGATTAAGTTATAGCTATACACATATATTTATATAAAGATTTGTTTCTACTAAGAAAGTTTAACGTGTAATGGATATTAAAAGCAGCTTAATAATATAGTCAGATCAAAGAATATAAAAACAAATTTTAATTATTCCAGAAAAACAATTAAGAGAAGACAAAAATAGAATTCTGACTCTCAAAATAAGCAGAGCTCCTGCTGAATCAATCACTGGAGCAACTTCAAAAGAATATCAATGAGATGAGAATGGGGGGGGGGACTTTTCAGAGATACTCAGCAGTGAAAGTCTGCTGAAATTGGGTGTCAATTTTAATTGTTTTTATGTTTTAGTCCAAAAATTTCTACATAAATGAAAATATAATATAACAATGAGATTGTAGTATTATAATAATGTATTTATTCAACTAATTAAAATAAGACTTTAATAACTAGATATATATTAAGTATTCAAGCTATTGGATATGATCCAACCATGTTGTGAAAGTTGAAGTGTAACGTATCAATCACAATATTTAAAATTATGCTAAATATAGTTAAATTTCTCATTATGCTAATAGTTAGTGAACAACCAGGTTATCTGGTTTTTTAACAAGTCATTATTAATATTTATGCCGGTAAAAACCTTTTTTTCTTTCTTCAAATGACTTTTTTTAAAGTTGCCTATATTTATTCAATACAATAGTAATAGGAAAAACATTTCCTTAAAAATACACAAACAAATTTATATAAAATTTTATATGAAGTTTTTATGAGAAAAATATTATTTAACTTTTCTTTCAGAAACGTTTTTTAATTTATTTTAAATTTTAATTTCAATAAAATTTTTAATAATAAATTTCAAACAATAGGTTTCTCTCCTCTTTTTTGTCAAAAAAAAAAAAAAAGAATATTTAATTTTGTTTATAGTAGAAGCATAAGACTTTAACAATTTGAATTTCTATTGAACAAATATAGGATGATGTAAGAACAAAAAAATAAAAACAATCCTGCAACACAATCACAAATGTTGCATTTATAAATTTACAAATGACAAAAATATATATATTTTTCTATTAAAAAGCTTTATAAAAAAATTAAGTAACAAAGGCAAAGATTTTTTTTTTACAGAAAATGTTTAGAATCAGAATTTTCCTTTCATTTACATTTTTACACAATTATATTTTTTGTTATATTCGAGGATAATTACACCTACTACATGTCATACCCACAATACATTGGGGGAGGCATTCTCCTGCCATATGTATGGTAACCGAAAGGTCCACCCAGACTGTAGCAGGCAAAATTTATGACATAATACAAGACTTACAATATAATCTGGTCGCAGCCAGGGTACACTCTGAAGACTCATTGCAACATTACATGAAGGTATATTAAATACCCAAAAACAAATTATGTGACTATTCATTTAATAACTATTCTCACTAATGACTGTATCTTAAAAACTACATTTCAAAACATTAAACTAAGAATTTTTATTTACATGAGACTTTACCGACTATGGACAAGATGATATGATTTATGAAACTACTAAATATTACTTTTCCAGAATTAAATGTATGACCCATTACATCAATATTAACTATTACATGGTAAATACAGGTCATTTAACAAGACAATAATTATAATCAGCATCATAACATGATTGGTGGCTGCTCAGATATACTCATGATTTTAATACAGCAATGTTAGATAGGGTATTTGCTTTGCAATAAAAGAGTAAGCAACATGAACTTTAGGTTCTTGCATCATTAATTTAAATGTCAACTTAAATCAATAGGAACAAGACATTGTAATAGGTAAAGTATCAGTTATAATATTAGAAAATAGGTTCAATCATAATGTTGGCCAGGAAATTTATTTATTAATTTAGGTCCTAATATCACAAACACCAATAGAAGTAACAAATTCTGGATTATATTCTAAAATTAACAAAGCAAATCTGAAACTGATGAAAGAGGGTAAATGGGATTTTATTATACCTTGTAGATCACTAATTATCCAAGAACAAAAGTATTAAGATATTCTTCTAGAATTTCAGTAAATCTTGCACGCATTATCAGTTACAATATGCATTCTAATATCTGACTTATTTTAATAGGATGGATTTTCTGGTTCTATGTATGACAAATAGCAACTGTAAAGTTAGATTAAATTATAAAATTAATATTTATTTACAAACCAATCATAACTAATAAATAAGTGATTTAATACAATGATCAAAATAAATAAATAAACAAAACAAAATATCATCACATGTACTTGTTTTTATACATGGATAATGTACATAAGTTCAAAACAAACACAATATAAGATTTTCACACAAATGGGTTTGATTTCAGTCCTTAAGGGAGAGGATGAGTTCGAACATCTAGTCAATAACATCTCCAATATGTCAATACCAGAACCCAAGCATCTATACCCCAGATTTATAATAACAATAATAACAACTGGTATTGGTAAACATGCTGGCTATGGGGAGATAATTTATCAAAGAGAAAATTTGAGTCTCAACTCAGCTTGAAATATCACACAAATTGATATGTAATAAATTATAGAAATAATTTATCAAATGCCCTTTTAATAAATGATAACTGAATACCCAGTATCAATCCAAAAATGAGAGAAACAACATCGACATCATAATCTATGGAGACTCTCTGCCCAAGCACATTTATACAACAAATAGCAATGGTATTCCTACAGATGTATTCATCCACACAAATGAATAACAAAGCATTATATGCTCTGAGGGTTTTCTAACCATCATAAGAGGACAAGCACCATTACAGAATGTTCTGTGGATTGAACCCCCAGCACAGAATAATGCCATATAACATTATAAAATAGTGCGGACATTCACTTCCCAAGTAAAAAAGACAAAAAATTACCCTCATCTATAAAACTGCTAAATTAGGAGACTCATCTAGAACATGGGTGGAATAATGATATATAGTAAATATAATATGGGCATAGGCACAAAACCTGGAAAGACATACAGGATTAAGCCATATGGTGTTGGTGCACATTACAGATTCATTAAATAATCATTAAACCTTTATGCAAGTGATGTTCCCTAACAATTAATTCTCTTCAATCCCTATACCATATGTTCAATCCAATTAATTTACCTTGATAAATAATTATTTGGGGAATATAATGTAACCATGAGACTTCATACGATAATATAACAATAAAAACGAAAATAAAATGCATACTCATTTAGACTACACTAAATTAAAATACATATTTGAAGTACTGTATATTGAAATATTCACCAATGAAATCAATAACACATTTTCTTATAACTTAATGTACAACATACTAATTGAATAGTTTTTCAATTCCAACATATAGAATTTTATGAGTCTGATTGTATCCCTTTTCGTTTTACTCATAATGAATATTGCATAATTAATTGATTCACGTGTAGGCTCTCTGAATATGCGGAATATTTAAAAATAGAAATATATAAAGCTGTCATGTGTGAAAATATATCAACTCCAATCTCCTTATAAATGTTTAAGGCTGATTCTTCTCTTTTTAATACATTGTCCCATAAATATAGAGCATCCCTCCACGCTAACCAATTTCATTATTTGTAATTAGAGTATCCCTCAAAAGTTAATAAACTTACTTCTATTTAGGCATTACTCCAAAGTTAAAATATTTCATTAAATTTTAATTTATTTAGTCAGTATAGAAAACTAGGAATGATTGTCCAAGCAGATAATTATCCCATGATTGCTATGACAGTGATAAAATAACTGTTTGGTTAGTTGTTATTTTCTTTCAACAACTTTATTACTTTTTTAACAATAAGATAACTCACATAGCAGGAATATTATCTTTAACATAAGTCCAAAGTGGGATATAACTAAATCTTCACTGTTCTGACACTGGCACACAAAACAAAAAAATATTATAGCATTCCACTCCGCACATATATGGTAGAACTATATAATTTAAAATCATAAAATAGAACATTATATCCAAGGTTAATATAGTCTGCAAACAATAAAGAATATTTCTAGGTTGAGTGACCTTTAATGATTGTTCTTCCCATTGTTGCAATTGATAATACCAGTACATTTCAATTATAGATGTTTTGAAAGATAATCAGCAGTTAGATTCTCGGTTAGCAGGCTCGAACCAACTTGTTTAAGTTTAGCTACTCATATTGGTATTAACACACAATAACATCGCAAGTTGAATTATATAAGAAAAATCTTAATTTAATTTCTTTCTTTATCCTTAATTTTAAGGAATAACTTTCATATTTGTTACATTTTTTAACAGAAATTTTTTACATAATTATTGTCTCTATTCCAGTTAATAATATATATTCTACCGGACACTCAATCTATTCTGATACAGAGGGCGCCACCAGACCACTACGTATCTGGAAAAAGATTATGTTGTGGAAATGGGATGGGGCAGAATATGGGAAGACTTAGAATGGGGAATGGAAAATAAAGTGGCTAACAGGTTTATCTGGGCATAATTGCCTAGATATTCTTGACTTCGTTTAAGGAGAAGCAAATACATCACATCACATGGAAAATTTATTTACTGTGATCAGAATAGATGATGATGATGGTTTGCGCCGACTAAACTCAGGAAGAAACAAGAGATCTTAAAATTGTTTAGACAATTGAGACAAAAAGCACAAAGACAAACATCAGCCAAATTAAGTTTAAACAAATTTCAAAAATTTTATTCAGAGAAGAATAACTTATAAGAAAGGTTTATAAGTTAACAAATAGGATTAGCTTAGGCGTGTACCCGAAAGACTAAATGCAATGCCCTGGCAGATCTACTGATTCTCTAATAAATGAATTAAAAAGGGAGGAAGCAAATTTCATTCAGCAGAGGATTCACCCAAACATTGGTTTTCACTTTCATATATTTAAACAATACGTTCTTGAAACAAATCAACGAAACCAGCGCCGACAAGCTTTTCGAGACCTGAAAATGTGTTGGACCCCGAATGTCATTATGTCAGTAGGAGCTGCACCTATTATTACATTTAAAATAAAAGTGATTGATCCACCTCAAGAACAACTGAAAAATATGAATGAAAACGAAAGGAAAACAATTGAAACTGGTGAATCCCAACCAAACGATTGGCGAAAACTAATAATAATTAAAGGTCTCAATAGAAGACAAGTAAATCATTAAAAAACCAGTTACGTCTGCCCCAGCAATTAAAGAAAAATGAATTACAAACAAATTCTAAGTACATGCTCTGATAAATTTAAAGCACACGTAATAAATACAAATATAAATCTATCAGAGAGTGCACATGAGTACGAAAATATTAAAAGTTTTAAATACTTTAGCAGAACGAAAGTCTCTTTCACCTGTAATTTAAAAAGAGATAAATATTATCTTCCTGATGACGACTTATAAAATTACAAAGAAAAACAATTCTAATTTCTGCATTCAGAGATATAAGAAACGAAATCCCCACCTGCGGAAAATTAGACAATAAAGTCGCCAGCCAAAAGATTTTTGGAGGTTTGCAAAAGCACAAACACGGTGTTTAAAATTAATTATTGAGTAATAAAATAATTACAGTTAAGCATTTAAAATATACACCACTGCTAAAGCATTTAGTAAAAGTTAGGCATAAAAATAGAAAACTCACTCGTCACTCTCCAATAAACAAAATTTGAAAGCAACTTGGAATCTTAAAACTAAGATTCCAAGACACATTACAAAATACAAGAAAACACAATAAAGACTAAATATGAGTACAAATATTACTTAAGCTTATGAATACAGATTTATAATTAGACTGAGCGGAGATTTAATGAGAATTAATTTACCCTGGGAAGAATAAAAAAGAAAATAGTTACCTTTCGGTAAAACAATGTTCACGTAGAGTGCACACTATTATTTTAGTTCATTTTCAGGTCATTGACAGTGGCAAGGTAAAGGTAAAGAGGTTCTGGCATCTTCTAGATGTTTAAGGCATTACTGGAGCAAATTTGGAAGTTAGAGATTCGTCCTTTGTTAAGTTAGCAAGCCATTCTGGAGGTGATAACACGTACAGTATTTGTCATCTTGTTGCAAGTAAAAAGATATAACAACAGCAAATTTCCTTGAAGAATTTAAATGTCCGAACTGATATAAACTTTCACTTGAAAAACAGCTTGTCTAGTTAAGAATAATTAATAACTCTCTCCAAATTTTCGGTGCTATTTATACCTTGCTCCATTTCCCGCGAAACACTTTCCTTGTTGTTGAATGCTACACCTAAGGCAGGGCAAATATTAATCTCCAGCTCAATCTAATCTAAGAATTCTACCCAGGGATTATTGAAACGAAAACAACTACATAAAAATCAAATCTCTGCTTTTAGAATTTAATTTACAATAATTAAAATAAAGCCACAGGAATGTAATTAGCTAGGTTGCTTGTTTTTAATTAATTGATTTAAAGTAAAAACAAGTGGTATATGAAAACTATTTTAAAATAAATCGATAAACATTGAAATGATCCGTTTTACATATAAACGCGTGTGTATTTTGATACATGTATTCTTTTTTAAATAATAATAAAAATTTAAACATTAAACGTTTGGTGAAAATTAAAAGCTTAATAAATTTCTTTTTTGTAATATCACCATTGAATCGGATTTCAATCCGGTTCAACATATATATATGAACATTCTCTTTCCTTTTCATCGAATTACATTTCTCTTGATTTACATATTTCCGTTAAAAATGAAAGAAAAAACATGTGTTTATTGCAGTCTATCAACTAATTCAAAATAAATTAAATAAACCATTTTAATTAACTGAAGTTAATTTTTGGGATTAGTTAAAGAGAAGCAAATAATGATTATTATTATTATTTATATCTTACTAAATTTGATATAATATGGTGTTAGTTTTGCAGGTTAAACACAGCTTGTCCAACTCAGTGATTGGAAAAGGGAAAAATCAATCTAGGAAGAAAATAAGTAACGAAAAAAAAAAAGAAATTACCTAATCTCATTATTGAGTCAACTTGAAAACAAGTATCAAGTATACACAAAATGCTAACTATGGTAATTAAGTCACCTAGAAGAAGATAGAAAAATTTGAAATCAGTTCTACCAGGCTATATATTTTGTATCCAAATATAGGGTTACAATATTAACTACTTGGGTTTGAAACTGAGACAAGTAAACTTGAAAATTTTAAACATGCTTAGAATTTTTCTTTAGGTAGTAAGTTATAGCTAACTCAAATAATCACCTAAACTTCATCTGTAAATTAGTATTTAGTTAAGAGATTAAACTAAGTTGAAAGAGTGTTGCCTTTAACCTGTAGTGGTCTTGTCATATGATCTATATTTATCACATTATATCTCAAATAAACACACAAAGAGTACTATTATAGTAAACAAAAAATTAAAAGAAGATTCAGCAGGTTTGTAACTGAATTAACAATTATGCCAATTGCACTTTACCATTCAGTAATTGAAGCCTTGTATTACATCCATGATATGAACAAGCTAGAAGTCTTTTGGAAAGAAATTATCTGAGCACATGCAAATTTGGAATTTTTTCTTCTGGGTAGCTTTTCTTGGTCAAATAAGGATTTTTTTTATTAGATGTTTACTAAAATATGAAAAAAAAAAACCTGCTTCAAAAGATTTTTTTGATTTTTCTATCCACCCAGTATTGACTCATAAGTAAATATCTAGTTATTATTAGAGGGGTACAGGTTTCCAAAGTTAATCTGTGCTTATCCCGTAAGTGTTGATGTGATAACAATATGATTGAAAATGTGACTTCACTTCTTTTCTTCCTCTAAGGTCCAGTCCATGGTTCACTTGACTTGATTGCTCAAATGCCATTTGTCCTCCTCAAGTTAAATGATTTTATAAATATAAATCAATATGAGGTCTATAATTGATATTTCTTATTTATATGCAGAGAAGCATTAAAATCATTAATTACTGCCAAAAAATAGAAAAGAACAACTTTAAAAAATCTCCATATTATTTAATTTTATATATAAGGAATTCAAAATCAGACTTTCACATGAGCCTCAACTCTCCATGCCATCTTATATGGCTGACCCACTAGATCACCCACATGTTGAAAAGACAAATAATCAACAATATACATATTTCATGCTAAACCAGCAATCATCAGTTTGTCCAGATTACCATCTCCACACATATATACAATCAGTACTCAGCCATATATCAAGGTAGCCAATCTTCATACTTTAATGGACAGGTTTCAAACTACTCCAACACACAACTCTTCAGCCATCCATTTCATTAAAAATCTAATGATGGAACATTCAAAGCCCATGTAAGTGCCAAGGTTGTCATCCTATCCATGTTGATGTTAATCATTCTGACCCCTCATGTACTGGAGAATAATTCATTTACATACATATGCGAGGGATGGGCAGACCTTTAATGCACAATGTTTCAATATGTAATTTAATATAATCAAAAGCCTCTCAAATTTTCTGCATATTTTTATTAAAATTTCAAGACTTTGTTCCATATAAAGCTATAATTCTACATCTCCCTTAAATCAACCTCTAGTCGACCTCAAAAAAAAAACCTTCTTATTCTTATTAAACACTTGCAATAATAATTTTTACCTAATAATATCATTGTCATTACATTTCTATCATAAAATAAACCATAACTTTTCACTCAACTATCAATCCTAATCTTTTATAATCTTCTCTCCTAATCATCTTCTTACATCTTAATAATGGAAGTAATATAATTTTCTTCTTCCTTTTCTTATGTATTGTTTTCTACTTTTATATATCATACCATTTACAACTTCCTTTAACACTTAAACAATCCTATTTTTATATCAAAATTTATAAATTGTAAAAGGCTTGGAATAAATTATATTAAAAGAATGGTAGGCAATGACTAACTTCCAACAACAATAATCAAAAGTTATTATTTGATTGTTGACATCATAATCATTATTCTTAAAAGACAATCAAATGTAAAATTTTAATCTCTATTTTTAATGAATCTTGTTTTAATGAATTTCAGATATAACTGATGAAATTAATTTCATTGGTGTACAGCAGGAATGAGTAGACAGTTACTTGTAATTTTCTCCAATGTTGCAAACTATCACTTATATATTACAACGTAATAATAATGATGATGATAAATAAGAACAAATAATATTAATTTATCAAAAAATTCAATATACAATAAAAAATCAATGTAAAATATAAATATCTTATAAATGCAATTTATTTACAGTACTTTAAACACTTTTTAGAAAAACCTTTTATTGCACATGTATGCATACAAAATCTTTTTGTTTCGACTAACCTGAAGTCTTCTTCAGAGCTATGATATAATGAACAAAATAAAATACATAACTATATAAATAATACCATAAAAAATGTAAACAATAAAAAAACATAAAATATAACAAAACATAATAAAACTGAAATAAATATAATCAAGCCCAAATAAAATAATCCGGTTAACATAAAATAAACTACTTAAATCTGTCCATGTGCCAGAATACAATTTTGAATTATGTTGGTAGCTAAGAGGTCAGCACAGTCATTTCACAAGCAAGCAGTTGCTTGCAGATGATTGTCGCGGGTTCGCTTCCTGGCCGATGCTTTGAAATATGAAAAAAAAAAAATACATTTATTGCTACTCTGTGCCCATTTAACACATTTAAGCTGATGAATTGTAATTGACATATAGATTATAATGCATTCTGAATGATGGTATATAATATGTCATTAGACATATTTGTTGGTTAGCTTGACCTAGTACATACAGCCATCTTGAGTGTGAAAAGCCAATTGTTGTCTGTAATAACAATAGGTTTGGAGAAAATGAATTTTTTTATGCATAGCTATTTAATATGTAGTGTTATTTACCATTATTTTCTCTTAATTAAGATAATCACACCAAAATTTCATGATGATTCACTGATCATGGTCCCCTTCTAATGCTTTGAATACTTGAACTTTTTATAACACCCCAAGCAATAAATCATTCAATTATTTATTTATATATACAGAAAAAAATGTATTTGGAAATACATACAAAATGGGGTAGTGAAATTTAATATTAAAAAAAAAAGTATTTAATTTTTTTTTTCACAAATGTAAACCAACCCCTTCCAATTATTTTGTGGTAATATTTTATGTAATTAAAAAGAGATTTGAACACAGACTGTCAAACTCCCTACAGATATCCATTCCATCTTATACAACTGATAAATATATCCATATATGTATGAAAAAGATAAATGATCACTATACATTTTTTGTGCTGAACCAGCACCCATCAGTTCATACAGATCATTATCTCCCACACATATTTATAATCAGTGCACAGTTTATCTTTAATGGACAGGCTTCAATCTTCTTCACTCACCAACTCTTCAAATCATCAATATCATTGAAAATATGATAATAGAATGAACCAACTGAAGAGTGCTGGTTCATCACAAAATATGTATATTGGAGTCATTTATCTTTTTCACATGCATGCGGAAAGGTGTATCCATTCTATAAAATGAAGTGGATAGCTGTAGAGAGATTGAAAAATCTGGGTTCAAATATCTTCTAATTACATTAAGTTGTATTTAAATATTGTAATACTTTATATAAATACAATTTGTACATCTTACTTCGAACATCTTTTAGCAAAAAAAAAAAAAGTATTTATAACACACACAATCTGACATTTCAACTGTCCTATAATCTTCCTTAGAGTCATTCCAAATAAGAAACTGAAATAGGAATGGCTCTGAGGAAGACTGCAGGATGGATAAAACATCAGATTGGGTTTATGTATATATACAATAAAAAATTTCTTTACTAAAAGGTGTTTGAAGTAAGGTGTACAAATTGTCTTTTTTGAAAAAAATTCTGATTTATTAATTCCCATTTAGCTGTGAAGCAAAAGTGCTAATGAACTACTCCATACATCATGTTCAAAAGTCTAGAACTTAAGCAAAATGTTATTTATGTATATAATCACATGAAATTGACATCAACTTAATGGTAACTAATAATACTAAAACAAGAGAAGTGACTTTCTTTACTGAAGTGACATCTATTGTAGAATTAAGATTTTCTTCACCAATAAAATAAAATAAATATGGATATCAGAAGCAATCTATATAAAAAATAGAAATACCTACAATAACAACTTTAATTACTGAAATAAGATGTTAGAATTTCTGACAAAAGAAAAAAGCATATTATTCTGCATTATTCATTTAGTCAATTAAAATGAATGGATAAAATCATTTCAACAAGTTAAATGACATCCAAGATGTATTCTGGCTGGCCCAGCAGTCTTCAGTTGCTTGGGCTTTTCAGATATCTTCAGTATGAATTATAATGATTAAAATTCTAATAGTTTCATAAAAAAAAAACCATACTATACAATAAAATAATGATAATAAATGCAAATATGTCTATATATTTCAAAATAACAATTTTTATAATCTTTCACTTATGGATAATTAGGTTTTTTGAATAATAAAAAAATGGTGAAAGTCCATTTGGGTAATTTGAACACACCAAAAGAACAAATCAGAGATTTCAAAACATTCAACAAAGAATGGAGAGATGTATATTAGGAGGAACAAGAGGAAATTGAAAATGAAATACATGGGTGAAGAAATAATCAAATAACATTGATTGATAAGTAGTTGGGCTAAACATATTGTTAAAAAAGATGATGATAGATAGTTCTTAAAATTAAACACAAAAGATTATAAAAAGATTTAAGAAGTCCCATGTGAGATGAATGAATGAAATAAGAAAGTTTACTGCTGTATTATAGAGAAGAAAGTTTAAGAAACAGAAAAACTGGATTAAACTTGAATAGATTAGTCATATGGCATGGATCGATATCTTTGAAAATGATGATAATGAATATTTACCTAAATTAACTTTTAATGAATTTATTGTAACATTTTATTTTGCTCTTTGTTATTATATTTACAAATATATATAAATGTATGAAAATATCCTTCAACAGCAAAATATGTCTCAATCACATTTAGGATCTGAATGTTGAATTTTGAAGTCTTAAAAATGCTTATTAGGAAATTAGTGAAAATTCGTAAAATAAATATATATTGAAATGTCTCATTTTAATGCCTATTGAGATCTGTAACCACTTCATCTATCGCATTTTTATTAATAATTTACATATTTATTAGATATAAATTCACAAAAATATTACATATAGGTTGATTTCTTACATATTGTACATTTAATTTTTTTTTTTTTTTGACTTAATATAAATTTGGTTAGAAAAACATTTATCAAATCTCAATTACATGCTGTATAAAGAATATGAAAGTATTTTCCGACATCATTTTATAGAGACGAGGAATATATTAATATCTAATTTTCTAAATATTATTTTTTAAAAATTAAATCTAAAAATGGGAAACATCAATCATGAAGAATAAAATAATAGAAGATGAAAAATATTAAAAGGTTATTTATTAGTTAAATTCAAAAGGGGATAAAGCAAGAAAACGGTTTGACTATATTATTTGTAATCTGCCTAAAGAAAAATAATTATTTATAAATAACTTAATCTCCTAGAACTCAGATATAAGAACCGGAGAAATTTACCTAAGGTGATTTTTTTTTTTAATTTCACATTTTTATATAAACTTGGATTTATTTATATTTTTTTACTTTTAAAATAATAAATTAATTAAATCTAATAACATTATTCAAGATAGCTGAATATTTATATTTAGTACAAGTAAGTAACATGTTTCATTGTCATAGCTACCTTCGATTTTATTACTGGAGACGTCATAAATATGTCGTAATTAAAAATAACTTATAAACTGTAAATAAATCATTAAGAATGAAAATAACATATTTTACGAGAATAAAAGAAAATATCAGAAATTTAAAAGTATTTTACAAAACTGATGGAATTTTTTTTTTTTACCTACACACAGTACGATGGCATCGAAGTTGATCAAATGTTATTTTCAACGCGTACTAATACATTGCCTAGCAATCTTAGATTACTTTCAGACACAAAACTTGACATATATATGATATAAATGACACTTAAGCACAAATTCACTTAAAAATATTATATTAATAATAATAAACAGTAAAACATGGAGAAAAAAAACCCAGTCCTCAAAAAAAAAAAAAAAGAAAAAAACATTTTGATTCCATATTATAAACTTTGCCCATAAAATTTAAATTATATATACACAGTGTGTTTCAATAAAAAGATGATTCTTTCTCTATCTAAACATAATGTAATACCATGCAATTTAACTCTTCTCCATAAAAATTATAAGCTGTTAACATTTCTGGATCATGAGTTACGACATACGATGTGACTGTGTTTCATATTTTAACTCACAATCCAATAATGAACTAACATTACATTTTATCTTAAATTTAAAAGAAATGCTAATGAACTGAGTTGCAAAAATATTTTCAAGTGATTCACAAGGTTTCATCATACAGGGACAGCATTGAAGACCAGTACAAAATACATTTCACACCATAACACATGATTTAAACACACTAAAGTATTAAAATTTTTGTAAATAGCTGAACTTAAATAACCCACACTTATGTTAATTAAATAATATTATAGATAGTTTGGAAAGAAATAGTCACCTTTTCAATGGAACATACTATGTATATAGCATAGATGACATTTGCAGCTCAAATTCACTTAAAAGCATCATCATCATCATCATCATCATCATAATAATAATAATAATAATAATAATAATAAAAAAGCCCGCAGCAAATCTCTGCTGAGGTAAGAAGCAATCTTTAAGCTCTCCGATGTAAGTATTTATATTTTTCTTTTGTTTCAACTTGTTAGTCGCAAAACAAACGTAGTACAGAACAAATCAAATCATATAATAGATTAGTAGAGTATTTTTAAAAAAAATATCGGTGTGTATTCATATCATTTTTTTTAAAAAAAAAAACTGATTTGAGTCAGAATAATAAATCATGGCTATTGCCCAGTCAAGCGTGAGTGAGTTAAGCACCAATATGAAATTAACAACATCGTTAGTTTCAACATCACCTATATCGTATGCAAAAATACTTAAAAGCAACAGCAATATTACAGCACCAACCCAAATACCGCGTTTCCGAAGAACAAACACAAACGATATTAAAAATCTAGATCTACATAGTCAAGAGGATCGTCAACCCCCAGCTACAATCTGGACAAAAGAAACGCTTGAAAATGTGACGGACAGTTTCAATGATACGGTGCCTTGCATGTTATTTGAAACTTTTCGCAGGTTTTTTCGCCAACATTGCTAGTACTTGCAGTAACAGATAATCAATGCTCATTGTATCGTTTCCCAAAAGCTTAATTATATGAAGCAATTACACAAAATGAACTATGGGAAACAATCTCTTGTATCACAGACCATCCAAATTCGTGATATATAACCATTGACTTTTATACTCAGCAGCAAAAAGAACGTTTTCAATCCATTATTTTAGCACTCGATAATTACGCACTCGTAATTATAGATGAAAACCGGAAAAATATTATTACTGGAGTGCTTAAAAATACTTATCTTAAATACAACTTACAAGATTTTCAAAAAATGATAAACCCGTTTGGAAAAGTAATTGCCCTACAGCCAATTTATTTAAAAGACACACCTATACCGATATGTAGTAATCGTTTTGAATTTAAAATAAAACTCCATAAAAACGTAGATGCTGCCACAATCCCAACACAAATTACAGATCAAGAAGCAACACTCTCTCTTCACATAAGAGGTTTAAAACCACATTGTTTTGGCTGTGGACAGAGAGGCCACCTAGCAACTCAGTGCGATAACACAAAAGGCAATCACTGTGAACCAAACAAAATTCTCTCCCCAGAACAACCCACTGATGATGAAAAAAAAATTCTAATAACACTACATCAATTGACAACCCAATAATAGAAACCGGAAAAATACAGGTTCAAACACCCACGAACAAAAATGATAACGGAGCAGAATTGCCAATCCCAAAAAACTAACCAAAAAAATAATAACACAAAAACTAACATAGACACCCAAGATTCAAACGAAAATAACTCTCAAGAAACCACAACACAAAATGCAGTAATTACATCACAGGATCAGCAACTCAATAAAACAAAATGTGTACCAAGTAAAAATCAGCAAACAAAAAATAAACACACACAGCTATATAATGAAAATATAAATCAAGATAATATAAGTACACCAATAATAAAACAAACCACAATAATAAACAAAACTGCATCAAACATAATGGATGCAATAGAACCCCCTCTTCCACCCATTCAAGAAACCACAACACGAAATGCAGTAATTACATCACAGGATCAGCAACTCAATAAAACAAAATGTGTACCAAGTAAAAATCAGCAAACAAAAAATAAACACACACAGCTATATAATGAAAATATAAATCAAGATAATATAAGTACACCAATAATAAAACAAACCACAATAATAAACAAAACTGCATCAAACATAATGGATGCAATAGAACCCCCTCTTCCACCCATTCAAGAGAATACACCAGAGGGAAAAAGAAAGCCAGGTAGACCACCTAAAAACCATGAATCCAAAAAGGCAAAAAAACAGACCAAAAGCACAACTCATCAGACATATACAACTTAGAAAATGATGAAATAGAAATGGATTTAAGCCAACAACAAATGGACAACTGTTCAGTTTCATCACAAATTGCCTGTATAGAGTCTGAACCAATATTAAATGAAAGAAAAACTGATAATAAACCCTACCAAGTCTTAAATATCTATCAGCATCCATCTACTGCAATATAAACAAAAATTTAGAATTAAAAAATCAATAAAAATCAATACCCTGTTATAAAATTATCCTGTAACATGAAGATAAAAATTGGATCTCTAAACATTAGAGGTTTAAATGCCATCAAAAAACTCTTTGAACTCAAAAAATGATTACATACAACACAACCATACATACTGGGGCTATTGGAAACAAAAATATACAGTGGCTCTCAAATTGATCCTTCAAAATATTTAGTCAGCCAAGGGTTTTGTGCCTGCTCAAGGCAATCATCATCACCATCAGGTGGCACAGATATAATTATATCCCACAACTGCCCTTTTGATTCTTTTAAAATTATATATATTGACTCTAATCTTATCATAATAACCCTCCATCATAAAAAATATCACACTTAACCTAGTATTTGTCTATATACCACCAGGCCCTGTCATCATCTCCAGAATAATAGCAACAATAAATTCAATGCTTACAGCAACACCAAATCCCATAATACTCCTGGGAGATTTCAACATGACCTACCAAACTTTTGTCACCAAATGGATCCATCAAATAACAATCCCACTTATGAGTGCTGAAGGTTTTCTCCCATTAAACTCAATATCTTTTAATAACAATAGATATGTCACTTATTGATTTGTGTTTCTACTCACCAATGTTACATCATTATTTTAATATTGAAGTCTGTCCATCTTATAATCTCAGATCATGCTGCCCAGTGCATCACCCTCGACTTAACAAAAATACAGAATACAACAATAGCCCTTCAAAAGACTATGCGAATACTTCTTCCAGCACAAACAACTGAATTCCTATATTCAGAAACATATATAATTCTCCAAAAACTTCAAAACATGTCACTCGATCCAGTACAAAAGTATATTGCATTCACCAATATACTTTCTTTCAACATCAATCATATTACCTGCAATTCAACACCCCCCCCCCCAGATTATTAGCTTTGGCAGATGAACTACATAAAAGAATAACCATTTCCAGACCTACTACAGATAATCAAACACAAATAAAAAAACTTACAGAAATATACAACAATACATGCAACACACTAAAGCAATATGTAGCAATAAAAAAGAAAAATATATACCTTACCCAACAACACACTTGGACCAGAGCATATATACAGTGGGCACTGGGATACTCATCCACAGTCAGAGTGCCTATGGCACTTGAAATAGATGGCTCTATAACAGCTGGACACAACATGATAAACCCAATATATCACCACTTTAAAAAAAAACTGCAAAAACAAAGAGTATACACACCAAATGAAGACATATTTGGAGACCCTGAAACAGACACACCAATAAAAACAACTGACATTGTATTTCAACTTGCAACAATAACAAACACATGTCACCCAGGACCATAAGGAATTCCAAAATTTGTGTTCAAACATCTTAGTCACTTCACAGCCAAATACCTGTGTGATTTAGCCAATTACATATCCCAAAAAATTTACAACATACAAAATCTTTACCCAATTGCAGTGGTTCCATTTAACAAAAAACCAACAGCAATATCATCTTTATCTAATCTAAGACCAATTTCAATGAGACCTTTAGGAATAAAAATTCTTGAAAGAGTAATAAAGGAGAAAATAGAACAACATATACTCCCTGTGTTATCATCAGCACAATATGCCAAAAAAGGGATCATCCATTAGCCAAGGTGCCTTAATATACAAAACAATAATCGAAGTAGTAAAAAAAAGAAAAAAATATGAACCAATTATAGTTCAACTAGACATTGAGGCAGCATTTGACTCAGTGCCTATAGCCAAATTATTAGATGTGCTGAAAAAAACACCAATACCTCCATCCCTACTATATATAATAGCCAATCTGCTACTCAGCTGTGAAATTCACATCACATTGAATGGGAAAAATTCACCAACCTTCAGACAGAGTCAATCCATCCCACAAGGATCCCCCCTCAGTGCCTTGCTCTTTACAATATATATAAATCCTCTATTAATAGAGATACAGAAAAAAATAAAAGGCATTCAAATCCCAAACACTGCTTTAAATATATCATGCATAGCCTATATGGATGATGTAACCATTTTCCTCCCCTCTAAAAAGAACCTCCTCATATTACAAGAGATAATCATGAATTATACCTCAAATTTTAATTTAAAAATTAACACAAATAAAACTGTTGCATGGTCAATATACACAGGCAAGCACTGTACAGAGATGTTTAATGGTAAACCATCTGCTTTCCTTAGTTTCCCATTCTACCTTAGAACCAATGGAATGAGGCAAAAAAATTCAAAATAAATTAAAAAAAGATGCTGAAAAAATCACAACCTCACTTGAAAAGTCATACCTGTCAATATATGCAAAGGTAGCACTATTTAATCAACTTATAATTACAAAAATTACCTACTACACACCTATAATCAAATTTGCAAAAACATTCATATCAAAAATCTCATCAATCTGTAACAAACTAATATGGAAGAGAAAGACAGTGGCAATCTCTTTAAAAAATCTGAGCAGACCACCACATAGCAATGGACTTGGACTCCATACAATCAATGTTTTTTACACACAGAAATCAGTAAATCTAATAACAGCAACCATAAAAAGATTTCCAGACCTGGAGTGTGTAATTAGTATAATACCCACAGACAGACCACCCCCTTCATATGGATATCTATCCACACTGATTAAAGAACTCAAGCCAATATACAACAAAATAGCACTCAATAATGACAACAAGTATACATACTGGGACATATTATAATATACTAAACCCAAACCAGATACCTAATCTACATCCATCAGTTCTTGGGATAGACAACAGGCAACTACTGCAACAATTCAGAAAATGGTCATTAGAACCAAAATTATTTGATTTTCTACTTAAGCTTAATCTTAATGCTCTACCCACAACACATTTCCTCAGATTTTGTAGATTCTACACAAATATAGACCCCATGTCTGGGCTATGTCATAGAGAAGAAGAGACACAAGATCATTTTCTTCATTCCTGCAGTGCACTAGAAACAATACTTCACACAATGTTTACCACATACAGAAAGGCTATTATTTCAATTGATGAAATAATAAATACATTTAAAAAAGGCAACATCCCTGCTATTTGTGCAGCAACATATAGCCTTTATGCCTACTGGTGTACCAGATGCACTTTCGCACTTGCTAATAACCCTCGATGCCACCCAGCAACATATTCAATAAAACTAGAACTGTTCAGAAAAAGAGACAGCATCCTAGCTCAACCAGATGTGTTTGCAGCTACATGGTCACACTTGAAACAAAGATCCAGTCTATAAAATATAAAGTCTAATATGATAGATGATGACATTTTCAACATCAGCTTTTTTTCCAACTTCAAAGAGATGTAAGCATAAACTGAACTAAATAGAAGACCAAATTTAAAAACAAGAAAGAAAGTATGCAGAATTGATAAAGACTTACATACTAAAATTTTGTTGTAATGTGTTTTACATTTGTAACAAACCAATATAGTACTATATGTGACTCTATAACTTTTTAGACTCAATAAAATTTTGCTTTGCTTTGCTTTGCTTTGAAGAAGAAGGAGAAAGAGGAGGAGGAAGAGGAAGAAGAAGAAGAAGAAGAAAAAGAAGAAGAAGAAGAAGAATTTTATTATTAAGCATATAATAGCTTTTACAAACCAAGAATTAGTCATTTATTTAAGAAATCATACAAATTTCAACAAAATATATCAACCACCTAAAAATATCTTATTACACAACATGGGCATTCTAATCATGGCAGAATTTCTGTAACAATTATAACTATATTTAGTTGTGTTAGGAATTCTATAATTTATATTTTAAATAAATTCTGATGCATTATATTTACATGAAGTAATTTTCCTTAAAACACTACATCATTTAACAATCTTTATTTTGTAAGATAAGTTTCACTACCCTCAGATAATAGTAAACCTATATACAGTACTTAAAATATCTTTTCATTATATCCTGCAGTCGTTCATCATAACATCACCTTCAAAATAATAATAATTCAATTCTTTATTTAATGTACATACCCACAGCATTTAGCCAATTATAGATTGCACCATGAGTTAATTAATATAAGCAAATAAGCAAATATAAATTAAGATAAAAAACATAAATTAATAGAAACAAAGTAGAAAAGCAATGAAAAAAATAAATAAATAAGCTATTACACCAAATGGAACTAAAGATATTTTCTTTTTTAAGATAGTATTAGTGGATAGTTTAAAATCTAAATAAAAAATGTCTTTATCAGCCAAATCTTTATGACAAGTTCTGTGTAAACAAAATAAAGAGGGGAATTTTAATATCTATATATAATATATTAGACTTACAAATTTTAAGCTCAAAAATAATATCAGCATGATTATTATAATGTTCTTGAAAAGTTAAATACAGAAGAAGTATTCTGCGAAATAATTTTATGCAGAAATTTAAGATCCCTTGTTTTTTTTCTCAGCATAAATTAAATATACTGATTATTTGTTTAGATCATTTATTTTAAAATAATCTTCAAAAACAGATTGAATTTTTGTAATATCTGCCATAATATGAGGATTCCATGTAAGTGAGCCATACTTCAACATGGGAAGTATGAAAGATGTAAAAAGTTTGATTTTTGTACATTTATTAAATGCTTTTCCATATCTATTAATGCTCCTATAATTTTAAGTTTTATTCACCATAAAATTAATGTGATGATAAAAAGAGCCATTACTGAAAAATATTATTCCTAGATATCTTTGATGATCATTTATTCGATTTTAGAGCCACAGATATAGTAGGAATATCTTAAAATTTCAGATTTCATAGAGTAAGAGACAATAAAGCAATCATTCACATCATTTCAGGAAATTATCTATATGACTTTGAAATAAAAAACAATCATTAATAGAACACACACCTAAAAAATTTGCAATCATCTGCATAACATAGAAGATGTAAGAATTTAATATAATTTTTGAGGTCATCCAAATATATACATGAAATAATAATGTCTTAAGCACCCCCAGTGAAAGAACAATATGATAATTTATTGTTAGACTTCATACAAGACATCCTGTCTTTAAGAAAATAGTCAAATTAATTACCTAATATTTTGGAAAAACCTAATCTACAAAGCTTTTTTAAAAAGAATTTTATGATTAATTGTATCAAATTAAACTAAATTGATCCTCAATTGAATTGGAAATGTGATCAAAAATAGTTAACAGATTTTTTTCAATGGATTTATTAGGTAAAAAACCAAAACCTTGTTGATATAAAAGATAATCTTATTATATAAGCATCTTTCTAATATTTGGGCAGCAGTATGTAGAACTGAAATAGGCCTATAGTCACTTACTGCATTCTTAGATCCTTGTAAAAAATAGATACTTTAGCAATTTTAAAGGACTTAAAGGAAAATACCATATGTTAAACAGCAATTAAAAATATGCAAAAGAGGAGAAGTAATATATTCAAGCACATTCTTTTATAAATGAAAGCTGGAATATTGTCAAGGCCCATACTAGCATATAATATAAGCTGTTTAGTAGCAAAAGTAATGTCAGATTCAATAAACAGAGTAAATGTGACCTTTTCATCATTTTGATCATTATTTACAGTCAGGTCTGAGAGATTTTTATTGTTTAGAAAGTTCTGAGAAATAATGAGAAAAATCAACTGCAATTAGATTTGAATAGTTTTTTGTAGTTTTTTTTTTTTTTTTTTAGTAATACCTAAATTTTTGACAAGACAAATGTTAATTAGGGTTATCAGAAATATGAGTTATAGTATTTTGTGTGAATTTTTGAAAATTGCTATGATATATAACCTTGGATAATCTTCTATAATTAATAAAATTGTTAATATATATATATTTCCGATGGTGAAATAATTTCCTTTTAATAATTTCTTTAAGAAAGAGTAAAAACCAGACAGGAAACTGATTTATTAAAATAATCTTATGAATATATTTGTCAATTAGCACACTAAATGATTGTTCAAAAAAACTCCATACAGTAATATACATCAGATGAAGAATACAAACTTTTCCAATTAAAGTTAGATAATTAAACAAAGATCCAAAGAATTCCTTTTTTGTAAATAGTTCCAAAAGAACAATTCTTATTAAATTGTATATTAATATAAAATTCTAATGAAAAATAATAATATACAATGGAAAAAGAAAAAGTAGTAGTCAAACGTTCAATTGTAGAAAAATTTCTAAGAATATAGCCTAATGTCTGGATTAAAATTAGAGTAAGGATTAAATTGTTTTAAATTTAACAAATTACAAAACTGGATCAACGTGAGATGGAATCTCTAATAGTATTACAAGATATAAATTGGGTATATTAAAATCACCAGTTAGTATATGATTTGCATTTGATTAAAAAGTCTTCAAGAATACAAAGTAATTCATTAAATTGTAAAAAGGATAATGTTGATCTTGTTAACAAATATTTCTCACCAAATAGCTTCACAAGATAATGATAAAAAAGAAATATACTTATGTATAAAATTATTTTTGAGGGCAATGAGCTTGCGTCCACCTCTGGAAATACATAAGATCTAAAGTACTTTATGCCTTTTGCCTATAAAATAACATCTGAAAAGTGATGAGAAAACCATCTTGCTGAGATAAAAATAATATCAAAATTTTCAGAATTGAAGAACTGCTAAATTCCTAATTCTCATTCCACAAATGTTTATATAAAAACATGAAATCTAAACATAATATCAAAAAATATAGAATAACAAAAAAAAATATTGACAAAAGAAATTAGTCAGAAAGTGTTAATGAACTAGCCAAAGAACCATAAAAAAATTAATGTAGTACAGCAAGACCATCAGTGACTAGAAATAAACTCCCAATGCTTATGTTTGAAAATTGAGACACGGCCATTATATAATGCCGCCATGCATTGATCATACATACTTAACACTATATAATCCTTGTCATTTTCTGTTACTTGATTTCATATTATTGTTTTAATAAACCTGTTTAAAATATAAAATTTATGTCATATCTTCTTTGCTCATAGGTTAAGATGGCTGAAGTTCAGGAGTTTGTAAAAGAGAAAATAGAAGCTGCTAGGGTGAGAACAGTGGAAGAATTTAACCAGAAATTTCAGTCATTGGAAAATAGTTGTAAGGCAGCCAAAGATGAGTCAGATGTTAAGCTTGAAGAAATTAAGGCTAGTTTCCTATATTACAAAAAGCATTCATAAGTACACATGGAAGAGATTGGAAAGAAATTTTATAATCCATGAGAAGGTAGATAGTAGGCTGAAGATGCTTGAAGTGGGAATAGTAGATTCAAGGAGTCAGTTGGCACAAATAATTGGACAGATTAGTGAAATGAGCTGAAAGGTTACTTGTATTAAACATGTTAATTTTTATACATATGACTTTAACCTGAAACGTGTTTTCAAGAAATCTCTTCATGTTAGTATATTTAATATCCACAGCTATATTTGAAATCAAATATTTATATTTAATTTTATCCTTAATTAGTATAAAAATTTACTATTATTAGGACCTCTATAAGAAAACAGACTTTCAAACCTAAGTTCATCAATATCTTTAGAAATATTTTTTTTTAATTTAGAAAAATATAATTACTAAATCTTCTATTATAAAACAGTTTTGAAATTTTGTCTAAAATCACGAGTTAAACTTTGTATATGTTTTAATTTAATACTGTTTGTTAGGCAATCAAACTGTTAATTTACTATTAGAAAATTGATGAGAAGAAGAAGAGGTGTCAGTAGAATATATCTGTGAATCATCTTTTTTATTAATGTGTTGTTTGGAAAATAAAACATCCCCATTATTTGTTTGAGAATTAACACGTTTTAGTCCAGAGTTATAATCAGTTTTATTTTTTTTAGCACATGATTATTTGCAATACGTTTTAGGTTAGTAGACTAATTACTTACAGTATCATGTTTTTTATTATATGTATTATATAAAAGGTTTTATTGTAAAAAAAAAAAATCTGGGTTTTATTTGGACCACCCTTAGAAAAATAAATTGTTTTGACTGAAGAAAGAGAGCATTGAATACCTTTGTTAGATTTAGAAGAATAATTTGATGGTTTATTACAAAGTTGTGACATATTAATATTCAGGGTATTGGTGAAGAAATAATAATAATAATAATAATAATAATAATAATAATAATGATGATGATGATGATGATGATGATAATGATGATGATAGCAAAAGTGTTTCCAGCTTTAAAGATCCTAACTTCAATCAAAATCAACATTATTAAAGATAATTTTTGCATCTCTCAAAAGAAAAAGAAAAAATCTTATTATTTTTTTTGTTTCCTTTTTCTGTTATCTTTAAAAAGCAATAAAGATGGCTGCCAATGTCTCACATGCACAATAGATGGAGCCAAAACCAGCTCATTAGGAAATTTCATCAATATACAAATAAACACCTATGACAACATAGCAAAAACTAACCTGAAAGTTTTAACTGTAAAACCTAATTCAAGATTGAGAAAAAAAACTCTTAATGATTTGAAAAACTTAGACTTAACAAACTAAGACAATAATGAAAACCAACCATCTCCTCTCATTACATGGATGACTGAAATGCTAAATAACATCAATGTGAAGTTCGACAACAACATTTCCAGGAGACAATATGCCACATTCCACTGATTTTTTGTGACCATTTCATTATCCTATCTTCTACTGATATCTATTGTTCCTTGTATCATTACCCAAAAGCATTACTATATGAAGCATTTAGCTCCTACAACCTATGGGTCTCCAGGCTCTGCCCGATGAATCAGAAAGTTGATCAGATTAGATCTAATTCTCACTTGAAGCACAAATGTCCAATCACATTTTGATCATTTCATGAGATAATCTTATATGATACTTAGAAAAATATAAATGGCCAAGCTAGTATTAGGATATTAATGATGTATGCTTTGCATAGCCTGAAAAATCATCAGGTGAGAAATCATTCAGAAAAAAAAATTGTTCAATTAATCACCAAAGTTAATATTGACAAGATAAAAATATATAATAACAGACCTTTAAAAATAACAAAGTTTAAAGAAATAAAGCTGTATTACCTTGACATATTTTTACATAATAAACTGTTAATTTCTTATAAGCACTTTAGAACATAAGTAACTAGATTTGCACAATTTTTTTTCTGGTTGTTTCAATCATTTTAGCTGTTAAATCACATTCTTCAAGCTAGATTCCATTTTTTATATTTCATATTTAATGTCAGATGACTGCTATTGGAATTTCATCTGCATCTTCTGTATAAACTTATATAAGTTTGCTTATAAAATACCACAACATTTTTACAATGAAGTAAATAACTCCTGCAGTTTTGTTTTTTTTAAAACTCTTCTCTATTGAAAACAAAATGGAATAATTTGATATGTTTTAAATCTTATTCACACTAGTTAATAAATAAAATGACTTTTTTAAAATCACAATTAATGTGTGATTAATTTCTGAATCATCATCATCATCATCATCATCAACCATTATCAATCCACTGCAGGATGGTCTCTCCAAGTTCAATCCATCTCTGATCTCTAGCTTTTTTTCTCCACATCACCCCTGCACACTTTCTTATTTCATCCATCCATGTCACATATGGTCTCTTTCTGGGTCTTTTACAATCTCTTTGAATCCCGTTTAAGATTTCAATTACTGAATAACAACTAATGTATTTGATGAAATTCCTAATTTTATAATCAGAAACAAATCTAAAGATTTATTATATAATTAAAAAGATTTATAATTAAGTTTATAAGCAAAAGATAAATATGTTATTATTTTTTTCTTTTTATTTTACTTCAGCATTAACTATTTTAAATTTAAATAATCAATGAATATTATATTTATGATTTAATTCCTATCTCTACGCCCATTTCTAAATTTTATTTTTAATAATAAATATTTAGTATTCAAATCTGGAATCAATAGTTATTAATCTTGTAGTCATTTTTAATTCTTTTTTTACTATAGAACTAATTGCCTGAGATCCAAAAAATCGAAAGAGCCTACACAGTAATTAGAAACTGAAAGAATCAGGTAATATTTTATAAATAATTGTTTTATTTTACTATCTTATTTAAATTTTGTAATAAATATAAAAACTACTATTTTAGAAAACTTAAGTGTGAGATAAAAATACTGGATAAAATAATGCTTAATAAGTATATTATTGCTAATTAAAATAAAGTGCCCGGATTACAAAAATAAAATGGCATTTAAAAAATCAGTTTTTCAAAAAAATACTGTATGTAGTACAATGATGACAAGCAGATTTTTTTCCAGGTATTTAGATCACAGCCAATCTAAGTTTTCCAGAGGGATTTGGTAAATGGAAACTACTATTGTTTTATTACTATTATTAATAAAAGAAACGTGTGTTATTTGGCATTTTAAATTTTTCTTGTAATTTTTAGCTTAATCATGTTTATTTCATTTTGTTTTCATTATAATATTATTAAGTAGGACTTTAGAATTTGTTTGATGGAATTTAGATTTTTTTTTTCAAATCTTTTTATTTGCCTGAAGGTTTCTGATGGTGGCATATTTGATGTGATAATATGTTGGACTATTTTCATCATCTATTAGTAAATGTTGAATGTATAGAAATTTTTTTTTAAACTTAATTTTATTTTTTCAAATACAAACAATTTGTTAATAATCTCACACAATGAGACAACATAGATTAGTAATTACATAACGTTTAGAGTATTATTATTTTCCACTCTTCTTCAGGTGTTGCTAGTCTGACCAGTGCCAATAGGAGTTGAATCCGCACCTTTAAATTCTCGAATATGGAATTTAAGGCAATTGCTCTAACTAACTAATAGAATAGCTCAGCTGGATAGAGAGTGTTTGCTTTGAATTCAATATTTGAGAATCTAAAGGTGTGGGTTCGACTCTTACACAAATACTGTCATTGGTCAGGCCAGCAACACCTGAAGAATGGTGGAGAATACTACTACTCAAAACATCATGTAATTAGTAACCTGTGTTATCTATTTGTGTGCTATTACTTTTCTATATATCCAACATTTAATAATAGATGATGGATATATATATATATAATTCAATATGTTATCAAACCTTTTTATATCTCTTTTTTTTTTCCATGTGTCATAGCATTGGCTGGGACGCGAACCCACAACCGACTGCAACCAACTATTTGCTTGCATGGCTGCTGCGATACCTCTCGGCTAACAACGCAAGACTTTTTTTTTTTTTTAATTACAGATTTCTTTTCTATTTTATTTTTTGAATAAAGTAATTTATTCTTTTTAAATTCTTACCTTACCTTATATAAATTTTTTTCCCTACAGTACAGGCTTTTTCATACCTGCACTTCTATATGTAATATACAGGGGGTTTGAACTCAGACTTTCACCTTACATAATGATTATCTTCACTTCTTTAAAATCTCTATTGGAACTTTCTTTAATTAACTTTTTTCTCTCTCTTTCTAGTTTTTTGATATTTTTAAAACTAAACATTTTGTTGTTATTGTTATTGTCTTAGGAATAAATGTATTTCTTTTTCCCACTTCCTTCTAGTGAGGAGTGTTATGCTTGTAATGGTAATTTTCATTTTAAATGTAGTACAATAAGCAAAAAGAAATAAAAATATGTCATCTAAAAGTAAAACATGTGAGTTGTAAAAATTTTACACTTGAAACTATTTTAAATATAAATTTAAATGATGAATCTAGTACTTATTCATAGATGAGAATTCTAATTTTAAATATTTTAGGAGATAAATACAACCTATTTTATAAAGTAATGTTGATTCTTCACCACAGACTTTTATTAAACTTAGTTTAGAACTTAATTTAGTTTAAAATAATGTCAAAAAACCAATCAGTAAATTTGATGATATACAAGAAAAGGTAAAAAAAAAAAAATCAAATTATTGTTAGTGACTGTGCTGAAAGGAAAAAATTATTTAATATTGCAGAAAATATAGCTAAAAATAAAAATTGTCAGATCTTAATATAAATAATATTAAATCCTATATAGATCAAAAGATGAAAGTAGATATAGATTTATAATAAAAATTAATTGTTCATAAAATGATTACAGATTTATTCTTGTCAGGTAATAAAAGCATTAAATTATATCCATATGACATTTTAATATTACATCTATTTAAATAAAAATTTATTCCTTGAAAACCTGAAATTGGAAATTATAAAGCTATCAATTCAGACAAGATCTTTATCATAATAATTACAGCTCCTCTACTGTGAACTTTGGACTTAAACCAATTAAAATACTGGATTAAATGTAATGTTACCATATTACATCATATCTACATATTGAGAGAAGTTATATAAAGGAGTGATGTGGTCTAGTGAAACATAAAACTGGGTTTTTGTTATATTCTGAAGAAAATGAAACAGTTGTGATTAAATATCATAATGAAATAAAAGGATTAATACTGATAAGAATGTGTGACAGGATGATTCCATATTTCCAAAACTTTTTGCTGCAATTTTACAACAAGTATTTTGTGGATTAAAATGGGAAACTAAGTCAATAAAAATTCATGATGATTATTTAATCATCTATCTGGATTTTACAGTTGATGTGGTTGTTTTTGCAAATAATATTTGGTTCAGGAAATGTGCAAGGGTTATCGGATAAATACAAAAAAGTAAGTCTACAGAAATATACTAAAAAATATAATATTCAAAGGTTTTCATTAAAGAATATAATGACTGATTATTTAAAGGTATATACAGTTAACAAGTACATATATCTGGTCAGATTTTTACTGCAGATGAAATGCAATAAATGAAATTATCATAGAATTAAACTTGCATGGAGTGCTTTTGGTAGAAATAATCTATTATTAAAAAAAGTATGTCTACAAGTTTAAAAAGAGACTTTTTTAGCAGAAAGTTTTATCAATTTTTACATATAAATTTGAGACTTGGAGGCTAAAATATGAGTAGTACAGAGACTTCAGACTACATATTGAAGTATGGAATAATAAACCCTAAAAGTAACAAGGAGTGGTTAACAGTAAAATACATCATATCATTGATCTTATTGAAAGACATAAAAAGGCTGAGACGGACTTAACTAGACATATTGCTAAAAAAAAAATGACAAGAAATTTTTAATTGAAATCATAAAATAGAACCAAATTAATTGTAAAAAATCTTTTTAAAAAATGCCACATTTGAGATAAATGAATTATGTAAAAGAGTATGCTTGTATAATGTGAAAAAAAGATTTTTGATTAGAGAAACTGAATTAAAATACAAACAATCTTCACCCTATAAATAATTGCTAATGGGTGAATATATTGATGATGATTATATATAAGTTAATCTCTATGATCGAAAGCAAGTTGAGGTTCATCATCAACATTTTCAACCATTATTGACTCACTAAAGATTGGTCTTTTTAAAACTTAATCTAGTTTCTCCAATCTCTAGCCTCTCTTCTTCACATAATACCAGCAAACTTCATTATTTTATCTATCCAGCTCACATGTGGGGTTTTTTCTAGCTTTTTTATAATCTCTTGAAATCTTATTTAAGTATTGTCTAATACTGTTATCATCTCTTCTAGCTCTCAGCCATGCATTTCTTCAATTCCCTCTGGTTAGTCATAACATACATCTCTCCATAATTTATTAAGTGGTCTGAAATCTCAATACGATTCTTCTGCTAGATGTCTAAGTCTACTGTCTGTAAGTAAAACATGTTTAGTAAAGGTCTTCCTTTTCAAATTTATAAACAAATTTATTTCTATCAAAAACATTTCATTCAAGTTTAATTCTATAATTCATACTTTCTTACTTTAATATTGTTTGAAAAAAAAAAAACTTCATTAACTGAAAAATCTAAATGACTATTTTATAATTAAATAATTTCCATTTACTTCTACTTGCTTAGCTTCCTATTTTAATCCATGAAATACTTCTTAAAAAGCTGTTGCAAAAATTTTGGAAAATATGGCATTCTTCTGTTATCCACCTTTCTCAATACTGATATTATTATACTATCCTCAAATGATAACACTTAATCAGAATTTGTAGTGATATGTCATTTCTTAATATACTTTATCCTAGCATCTTAATTTTAAAGCTATATTGTACACCTTAATGAGCCCTTTTCTTCGTAGTGATAGAAATAAACATGTTTAAATTGTACTGAAAAAACTTTAAAAATTTAAGGTTGCAAAATTAAAATCAAAACTGGAGAATGTAAAAGTTTTTATCACCAACATTTTAATTAATATTTTAAAATATGTTGATACTTTATTACTCAGAATCTTTGTACGGAGACTTCTCACTACAAATGTAATAGCGGCAGAATAATTCCATTATTATTAAAACTTGTTTTCAAGTATTTTTAGTACTTAATTCTAATCCCCATAATGAACATGTAATAACTCTGGTTTCTTGCAAATCTCAAACTACATAAAAATAATTATTTTTGAAAATTGCTTGAATTTCAACCATTCTTCGTTCCATAAGTTTTAGTCAACTTGATAATGTAATGACATGCACACAGTCTTCAATTGACTTGTTAAAAGAATCTGGTTATTAAAATGTGAATGCTATGTGAAGACATATAGTATATTTTCTCAAATGCACATAACATATATAAACAAACAAATTTCAATTAAAAATTTATTACTTAAAAGATGAAACCAAAAGTATAACGAACAGTTACTTATATTCTTAACACAATCTATTCTATGTCCATATTTTAAGTAGTGAACATATAATGCAGATCTGTCATCTCTCCTATTAATAGCATTATTATGTTCTCTAGCCCTTTCTTCTAATGATAAATAAAACACGGATAGGAAGATAGCTACTTTGCAAAAAGAGAAATTTATAAAGTTATATACTAGTTACGGATATAACCCTAGAAGCATTAGAAATATATGATTTAATTATAAACAATAAAATTTAGGTAATAATAGTGAACCAGAAAATATAAAATGGGTAAAACTTTCATATGTTCCTAAAATTTATCATACATTATTAAAAAATAGAAAATATATAGATAAAAATATTAAAATAGGATGGTCAAACAGTAAAAATCTTGATATATTAGTAGGGAATTATAAAATAAAAGATGATATAAAATATAAAAAGGGTATAGTATAGAACATTACTTGTGGTGTTTGCAGTATGGTTTATTATGGACATACTGGGAAACAATTAGAAGAAAGGGCTAAAGAATATAATGCTATTAATAGGAGATATGAACATATTTGCATTATATGTTCACTACTTAAAATATGGCCATAGAATAGATTGTGTTAAGAATATAAGTCCATTAAATTATATTAAAGAAATTAATAGAAGGAAATATGAAACCAATTACATTAATTATAACAGAAATAATTGTATGAACATTTATAAAACATCAATTAATTTAACTAATAATTGGATAATGAAAAATGAATGAAGGGTTATATAATATGTTAATTATAAAGATATTAAAGCATAAATTATAGGCTTGTGTTAATTTTATATAGAGCCAGTAGATGTCACTATGTATGCAATATGGATTATTTTTGTAGTTAAGACATATTGAAAAGGGCAAAAATTTAAAAATTACGAAAAGAGCTTTTATATGTTATAATTATATGATTATTTTGTTGTTAGATAAAGATATTTATTCTATATCATTATCTAGGATTTATTTTTAATATTTTGATTAATATAAAATCGAAATTTTAATTTGTATTTAATTAATATTTTGATTATATACTTAAAATATGATTAATAAAGGGATAGTACAGTATTTAATTTTTATCCAGAATTCTTGCCAGCCAATCAGTAATTCATAAATGATATAGCCAAAGTAAAGACTTTTGTTGTTAATGATTACACAGCCAAAAAAAAAAAATGTTTCATTCAGTATAATAAATAATCAAAATCACATTTTAATGACCTAAAGTAACCAAATACATTAATGTAGTAATAAATTTGAAAATGTATACATTAGTTTAAAAACTATACTGTATTTACTTTTATGGATTAAAATTTTTATTAACAATACTTTGCTTGCAGTAAAAATTACAACCACCATATCGTAATTGTTATTTTGAAAGAAAAATTGATTTCATAATAATAAACTTTGTATGATCAATAAGTTATTAAATCTAAATTAAAAGTAGCATTTAATCTATTTGCTTGATTTTAAAATATCTCTTTGTTTCAAAATTATGAATATTGTCACAATTGTACTGCTAACATATTTTCACTTTTAAAAAAATGTGAACAAAATTAATTTTATACGATAAAACTGCAATACAAATAAACTGAAAAAGATTCATACTTTTAATATTTATTTAAATATCTCTGATTTCACTTGTATCAATCTATAAAAATTTAAATAATTTCCAAAAACATAATTACTACACTTAATAAAATGCAATATCTCATGGTAAAAAAAAATGTAACTGGTAGCGCATTTGTATATCAGTGCTGGTGTTTAGATTGGCATCGTACATATTGTAAAAAAAGTCTTAAATATTGATTACAAAATTCAAACATAGAATGCATTAGATACTTTTTTTACTTTCTTAATAAGTCAGAATAATTTTTTTGACATTAACCGCCATTATGTTTTGATAATACTGTGTACTACTTTTGTTATTCTTACACTAATGATAAATAAAAAGTCTTTATAATCAATTAAAAGTTTTTTTTTAATTCTAAATAATTTCAGGTAAGTAGTATAATTAAAAAAGAAAACTTCAGTAATGGAAGACCACAAAAAATTGTTAATTGCTAGTTTACTTTCATTTTTTCATCCCATTTTGCAATATTTTTGGACAGTTAAAAGATGCTTTTATTTCTGGGAATTTTCTTAAAAGTGTAAAGCTACATACATTTTCAACTAAACTCATGGCATTAGCTAATATGACCATGAAAGTCTGAGCTTGAAAACCAAAATGGATATCTTATGTCAAGTGGAAAGAGAATAAAATTGTAACATCTGTTTTATGAGCTTACCACATTTACTTCCATCACTACTTTTAAAAATAAAGATAAATCAGAACAAAATGCTCAAACTTAGGTGCATCAAAACTCCAAAATCATGGCTTCCCGTATGAAAAGAAAATTTAAGAAGTACATCAAATATTCATTCTAAACTTTTTTCCCAGAGATTCTCAACTATCAACATTTGGTAAACTTCTCAAAAAAAAAAATAAAGATCAAAGGATTTAGAACATAATGATGGACTTTAGAATGGGAGATTGATGACTCAGAAAGCTGGATAATTATTATTGATGAATAGATCACTGGAAAGAACAATCTTAATCTTATAAATTTTTTTTACAGAGGTTTAAGTCGCATTATTATTCATATATACATACATATTTTAAGAGCATATTAGCATAATACACATCACACAATTTATACAAGCATATAATGTACATTAAGAGTTTTTTTTTTTTAATTACTGTATATACTAGGTTAAGTTCTTTGTTCACAGTTTATAGTATAATTTTTAACTGGAGTAACCAGCTAAACCTTTTCTCATAAGAAACTATTATAAGTACTTTCTCTTTATACTATATTCTTGCTTAACGATGAGATTTGGGGGATTCAATAATAGGTCAAACATGTAATTAAATTGTTATTGGGTGGCATATTTTTCTGAAAGTTTTTTAAAACTAAACTCAACTTTAACCTCAGGTTTTTGAATTAACAGTCTACCTATCATATTATTATACTATGAATGAGAACATTTAATAATCTTCTATAATCTTATTGAGCAAAATGAAGACTCACAATTTTAGTTTCAAGAGAACCTCTTTCTTCAACTATAACAAGATAATATACATTTATTATATCTATTAAAATATTGGTGTATAAATGAGTTTATATGTGCTACATATATAAAGTTAAATACAAAATAGAAACAACCACCTATAGTAAAGGCATTATGAATCATTCATAGTCAGCCAACTATTGCCTCCTCTTAAATGTGCATCCAATGTGTACTCACTCATTCATGCCATCACACCCCCACCCTCTCGATTTATTCCTCTACAGTTTTCTTACAACTACTGAAATTCTATTTATTTATTTATTTATTTATTGTTAATTCTGTTTGGTGATGACTTAATGCATACCATTTTAAAATCAAATTATATTGTAGTTGTGTACATAGATATTAAACACATATATAAGATTTGCTATTGCCCATGATTTTGAGTATTCATGGAAAAGATTGGACCCTCATGCAATGAATAAACAAGTAGTACTGAAAAATTTTAATGTAACAATGTGGATGAAGCATTTATACGATGACCTGCTTTATTCAATTGTGTACAGTAGTGATAATGGTGGATTCAATAATTGAAGATTTTGGATTGATTCTAAACTGAGATAACTTTTTTTTTTAATTGAATGGATCTACGGCAGCCGAATGTCTCGTGATTTCTTACATAATTTATAACGCAACGATCTTTCAATCTAAACAGTCAAAATATTTTTTTTAAAAAAAAAGGGGGAGGAAGTAATAAATAAATTAATGCATTTCTAACTGATAGCTTTGCAACGCAGATGACTGACATTTAGACAATAAAGCAATGATTAATTGAAATTTCAAATGTAAATGGATTATGTTCTATGCATGAGGGATCAGAGGGACTTATGGTCAACATGGATAGGATGAGAAAGTTGGCACCAATGTGGGCTTTGAACGTTCCATCGTCAGATTTTCAATGAAATGGACGGCTGAAGAGTTGTGGGGTGGAGTGGATCGAAATCTGTTTATTAAAGTATGAAGATTAACTATCTTAATATATGCTGAGCATTGATTGTATGTATGTGTGGAGATGATTATCGGGACCAACTGACGAGCGCTGTTTAGCACGAAATACGCATATTGGTGATTATTTATCTTTTTGATGTGTATGTGATCAAGTGTGTCTCAGCAGTATGAGATAGTGTGGATAGTTGAGTGTCGTGTGAAAGTCTGAGTTCAAACCCCCTATATATTACATATTGGAGTACGGGTATGAAAAAACCTGCACTGTAGAAAAAAATTCATATATTAAAATTTATAAACTAATATAATCATTTGCAGGTTAAGAAAATTTAACGCTCTTATTAAAACAGCACCAAAATGGTCTGACCGATAAATTTATTACTGTAATACTGAAATAAAAACAACTAATAATCAAACAATAAAAATTTGTAAATTTAATCTTCTTATAAACGCCTTACATATTTGCTCTTTTCAGTTTAAAAAATGTTTATTGTAGAAACTAAATTTACTTTAAAATAACAATTTATACTTTAAAGTTGTCTATCAACATAAAAAGAATACGTGTTATTTAGAGTGGAAAATTAACATTAATGGTAGAAAAATGGTATTATATCTAACAAAAACATATTGTCTTATGATTAATCAAAAAGAGAAAAATAAAGTACTTATGTATTCATTTTAATGTGCTAATTCAAGCACAAAATACTAATGCCAAGAAACATTAGTCTAAGTTTGTTTCACATACATGAACAAAAGTACGTATGTGTGGATATTTGTATATATACAGTACTTTCCTATATAGAGTATGTATGTAGGAATAAACTATGCATATCACACATTTAAAAATCACAGAATCTAATACAAAATGTAAAGCAATCTTGTAAATAAAGGAGTGATGAAATGGTTTTTTGACACCATTTGGTTTATTAGACAAGCTCAGAAGTATATATAATTAAACAGGCAAAACTCTCCATACAATACTGCCACCCTGTGCCAACCAGAGTAAACCATGGATACTAAAAGGCTTGTGCATAAAATCCCCATCTAGTGCCTACTCATCTAATATACCCAAACTAGTTTCTGGCTTGCGGCCTTCGTCAGTGAGGAGCCTTGGATCTGAGAGCACTGCACCTAGATCTTAGGATCTAATGCAACCCTCTAGCAGCCACTTTTTATCACTACTTAACTACACAACTATGAGAATGAAATTTGAAAACACAATATTTTCAATGTAAGCTCAATATCTTATATAGTCATATGGGTCTGAACTCAGTTCAGCAACCATACATTTTGGTGTCTTTGGCTCTTTCACAACCATAGCCACCACTATCCTATAAGGCAGGATTGGTGTTAAACCACTAAACATCACATGACCATCTCTTATGCTAGCACATAACTGTTATTAAACAGGCAAACCTCTCCATATAGTAGTGCCATTCTGTGCCAACCAGAGTAAACCATGGATGCCAGAAAGCTTGTGGATAAAATCCCCCCATCTATTGAGCTTAGATTGAAAATATTATTGCATTTTCAATTTCATTCTCATAGTTTTGTAGTTAAGTAGAGATAAAAAGTGGCTGCTGGAGGATTGCATTAAAGATCTAGGTGCACTTCTCTCAGATCCAAGACTCCTCAACTGATGAATGCCACAAACCAGAAACTAGTTTGGGGATATTGGATGAGTAGGTTCTAGATGGGGATTTTATGCACAAGCCTTCTGGCATCCATGGTTTACTCTGGTTGGCAAAGGGTGGCACTACTGTATAGAGTTTTACCTGTTTAATAAGTTATGTGCTAATCTAAGAGGTGATCATGTGATGTTTAGTGGTTTAAGTATATATAATGTTGGAAAATAGTAATGGTCATCATGGTGCTTTCAGACCATCTGCTTTCTCCCTTCATTAACTACATGGATGAGATATTGTTTGTGCAACCATGTTACTCTTGCTCAGAAAGCAGTTATAAAAATAAAAGTCATCTATCACTTTTGCATGAGGCAATACAATCTGTAATGAGTTAACTGTAGGGTGGGGGGGATTTAGGCAAGTCTAAAAAAAAATATATAGAAGAGAAGAGGGTCTTAAAGGGGTAATTAAAAATAGCCTGTTTCACATAATCTAGCTAGATCATAAAATCAATAATAAGATAGTGACAGTAATAAAATATATATATATTTTAAACATGGGTATATGGAATGAATGAGTTTTGCATGATGTGAATTTTCTTTGCTCATATTTAAAAAACCACACGCAGCTAAAGAGGTGCCAAACTTTAAGACTGATATAATAGCTTTTAGTGAAACTCATTCGCTAAAGTAAGAAAGTTTAATTGAATAGATAATTGTTACACATTTTTACAAGGACAATTCACCAAACAAAAATGATTGGATTTTCTGAGGCCCATATTAATGTTTCCTATTCATGAAATTACTAAATATATTAATAAAAAGCTAATAATATTAAAATTCGTTTTGAATAATAATCCATGTGTTTATCAATTTTTGTACTTTTACATTGGATCACTGAGTTCAAAATATACAATTTTCAATTTTTTGTCAGACAGTGTTATTATATCAATATATTAAAAGCATGAATTTTTCTTCTTGGTAACTTTAATGTATGTGTTGGAACAGTAAAAACTTTAATTCAAACTTATTAGAAATAATGGTACTCCAGGTGAAGACTTGGAATGCCATTACTGTTTTTTTTTTTTTTACCAATATATAAACTAACTATCATCAATATTTTGGTTATGAATGTAGATTGATATTTAATGATATTTTATTTAATTACTTAAAAATGTACATCACTTTCTAGTAAAAAAAAAGTTTATAAACTGGGGGGGGGGGGTGCAGCCACAGACATATTCCCACACAATCACAAATACATGAAAGATCTTAATAAGTTCATATCATAAAAAGAACTATTAATTTCTATATTTTCAAAGGACATTAAATACTGGAAAGCTTTTGAGTAAATTAATAGCATTTAGAATACCATTGCAAATATTGATATGTTTACCTTAGTGCCATAAGACTAAAGAAGGCAGAGAAACACTTCAATTTTGATTGCACTATTCCAATATCTTAGATTACCCATTTCCAAGTTTCATCTCTAATTAAGTTAATTAAATAGAAGTTTATTTCCAAATATTAAAATAATGATTTTTATCTTTTTCATCTTCTGGTTCCTAAGGTGTCAATTTTGCTTTAATCTTATATCTCACAAATTGCAATCCCAACATTGATATGGTTCCTGCCGTGTAGTACCTGGTACAACTTCCAATACCCCTGCTGTTATCTAACAATATCTGTATAATTGATCGTTTCTATTTTTTTTTTTGTTTTGTTTTGATATATAAATTTTATTTATTACAATTTTAGTTTTAATAAATGTATGAATTGCTAATTTTTATTTTTAAAAATTTGGTTCCTTGTTTAATTTACATCATGTTCTCCCAAGTCTTGCATTCTTGCTTTGCAATATAATTTTGCTTTATCATACCTGGGTTTTTTAATTATATACATTTTTTGGGTCTAATATAATAATATTAAAAATCTATGACTTGGATGTGGAAGCATTTATATAACTATTTATTAATCTTGTTTTTTTTTTTTTTAAAAAAGTAACATAATTCTTAATTAACTGTATCACATGTATAAACATTAATCTAGGTACCTTGTTTATATTAGCTTATCGATTCAATAAAATTTTTATTTAAAAATAATGTTAAACAGGAGTTGACAGAAAGGTAAAGAGAAAAGTAACTTGAACAAGATCTTAGATGCATCTCATTCAAAACAATGTCATCTAATGAATTATGTTCTAATTAGCAAACAGAAGTTCATATATATATATAAGTTCTTACAACTGCAAACTGTTGGAACACAAATCAATCATTTCGATTGTAGAATTAATAGTTGCTTTATATATATTATTGTAAATATATTGGCTATAATTTATTAGACATTCACTATTCAATAATTTGTACTAAATTTTAAGATAATATTAAAGTTACCAATTTTGATTTTTAAAATGGTCATATTACTGAATCTTGGAATTCTCTTAAGAAAGTATGCTGACAATACAAATAAATCTCATCTTGGTTTCATTAAAGCAAGAATCGTATTTCAAACAGCAGACTGAACATGAAGCTTTGGAAGGATTAAATAACTCAGCAGAGACAAACATTCTTAAGAATAATTCATGAATAAATTGCAAAATAGATATTAGTTACTCATCCTGATCATTTTAGATCATATCTGGTTTTAAAAATAATACCATAATCCTGTTAAATTCCTGAATGATTCTCCTTTATATAATAATAATAATGACATTTTCAACAGATAGAGAGATATTTTATACACTTTAAATAATTTGAGAAGATGACTTTTAATGACATCTTTACCTACTGAGTCAGATTTAAATATATACATTCTGCTTAATAAAGTTAAAACAATAGTTTGCAATCTTAATTTAAAAGACTAAAAATCTTGAGATATTTGGAGAAATTTTTAAAGTATTGTGCTAATGGGTTACTTTTAAAACTTTTTTTGGAAATTTTTTGGAATATATGGAAAAGTGAAATTTTGTTGTTGAACATCAAAGTTACTTCTATTGTTCAAATTCATAAACAGGGTAAAATCAAGCAATATTTTTATTACCCACAACAGCAAATGTACTGTCCAATGATTTGTCGAATAGATTATTCCAAATGTAAATAGTTGCCAGAGTTTAAATGTTTCTTTAGAGAATCAAAAGATTCTGCAGACATGTTTTTGTGGCTAAACAAATGCAAGAAAATGTCAGAAGCAATCATGTGACTTAAATATTATTTTTATTGATTTGATCAAGACGTGATTCTGTTAAATAATCAGGTTTTACAGCAACATTTGTATTTAGTTGGTGATCCATTAATCATACAGCTTCATATAAATTATCATCACAGGTAATAAAATTGAGCCATTTGAAAATGCTATTGAACACTTCCGTTTGTAAGCTTCAAGTTTGTTTTTATTTAGCAATCTTTGGAGCAATTTACAACTGATTTATAAGGCAGGCATCAAAATATAATGCAGTTTTGGGATGGAGCGCTTAATGGCAAAAACAAAAACCTCAATTCTTATCTACTGTGCTATCCTTGCAGTTCAAAAAATAATCTACAGAATATGTTCAAAACTTGGAATACAACATATGAAGATTTTAATTCACTAGCTAACATTCAAAACATTAAAGTCTTTTATAAAGAAAAATATGAAAAAAGATAAATCAATTAAATACTCTGGCAATAGACTTGATATAAATCTGCTACACAAATTCCAATGTGCTACTGCTGCATTTTCACCAGAGCCTGATTTGTTCTATTGCCTAGAAGTAAGACAGACACTATATCAAAATTAAGATCGTAAAATCCTAAAAATACAATAGCAAAATCATTAAAACCAACCAATTAGTATATATTCCAGTTGTCTGAATATGAAGTTGTAGAAGTGTATTTTCATTAGAGTGGACATGCAAACAAATAAATGGTAGCAGATTTATTAGACATTTTAAGAAAGACATGAACAGGACTTTTATAAAATAAACAAATTCTGTTTATATTATAAAAATTGTCCCAAAGAAACTATAAAAAAAAACAATACTGATTACATTTGTCAAAAAGATATGAATAGAAAAAAAAGAACTACAATCGGATAATAATCAATTGACGAAACACTTTATTACTTTTACAATGATGCAATCAAAACTGTTAACTGAAGAAAAGGGTGGATAATACAGCATTATAAAAGTATGGATTATAACAGTACAATCAGATAAAGTGGTTAAATATTTCAAAATGAAATGCATTGTAAAAAAAAAGTTAAAGATAGTATGGCATGATTCCAAAATACTGGCATATAGTATTTATATATTGGTATATTTGTGTTTCATTGATTGGCTTATATAGTCATAGTCACCACAAAACTCATCTTTAATGGACCTTATTTATCTTTCAATTGTTTTTTCCACAGTTTGAATGGCCATACACATAAATAAATAAATAGATTATTCCAATGGTATGTATCTTCTAGATAACACAATATTTCTGAGTGATTAGTTTGCTCACGTTGAGCACTAACAAGATGGATTCAGGGTGACATTTGCTCAAGATTTTTTTTTCTTCCCTCATCTAGAAATCAACTTTAATTCTGAAGTAATATCAAAGTTGCATCCATTTTAGCACATATTCTTATCCAAAAAATTATTAAGATCTATCTTATATCAACATATTGTAAATTTGTCATAACAATATATAGTCCATAGCTAGTAGCAATTTGTCATTACTTAATGACTCTATTCTAGTGATTTAATTTAAATATCCGATGTATTCCAGTGAAAAGGTGTTTGAGTCTCTCTCCAAGCTGTCTGCAGTGCTATTTTTGAATCAATACATGAGTTATATAATGGTATAGTTTGACTATTTGTGGCAAAAGTTTTAAGATGCAATCATGTCTATATCACGAGTGTTCCATACCTTAATACATGATAGAATAATATATTAATACTAAATTTGTTTTAAATTAGGCAAAGCTGTTATTAAAACATTGAAATGATTCAATTATATGTGGGAGTGAAGCCATAAGTCATAAAAATGAATTTTTTGCAATATTTTGTGAAAAAAGGAAAAACACTGATGATGATCAACAAAGAAAAAAAACACTAAATATTTCATGTCATCCTGATATTCCAGTGCTTTAGAGGTTTTGTTGTGAATAGCTAAACTATGTTGCTACATAACGTGTATTGATTCAGAAATGCCACTGCAGGCAGCTTGGGTGGAGAACCAATTACCTTTTTAATAGCATACACTATTAAGCATAAAGTATATCACAGTGAACAAGCACTAATCTGCCATTAAAATTTTAGAATTTTGTAAGCAATAACAAACTGATGAAAATACTATATTTTGCACCAAACATATGTGGCTATGTAATAAGATTGATTTTTTAAAATAGGCTCTATATCCTTCGAAATAACACTCCTTTTTTGGTATAAAGAGATTCTCATTATTAGAAAATTTGGCAAGACTTCTTTGTCTCCTCAAACAGAGCATTGCCTTAAAATTCAATACTCAAAAATCTAAGAGTCCAGGTTCAAATTCCACGCTAGTACTGACATTGGTCAGGCCAGCCATACCTGAAGAAGAGGGGGAAATAATACCTCTTAAAACATTGTGCATATACTAAACTGTTTAATGTGCCATTACTAACAGTTGAATGTATTCTAAATATTTAAATAAAGTTAAATTTTTCTAAAGACATTCAATACGCATATTAGATTATGGAAATAGTCCAATATAAAAATACAACTAGAACACCATCATCACAAGCCTTCAGAACATACTTTTGAAATTTTGATTTTATTTTAAAGAAAAATTCACAAGTTATTTTATTTGATGAATAATATCCAAAAGTGGTTATTGTCTTTATTAGTAGTAAAAAAAATTAAGAACTGTCTTATAATTGCACACTCATTAGAAAGGATATTTTTAATGGTCTTAGTGTTTTCTGTGGTAATGATGATTCTTAATATGTTTGCCCACAAATCAATCAATTAAATATACATCATATTTAATATTTTAAAAAAATTATGACTGATAATACAAATTTTTATCAACTTATAAAACCCTTATATAATTTTTAATGCATATATTTTTTTTTAATATTTGATTACACTGACATAATCAAGTCTTAAGCCAATAAACATCACATGACCACCATCTCTTATGCTTGTGTATAACTTGTTAAAACAGGCAAAACTCACTATATATATTGCCACACACAGAAACTAGTCTGCGGATATTGGATGAGTAGGCACTAGATAGGGATTTTATGCACAAGCCTTTCTGGCATCCATTGATTACTCTAGCTTGCGGTGTGTGGCAATATATATAGTGAGTTTGGCCTGTTTTAACAATAAACAAGTCTTGTTATAAAAATTACATTTTAAAACATGTTTATAGAAAAAAAATGTCTTCACAAACTTTGAAATATCAAAATGTTTTGTTTAATGGGGGAAATGATGGGACTACTTTTGAGCTTTACTCAGTATTTTTATTCTTATTTTAGAAAGTTTTGCTATTAACATCTGAGTATGCACTCTGAAAAAAATAGAAAAATGTTTAAAACAAGAAATTCAAGAAGTAGCATGCTTTGACTTTTATCAGTTGTTACTGCTTTCAAATTTGCAAGATATATCATCATGAATGCATTCATTCAAAACTTCCTCTCTAAAAATACCACATCATTAAATTTTCGAAAGTTGAGTAAAGAAATGTAGTTATTTATAAGCCATGACAATTTAAAATACTAGAATATTGATATTAATGTTATTTATCTGCAAAAAATTGTCTGAAGATGCTAAAATTATTTACCTCTTGCCACATTTTTTTCCTCATGAATATTACATGACCACTATCTCTTATACTAGCACATAATTGTTATTAAACAAGGCAAAACTCTCCATACAGTAGTGCGACCCTGTACCAACCAGAGTAATCAATGGATGCCAGAAGGCTTGTGCATAAAATCCCTATCTAGTGCCTACTCATCCAATATCCCCAGACTAGTTTCTGGCTTGTGGCCTTCGTCAGTGAGACACCTTGGATCTGAGAGCACTGCACCTAGATCTTAGGATCTAATGCAACCTTCCAGCAGCCACCATTTATGTCTACATAACTACAAAACTTTGAGAATGAAATTGAAAACACAATAATATTTTCAATTTAAGCTCAATAGCTTATATAGTCATATGGGTCTGAACTCAGTTCAGCATCCATTGATTACTCTGGTTGGCACAGGGTGGCACTACTGTATGGAGAGTTTTGCTCATGAATATTAAATAATTTAGTCATCAACAACTAAAAATACTGGAATATAGATACTAATGCTATTACCTATTGTGGACTTTACCTAGCTTGCAGAACTGCTATTCATTGTAGTTTTTTTATAAAGGATTTTCTAAAGCTTTTTTTTTTTTTAATTGGAGTTTATAATAACAGTACACCAGATAACCTTAATAATGAAGAAATTGGCACAGACATTATGTTTTCCACAGTGATAAATTTTTACAATTTTAAATTAAATTTAAAATAACTTTTCCTCTCATAAATATTAAATAAAGAAATTTTTTAAGCCTCAGTAAAGAAACATAGCAATTTGTAAGTATACAACAATCAAAAATATTTCACAAGGATCCCCAGTTAATCTAATATTTTCTAAAGAAATTGTATTTACTTTTTACATTCAGTCCTATATAGCTCCCAATCATTATTAATTTCCTCTAAGTTTACATCTGCTCTTAACAATGTCTTCCATTCAATGTGATCAATTGAAATCATTTTTTTTTCTCTTTTCTTTAAAACATTTATGCTAATAAATTATCTTTGAAAACAATATACAAAAATATCAATTAGGACTTTTTATAACAAGTAAATATTTAAATTATATTAAAGGTGCGAGTGGATGGTAATTTGTAGTTGAACATTCATGAAAAAAAAAATCTCCCGATTTTAAAGTTTTGTTTGTTGTACTTATTTTTGTAATTTTTTATTACTATAATCTATGTTGGACAGCAATTTGATCCTTTAAATATAAATAATAACTATATGGTTTCTAGTTTGAAAGTGAAGCCACTATCCATAGACCATGAGACTCATAGAATTTTTCACTCTATAAGTGTATTAAATTCATGTGATATGTAGTGTGCAACACAAAGTATAAAGATCTTAACAGCTATCATATTTTCATACACTGTCAAAAAATTTATTAATAGACAAAGTGTCATCCATGCAATTCTATAATTCAATTAACATTTTATTGCACAAATTTTTTTTTTTTAGAAATCCAACTGATACAAGTGCAAATATGTAGTTTATTCTGCCATTTTCTGAATGACATGTAAATGGTTCCCATAAAAGTGAATGATAAGGTACCACATATTCTTCAGCCATTTTGCTCAAAATAGTTGTTCATTTTAAAATTTGTTGATCTAATCAAGCAATCAATCATTATTATTACTAACAACAATATTTATCATAACTTTTCAACAATAATGGGGAAAAAATCTATTATTAATCATTCTCAAATGTTCATAAAATTTCGGTGGCTTTAGATGTTATTATTATTTTAATTACATATGTGCTTTCAATTATTTTAATATAGGCATAAATTAAGACTGAGACATTCAGTAAAATTTTACAAAAAGAATTTAAACTGGGATTTAGAACCCCTCCAAACACCAATAGGCCTATTAATAATACAAAACATAAAAGAAACATTGAAGAAACTCCCCAGATGGTGTATAGAATTGTGTGCCCTCAAATGGGGTGTGATTCGGTTTATTATGGAGAAACTTGTGCCACAGTTGGCAATAAATTGGCTCAGCACAAATTCACATATACAAGAGCAATAACCAAAAAAGAAGGCAGCTCTGTATTTTCTGACCATCAGCAAGAGCTCAACCACAGATTTGAGCCCTCCAATGCTGACATTTTATGCATGGAAAGGAATGATATCAAGAGAAAAATTAAGAAAGCTTGTTTCATCACCAGCGATGCCAAATCAATAAATAGAAGAGACACTTGTTTTGCCATTTCCAAAAAATGGATAGTATAGGAGGCAATTTGCATATAACATTAATAATCTGAAAAGACTATAAATATGGAGCAACAAGAGCTCTGAAAGCGCTAAGTCTGCAAATTAGAATATATAAAAAAAAAAGCCTACAAATTATTAAGTAAAAAAGTTTCACCACAACACATCAGCATATTATTAAAAACATTTCTTACATATTGTTATCTTTTTACTTTAATTGATGTGTACATAAATTAAGATTTAGATATACATTTTAGATAATGATTTCAATAGTTATCAAAAAAAAGTTACTAAAAATATATACAAATATATAACAGTAAACTTTGACTCCAAATAGATATTTATATAGTAAAAGTTAAATGATTAATAAAATTTTTTAAAAAAATGATTCAATCCAAATATAAATAATAACCAAGTAATGATGATGATGATGATTTATAACCTAAGTACAAATCATCCCAAAAGTATTTTGTTTTTCAGTTTCATTAAAATAAAATCAAAATGAAAATCTCAGGCACTAAAACTTCTAACTAGAAAGCTAATGCCTGATCATTACCACTTACAAATAATTGCTGCCATCTCTGCATGTCCCTTAGTGGATTGTATGATTTCTCAGGATTATAAGCATATTGCATATTAACAGGATAATGTTTGAATTGAATTGGATATGCAAATGGAAAGTAAATGGATTAATAAAAATAATTTATTAATAATGAATATATAAAATTGTTGCTTATATACTTTCAACTATCCATAATGTAAAGGAATGGTCTGGCTTCATACTATTTGGATGTGTTTCAAGCCTAATGATTGGCTGCACCATTTGTAATGGAACAGATGTATTATGTATGTACTTATTCCTAATGACCCAATTGAACAGTAGTTATTAATTGTAATGAAACAGCACAAAATGTTTATTTGCACTTTTATTTGTACATTGAGGTGATGGTATGAGTTTGAGTCCCTAAAGCTCACTAGTTATAAATATATCACATTTGACAGTATACTTAGTTCAACTCTAATACATAACATTACCATATGGTTGCCCTTTAGGTCCACAACATCATAGGTTTTCCTCATATTCCTGTTACTCCTTGGTATTCAAACTCCGCAGTTATATGTATGTTTCTAATAAGCTAGGGTGATAATTCCCATAAGTTTGATATAAAACTAAAAATATATGCATTTGAATTATGTGTGTGGTATGGCATGGATAATAAAAAGTTAAATGATATGGCATGGATAATGGAAAGTTAAGTAAATGAAATGATATGGATACTGGAAGGTTAGGTAAATGATACAGCATTGATAATGAAAAGATAGATAAATGATATGGCACGGGAAGTTAGATAAATGATATGACATAGATAATGGAAAGTTAGATAAATGAGGAATCATACACAAATTCTAATTAAATAAAATAAATCATTAGCAACTTTATTCCATTGTGAGTGATTTACAATCTTTTGGAACAAATCAATTTGATATTTAGGTAGATCACATCATCCTTTATTTGATTCTTATAATATTATGATCATCCCCCTAACTTTTGACCCCATGTAGGATGGTCATTCCCTATACACTTTAATCACTTGCTGAGTCTAACAACATAATTTATGATTATTTTGATATGATCATTCTTTTGACCAATCCTTCTATTACCTGACTTTAATTTCTCTACATTACTCCATGACGATGTATCATGATTTACTGACTGCCACTTTTGAGTATGAAGTCATCGTCCCCTTTGCATTACTGGCATTTATGATAACAATCCATTCATACAAGAGATTTAGTCAGTCATACAGAATAACAAATAATAATAATCAAGTTAATTTAATAATAACAATAAACATATAAAATTGTCTTGTACTAGTGTGAGTATTTAACATTTTATAGATAAATCTCAGCTTAACACCAATCAGACATCCAGTTCTTTAGTTGGTATTTAGGGTTCAGCATCTAGATTTTATTATAATAAAAAAATAGAGACACCCCCTTTACATAATTATGATTGATGATTATAGGGTTGGATAATCAATTCTTTCAATAGAAAAAAATAGCCAATTCTTTCAATAGAAAAAAATAACAAAGTTATACAACAAAGAAAAATGGATTCTATATGATACATATATAACTTGAATAATTGAACATGTTAGTCCATGTTGTTAGCTATTCTTCAGTATGTGGATACACAGATGATGACTGGTTTCTTCTAGATTAGGAAAATTCCTGGATCTTGAGAGTTAGCAATCCATTTGATGTTGTCTTGTCATCCTCTAGGTAATTGGTCAATGACTTGCCAGTGGACAGGTGATCTTCCTTTATTTACTGCTGCTTTCTCCATTATCCTAGTGAATATCTTCTCCAGCTGGTGATGGTGAAAACATTACTGACATTACTAGTTTATAAAGTCTAATTATTCATAGGCATGCATCTAGAAGTCTATCATCTATGATATTTAATGAGTTTACTACACCTAAATTCTTTTGTATTGCTTATTATTCATTAGAATTAATTATTAACAGCTATAGATTAGAAGGTGTAATCTCTTTTTTTTTTAGTTTCTTCAGCAAACTGATAATTCTTATGAGCTTTGTGTCATTGAGCAGTAAAATTTTGTCTTTTCTATGGAAATGTATTATTCTTTTGATCTTTATAAACTATTCCTCATACAATCGTTTTCAATAGCTTTTGGAGATAATTTGTTCTGTTATAAAATAATCATAAATCGAACATTAGTTCCATTTTAAGCATCATTTTAATGCATGTTAATAGCTTTAAAAAAATGATTATTATCTCTTTTCCTCTTGATTAAAACAATTCAGTTTCTTTTCTCACATTATCCGGTCTGGATCATGAGCATGTTTATATCATGCTGTATTCCCATTGTTTATGAGTTTTAATTTCATTTAGTCTCTTTAATAACCTTTTTTTTAAAAAAATTAATAATATAATAATTTAAGTTTAAATCCCATTTTTCTTTGTTACTCTTTTTTATTAAATCCGAGTTATTTGGTGAATTAAACCTCAATTCTTCTTATTTTGGAATCAGTACACTTAACACAACAAAAATAAAACAAAAGACGATATCACAATCTACTGATTTGTTAAAGTATGTTTTGTTTCAGACCCTCTTTGTTTGTAATAAGTTGGGATCATACTCTCACAATAAAAATGCAAATTAATACATTTAATAATAATAAAAGATATCTTAATTGAAGTTTACATTTAAGGCCTTATAATATTTATAATAAGATGTTACCATGTAAAATATTTAAACAGTTCCAACCATGATTTTCTATAGCTATCATCCTTTTAATATATTTATGGTCGTCTTCATTAATTTCTCCAAACATTGTAGTTCTTTTCTTTGGGCACTGGTGATGTTAGAGAGGAATCCAGCAGTATTGATAATATTACCTATGGTAAAGTATCAGTGGGTCATGGGTAGCTGTTCTTATAGCACTGTCCTTTTCTTCCTTCATGGCATTATTAAGGCAGGCAATGGCTGGTTTTGAAAAACTTCAATATTAGTTTTTGGATATGACTGCATTTTTCAGGTGTTTTGGCTGGTATGGTTTTTGATTATCTAATATGCATACTAGATAGCTTTCTGCTAAATAAAACTACCATAATTGCTGTTATAAGTATTGAACAATACTAGGAAATAGCAAGATAGAGCTATCCAAGTTTTTGTGGAAAATAGTTTTAACCCAAAGTTTCTCTCTCAGCCTGGAATCACTGCTACACCATCTCTTGAAATGAGTTCCCTGGACTAAACTGGAATAAACCTGAAAAATAGCCTTTGTTGCTTGTTTCTGACCTATTTATATTGTGCTTGATGTTGTTAAGCAACACGTTATTCCAAACCATGAATTCATCACCATCTAATTACAAGATTTGACCTCACTTTCTTTACAACAACATATTTTTTGGAAAACATTTTCTTTATTTCCTTCACAACATGTTGTAGAAACAAATTTACAGATATCATATTATGATTTGATATATAAATAAATGAAAGAAAAAAAATAGTTTTTCTTTTTCTTTATTTATTTACATAAGTTAGTGATAGGAAAAAAAAAATCATTGCCAACATTTAAATTTTAAATAACTTTTAAAATATTATCAACTCCAACATTTTAATATCATATTAAGTTTATCGATCAAATTTACTATAAAGTTGGAAGATTTTATTTAAAACTCAATTCAAAAAAGGCAAACTAAAAGGAGTTCACAATGCTTTAGATTTTCAGAAACTATGCAATTCAAAATGCTTGTGCATACCAAACCTTTTTTTGTCTTCCTTTAAATTGCAATTTATCATTTTTTTGTTACTCCAAAGTAACTTTATAAAATATTTAATAATATGATTAAATGCATAAGTTAACATTTCTTTTAATTTTTTTAAGCAGTTTGTATATTTTTTACTCAATTGTGGTGGAGTATTTTATTAAACAATTATGCAGCTTTATAATATAATAAATTTGAACTGCCATCAGATTTGTTATAGTTACAATATGAAGTGGCTGTATGAAAATATTTATTAGATTAGGGTTCTTTACACACTACAAATAGCAAGGTTTCTTTATTCAGCTTTAAAAAAATTAATTATTTAATATTTATGAGAAAAAAATGTTTTAAATGTAATTTAAAATTATGCAAGTTAATTTTTATTAATTAAAAGTAATGATAAAAATTTATAATTATTAAAAATTCTCCCGTAGCATAGTGTTAGTAATATTATCAAGAGAGATATTATTCAAAGTCTCTTCATGATCTATATCTTCCAAATTAGGAAACAGGGATAAAAGTTCAGACCAACTACTTTTATCTTTATTTTTAAAAAAAAAAATGATGTGTTAAGAATGCAAACCTATAGTTGATGGAGAAAAATCTTGTAACATAGATGCATAACAATTTAGTACTAATATTACTTGGCATACAATTTTTTTACAACTTTATTTCTTCTTCCACTTACTCAAAATACTATCAGAATTAGCTTATAAAACTATGACACTGTTATATAAAGATTAAATTTAAGTCATTGATATTTATTGCAATATTAAACAACTGCTTTCATCATAAAATGACCAGAAATCAGTTTAGAGTATATAAAGCACTATGCATTATAACGCAGAATTTTAAAAATACTAATAATAATAATTATTAAATATGCAATTACATTTGACAGGAGAGTTTTCTACCATTTTGAATTACTTTGTAATTGCTGTTTAATTAATATTTGTATTATTTTAGTGCTCATTCGTTAAAAAAAAAAAAAAAGGTTATTTATGAAAGAAGGATTCCATGGCAGAATGATTGGCAAATTAAACTAGAATCTGGGGAAAAAACTATTTTTTTTTCTTTATATCTAGATTTCTTAAAAAAAGTCAAAGAAACCAATCAAATAGTCATCTGATTATTGGGTATAAATTAGCATGTGAAGGGGTTGAGTTGGTCAGATTATCAACAATATGTTGATAATAAAATAAAAATATTATTGTAATTTGGACTTCACAATGAATAGTAATCCCATAACTTGTCCTTTTTATTTACGTATATGCAATTATATTAATCAATTCAATTATATTAATATTTCAAACTAAAAAAAATGGTTTCAAGGTACCTACACTGCTGTGTCTATGAATATTAAATATATGGCATTTTCAAAATGTTCTATTCTACTTAATAATACAATCTTTTTTTTAAAAAAAAAAAAGAATGAAAAGTAGTTTTTTCTGAGGCAAGTTTTTAAAAGTATTTTCTTCAAAACTTTTTAATCAAGGTCGGTTATTTCAAATTCTCAGTTTGACAACATAGATTTAAAAAAATACAATTTTACATTTATATATATATTTTCTAAGATGGGCTCTTGAAATATATATATTAATTTAGTTAATAAACAGTAAATAAATAACTAACTGCATTTATATTATCAAACATAAAAGCTATTGAAATCAGTTGTTATTATTACTGTTGTATGAATAACCATTTATTATTAATAAATAGTAATATACATGCTTATGTGGCATTCATTGATAAAAATAATAATTTGTGAAATGACTTCTCTTGATAGCACTTATAAACTTGATTCATATAAAATAAAATAAAAAAACAAGAATACTCTCGGTTCTTATTTATCTCATGTTATAGAAGCATCTCTTGTATAAGCATTGTAGCACTTAATTTTACAGAAGTCCTATACTTATAAACAAGTTACTCTCCCGCATACAAGTAAGCTAATTTAGCTCTAACCTTTTATAAATCAAAAACATCAAAATTATGTTTACGGATAATTTGCCTGATGACGTATTTGACCCACCGGTTTCCCTTCCGGTGGGCATCGACGATCGTTGTATGACAACGTTGTCATGGCAACGAAGTGACTGGCGTGATTAATCCATCAGAGAGTCAATTTTTTTTTTTTTAACCGCGAGATTTAAAATTCGGAGAGACATTTGGGAAATTTTTTGATTTTTCTGTCTATTGTGATTTTGCTATCCACTTGATCACAGTGACTTTTTTCAGCTCTTCCATTGCGTTTTTGATATTTTACTTTGTGATTTTACTTTGTGATATGGCTGAAGCTCCAAGAACCTTGTTCAATTTACCGAGTACGGAGGAAGAAGCGATCATCTTCTTACAAGACCGCGGTCTTCTCCCCAAAAGGAAATTATGTCAAAATGGGCATGAAATGAAGAAATATATTCATGATTCCAAGAAACAATGGCGGTGTAACTTGAAGGATTGCCTGTCAGAAATTGCAATTAGAAAAGGCACGTGGTTTGTTGGCTCCAAAATGACTTTCGTGACCGCTATACGCTTCATCTATAGTTGGTCCAAAGAATTAACATCGATAACATTTTGTGCGGAGGAATTGAATATTTCGGACAAAACTGTAATCGATTGGAATAACTACCTCCGGGAAGTTTGTACCTGGAGATTGTTAAGAAATGAAAGGCGGAAAATCGGAGGTCCCAACACCATCGTTGAGATTGATGAAAGCCTCTTCACAAAACGGAAGAACAATGCCGGAAGAGTCCTACCACAGCAATGGCTATTTGGCATCGACGATCGTTGTATGACAACGTTGTCATGGCAACGAAGTGACTGGCGTGATTAATCCATCAGAGAGTCAATTTTTTTTTTTTTAACCGCGAGATTTAAAATTCGGAGAGACATTTGGGAAATTTTTTGATTTTTCTGTCTATTGTGATTTTGCTATCCACTTGATCACAGTGACTTTTTTCAGCTCTTCCATTGCGTTTTTGATATTTTACTTTGTGATTTTACTTTGTGATATGGCTGAAGCTCCAAGAACCTTGTTCAATTTACCGAGTACGGAGGAAGAAGCGATCATCTTCTTACAAGACCGCGGTCTTCTCCCCAAAAGGAAATTATGTCAAAATGGGCATGAAATGAAGAAATATATTCATGATTCCAAGAAACAATGGCGGTGTAACTTGAAGGATTGCCTGTCAGAAATTGCAATTAGAAAAGGCACGTGGTTTGTTGGCTCCAAAATGACTTTCGTGACCGCTATACGCTTCATCTATAGTTGGTCCAAAGAATTAACATCGATAACATTTTGTGCGGAGGAATTGAATATTTCGGACAAAACTGTAATCGATTGGAATAACTACCTCCGGGAAGTTTGTACCTGGAGATTGTTAAGAAATGAAAGGCGGAAAATCGGAGGTCCCAACACCATCGTTGAGATTGATGAAAGCCTCTTCACAAAACGGAAGAACAATGCCGGAAGAGTCCTACCACAGCAATGGCTATTTGGCGGCGTGTGCAGAGAGACTGAGGAATGCTTTATTGTAGCCGTTCGAGATAGAAGTGCGACTACTCTCATGCAAGAAATTTTGCAAAATGTACACGAAGGCTCGACTATCTACAGCGATTGCTGGAAGGGATACAAGAGCGAAGAGTTAGCTGAGGCTGGCTACGAACACCATCGTGTTAATCACACATACAACCCGTAGACCCCACAACTGGCGTACATACACAGAATGTTGAAAGGTTGTGGGGTTTGGTCAAATGGCGTAATAAAAAACACAGAGGGACAGCACGTCAGCACCTCGACTCATATTTGAGCGAGTTTATGTGGAGGCAGTCATACAAAGCTGATCCTTTCGCTGCAATTTTAGAACATATATCGCAATTCAGTCCTCCGCAGTGAACGCTATTTGTAAGTAATTTTAATTTTTTTTATAATAATTATAATTTTAGAATTAATTATATTATTGAATATAGACAATACCAATATACAGTCCGTTTTTAACATTACCGCATGCTTATAAAAGTACGGCCTCTTACACCACATTTTATACAAGATGGCCATTAATGGTAGATTCGCATTAACTTTTTTTTTTTTTTTTAAATTTACAAAAAAATTTTTTTTTTATATTTCTTCAATTATCAAACTTCCACTTAATTACATTTAATTTGTAAATAATTTTTGTATTTTTTGTTTAATATTTCTACAAATATCAAATTATTTTTCGTAAATTCATCGGCTATATTTTGTATTTTATATCTTGACACCCCCCCCTTTTAAAATTAGCTCGCCATTAATGGCACATTTTCAATAAGTTTTTGTTTCTATATTTTGTATTGACCTTATTTTGTATTTCATGCAGGTAAATTTTCACTAATTTGTTGGGTTTTTTTTGTATTTTTTGGTTAATATTTCTACAAATATCAAATTATTTTTCGTAAATTCATCGGCTAAACAGTTTCGCTTTTAAAATTAGGGAATGTGAGCGCCATTAATGGCACATTTTCAATAATTTTTTGTTTCTATATTTTGTATTGACCTTATTTTGTATTTCATGCAGGTAAATTTTCACTAATTTGTTGGGTTTTTTTTTTGTGTTTTTTGGTTAATATTTCTACAAATATCAAATTATTTTTCGTAAATTCATCGGCTATATTTTGTATTTTATATCTTGACACCCCCCCCTTTTAAAATTAGCTCGCCATTAATGGCACATTTTCAATAAGTTTTTGTTTCTATATTTTGTATTGACCTTATTTTGTATTTCATGCAGGTAAATTTTCACTAATTTGTTGGGTTATTTTTGTATTTTTTGGTTAATATTTCTACAAATATCAAATTATTTTTCGTAAATTCATCGGCTAAACAGTTCGCTTTTAAAATTAGGGAATGTGAGCGCCATTAATGGCACATTTTCAATAATTTTTTGTTTCTATATTTTGTATTGACCTTATTTTGTATTTCATGCATGTAAATTTTGGGTTTTTGTAATTCATTTTTAAGATTTTTTAATAGTTTTCATGCATGTACATATTAAATAATTTTGTGTTACTATATTTGTATTCACCGTATTAAATTTTCACAATTTTTTTTTTTTGTATTTTTTTCCAGGACCAAGAAGCATGCTGGTGTTCGGTGCGTATCACGTGACATTCGGTACTTACGGATAATTTGCCTGATGACGTATTAGCCTGAAGGCATACCGGTCTAATGTTGCACTTTTTAACGTGACGTGTTCACGTGATATGCGGACACATCTTATCGAATAGATGTGTCTGCAGATCACTTGGAGACGTTATCTTAAAAATCGCAACATTAGACCGGTATGCCTTCAGGGTAATACGTCATCAGGCAAATTATCCGTAAGTACCTTTTTTTCTGATTAATAATCGCATATTAAGTAGCCCAAACTTAACTTTTTAATTAAGAAGATAAATAGTAAAGTTTTAAGACAATTTAATAGGAAAAGCAAATGATTATCTAATACTGTGATAGAGTCATGGCCGGAAAATAAAAGAGGTTCGAAATAATATTTGAACTAACGAAAAAGTTAAAATAGAAGACAACAATAAATCAATTATTTGAGTTGTTAAAAGTACAATTAAGAAACAGTTACCATAAATAATAATAAAAAAATTAGTTTTAATGAGTAACATTATGGAGACTGATAAAAATTTCAGTCTAGCAGCCAACACAGCACAAGCCTCAAGTAACACATATACTACAATTGCAAAAAAAATCTAACGTTAACGCAAGCCCTAGTGCTAACGTAAATCAGGGTAGACCCCACAGATTCAGAAAAAGCGGAAGATTTAAGGAATCTAAACATATCAGAACAAGATCAAACATTACCTTCCCCACTCACAGTATGGACAGATGAAATGCTAGAAACAATTGGAGAACAATTCAACAACACGATACCTCGGACACTCTTTACAACATTTAAAAGATTCTTCACGGACAACTCAGTAGTGTTAGCAGTAACAGACAATCATTGCTCACTATATACTTTCCCTAAGCCACTTCTACTTGAAGCACTAGAAAAAAATAAAATTATCGACTCAGTCAGTTGTAAAGCTGACCATCCCAATAATAGATATGTGGCACTAGAATTCAAAAGCTCCAAACAAATAGAACAGTTTTTAAAAAAAATTAAAACAATTGGAAATTTTGCAGTAATACAAGTTGATCAAAATAAATATAAAAATATAACTGGAGTTATCAAAAATACCTACTTTGGGTACAATCTAGATGACTTTCAAAGGATGATGAACCCTTTTGGAAAAGTAACATTTTTCCAACAAATCTATATCAAAGAAGCAGCAATCCCAATATTATCAAACAGTTATGAATACAAAGTCAAATTACATAAAGACATAGAGCCGGAAAACATCCAACACATATCACAGACCAAGAAGCCATACTTCATCTGTATATAAGAGGGCTCAAACCAAGATGTTTTGCATGTGGAAAAAGAGGACGCATAGCAACTGTTTGTAAGGGAAAAAATCAAGAAAAAAAAAGACCAAAGTAATTCCAATTTAGTAGAAACAACTACAGTAAACACAGATAATAACACACAACCGCCAAATTCACACCTTCAAAAACTCAACTTAAACAAAACTAATACAACAAAAGAGAAAAATAAAAATGCAAACACTTCTACATCTGTAAACACAGAACAAATAATTGAAATGGAAATAAAAGAAAATCAGTCTAATGGAAAAAAAACCAAAGACGACACAACAAAAATAGAAAATAAAATAGATATCTGTGGCCAAGATAAACACAGAATTCTAAACAAGACAGCTACTGAAATCATGGATAAAATTGCAGAAAGTCTTCCAGCAATTGAGAATATAACAAAAGAAAGCAAAAGGAAACAAAAAAGAGAGAAATTAAAAAAATCAAACCTAATGCAAAAGAACTCCAACCAGCAGAAAGGAAAATTCAAGAAAAAGAAAAGAATATAGAAATGGAAATAGATGATGAACTAATTGATTCAGAAAATGACAGTGAAAATGATCATTTTAAACATGGGCATATAAACACAGATACATACAACCCACAAACAACACCAGTTTTAAAAACTAAAAGTACAGACACAGAGACAATACCAACAACAACTAAAAAAATAAAATAGTCAACACATCTCAAAGCAAAAAATCTATAAATCAAAAACCAGTATGATTATAAAAGTAGCTGCAGTTAATGTAAGGGGTATAAACTCCAGGACAAAAATACAGAATATAAATAAATGAATACAAATCATACAACCAAGCATCTTGGGGCTCCTTGAAACCAAAATACATCGTGGATCAAAAATTGACCCAGCACAAGTCATGAGCACACAAGGCTTTTGTGCATGCTCAAGAGACTCATCTGCACCAGCCAGTGGGACAGGAATATACATAAGCCGGAGTTGTCCCTTCACTACTTTCAAAATAATCTACATAGACTCAAACCTAATAATCACAACTTTTTACCACAAAAATCTCTCAATCAATATCATATATGTATATATTCCACCAGAGCCAATTATAATCAATAGAATAATTGCAACAATAAACTCAATGCTGGCAAACAATCCTTACCCAACAATACTAACAGGGGATTTTAATATGAGCTACCAAAAGTTTGTTAATAAGTGGATTCATCAATTAGCAATACCACTTATGAGTGGAGAAGGATTCCTACCACCAAACTCCATATCCTTCTACAACAGCAGATATGGAACTCTGATAGACCTGATGTTCTATTCCCCAATGCTGCATCAAGCAATAGAAATGAGTCTATTCCCCACACATTTCTCAGATCATGCAGTGCAAATAATAAAAATAAATTTAGATACAAACTATAACCAAAAATACTACCTACAGAAAACCATAAGAATTCTACTGCCAATCAATACACAGGAAGTTTTTTTTCTCAGAAATATATATAGCAATAAACAAACTAAATCAAATGGACCTTGACCCAATAACAAAATATATAGCTTTCACAGAAACCATATCTTATAGTATCAATCAAATGACACAAAAAACAACACCAACAAAACTCATGACATTGGCAGAAGAAATACATAAAAGATCACAATAGCAAAACCAATCAAAAATAACCAAGAAATCATTGTTAAACTTACACAGCTATACAATCAAACATGTAACCAATTAAAACAATATATTGCCATCAAAAAGAAAAAAATATGTTTAACAGAACAACACACTTGGACCCGTGGTTACATTAGGTGGGTATTAGGATATCCATCAACTAGCAAAGTACCTATGGCAATTAAAACAGGAAATAAAGTGATAACAGGCTATAACATGATAAAACCCATCTTTCAATACTTCAGAAGTAAACTCACAACAAACAACCAATGGAAGATCCCAGAAAATTACTTTGGAAAACCTGAAAATGAAACCCCCTATAAAATAGAAGATTTTGCAAGAATACTCACAACATTACAAAGCACTTGTCACCCAGGACCACCCGGAATCCCAAAATTTGTACTAACTCATCTAAGTCAATTTACAAATAAATTACTATGTTAACTAGCAAATCAACTTTCACAAAAATTATATAACATACAAGGTCTAATCCCGATATCAATGGTCCCTTTCATGAAAAAAATAGAATCCATCTCAGAAATTACAAATTTAAGACCCATTTCAATGGAGCCATTGGGAATCAAAATTCTAGAAAAAGTACTAAAAGAAAAGATAGAACCCTACATCTTACCAATACTATCGGAACATCAATATGCTAAAAAAAGAGTCTTCAACAGGCCAAGCAGCTCTAATATTTAAAACAATAGTAAATTCAACTATAAAAAGAAAAAAAACATGGGCCCATGGTAGTACAATTGGATTTTGAAAGTGCCTTTGACTCTGTACCCATCAACAAACTAATCAATCAATTAAAGAAAACAAAAATACCAAGAACAATCTTATACACAATAGCCAACCTACTCCTAAATAGGGAGATACACATTATGCTAAATGGAAGAACATCACCCACTTTCCACCCTAACCAATCCATCCCCCAGGGATCTCCACTAAGTACACTACTCTTCACACTATACATAAACCCTCTACTTGAAAAAATCAAGGAAAAATTACAAGAAATACAAATACCAAACACCAATATTTACATACCCTGTATAGCCTACATGGATGGTGTTACGGTTTTTCTAACTTCAAAGAAACAACCACATACACTCCAAAAAATAATAGAAGACTATACAACAAAATTTCATCTGAAAATAAATACTAATAAATCAGCTGTGTGGTCAATTTTTACAGGGAAAACCAACACACAAATATACCAAGGAAAACCGAATAAGTTTCTGGGTTTCCCATTTCATTTGGGAATGGGGCAGATGAGAAGAACAATACAAGACAAAATCTTAACACAAACAGAAAGAATCACAGACTCACTTGCTAAATCATACCTTTCTCTATACTCATAGGTTGCTCTCTTCAACCAACTGATAATGACAAAAATCACATACTACCTACCAGTGATAAAGTTCACCAAAAAATTTATATCAACAGTAAACTCCATGTGCAATAAACTACTTTGGAATAAAAAGGTGGTAGCCATTTCAATGAGGCAAATAAGCCAACCCACAAAACTAAATGGGCTTGGACTACATACAATCTCAACTTTTTACACACAAAAAATAATAAACCTACTGATTACAACATTTACAAAGTTTCCAAATATTCAAAAAATAATAGATATAATACCCACTGACTGACCACCTCCCAAAGACAACTATATAGCCACACTTTTAGACAGCATAAGAAATCAAAGAAACAAAATAACCCTGTCTAACCCAATTAAATACACACACTGGCACATACCTAGTCTAATAGAGCAGACACAACAAGATATCAACAACAAAATGGTCCTTGATATAAACAATGCACAACTCCTAAAAAAATATAAAAATTGGTACTTGGAGCCTAAATTCTTCGACTTCATAGTCAAAGTAAATCTGAATGCCTTGCCTACATCACACTTCATCCATTTTAAAAGGTCCCATATGAAAATAGACCCACTGTGCAGGTTGTGCCAAAGAGAAGAAACACAAGATTATTTTCTAAATGATTGTCTGGGATTGGAAAAGGTAAGACAAATAATGATAAATAACTACCATCAGAAAGACACAACAATGGCAAAAATTCTCCAGGTGTACAAAAAAAATGCATTCCCAACAATAAGAGCAGCGACATTTAGCTTGTATGCATATTGGTATACCAGATGTAAATTCAATTTCGACTATAATACAAAACAAAACATTACACCACAAGCTAGAAAAGATAAAAGAAAGGGATAACATGCCTAGCACCACCAGATATTTCTTCTGCAACTTGGTCACTGTTTAAACTAAAATCAGCACTATAGTTGAAAATCAGTAAAAGAGATACAGAATAACACAGCTAAAAAAGAACACAATACACCAAAACCAGCAGGACACACATGATGGGATCCATCAACATAATGTATATATAAAAAAATTAGACAAGCTGAATTCAAGCAACTTTTGATGCCTTAAGATTAGCAAAAACACAACATAAAGAACTCAAGAGAAAGCTTTTTCTCTCCTATATATCTGTGAACAAACTTATGCCCAACAGAACTGTTTAGACACAGGAACAGACTTATGCTTACTGTGTAAGCCCAATCTTACCTATGTAATCATTGTTTTTTAATCAATAAAGTATGCTTTGAAACATAAATACCTAAGTATAAATACCTTTATGTATACTGGGAATTGCTTCCAAGTATTGGAAGCAATTCCCAGTATACATAAAGTCAAAAAAAGAATACACTTAGTTTTTGTTTATTTAATGCTGTGAAAACATCTCTTATTTTTATTTAACAAAAAATATACTCTCACTTCTGTATTACTTAACAAGCTGCAGAATGAATTACAAGAACAGTATAATAACATCTTTCTATTCAAACAAAAACAATTTTTAAAAATATATTCTAACAAATAATTATTAACAACCAATCAAAAGTGATAAATTTTGACAATTACCATTTCTAAAGTGGTATAATTTGCATCTTTACAACCATTCTATTTTATTTCTGAAAATATTTTACAAAATAAAATATATATTTTCAATCCTTTGATATAACAAGATTACTCATTAAATATCTGTTTATACATTAATAAATTTTAATTATATATATATATTATAAAAATATTAAAAAATCTATTTTAAGTTCAAACAAATCTTTTCAGATAATCTATAATGTTCTTCAATTTTCTTATTGTTAAGCATTACATCATTTCACAATATTAACAATGATAGTTTTCATCCAATATGGCCATCCAACACCTTTTGTGTCTTTTCTTCAAGAATTATACAAGTTCAATATATATCATTTTTCTTCCAGATCACCTTATATTAATATACTATGGTATCTCAATAGACATTCTAGAAATTTAATCCATTCAAAATATTTTTCTTATAATTGCCATTCTTGTTTTATAGCTTGTAATAATTTTTTAGTTTAAAAAAAATGTATAATGGAGTCTGATAAAAAAAATGTAACTGTTCCAGAAGCTCATATAGCTCTCATTCTAGTATATACAAAATATATAAATTTGTGAATAATCCATATGTGATTTGTGGCTCAAAACAAAGTTATCATTAAATAAAACCATTTAAACAAAACAAAAAATATATAATCAAAAGTATAAGTGTAAAAATAATGACTTTATACTAAACATGTAACTTTGAAATTTCTAAATAATCTTTCCCTAATAAAAACAATAAGTAAAATCTCCACAATAAAAGTATTAAATGAATGTCTTATATATATGTATAATCAAAATTACCACAAATTGTGTTTTAGAATTTATTTATTTTTTGGCTCATCTGGTTATGTTGTGGGTAATTTTGATTATTTTATTGACTAGTTTAGCTTTAGCCTTTTAATGTTTACATACATTGTAATGGTATTGAGAAAACAGGGTTAACCTGGGTGATGGCACATATCATCATCAATCCCAAGTCAAAAATATAACTTAAATATAAAGATAAAAGGAATGAATATGAGGAATGAAGATAAGCCTGAGAGATCATCATGAATGATCAACAATAAAAATAAATCAATAGTCGATCCTGTGACTGGATTTGAAATGGGTCTACTATAGACCAGGCTAATTATTTAGCTCTTTCCAGCTTGTGGCAGATTATTTAAACATTAATTTGGATATATAAACTTAGCTGTTAATCCATCAGAAGATATAATAAAAACAATAATGCTGGGATACTAAAATATGCTGATCATCATCAATTCTGTGACCATTTAGTACCTTTAATCTATTGGTCAACTATGAACTTAATTCCTAAATGAATACTAAACTAAATAAAATATAATGCATGGACATTAAAAGATATTACCTTTGTGCCAATCCAGGATCATCATCAACTGGATGTTCATAAATGCCAAAATATAAACCCATTTTATATAACAGACCATTATGCATGAACGTAGCTCAGAAAATAAAAGCTCTATAACTGTTATTGTGAGCAAAAGAGAAGACAACATATAATATTCTAAAACTATTTAAGATTTAAGTAAATTCACTGGAATACCTTTATCAATAAAATATCAGTTTATTAATATCAATAAAAATGAAATTAAGGTCTTCAGAATATGGCTATACATTTAAATTAAGCCTTCTGATTTTGATGAATACAAAAAGAAATCCCCTAATAAATTGTAATTTACAAATAGGTTTCGATAGATTTATATAAAACACATTTATAATAATTTATAAACATATTTGAATTGTCATTATATTAATAAAAATATGATTAATTTTAACATATATGTGTCTACCTAACATGCATCTATATGAAAACATAGACATGTTGTAACATATGGGAATTGTCATGTAATAATAATAAAAAAATAAGTTATCACATTTTACTGATACATAAATGACTGTTTTCACATACATATGTGGGTACCCATGAAAATGTGTGTGCATACTAGCATTTAATTTGGCAAAGTAATAAAATTATTAAAAATATATTTTTCACAATTAATTCCAAGTTAAAAGTATACATAAAATTCACACATGTGTGTATATATATAAAAATAATATGAATCAGTTATTAATTCATTCATTATCTAATGGTAAACAAAAAAAAAGGTTTTTCATTTTACTTTTTAAAAAAATTATTAATTCTTTGATAGTTCTTCATAAAAGTTTTGTTTTTTTAAAAAAAATATTATATCATTGACAGGTTACTCTTGATTAATTACAAACATCTTTTAAAAAACAATATTCCACTAGTTCTTTTATTCCCTAATCTAGAAAAATGTTTGGAGTTTTCTTTTTTTTAATAAAGTATACTGAAAACACATCATATTTTATGTTGAATAATGTTATTTACTCAAAAAAAAAATTGTAATTTAAAATAACAATTGTCATTTTTATTAAAGAAATTATTTAAAGTATCTCACCAGCTGTACTTTATATATATGATGCAATACATTTATTTGTGGTTCTCTGCCTATAGATAAAACAGTATATGTATAAATTAATTCTTCAGCAAGTTGGACACTCTTGTAAGCCGGTCCCTTTTAAAATGGTAGACTAGTTTATTGTCATTTCCAAGAATAGTGTACTTCGGTAATTGTTGACCTACAATTGGTTCCCTTTAGTCTAGAATTTGATAGACTTCAGGCACACTTTTAGTACACAATATGATCTACAGAAAACACAGAAAAGATGGGTCATGTTTCCATGTGAATCCAAATTCTACTGTTATGACCTAGTAGTAGCAGCTACATTTGCATACTCTTTCCTTCAGTTATCACTTAATGGCAGTAGTCATCAGGTTGTCATGATCTACACAAACTTTTTATAAAAACTCTGTAACCTTTTTTTTAACCTTTTTATAGTCAGGGTGGGAAAAAATAGAGTAATTAAAAATAAGTTTATCTTGATTGAAAAAAGTTAATGACTCTTTTAATTTAACTTAATCTTTTGAAAAACAACTTTGTAAATTTTATCAAAATATGTTGTACAAGCATTAATTTAAAAAATTTGCTTAACAAAACAGATAATGGAATTTTATCTGTATCAATAATAAAAACATGCTTGTTTTAATTTCAAAATCAGAATAAAATATTTATTAGATCTTTTTAAATGTTTAATTTATATATATATTTTTTTTAATTCAAAATTATTTAATCCTTAACTGTTATTCCAGTGTAATATAGAAAATATATACAAAAAAATTTTTTGTCTGTTTATTTCTACTTTTCCTTTCAACTTTATATATATGTGCACACACACTTGTGTATGCCATAAGACACCTAACTGTCTCAATATATAAATATGTGTACGAAGTGCTAACAATATTTCTTAAAGAAAACAAATTGAAATGATATAACTTTCAATCATAGTGGTGTAAACATTTTTTCAATCACTATACTATGGGGGGGGGGAATATTTAGTCAATATTACTTTTATCACTTAAACTTGACAATGAAATTTCAATAACAGAAATAATTTTTCCCTAGTGAGAACTTTGTTCAAACTTTTAAAAGCATAAAATGGAAAAAGTTTGAAACATCTTGTGCAAGCATGTGGTATATCAGCCACTGACATTTATCATAGCATTTGCATTCATTGATTAGCAATTCCATCTTCAGCATTTAAATTTCTGATAATACTACCATTTTTTCACTTGAAATTATTACATTTTTGGTATCAACATTAATCAGCTTTCTAAATCTGATTTCAAACTCAATATTAAAATTATTGCTCTTATATAGCAGGGCCAGACATATCTAACCTATAAAGGCTTTTTTTTTTTAATTTGTTTTATGATTAAATGTAAATTAAACAAAACATTTTAATATTATTTAAATAAATGTGATAAATGTACATGGTCTTTATGGTTTATTAATGGCGCAATTACTTTCTAGCTGGCTGAACATTGTAAATTTTTTTTTAAATCAGTTGCTTTAACAATTTTTTTTTTGCTTTGTGAAATTACTTGCTTTGAATAAAAAGCTCATAATCAAATTAAGCCTCTAAATTTAAATTTTTAAATATACCTGTTATATTTTGATATATGAATATGACAGCATTATGGACAACTATTAATGGCTGAATTACTTCCTTCACATAAAATATTCATAATGCAGACAAACGTAATAGTTTGTTTTGACATGTGACAGCCTTACAAACATGCATTCACCAATCAGACAACAGAGAAAGTAGGGATTTTATATATAAATAAAAAAATATGTAAAATATCTTTAATGTTAAAAGCAAAAATAAATAAATAAAATAATTAAATTAATAATTAAATCTAACAAAGACAACAAAGGTATTTCATTTACTGTTTTAATGTTCATTGTAATACTTGTGTTCATTGTACAAATCTTAACTTAGTAATAAAAAGTATTTGTTATAATAAAGACAAAACAAAGCATTTGACTATTTTATTAAATTATAATATATAAGATAAACTCATAATGAGTCTTATATTAAAATCCTCTTTAATGTAAAAGAAAATTTGAGTGTTAAAGAATAACTTTTAAAATGAAAGTTATTTAACTAATATTATTCTAAGAATATAACTAGCTTTACCATAATCTTTAAAACAAATGAAATAGAGAACCAGAAATGTATTGCCTGATAATAAGCAATAATGTATCATCATATTTTATATTTCATTTTTTAAAAAAAAAAATTCATAACATAACTAACTGAACAGAGATCCAAAAGGCCTTGAAAATATTCAGTTATCAATTTAGAAAAGATTATTTAAATTTGTGCAGCTTATGAAAAATGTTTACAATTTCCACACTGTCAATCATCATCACATTGAGGAATCACTTTGACATGCATTAATGATGCTAACAACTAGTCTATCTGTCAAAATCAGGCAGAATGGATTTGGAATTTAAATTAAAATATCACCAGAAATATATTTAATTTTATTCTAATCTATATTTCTTCATATATATGAGATACGTTCATGGTGATTTAAAAAAATCAGTAAATTTATACAAATTTATTTTATCAAAAAAAAAAGAAAAGCAAAATTGAACAAATAGTTATAAATAAATAGTTTACATATATATGCACAGACAGATTAAGCTTTTTTCCTAAAGAATATATGCCAATGTAATTTATTCTTAAATCTAAGAGTTAATATGCTTTTAATATTAATTTACTAAATGTTTAACTATAAATATATAAAGCATTGTAGAAGTAATAAAGTGATTAATATTGAGACTGGCTCTATTAAATTATCAGTTGTTGATTTTATATAATTAACTTTATCTAAGGTTAAATCAAAAATTGAAAATTTTGTCCATATTCCTCTTCTCCCATCCACCCACTTAATAGCATTCAATTTTTACAAAGACTATGTATTTTGGGCTTTTATTTTGTACCATGTTTCAATTTCTTTTTCATAGATCAAAATAAATAATTTTATTCTTTTTTGGATTATTGTAATATTTAAATAAATGTTATGGATATTCATACAAAAAAGATAGACTTTATAATTTAAACTTTAATTTTATTAATTGCTTAGCATGCTTTGAATATGTAAAATATCAGATTTATAACAATCTAATTTCTTTAGTGTTCTCAACTTTTATGTGCAATTAGTAATTGTATAAATATTCAAAAATATTAAAATGTATTTAAATAGCCCATTTCTTCAAAAGAGGAATGTTTGTATCTTTTCTGTTTATTAAGAAGTCTTTTTCTATTACCCAAGCCTTCTTAATCTTTCATTTTCTGTCTTTCTTCTCAGTTCACACAATTCTAGCCTTTGATAAATCAAATTTATGTCCACCCTCATGAGCTAACTTGTTATTATGTTTATTTCATCAGAGGATGTCAATAATGATCATATCATACTTGAAACTTAGTTGTAATATTATAAATTCAACATATTGGTAAACATTTATTCTTTAAAAAACAAAAATTAAAAGAATTACTTTTTAGTTTCTTTTGTTCTATTATTTTAAGAATATGAAAAATCTCATATCTTACATTTTGTATTTCTTAGATTTTTCCAGGTAAAGTCAATAAAGGCCTTTTTCATATTTTGCCTAAAAACCTATGTCTAGAGAATATATGGAAAAAATAAAAATAAAATTTCATTCTTTGTTTAAAAGCATCATGCATTGTATAGAATGCCAAGATACTCTATACAATGCTCAGTTTTCATACTTTGTCAGTAACATATACATGTACAAATACATAATCTTATAATTAAATATTATTAAATACAGTAATCAAAATTTTTGAAAAGAACAAAAAAAATATAACAGTCATTTAGGAACACTTTCTATCCTCATAGCTTTGTCAACTAGTTCTTTGAAAGGTTCAACCTTCCCATAATTCTGTGATCTTAATGTTAACTGCCTGCCTATTGATTAAGTCTTGCCTGTATTTATATATTAGCATAGCTTACTTTATTTTCTTTTTATTGTTATTTCAATTTGCAGTATTTTTACATTATTATAGTTTATAATAATAAATAACAATAAAAGGAAAATAAAGGAAGCTATGCTAATATATAAATACAGACAAGACTTAATCAATAGGCAAGCAGCTAACATAAGATCACAGAAAGACTACGAGGATAGTCGAATGCACTCCTAAATGATGATTATATTTTTTTGTCCTTTTCAAAAATTTTGATTACTGTATTTAATAATATTTAATTATAAGATTAGGTATATTACTTCAAAGAAATACAGACATTGATTTATAATATTATTAAATATACATACATGTATATACATGACAATTAAAAGCAATCCATGGAACATGACAGCTTTATCATGAGAGACATATTACATCATGATCAGAGCATTCTTTATAACTAAGATCTCCTTGCCTATGAGAAAACTACATGATAAAAAATAATAAGCTTATTAAGAAATCCTTGATTATAACTATTTAAACAATGGCCTAACTTATATATAAACTCTAAGAATGCTAATCATTAACATCACAAAATCCTTAAGACAAACCCTATTGGAGATGGGGTGGTGGTGAACAACTTTGTCTCTTTCTCATTCAAATTATAGAATAGGATATTAGTGGCTTGCAGAAATATAATAGTCAATCTGTACTGTCATTTAGTAAAGTGTATGTAAACAATATATAAATGAATACAAATTTCATTAAGAAAAAAATCAAAGCAACACGGGGGAGGGAGTTTGAAACAATAACCAACAAAAAAAAATCTATTATGAACATACAGTATTAAGAACTTTTTTTCAGCATTTGCCAAGACAATTTGTACTAAAGAATCAATTTAAGATGCAACAAAAATCAAGACAATCAATATAAAATAAAAAATTGCAGCAGCTGTTACTGATTACTGTCTAGCAACTAAATTTATATAGCTATTAAAATTTAAAATTCTAATACTTGTTCAAAAAGATAAAATGAAATCAGAATTATAAAAAATAATATGAAACAAAAATTTAATTTAAATTTTATAAGTCAAAACTGAATAATAAATTATAAAATAAAGATAGTAATGATTAAAAAAAAAAAAATCTTTTTTTTTTAAAGTAGTCTAAAATTACAATTTAAATATTGGCTTCAAGATTCCGCCTGAGATAATGAGGCGCCATGTAGCCATCCATGCATAATGCTAAAATAAAATGTTACAACATACACTCCTTACTTAATTCCTTTCCAAGCTCAGATCACTCAGCAATATGGTCACATTCAACCTAAATCTAATCAATTATTCAAGTCAGCACCAAAAAAAAAAAACAATAAAAAATCTGGTCTGAACAAAAAACACAGTTTCTAGTTAATGAAATTTATATTTTATTGTTTAAATTGAAAGATATTGACTTAGACCCTATAGAAGCATGAATAGCCTTCACAAATGTAATATCATATATGATAAGCCATGTTGCGAGACAGTTCACACCCTTCAAAACTCCTATAACTTGCAGATGAACTTCAAAAATGACTTATCCAACACCAACCTCAGATAATGGCAAAGTGATGTTAGTGCTGACCAAGAAATATAAATTCACTTGTGGAATGCAGACCAAATTCAGCTTTGCATGTGTTAGTAGAATATTACTATAGTTTATATATTTATATATTATTCATATAAAATAATAATACAAGAGTTCTCAGCATCATTAAAAATATAACTTTTTGTGATGGTTAAACTACTGGATTTCATCAACTTTTAGGATTTTAGTTTAAATATATTTCTCACATGACAATCTAATTTTTAAAAGTAGCTATGAAATTTTAATATTGTGATATTTTGTTTATTCTCCACTTGAAAGTGAAAAATTAAATATGTGATACAAGTGAAATGTAATTAATTTAAAATATATCTACAAAATCAAATTTTAACTTGCTGTATCAAAAACTATAATTCCCTCTAGTTTTTTTAGTATATATTTCAATATGCAAGCTACAACACACTTTATACCTGATTAAAAAAATTTTTAATGTCTGTAACTATGCTGTCCTCATTTTGCATTTTTATGAAGTCATTCCACAATCATTATGAGTTTGACACATTTTTATAACACAAATTATAAAAGTTTTTAAAATGATTACGTACAAAAAAATCAAAATCTGTAGTCTATGCAATTCTCCAAAAAAAAAAAAGAAAAGAAAATTGAGCAAGATTCATCAAAAGTGGTGCAATATTTGTTAACTTATTAACAAACAAATAAAAAAATGTTCACATTTATATAGTGATAAAGATTTATGACAATTTCTAGCATTGGCCTGGCAAAATCATTAGTTCACCTGGTACCAGCTTGTTTAATAACCAGTTGATTCGGCCCACCTTTAGTTGACCTTATTGCATGTAAACTTTGTAATTATATATATTACCATATTGTTTCTTTTTTATGTTAATTAGAAAACTTAATTCCAATTTCTATCGAATGTATGCACTGTGATCCGGATGGATAAGTTGACATTTTGTAGTCACTACGCATACGGACACCTAAAATTAATGTAACCTGATTCAAATTGTCTCATTGTTGTTTTGTAAACTCGTTCACTCAACCTTGTCATTAGGGTATGAATAAAATTTGGGGGGTCTTGAAACAACATTTGTAATCCATGTAACACATTTTTAATTAATAAAGTTCATTGTTGAAACATATAAGTGCAATTAGAACTTAGTATGCAAAGAATGACATTTTGTGTAAATATATATTGTCATAGCATCGGCCGGGAAGTGAAACTGCTAACCCGGGACAACTGCTTTTAAGGCAGTTGTGCTGACCTCTCGACCACCGATGCTTGACTTGTGTAAATATATTTATTTAGTATAAATCAAAAAACATTGAAGTAGTTAGAAGTAATATAGGGAGCATATTAATAGCTCAAACAAGCTCATATTTGTAAATACAAGCTTATAAAAGCAATGTCACATGACATATGACTTGCTTTATTAGTTATTAGTTTGAAGTAGTTTGCTTAAGTATCTCATATATGCACAATAGCTTCTTCATTCTAACAATTTCATACAAATATAATTCATAGTCATTCACATGAACAATGTCCAGATTAAATATTTTTCAAATTTAAAAGGGCATGTTATAATAATTCAACAACATGCAACATCCTTACATTATAAATTTTTTTATCAAAATACTTTATACTGCTGGAAATTTAAATACTAAATGTAAATACTAAACAGAAATAGTAATTTTTAATATCAGGTGACTTATGTTTTATTCTGTATAACATCTATCTTCATACTAAAAAAAGAATAAATAGATTATTTTCTATTTCTTATTAAAATGTAAATATTGCCTCTGGGATTTAGCACAGGGATAAGTGGTTGGACTCAATATAGACAATTTGTGAAAGTATATCATATCACTTTCCAAGCAGCTATTAATACAAATGCAATAATAATAATAATTAGCTATTGTTTTTAATATCTTTTAGATATACATTTATATATGTCCTGGATTCCATTAATATTAAGCAAGCACTTATTTTTAATCTTGATTTCCTATCATCAGATTAAAGATTTTATTGGATTAAAAAATCACATAGTAAAAATTCAGCAAAACACCTTTTACATCCTCATACATCATTTTCCAAGCATTCATATACTACTTAATTACACTAATAAATAATTCATACTTAATGAATATATACTTAATTACATTTATATACTACTGGTAATTTAATTATTAAGTGCAAATAGCAGAATCTATTAAATTTAATATTGTTAAATATAAAAGTTACTTATGTTCTGAATACTAAACAATTAAATCTGTACAACAAAAAAAATACCAATTCTTTCTTCTATATTTTATTAAATGTAAACATTAAACACATAATATTTAAATCCAAGTATAATTTATTATATACTTGGAGATTAGACACAAAATGTACATATTAGAGATTATTTATCTTTTTCACATGTGTGTAGTCATGTGTATCAGTCTTGTAGGAGTACAGTTGATAGCTGAAAGGAGTTTACTCGTGTTTACTTTGAACTATAATAAATAAATAAAAAATCTTTTTAAAATTTGACTTTTTATTGTAAAATATAATTTAGATGTGTTTTAAAATGATTAAAATTTTCACTTGGAATTTTTATTTTTCAAAAAATTGCACATATTTAGCACAGTTGACCAAATTAAGAAATCACACACAAAAAAATCAGAAATAAAGTAAAGTATATGGCATCCAATAGCTCATTTTGTTGATGAACATTAATAAATAGAATACATATTATTAATTGAACTGCCAAGTATATAGTACTTTACAACACAGACATAAATATAACATGGATGCTTATATATATACTATGCATAAAAATCAATATAATGTAAACCAGTAATCTTCAACCCTTGGTCCAGGGACCGGTGGCCACAGAAGTTTTTTACCGGTCCACGGTAGACTGGCAGGAAAGTTTGTAATAACAAAATAATAAGAGTTTAAACTTTTAATTAATATAAACAATTTTGATTTATTTTTTCATCTCATTTTTACCCAATTAAAAAAAAAGAAACAGAAGGAAAACAAAATCTAATCAATCATACATAAATTAATTTGTTTATCTAGTTATCACAGATATTTATGGAGGAAGGGGATAGAATTAAATTTTTTATTACTTTTCTAAAAAAATTCAAAATTAAAAAAAAAAAGTTTTTTATTATACAAACTCCATATATATACAACTTCATTTTGTATATTTAACATTGTTGTTTTGCTCAGTTATAACAATTATACTCATCTAAGGCTAAGCAGTTTACATTTTTAAAAAAATTTATCTATAGACTTCTGCCAGTTTGCGAAACCTTATCCTTATTTTTACCGGTCCGCAGGTGTGAAAAGGTTGAAGACCACTGATGTAAACAAATGTTTAAAAATAGTAATAACATGGTCAGTAGAGCATGAAGATTTAGTCTTAAGAGAAAGTCAAAAAAAATTTGAGTTCCAAGGACCATTTTTTGAAACACTGCATCAAGTGACTGTTGTTCATATTTAACAAAGGTAAATGTGGATTAATAGATAGGTTCAATCTTGTTTGATTGATTATTTATTTAGATAGGTTCAGTTACAACATATTATAAATGCTCTAATAGGTGTTTCTGCCAACACCCAAAAAAACAACCCCGATCATAAATTCCTTAGAGTTAGTTTACAAGCAAAACAAATATCCATCTGAAGGTGACAGTCGGTCTGTGGATGTTATTTGAAAGTTGCATTCGAGAACTGGAAAACTTATTAGTCAATTTTTTGTGTATAAAAAATTTGGATGGAGTGAAGATCTATTCCATTTCTGGTTGGTGGGAAACCAAGACATTTTACAGAGATGGAGACTACTTTTCTGTGCCATAATAACTTGCTGCAGAGTGAGTTGATGGATGAAGTGAAAGATTCAGTCAAGTTTATGATTGGTGAGTATTAAACAATCTTTGTAGTTACAAGCTGATTGAAAAGGCATATTTTGCCATATAAAGAGAGGTAGGTATTGGAGATAGAGTTGATTCTGTGCTTTGCATCATCTTTCAATTTATTCTGGAACTTTTGACTCATTTCAGAAGGCTCTAGGTAGAAAGGAAATCCAAGGAAATTAGTTAGTTTATCATGATAAATTTGTGGATATATCTTGCCAGTGTAGAGAAACCAAGCTGATGTTTTATTAATGTTGACTGTTAGATTATATTTGAAAGTGTAATCATTAAGTATTTTTTCCAGATTAGATAGTTGCTTTTTGGAGGTAAGAAAAACAGTAATGTCATCCACATATGCAGTACATGGTATATACAGCCCAGTGTGTGGGATTTGAATTACTTGTAATTTCTGTTTAATTTTCTTTATGAGCGGGTTAATGTACAACATGAATAATAAAGAACTGAATGGAGATTCTTGAGATATGGATTGGTTAAGGGTAAATAAAGGTGGTGATATACCATTAATTGTAATATGGATTTCTCAACTAAGGAGTAGGTTGGTTAGTAGATATGAGGTAACAAGATATTTTGGTGTCTGCAAATGTCTGAATGAAAATTTCAATAGGAAATGAGTCGCAAGCAGCCTCAACATCAATTTGAACAATCATTGGTGCATATTTTTTATGTTCTTGAACTGAATTTAAGATGGTTTTGTAAATAAGGGCAGCTCAGCCTGTGAGATAAGTTTTTTTTTGCATGTTGCATAGGTGATAATAGACTGGGGAGATATGGTTCGAGTTTACCTTTTAGAATCTTCTCCAGGATTATCATCATTATTATCATTATTATTATTATTAGATTTCAAAAGATAAACTTTATTGAGACTCAAAAAGTGTTACATAAGTTACATTTGAAAACATAAGTTTTTAGATACAAATTGATTCATAATATTACTATGAAATAAAGGTTTAGAACCTTGATTGTGATAGGAAAGAATACATGATTTACATTAATTAATAGAAAAATAAGTATTACATGATAAGACACATATGTCAAATTAGGGTTACATAGAATTTTTAAATGTGATATTGAGAAAATTATGTGGAAACATATGATAATATGACGGGAAACATATGGAAGAGGACTTGAAATTGGGGTTAGATTAACATATGGTCCCATAAAAATTGCACTAATTTGGTGAAAGTACTATAGTTTTCATAGCTAAGTCATATTAGTCATCTATTTCATAAATTCCATGTGAAAAAAGGGGAAAATACTAGTCAGCACGAGTTGAATCTTGGGAAAATTCTGCATCCTGAGAGAATGAAAAATGCAAGTATGCATGAATTTCTATCTTGGCAAAACTGATAAATCCTAGTCTACATGAACTACATCCTGAGAAAATGGAAAAATACTAATTCAGCAAGGAATGCATCTTGGAAAATAGAAAAACCCTATTTGGCATGAACTGAATTCTGGGAGAAATGGGAAAAGATACCAGTTCAGCATGAATTGCAGCCTTTGAATTGTTTAAGCTTGACTGGTCTGATTAGATAGTTGTGATATTGAACTATTGTAATGTGTGTCTGGAACATAGTTTTTCATGTAACTAGTTGTATTATGAAGCAGATGAAATGCCATGCAGGTTGTTAGTGATGCATACTATGTTTGTGGGCACTTATAGATTGGATTGCTCTTTAATGAGTGACCAGGTTGTTGCAAAAATGTCCGGATTGACTACTCTATTGTCCAATGATTTTAGCTGGTGTAATTTATTATTTCAAAGTATAAACTTTATTGAGTTACATAAGTTATATTTGAAAACATGAGGTCTTAAGTACAAATTGATTAATGTAATAAAGGTTTACAAGGGAAAAAAACATGATTTATATTAATTAAAAGAAAAATAATTATTACATAACAAGATACACATGTCAAATTAGGTTTACATAGAATTTTAAATGTGATATTGAAAAAACTATGTGGAAATGCATGATAGTATGATTGGAAACACATGGAGGAAAGTTTGAAATTAGTGTTAGATTGACATAAGGTCTCATAAAAATTGGGCTCATTTGGTGAGAGCACTATAGTTTTCATAGCTAAGTCTTGTTGTTCATTTGTTATATAAGTTCTGTGTGAAAAAAAAAAAGGAAAAATACTAATATGAATTGCATCTTGGGAAAGCAGAAAAACACCTGTTCAGTGTGAATTGCATTATGGGAAAATGAAAAACCACTAGTATGCATGAATTGCATCTTTGGAAAACAGAAAAATACTAGTCTTAAAAATAGAAAAATACTAGTTCCGCATTGTTTATATTGGAAAAACAGTAATCTGCATGAATTACATCCTGGGAAAATAAAAAAATACCAATTTAGCATAAATTGCATCTTGGAAAAAATGGAAAAAAACCTGGTTTACATGAATTGCATCTTGGGAAAATGGAAAAATACTAGTCAGCATGAATTACATCTAGAGAAAATGGAAAAACATTTTTGAGCCTGGACTGCATCGTAAGGAAATGGAAAACTACCAATCAGCATGAATTGCATCTTGGGGAAAATGGAAAAGTATCAGTTATCATTAGTTGCATCCTTTAATAATTATGGTATTGAGCATATTTTGGGGTTGAAGCTTGAGAACTTGCAACTGTTATACAGAAAAAAAAAAACCTAAGATTTGCTGTGGGATTATAATTATACAATTTTTAAAACAAGATTATCATCATTATTTTATTTCTCATCAAAAATAAATGTGATTTACATTTTTATATGTACACACATGGAAATTTTAAAAAAGAGTATGCTATGTAATGAAGTTTTATTCTATCTTTGATAAGGTGTAAAATTTATCGTTAATAAAAATGATATTGATCAAACTTTTAGGATTTGAAACAGGAGCTCTTCAAATAAACATGGTGACATGATTCAGATTGACTGCTGCATTAGTATTAGTATTATTATTGTCATCATCATAAACTTTATGAATATGTTTCAATGGGTAAATTTTATTGAGACTGAAACAAATTGATTCATGATATTACATATGTACTAAAGCTTTACAATCTTGATCATGATCATGGAGAATTTGTTCGTCGCTGCTGATGACATTTCCGTATGTTAGCTCAGGATTTGAATTTTTTTCCACTGAAGCTGTTGATTTTATTAGAAATTATGTCTTTGCTGCTATGAAGTATTTCCACATTGTTACTAATAAAGTTCTAATATGTTTGATTAAAATCTGGACTTTGGTCTTGCGAGTTCATAATATTACCAGGAAATATCTGGTAATGTGATAGCTCCACTGCCATACATAATATTGATTAAATGATACATTATCAAATTTGTAATAAAAAAATTGGTGAAGTGCAAAAAAAAAATAGATGATTAAAAATTATAAGAACTGTATAGAAGTAAGGATTTTATCTTGTCAGATTGGTATTTAAACTACTTTGAGACTACACCTGAGTCTTGTTTTATGTGGTAGATAGGTTCCTCAGAAAATGCGCACAAAAGAAATCACACAAAAATAAACATAACTTACCTTGAAAGATGGGGGATAGGTTCTGTAATTTGCAGAAATTGGCATAAAAGCAAAACAACAAGGAAAAATTACTTTAAAATTCACATTAAAAAAATAAACAAATAAAGTATGACTAATAAAAAATTTCAAATATGTGAAAAAACTTAGTACAAGACAAACTTTTTTTACTTTTTTTATTAACTACAGTATTTAATTTTACATTTTTTCATACATATTTTAATCATTACCACTATTTAGCAATATGCGTTCGTTTGTGAACTAGTAAGAAATAAGATTCATGATGTGATGTACAACTACCTCCATTTTCAGTCTTGTGCTGTGTTAATAGTTTTCTGTTTCTATATTAAAAAAATTAGATCGCAATCAAAACAAAAAAAATATACATTATCATTAGAAAGATTATTTTCAGTTTATAAAATCAATAAAATCTTCATTATTATTTATTTTAAAAATCTAAAAAAATATTTATTTCTGTTAATATCTAACAAAATATGTTTTAAAAGTTTAAAATTTTTGAATATGTATTGCGATATTTTTATATGTACGTATAAATCTATTATTATTATTTACTCATTAGTATAAGTAGGTTATTTACATAGAAGCTAAGATTCTAAATACAATTTCAGGCCACATTCACGTTAGCTGCTAATGTAACATTATATTTTTGAAAAAAAAAAAAAGTATTTCAAGTCAAAATAAGTTATTAATAATTTAAATTTCTTGATATCTCATAAATATAGTGAAATATAAAAGATATTAAGAAGAAACATGAATTGAAATCGCATTAAAATAATCCGAATAAAACAAGACCCAGGTAAAGATAAAATAGAGCTAGAAAAAAGTGCTCTATACAGATGAACTGTTTTTTTATTATATTATTATTTATTGTTATATATAGAGTAAAAAATAAATTTTCTATAAATGAAGATTTTTTATTAAAACTTGAAGATAAAGATGTTCAATATATTAAAGAATGATTAAATAAATAAAAAAAAGTAGGAACAACCAACAACAGATACTTATAATGACAACTATTCCAGATGAAAATAAAAGAATAGATATATCAGTGAAGCATTAACAAAAATAATTGATTAATTACAGTAAAACAAAATAATAATAATAATATTATATGTAACAATTGAAGATGAAAATAAAAGAATATATAAACCAATGAAGCATTAACAAAAATAAATAATTATGAAAAACTGAAGATACAGTAAAACAATTATTATTCTAATAATAACAACAACAATGCAGGAGCTCTTCAATCGACAACCCAGGTAAAAAGCTTCAGTTTTGTTTGCTTAAAAGTCACTTAAAGCTTTCATTTGATAAGATAAAATTCTTATCTCATATTATAAAATTTTGTCTTCAATTGATTTATATCACATTTATTAAATTTGTTTAGATTTGGCATCCAAAATTTACAAAATAAGTAATTTGTCTAACGATAATTTGGTGATTAATATGGCGACTGAGCTATCATATGACCAAGTGGCTGGCACCAATTTCATTAACACTGAATTCCAAAGTTAAAAAATAATATAAATAGATGCTAATGATCCTAAAAATAATAATCAACAGATCTGTAGCAAAAGTAATAATAATCCAATAATTATAAATAATAAAAGTATTATGTCAACCACTTCTAATTTCACTAACACAGAATTCCAAAGATCAAAGATAATACAAACATATGCTAATGTTACTAAAATTAACCGTCACCTGCTCAATAGAAAAAGTAATAATCCAATAGATATTAATAACAAAAGTAATAATATGTCAACTATTCCCAAATCAGCTCCAATATATAGAAAAGCCACCCCTAGTGACATCAGAGAACAGAACCTCAATATCCAAGAAGCACAATGCAGTTTGGAACACACATGCTCTTATGATAAAAAATGAAAGATTCAACAATTTGATACCAATAGGATTATTTGCAACTTTTAAAAGATTTTTTTCTACTAGGTCCATAATTCTATTTGCCACAGACATAAACATTTCTCTATATTGAAATTTCCTAGGCAATTACTATTTGATGCAATATCCTTGCATGGGTTGTGGGATACCATTGCACATATTGCTGACTACCCAAATCACAGGTATTTGATAATCGAGTTCTTTCAGACCACACAGACAGACCGATTTCCAACACAAATTTTAACATACTTTGAAACTTTGCCTTAATTACAGTAGATCCAAATCGCTATAACTATATCACAAGCTTACTCAAAAACACCTACTTGGGATACATCCTTCACTCAAAAACACCTACTTGGGATACATCCTTCAAGATTTCCAGTGTGGCAAAGTTATGGCTTTTCCCCATGTATTTAAAGGATACCCCTATACCCATCCCTAGTAACAGCTATGATTTCAAATTACAACTGCAACATAATTCCAACACAAATCCTTGATCAAGATGCTACCATATGTCTATATATCAGATGATATAACCACAGTGCTACCCATCATGAGCAGAGTCATTTAGCAGCGCAATGTATTAATCTCCAAACTTCACCTTCTGGAAAAGCAACTGATTACCTATATCCCCAAGTGAACAAAGAACAGCCAATAACAAATCTTTCCATGATTACATCCTTAAATAGCCAAGAGTCTATCCTTGGACATACTATCCCTATGTGCCCATCCACGCTCAACCTTACTCCAACACCTACTGATTTGATACTCCATGAGGTAGATAATGATAATTGTTCCAACTTAATTGATATACAAACAACCCATAACTCAGATAATATTGTTTCCAAAACTTTTCCAAATGCAACAATTGAAGCCAACACTGTCTCAAATAATACTGCCCCAGAAGCTCTTATTTTATAATCATATACATGAAAATGACCAGACTATTCATAATAAAACTTCAACATATATCAGAGACAATTTCTCCAAGTTTACCACCTATAGCAGCCATCTACCGTCTCCCCCAAAAAATTTTCTAATGAAACAAAAAGAAAGCCTGGATGCCCCCCCCCCCCAAGACTAGGAAACTTAAAAAACCCAAAACAAATGTGGTTGACCTGTTGATGCTGGACATAGAATCTGTAAACTAAATGCCCATTATCTGATTCCATAGATCAATCAACATCTATCTTCCATAAGCAACAAATACACTCAACCATGGACAGTACCTATCGACTATAATATCAGCACAAAGTCTCAAAGTCCAAAGCAGCAACAGTCCATTTGTTCACAACCAAATTAAAGAGCTCTAGTTTATCATGCTCCAAAAGTACTCAAAACCTAACCCTGACAGGAAAACAATATGGAGACAAAGCCAGCACACATGTGGACCTCATAGACAATCGCTACACAACTGCAGAAATTGCTAGACCTTTACCTATATTATAGTGAAAACCCAACCACATAAAAATAAACCTGGTTTGCATTTGTAGATACAGCAGTCCAGAACATATACAATTTATGTAATCATGTGTAAATCAATAAAACAACTTTTATATATGTAAACTTGAAACTACAGATTGCCCATGTAACCATGGCAATCCAAGCTATGTTAAACCCTTGTAACTAATCCACAGCATATAAAAATTTTTGTACACTTGTGTAAATAAATAAATCAACTTCAACATACATAAACCTACAACTACAGATTGTCCATGTAACTACAGCAATCCATGCTGTGTAAAAACCCTTGTAACTAATCCATAGCATGAAAAAATTATTGAAACCTCATGTAAATCAATAAATCAACTTTTACATATGTAAACCTACACCTATGGATTGCTCATGTAACCACAGCAATATGTAAAACCCTTGTAACTAATACACTATATGTAAAAATTCTTGCAATCCTGTGTAAACCAATAAATCAATTTTTATATATGTAAATCTACAATTACAGATTGCCCATGTAAACACAGCAATCTAAGCTATGGAAAAACTTGTAACTATATAAGTCAAATAAAGTTTATCATTGAATCATCATAACAACAATGGCAATGACAACAACAACAATAATAATAATGAAGCATTAACAAAAATAATTATTATTTTGTTTTACTGTGTTTTCAGTTTTCCATAATTAATTATTTATTTTTGTTAATGGTTCATTGATAGATATATATTCTTCTATGTTCATCTTGAATAGTTAAGTCATTATAAGTATCTGTTGTTTTTTGTATTTACTTTTTATTTATCCATTCTTTAGCATATTGAATATCTTTATCTTCAAGTTTTAACACAGAATCTTCATTTTTAGCAAATTTATTTTTTACTGTATATATTTTATTTATATATGCATTATCAAAATTTTTCATATCCAATTTATTTTTAACTAGACACAATGTTTCAATAATATATTCATTTTCTTTAAATATTAAATCTTTTATTCAATTCAATTATACCTGTTTATTTTCATCATCTTCAATTAAATGCAATCTATTTTAAATTTTATTATTCTCTTCATTTATCACTTTCACTTTGTTTTTATTTCCATTTTTTCCCCCATGAATAACAAGTTTTACACTAATTTCATCATATTTAACTGATAAAAATACCATAGATTATTTGAACTGATCAAAATGGCATTTTAAACTATTAATCAAATTAACCAAGTAATTTATCCAAATGATGGACCTACTTCTGAGAAATCTTCACCCTACTGAGAAATGTTGTTAATACTTTGTTTTACAGCTTTAAAATTCATGTATATTTATTTTCTAATATTTTAAATACAAAAAAATAATCAAAAGATGGCAGGAAAATTGAATATATGGATCTTCAAAGTTTCTTAAGCTCCACGATGATAGGTATCCTTTATATATTTCACAATCTTAAACTTTGCAAGATTACTACATGAAAATATTATGATGGTCTAAAAATTTGATTTTTTGAAAAATTTATGACTATATTTGTATAGTAATTGTGCAATAATTATTAGAAATCAAAAATATATATTATTACATATTTATTTTTTACAGAAATATTTTATTTTTGAATATAAAAGAATATTGTTACTATAGAGATTACAATCATAGGTAATATGTCTATCTAGAATGACGTCATTCAGCAGATTGTTTACTGATATAAAAATTATGAAAAAAATTTAAATTTTTAAAGCATAAATTGATAGATTTAGTAGACATTAAAAATAATTCATTCACATTTTTAAAACAAACAAAGAAGATTTCATTCATTTTGCAGATTGAATCGGCTCTACCTAAAATTTGATGACATGACAGCATTTTGTTTTGATTAAAATCTAATTTTTAAAATAATTCCAAAAATCAAATGTGATTTTTTTTAAATTTATTTAATTTCTAAAAAAAAATCTCTCAAAATGAGATCAAATTTATTATATTCTGATAAATAATAATGGTTTGATATTAAAATGAAAGTTGAAAGCTTAAATTTAATGAGCATAAAAAATCTGTCAGAATGTTAATGGAATGCAAGAGAGTTAAATTTTGTGCCCATTTTCATTATTATCTTTAATTCTAACCATTTACTCTCATATGGAATTATCAATTTGATTTGTGAGTTTTGAATTATTATTTTTTTATATTCCAGGCATTTCCGTGACTTTTTATTGGTACTGCTCATAATTCTATAAATGCATCCTGTAAACTCTGAATAATGATAATAAGAACCATGTCAATGTTTATTACATAAAACCAAATTCCCTTCTCTTCCAAGAAAAAACAATGAGCATTATAGTTAGACATATTAAAAGAATATATATATTATAATACTACATTTCATTTTTTGTATTCATTTTTCATTAAATATATGACCATAATTTTATCAAAAAAATTATAAACTGGTAACTAATTGAATTATAAATAAATCAAATACTAGACAATTTGTTTGTATAAAATTTAATTACATATCAAATCAATTTTCCTCCACATATGGACCTCTTGAAGTTGTCATTTTTAAAATTAATCATGTTACAATAAATGTTCTACAGCTTTAAACACTTTCCAATGGCCATCATTAGAAATAAACTCATGGAAAAATAAATTATTACTTTTTTATATATAAATTCACATATGTACATCCATTATACATTCTCTTATTCATCTTTTTTGTCCTATTTTATAAGTATTAATCTATCATATAACTACACAATTAATTTCTGTCTTATACTTTCAATACATGTACATATTGTAACAGTATGGAATGAGAGGGGTATCCAGGGATTATATGCTTTCGCAATTGGGTAAATATGGGGAGATAAGAAACCATCATCATCCCTATTTAATAACTAATCAGAATGAATAAATATGAAAGGAAGAGCATGAGAGATCAGCAAAGAATAAGACTACCTATAAGTTCACCCAGCATTAAACAAAATTAATAATAAAATCATTTATCATTAGGAATAATCAACATTAAAAATCAACAGTCAATCTTTTGACTGGATTTGAAAGGGGTCCATTATAAATAGGCTATTTATCTAGCCACTTAAGTACTAATCCCTCAGAATATTAAAAAAAATCAAATAATGCTGAGATATTGAAATATGCTGATTGTCATCAATGCCATGGCCATATAGTACCATTAATGTACTGGCCAACTATAAACTTAATTTCTAATAAGAAAAATATAAAATGTGGTGCATGGATTTTCAGGATTATCATCTGGATGTCTAAAATACCAATATCAAGCCCAACATCCATATAACTAACCAGTATGCACTAATCTAACTCAGGGAACAAGAACTCTATGAACAGTTACTTGTGAGCAAGAGAGAAATAAATAAATATATTTTAAACTTATTTTAGTATGAAATAAATTCACTGGAATAATTTCAAACAATAATATATAAATTTATTAATTGGAAACAATAACAGTAAAATTAAATTAAATATAATATAAATACATTCTGATTTTGATTAAAAACAATAAAAAAAAATGCTATAATATTGTAATTTACAGATATTTCAATCTGCTTACACGACACATATCTATATAAACCCACAAACATGCCTGTATAATAAAATAAAATTAACATTTAAATTGTCAATAATCTAATAAAAAAAATCAATTCAGTTTAATAAGACATACATGACTGATTTTAACATAGACATGTACACCTTTAAATATATGAACACATCCGGTGTTTGTATTCTAATGATATTTCATTAGTTAATAATAAATTTAGTAAATCCATATTATTATATTCTCACAAGACATAATTAATTCAATGTTGAAATATATATATAAAACAATTGTACACATACATGGATGGAACAAATTTTAAATATTATTTTCTAACCAATCAAAGTTATTAGTACATTATTATTTTTAATTGTAAATAAGTTGTTTTTTAAAAGAAAGTATTATCTTTAGATCCAGTTTAAAAGTTTTTTCAAAACCCTGGCTTTTGTTTCTTCATTTACAACACTTAAACAAAGATTTACAAGTTTACTTTTCTAATTTCAAAATAAAATCTTTTATGAATAACAACTAAAATAAATCCTCTGGAAATATTTTCTTTATTTTAATTTTAATTGGATAATTTAGTGAAAAGTTACTTATTTTAAAACTTATTAATTAAACATTTAACTGCAAAGTTAAATGTTTGACATAATGTCATTTTCAATAGATAGTCTACTCACCAGCTAATATCTGTTCATGAGTAGATCCCCTGTATGCATACTATATACATATAAAGCCACAATACCTTCATTTGTGCTTCTTTGCATATGGATGAATCAGCACATGGATAAAATCAAAATATAGTAATCTTCCAGTTTTCTGGCTAGTAGTGGAATCTCTCGATAAGCTGGCCTAGTATAATTATGTCCATGATAGTTTGCTAACTTATTGACATTTTCAGTAAAGTTATATATCAGGTAAATGTTGGCAGTCAATCTGCTCTATTAATTCTCTATAGTTGGGTGGACTTCAGGCAGGCAAGCAGTATAGTACATGAATATGAGATATGAACCATAGAAAGGGCTGCCCTTACATCCACATGAATTCAAACTCAAATGTTGTGACATTAGCAGCAGCTGGCTTGCATTCTACATCTGCCTTCTCTTTATAACTTACACATAATAATGTTTTATTTAAACTTGAGATATGCAAGTTAACATGAAATGTATATGGAAACAAAATTTTTATTTAATTTAGTAACAGCCTGCAAAAGATGAATTCTCACCAAAATCATTTGGGTTTTTTTTTTTACAAATCCATTTTTTTTATATAGTGTGTGAAGAAATTTGGAAACCAATAGTTTTTTTTATTTTTATCTTGATTAAAAAAAAGATAATAATTATTTTCAATTCATATTAATCAAAATCAATTTTAATCTAAAAGTTTTCTTAATCCTCCAAACAAAATCAGGTTGTAAAAATTTACAATCAAAGAATATTATAATACTTTTCCCTTATGAGAAATATTTTTAATTTTTAAAAAGTTTATTATTTAATGTAATTTTAAATGGATAGGGGACTTTTATAATTATCAGTATTATCTATTATAACATTATCATCAAAATCAGAATTAAGTAAAACAATAAAGACCTTAATTTTTATGTTTGATTTAAAATACAACTTATAATTTTAAATATGTTATTTCAGTGCATATATATTAAACAAATATCTACAAAAAAATGTGTTTATTTCTACTTTTCCTTTAAACTTTATATATATGTGGACACACACACTACTATGTTGTTGTATGCCATGAGACATAACCATCTTAAATATACATACATTCATATATATTACAGAATCCAATTATATAATAATGACCATTTCCCTCCCAATTTTATGAACCATTGACCATATTATTGATCTATGCTTTCTTGTTTATACAATGTTTCATAATATTTTCTTTCTTTAAAATTATTACTATATTTTATTACCTTGATATTTATATTATCACGTGATTAATTTTTAAAATGACATCTTGAAAAGGTGCATATGTGAAAAAAACTGATTTGATGATATGTAATTAAATTGTATATAAGCAAGTTGTCTACTATTTTGATTTATTTATAATTTGATTGATTAAAAGATAGTAATGCTAATATTAAATGCGGAAAGACAAGCAATGAACTACGCTATATCAAACTATACAACTTCATATACAGTGTATATATTTTCATTTATATGCTAATCAAAAAAAAAAATTCCATCAAAAAAAAAAAAAATTGCAAACAAACAAGTAACAAAAATATTGAGATTTACAAACTTCTTTCATTTTATAAATCTTAGTACAATGGTTACCGCCTTTTTTCTCTCAGAAAATTTAAGGTTCAAATGTCAAACGAGATTTAACTGCAGTTTATTACTGTAGTTAAAAAACACATATACAAAAATTTTTCTTCGCATTTTTTCCCAAAAGTATTATACTATATATAGCACATGATTAATATAACTATAAATACAAAAAAAAAAAACCATGAAGTACTTTTATTAAATGAAAGAAATGTATATTGATTTAATAAACAAAAGTATGAAGTCAGTTTTATGTTTCAAAAGAATGGGTCATTGATCAGATAAATTATGAAAAGAAGCAAATTCATGAGTCAGTTTCATAATTTTTTATTAAAACAGAAAAGGTCTTAATTTTATGATTAAATGATGTGGATTATAAAAATGTTGCATGGACAATCTTGTATTGCATCAAAATATCTTTATAACTCTCTAACAAGAATTTAGCTGCGAATGTGGATCACACAATTCCATGCTATTCACTGCTAATACGGGATGATTGTATAGATTCCAAAACTATTATTGTCTTAAAAATAATAAAATAACCAGTAGCTATGTTTTCATAATAATTTTAAAAAATCATTGAATAAAAACAGTGTGTGGAACCAGTACTTAATTGTGATGAAACAATTGTGAACAATTGAACACACACATAATATTGTAAATATATTTATAAAATGTGCTTATTTATTTATTATTAGTATCATTATTAATATATTATTGTCGGGCTGGACATATTGCTAGAAGAGATGATAATAGATGGACAATTGAAATCTTAAACTGGATTCCAAGAGATTGTAAAAGACCCAGAAAAAGACAACATATGATATCCATTGGATGGTGGAAATAAGAAAATGTGCAGGGGTGATGTGAAGAAGAGAAGCTAAAGATCGGAGAAGTTGGATTGAACTTGGAGAGACCTTCATCCTGCAGTGGATTGATAATGGATGATGATGATGAATATCATTATTATTTCTGTATATTATAATCTGAATTTATATGTGCATATTATCCATATAAAGGATTTGTTACTTATGTATGCATGTTGAAAAGTACTGTATACCTACAATACAATAAACAATATATTATAATCAAAACTTGTCAATAAAACATGATCTATTGTATGCTATATATGACAAGGAGCTTAAAATATAATTTGTGACTCCATTATATAGGAAAATATGATAAGCACAATAATCACAACAGTTGAGACTGTCATTTTAATAATAAACAATTACCTTAGAAATATTTTCAAAAACATAAAGCTGAAACCATTTCATGTGTATATATATATATAAAAATCAAAAACAAGTATTATCAAAAAATTATAGTTAAAAGTATAATAAAACTATATAAAATAATATATCCTAATTTATATATTAATTATAAAATTAATCACAATATAATTAATATTTCCATAATAAATTAAATATTTTAAGATGAAAGTATTAAAACCACATTTATATGTATGTGCTGTGTATGTTTTTTAGCAAAACATAGCTTTGTAGCAATGCCCATCTTATGTATTCTAATTTATCATCAGATGACTTTTCCTGTAATACTAAGATCTAGGTGAAGTGCTCTCAGATCCAAGACTCGTCACTGACGAAAGTCACAAGTTAGAAACTAGTCCGGGGATATTGGATGAATAGGCACTAGATAGGAATTTTATGTACAAGCCTTCCGGCATCCATTGATTACTTTGGATTGCACTGGGGGGCACTACTGTATGGAGAGTTTTGCCTGTTTTAATACTAATACTTAATAATATTAAATTATTTCAAAGCACTTTATTTTAAGATCATTACAAATGAAACTCCCTTTAGACTTGAATTGAAAATGTCTGGGAAATAGTGATATCATCATAATTAGTTCTTTGCCAAAAGATAACATCTGATTATCTTTTCCAAATCTTTTTTCTGCCTTTTATTCTACTTCAGGAAAATTTCTAGCTATTTATCTTCTTAACTCTTTCAGCTTCAAGCCGCCATATTGAACTTTTTAAAATACTGGCCTGACACACAATTTTCACAATAACTTCAGTTTTAATTATGTTAGAGCAAAAACAATTACATTGTTAGAAACTAGAAACATTAAGAAAAACAATAAACATAAAATAAATAGTGATAACTATATAAAAAATAAGGAAAAAAAGAAATTTCCACATCCGAAATAATTATTATTTTATTCTTTAATCATAATTTGAAAAGTAACATTAACTAAAATTGAAAATACATTTTCAGTGATAATTTCTTTATATTCCAAATTATCTTTCTAAACATGTATAACATGTCTTACCTGAGTTAATCCACAGCTTCACAATCTCCAAAACAATTCGGATATGACTTCTTCATTTTTATCTTGTACCCCAAATGTTCCAAATGTCAAAGGCGTCTATAAAGAAAAAGATTCATCCTAATAAAAGATACAAAAGAAATCATCATAGCAATTGGCTTCTTATCCATCTAAAACTAGAAATTGTAGGCTACTGTCTATATCACTGATAAAATGAGTTTCATCTCTTCATTTTATAATTTTTTGTGTACATCAGTGATGTTTATATTCTTTATGGACACCAGTGATGTTTATATTCTTTATGCACAGAAGTGATGCTATTTTATTATATTTATTGTACCACATAGATATAATTTATTTGCATATAGTGTATTTTTTAGCTATAGACTTGAAAATAATGTTATGAAACATATAGCAAAACCAAAGCATGAACAAGAGTAAACAAAAACAAGAATCAGAATGTGATTATGTTTGTGTATTCAAAGTTTGTATACATTTGATTATTAGTTTTATAACTGTTTATATTCTTTATGCACAGAAGTGATGTTTATATTCTTTATGCACAGAAGTGATGCTATCTTGTTAGATTTATTGTACCACATATATATAATTTATTTGCATACAGATCATTTGTTAGCTATAGACTTGAAAAACGTAAACATGAATCAGAATTTGATTATATATATGTGTATGCAATGTTTGTATACATTTGATTATTAGTTTTATAACAAATTACTTATAAACCATATTATATAAACATAATTAATGATTTTCATAATAAATTATACTTTTTGAAAAACATTATTTTTATAATAGTGTCGGTAGAACATTAGAAAATTACATTAGATATGAATTCTATATGAGCATAAATAACTAACACACACTAATTACAAACTAAAATTAATAAAAAATATAATTTTATGAAATATATATATAATTTTATGAAAAAAATTTAAAAAAAAATTAAAAATGTTATGGGATTATGTTGAAAATCTATTGTAGGCCTTCTTTGTGAATAGCACCGAAGAAAATATCATTTGCAGCCCGTAAATTATTTTTGTCTTTTATCGCTTCGTGATAAGTACAAAAATTATCAAAAAAAAAAAAATTAAATACTGTGGTCGATTAAAAAATTTGCCAAAAATCCAAATTTTAATGGATTTTTTTAAAATAAACATTTTCTGAAAGCCACGTGAGTACGCTATCGAAAACTCATATTTTGTTCTACATCATACTTATACTTTTTACATCAATAAAGAAAGAACACAAAACATCATCTGAAAAATGAAAACAGCGCCCTCGTAGCACTAAGGACATCGAAGAAGTTAAAAAATCATTTAACTTCTATTTTTTTCCCCTCACATTTTTTGTAATCTTTTCAACATATCTTTTATAATCTCTTTACTTAAAATAACAATAATAGCTTCCTAAAAAATTTTAGTAAACTTTTCAACATCTCTACATTATTAATCTTATTTTTCAAACTCCCTTTTTCAATTCTCTTCACATTCACATCTAGCCTCCTACACTTTATTTTCATTCTCCCTTATTGTACATTTCTATTTCATATAAAGTGATTTTTCAAATATTAAGTCTTTTTCTTAAATTTAACTTTAGTGATTCATAGAATACACCTGGGTCTTGTTTTATGCAGATTATTTTAATGCAATTTTGAAGTTATGCGATTCATGTTACTTTTTAATATCTTTCATATTTCACTATATTTATTAGATATCAAAAAATTTAAATTATTAATAACTTATTTTCACTTGAAATACTTTTTTCCCCAAAAATATAACGTTATATTAACAACTAACATGAATATGGCCTGAAGCTGTATTTAAAATCTTAGCTTCTATGTAAATAATCTATATATACTAATGAGTAAATAATAATAATAGATTTTTACTTACATATAAAAATATCACAATAAATATTCAAAAAATTTAAACTTTTAAACCGTATTTTGTTATATTTAACAGAAATAAATAATCTTTTAGATTTTTAAAATAAAAAACGAAGATTTTATAAACTGAAAATAACCTTTCTAATGATAATGTATAATCTTTTTGTTTTGATTGCGATCTTATTTTTTTAATATAGAAACAGAAAACCATTAACACAGCATAAGACTGAAAGTGGTGTTAGTTTTACATCACATCACAAATAAAAATAAAGTGGCTAACAGGTTTCTCTGGGCATAATTGCTGAGAGATTCTTGACTTCATTTAAGGAGAAGCCACAATACATCACATCACTTTGAATCTGATTTCTTACCAGTTTACAAATGAATGCTAGCGGTAATGATTAAAATATGTATGAAAAATGTAAAATTAAATGGTGTAGTTAATAAAAAAAGTAAAAAAAGTTTGTCTTATATTAATTTTTTTCAAATATTTGAAATTTTTTATTAGTCATACTTTATTTGCTTATTTTTTTAATGTGAATTTTAAAGTAATTTTTTCTTGTGCTTGTAATTCTGAAAATTACAGAACCTATCCCACATTTTTCAAGATAAGTTAAGTCTATTTTTATGCGATTTTTTTTTAATGCAGGTTTTCTGTGGAACCTATCTACCACATAAAATGAGACCCAGGTGTATCTTAAAATCCTGTTTACAATTGCAATTTTGATTCTACTTTTTGTATCATTATTTCCACCATCTGTTAAAACAATTTCATACTATCTACAACAAATTCTACTAATTCCATGTTATCAAAACAACAATAAAGGATATTAATATGTCAGCTTTTGCAATTCTTCCTAAATTTCAACTGCCAATTAAAAGACCCATTTAATCATACAAAGTTTTCTGATTCATACACAAATTTCTTAAAAAGTTTTTTCCCCCCCAATCACCATCTTTGTTTTTCATTTATATCCAAGGAAATATCTCAATGATCATTTCAAGATTTAAAAAAGTAAATAAATATTAATCTATTTTTCTTTGTATATCTCTCTCCACAATATTTATCTTGCTCTTCAGAAAAAAATAAATCTATTTTATTAGAACTCCATCTATTCAAAATTCCCAACAGCATCTTATATATATATGAAATTAAGATAAAATCCTCACAGTTTACTGAACTAGCCTTTTCTTTATGGAAATATAAGGCTTTTTACTTTACTACTTTACTGTGCCACATATTATATTCCCAGAATCATTTTCTCCACAATACTTTAATAATTCAAGTGGAACTGTTTTTTGCTAGTTTTTATCTCAGCTGACACTTTTATATCTTCTTCTTTCATTTAAGCCAATAAACATCACACACACACACACACACATATATATATATAAATAGTGAATTTTGCCTGTTTTTCTTTTTTCATTATTTCATCCTCACTGTTCTGACTTTCAATTAATAAAAGTATCATTTCTTACTATCATATAAGCACTTGGAAAATTCTTCCAATCTTTAAAATTCATCTATTGTCTTTCCTAATAAGTTATTATTTCCATTTTCAATCATCACTTCATTCATATGATCTTTCTTTTTCCAAGTTGTTTATTACACTACTTACAAAATAAAAGCTTTTTATTTTTTTATTTTTCTGAATATCCACTTTTTGTTAACTATTTCTCAACAATCTCTCCTAGTATTTTCTGTTCAATGTTAACTTTCTAAATATACTTTCATCTTTTATTAAAATTATGCATTTCTTTCTATCATTTTATCATTATTATATTGTGTTGTTGTTTATTCCTTATATAACAAACTAATTTCAATATGACATTTTGTTTGCATTTACTTTATTAAAATATTATAATTTATACTTATTTGTTTGTCCAAGAAGTCTTGTCTTGCATTTTGTTCTTTCATAAAATAATGCAATTCTTTCCCTATTTTGGATCAAAACAGAAAAAATAAAACTGGCATCACTATAGCAATGAACAATCCTGAAGCTAAACGAATTTCAGTTACATATATTTAATATATACCATATAATACTAAATTGCCCATTCACTTTACTATTGTTACACAATGCTTTATTTACCACCCTTTTTTACAGTTTCGATTGCCCCATCCCACTCCTTCAAAACTACAACATAATACAAACATAACATGAATATGAATATACATGAACATATAATTTACATTCTATATATACATCTTATAATATCTTTTTTAATTTACATTATTACCATAATGTAAATTAAAAAAGATATTATAAGATGTATATATAGAATGAAAATTATATGTTCATGTATATTTATATTTATATGTTTGTATTATGTTGCAGTTCTGAAGAAGATTGTTGGGGCAATCGAAACTGTAAAGTGTAAAAAAGAGTGGTAAATAAAGCATTGTGTAAAAGTAATAAAGTGAATGGACAATTTAGTATTATATGGTATACATTTGGGAATGCAATAAGAAAGAGTAGTTATTATACTTCTTAAAGATGTTTAGTTTATATGATGTAAAGAATTAATTTAGCAACAGGTAACATACTAGGTAATTAATTTATTGAAAAAGAGGAAGATTTGATGCATCCCATTTTCTTAATCATATTAGAATTAGTGATTATTCACTATAGATATAAAAGTTCACATTTTCTACCTACAGTCAAAAGAGAAAAATAATGTATTATTTTTTAACAAAAAAACTACATATAACTTCTTATCAGTTAGTGATGGACCTTTATATGATAATTTTCCATAATGATCATTATCAATTTGTATTCACTATTTTGTCAATTATTCAGTATTACAATTTTTTTTAAAAAAAATTAGTTTTTTCTACATTTTTTCAAAGTGATGACCATTTTGTAAAATTGGTGGTTTATATTATCTGTAATATACACTAAAAACGTACAATTCAGTACAGAATTTATACTTTATACAATATGTAATATTATTTTTTAATTATACATTTAAAATATGATTAATTACATTATTTAATTTTCATCCAGTGTTTCTTGTAAATCACATGATCCCCATTTCTTATGGTTGCTCATAACTGTTATTAAAACAGGCAAAACTCTCCATACAGTAGAGCCATTCAGCGCAAGCGACAAGCCAGAAACTAGTCTGAGGATATTGATGAGTAGGCACTAGATATGGATTTTATGCACAAGTCTTCTGGCATCCATTGATCACTCTGTCTTGCACTGAGTGGCCCTACTGTACAGAGAGTTTTGCATGTTTCTTGCAAATCAGTGTTTTCATTTATAATATATATTAAGTAAAGAAGACTTTCTCATTAATGATTACAAAATCAAAAAAAAAAAAATGCCAATTTCATTCAGTATATTAAGTAATCAAAAACATATTTTGATCATGTACAATAACAAAGTGTATTAATATTAAATTTTAATATGTGTATATTAACTTAAATATTTTATTCATTCAATTAATTTTGTGGATTAAAATTTTTACAAATATTATTTTGTCTAAGAAAAAAATGTGATCCTCATAATTGTACAATATGGTTGTCATAAAATTTAAGCTGTTTCGAGAAAAAAATATTTTGTACATTATGCAGCTACTAGTCAACCTTATATTATTAAAGGTTACTGAATATGAGTTTAGAATACAATTTATTTGCCCAATTTTAAATTAATAATCGTATAATTTATTTCTGACACATTCAAAATAATAGCACTTTTATCATAAATATATCACTGAGGTGGAGCTAATAAAAATAAAGTTTAAGTTTATAAGGAATAGAAGTAATTAGGAGATTATTAAAAATGAATAATATATTTAGATTAATAGTTGTTCTTGAATATGTATGTATACAGTTAGAATTATGAGGATAAAGTTTAAGTTTATAAGGAATAGAAAAAATTAGGAGAATATTAAAAATAAATGTTTTTAGATTAATAGTTGTTTTTGAATATGTATTGTAACCGGACCACCATACAACCCCTCTATCACCTCGGTTGTAACAATTTCCTGATGAGCATGTTGCAAGAAGGAACTATCAATTGGCATTCCTCAATGCAGATATTAACCCCCCTACAACAATATTTCCTGCTCATCAGAGGATGTAGCACCATAGAGGCTGGAAGCATCTAGACATTTATATGTTTGGTTTTCCAAACGGCGCCACTAAACTTCCATCTCACTACAACCTGACTTACTTAGATCTAGTTATGCCAGACATAGATCAGGAGGCATGAGATTCTCGTGAACAAATGCATTGAATGACAAGTGATGCAATAAAAAAATATAGAATTGAACAACTGGATAACTAAGATTAATTTTAAGTAACAATAATTTTATTTAATAACAGGTTTAAATAAATGTCCATCAAACAAAGTATTTCATTGACAGTCCATTGTGTTCCTTTGGCCTACTTCCAATAACATTTTAGATGACTTAGAAAAGGTAATCTGTTGAGAGTATAATAAAGTCCTTCTCTCAACAGTTCTTTAACAGTTTATATCTTTAATCATTTAGTTACTTCACAGAGAGGAGTGTGATATATTGAGACAACAGAGAGAATAATGAAGACAACTGATAGCACTTAATTCAGAGTTCCACTTAATTTTGATTTGTAGTATTTTAGATAGTAGTCACATGTAATGTGGTTTAATTATTCTTGTATGTAGATATCCTTTACAGATATAATAATGAATATAACTAATAGCATTGTATTTAATTCAGAGTTCCACTTAATTCACCAAATATTTTATTTACAGTCCATTGTGTATCTTGGTATACATTCAATAATAGTACAATGGGAATTAAAGAATGCAAGTTTTTTAATAATTTACATTTTTAATTATTTAATTAATTCACAGAGAAGAGTGCAATACGTGAAGACAACTAATAGCATTTATAATTTGAAATATGGATATATATTCATACATATAAATTTTATTATTTTATTTAGATCTCATTAATCTGCAGTTAAGCATTTATGATTTACATATAATTCTTCTAGCATAAATATTGACTTGGTCTGCTGCAGACGTATATTTTTATACATAAATTCACCAGCAGTTTCATTTATAATTTATCAATAATAAACGTATTTTCATGTAGCTATATTTATTTATAATTTTAGTTTCATTTATAATAAACGTATTTTCATATAGCTACTTTTATTCATAATTTTAGTTTCTTTTCTAAGAAAGACATTTTGTTTGCCTTTTATAAACCCATATAAGTATTAAATATTTATAAAATTATTACCTTCCTTATATCCAGTTTGTCCCTTCAAAAAGGGGCTGTTTTATTTCAGCTGGATGGCATTATTGGCTTTCCGTGATGTCTATTTACCCAGGCAAATCTTGGAAAATCATGGCTTTTGGAATGAAGAGAAAAGGCTGTGACTGTTTAGGCTTTCATCGTTAAGTTTTCCTTAATAAAGTTTTTTTTTCCATCATTAACAGTGGTTCTTTCACTGCTCTTAATATCTTTTTTAAAATTAAAATCCCTTTTCAAAAATCTTCTTTAACTTCTACTTGAAAAATAACTCTTAGAATCTCCTTTAAAAATCTCTCTGAAAACTTTCTTTAAAAAAATCTGCTTTGAACTTGCAGCTCCACTATTTATATTCTGACCTCCAGATTGATTATGCAGCTCAGCCCACTGTATTTTATTCGTTATACCACTCTCATTTAAGCCCCAGTGCTTATCTCTTCTTAAAGATTGGACATTAGTTTTGGCAGGATAGATAATGAACTAGGAGGATTAATTCATGTTTTCCAATTTAATAAGGATTAATTCATGTTTTCCAATTTAATAAGACTGCCTCAAGCGATTATCACACTTTATGTGACAACATCATTTCAAATATTAAAAATGTAATATTTTTAATAAATGCCAGCTTTTATTTATCGTATTTTGAAACTATAAAATCAATAATGATTTATCTTTATTATTTTCTTTTCTCAATTATAAAAAATGATTTTCTTATAACATCATAAACTAAACTTTTTGTTATATTTTTCTAGAAAAAATATAAGAGCGACTTTTTTATAATCTGCTGTTTTTTAAGGTGGGAGGGTAAAATAATTTTTAGAATACATACACATGTGAAACAGCACGCTTGTTTCAGTATGTATACAGTTAGAAATACACATGTATAATTTATATTATTTTCTATTTTGTATTTATATTGTATGTTTTATTTTATATTAACTGGATTTTTGTATTTGTATTTGATTATATTTATTTCTGTTTAATTATGCATTATTATACATTTTATGTTGTTTTTAGTTTTTTATTGTTTACATTTTTATAGTATTATTTATAAAGTTATGTATTTTTTTTTTTGTTCATTTTATCATAGCTCTGAAGAAGACTGCAGGGCAGTCAAAACATAAGGTGTACGTATTATAATGGTTGATGAACCTTCCTAATCTAATCTGCCATACAAGGGCACCACTAGGCTATTGGAACCTAGAAGTGGAAACTCATCTAAGAGAAGAAGAACCTATTTTGGAAGAGGTGGTATGGCAGGGTATAAACATAAAAGAAAAAAAAGGGGGTGGTGGTGTAAGTGTTATATCGAAAAAATATTTAAATATTGTTAAATGTCAAGAGCATTTGTGGTTTGAAATAAGGTTGTGTAGACAAGAATGGATGGTGGCTGTAGTGTATATAGCCACTGGAGATAGTCAAACTGTAATGGAGTGGAACAGTAGTATATATGAATGCCTAGTTAAGGATATACAGAGGTTTAAAGAAAAGGGGAAAAGAATAATGGTTATAGGAGATATGAATGAACATATTGAAGAAATTGATGATGTAGATAATAAGAATGGTCAGTTTTTGAAGGAATTTTGTCAAAGAGTAAATTTGAGCATTGGGAATTTATCAAATATGTATGAGGGACAATACACATGGTCTAGGAATAATGTATTTCACACAATAGATTATGTATTGGTAGAGAAAGAGGGAATGAATAAAATATGGAAAATTAAGATGTTTGATAATGAAGAGAGAGTATGTAATAGTGACCATAACTTTATTGTAATAGAAATAGTTAGTAATGTGATGAAGGATAGAAATAAAGGTAGAAACAATAGTGAAAGATGTGGTTGGAGAGTGAATGATAACAATAAGTTGGAAGAGTATAAAATAAAAGTTGAAGAAACCATGGAGCAATTGGTTGGGGATGAATATAAGGACTGGTGTGGTCAAATAGAAAAAGTAGCAAATAGGGTTTTAGTTGAGAATATGCAGAAAAATAAAAGTAATAAAAAAATGAGAGTTAGTAAAAGTGTAAAAGAGAAGTAAGAAGCATGCAGAGAATATAAGTGTGCTACTAAGAATAAAGAAATTGAAAACAATATTAATGCTAAATGGGGAAAGTACTTAGAAAAGAAGAATTTGGCTAAAATGGATAATTATAGAAAGAGGATGAAGTTAAATAGTAAATTGTTGGAAGATATTAATAAAAGTGGAAGAGATGGGAGTAAAAAATTTTGGAATTACATTAAAAGGAGAAATGTAGGGGAAAGACAGACAGTATTAATAGATGATGAGTGAATAGAGTGCAGCTCTAGAGAAGAGGTAGAGAGAGTCTTAAATAGATATGCAATGGATATAGAAAAGATGTTAGATGTGAAGGAATTAGTGATAGAAAAAAAGAAAGCGGGTAGTAATGGGAATATTAGGTACACAAAAAATGAACTGAATGAGGCAGGGAAGAGATTGAAAAGTGGAAAGGCGAGAGGTTTAGATGGATGGGCAGCAGAGATGGTAATGAATTTAGGGCAAAGAGCAAAAGCAAAGTTATTATCATGTTTTAATAAGATGGCACAGAAGAGAGTTTTTCCAGGTAGTTGGAGTAATACAAGAATAAGATTATTATTTAAAGGAAAGGGTAAGGATCATAAAAAGTTAAATAATTATAGACCGACAGCGGTACCTGGAAGAGTTGTAAAATGGATGGAAGAGAATAATGTAGAGGGGAAATGCAAGGAGGTTTTAGGTCAGATAGGTGTATAGGAGATAGTTTGTTTGTAGTTACACAACTTATGGAGATGAGTAGGAATTCAGGTAGATCATTATATATGAGTTTTATAGATATAGAGAAAGCATATGATAGAGTAAATAGAAATAGATTATGGATAAGGTTAGCCAATTTGGGAATAAATGAAGCTTTAGTAAATATTATTAAGAAATTATATGAAAATAATTATTATACTTACCAATTAGGGGATATAGAATCAGTTAAAGTTAAAAATGGGGTGGGGTTAAGGCAAGGATGCCCTATGTCACCTATTTTATTTTTGTTGTTTTTGAGTGAAATGGAGAAAGCAATAGAAAGACTAGGAAGAGGGGTAGAGATACCGTTAATAGGTGGCAAGGGAGTATATACTTTGTCGGGTCTTTTTTTTTTGCGGATATCTTTTTGTGTGATGAAAGAAGAGAAGATATGGAAATTATGTTGAGGACATGTGCAAGGGTGGGTAAAGAAATGGGGATTAAATTTAGTGAAGAAAAATCAAATATAATGATGGTTAATACTGGGGAAAGAGAAGATATAAAATTTTTATTGGGGGATATAAAGTTAAGTGTGCTGGATAGATATAGGTATTTGGGAATCATCTTATGTAATCAGGAAAATTGCTTGGATGAATGGGAAAAAAAATTGGTAAATGAAGCAAAGTAAAGAAAGGGTTTGGTAAAAAAAACTAACAGTATTTTCATATAATAAATATGATGTAGCTAGAATAGTATGGAAGGGAGTTGCAGTAGCAGGGTTAACATATGCTACTGATGCATTATGTATTAGTAAAAGGGTTTTAGATTATTTAGAGAAAGTACAAAGGGAAGTAGGAAGACATGCATTAGATGCAGAGATGTGGACAGCAAAGGAAGCAATTCAAAGAGAAATGTGATGGTCAAGTTTTTATATGAGAGATGCAAAAAGTAAAATGAAAATGTTTGGTAGGTTGCAGTTTATGAATAGTAAAAGAATAGCCAAAATAGTGTTTAATTGGATTATGAGTAAAGGGCAGGTAACAAGATGGGTGAGAAAGGTAATGTGGTATGCAAAAGATTTGGATAAAGAATTTATATCAGTATACTTGTATAAAAGATGGGATGATTGTGTTAGGAGGATTGCTGAGTGTTATACTGGTAAGGAATGGGATAAAAGAATAGAAGCATTAATAAAAAATAGGGAGTTGGAGAGATGGAGAACTAGTATGGAGGGTAAGAAGAGTTTATATATATATATAGAAGTAAACGGAATATTGGATGCAAGTTAATTTATGATAATAGTAAGGAAAGTAGTTTATTGTTTAAGGCTCGAATGGGATCTTTAATAACAAGAGAATATACATGTAAATGGAAAACTATGGGTGATTTAGTGTGCAAATTGTGTAAGGAAGGTATAGAAAATATTAGGCATCTGTTGATTGAATGTAAATGCTTGAAAGCAGAAAGGGTACAGATAATGAAGTTATGGGAGAATAGGTATGAACAAAGTGACTATACAGAAAGTGAGTTATTAGTTTTTATGCTGGGTTTGCGAAAAGATAAGGGGGATTTAGATATAAAGGTCATAGAGTTGACAAAGATTATGTCATGGAAATGGGATGGGGCAGAATATGGGAAGACTTAGAGTGGGGAATGGAAAATAAAGTGGCTAAAAAGATTTATCTGGGTGTAATTGCTGAGTGACTTCGTTTAAGGAGAAGCCAAATACATCACATCACATAGAAAATTTATACAGTAGGCAGATATGCACAGAAGAGGTTACTCATTTATCGAACTGAAAGCACAAATCACTAGCTTAGAGAGAAGCTGAGCTTAAAATATCACACTGTATATTCAAATTAATTTTAAATATTAATAAAATAAATTACTGCCAAAATTAAAGAAAACATTTTATTATTATGCACACACACATTAAAAGGAAAATTCTGAAAAATAAATTAACTAATTAATATATTTTTATTTAAATCATGTGCACAGATGAAAGCATTTAATAGATTTAAATACAATTTTAATAAGCATGAATATGTTACATAGATTACACATATAACCAACCCAATCCCTTTGAATCTTAAGGCAAAATCTCACATTCAAACCAACGCTAGCTTACTGATATACCGATGTGACCAATGCAAAATGAGATTATTAGCATATCACAACCATGCTAACAGGAATTTGTCTGTAGCATGATATCATTTGAGAAATAAAGAATCATGGTGGAAAGATATGAGCATCTTCCTTATAATCATTAATAAACCTCACCAACAGACAGGAATGATCCACTGCCCAATTGATGATGCAAGAATGAAATTATTTGAAATATATATACTAGAAGCTACATAAATGGGGATAGCAGTCTTTGCCAGCTTACTGGCCCAATCAAAGAGTAAGAAAATCAATAGCATAGGAAATACTCTATGATTATTGATAAACGTGATGGCTACACTTTTGGCCATACATTCAGATGGGTGTATTATGCCCTGTATGCTAATGTGGTCCAAGGGAATGAGTATCCAATGCATCTACTCAAATTACATTGACCTTTTCATTGAGATTTTGATATCCTATGCTTCATCAATGCCAATGAACTATTTTGTAGATACTATTTTTACAAAGTCAAATAACTAACTCTATCGTCAGCATAACTAAAGGAATTATAATATTGTCAATCTTTTAATCTCAGGTCTCAGTAAAAGATCATTGTCATTATTGGATTAATTAATGAGATATATAGGCTGGATTTCATTTTTTATTGATCAAATGTTGGAGAACCAGAAAAAAATTACAGAAAGCTAACAAAAATCAAAAAAAATCAATTGAAGTTATAATAACAAAAATAAAAAAAATCAATTGAAGTTATAAAAAGTGCTTCCATGTTTTCCTTTCCATATTGAGCTTTTATGCATTTAGGTGAAGTGGATTTTTTACAATAACATTACATTATATAAAAAAATATTATATATTCTATAAAGCTAACATGTCATCTATCTATTCATAGTCAGAGGTCGATATCATTGCCATTTTGCCATCGCATCAAAAATTGAAAAAAAAAACAAATATTAAAATAAAAACAAATCCCCCCCCTCCAAAAAAAAACATTAACAGGTGTTTATTACTATTAGTCATAAAGAAGTTATGAGATGAAATTTAAAAAAAGCTCACAAAATAAACAATATTTATTACTATAATTTTGTTTGATGAATAAAACATTACTTACCCCAGATTTACATTTAGGCGTCAAACCTTTGAAATGTCTCATATAATGAAAACAACCCCCCTTCCCTTCCCCTTTTGAGTATTTCTATATACTAATCAGAAACAATTACCATAAAGAATAATTCCCACATAATTACTGTATGGACTTCACTCATGCAAACATTAGTATTACTTAAGGATTTTAAATATTTTAAAAAGTTTGTTTTAATATTTAGTTGGTAACTTTTTTTCACTGTTCAAAAAAAAAGAGAAAAAGAGATCAAAGGTTACTTCTTCCAGATGACAAGGGTTCCCCCAACAAATTCTTTTTTCTGTTGACCACATGGAAGTTGTATGCAACTGAGATAATGTAAAATCTATTTTCATTTTCATGTTGGTTTATTATTTTTTAATTATGTATAATATGTTTTTAAGTTTTATTCATTAATTTTTATATTTATATACAAACGTTTGATGACATTTAAAATGTAATGCATCCGGGTCTCGTTTTATGCAGATTTATTTAATGCGATTTTGAAGTCATGCGATTCATGTTTCTTCTTAATATCTTTGTATGCGGTTTTCTTTTATGCGATAAAAATTATTAGATCAGAAGTTGAGCTCCGATAATGCGCTATTACTTTAAATATTATAAATTTCACGTGCTCACGTCATATTTAAAGTAATAGCGCATTATCGGAGTTCGACTTCCATCTAATAATTTCAATATTTTCAGCACTTTATAATAGTACTGTAATAGATTTTATGCAATAAAGAAGTTCATAATTCACTTAAAATCAGGATTTCCCCATTTTATATACACACATTAAATTTTACAAGATTATAATGTAAATCTGTTCAAATGTTATAGATGAAAAATAGTATGTATGTTGTTGTTTTTGTATTTTAAATCACATTCTATTTTTGCTTTTTTAAAAAAGAGCATGTAATCAATTAATCATTTAGTGTCCACAAGTAATAAATTTTACAAGATTATAATGTAAATCTGTTCAAACATTATAGATGCCTATACGATGTATGTTGTTGTTTTTGCATTTTAAATCAGATTCTATTTTTGTTTTTTTAAAAAAGAGTGCGTAATCAATCATTTAGTGTCCACAAGTAATAAATTTTACAAGATTATAATGTAAATCTGTTCAAATGTTATAGATGCCTATACGATGTATGTTGTTGTTTTTGCATTTTAAATCACGTTCTATTTTTGCTTTTTTAAAAAAGGGTACGTAATCAATAATCATTTAGTGTCCGCAAGTTTATTTTTAAAAGATGAGTAACAGCGGTGGGCACAATTAAATTTGAAAATTAAAATCTTATTTTTAATTGTCATTAACAATTTAAAAATTATGTAACATGATCTGAAATTAATGTGATGTGAAATGACAAAATTTGATTTTTAAATGGAATTGAAAATTAAAAAATTAAAGACAAAAATAAGAATTTAATTTTTAATTGTTAGTTTTAATTAAATTTTGCCCAACAGTGGTGAGTCAGTGTCTTTTTATTATCATAAGTCTAAGTTCTTAGTTTTATTTTAAACTTTTAGTTTACCCTAATGGAGAGGAAAGAACAACCAAGAAAATGAATTTCTTTGGAAACAAAAACTTCAATTTTAGATCGCTTAGCGAAATGGGAAGAATCAACAGCGATTGGAAAATGTTTTAGTTTGAGTGAATCCACCATAAGAGCAATTTTAAAAAATAAAGTTGGCACTAGTTGTACTTCCTCTTGTGATGAATCTGATGTCTCAAATAGCAATAATTATTAAAATCCCGTACATGTATGAAAAAAATGTAAATTACGCATAAAAATATATTGTTTTGAATAAAATTAAATACTGTAGTTAATAAAAAAATGTAAAAAAAAGTTTGTCTTGTATAATTTTTTTCAAATTTGAAATTTTTTATTAGTCATATTTTATTTTCTTATTTTTTTTTATGTGAATTTTAAAGTAATTTTACATTGTTGCTTTGCTTTTATGCGATTTTTGGAAAATTACAGTATGTATCCCGCATTTTTCAAAGTAAATTCAGTCTATTTTTGTGCAATTTCTTTTGTGTGCGTTTTCTGAGGAACCTATCTATATCTACCACATAAAACGAGACCCAGGTGTACTGTTAATTGTAAAATTCAAATACTTTCAATTGAGTATTATATTTAAATTAGTTAGTTATGCATTTTTTCTGTATTCTGTCATTTCTTTTCTTTATTTTAGACTTTTAATACATCTCATAATTGAATATTTGTTGACATTTAAAATATGGTGCTTGTTAATTCTAACATTAAAATACTTCAATTAAAAGACATTCTTGCTTGTGATAGTTTATGCAATTTTTTTCAGGTACTGTATTTACATTTGGCCAGAATATGTTCATTTTCTGACAACATACTTTCAATATAACTCAGAATTCTTCCAACAAAATCAAGGGGTGGCCATGGGATCATCACTGTCACCCTTGCTCAGCAACATTTACATGGAAGAACTTGAAACCACAGCCATAAATACTACTCCATGTCCACCTAAAGTGTGGCTTCGATATGTTGATGATACATTTGTGGTATGGCCACATGGCAAGGTAAAATTAGTCATTCTGGATGCACATTAACAACATATCTCCTACAATTAAATTCACGATGGAATCAGAACAAAAACAAAAATTGGCATTCTTGGATGTTCTTGTGACAAGTCTCCCTCAGGGCAAAGTAAAAACAACAGTGCATAGGAAAACAACACACATTGGCAAGTACTTGGCATATAAATCCAATCATACAAGAAGCACTAAACAAGGAAATGTACTATCACTATGGAACAGAGCAAAGGAGGTTTGTTCAGAAACCAGTGATTTGGAAAAAGAAAAGATTCACATAGAACAAATGCTTATGAAGAATGGTTATCTATCAGCAGTCATCAGAAAAACCTTCAATAGACAACACAAAGAGACACCAAAAGAGAAAAGTTATTGGTTTGGTAGTGTATCCATACATACCAGGAATGGCGAAAAAATTAAAGAAAATTTGCAATCAATATAACATTAGAACTGCTTTCCAAAGACATACCACACTTCAAGAAATGTTTACTTCTACTAAGCGTAAACTAGAAATGCTGAAGAACAAAAACTGCATCTATGAAATACCATGTGAATGTGGAAGGAAATACATTGGTGAGACTTGTCACCCTGTTGAGCAGCGATCGAAGGAGCACAAACTAATGGTTAAAAGAGAAAAAAACAGATGTCTACCATAGCAGATCATGTATGTTCTAATGACCACATGCTTATGTGGGAAAATACAAAGATATTGGATAAAGAGAAAAAAATGCATAGAAGAAAATTCAAGGAAGCTGCTCATATGACAATGGTAAATAATCTTATAAGTCAACCCAGTGTGGCAATACACAATGTATGGAAGCCTCTAATTAATCTTGCTCTTAGGAAAAAAAAATAATTATACTTGTTATAAAAAAAAAATTGAAGGACTCAGGAGGATTTGAACCAACCTTCATATATAAATATATCAATTTTCTACTATATGTTGCCTTTGACAGAATAGCTCAGTTGGTAGAGCATTTGCCTTAAAAATTTGATATTCAAGAATCTAAAGGTGCGAGTTCAACTTCTAAGTGAATATTGTCACTGTGCATATAGGTCAGCAACACCTGAAGAAGAGTGGAGAATAATACTACTCGAAACATTGTGTAATTACTAACCTGTATTGTCTGTTTGTGTGTTATTACTAACAAGTTGTTTGTATTTGGAAAGTTTAAAATTTTCTGTACATTCAACATTCACTCATAAATGGTGGAAATAGTCCAGCATATCAAATCTACAAACTAATTTATGTTTTTGCAATCTTTCAATCAACCCATTAATTTCTGTTTAGTGATAAATAATTTTATTTCATAAAAAAAAAAAATTACATTTTTCTAAAAATTTGATATTTCTTTTTCAGACTAGCATAACATATCTCTAATCAAAAGCTTTCATTTTGCTATTGTCTTAATAAAGAATGGAATAAAAACCTGTTAATTTTTAGGCAGAATTTCATAATGCAAAGTAGTATTGGCTTAGTAAGATCAAAGCAGCAATCTACTTTAAATATAAAGTTATTATATAGTCATTATTTTATTTAAAGAATAATTATTGCAAACTCTAATTTATAACTTAAATAAAACAGAAAAAAAAATCAATTCTGCTATTTTTTAATCAGATCTTTAAAATTGAAATCCACATCTCCCAATTTTGCTTCAAACAGAGCAATTTATTTTAATGTTTTAAAAGTGAATCTTGCCAAAAAAAAAAAAATCTACTAAAATCTCTGTACAAAAAAGCTAAACGCACTTTTACTAAAAAAAAATGTTGATTTTTATAATAAACAAACTAAAATAAAAAGGTTTGTAAATTGTATAAATAAGTATTTTCCTAAATGTATGCATACTCAACATTTCATTCAAAATATATGATAAATTCTGTTAAGTTTTATGTTAATTAATCTAATATAAATCCTGTTTACTATATATATATGGATTCTCAAAAGGGCGAGTTTATATTGATTCTCAATAATATTAATAAGGAGGGTTTCGAAAAGAAAGAAAAAAAAAAAAAAGAAAAATTTAGTTAAAAGGATTCTAAAACTTATTTTAAAAGAAATTAGAAAAGTAAATAATGATGAAAGATTAGAAAGGAAAGGGGAGGGGTGTAAAATAACTTCTTTCTTTCTTTGTTAAATAAGAAAATCATTGTAAAAAGAAGAAAGAATAATTATAATTGTGAAATTAAAAAGTAAATTGCAAATTTAAATAGATTGGTAAAGATAAAGTGAGAGAAAGGAATGTTGAATTAGTAACATTAATATTTAAAAGAATAAAAAATTAATTATAATTGTAAAATTAAAAATTAAACTTGTACAAATTTCCAAATAGATTGGTAGAGATAAAGTAATGAAAAGGAATTTAATTAGTGGTAATATTAAATGTATAAAGAATGAAATAAAATTGTAATTAGAAATTGAAAATTAAACTGTATAAAAAAAAAAATTAGATAGATTGGTAAGATAAGAATGAAAAGGAAAGAGGATTAGAGACATTGATAGCAAGAGGAGAGAATAAGAGAGTATTTAGAAGTAAGGTTGTGTTTTTTTGTGGCTAAATTTAAAAAAATAATAATAGAAGGGATGAATGAGGGATCAAACAGGGTTTTGGTCTATTGTCAACATTGTACTATTTAACAAAAAATGTGGGAAGAGAGTTAAAACAGATCTGTGGAGATTAAGTAGAATGTTAAAGGGATGAATACGATAAAATGTGGAATTAGAAAGAAACAAACAAAAAGACTATAAACTCTCACTATTACTGGATGAAAGGAAAATCTTGAAAGAAGGGAAGGTTTTGATGGTTGAATTAAAAATATACTAGGTATATTAATATGTGTAGAATTAATTTGAAATAAGAAATAGTAGAACTAAATTATTAAAAGTTGAACTTAACAGTTATCATTAAAAGAACTTATGATTGTAATCTATTAATGTATGAGAAGGTAAAATTGAGTTAATAATTTATTTAATGTTTCATTTGAATTATATTCTTTATTGTATATTTATGTTAGTGTGTGGATATATATGTGTGTTTTAGGATTTTATTATTAATTAGAATTAGCGAATTGCAAATTAAATTTTATTTATAAAAGGAATACTTAGTCATTTGTTTTTTTTCTCTACCAAGCGAATAACTATTAGAGTGAATTAAAATTAGATCAGTGAGTAACAAGTTGATTAATTGAGGAATAAATAAAGTAAGTAAATGGATAAATAAATAGTTGTATTGTAAAATAGAGTAAAGGAAGGAAGTGTATAATTTATATTCCTGTGTAGTGATAATTGGGAAATTTTATAAATATTAGGGTGGCAGAATAATTATTGATAAAATAATTTGAGAGAGAAGGTTTAATTGGGAAATATAATGCTGGGATGATATTTTATTATGTCAGTGTTCAATTAAGAATATATACTCGATTTTAGGGTGTATATTGGCTTCTTGCTTGTGGTAATCATCATCATCGGTGGTTAATGATAATAATATAAATCCTGTTTACTATATATATATATATATTGAAGTTGAAATGGCTCTGTGCATGCTGTTCATAAAATTTAATTACTCCCCCCTTCCCCCAATCATGATCTGTGTGAAAAACATTAACTTTGTCAGATGTTTTTCTTTTACAACTAAAGTTATAACTGAAATTATCATCTGTTACAGGTAATAGGTCAGTCTGGAAATGGTGACATTCTATCAGAAGTGAAGAGTAGGGCTTTGATCCAAGCAACTCAGAGCATTAAAATCCATGTTTCTACTATTTCAATAAACACACTGTATGAATCTAATACAAGTGAAACTATTAAATGTGATTGGCAAGCACATCAAACTATCCAAGTGGAAAATATATATCTTTATTTATTTCAAAACACATTATTTTTCAAATTTAAAATAAGTTAAATAAATGCAATATGGATATATTAGTCATAATTTTCATTATTTGCATGAGCCAACATACCCAAATTGGTACTGATTTGGAATGTGTTTTACACCATTTTAGTTTCTAAGAGGTCATTGACACAACCAAGTGTTTAAAGATGTCAGATAATATCCTAGGTCATTGATACATCGAATTCCATTTTTCCCATAAATAAATAAAAACATTCCACAACTACCATAGAAATAAGCATAATCATGTGGCTAAAAAAATCAAATATCAAAAAAGAATATTTAACAAGTATTAATAATTAAGAAATACCATGAAAAATTAGAGTAAAAATAATTAAAAATACCGAAGTATTTTACTTTTCAAATATGACACATCAAAAAACAATATTTTGCAAATTTATCAAAAAAATTAGCAGTCAATTTAAACAAAAACAAATATCAAATAACTCTGTAAATCAAATATCAAAAATATTAGTAATTAGGAAATGTACAGCAAAAAATAAATAAATTACTAAATGAAGATCAACGAAACACAAATTAGAAAATATTAATATTTGACAAAATAAATAACTGCTTGCATAGAAAAACATATTAAAATTACTTCAAGAAGAAAATAAACATAGTTAAAAAATTACTAAATTAATCTATGAAAAAATACATTTGCCCATGGCAAGAGAGTAGAATTTGATATTACATCAAAACTATTTTGCTAAACAGTATGTAAATAGATATATCACTTGTAATTATTAAATATAAAAATCAAAATATTACAGATATTTGCTTAAGTACAAAAAAGAAAAAAATTCAAGAACTTTTGCAGGACAAAAAAAATACAGGAGATAGAAAATTTCAAAATCAATAATTTAGCAAATAATATTTAATTAAAACAATAAACAAATTAAAGATATGTAAACCACACATAATAAATACTTTTAATATAATCTTTATTAATGAAGTAGTTAGTTACATAGTTTATTTTAATTTAGTTGTGTGAAGTTAATATTGCATATCTATATACATATATATATGAAAGAATTATATACAAATAGTGCAGAATTAATAAGGAAATGAGAAGAGTGCTTAAGTTTTACAAACTGTGAAACTATATTACATATGATTATTTTTTTTCAAAAACAATATCAAAAAATAAAAAACTAAACTTTTATAAAAATAAGAGTAATCACATGACCAAATAAATCAAATAACCAGAAATCAAATAATAAAAATATTAGTAATTAGGAAATAGCCCAAAAAGAAAAGAACAAGTATCTTTATATAAATCAAATATCAAAAATATTAATAATCAGAAAATAATCAGAAAAGTTAGCACAATCATGACTAAAAAAATTTTTTTAAATCAAATTACTAGCATTATAAAAACATTAACTCTTCCTGTACTCTGACAGATTTCTTTGTTCTCAGTAGATTTTAACTTTTAACTTTCACTTTAATATTAAACCATTATTGTTTATCAGAATATAATATTTTTAACCTCATTTGATAGATATTTCTATTTAAAAATTAAATTTTTAAAAATGACATGATTTTCAGAATTATTTTTAAAATTATACTTTAGTGAAAACAAAATGCTGTCATGTCATCAAATTTCAGGTGGAGCCGATCCAATTTGCAAAATGAATGAAATCTTTGTTTCAAGTTTGATTTAAAAATCTGAAAGAATTTTTTTAATAACTACTAAATCTATCAATCTATGCTTTAAAAGTTTTAAATTTTTTTGTAATTTTTACAATATCGCTGAATATTATAATCAATCTGTTGAGTGACCTCATTTTTAGAAAGCTGTGTTTTCCCATGACCGTAATCTCTATAGTAACAATATTCAGAAGTAAACATTCTTTTATATTTAAAAAGAAAACATTTCTGTAAAAAATAAATATGTGATAATATTTATTTTTGATTTTTAATAATTATTTCACAATTACAATACAAATATAATCATAAACTTTCAAAAAATCAAGTTTTTAGACCATTGTAATATTTTCTTGACAATCGTAATATTTCCATGACATACACTCAGCAAAGTTTGTGGTTGTCGAATAAACAATGTCTACTCATCAAACCATGGTTTCAGTTCCTTTGTAATACTGACTATTCAATTTTCTCTGCCGTCTTTTAACTTTTTTTGTAATAAAAATATTATAAAATAAATATATATGAATTTTAAAGCCGTTAAAAAAAAAAAAGTTTCGCAAAATTTTCACCAGGAAAAAATATGCAAATTTAATTGCTAGAAATCTCAAACAAAGCTTTACCATGTGGATAAAAGACTCGATTAAAAACAATACTAAAGTATCTTATTTTTAAAATATGTTGACAGAACATGATCATATGCTGGCCTAATTAGTAAATACAGTACCTGAAAAAATTGCATTAACTATCACAAGCAAGAATATCTTTTAATTAAAGTATTTTAATTTCACAATTAACAAGCACTATATTTTATGTCAGCAAATCTTCAATTATGAGATATATTAAAAGTCTAAAATAAAGGAAAGAAGTGATAGAATACAGAAAAAATGTATAACTAACTATTTCAATTATAATACTTAATTGAAAGTATTTTAATTTTACAATTAACAAGCATTGCATTTTAAATGTCATCAAACGTTTGTATATAAATATAAAAATTAAAACTTCAAAACATATTATACATAATTAAAAATTAATAAATCAACATGAAAATTAAAATAGATTTTACACTATCTCAATGGCATACAAATTCCATGTGGTCAACAGAAAAAAGAATTTGTTGGGGGAACCTTGTCATCTGGAAGAAGTAATCTTTGATCTTTTTATTTTTTGAGCAGTGAAAAAAAGTTACGAATTAAAAATTAAAACAAACTTTTTAAAATATTTAAAATCTTAAAGTAATAGTAATGTTTGCATGAGTGAAATCCACACAATAATTATGTGGGAATTATTCTTTATAGTAATTGTTTCTGATTAGTATATAGAAATACTCAAATGGAGAGGGGGACAAAGATTGCTTTCATTATGTGAGACATTTCAAAGGTTTGACACCTAAATGTAAATCAGGAGTAAATAATAATGTTTGATTCAGCGCAACCGCTTTGCAAGCAAGCAATTGTTTGCAGACGGTTGTTGCGGGTTCGCCTCCTAGCCGATGCTATGACAAATGGAAAAAAAAAATTAAAGTGATAAATATTGTTTATTTTGTTGAGTTTTTTTAAATTTGATGTCATAACTTCTTTATGTCTAATAGTAATAAACACCTGTTAATGTTTTTTTTTTGGGGGGGGGGGGGATTTGTTTTTATTTTTGTTATTTTAATATTTGTTAATCTTTTTTTTTTTTTTTCCAATTTTTGATGTAAGGGCAAAATAGCAGTGATATCGACCTCTGATTATAAATAGATAGGTGACATGTTAGCTTTATAGAATATATAATATTTTTTATATAATCTAATGTTATTATAAAAAATCCACTTCAACTAAATGCATAAAAGGTCAATATGGATATATGGGAAGAAACACATGGAAGCACTTTTTATAACTTCAGTTGATTTTTTTTTTTTATTGTTAGCTTTCTGTAATTTTTTTCTGGCTCTCCAACATTTGATCAATAAAAAATGAAATCCAGCCTATATATCTCATTAATTAATCTAATAATGACAATGATCTTTTACTGAGACTAGAGAGATTAAAAGATTGACAATATTGTAATTCCTTTAGTTATGATGACAATAGAGTGAGTTATTTGACTTTGTAAAAATAGTATCTACAAAATAGTTCATTGGAGTTGATGAAGCATAGGATATCAAAATCTCAAATTCCTATTATAAATATAGAAATGATTCCGAAATCAATTTTTTTTTTTTTAAGTGTCATAGCATCGGCCGGACGCGAACCCGCAACCCGGGCAACTGCCTGCAAGTGCAAGGCAGTCGCGCTGACCTCTCGACCAAGTGACAGCTCATATAAACCCATTTAATGCAATTGTTACTAATCATTCATTATGATTGGAGTTAATTAGCAAGTGCTGGGTCAGCATGAAATATACATCTTGGTAACAATTATCTTTTGCATGTGCCATTACATATATATATAGTGAAGAGTAAATCTTAAACATATCTCTAAAAAAATCAATTCTACTCATAATTTGTTCATCCATTATTTAACTTAAAAACTATTTCATTAATTTATTTTTTTAAGTAAAAAAAAGACTATCATGTAAAGACTTTAACATATAATTTAGTGCATTTTGAAAAATAAAAATAGTAGTTAAAACAATGAATAGAAATTTTCAATGTGAAAAATATGCAAATTGACAATTGTAAATGTTATAAACTAAATAAATAATAAAATCAATTGCTGGTTTGTGATTGGTTGCTTGAACATATTTTTAGTTTATAATCGAAAATAAAAAAGTACTCTTCCTTCATTGATTCAATAGAATAAGAGTTCAATAATTCATCTCTCTCAAAATAATAAAAAAAAAAATCATCATTATTTTCAATTATTATTAATCTACTGCAGGATAAAAATATCTCCAAGTTCAATCCATCTTTGCTGATCTTTAGCTTCTCTTCTCTACATCACACCAGCACACTCTTAATTCATTTATGCATCTAACCTGTGGTCTCTTTCTTTTGGAATCTCTTGTAATCCAGTTTAAAACTTCAAATGTCCATCTGTTATCATCTCTTCTAGGAATACGTCCAGACCAACTCCACTTCAATCTCATAATTCTTGCAAATGATGTCAGTAACACTTGTTTGTTTTCTCACCCACATATTTTATTTTCGAACTCTTCTTGTTACTCATACCATACACCTCTCTATACTTCTTTGAATAGTCTGTAATGTCCATGTTTCAGATCCATGAATAATAACTGGTAACACATTTATTTAAAATGTTTCTTTTCAAACATGTATGTATATTTTATTTTAATATTAAATTATTTCTACCAAAAGCACTCAAACTAAGTTTAATTTTATGATTAGTTTCATTCAGTATGTTTCCACCTCTAATAATAATAATCTGACCAAGTTATTTGTAATTGTTAACTTCTGCTAACTTATCTTTATCAATCTTTGTTTTCTTCTTTTGAAATAAATTCATCGAACATTACTTTAAACTTTTTAAAAGTTACCTTCAGTCCTACTTTCTTACTTTCATCTGATAAATCTTACAACAATTTCTAAAGCTCTAAAGCATTATTTATAAAACCAAGTACAACATTTGCCAAATCTAAATGACTTAAATAATTTCCATTTACTTTTATTCTCTTAGTTTCCATTTTAATCCACAAAATACATTTTACAAAACTGCTGTAAAAGGTTTTGGGGATATGGAGTTACCCTGTCTTACACCTTTCTCAATGTTCCTTTCTAGTATCATTATGTAATCTAATTGTTGCTGTTGCATTTTTGTAAATAATCTTCAGAATATGACAATATCCTGAGTTATACCTAGATGATTCAATGCATTATTCATTGAAGAAATGCTTACAGAATCAAATGTCTGTTCATAATCTACAAATCCAAAGCATAATGGCAACTCATATGTATTACTCTTTTTTATAACCTCTCAATATTTGGATATGTTCTACTGTACTAAAGCCACTTTTAAATTCAACTTGTTCTTTTGGTTGGTTAAAATCCAAAATTCATTGTAGATGAGATATAGTAAACGACCAAACATCACATGATTCCTATTTCTTATGCTTGCTCATAATTGTTATTAAAACAGGCAAAACTCTTCAAACAGTACTGTCACTCAGTGCAAGCCAGAGTAATCAATGGATACCATAAGGCTTGTGCATAAAATCCCTATCTAGTGCCTACTCATCCAATATCTCCAGACTAGTTTCTCACTGACAAAGGCCACAAACCAGAAACTAGTCTGGGGATATTGCATGAGTAGGCACTAGATAGGGATTTTATGCACAAGACTTCTGGCATCCATTGATTACTCTGGTTTTCACTGTGTGGCACTACTGTGCCTGTTTAGATGAGATGTAATTATCTTGGTAAAAATTTTATATACAACTGATAAAAGACTGATATAGATTGTAATTTCTAAAACTATTCTTTATCACCTTTTTAAATATTAATACTGCATTCTTTCAATCATCTGATACATTTTTATCTTTTAGACATTTCGAATATAACTTTGCCAAAAAATTGTTTATTTCTTCACCTGCTTCTTTTAAGATATTGATTATAATTCCATCATTATATGGAGATATTCCCTTCTTCATAAATTTGATTGCATGTTTCACTTCTTCATTTAAAATCCTGAACAATTCAGAAGATATAGTAGTTGTAGGAGGTACTTTTCTTTGTTCTTTACTACTTTATAATTCTTAATAAAACTCTTCTAAAACATTTCATGATATCATTTCTGTTTTTTGTAATAGGTCCATCTTTTTTTTCTTATTACAGAAATAACTTTTCTACTAATTAATGCCAAGATATTCTTGAGACTTTTATTTTCTTCTATATCTTTGTTTGTTAGTTCCCAATTATTCTTTCTTATATCATCATCAACTTTTTTATGCACCATTTTATAAAATTCAAGATATTTAATCTTTCTTAATGCGTAATTTTTATATATTCCATATTTTCTTTATAAATTGTTTTGTCTCAGTAGAAATTTTATTGGTTAATTGCAGCTGTTTTGTACTTTTTAAAAGTGTCAGTTATCTTTTCATTGATTTCATTCAAAAATGATTTGCAAGTTCTAATATAAATTCATTGGAAGATTTCTGAAGATTAAGAATATCAACTGTGGGTATTGTTTTTCTTAATAATTTTTATTTCTCTAGTTTTTCATTAACATGTATTTTACACCTCAGTAACCATGATCACTTCTTGTATTGAATTTATTAGAAAAATTATAATCTTGAAATACATATTTTCTTTTAGTCAAAATATAATCCAATTTTGCTATACCTTCATTTGGATGCTTCCAAGTCCATTTCCATCTAACACTTTTCTTAAAGAAAGAATTCATAATATAATTTTTTTCTTTTTCTACAAACTCCACAAGTCTATGTCTTCTTTCATTTCTACCACCATAACCAAATTTAGCTACAGTGCTTTTATCTTTCAATTGTTTACCAATTCTTGCATTAAAGTTGCCCATAACAATTATAAAATATCATTTGGTCTGATCAATAGCCTTTTGTACATTCATGTAAAAATCCTCTACTTCAACACAATGAGAACTTTTGGGGGCATAAATCTGAATTATCTGCATTGGGTATCTGCTATTAAGTTGAATAACAAAGCTTGCCACTCTGGCTGATATATTATAAGTCTCCACATTGCTGTTCTTCCAATTTTTATTTATAATAGATTCTATCCCACTTTGTGTACATCCAATGTTTTTGCCTTTGTAATACAGTATATGTCCACTTCTTAAATCAATTGTCTCTTCATCTTTTCTTCTAAATTCACAAAGTCTAATAATGTCCCATTTAATATTAAACAATTCTTCCAATTCTTGCAATCTTCCTTCATTTGAAAGTGATCTACAATTGTAAGTACCTAAATAAAAGATTGCCATAAGGCAGTGTGAGTTCACAATCAGGAGACTCTTAGCACACTCTCCTTCAATATCCAACCATTGCCTTGGCTGGTCACTTTCAGTTTCCTAGGGATAAAACCCATGATTTATTTTTATCTGTCATGATTGTAAATATCTATTAGAAAAAAAAATTCCTTCACACCCACATTCATTATTCTGCCTTCAACTGGTAATTCAGTTAAGAACTGAGAGAAAAAGATTACAGGTTTCTTGATATTAAACTCAGTTGTAAAAAGTCAGTAAACTCAATACTCTGGCTAATGTGTGTTCATGAGCAGTCCAGCCATGTTCATATACTATATGAATAATTATATGGTAATAACAACTGTTATGTATGGGGTGGACATTAGGACTAAAACTAAATACATGCTCCAAAATAATTTTCTGCTTTGAGATTGTGAAAAGAAATGACAAATTCCAACTGCTAATTACCAAGGTTTTTTATTATTTGATCATATTTCTTTACAAAAGGCCATTTTAAGTTGTAACCCCTCACCCCTTGTCTTCAATAAATCACTTAACATAGGAAAATAATTTTAGGATGAAATGATATATTGAAATAATGACAGAATGTTTTGTTTTTTTTTGCTAAAATTTTAATTTATTTTTAATTATTTTAAAATTATTTGTTATTAGTTTTTAAATTAAAAACTATTGCGGGTTTTCTTGTTTCTCGCTCGCTATCTAAAGACTGATTTATTATACTTTTCTATGAAGAATTCTTAATTTCCTTTTATTAAAATGTAGAAATAGCCATAAATAAATAAAACCTTGCAACCACAAATAAGTTATAATTTACATATATACGATACAAAATTGCTTTTAATCAACAAAAACATGCAATAATAGAAGTTAAAGCAATTCTAATAAAGTCTTGTCTGCAGGGAAACTAATACTTGCATAGACATTTTGTGGCTTTAACTTTTAAATCTAATTTAAAGCAAAGTTTTATATTATGATATAAGAAAACATATATGTATGCATAAAAATTTGTAAAAGTATTTCTTGATAAAAAATGATGTATTTCTAAACCAATGACAAACAAAAACGGTATCACCTCTATTCAGTTTTCCCCAGTATTATCAGATTTTAATGACAACAGGAAATGTACACTTCATTTAAAAACAAATGCTACATGTACTGACAAATAGATTAGCTTATTATTGATTTATATAGCACATTAACTAACTCTAAACAATATAACCTTTTGGCAAGAATGATATATCATATAACTTTCTCTATTTAATTTCAATATTTTATTTAAACAACTCCAAAATGTCTTGCAATGGTGGTCGAGAGGTCAGCACGACTGCCTAGCCCTTGCAGGCAGTTGCCCGGGTTGCGGGTTCGCGTCCCGGCCGATGCTATGACATTTAAAAAAAAAAAACAACTCCAAAATTATCTATTATAGGTTTGAGTAATCAATCAATTCAAAATACTAATGCCACATCCAAATCCCTAAACAAATTTCTGCTTATTGATCTTTGTCAATGAAGAAAATTAGATTTGTATGTATATTTTGAACAGCCAACTTTACTTCTTTTATACTCGTCAAATTAATAATCGGAGATTCAAATACTCTGAAGTTTTTGAATTATTATAACTTTATTTTTCTTATTGCATTGTCAAATCCATACAATATTAATATTATCTACGTTCTTTATGACTTTTTACAACCCACTATTGACAGTTTTGATTGTCCCAGCAATCTTCTTCAGACCATAATACAAATACAAATATACATGAACGTATAATTTTACATTATATATATTCTATCTTATAATCATCATTTATATACCCACATATATCTTTACATATATCTCTATATAATTATTATCTTTTTATATATTAAATATTTCAATCTTTTTTATATTCTATATTTATCAATCAATACTTCCTATAATCATATACATATATATTATTTTTATTTTATTAATTTTTTTAATATTTAACTCTAATATATATTAATATTAAGTCAGAATTAAAGATTTGGGTCTGAAAAATTGAAATTATAAAAAAAAAATTTAATTATATAAAAAATATAAAGAGGTAGCAACTAAAATATAACTGTAAAATTTAAAAGTTTAAATTAATAGCAGTTAAGATTTTGAAATATAAGTCGAAGGTAGATATAAAAAATGTGTTAAAAAATAATATAAGTTAAAGAAAATTGTATGTACTGAATGTTAATATAATAATAATAATAATAATAATAATAATAATAATAATAATAATAATAATAATAATAATATAAAAGTATGAATATATAATGTTACAGTTAAATATTAAAAAAGTTAATAAATAAAAAAAGATTTAGATATATAATATATAAAAAGGTAATAATTATATAAAGAGGTATATAAAGATATACATGGTTATATAAATGATGATTATAAGTTAGTATATATTGTAATGCTAGTGAGATATATGCTATAAAACATATATATATATATATATGTTACATGTTAAATAAATAAATTATCAAAAAAAAAAAAATGAGGATAGTTAAAAAATAATATATTTAAAAAGTAGGTTTAAGAAAATGTAATTTTGTAAAATAAAAGATTGCATCATATTTTTCTGTTTAGAATAAAATAAAGCTAGTTATTAAGAGTGGGGTGGGGGAAAGAATTAGGAGAAAAAAAAATTTAAACTTACTCTCTCTTCTTTTTATAAATTAAAGTAATTAAAAGAATAAATGTCTAAAAATGAGTAAATTTGAAAAATCAGAATAAAAATTAATTAGTTTGAAAGATTCCTGACTGATAAAAAAAAGTTAAAACTGATAATTGAATTAATTTAAAAATCATGTAAACTATCTCGTGACATAAATGTGATAAGATAATAGATTAATCTAGAAAAAAGATTAGTTTAAACAAAATGTAAAAATTAAACTAGATTTAAATTATGATAAAAATTAAAATGATGATAGGAAATAAACAATGGGAGAGTTAGATATAAAAAAAAGAGTTTGCCTATTGTTAAATTATTCTATTCAGATGATTCATAAAATCATTCATATTCTGAGCTTAGTAGAGATTCATCCCGAAATCCATATATTCAAAAATTTAACTGCAATATAGAGCTAATCATTACTGATATGGACAATATTATTGCAGAAGTCCACAGAATTGGAAACATGCATTGCTAGAAAGCCTAGGGGTGCTTGAACAGGCTTCATGCCCCAAGTCAGTTACATCAACTGTTCTCATCTGAAACCAATGTCTGAAAATAATGCCTAATGCTGCCACATATTCTCTCTTTCTTTCCCATTGTTGATTCAGAGAATGGAAGGAAAAGCATGAAGCAATCGATGGAGACCAAAAGACTAACTGGTTGGAAAGTAGCACTAATAAAAACCAAACCAAAAGAACTAGGTCATCTAATATCATGAAAAACCTAAATAAATATATTTTTAATAATAACTGTCTAGACACTTTATTTTTAATATAAAATGAACTTTGAAAAGGACAATCATATAAAATTGAATACTATTGTATCATATTAAATATGGGTATGCATGAATAAATAATGTTTTAAAATGTTGCTTGGTCTATACTCTCTCTTTTAACTGTGTCACCAATAACTTGGAAAAATAAACATTATTTGCATGTGTTAAGTAAAATGCACTGGACCCCCTGATTAACAGTAGGAGCTAGTTTGGGATATTTCAAGTGGTGGATTCATGTGCCTGTCATCTGAACATACTGGCTATATATAACCTATATAGTTAGCTGGTGTCTGAGTTTTATTCTCAAAACAAATAAAATGCTTTGGATGACAGGTTTTTGTTCCAGCAGCTGAGGAGTGATATGGCCAGGAAATATGGTCGAGCCATGCATTTGTATAATGTCAATCTGAGCATAAGGTACTGTTGATGATTCATCTATCAATGGTTTTTCACCTGTCCACTTGAAAGTCCATTCCCATAAATATTAAAGATATAATTAAATAATTGCATAAAGTAAAATGATAATAAAGTGAAAATGTAGTAAATAATACATGTTAATAAATGATAAATAAAATAAAAAGATATTATTAAATAAATACTATTTGAATATAAGAAAATAATGTATAAAGAGGTATCAAGTATAAATATTAATATTAAGCTGTTAAAAATTAAAGATAAATTCTATAAAGTTAAGGAAAAATAAGGTATTGCAGGGGGATAGGTATTGTGGGAGATCCAGGTTTAATATATATAAAATATAATATATGTTCATGAATATTTGTATTCATGTATTTATATTATGCTTGTTATAGTTTTGAAGAAGATTGCTGGGGTAATCAAAACTGTCAATAGAGGGTTGTAAAAAAGCATTGTAAAAAGTAATAAAAAACACAGATGATATTAATATTATAAGTTTTTGAATTTCAAATAGTTGATTCCTATAGTTATATGAATAGGACACTAAACCATCACTTTTTTTACTGACCTAAATTTTATTGTGTAATTGGTTCTTTGGAAAGGCTGGCTGGTATAGATCAGTCTCGTATCTAATAACTTTTTCTATTTAATTTCAGCATCTTAATTAAAACCAGTTATACTCCCTTTACTTATTCAATTCCAAAGCCAACTAGATTAAATTGCAGCAACCATTTGATATTTAGTGTTACAATTAAATTCTGAAATTAAATTTTGTTTCTCGTTTTTATCTCCTGTCAGTTACAAGGAAACAATAAAAATCAACTATTTAGAACAATTAGACAATTTTGTTGGGTAGCTTAAAATGACAAATTAAGTCAATAGTCCACATTAATCTGATTTATCAATCTATTCTACTATTTGTATTTGTTAATGTGTGCACTTTGGTCTACTTAATGACCTTTCATTATTATGATATTATGAAGACCAAAGCAAAACATCTTCTTCAGAGAACCATACATTTTTAATCAAAAGTTTTGTAAATTATATATATAATAAAAGAATATCAATAAAATAATTATATGAGAAACTATTTTTTTAACTCCAGATAAATAAATCACACAATGCTCATCCCAGTTGCATTATCCATTGATGAAGAATAGTAAAAGACAAATGCCCGTTTTTTTTTTATTTGTTTCATTGAGGCATAATAAATTATTAGAATGTCTGTAATTTTCCGACTGTTATGGATATACAGAATAGATTTTAAAAAACTAGAGGATCTTGTATTCAATTGGACAAATGTACTGCAGGGATCAGATGGTAGAAAGAATGCATTTGATATTAAACCAAAGATTTTTGGGAATACCTACAACACTGGAAAAAAAATTCAGCAAAAAAAATTTCATTGATAACATGCTGTGGTAATAAGTACTATAGACTAGTGCAACCCCTGGATGAATTCATTCATAAATAAATAGCAAATATATATATATATTTACAGAAGTTTGAAAACTTTTATATATATAAAATAAATTTTATTATTAGCAAAATATATACAAGTATTAACATATAATAATTAATAAAACAAGACACAAATTGTGTAACATGCTTTAACCTTGCATTAAAATGTTCACTAGAGGGAGCTTACCACTAGCTCCAATCAAGCTTTAATTTATAAGTGCCAAAGGAGAAAGAATTCAAAATTTCTATTGGAAGGTCCTTATCCTCAGACCAATTGGTTTCAAGCTTATGTCTCACTTCAGTGAGGAACTAGGACTCCAGACACTAGATCTAAAATACCAACTCAAAAGTCAGCACTTATTTAATAAATTACTATCAATTTGAAAACCTAAATTTTTCAGACACATAAATCCCCAGACCAATTGGTTTTGAGCTTAAGCCTCACCTCAGTGAGGAGCTAGGACTAGAGACACTAGATCTAAAAAAAACAACTCAAAAGTCAGTACTTATCTCATGTTACTATCAATTTGAAAACCTGAGTTTTTCAGACATGTAAATGTCTTCAAATCCAGTCTTACAAACCAGATCACTATATGGTTCTGAACTCAGTTCAGTTTCACCATATATTAATAGCCTCAATATCACAAAAGCCTTCAAGAGTACACTTATAATAATTAATAAAATAAGACACAAATTGTGTAACTTGCTTTTAAGCTTGTATTAAAATGTACACTAGAGGGAGCTTACCATTAACTCCAATCAAGCTTTAATTTATAAGTGCCAAAAGAGAAAGAATTCAAAATCTCTATCGGAAGGTCCTTATCCCCAGACCAATTGGTTTTGAGCTTATGTCTCATCTTAGTGAGGAGCTAGGACTCCAGACACTAGATTTAAAATACCAACTCAAAAGTCAGCACGTATCTAATATGTTACTATCAATTTGTTATTATCAATTTGTCTTGTTTTATTAAATATTATAAGTGTACCCTTGAAGGCTTTTGTGATGCTATATTACTGAGACTATTAATATATGGTGAAAGTGAACTGAGTTCAGGCCCATATAGCTATGTGGTTTGTAAGGCTGGATTTGAAGACATTTATGTGTCTAAAATATTCAGGTTTTCAAAGTGATAATAACAGATTAGATAAGTGCTGACGCTTGAGTTGATATTTTAGATCTAGTGTCTGGAATCCTAGCTCCTCACTGAGGTGAGCCATAAGCTCGAAACCAATTGGTCTGGGGATAAGGATCTTCCAATAGAGATTTTGAATTCTTTCTCTTTTGGCACTTATAAACTAAAGCTTGATTGGAGCTAATGGTAAGTTCCCTCTAGTGAACGTATTAACATATATATATAAGAAAACAGAATTGATTTAAATAACATATAATACAAAACTTAAAACATACAATATTTTTAGTGTTTCAAAGCAGATAAAAAATGATTCAAATTAAAATAGTAATATATAAGAAAATAGGTAATTTATATGCTTCATATAAAACTGCATTGAAGAATAAATTTGCTTTGAATACTAATAATATTGTGAGTTAAATCTAAAGTAATGTAGAACTCAGAAACAGATTGTGCTGCTAATTTTGCTCATGATAGAAACTTTAAGGTAAAAATTTGAGAGTATATAAATAAATATTAAACTACTTTTTTATTTTTTTAAATGTTCTATATTTCATTGTCAAAACTGATAGAGCAGTGAGAAAGTCAAATGGTTGTAATGAGATGAAAGATTTGAATATTTTTCTTAAGCATTTGCTTAAGATTAATTACATGTTTGTGAAATTCAAAAAGGAGTAGGAATGAGAAAGCAATCATTCCTCCAAGAATATCATTAACAATATAAACTTTTATTGAAGGATGAAGTAATTTTGAGGCTTTTATTTTTGTATTGATTTGCTGACAATAAGATGGTTCAAGTGATGACTGAATTGTCTCTTAGATAAATTTATTAGAATTCCAAAAAAGAGTGAATAAGTTCCTGTAAAGAATGGTAGTGGTTTATGACCTGTAGATAACTGTCATATAGATGAATTATAAAATATGTATCATAAATCATGTTAGCATTTGAAATTTATTAGAATATGAAGAATGAGAGGAATATTCTGAAGGCCTCTAAAAATTATCAGGACATCATCAATAAACAATATTTTAACAGTGATTCTTAGGTGAGGAAGGAAGAGAGATTCTGTGCATTGCTCAATTTCATTAACTATAGGGTCTATATATATACAATCAAAATATATTGCAAATAATACTGATGTAAGCAATGAGGGATGCATGTAATTTTTAAGCATAACAGAACTGTTGGTACGATACTTGTTTATAGCAGTAATTAGATACATACAGAGAAGTTTACTTAAATTGCTAAACAAATATTTCCAGTTTACCAGACCAAACGAACCTTGAAGTGAACTTAGCATATGGTATGATTTGTTAGTTGCAAGTAATATTAATTCTTGTATTAAAAGAATAGCTTGAGATATGCAGTGAGTTTTAACTATATAATGTGAAGAGGAAATCTTGAGAAGAGTAAGATGATTTAATTGTTTAAAAATAATTTTTGCAAACATTTTTTGTTCAATATCCTCTACTGTGATGATGTGCAGATTACTGAAGAATATAAAGCATCTGATTTTTTTCTAAGACAAAATATTATATTGGTAGAAAGGTTAGGTACGTAATATTCATGGAAACAAAGTTGATTATAATTCTTAGGTTCAATAGGAATAATGATATGATTTGCTAAAATAAATGTAAGTGCATTATTTCTTTGAGAATTTGATTGTTCTGAAATATAAGTTGTGCATCATGGTTAGTCAAAGTCCGACTATAATGAAGTGCTTTTTAGAGCACATTATAAAAGTTTGTAAGATATTCACAATCATGCCTGACATGAGTGTAATATATTTCAGCTATATGGAAATACCAAAAGTATAAGGAGGAATGTATTTTGCATACTTTACAGTAGGTCTTGTTAACATTGAATGATTAGGAATTACTTTTCTAAGCATAAATATAATATTTGGGTTATAAAGAATAGTTACCTGATTTACTTCATTTTGTAGTTTATGGATAAGGGAATTTGCATCGTTAATTTGTATAATTTAATGAGTTGACTTAACATAGTTAATTTGTTGCCTTATAAGGTTATTTAAATTGTAGTTTGTTAATAAAATAGAATGATTGTTTAGAATTTTTTTAGTAGTATCCATAATAGATCATAGAGAGGTTCTGCAGCTTATAAAAGTAATTACTATATTAGATATCATTGGTGATTAATTTACATTCACTGGAAAATTAGTGTTTAAATGGAAATTTATAAATTGGTGCTTTATTTTGAAAGGAGCTCTGTGTAAAATTATGCAATCACCATCAGAAAGTAAAATGCTTAGACAGATGAAATGAAATATTGAGATCAGTAGAAAATCATTGATCTCCAATAAATGACACAGTATTTGCAAGATAAAAGGAGAATACCAATGACAAGGCCAGTTGATTCAGCTTTAGTTTTCAAAGTAGATGGTAGTTTATTACATGAGCAATTGAAGTCCCAACTTGCAATGGCTTCACCAGTCATAGGTAAGATTTTTCCTTGAGCAGTGAAATGAGTATTTACTATGACTGTGATTCTTTGGCTTGAATCTAATGCCTAAAATACTACTGCTGTGAATGAAAATAAAAGAAAGAATGATTGCATTCATTAATATAAATATTATGCCACTAAACATCACATGACCACCATCTCTTATGCTTGTGTATGCACAAGCCTTCTGGCATCCATTGATTATTCTAGATTGCTGTGTGTGGCATACGTATAGTGAGTTTTGCCTGTTTTAATAAATATTATGTCTAATTTTGTCAGAAAAAGTTGAGTAAAAACAGCAAAACTCTCCATACACTAGTGCCACTCAATGCAAGCCAGAGTAATCAATAGATACCAGAAGGCTTATGGATAAAATCCCTATCTAGTGCCTATTCATCCAATATCACCAGACTAGCCACTCAGTGCAAACCAAAGTAATCAATGGATGCCAGAAGGCTTGTGCATAAAATCCCTAACTAGTGGATGAGTAGGCACTGGATAGGGATTTTATGCAAAAGCCTTCTGGTATCTATTGATTACTCTGGCTTGCACTGAGTGGCACTACTCTATGGATATTGAATGAGTTGGCACTAGATAGGGATTTTATACACAAGCCTTCTGGTATCCATTGATTACTCTGGATTGCACTGAATGGCACTACTGTATGGAGAGTTTTGCCTGTTTTAATAACAGTTATGAGCAAGTGTAAGAAATGGTGATCATGTAATAAAAAAGTTGAGTACTTATTATAACATCTGCACTTTAAGCTGGTTTGATGTTGGACTTATGTACTAACATATAGTTACCTTTTAGAGTATTAACAATAATCAGTTTGGTTCCAAAGACATTTTTGCTTTTGCAATAACAAAGATATGAATGTGGAGATTATTTAGAAATTAACTTAATTGTGAAATTCTATTGTATGAGTTCAGTACATTTATTATAGCAGTTTTAATGTTTGATATATTATGTTTTTGAAATGTTGGAGTAATGTTTTTTTTTTGTTAGCTTGTTTAGTGTCAGAATCAGATACCTTAACTCTCTTAGTATTTTCATAAGTAGGGATGACAGTTTTCACAAATAAGTTTTATTTTTAGATTTGCAAAATTTTTAATATATGTGGTATCTTGGTTGAAGGATAAAACTGAATCCAGTGATTGATTTTGAGACTGATTTTCAAAATTGGTATTTTTAGGTGATATATCTGCCAAGTTGCTTGATTAGTTTATGTTTATCAAATTCAAAGTAGATATTATTTGCAGACTACAACATCAGGAAAACATTATTGCTAATATAATAGCTTGCATCAAAGTTTGACCTGTTTTTATAGAGACTACATTAACCCATAAAGTAGACTTATGGGTATTACGGCATGTGATTAAACATCTATTTTACTACAACTACTCATTTCCAGCATTGCATTCATAAATGATATGACTATGTCCAGAGTATCTGAAGCCTAGAGATTGCTGATCCTTGATACTAACTGTAATAGGAGTGGATTTCATGAAAATACAATGACAAAGTTCATCTGGCAAAGGATTTTGGTTCATTTTTGATATGATCTTCCAAGAGTTGATAGGAATTTTGAATTTTAAGTTTGGAGTAAGTTCCTTCAATATATTAATTATTTGAAATACATCTGATATATCTTTTTGAAAACTCCTGTAAAATCAGATAGAGTAAGCATGCTCCAGCCATATACAATTGGATTTAGATCCTTAGTAACATAGTATATCTTTTTTTTTAAGTTCAGATGCTTAATAGTATTCTCTGCCTCTTCTCACTGTTCCAAAACTATAAAGTCTTGCAGAGAATATAATTTTAGATTTAATTGTTTTAATAATGTTATTTTTGTGTTCTTCTAAAAATTCAGATGAAGGCTTAGATGATATTGGTTGATTATTAGATAGATCTTAATTTTCTATAAAGGTAATGATCAATGTGGTGGAAGAAAGATTGTAATTATTTTATGCCAGTATATTTAGGCTCCATTTGTTCTGATGGAGTTAGTCTAATATTGCTGCTTGCACCTGTTTATTTTCCTACTTATTTTTAACTCTTTGCTTTATTAATTCCAATAGATTAATTCTATCTAAAATGGTATTATTAAGACATCTATGTTAAAGAAAATATTTTCAGAGCATTTTGTGGAGTAGAAAAAGTTTTGCTGGACAACATTTTTATTTTCCTGAATTTCTTCCATTTCTTCACCTCATGTAGCATTTATTTCCCTGGGTTACTTCAACCCATGATATTTATTCACAGCCTGCTATAATGTAAACTCTTAATATTAGCATTAATGACATTTTTCTTTTGTAAACTTTTTATTTTTACTATTTTCATACTTTTTATTTTCTTTCAAAATGCAAAAAATTATTGGTAATTGCTTTTATATTATTGGGTTTTTTTTAATGTGTACGATTTTGGAATTTTTACACCTTTCAGTTAATATTTTTTCAGTTCTCAGTCGATTATTCAATTTCACATTTATTGTATCAATTTATCCAAGAACATACTGATATCATGAAGATTATTATATTTTGTTTTAGTATCTTTTTAGTTATGATATTAATTTTTATTTAACATCTAAAATATAAATAAATAAAATCTCTTTTATTGCAATTACCAAATTAAGTTATTTACATTGGCAACTATATTACCATTCTAAAGTTGATAACTTTTATTATCAATTTCAGTATTACAATTTTCATTTAGGACATAATCTTATTGAAACAGGCTTAATATGTGTTATATATATAAAATGATGTAAGGCGAAGTTAATGTTTTAGATGTCATTATTAAATGTGAATGTAATTAATAGAATAATAAAAGAAAAATCATTTTCATAAAATATCAACATTTTCAAGATGATTTAAACCTAATCAACTGTAAGGATTCAAAAAGACAATTAAGTGATGTAGGATACTCATGTGAGAAAATATCAACGGTTAGGGTTTTTAATAACTTTCATATAGTATGTTTTTCCATTTTCTACATATCACATTCATTTTCAAATAATTAAATGATATTCTATCAACAATAACTTAAATATATATATATTGCAAGACCAAACAGGAGACTCATTTACATTTTGTTTGAAGAGTGTAGGATATTTAATAAAAAATAAAAACACGTATTTAACACTTTGTTTATAAACTTAAAAATAAAAAATAAAAAAAAGTTATTAATAGCTTCATCTATATTTACAATTAGGTTCCAGGTATATGAAGAGTGCCTGTATTTAAAATAGTTACATATTAAGTCTGCATCTTGCCATCCCTCTTCTATGTATTTAAATGGATAAGGTCCTATATGTGAGGGTCTGAGTGACTTGAGGTCAACATGGGCATGGCAATAATATTGATATCAGCATGGGATTTGAGCTTTCCGTCGTCAGATTTCAATGGTGTGGATGGCTGAAGAGTTGGAGGTTGGAGTAGATTGAAGCCTGTCTATTAAAGTATGAGAGTTTGCTATCTTAATGTAAATTGAGCACTGATTATATACATATATGTGGGAGATGATAATCTGGTGGACCAACTGATGAGTGCTGGTTTAGCACGAAATATGAATATTGGTGAATATTTATCTTTTCTAAATGTGTGTGGTCATGTGTATCAGTGGTATGAGATAGTGTGAATAGTTGAAGGGTGCTTGAAAGTCTGAGTTCAAATCCCCTATATTTAAAAGCTTCATCTGCATAATGAAAAATCAATGTGTATGCATTAAAACCATTATGTTCAATAAGATGTGATATATTCGAATATAAAATGTACAACAAAGAAACTAAAAAATGAACAAAACAACATTTCAACCGACAAGGAGACCAGTTGAAAAAAGTATTGGAAGTAGTTTGGATTCCCCTAGTCCTTTTTTGTGTGAGATAAGCTAGTAATTTTTCTTAAGTAAAAATCTAGATTTTATATGAGTTCGAGTGACAAAAATTAATACAGTGATATGAAAACTAAATATAAAAACATACTGCTAAAATAAATGATAATAGATGAATAGTTGAAATTTAAAATGTATATCAAAAGACTGTAAAAAGACTTAGAAAGAAGGCATATTAGATGAGTTAATGTGAAAGAAAATACTATGGATTGAAGAAGAAACCTTTATCCTGCAATAGATTAATAATGAAAAAATAATGATGATGATGATTATTTAATAAAATTATTACTTAAAAAATAAATAAGCAATATGATTAAAAAAGACAATTCCTTCAAGAATGTATTATGCAAAAGTGCAAATCTAATTGCATTATTACAATATATATAAATAAAATAAAAAAACAATTAAATTAAAAAGGAATAAAGGCCCATTTAGAGATATTTATTTTAAAAAAATAAACTCAACAGTTAAGTGTACATATAAATATGGATCAGCGTGAATTTAAAAAATAAAGCGAAAACATCAACAAACATTCAGAATTCCATTACTAAGAGTTCTTATTTAAATATAAAAAAAAAGAGAGAGGGGAGAGTTGCTGTACTCCCTCCACCCCCAACCATGGAATCAACTTGTTCCCTGAGAAAACATTTCTTTCAAAAGTCACGTAAAAAGATCTGGTATTTTTGAAAAAAATTTGCCACAAGCATATAGTCTGTCTGACAGACACATGCTGCTAGTTACCCAATCATCTGAAATCGCTAGACAATTTTTACTAAGATTTAACCATTATACCTAATAAGATTTAAAATTTTTACCAAAAAAAAAAAAATAGTGCAAAGGATTGTTATTAATTTTGGCTAAATATAATGCATTAAAATACATTAATAAAAAGAGCAGCAATTTCAGTTTTGGTATCCCTGAGGTCACATTTCATTCTATTTTTCTTTTTCTTTTTTTAATTTAAAATTTTATTTTTTTAATTAAATATATATATAAGCAAATAAGTCTTAATAATATATGTATCACATAAACTATTATTTATTTATTTGAAAGTATATATATATATATTGCAAGCATTAATATCTTTACAATTCCTATAATATTAAAATGTAATGATTCATATTAAATAAGACAAATCCTGTGATGATGATGACGATCAGAGATAATGATTCATCCAGAAGCATTATTTCTATAAAAAAAACATACTGCCTAAAGCTAATTTAAATTGGATCTAAAAAAGAAATAAAAAAAAGAGTGATTTTGAAATAATTATGCTGAATTTAACTTTTCCAAATGCTAATGTCCTTTGATCATTATCACAATGTTTGTTACATTTAAGATGAACTGCTACATTTTGGCAATATACACATGGTAAAGATATTAACTGTTAAATTTGGCACAGTCGTGTGGCTTGAATTATCCCCACTCCCACCCCACTGTTCTACCTCATGTCGCTACATCATCAAACAGTTGGACAAGAGTAAATTGAGCACATGATGGAAAATAATGTTATTCCTGTGTGCAATAAGTATGTTCAAATTGCCTTAAAGAATTCGTAATGAGAAATAAAATGAGCATGACTAAAATATGTACAGTAATAAAGTATAGTGTATATTTAGAGAGATAAAAAAGATTGATAAACAGCAAAATAATTAGATGAACAATACTATTAAATGCAGGTATATTATGTAATTGTTACTGGAGAGATTTAGTAAGAAAGGGAGTATTAATTTAATAACAGAATGAAGATTATTAGTAACAAATCCAAAAAAGGAGGAATAGTAGTAGTTGTCAATCAAAAAAATATAGTAATCTTACTCCTCCCCCCCCAAAAAAAAATGCCACTTGAGGTGGTTTGTTGCCGGCTGTAGCCAATTTTGGTGAATACCTATGTTTAAAGTCAATTTCATGTTGTTGTTTTTTATTCACTCCTATATATATATTCATACTTTACAATATAAACTATTTAATTGGAAAGTAGGTAATTCTAAATCTAATTTTAAAAAAATCCATTATTTTAATAATAATTTTGAAAAATTCAAAAGCTATATAAAACAGATAAAATATATCTATTTAATTAGATGAGAAAGCTTTAAGTTCATTTTCACACATTTTGAATTAATTATATTTCTTTTAACCTTTTTGGGAAAAGTCAAATGAAATATATTATGACCAGCATTAATGATTGCAATTGCTTTTTATTATTATTTCATGTAATTATTTGGAAACTGGAGCATTTGATTCACAGATTATGCAGGGTGCTAAAAAGTCTGAACCCATCAGTTATAAATTTGATCGGCTTAGCAACATTACTGACCCAACTGGTCAGATCGAGATACCAAGTAAGACTGAATCTAATCCAGTGATTACATTTTCCAACAGCTATAACAGACTGCTGCTGCTGTCAAACTAAATATGTGAGCTTTTTTTCTTCTTTCATATTTATATTCCACTAGTTGCAGAGGGTGGTAAATTTATTATTTGGAAGCAGTACATATTTCAAATAAATATTATTTATTAAAAGATAAATATATCAGCATGAATTAATTTTAAAAAATTTATTCTAGATTTAAATCGAGTTTTTGATTACTGTAACATATATATTTTCTTGGTAGTTAAAATGAAATTTTATACTTTTAATGGCACAGCATCTATCTTACTTAATGAGTGATACTACATAAGAAATCTCTTTCAATATTAACTCTTGTTTATCATTTAAATTACCAAATTCTTAACAGTAAATTTAAAATATTATTTAATGGCCAAAAAAATATGTCAAATTATATTATAGATCAAATTGTTAATGGTAATGATGAGATGTGATAATTTTTCTTTCTTCTAAATTGGACATTATAGGTAAATACATATTTTAAAACAGCACAAAAAATGTATTTTTAAGAAACTGAGAATATTTATAATGTATGATGAAAAATAGGATAGTATGAAGAGCAATATTAATTAACTAAAAAAATGATAAAGTTTTGAAAATAAATGAAATAAAAGCACCTAATGAAAAGCAGAAGATCAAACTTGAAATAGTTGCATAAATATTTGTGGAAGAATAGGTGGAGGACTATAGTTGTAATTTTTCCAACCTTAAGAAACAGATTTATATTTCACCAACCAATCGAGAATGGCTGACAAAGTGACATTTTAGAAACTAAAGAATAAAGATGAAAAAGATGCTGCTTTTAATGGAAGAAATCTTTGTGCTATTAAAAAAAAGTTTGAGATCTCACTGATGAACAAATTAAAATGGGATAGTTTTTTAACAAAGGACCATGAAATAAAAAATGTCGCATTGCGCCCTCTTTATGACTACAGAAAGAACAAACAGCATGCAAATATGTATTGAGAAAAAAAAGATATTACGATGGGCTTTTTTTAATCTTTATAAGAAAATTTATATATTTAGACTTCGGAGCCAAAATCTGCAATTATAAATAGAATAAAAGAAAGATCACTTTCTTATAATTATCTTCATTTCAAATAAAGCTAAACTCAAAAGAAAGCAATTAACAAAACTGTTTCATAAATCTAATGTAAATGGCCAAAATTAACTTCTATGCTTATTAATAACATGTTTATACATTATGATCTTCATTCTTTCCTTATTGCTTCTTATAATGCCTGTTATTCAATTTCCAAGTACTTAAAAACACTAACTATATCTATCTTTACAACTACAATTTATTTTTGTTTTCATTTACTTTCATTGTATTTATTTAGACTCCAAATGTTACCAACGTTCACAACCTTTCATAGATCAGTTTTATTTAGCTGAATCAACATTATAATTTTTTAATAACTATTTCAAACTATTCTAACATTTATATTAACCTAACATTTAATTTTACTTTTCAATCTAACTATTCTCTAGTGCTCTAATATAACCATTACTTAATTATTCTGTGGCCTATGATGAAATGATATATTTTCTTAAACTTTAGAATCTAGCATTTCACTTAATATTTAATTTAATACTAATCTGAATACATATTATTAAAATAGTGCTTGGGCTACACATAAGCTGCAAAATTTTTCATATTAATATGTAGTATTTTAATTATTATGCAGCTCATGTCTTCAAAAATATTATGCAATTGTTTAGGGTTTATGGTAAAAAAATTTATTCAATTTTAAGAATATCAAATTGCATTTGTGATTGATTTTCCATATTAATTATTACATTTAAGCAATTATGTGATATTCTTAATTGGAGCAGAAATGTCCATATTTGTTTAAAGGGGTTTGGTTTTTATTTCAACAATGATTCTTTCGACTGGAGTTGATGATATATGAATATACTGTAATAATTCAAGAATAGAGTTGCAAATTAAATGTAAATATTTATATTAAAAAAGCTCATTGGTATATAGAAAAATACTTTAAACCAAAATAAATCTGATTCTGAAAAATAATGCTCATAATGAAAACTTTGCCTATAAAGTTATTAAAGAAAATTGTTTCTATTAATTCATCCTGAGAATTCAAATTTGACATGTTTTGAACATGATTTGGAAATTAAGTTGTTTTTTGGATTTGAACATCCCATTGAAAACTTAGCCATGAAATAATACATTCAGAGTGTTAAAAAGGGTGAATCAATTAGTAAAGGCACCATTTGTAATACTCCATGGTCAGATTCCCTACCTGGGTATATTTCATTATTACTCTGGTATTACACCTGCAACATAGAACATGTATTAGATCTACTTTTCACATTTGTATCAATTCACTGATAATTTGATAATCTTGTAATCTGACCAAAATAATGTGTAGATGTATTTTACATACAATATAATTCGCAATGTTTGCAAAAAAAAGTAACATGTACATGGATCTTATGCTTGATATTTTGGCAAGATTTACAAAGTTATTGGGAAGTTGATATGAATGAGAAAAGGCACAGTATGTCTAATACATGCTCCATGTTGCAAGACTAAAAATAATTAAAAGTAAAAAAATAATAAACATATTTATCATTTTCAACAAGAAATGTATGATTTTGAACAAGAAATTAAAATATGTATGATTTTCACAGTAACAACTTTTTTTAAGAACAACATTTAAAATGAAAAAAAAAGTGATTTGTGATCTTAATGAAATGAAGCCATTATGCAAAAAAAATGTTACTTTAAATACGCTCTAAAGAAACAGTAAATGATTTTGGTTTTTAAATAATATTTATAAAAACACATTAACTATACACATACAATATTTACCATATAATATATAATAGGAATTATCACCTTGAAACAAAAGATTTCAGATGTACTATTACTACAGAAAATGGAGATCTCTACTAAAAAACTTCCCTCCAAAAATGTAGCATGTGATTGCAGAGTATGCTGGGATTTTCATCAGAAATGCAAATAAATGTATTTTTTTTATAAGCCAAAAAAAAAGATACAAAAACCACTAAAAAAATACATATTAATTATGAAACTTTTCTAGGTTTTTATCCTGGAAGAACCATTTCTTTTATATTATTAAGTATTGCAGAAAGAAATCTGGACAATAATTGAAAATGTTGAAGTATTACAAAAAAAAAGATCGCATTGATAAAAAAAAAAACATGTTTAGACTTTTTTCCACACATATACTTGCAAGGTTTATTTCCTTTCAATTTGATGTCATTGCGACATTACACATTTATTATGAGTGTGAAAAGACCTATCTCCCCTACATTGCAGGTCTATTACCAAAGTATCCAAATGTGATTTGACTCTTAAAAGAAAGCTCAGTAATCCAGCCAAATAATGTTCACAACCTGGGGCAAAATGGGCCAGCAGTCCCTCCAGACATTTTAATGGTGATTCTAATCTTAAGCTGGAAATAGCTGGATAGTGATGTTAGGTAATGATTCCATTAATCACAGAACATGGCTTAAAAGCATGGGCCAAAAAAAAAATCATCTTCAAATTTTATTTTTCATGGGAAAGCTATTGTTGTTATGCATTTTCCATTTTACACATATATTTTTGAAATTTAATTTATTATGGATTTGTTGTCATATTTTACTGTTTAAATTGTTGTGCCTGTAATTCAAGATTGGTTTTGTATACTTATGGGGTTGTGCTTGCTCTCATTATTAATTTAATTTCTTTTGGAATGTTTGTATTTGCCACATTTATTGAATATATATATATATTTTAATTATTTGTCATTAAATACATTATTCTTGGATTTGTTTTCTGAATATATTATTTTTATGCTTTGGGGATTTTTTTTGTTTTTTATTTTGTATGAAGAAGATAAAATGTATATATTAATTTTTTTCTTTCCTTCACAGCTCTTTAAATAATGGTTCCATCTAAGGATAGTGGACATGTTCTATTAGCATTTCATAAAATTTATGTTTAATGTTTTCTTTATAAATTTATAGTACAAATTACTGTAAGGTTTCTTTATAAGATTAATATCATCTCTGCAATTTAATAGCCCCTCCTAAGCTTATTATTGTGATAGTCCAAAAACGATTGAAAAACATTGAATTAAGAACAATCATTCTCTTATTAACCTTTTCTTTGTTTAATAATTTTTTTAATGAATAATCTAAATTATGCATATATAGGTTAAAGTTGAAAACAAATGTTCAACATATAAGAGTATAAAATTATATGTTGAAAAGGGCTTATGTATACTTTTTAATACATCTATATATTATATAGCTGTTATATATTTATTATTATTTTTAGTAAACAAAAAAAATTATGATTTTCCAATTTATTATATCAATCAGTAAAGAAAATATTCCAATAAACAAATAGTGCTATTATTTATTATGAAAAAATAATTATTATTAAAAATTTTGATGGCTTAATTTTTTTTTAACTTAAAAACCTGTTTATTTCTTTCGGTCAAATCTTGTAATTGATTTTCAATGTACATCTATTGCAATGTGCTAAGCTCAGGATACTGATGAACTTCATAGGTAGTAGATAGTGGAAAAGTATTTTAGATATGAAATCCAACTGTAAATAACAAATAAACAGTGCTTGACCAAGAACTCCTAATGCCTTGTAGGAATCTCTCAAAGGCTAGGTACTGCTTCTGATACAAAGACTTTTCTTCTTCCCTCTCTTCCATCTTCATGTCACTTATTTTAGGATTATACAATAACTTTAGTGACTAATGAGAGCACAAGCTTCAGTTAGTATGGTTAGACAGTAGGTATTTGATATTTTCAGTTGATTTTCCTGTCTAATTCTCATTTCCAAAGTTTTAAGAAGCAACATTAATTTTATATAAATACCAAAATATTAAAACAAATATATAAATAAAGATTTTTTTATTTATTTAACAAAAAAGAGTATTACATATCTTATTTAATAAAAAAATTATAAAAATCTAGTCTTGTATGTTAAAAAACTTATTAGGAAACTAATAAGAAATAATCTCTTTTTTTTGTTTTTTTAACATGTAAAATGAAGTAAAATTTCTAGAATCAATCCTTACATAATTTAATACCTCATTATATAGAAAAATTCAATTTTATACAATCTGAGAATATTTTTTACCTGAGATTTCTTGTCATTAAAAGAAGGATCATATTCCTTATCATTATATTAGTTTCATGCAATTCATTTTATTTACTTTCCTTTTTTAAAAAGAAATTACATTCAACTTCAATGACAGTGAATTTCATCATATATATCAGAATGAGATCTGAAGAAGGCTGCAAGGAACAGTCGAAACTGTTATTATAATAATATATATTTTTGCTTAAAAGATGTAAGAAGTTGTGATTATTTTAAAAAGATATATTGTTATATATCAGTAATGTTAAATTTTTGTTTCTTATTACTTGAAATGATAATCATCTTTCAACAATCATCAAAAATATTTGTCTCCCTTGCATCATGAAAGAAGGAAAAATATTAATTTCTTGTCTAAATTAATGGTATTTTACAATATTTAAGTAAAAGTCACTAAAATAAAATAATCAAATTGCTTTGCTGTTTAGGAGTTCATAAGAAGTTTGGGTGCAGTATGAGATCTGAAATTAATTCAAGGACCTTTTTCTCCCAATTCAGGCATAAATAAAATCACTTATAATAATTCAGTCTGAAAATATGGTAATGCAAAATATTTGCTTATCAGTTTTAACATCAAAAGTTTGCCACTTGGGAAATCATGTGATATTTGACACCAGAAGATGCTGGTTGAATTTTAGTCCAAGAATCTTTAACATTGGTAGGCCATCATTTCATTCTTGCTAAATGACACAATAATAGTGATATATTAATTAACATGTTATGTAATTATACCAATAATTTTTGTAAGAAGTCTACTTAATGCTGATATTTAAATATATATATATTTCTTTGATCTTTAATAATATTTATAACTTTATTCAATTAATTAGAGATATTTTGTTTTCTAATATAATAGTGTAAAATTATAGACAGTTTATGACAAATATTTAATTAAGTTTTTTTTTCTTTCTTTGGTTAGCATCTTGACCAAGTAGATGAAAGGATTTACAATTAGCTACATATTACATGCAAGAGATATAATTATTGTGCTTTTTCATCATCTCAAACAGATTTTCTAATCATAACTTACATGGATTATCTGTGGCTAAAAATAAATTAACTAGGCAATAGAATACTAAAACAAATGACAAGTGGGTAGTTTCCTATTACTTCCATCTCCACAACATATTTATTGGAGAATCTCACTATTTAGAGCTGTAACATAAACTTTATAGAGCACTTCATATCATTAAGATGCATCAAAACTTTATCAAATAAAATCCACACATTTTTCTTAATTCTCATTTATGCTTTTGTTTTATTAAATGTAAAACCTTTCAATACTGGATAATCATTGTCAGTTTGTATTAAAATATACAATATTAAAATATGAAACACTGTTTTCTCTATTTAGCTAATAATAAAACTAAAATTCATTAACTGTTAACCTTCTAACAGGTTGACACTTACTATCATTACCATTAGTGGTAGTTTTTGTAAATGTTCAACTTTTGATTTCAATATAAAATCTTTATTTTATACTAAAACTCAATAAATTAAACATAATTTCTTAAAAAATTAAGTTTATAAATCAAAATCATTCTAAAAATCAAATATGAACTTTGTAAATATTAAAAAAAATGAGTTTGTAATAAATTCAAAGAACATTTTCATCATTCAACAATTAGTAGGACAACAGTCTAAGTTTGCTATTCCAGAAAATCAATAAAATCTTCTCTGATTAAAATTTATTTTTAAAACAATCTCTGATTAATCTTTCAAATTTTGCTTTAAAATATTAAAATTGTTATAATTTTTAGAAGCTCATAAAGTCCTATCCCAGTTCAGCAATGACATTACATGAATAGAGTCCATGGCATGGCCATCTTTATGGCTGCAATTTTCTTTGTTAACATAGTCAAATTTATTAACTTCTGTTTTTAAAAATAAAATATATACAAATAAAATCAAAGTGTATACATGAATTCTTTTGGTTATAAATAATTAGTATACAAGATGTGTAAAGATAAGATCAGAAATATTTAATAAACTACACAAAATTAATATTTTTCATTATTCTAAAAATTTTCTTGAAGTAATTTTGCCATCTTGTGGAAATCGAATTATAAAGAATAAAAATTGTCAAAGAGTGCAAACAGAATTAAACATGTAAAAACAGACTTTGATCAACCTGGAAAACACTATCCTCTTTAGATTTTTTATCTTTAATTAAGAAATCAATATTTGTTAACTTACAGTTTTATCATCTTAAAAAGTAACCTCTGGAAATACTACTACAGATAATCACAGAAGAGCAATATAATGTGACAAAACTACCACACCATTTCTGAAGTAAACAGCCACATTAGCTATTGGACCTAATATGAAATAAGTTAAATAATTGACAATTCTAATGATCAAATGATAAGCTGAGTATGAAATTGTTAAATTCAAACACACAAAGTGATAACTTAGCTTCAATGCAGAAACATTTAGCTCTTGAGAGGATTTACTTTACCACTAAGCTAAACTATACAGAGCGAATATTTCTCAATATCATTATTCACTGTCCAGAAATATTGATATTAAGACAGATATCAATTGTTTAATGACAAATATTTAAATATATTTTTCTTTCTGATATACTTTCATGATATAATAAATGTTTAAATATAGCTTATAAAGAATTTTTATAATTTATCAATCTATTGCAATAAGAGGCTCTCCATGCCTTATATAGTTTGGTCCAGTGGAAGAATGGCAGATTCTGGAATTTAAGGTCGTAGAATCGCTGCCCGGTTCTGTTATTTTTCATGTTTGAACTTCTTATGAATTCCAAAGTAATAAAGCATTTGAGTATTTTATTTTAGTGGTTCTCTTCAGCAAAATATACTGTGTAATTTACCATATATATATATATAATTCTTAATAAAAATTATTTTATTTATATCATGAACATTTCAATAGAAAGTATATATTAATTTATATGTAATATTAACTACATATAAGAAACGGATTATAATTTGATTCCCCCTTCCATTATATATATATATACTTTCATACAAAAAGACATTTGATGACGACTTTTTATTTAAGTACTTACAACTGCAGATCACTTTCAAGTGAAGGAAAATTGCAAGAATTAGAAGAAGAACTGTCATATTAAATGGGACATTATTGGACTTTGTGAAGTTAGAAGAAAAGGAGAAAAAACAATTGATTTAAAAAGTGGACATATACTCTATTATAAAGGCACACATATTGGAAATACAAGTGGAGTAGGATTCATTATAAATAAAAAGTGGAAGAACAATATTGTGGAGATTGATGGTGTATCGAACAGAGTGGCAAGATTAGTTATACAACTTAATAGCAGATATCAAATGCAGATAATTCAGGTTTATGCCCCAACAAGTTCTCATAGTGTTGAAGTAGTAGAAGATTTTTATATGGATGTACAAAAGGCTTTTGATCAGAGTAAACAACATTTTAAAATTGTTATGGGAGACTTTAATGCTAGAATTGGTAGACAAATGAAAGATGAAATTGCTGTAGGTAATTTTGGTTATGGTAATAGAAATGAGAGAGGACAGAGACTTGTGGAGTTTGCAGAAAAAGAAAAACTTTATATTATGAATTCATTTTTTGAGAAAAATGTTAAAAGGAAATGGACATGGAAGCATCCAAATGAAGGTACAGCAGAATTGGATTATATTTTGACTAACAGAAAATACATATTTCAAGATTGTAATGTTCTTAATAAATTTAACACAGGAAGTGATCATCGATTAGTAAGGTGTAAGTTACGTGTTAATGTAAAACTAGGGACACAAAAATTATTAAGAAAAACAATATTTACAGTTGATATTTCTAATCTTCAGAAACATTCTAATGAATTTAAATTAGAACTTAAAAATAGGTTTCAAGTGTTAGGAGATTTTGAACATGATTCAGATTTGAATGAAATTAATATGAAAATAACTGATACACTTTTAAAAACTGCAACAAACATAGCTGGTAGTAAAAAGCAGCAATTGACTAATAAAATTTCTACTGAGACTAGAGAATTTATGAAGAAAAGAAGGAATATGAAGATATACAAAAATGATGTATTAAAAAGAATTGAATATCTCGAATTTTGTAAAATGGTACGGAAAAAAGTTGAAAATGATATAAGAAAGTATAACTGTGAAATAGCGAGGAAAGCTGTAGAAGAAAATAAAAGTCTCAAAAATGTTAAACAACATTTTGGTATTGGTAGGAAATTTATATCTACAATAAGAAAAAAAGATGGAATTATTACTAAAAAGAGAGATGACATCATGAAATTGGTAGAAGATTTTTATCAAGAATTATATAGTAATAAAGAACAAGTACCTCCTATATCTATTACATCTTCCGAATTGCCCAGAATTTTAAATGAAGAAGTGAGACATGCAATTAAGTGTATGAAGAAAGGAAAGGTTCCAGGAAATGATGGAATTATAATTGATATATTAAAAGAAGCAGGTGAAGAAATAGAAACAATTTTAGCAAAGTTATATACCAAATGTCTAAATGATAAAGATGTACCGGAAGATTGGAAGAATGCAGTAATAATATTAATATTTAAAAAAGGTGATAAAGAAGATATTAGAAATTACAGACCTATCAGCCTTTTATCAGTTTTATATAAAATTTTTACCAAGATAATTACAACTCGTCTACAGAGAACTTTGGATTTCCACCAACCAAGAGAACAAGCTGGATTTAAAAGTGGTTTTAGTACAATAGATCATATCCAGGTATTGAGAGAAGTCATAGAAAGGACAAATGAATATGAGTTGTCATTATGTTTTGGATTTGTAGATTATGAAAAGACATTCGATTCTATACACATTTCTTCAGTGATTAAAGCATTGGATCATCAAGGTATAGATCCAGGATATTGTCATATTTTAAAGAATATTTATAAAAATGCAACAGCAACAATTAGATTACATAATGATACTGGAAAAATCAACATTGAGAAAGGTGTAAGACAAGGTGACTCCATATCTCCAAAACTCTTTACAGCAGTGCTGCAAGAAGTATTTTGTGGATTAAAATGGGAAACTAACGGAGTGAAAGTAAATGGAGAGTATTTAAGTCATTTAGATTTTGCAGATGATGTAGTTATTTTTGCAAATAATGCTTCAGAGTTGCAGGAAGTGTTGCAGGAGTTAGCAGATGAAAGAAGAAAAGTAGGACTAAAGATAAATGTTAAAAAGACTGAAGTAATGTTTAATCGATTTGCTCAAAATATGAAAATAAAGATTGATTATGAAGAATTAGAAGAAGTTATCAGTTACAAATACCTTGGTCAGATTATTAATACAGATGGAAACATAATGGAGGAAATTAATCATAGAATTAAATCTGGTTGGAGTGCTTTTGGTAGAAATAACTTGATACTAAAAGGAAATATGCCTATGTGTTTGAAAAGGATGGTTTTTAACAAATGTGTTTTACCAGTTCTTACTTATGGATCTGAGACTTGGACACTTAATAGAAGACCAATACAGAGACTTCAGACCACTCAAAGGAGTATGGAGAGATGTATGTTGGGAGTAACAAGAAGAGATCGAAAATGCAATGTATGGGTAAGACAACATATAGGTGTTACTGACCTTATTGAAAAAATTAAAAGATTGAAATGGAGTTGGGCTGGACATATTGCTAGAAGAGATGATAATAGATGGACAATTGAAATTTTAAACTGGATTCCAAGAGATTGTAAAAGACCCAGAAAAAGACCACATGTGAGATGGATGGATGAAATAAGAAAATGTGCAGGGGTGTTGTGGAGAAGAGAAGCTAAAGATCGGAGAAGATGGATTAAACTTGGAGAGACCTTCATCCTGCAGTGGATTGATAATGGTTGATGATGATGATATTGTTGTTTTAAACTTGTTATATCATTACATATATTGTATAACAAATAGATATTTGCACACACCCACCCCTCAACTCTGAAGCTTTCACTACTTTCAATCTGTTTCTCTGATTCAAAATAGTTAAAGATGAGTTAACATTTGCAGGTAGAATAAGTGAACATCCAATTTCTTCATGCATGAAATCAGTTGAGAAAGTTGTAATGCAAAGAGGTTTTGAGGTCAAAGATCAACGCGAATATTTTTGTTAAGTTGGCTAGTACGTTTGAAGATTTGCCTGCAGGATAAAAAAAATGCGGTGGCAGATCTTCTTCAGTAGGCTTTTGAAAGTGTGAAGAAAAGGATTGATTTGAAGACATTTTCATTACAAAAAAGAACGCAAACTTAAACAAACAAAAAAAAAGGAAAACAATTAAGATTACAAGCAAAAAATAAATAATTTCCCACCTACTTCAATCACAAAAACAAAAGGAAAAAAAACGGATGAAAATATTTAATTCCCACCTTCCTTTTTTGTTCAGAATAAAAAGAAAGTTTGTAAGAAGATAATAAAATATTTCCATTATTGCCAAAACTTTACTTTGAATAAAACTGTACTCATATTTTGTTAACTTTCTGTTTAATACAACTATTGTTAAATTTCAAATATACTTGAATTTATAAAAATGTAGGGGATTTGAACTCAGACTTTCAAGCACCCTTCAACTATCTCATACTACTGATACATATGACCAGATACATGTACAAAAGATAAATACTCACCAATATACGTATTTCGTGCTGAACTTTCCATCGTCAGATTTCAATGGTATGGATGGCTGAAGAGTTGGCGGTTGGAATACATTGCAACTTGTGCTTAGTTTGCTATCTTAATATAAACTGAGTATGTGTGAGAGATTGCAATCTGGACCAACTGGTGAGTGTTTCAACATGAAATACGTATATTGGTGATTACTTATCTTTTGTATATGTGTATGGCCATGTGTATCAGTAGTATGAGATAGTGTGAATAGTTGAAGGGTGCTTGAAAGTCTGAGTTCAAATTTCCTATATTTACAATTAGGCTCCAGGTATATGAAGAGTGCCTTATTTCGAATTTATAAAAATAGCTATATAATAAAATACTGCAATCAAATCATGTTTGGATCATCGTTAATAGTAGTTTGCATTGCTTACCATCACCATAATACAATTTATTTAAGCATTTCAATATTTAAAGCTACATTACTAATTTCAATGAATTTTTTACATGACATATTTATATACATTATACTTAAAGAATAAGATGGATTTGTTAACTATTACTGTATTAATGGTTTTTGCTTCAGGATACAAAAATCTTAAGAAAGATGTTACACGGATATTGAATGTCTATAATTTTTTTTAAGCTTTATTTAAACTTTTCTGAATAGAAACAACTGTTAATGATACCACATAAAGATAAGGCAGATTAATAGATTATACAAAAGTTCTTTGCTCTTCTTCAGTTACTGCTAGCCTGAACACACTGACGTTTACCATTTCTCATTCATGTTTATTTAAAGTAATAGCACATTATCAGACTTCGACTTCCAATCTAATAATTTCAAGATTTTCCGCACTTTATACTAGATTTACATTTATAAGTCGTGTTTGTCTGATCGTGGATGGTTAAAAATGTCTTTCTCCTATGATAGGTTAAATAGATTTGTATAATTCAAAATTTGATTCTAATATTCGGCACACAATAGACTCAAGACCTGATTCAGCATAGTCAGTGAAAGCTGATGGATTTATAGAAATGCAGACTAAACTTAAATGGTTTTTTAAACTCTTACTGATGTGTGAATGCGTGCGGAGATTCATAATATTTAAAGTAATAGCGTTTTATCAGAATTCGAATTCCGATCTAATAATTTTAATTACAAACGGTAAACACAATATATACATATACTGTTTACATTCATATTTGTGTCGTTTGATATAGTAACATATGGATGCAATTTTGAATCTTCTATTTCTCCTGCTGTGTTTAAATGTATAATTACATATACTACATAAAAAAATATAAAGTATTTATCAAAACATAAATATGACAATAAGAATGTATAGATTAAAAATTTAATGCAAATATTTAATAGCAATATTAATTTAAAATCTACTGGATGAATGTTAAAATTTATACCCTAAAATCATACTACGTTGAATACACAGGTTCTCGACCTTTTAAAATAACTTTGCTTAGCAAATTTATTTTACTTTTCCTTTGCTTCTTATGGAATCATGTAAGCTAATATTGTGAACAATAAAAAAAAACTTTCCTAATGTTTCATTCATTTAATATAGATTTAAATAAAAATAAAAATAATATAATAATCAATCTAAATAAGATTTAAACAAACAACGAATTATAATTATTTAATTGTCAAATTGGCTTTCAACTCTTATTGAGACCGTTTCAGGATATAAAGTTTTATAAAACTTTATATATCTTGAAAAAATTTCAATAACAGATGAAAGATGGTTTGATAATTAAAAATAATTATATTTATAATTAGTTTTCGGTTTAATCTTATTTAGGCTGATTATTATATTAATCATAGGTGTATAACAACATTGTGGACAAATAATTTTTATATCAAATATTTATTATACGTATGCAAAAATAAACTATTAGTACAAATGCAAAATTTTTATTAAATTGTTTGTAAATATATACCTTTTTTTAATTTTTGATATGTTGATAGTATGCAATATGTAAAATTGTTTTTTTCAGGCATTTCATTTTATTTGTATTTAAACTCCTGAAAAGAACTATATTTAAATAATCAAAACATCAGATGTTCTTTTATTATCCAAAATAATTGACTTATTTGGTTCAGTAAAAAGAAAAAACAAAGTTGTTTTTGGTGCTTTATTTTTTTTAATTGCAATATCTTCTACATAATACTTTTAATTTTTTTTAAAATTTCCTGTATTTATAATTAGACATTGCCAAATTAAAGATGGCATCTGCACCAAATCATTTTTTTACTTTTGTGGAAAGAAATCATAAAAAGAACCTCAAAGTTGAAATAAATTTCATAGGGTTGGGAAGAAATTTTGACTTAGCTGATTTTAAAAATAGACATAATGTGTAACTATACAATTAATTGGAATTTCAAATTTTCAAAACTACTAAAATATTTAATGTACTCACTAACAATAAAAGAATGAGACTTAATGATAACGATTAATTAACCCTGCAAAAAAAAAAAAAAAAAAACGTAAAATCAGAGCGATACAAATCACGCAAAGATTAACGTACTAATGTCAACTTACATAAATGCATTATTAATTTAGAAATCAGAATATCTGTAGCCAAATTGCTATTTCAAAACTGTTTTCTGGTGTAAATGCTACATTGTGCTAGCAGAAAATTGATGTGTGTATGAACTAAAAATAGATAAATAAAATGATTGGACAAATCATTTACATTTTCCTTAATAGTTTAAGCGGGGTAGAAACCAGACAAATTGCACTTTCCTATTAATGAAATATGTTAAAATTTAAGCCCGTTATCATGCTATTCCCTTAGTTCAATTATTTCATTAGTATGAATCACTTACATCAACAGACAAATATTTCACGAATCAGATTTATTCCAGGATGTAAATAATATGTTGAAAAATATCCAATCTCTAATATAATAATGTTTTCTATTTCATATATGTCATACATTCAAATATTGTTTTGTGAAGATATTACTCACAGCCAATCAAATATTACTAATAAATACAACATTCTTAACTATCTGATTAAAATATTGTGTTTCTCTTGTATAAATGTTTGAATAATAAATAAAAGAATAAAATCTACATGTTTCAAAGAAATTTAAGGCTGTTCACCATGAATATAGCTTAATATTCATCTAGATATTGTTCATATTATATGAATACATCTTATATGAACTACAAACAGTTCTTAGTGCATATTCTTAAAAATAACATGATTATTCCCATTATTTTAGTCATAAATTATCAATCATTTTAAATGTATATTTGTGATCAATTTCAGAATAACTCCTGTTTTCTATTTACTAAATTTGTTTTAATTCATAACTGCTTGACATATTTACAACTTATTTTGTTATATTCTACTTCTCTCTCCTATTCTCAATATCCATGACATAGAAGCTTTCAGTTACCTTAATAATCCATACCAGACTTAAACATAAAAAATATTATTCTAAATTTAAAACACACTAATAATATATGTATTTATATATTGGACTATTTCCATCATAAATTTTAACTTTAAGTTTTTCATAATACATCTAACTGTTAGGAATAGCACACATGTTAGAATGTGCGCAATGTTTCAAAGGATATTTTTCTCCTCTCTTCTACAGATGTTTCTGGCCTGACTAGTGACAGTACTTGAATGGGATTCGAACCTGGGCCCTTAGATTCTTGAGTATTGAATTTTAAAATAATGCTTTAACCAGCTGAGCCATGCTAGTACTGTCACTGGTCAGGCCAGCAACATCTGAAGAAGAGGGGAGAATAATAGCTTTCGAAACATTGTGCATATACTAACCTGTTTGATATGCTATTAGTAACAGTTGAATGTATTTGGAATATTTAATTAAAGTTAAATTTTTCTAAAGACATTTAATACACATATTAGATGATTGAAATAGTCCAATATAAAAATACAACTAAAATATTAACATCACAAACCTTCAGGAGAACATTAATAATATATTTCTAAAAAACGAAAATCTTAATATTTATAATAAAATTCAATAACTAGTTTTTTATGCCACTTGTTATCTAATTTTTTCTCCCTCCATTTGATCTTAGAATATTAGCAGAACATCACATGATCACCATTTCTTATGGTTGCTTATAACTGTTATTTAAACAGGCAAAACTCTCCATACAGTATTGCCACTCAGTGCAAACCAACGTAATCAATGGTGATCATGTGGTGTTTATTGGCTTAAAACCAATCCTTCAGACCTTTAAGAAATGTTGCAATAATTATCAGAAGAAAGTAAGGAAGTAGGACTACAGGTAAACATTAAAAAGACTAAAGAAATGTTTAATGGACTTTTCTCAAAATATGAAAATAAAGATTGATAATAAAGAGTTAGAAGAAGTTAACAACTACAAATATCTTGGTCAGATTATTACTACAGATGAAAACATAATGAATAAAATTAATCATAGAAATAAACTTGGTTGGAGTGCTTTTGATAGAAATAACTTAATATTAAAAGAAAATATGTCTATGTGTATGAAAAGAAGGTTTTAATAAATACATTTTACCAGTTCTTATTTATGGATCTGAGACATGGACACTTAACAGAAGAGCAATACAGAGATTTCAGACCACTCAAAAATGTATAGAGAGATGCAGGTTAAGAGTAATAAGAGAATGAAAACAAAGTACACGGATAAGAAAATAAACAGGTGTTACTGACATTGTTAAAATAATTCAAAGTCTAAAGTGGAATTAGACTGGGACATATTGCTAGAGGAGACGATAATAGATGAACTGTTGAAATGTTAAACTGGATTCCAAGAGATTGTGAAAGACCTACAAAGAGACCATATGTGAAATGGATGAAGATGGGTGCAGAGGTGATGTGGAGAATAGAGGCTAGAGATCTGAGATGGATTGAATTTGGAGATCTTTATTCTGAAGTAAATTAATAATGGTTGAAAATAACGATGATGATGATGTTATTGCTAACAGGAAAAGTATCTTATAATTACAAAAGAAAAAAAAATGGAATGTTTATTTACACTTTTTTTTTTTTTAAGTACTTAGCAAATCTTTTTTAAAAATCCAATTTCAATAAAATATTATCATTTTTTGTCTCCAAAATAATGAATTTTCTTTGAATACATGATTTTTTTTTAACATGATTATTTAAAAGATTACACAGATTAAAACCTTCTATTATAAAAATACTATTGGTTTCTAAAAACATGCAAACAATTATATCACATGATCACCATTTCTTAATGCTTGCACATAACTATTATTAAAACAGGCAAAACTTTCCATACCGTAGTGCACTCAGTGCCAGCCAAAGTAATCAATGGATGCCAGAAGGCTTGTGCATAAAATCTCCATCTAGTGCCTACTCAACCAATACCCCCAGACTAGTTTCTGGCTTGTGGCCTTCATCAGAGAGGAGCCTTGGATCTGAGAGCACTGCACCTAGATCTTAGGATCTAATGCAATCCTGTAGCAGCCACCTTTTATCTCTACTTAACTATAAAACTATGAGAATAAAATTGAAAACACAATAATATTTTCAATCTAAGTTCAATAGTTTCTATAGTCACATGGGTCTGAACCCAGTTCAGTACCCACACATTTTGATGGCTTTGGCTCTTTAACAACCATAGCCACCACTATCCTATTAGGCAGGATTGATATTAAACCACTAAACATCACATGATCACCATTTCTTATGCTTGCACATAACTGTTATTAAAACAGGCAAAACTTTCCATACAGCAGTGCCACTCAGTGCCAGCCAGAGTGAGGAACTACTGTATGGAGAGTTTTGCCTGTTTTTTTCTTCAAACAATTATACTTAAACAACAACAAAAAATACATTTAATGGTTACAAAAATTATAATCACTATAAATCCTTCCAATTGTAATATAGAACTTTTTTTTTCAAAATGTATTAATTTTTAATATTTGTGACAACTAATAATATATTTTAAATTTTGATTGTTTTAATAGAATTTTTAAATTCAATAAATGTTTTCAGTCTGATCAAATGTTATTGATGCTTTCTATTGTAATAAATAAAAAACGGAAAAAATAATAATTTAGATTTTAGTATCCAAATATATAATTTATATTCTGGAGAGCAGTTTATTAATCTAATATTGAACGCTATGATACAAACAAGTTATGATCAGCATTATTATAAATAGAAAACTTATAAAATAAAAATATATAAAAGTATTTGATAATTAATTTTATTTTTATATATAAATTATGAATTTTGATAGATGTTTTAAAATTGCATTTTTTAAAATATCCTCATAAATTTATAATTAAAATAATATATAAAAGTATCTATTCATAAATCATGCTACTAGTAATCAAGAAATAAAAATGATTATTTCATTTTTTATGTTACATTTATAAATTCACATATGATATGAGGGGTAACATTTTCTTCTTAAAAAAACACATAAAATAAATATTGGACTATCCAATATTTTGACCTTAATTATTTATTAAAAAGTGGAAAATATGTATCAATTTATGTTTGTGGACACACATGTGCATTCATATCACATTTACTTGTAAAGTTTGAGATTTTTTTTAAGGTAATAATTTCATCTTTAAAAAAATAATTTTGATATAATAATTCATATAGACTCCTAAAACAAAGGTGAATTTCATTTATTGGCAGTAGATGTCTAATAATGGGAGGAGTGCAGTCTCTCTACCATATTGCTAAGGAAAATGTTTTTGTAGATGTTTTTTATTATTACTTAACAAATAACCATGAAAGAATACATTCTTACCTTAAACGATAAGCTCAATTGGTTCACCAAAAAATCTCATAAATCAAATATCTTATACAAAAATTAAGAAATTATAATGAGTTTCTATGAACAAAAAAATAATTTATCTTAAATTTAAAACCTATAAACCCCTAATTAAAAAAATGAAGCTTGAAATTGAAAAACATGGTTAATTAATGAAAAAACATTTTACTAAGCATATTACTAATTTTAAAAAACTATTAATCTGCATAACTATTACTGCATAAAAACATTTCTCTAGCTATAGTTTTTATTTCTTTAAAATATGTATATACATTGACCGTCCACCATTTTGATTATCAAATAACTAGAGAATATTTTTTATGAATCACAATTCCTTAAATTAAAATAAAGCCTGTAGAAAAAATTTAATACAAGCATATTTTAAATTTTATGTTCAATGCAATTTATGTACTATAAACAATATTTTGTTGGTTTTTTTTTCTTTTTTGTTATATTCAATGAATAAAACATTAACTTTTTTTGCAATGCTGTTAATGTTTCTTTAAAAACAAGCTCACAAATTTATTTATTATACTTAAATATAGTATAGAGGATTTGAACTCAGATTTTCAAGCACCCTTTAACTATCCACACTATCTCATACAACTGATACACATGACCACACACATGTAGAAAAGATAAATAATCACCAATATATGTATTTCATGCTAAACCAGCAATCATCAGTTGGTCCAGATCATCATATATAATCAGTGCTCAGTTTATATTAAGATAGCAAATCTTCATAGATCAACATGGGTATGGCAATAATATTGACATCAGCATGGGATTTGGATTTTCTTCATCAGATTTTCAATGATATGGATGACTGAAAAGTTGGAGGTTGGAGTAGAATGAAGCCTGTCCATTAAAGTATGAAGATTTGCTATCGTAATATAAACTGAGCACTGATCATATGTGTGTGGGAGATGATAATTTGGACCAACTGATGATTGCTGTTTTAGCATGAAATACTAATATTGGTGATTATTTATCTTTTCTCCATGTATGTGGACATGTGTATCAGTTGTATGAGATAGTGTGGATAGTTGAAGGGTGCTTAAAAAATCTGAGTTTAAATCCTCTGTACTTACAATTAAGCTCCCAGGTTTGTGAAGAGTGCCTGGTTTTCAAATGTTTACTTAAATATAGTCAAAATTAAAACAAAATTAGTTTCCAAAATATAATGTACAGGGATTTTAATAATGCAAATGATTTAATGTAAGTCTAAGGCAGTTCCTCTAATTACAGGATTTATTGTGTGTGCGTGAGAGATACTGTATTTTTTTAATGTTTTCAATAAAATTCACCATTATCATGAATATAGAGATAAGTTACAAGGTTATTAATTTAAAATTGAGCAAATAAATATTTTTAATTATGCTTAATAATCTTTCATCATATAAAGTTGATTATTAACTGTATAATGCAGAAAATTGTTTTTTTTTTTTTTTCAAAATATCATATTTTCAGATTCAAGCAAAATAAAATTCAAAAAAATTTTAACCAAAAATTGACTGAGTAAATATATTTTAATATATAAATTTCAAATGTATTACTAATTCATTTTGTTAGTGTATGTGATAATCGAAATCAATAAACCTATATTATACATTCTTAGCATGAATGCTTCCATATTATTTCAGATGACATTGGGTTTTATGAAGTCAACATACTATGACATCATCAATCTTGCAAAATGGCTGCCATTTTAAAAAATGCTAGATGTTTTTTAAAAAAAGCATTAAAATTTTTTTAAAGATCATTGCAGTGTCCTCATATAAAAGGTTTATTGTTTTCTGTTACAAAATTATAAATCATTTTAGTTAATTAAAAAAAAAAAAGATTATTAATTTGGTAATTTCATTTTAAAAAATAATAATAGTTTGGCTATCAATTATAACTTAAGAATTTTTAATTTTTATAATTTTAAATCAGTCAATGAATTGGGCACATGACATCAGTTTGTGTAAAAAAAACTTGAATTCCAATCATTTTTATCAATCAGCATCTATCTACTTTGACTTTGCCCCATAAAATCTAAACAATAATTTGAAACATTCTGTGATATTATTCTGAAATGTTACTATATAAAATATGCATTAAATATATAAATTATTCATTTCTCATAATGAACTACAGAATTGGTTTTTCCTCTTTAATTTTCTGGAATGAAATTGTATGTATAAGAGTAATTTTTGTTTTCATTAGGATGAGTTTGAAAGATTTCTTCTGAGTCATGCTCTAACTGCCATGGCAACTGATTCAGAAAAGATTTAATTGCAACTTTGAATTTGACATTCTGAAAACTGGAGAAATAATCCTTGTCAAATTTATTTTGTTGCTACTAATATCAAATGGCAGAAATTAACATCATTGTTAATACTTTCAGTGATGAAAGAAAATTATTATCTCATTCCATTTTTAGAATATAAACAATATGACTTTTCTAAATGAAAAAATACTTCAAGAAAACTGAATATTTAATTTTAAATAATTTATAAAGATAACTATTCAATATAAATTAACTATAACGTGTTCTTTGGAAAGAAATCTTTTGGTATTTTTTGTGACCAAAGTTAAAGACTAGACCAATAATTCCTTTTGAATAATTTTTTTTTTTTAAGTTATTTTTAAGATATATTTACATACTAATTACTTTAATGAGCTGATAATTAATTTTAGTCTTTAAATACATATATAAATCTATTCATGGTAGAAACAAGTTCTGAATACTTTACTAAGATAATTCATAAGCTAGATTCAAAAATAATTTTAAAAAATTGTGTAAATAATCAACCCTTATGAGAATCGTTTATAAATTATCTTATTTCGGTATTCAAACTTGTTTCTTTTTTTTTCATATGTTAAATGCATTGATCGGGAAGCAAACCTGGGCCAGCTGCTTGGAAGGCAGCTATGCTAACCACTAGACCACCAACACTTGACCACATATAATTTTTTTTTCATATGTCAAATGCACTGATCGCGAAGCAAACCCGGGCCAGCTGCTTGAAAGGTAGCTATGCTAACCCCTAGGTGATCAACGCTTAATTCAGACTTATTTTGTAATAATTTATATTCACATACATATGTACAGGTCACTATATGAAAGTTATACAGGGAACAAAGATGTTTCATCAATGGGTGTACCAAATTGCTGTGATAATTAAGAAAATTTATATTTAAATGAAAATATGTAATTTATAAATCACTTCATTGTTAAAAACATATTTTGCTTGCAAATATTTTTAATTTAAGTATAAAAGAATTACATTTTTACTCAGTCTTGTGACAATTGTTCGAAACATACTAAATATTACAAAGTCCACCATTGCATTAAACTGAGCAGATAGATATCATTTCGCTGAATAATTAATATAATTTATATAAAAATGAAAATGTTTCGATTTCTGAATTACTTTTGTATAAACATCCTAATTTATATAAAAAGTGAATATTGCTATTAATAATTTATTTAAAAATAAACTTATTAAAAATATATTACTTCATAATAATTATGCATAGTAGATAATTTAGTTAGTTTATCAGTGAGGTTTTATAAGCTCTCCATATCACATGTTCAGTATAGTTGAAGTGTTAGATTATCAGATTCTGAAACATAAGATTTGGAGATCAGTTCCTATGAGATCTCATACTATTTTTTTAACACCAATATTATATTTTTCCTTTTTAATACAAATATTATCTCTTTTTTTAATACCAATATAATTTTTTTTACATGTTTTACTAATCTGCATTTCATTGGATTTGGATTGCTATGGAATTTGTTATCCAGCTAAAATTCATAACTGAACCATAATATTACCTAAATACATAATGGCATCCAAGAAAAACAGAATCAGTAAAAACAATTTTTAAAAAGATATTATTGTGTGGATTTCATTAAAATAATATTATCATTTCATGTCCCTGTTGATTGTAACAATCATAGAACATCACTTGTAACTGCTCTATTGGGAAAATCCCTACAAAATTCTTTATCTATTGTGAAAGAAACCAATTGTTTGATTTATTTATTTTTACTTATAATCTAGGATTAAACAAAAGAAAGTGCAGTAATTGTTTCTAAAAATTCATCAAAGAAACAATGTAAATTTAAAATTTGTTTCTTTAAAGAAATTAATATAAATTCTTAAAATTTCTAGATACTAAAATATATAGCATGACTAAATTACTATACTAAAATAACAAGCATATAAAAAATTAAATCATGAAGTAGTGTAAATATTCTATTATTGAATAAATATTTGAGAAGTAAACTTTGCTAATATAAAAGATAACAACTTATGCATAAGAGATTCTGAATGAAACCAAGTAGAAAAATGAATTGTTTTTAACTAACTAATATATTGTTTAGAGTCGATGTAGTTAAGGCTAATGATTTTTTATCATATTGTGACCACAAAGTCAAGAGAGGTAATATTAAATAAAAAGATCAGTGTAAATAATTACATTTTTTTAGTATTCCACTGCCATTTGATAAACCAAATTATATACAATTCATTTCATTTTAATTAAATAATTTTACTTCAAGGAAAAGAGGAATAGTCTTTTTCACATGATAAAAAACATTTACATATTTAAAAAAATATTACATTATTTCCAAATATAGATATATTAAAATTACACAAATTGGTCCTCATAATATACAAATAATTACTTATTTATAATTAATTATAAATGTGACTTTGAATCAGTATTTAAAAAAACAAAATAATATATATATATATATAACGCAAAAAAATATATTTCATTTTCTTTAATGCTTTATTGCAAATTAAGTAATAACATCATCCTAATTTTTTTTTTTTGCAATTCTGATTCAAGATAAAATGCTAACGAAAAGAATCCTGCTTCACTTATGCTCACTTCACATTAACATCACCAGAATATTGTGAAACATTTATGTATACATGTTTTACGTAACTAAAAAAATCTGCATAACCTCTAATCACTGCTTCTATAATTGTATTATTTTGCATGTGATATTTATTGTAGGATCGATAAATTAGTTTGGCAAAAAAAGAAAATGTAGTTTTACTTAGCATGTGATAAAATGTTTTATTTTTTATTTTCCCAAAAAATATAGCTCAGGCTTGGGGCCTTTATGAGATCTTATACCATCACACTGACCTCAAGCTGGCTTTATTCATGGATTTAGGGGTTCTGAAATTTAGCTTGCAAAAAAAAAACCCACTTACCCAAGAAGTGGCATTGCGTATATGTAACAGCAGTTGTTATTGGTTTTTTTAAAAAATAAAAAAAGAATGATCATAGCAAAAAAAATCTGCTCTTGTTATTAATTCCGACTGATCTGCTCTAAAAGAATCCACATTACAAAAACATAATTCAAGGAGTAAAACATTCTGATCAAAAATGCAAATCTAATTTTAATTAAAATTTAAAAAAATGGGTAATAAATCTATATTTCAAGGATTACATCTAATCATCATAAAAATATAATTATAGGGTAACAACTGCAAATTAGCTTTTGAATTCAAATTCACAATGCAATATTTTGGATTAAGACATGTACTACATAGCTGCAATTTCTCATTGCTTTTTAGAATATTCCTTCACCTCAGTTAGTGACAGATCTTTTATGTAAGAATTTGCTATAGTGATCATCAGAAATTCATATCCACTATTTTCATTTACAACTGATTATTTGTTGCAATGATATTCAAAAAAATTTTTGCATTTTTTTTTTAGAAAACATCCATCATTTTAAACAAATGGTGTTCATTTTGTAAGATTAAAGACACCATGGGAGAAAGAGTTCAATAAATCTACAGATCATCTGAATAAAAAATGATGACAATCATGCTAAAAAAATTATAATAGAATTTATTCATTATACATGACTGCATAAAATGTATTTTAATTATAGAATTAAAATATAACTGGTGTACCTGTTTAAACAGGCTCTGAAAGTGTTTAGCCAATATTAATATTTAGAATGTAATAATTTTGCCTTTATATGTTGAAGCAAGTTGTATTAATAATAATAATATATATGGAACAATAATTTAAATGATTTTATATTACTATTATACATTATTATAAATAAATATATACATTTATGTAAAATAAATTTACTTTTTTTATTACTTACCCGAACAATCTCATCCTTTGAAGCATTAAAATATACAGAATGGAATTATTAAGAATGACAATATATTTAAATAATTAATGAATTACAAAGCATGTGTGAGACACACATGCATACATCTACACATTTAAATACACTTACAATACATAGAGAATATAGTATTAATGGAAAATATTTCTAAATATACAAACATTTATGCATTAAAAAAATTAATAGCAGCTACCTAAATATATATATCAAAGATTTATTTAGCTTGAATAAAATACCATCACCTGCTTTTATGCAAAAAAGACACATAACTGCATATTAGAAAAAGTGTTTAAATAACATAAAATTTCTCTATTATCACCCAACAGAGAAACAGTAAAAAAGACAAAATTACTCAATTGCCAAATGATTTCCCTTCATCTTCCAGATAAAAGTACTGTAGTTAAATATTCATTTAACAAGAACTAATCAGATATCTCTCTGAGTTAGCAAAGGACTGATTACTTCAAAACAAGAATTTCAGGTTTATTTGGAAATTAAAAATATAGTTTTAATCAGCTGATAGATCCTAAAAATTTATACAAATATGTTGTTTACAACTTTTATAAAAACTATTGACTTTTCTCTCCTCCTTCAATTTAAGAATGTCTTTTATTTCTTAAAGTATGAAGAATATAATTGGAGTACTATTAATTTACATGCAGTAAAGACCATTTAGACCTTATAAAATCCATAAAATCTATTTCAGGACAAAGTTAAAAAATTAAGTACTTCTAATTTATATGTTTGCATGTTAAGTTCTCTAAGGCAAATTGATTCCTAGGCAAAAACACTACATCCAAATGACAGTTGTTTACTTTCAATTGCAGTATGGCACTGCTTGTCAACTCCTTAACACAATTTCATTGAGAATTTCAAATTGAGAGTCACAATATAAATCTTAATGAATCTTTACATTAATAAAATAATATAAAAACTATATACCAATTCTAAGTTTGGATTATTAACACCTTGAAAGTGTGAAACAATTTAAATATTTTGGTAATTTTTTTAAATAAAAAAAACAACCTTGGAAGTCAAGATGCAACATAGGTCCCAGTGAGTTTTTACTGCATTTAACCACAGTAATTTATCATAGTGGCACAACTAAATTGGTCAATATAGAAATGTTATTTTGTACAATTTCTTCTCTGAAAATAAGCATAGATCTCATAAAGCATTAGAAATTTTTCATATAAACTCAATCCATAATATTCTAGATCATAAAATTAACCAATATATTTTCCATCTTGCTGGATATAATGTTATTCATGTTGTTGATTCTAATCTTATAAAACACATCGTTAGCTCAAGCGTTTGAAAAAAAAATCAGTAACAGATTTCTAAAAAAATATTTCATAGTAAACTTGAGTATTGCTTATAATAACTCCTCTCATATGCACTTTGATGCAAAAAAAAATTTTTTAAAAGGTAGAAAATCTTTAAAGGGTAAAGGAAATTGAGACCGCTCTGATGAAGACCACTGGAGTGTCGAAACTGTCAGGAAAATAAAGTTTTATTTTAAATTTTTTTTTGCACTAAATTGTATATGAGAGGAGTTATTATAAGCAATATATATGAATATATGAACAAATGCAAAAGAAAGTAAAGGAGAAAAATAAGAGTATAAACTTGATTATGATTTCAAAAGAGAAAAAGATTTCATTTACTTTATAAAGATATGGCAATATAACAAGGCTATAGCTAAAGATATAATGCAAAGGAGAACTGAAATGCATAAAATTTATTAAAGTCTTTCAAAAATAAAAGTTTTCTGCAAAAAATGTTAAAAAATACACCATTATAAAATATAAACAAATTAAAGTAAAGGCATATGATCATATTTGTTTTACAGATTTGTCTGTATAAATATGCCAAAATTTCTATTTAACTTTTTATTCTTAGTCTTTCTTTTTTCCTTGTAAAATTAAAATGATCATGTTTGTTTACTTGTATCTGCTAATGGTGGTCAACATTTAGAACAGTGATGGCCAATCTTTAACTTAGCTTGAGCCAATTGAGAATGTAAAATTTTTAGGCAAATCATAAATATTTTTTTTTCACTTTTAATACTTCAATTTTAAACATATTAGATGTACAAATAGTAAAAATCTGTAATATGGTAAAGAAAATATGTAATTATACACTCTTCAAGAAGTATAATAACTAATCTTTCTTATTGCATTGCCAAATGTATATCATATAATACTAAATCATCCGTGCACTTTACTAATGTTCACAGTGCTTTATTTACCACCCTTTTTTACAGTTAGTTTTGATTGCCCCAGAAATATTCTTCAGAACTTTTATATTTCCTAATTTAGCAATGAAGTTAGGAGATATAAAAGTTCTGAAGAAGATTGCTGGGGCAATCGAAACTGTAAACTGTAAAAGAGGGTGGTAAATAAAGCAATGTGTAACAGTAGTAAAATGCATGGATGATAGGAGATATAAAGTTCTGAAGAAGATTGCTGAGGCTCCTATTTGTTATGGATTTAAATACAAATTAGATAAAGGAAAAATATATTTTAATGTCAAATCTATATTCAATATCTTCCACTAGTTTATTGACTCTGGCATAATCATAATTAAAGTTATGGAATCATACGATGTTCATTTATTATTCTGGATCTGAACTTTGATTTTAAAAAGTTCTTTGTTGAAAACAACTTTGCAAAAGTAGGTTGACTGAATACATGAGTTTAACTGTTAAAACGTTTCCTTTAAGAGTGGATATTTTTTCTCTTCTCTAAATGTCAAAAATCTGTTTGTGATATTCTTGTTTTTAATTGTAAATCAGATTGAAAATCAATTATTTCCATTTCTGAATTAGTGGTGTTTTAATTTATCATACTAGAAATCTGTCACAATATTTCAGAAACAGTATCAACAAATGATTTCAAAATGAATGAAGCAATCAGCTGAATTTAAGGACAATCAGCAAATGTAATTTTGAAATTATTTTTAAGTTCAGTGAGATCTTCAGAATATTTTTTCTGTTTCAATTTTCTTATATCATTTAAAGTTGTTCTCCAAATTAGGAAAGTGACTAAAGTTACATTCCTTTATTTGGGATATCCACAAATGTAATTTTGATCTAAATGTGTTTACATTTGCTATTAATTCAGTAATTGATATTTGTTTCTCCTGAAGTTCAAAATTGAGTATATTCATTTCTTTTGTAAGAAAAGATAAATAACATAACCAGCTATGAGCATTAAATTTTCTTTATAAGCTTTAAAAATCAGTGTAGGCTTCTCTCTTGCTAAACCATTGAACTTCAGAAGTTCCATATTCAGCATCAGTTAGTATTTTGAATAATCTGTTCTGAAGGAGAATAGCATCAGTAGAAGTTATAAATTTTACATAATGTATTTATGAACATAATGCTTCTTGATGTATGATGCAGTTGGAATGAAAAAAGTGTGGAAACTCAACACCTTTCTTACATAATGTGATGAAACCAACATCAGGACCAATCATGGCAAGTGTGCCATCTGTTGTTATGGATACAAGTTTTTTAAGCAAGAGATTAATTTCTTTATTATAGATTTTAATAATATAGTACATCCACATCATCTCCATGTGTATTTTCTTTTAATGGCAAAACTGACAGTGAGCAATCATTAAAGATCATCCTTATAAAAATATTTATTTGAACAATATTGCAGATGACTGTTGATTCGTCAAACTATAAACTTAGAAACATACATTTTTGTAAATCATTTTTTACTTACACTATAATATTTTCAGACATTGCTTCTGTTCTACAAGTGTTAAACCAATAGACATCACATGACCATCATTTCTTATGCTTGCTCATAACTATTATTAAAACAGGCAAAACTCTCCATACAGTAGGGCCACTCAGTGCAAGTCAGAGTAATCAATGGATGCCAGAAGGCTTGTGCATAAATCCCTATCTAGTGCCTACTCATTCAATATCCCCAGACTAGTTTCTAGCTTATGGCTTTTGTCAGTGAGAAACCTTGGATCTAAGAGCACTGCAGCTATATCTGACTATATAAGCTAATAGGCATGGATTGAAAATATTATTGTTTTCAATTTTATTCTCATAGTTTTGTAGTTATGTAGAGATAAAAGGTGGCTTCTGGGGGGGGGGGGGTGCATTAGATCCTAGAATCTAGGTGCAGTGCTCTTAGATTCAAGGCTCCTCACTGATGAAAGCCACAAGCTAGAAACTAGTCTGGGGATATTGAATGAGTAGGCAGTAGATAGGGATTTTATGCACAAGCCTTCTGGTATCCATTGATTACTCTGGCTTGCACTGAGTGGCATTACTGTATAGAAAATTTTTCCTGTTTTATTCTACAAGTGACTAAATTTCTGGATAATTGAACTTCTTGAATAGGTAACATAATTTCATTCTTAATCTCTGATACAGAAAGCATTGCTTTTTTAATTATTTTACCAACCTCAAAAAGTTTTTTTGTGTATGGGTAAGTCTCTGTGCAACATTAAATTACACAACTGTAACAGTTTTTGTTGTTGGCAACTAACGTAGTTTTCAATCCTTTCACTTAAGATTTACTTACATTGCTGATAGATGTTTGATAGTTTAATCATCTTATTTCTCATGAACTGTTATAAAATGTCATTCTATATTGCATTTTTCTCCACAGAAATTATTGAACCACTAATCAAACACTAAAGTTGTTCTTAAAATAAATTTAAAAAATTTATTTTCCCAAATACATTTTTTTCTTTTTTCTCAGGCTCATATGCAAACATAATTAGTTTTAACTATAATATAATTAATGAAACACATATAGAATAAGCATATATTTTTATATTTGGATGAAAGCACCTGTTAGTTGTCACACAATTTCAAATTTTCACTTATGTAAAGTAGGATCCCAAAATAACTCAACTGCTAATTCTGTGTTTCAATGGTACAAACATAGAGCATCTTGGACCACATCATCATCAAGTTTGCATCATTAAAAGGAGCCACAATTTGTAGGAGCCACATGCATCTTGTGAGAGATACAGGTTGTGCATCTCTGATTCACAACATTAGTTTTCTAATTTGGACAAAGGTCAGATAGATGTCATTGAAAACTCAAAAGTCAGAGGAAGAATCATTCTGGAAAAATGCCAATCATACAATTGCTAGGTATCAATCCTAATTTGACAACACCTAATAATAATGATTATTATATTATTGATTACTCAAAATTATACTAGGTGACATACATAACAATAGCTAAAGAAAATAATATTAGGTGTGAGTTAATATATGATAATAGTAAGGAAAGTAGTTTATTATTTAAGGCTCAAACAGGATCTTTAGCTACAAGAGAATATACATGTAAATGGGAAAAAATGGGTGATTTATTTTGTAAATTATGTAAGGAAGGAATAGAAAATATTAGGCATTTGTTAATTGAATGTAAATGCTTGAAAACAGAAAGAGTACATATAATGAAGTTATGGAAGAATAAATATAAAAAAAGTGATTATACAGAAAGTGAATTATTGGTTTTTATACTGGGTTTGGGAAAAGATAAAAGGGGTTTAGATATAAAGGTTACAGAATTGACAAAGATTATGTTGTGGAAATGGGATGGAGCAGAATATGGGAAAATTTAGAGTGGGGAATGGAAAATAAAGTGGCTAACAGGTTTATCTAGGCATAATTGCTGAGATATTCTTGACTTCATTTAAGGAGAAGCCATAATACATCACATCACATCAAATGAATCGTTACTGAAAATAAAATTGGGAAAGCTAGGTTTATGTGATCCTTCGTTCATTTCATAATAGAATAAAAATGAAGGCAGGTCAGCATTCTTGGATCACAAAAAGGTGTCTAGCCACAGGTTTGAACCCAACAATGCCAATATTGTGTGCTCTGAGAGATATGATACTAAAGTAAAAATAAAAGAAGCATATTTCATTGCGAACAACCCAAATGCCATCAATAGACGAGATACAAGTTTCCCCATTTCAAAAAAATGGTCAAGTTCAATGATTTGCATAGATTTGCATATAAAACAACTGCTCTGTATCACTAACGACAAAGGCTATGAATATGGGAGTTAAGATGCCCGAAAGCATTAAGCCAAATATTATTATTTATTAGTTTAATAACTTCACCAATCTGCATTAAAGAGCAATAATAATGATACTATAATATACAAGTAAAACACTAAATATTTTGACAAATTACTCATAAAATTAGAAATCAAAATTACTGCTAGTCTTTAAAAAAAAATGTAATGAATTTGAACACAGTAAGAAACCATTTCTTAATCTAGGCTTTGTTATTCAAAAAGATTTATCATTTAATGTCAGACTATTTTATAAATTTCATGCAATTTGGATATTTGTTTTTTAATTTTCAATTTATTTTGTTATCCACTTTATTCTGCTCTATAAAATACTGAATTCAAACCTATTTTTTTTCCACTATATACTCTTGCAATGATTGCAAATTATTAAAATATAGTTATATGTTGAATTATTTCTATCATCTAGATGAGATCATTAAATTATTATTTTTTTATAAAAATTCAAACTTTATTGATATTTTTCAGATACATTTGACTGTTAATAATAACACACAGATTAATAAAGTTATGAGTGACATTTTTCTCCTCTTTTCTTCAGTTGTTGCTGGCCTGATTAAGTGATTGAAACAGTGACTTAAATTTGTGAATATTGATTTAAGGTGATGCTCTAACCAACTAGGTTATTCTGCTAAAGGCTAATTGGTTACAATGTCATTTTAAATGCACTACTCATAAATCACTGGTTCAAACCTCATGCTAGACTGCCACTTGATCATGCTAGCAATATCTGAAAAAGAGAAAAAATGCCATTTGAAACAAAGTAGTATTACCAACAGTTAAATGTATACATAAAGATATAAATGAGGTTTGAATTTTTTTTTAAAAAATTCACAATTCATCTAGACAATGGAAATAGTCTAATTTATAACTACAAAAAACATCATCATCACAAAACTTCAACCAAAATTTGAAATATATATATATTCACACACATCCCATTACTAAAGAATTTTTGAATAACTATTATTTTATAGCTGACATGATTCATCACCTTCAAACTATTTATTCCATAAAGCACTCTTGACCTGTAAATTCATTTATTTGCAGTTTGAAAATAAGATGGCCGCTTTTATCTTTATAAAAGTTGCTATCTTGTGTCGTGGTTTGAGAGGTCTCTATCAGCAAAATAAAAATATTGCTTGACTGTTATAAAAATTTCAAGGCACCTTGGATACAGGTTAAAGCCTGACTTAAAAGTATTTACACATACTTCCTGTGTGCTTAATAAATAATTATAACTCTACAATAGTTTATATATTCTGAGTGAATTTATTTTAAAACATAGTGCATCAAACTGTAACAAGAAAATGACCGTTGAAATTTTCATTTTACAGGCAAGAAAGCCTGAAATTTACAGTTTTAATATCATCACAGGAATAAGGAAAATAAAAATACAGAAATTTTATTTTTGCAGATATCTTCACAAATAACTTTTTAATTATTCCCTATGTGAATATATATGTATATACTTTATATTCATCTTAAATTCATTTGTATACTATTTGTATTTTTATATTGGACTATTTCCATCATCTAATATGTGTATTGAATGTCTGAGAAAAATTTAACTTTATTTAAATATTCCAAATACATTCAATGTTATTAATAGCAGGTTAATATCACAAACCTTCAGGAAAACATTTGTATACTATGTTTACAATTTTTATAATTTTGCCATTATCCACAGTTGTCAACTATCTGCATAAGAGCTTGGAATATGGACACTAAGCAGTCAGTTGCTATGAAGTAATCATTATATAAATCTTACATGCTTTGCAAATAACTTCTATCACACAAAAATAACAATTTCAAAACAGAATAATGCAGATGAAAGAGAAATATTAATATACAATGAAGATTTACTTATATATAATGTTAGCATATAAGTCATTCTCAAAAACATTTTTCATAAAAGTGTTAAAAACTGCTTTGAGTATGACTTACATGCTTTGACAACTGTTGTGTTATATTTTAAATTAATATTTGTAATAATCAATAAATTTTACAAGCACAGTGTTTAGATTGTAATTATATAAAAGATTATCATCCTTCCTTGCTAGCACCATTAAACAGTGAGGTTAAAACTCTTACCCGGCCACAAGATACTTTGAGAAAATAAAAACAACCATCTTCTTTTCAAACTCATACCAGTGAGCCAAACTTAAGTGTTTAGAAATAGAAGCATGAATAGATCAATAATTTATGCTTGCATAATTTATTGATTATTACATAATTTAATATTTAATATTAGCACAAAGTAAATTATAATATTTCAGAAGTGCTAATAAGATTATTAAAAAAAAGAAATGCATTTAAAGTGAATGATTTATATATATACGCTCTTACTTCTAGAGACTTAAGATTGGCTTATTTAGTACATTTGAGTTTGAAAATAAGACAATCATTCTTACTTTCTTAAAGTCACTATCTTATGGCTGGGGCAAAACTATCCCCTGAGGCAAGACCATCCTTGCAGTTTTAACATCACCGTTTAATGGCACTAGTGAGAAGAGATGATTATCTTATATATAATTATAAATTAATATTTGGTAAAACCAATATTATTACTGATATGAAATATAAATATTTCTCAAAACGTAGTTTATTTTTATTTAACTACAATATCTATCACAGATCTTGATCAGATCTAAAATAGACTTACATTTAAAAAAAAACAACCACTGTGCTTTAAATTTTAAAAAAAACAACTGTGTTTTAAACAAACATTTCAATATGAAATTAATTAATTAATTAATCATAAATTGCCATAAAAATTGAAAGACAAACAAAAAAAAAAACTAAAATTTTGTTTGATATAGAATTTAAAAATATATTCTATTTAATTCGAATGTCATACAACAATTTCTTTGGTAATAATGATAGATGTTTCCATATTATGCAATAGATTCACACACATAAAACAAACAAAAAAATAAATACTTGTAGAGCCTTAATCAGAGCTTATCCTCAACTTCTTAAGACTATTTATCTATTTGGAGACATCTGTACCAAATGAAATATAAATGATTAGATTTCGTTTGATAGGTATATCCTTATGTTACCTCTAGTATCAATTTATTTAAATGATAAGTGAACAATGAAAAATGAATGACAATCACAATTAGGCAGACATACATTTTTAATATTTATTGGACTTCTTTAGATAGGAGGATTGTATTTCACTAAATTACTCAGCCAACTAGCTGTATGATTCCTTTTTCCATTTAATGAAGTAGCTAAATGCCTACAGCCCTCCAATTTCCATGCTTCGGTTTTATCCTTTCCATTAAACACTAGCAATTTAAAGATTTTATTCCTGAAATGTATTTTCATATTGCTTCCAGTATCTCCACACTTTTCTAATAAGGTCCCATACTTTTTTACATTGTTTGCAAAGAATGTCATATTATCCATAAAAAAAGAGTTGATTTTATCTCTAATTTTTCTATCTCAACCTCCAATTCTCTTATGAACAAAATAAATAATAATGATTATTATAATGAACATTCCTATCTCAATCTAATTTCCCATTTAATTTCTACTGATTCCACATTCTTTAAATGATACTTATAAAATTATCCTTGTAAAGATTCTTTGTTAACAAATTTAAGTGTATTTCCCATACTTTTAAGATTTATCCACAATCCCTTTTTTATATCTGTCACAAATTTATGCTATAGTACTAACCAGTGGTATACTGATTACAAATAAATTATCAAAAGTTAACAAACTAATGTATATAATCTTAACAAATAAATAAGAGATAGATTCACAAAAAATTTAATTAATGATTGATACTTAATTTGCAATGTGAAATTTACTCCTGCCTTTCATTTATAATTTTTTGAATCCATGATTGCAAAATTGTTTCAGAAAGATGAAGTGTGACATCAGAATCCAAGGGATTTCTGTAATTTGTTTCTATAAATGTTAATAATGAAAATGTCTTTTTACATCAATAGGTTGTGGAAAAACTTAAGCAATAATTTTAAAACTGTCTTGCTAAACTCGGGAAATTCATTACTCACAGATACCCAAAATTTGGTCAAAGTAGTTTCCTTAAATTTGGATTCCAAAGTAATATCAAAAGATAGTTCAATAAGAGCTTCTTTTTCATGAAGATTAAAACCTAAAAATTTGATTAACATAATTCATTTTATTTTTGCATGGACTGGCAAAAAAAAATTCACGGATGGGTGGTTGGAAAACGCTGATATAAAGTCAATATCTTGAAAATGTCAAAAACAAATTATGACATTATTTATTTGAAACTGAACAAATTATTGATATTTTTAACTTATACTCCGTAATTTTTGATCACACAAAGATGATTTGGCTGCATAATGCCCAAAATTTTTCTCTCCTTTTTAAATATAAAATAAGTTATAATTACAAGACCATATTTTCTGCCATGAGCAAAATTGGTGTTCATAAAAATTTTAATCCAAAATTGAATAATTGAATATGTTTTAGCTAATGTATACATTTCAAATTTTAATATTAATGCACTTTGGTTTTTGTACTGAATGAAACTTGTATTTTGTTTTACCTTTGTGGCCATTAACAATGAAAATCTTTACTTTGGGTATATAATAAATGAGTGCACTCTTGTCTTTCAAGAATACTGGATGAAAATTAGTTAAATACATAATCGTATTTTAATTCTATAATCAAAATAAAAATATTGTATATGATATAATAAATAAGTTGTGTTATACTTTTCAATTGTCCTACGACATCAGTTTAACAAAATGGCCATTATTTTAAAAGTATTATGGAAGATTTTTCAACATTTTTTTTAATAAGTTTTTTAATAAGTTCATTCATTACCGCAAATAATCAATTGTAAATCAAAATGATAAATACAAATTAATGGTGATCACTATGGTAAATATTTGCATAAATGATCATCACATGATGAGGGAAAAGAGCATTTTCTCCATTGATCTTTAAAGAAATTTATTAAAGTAAACTGTATTTGAAGAAACATGTTTATAAAAAAAATAAATCAGAATATTAAGATTAAATGATTTTATAGAAGAAATGTTGAGAAAAGTGTGAAAAAAGGATGCTATCTAGTTCTTACTTTGTTAATGTTTATTTAGATGAATTGCTATATGAGTGTTGTTTTGATATATTACAAGGAGAAGTCACTGTATAAGATTTGAAATATTTCTCCTGTATTATCTTTTCCACATTAATAATATTAGTTCTCACATTGACAATAATAATAATATTCTATAGTACTGAATACATTTGATGCAAAGCAATATATTAATTAAATTTTCCGATCCAGTTATCAGTTTTGAAATTTGTATATAAACAATTATATTATAATATTACTGTAAACATACAATTTAAATTATCGAAATATATTTTTAAATACATTATTTCAATTATATATAAAAAAATTATTAATCTATTTAAATCAAATGTTATTTGTATTATTCATTTATTTTAATTATACTTAATTTTAATTATTTACATTTATATTTAATCTTCTTTTAAGGCATATCTTACAGTATAGAATAGTTTAAAAAATATTACTATAACTATTATTAACAAATTTGCCATATCAACTAAATTATAATATCTATATATTTAGATATATTACATCAATTAAATTATTATTTTTTGTTCTACTCTATTTACAATGTAAACAAGTGTTAAAAAGATATTAAAACATAGATTTTTAATTTATCTCTTACTTATATAGTTATTGTTTTGTAAATAAATCTGTATTTTGCTGCAGTAATTTATTTTAATTTATAATAATCCTATAAATTAGCTGTTATTAAAAGTAATCTTCATGTTTTATTTTCAATACACCTATACAAATATTTAATAACAGTATGTTTTCATCTGAATCTTATTTATATTATATTTAAGTCTTCGGTGTCATCTTTATCTTTTTTATTATTAATTATCAACTTTGTATTTTTAACTTCAAATTTATGAACTTTTTTTTTTTTAATATATATAAATATGGGAAACTTTTTATTAAATCTATTTTTTAAAATAACTTTTTTGCAATGTTTTTTATTCAAATTCTTTCCAATTTATTTATAAATTCCAATATTAAACAAAAGCAAAGCTCTCCATACAGTAGTGCCACCTTGTGCTAACAAGAGTAATCAATGGATGCCAGAAGGCTTGTGCATAAAATCCCTATCTAGTGCCTACTCATCCAATATCCCCAGACTAGTTTCTGGCTTATGGCCATCCATTGATTACTCTTGTTAGCACAAGGTGGCACTACTGTATGGAGAGTTTTGCTTTTGTTTACAACAATTCTGTGCTAGGATGAGATGGTGATCATGTGATGTTTAGTGGTTAAATTTCAATATTATTATTTTTGATATTTTTATCATAATTTATATATTTACTAAATTACAATTTTTCCTATTTCATTTATTTACAATTTTGTATATATATAATCCTTCTAAATACTTTCCTTCTTCCTTTCCTTTATTTCTGCTCTCTTCATATACAATATTGCATTTCAAATAATTCTTCTTATACTTTTTTCAGTAATTAATAATTAAAAATTAGAAAAGTAATCGTATATAAGAGACATAATATTAATTAAAGATTTTTAAGAAGTTAATAGAAAATTAATAATTTTGAGAATTGATAAATTTGTATAAAATATGAAATGTATTATGTAATGGTTGTATTGCTATATGTATTTGAATTTTGTAGATCTGATGAAGACTGCAAGGTACAGCCGAAACTGTTATAATAATAAGTAAGAAGAATTATTTGAATTGTAATTTTATATATACTTCTTAAATTGTTTTATTAATGTTAACTTTTACATTTCAAAGGAACTTTATTCAAGGGAGGGAGGGGGGAATTACAAATATTACACAGCAAACATAAGACAAATAGTAATAATAGCACACACATATATAGCCTATTAAACAAAAAAATTAAATAAGTACACAATGCATGTTTTTTACATCATTATTTTACATTAGATCTGAATGAAAAGTATATATAAATTGTTAAACATGTCATCCTGCTTTTTTTTTCATTTGTTGGCTATTTTAAAAGAGTCAAAGTGGCAACAAAAATATTTAGATATTGAATGATTCTACTTTTAATTTCTTAATAAAACAAAAAACAAAACTGTATAAGAAAACTATCTTGATATCTCTAAAAAATGATTGTGCATTATTGTGGAATGAATCATAAAGATTTGTGGATTCAGTGCTTAAACATGGAAGCCTCTGAACCCTTAATCCCTATTAAAATATAAAAATGATATACCATAAGTATACTATATCACCTTCTAAGATATCTATAAACTCAGTGTTTCATAATTCAAGTTAATAGCTTGAACTTTTTTGTATCGTTCATATATTTGCTTCTCAGCTGGTGTCCTATGAATAAAATTTTTTTAGCTTCCATGCTTCTTGCATAAAGACTGATCAGGCTTTCTTTTCCCCGATGCATTACTTAAAGTGTTGATAATCTATGAAAGACATGGTGTTAGCCTATTCATAACAATTGTAACTGTTTTAGAAATCTTTTGGCACTTTTATTTCTGATTTTTCAGAGTCAACTGTACTTTCCAAGTATTTGTATTTCATTTGTTTCTTTAAGTATTATTCTTGTCTAAAGAAGTAGCAGATATGTTATATATCATTTCTTGCATTTATTATATGGATATTTATTTGTGTGCATACTCATTATGTTATATTGTTAATACTACATATTGCTGCAATTAATGCTTCTGGCTTCCATTGATTACTCTGGCTTGCACAGAGTGGCACTACTGTATGGAGAGTTTTGCCTGTTTAAATACTAAGTACCTATATTCATACTGAAAACATGATTTTATTCTTTGAATGAATAAAAAATATAGAGCTTTCTAATCTTCTACTTGCAGGGGTATCAATACTTTTGTTTAATTTGACTTAAAAATTATAATTATTGTTATACACATGAACTTATTTATCTTTTACATATACTGGTCAAAAATGAATTACAGTCCCAAATGGTTCCATTATTTTTCTAAAATCATTGACAGAATAATTTAAGAAAGCATTTTTCAAATATTAAGTAATTGTGTTTTGTCTATTTGTTTAATTTTTTTTAATACTCTCCTTTTGATCAATGTCATAAAATTCAAGTGTTAATGTCTTTGGTAGGAGTGTTTTGCAATATGCAAAACATTGTCCCATTGATTGTGTGTGCTGAGAGCTTTGTAAAGCAAACTACTCAGAAATTTGTCAAGGAACAGTTGAGATCAATGATTGCCATTTGAATGAATTCAATAATGCTCTCAGAATTATATCATTGAACTTTTCCAGATATTTTGTAATAGCTCATCAGTCCACTTTATCAATAAACAGATATTTTCTTCAGCTAAAGTAGGAAAAATCAAGCTTTGTAAAATTACCAAGTATTAGTTTCCTAAGAGTCAGAATTGAATTTTGGTTCTTATTGATAGTAGTAAGATTTTTAATGGAAGCAATTGGGTCATATTTCCACATTGTAAAACTATGAAGATGGTCGTAGTCATTAGATTCCTTGCCTCAGACCACTTAAATTCAATGAAAAATCACTAAAAAATGCATACAGACAATAAATATGTGTACAAATAATTCCCCATATATCTTTGTAAATATTGAAGCACAATTTATTTTACTCAGTAATGAATCAGATTTCCAATGATTAAATGTAGGAGTTTATTTGGCAAAATCCCAGAAGGTGACACTTTTTAACTTTTAGTCCTATATATGTTTTCATTAATAGTAATCTTATTAATTTCTATTATTTTTTATTCATTTTATATTTTCTTTCAATAATTTTATTGGATAATTATTATTCTTAAATCCTTCAGTTCATTTAATTTGTTTTTCACATCATCTTTATTAAAGCAATAACTTTTAACTATATGTGTTCTAAAATGTATACTGTTAATTAACAACAAAAAGGATTATACCTGTCATTGCTTTCTTAATTTTTGAGGTTTTGAGGAAATAATAATAATTGGAGTTGCACAAACACACAAACATATTCTCCCAGTCAACATAAAGAGATATCCGATGGCATAAGAGGTTCACAATGATTGGATCCTACAATAATTTAAGTGATTTTGAAAAAGAAAAAGAAGGAAATAGAAAAGTCTATTAGAAGCAGCATTCAATCTTCAATGAACCAACATCCTACCCTACAAGACAGCAGGAACTCTTGGTCAGGCATATTTATTTGGTATTTAAAAAATGTTTATCTAAAAAAATGGTACAAATAAATATATGTTGGAGAAGTAAAAGAATTTAATTAAAGCAAAACTAAATGTGAAATAAACATTAAGTTAGAAAAATATTGTTGGAGAAATAATTTTACTTATTTTATTATATACGCATCTAATTCTCTTTTCACATGATAGATTGGTTCCCAAAAATTACATGTAAAAGAAATCCATGTAAAAAAATACATTGTATATGGAAAATAAAGAGATTGGTTTCAGACCTAAGAAATCAACAAAAATAATTAAATAAAACTATGTGAAAAATTTTATTAGAATGTTATATTTTTTGTGTGCTATAAAATTTTACTTCATAGACATTGAACATAAATAAAAAAGAGTTATAGGAATACAAATTTCAATTGAAAAATTAAAAAAGTTGAAGATGATAAGACAAATAAATACTCATTGGTTTCTCTAGACAAGCCATCAAAAATGTAAAGTTCAAAGTGTACTGTGTCAGTGCCATGTTATAAGTAAAAAAAAAAATGAAATAAAGATTATTAACGTAATTTGCAGAATTACTTTTATTTCATTTAACTTACTTTTGAACTCATACTTTCACATGAACCTCAAACTCTTGATGCTATTACGTACTACTGATACACTTGCTCGCACACATCTTTTTGACATGCATGTGAAATGTATCAGCAGTATGAGAGGGTTGTGTGAAAGTCTGAGTTCAAACCCCTATATATATTACATATTGGAATGCAGATATGAAAAAGCTTGTACTGTAAAAAAAATTCATATATTAACTTACTTTTATTTTTATTTTTTTTATTTAACCACTAACATATCCAAAAAAAAGAAATTATAGGCCCCTGGAACTGTACATTTATCAAAAATTTGGGCAACATCTTGTTTGCCCATAAAACAGAAAAGTATTCAAGATTTTATTCACTATCACATTCTGCTAATAAATGCATAAGTTTGTACATAATTGAAATACTATTACTATAACTAAAACTTACAATGTATAACTTACCATAGAAAAAAAGGTTTAGTAAGTTTATAACTTAACATCACTAAAATTTGTTCTTTTATATTATTCTATTATAACTCAAACTATTGTTGTTGTAAAATAAATTTATTAAACATAATAATATACAGTTAAACTTTGTAAAAAATTACATAACATTTAGTTTTATACTTGTTATATCAAAAAAAAGGGTACTTGAAAATGTCAATGCAGAGAAAGATATCTTAATAAGACTAAGGTGAAAACAAAACTTTCACCCAAGTATCATTATGAAGAGACACAGATGAAAGCACAGAGCCTCGCTGCTTGATCTGGTCAAGAAGCTTGATAAAGACAGTTAAAGCCGAGTCTGGAGAATGACCAAAAATAAGGAGCCTGCAATACGTCAACCATAAAGAAAATGTAAGAAAGATCGATAATCTGGTTGCCGCAAAAGATCCCTTCTTGAGAGTATTACAAACAGAAAGAACATCCCTAAAATCCAGAAAAATATTAGCAACAATAAAATCTCTAATTGACTTAAGAGCAGGACAAATATAAAAAATATGGAGTATTAATCATCATACAATATACACACCTGACACTGAGCAAAACATCTATTGGCCACTAAAAAATAAGTTGTTGGGAGAGCATTTAAATTCAGTTTAAATACAAAATAAACATGTCTTGCTTCAATAAAAATAAGTTTCATTTTATGCAACAGAGCTTTATTTGAAACACCTAATGAAGTCATAAGAGGAGTATGGTGTGGAAATTTCAATTTGTAAGCATCCCAGAAGGTCAACTTCTCATCAATCACAACTTGAACCGAGGGTATAGACTTAATAACTGGTTTCCATAAATTAGCAATCCAATAACTTGAAAATGGAGGTGGCATATCTGTGAGATCAATAACCAAAAGAAGAGATAACTGAGTAAGCTTTTGACAAGTTACACGAAGAAAAAGTATAGATCTCTGAAGATATAGAGTTGAGACTGAGTGTAAACCTATTCCATTTAAAAGCTTTGGCATTTGAATTTTAGCAATACTGATGGCTACCACCTTGCCTTTCCAAAATAATTGAGTGAATTTATAGCTCTCTCAAAATGCTTCGTTGGCCTAATAATTGGCAAGTAATAACTAAGCCTTGAATAGACCAAAGAGTTCAAGAGTATAACATTACCTATAAGCGAAATGTTTATATTGATAAGCGATGCAACTATCTTCTTTGTTTTATCAAGAATCATATTTTTAATCTGCCTTGTAATTACTGAATGAGATAAAACTATTGGAAAGCCAAGGAAATTTGTCTGCTTGCAAGACAATTTTTATTCTCATTATTAATCTTCTTTTGGATATGATTATTTACTTCAGGTTTCATTTATCTCCTCAATTGCATCTCTGTCTGCAGAGTTTGCTCAATATATCTCAGTAAGTTATGACATACAATCTTCACCGTCTGATGCCCTGATAAAGGAAAGGCAGTTAAAGTTTTCAACATTATAGCCTGACTTTTGAAAAGTTGTGTATAGCTCCTCTTGTTGACACTATTTTTTCTGAGACATCTGATAATTAAGGTTGTCTTGACGATTTTCACCTTATAAGCTCAACATAATTGTTTGAAATTCCCATATATCTGAGATTTATTTGGCTGCAGCATACAAATGTCTGCTGGCAATAGCTAAATTTTTCTCTTTCATTGAGAAAGCTCAATTCAAATATTTTCATAGTAACCCCTCTTAAATATAATCCTACTTAATTTTAAGATGGAAAACATTTATATATATATAATATATCCTTCTGGTTCTAGGATTTGGGTTGAATGTAGCTTGTCATATAAAGGCATATATTTAACCTTATCTCGGTTAGGGTGTAGTTTATTGTACTCAACTTTTAAAACATCAGGTAAGCATATTCTTGTTTTTTGATCTAGTATATTTTTAAAATTAGCATTTAGCATACTTATAAATTTATCATCGACTAATTGTAAATCCAATTCTTTTCTTGTTTAATTCATGAACCCAAGAATCTATATTTGTTTAATTAATTCTTCCATATAAACTTTGTTCTCCATGATAGTCCTTTGACTATATTCTGATCATGCTCACTTATTTGTTTAGGCCATCCCTTATACTTCCCATACATTTCCTTAACATCCTTTTGGAATTTTTTGATTTCTTCTCCAAGTTTCATTTGCAATTTATAGGCTTTTTTAAAATTCAAGTATGTATTCATTTATTATCCTTCTATCCCCTCTTTTTAATGTCATTTAATTCTACCTTATTTTGACTTTTGGATATCTTCGTTTACTTGCTTGACTTTAGCTTTTAATCCATTTTGATAAAATCCTACTTTCTTTTTTAAAATGTGATGGTCTTCCATGACCTTGCTGAATTTCATGTCAAGGTCATTATTAGATTCTTCTACAATTTTATTAGATTGCATTTTCATCTTATTTAGTTGGTTGTTATGCTCAACTGCTCTCTCTGCTTTAGTTTTTCTTCAAAGATGTTGAATCTACCATCAAAATTAATTTTGTAAACATTTAGACTAGCCTTGATTTCAAGTTTCTGATCAGAATCTCTTTTAGCTTCTTTACAGATTATTTCCAATGATTCTTTGCAATTATTCAGTTGTTTTATATTTTTAATTCAGGAACTATCTATTTTAGCATCAAGATCCATCTTTTATTTTTTTCATACTATTGTTATTAGTATTTACACCATCTTTTAATTTCTTTATAATATTACTAATAGCATTAAAATCATCTTTTAAATCTTTCATCATTTGCAATAACTGATGCTGAATATTTAAAGATGCAACAGTTTCAGACCCACCCAAAATATTTTTGTATTTTCCTCAGTATTTTAAGTGTTAATAAAACAAATGTGCAAATTCTATACTAAACAAATATACCAAGAAGGATTCAAATATAATAAATTTTATTATTATTATAAAGTTACCTAGGCATCTACATCCCAGCATCGACATCCCTCTCAATCATTCTGAAGATGAAACATTTGACATATTGTGTTAATAAAATTACTCATTATCATCGCCATTATTAAGAATTTAGAATTGGTATAATGTTATAGGATAGTAATACCAAATAATTGAAGAGATTTAATTCCATAAATAAACTATTATGAGAATAATTAACATCATCTTATTAAAACGTAAAACTCTCCATACAGTAGTGCCACTCAGTGCAAGTCAGAGTAATCAATGGATGTCAGAAGGCTTGTGCATAAAATCCCTATCTAGTACCTACTCATCCAATAACTACATACTAGTTTCTGGCTTGTGGCCTTCGTCAGTGAGGAGCCTTGGATCTTAGCCTTCCGGCATCCATTGATTATTCTGGCTTGCACCGAGTGGCATGTATGTATGAAGAGTTTTATCTGTTTTAATAACAGTTATGAGCAAGCATAAGAAATGGTGATCATGTGATATCTTCTTACATTATATTAAACCTTTTCACAACAAAGTGACTAAACAAAATGTGCAGCAATTCTATCATTTAAAATTTCATATTATTTCATTGCACCATTTATTTACTTAAAGATTTTAGAATCACAGGTTTAAATTCACATATATTAAAATTCTATTGTATATAAATAAAGCATAATATTTTTCTCTTCTATTGTACAAGTTTATTGAGACCCAAAGTGGGAAAGTCAATTTCTATATAATTAAACCAGGAAGGATATTGATTGATTAAAAAAAGTGCATTTGCATTGAGTGTGTTTACTGTCAAGCACAACCCTTTTTAAAATAAAGTTATATCCATTTTACCCATTTAAAACAACAACAATAACTATTCTATAATCTACAGGATCAAAAATCAAAAATCAACAATCATGATGTTTATATCCCAGGATACTTATATAGATTATATTAGCATAACCTCTAGGTATTCTTGTGTAGACCAAATGTATTTAATATATATGATGGATAAAATATCCTTTTAACATAAATGAGCAGGTTTATTTGTTTAAGACTAGCAAATTAATTCTTTCCTTCTCAGATTACATTATCTCAAAGTTCTTATTAAATTATAGGTGATTATTTCTAAGAAATTAGGACTCGTAAACTTTTAAAACAATCTGACCATATAATTAAGAAGTGGTGTACCTTAACACATCTTAATAAATGATACCATTCTTAAATGGAAGATAGAAAATAACCAAGGTAATTAAATAAAGAAAATTAATTTTAAATAAAGTGTGTGATCAAATTATATTAAAGTATGTACATGATGATGATGATGACCTCAATTAATGATAACAACTGTACAGACAACAATAACAATTAGTTTATTAATCCTAAACCAATTATATCAAAAATATTCAACAATAAATACCATAATTACAACAGAGGATCTCTTAAATATTTTGAAATAACATCATGTTACTCTATTAACTCAATATTTTAATATTGGATTACAACTACCTGTGTTATCCTAATGCAAACAAAGCACTCTTTTGGGGAAGGTTGTACAATATGCATCCAAAGTATGATCACCGGTTTCAGATGGATCGAGGAATGTTTTATTGCACCCTTTCATGACTTGATACTAAGAACGATTAGAGAGAGACACAACTCTAGTCTAGGCATCAGTTGGATTTAACCCTTTTAGGAACAAGTAAACAATTTACCCAAAGATAATGACTGTTATTAAAATACATTAATAAATACAACAATCATATGCTGAGTTGCATGACTGGTGCTTTCTAGCTTATAACATCAAATATTTGTTAAGAGTCTGCTTCTACTAATTAATAATGTTTACAAGTATTGCTGCTCAAAGAGTATTTTACTATAAAGGATGTGATTTTTTAGATCATGTGAATATTTCCTGAGTAAATAATGGGGCAATCTTTTATAGTTTTTCCTTCATTGATTAAAGACCTAGGCTGCTGAAGATAAGATCACTTACAAGAAGCAATAAAACAAATAAATTAATAGGCTATGGCAACATGCACATTAATTTAGAGCTTAGTACTACATATCTCCAATAATAGTTTTTTTTCTCACATGTCATAACATCAGCCGGGAAGCGAACCCGCTAACCCGGAACAACTGCTTGTAAAGCAGCTATCACTGACCTCTCGACCACCAATAATAGTTATGTAACAAAAACACCTTTATACCGATTTATATTAGTTATCTAAAACATTTACCTGTACCTTCATTATACCAGTATTTCATGAAAACTATTTAAATACAAGTATAGTATATATATATATCTTAAGCTAGATGTAATTAGAGGGGCTTTGAACCTAGACTTTCAAGCTCCCTTCAGTCAATCCACTTCATCTTATACAACCGGTACACATGTCCACATATATGCAAAAAAGATAAATGATCTCCAATATACATATTTCATGCTGAGACAGCACAAATCAGTTGGTCTGGATCATCACTCCCATACGTACACATAATCATTGCTCAGCTTATATTAAGATAGCAAATCTTCAAATTTTAATGGACAGGCTTCAATCTTTTCCACTCTTCAACTTTGCAGCTATCCATATAAATGAAAATCTGATGATGGCATATTCAAAGCCCTTATTTGCCAATTTTATTGTCACACTCATGTTGACCATAAGTCATTCTGACCTCTCATATGTAGGTCCATAAGACCATTTTAAATACCCAGAAGAGAAAGTATATATTCTATACTTGTATTTAAATATTACAGATTCAGCCTATATTCTGCCAATCCCTCTTCTGTATATTTAAAATGGTCTTAAAGTCCTACACATGATCATCAGAATGAGTTTTGGTCAACATGGGTATGTTAACAAAATTGGCAAGCAATGGATTTGAATATACCATCATCAGATTTTCAATGATATTGATGGTTAAAAAGTTGGACAGTGGAAAAGATTGAAGACTGTCCATTAAAGTTTGAAGATTTGCTATCTTAATATAAACCAAGCACTAATTATATATGTGTGTGGGAGATGATAATCCAGACAAACTGATGAGTGCTGGTTCAGCATGAAATATGTAATACTGGTGATCATTTATCTTTTTCACATATAGGTGGCTCATGTGTATTGAAGTGGATGACTGAAAAGAGATTGAAAGTCTGGGTTCAAATCCCTTCTAATTAAATTGTAATAAGAACATTTTAAACATTCAAACAAACCAATAATAAAATTATATAATCTCTGTAAAATTGATAATCCACAATCTTAAATAAATGTTTGAGATTTTATTTAGGCACATTTTCAAATTTCCAATCATATCCAAATATCACAGGAGTTGTACTAACAATAAATTTACTAGTTAAAAAACTAGTAACACGTAATCCAGATGATAAAGTGAATTCCTTCAGAAGTTGATCTTTATAATCAAAACTCAACAATATGGTTTCACAAAATTTTGAACAAATCACAATTATTATTTGTATTCCAATAGATGTAGTCATAATAATTTATTCATTTATAAATATCAACTTTTATAATTTGTAACATCTTGATTGTCTTACAAAATAAATCCACAACTCTTTGGCTCAGAGCTTAAAAGAAAGATTTTAATCCACCGGTTCTAACAATATATGCTATCCAAAGGTATAGGTAAGATTTTGCACTTGTGACAAAGAAATTAGTTATCCATAGGGTTGAGTAATTTGATGACTGTAGGTGGTCACTTTATAGATTAGAAGATCAAGCAAAATAATAAATAATCCACCAACTTGAATTTGAACTAACCAGACTTCTTCGTAGTTTTAAGCAGTTCTCATAACAGCATATTTACATAATATGATAATCCATAAGTTTCTATGATGATAATATTAAATGTAATTCTTGGGGAGGTACAATATCATTTTCAGCAAGTTGTTTTAATTTTTTAAAAAAAAGACAAATGATCACGGAAGTCTTTTCTTACATATAGTAGATATTCCATAAGCAATTTCAATTAATGACTCAAAATGCTAAAATTTTATTCCCTTTTAAATGTATTTGATGATTGTCGCTATTGATGTTTTATTTTCTCCATTTGGGTTAATAAAAAGGAAATACTTTGCCAAACTAGGCAAAATGCCTAGCAGATTTCTCTACTCTTCCATGTCAAAGAAGGTTAACAAAATGACTAAATTTAGGTTCAAATTTGGTAAGGTCCTTATTACACTGAAATTTAGCAAAGACTACTCAAATTTTGTAGCTTACTATCATGTGATCTGTGATATCACCAAATATCACTCACAATACCTCATTTTTCAAGTTTGTGTTGGAAAATCTATTTCATTGCTAGGGCAACTATTGGAAGCAGGTGAGTTCCAAAGTTTGATGAGCTTAAAAGTGCCAAATTTCGAGACAAAATATTGAAATGAAGATTTAAAATATTATATTTTTAATATTAATTACTAAATTATATTAATTGTTCACAAGTAAAATACACAATTGTTTATTTTGTCACCAAATGATTTATAACATTAAAATATTAAATAAAATAATTTATTTTATTAATTTTTAACGTTCTCATAATTTTAAATTTATAAACTTATTAAAATAACCCTAATAATAAATTCAAAACAAATATTTTACTTTTCAAATGGATTATATTTTGAAGATATAACTTTCATGAACCCACACAAATACCCATTCAAACCGAGGTCAACATTTATTATTCTGGCTAAATGCAGTGCTGATTATCTAACTCTCATATTAAATTATTATCATATTATTATTTTAAACTGATGTCTTTCTTTCAGTTAAGCTGGTATGTATTTTTTTTGTATGTATTTTCCTTCTAATATCAGTTTTGTGTGTGTTTTTGTTCAGCCTAAAAAAAAAATTTAGTTATACTTTTAAAAAAGGAAACTTTGAAACATATGATTTAAGATATGCTATGACTGAAAAAATTTTGTATGTAAAAATATCTTGGATGATTTTACCCAATTTATTATAGTGTAGTATTGGAAGAGACATGAATTTTATCTCTGATTCTATAATTGATCACAATGAGAATGATAATAGAGGTTGATAAATTCCATTTTAAAAATTTAGTTGCACTTTTAAAAAGAAAAATCTCAAATCACAAATGTTTTTTTGATATGCTATAATTGATAAAATTTTGTATGCAAAGATATCTTGGACAATTTTACCCAATTTAGAAAGAGACACCAGAGTTTTCCTGAAGGTTTGTGATGATGGTGTTCTAGTTGTATTTTTATATTGGACTATTTCTATCATCTAATATGAGCATTGAATGTCTTTAGAAAGATTTATCTTTATTTAAATATTCCCAATACATTCAACTGTTAGTAATAGCACAACAAACAGGTTAGTATGTGCACAATGTTTTGAGAGGTATTATTCTTCCCTCTTCTTCAGGTGTTGCTGGTCTGAACAGTGACAGTATTAGCATGGGATTTAAACCTAAACCCTTAAATTCTTGAGTATTAAATTTTAAGGTAATGCTTTAACCAACGGAGCCATCCTGCCAAATATTGGATATAGAAGAAGAGGTACAAAGAAGAAAATTTAAAGAAGCTGCTCACATGACAATGGCAAAAAATCCCACATAAGCCAACCTAGTGTGAATATACATAATGTATGGAAACCACTAATCATCTTTGCTCTTAGGAAAAAGTGGAGAAATCAGGAGGAACATCATAGATAAGTATTTTTATATTGGACTATTTCCATCATCTAATATGTGTGTTGAATGTCTTTAGAAAAGTTTAATTTTTAGTTAAATATTCCAAATGCATTCAACTGTTAGTAATATCACAGCAAACAGGTTAGTATATGCACCAACTGTTAGTAATATCACAGCAAACAAATGTTAATAATATCACAGCAAACAGGTTAGTATATGCACTAACTGTTAGTAATATCACAGCAAACAGGTTAGTATATGCACAACGTTTCGAGAGGTATTTTTCTCCCCTCTTCTTCAGGTGTTGCTGGCCTGACCAGTGACAGTACTAGCATGGAATTCGAACCTGGGTCCTTAGATTCTTGATTATTGAAATTTAAGGTAACGCTCTAACCAACTGAGCCATCCTGCCAAAGGCAACAGTATGTAGTAATTTCATATACTTATCTATGAGGTTCCTCCTGATTTCTCCACTTTTTCCTCAGAGCAAAGTTGATTAGTGATTTCCATACATTATGTATAGTCACACTAGGTTGGCTTATGGGATTTTTTGCCATTGTCATGTGAGCAGCTTCTTTAAATTTTCTTCTTTGTACCTTTTCTTCTTTATCCAATATTTTTGTATTTTCCCAATTGAACGTATGTTCATTGGTCCATACATGGTCTGCTACCTTAGACACATCTGTTTTCTCTCTTCTAATCATCAGTTTATGTTCTTGCAAGCGCTTTTGAATGGGATGGCTGGTCTCACCAATATATGTTCTTCCACATTCACATGGTATTTCATAGATGCAGTTTTTTCTTTGCAGCATTTCAAGTTTAGGCTTTGTAGATGTTAGAATTCCTCGTAGTGTGGTATGGCTCTGAAAAGCTGTTCTGATGTTATACTGATTGCAGATTTTCCTTAATTTGTCTGCTATTTTTGGAATGTATGGATACACTACAGTACCAATAATTGTCTTTTCTCTTGATGGTTCTTTTTGTTGTCTGTTTAATGTTTTCTTAATAACAGCTGATGGATAACCATTTTTCTTAAGAGTTTGTTCAGATATAGATCTTTTCTTTTTCCAAATCACCAGTTTCTGAACAAACTTCTTTTGCTCTGTTCCACAGTGATAGTATAACTCCATGTTTTGTGTTTCTGGTGTGATTAGATGTATAGGCTAGGTATTTTCCTGTATGTGTAGGTTTTCGGTAAACTGTAGTTTTGATTTTGCCATGAGGGAGTCTTGTTACAAGAACATCTAAGAATGCCAATTTTTGTTCTTGTTCTGGTTCTATTGTAAATTTAATTGAAGGGATATGTTGTTGATGTGTGTCCAGAAAGTTTGTAGCAATGCTTCACCATGTGGCCATACAACAAATGTATCATCCACATAGCGAAGCCAAACTTTAGGTGGATAAGGAGTAGTTTTTATGGCTGTGGTTTCAAGTTCTTCCATGTAAATATTGCTAATCAGGAGAGACAATGTTGAGCCCATAGCCATTCCTTGATTTTGTTGGAAGAACTCTGTGTTATATTGAAAGTAGGTTGTTTTTATACAGAAAGTTAATAGTTCCATTATGCTATCAATAGGAAGAGCTGTTCTGGTTTGTAAACTATTATCATCATTTAACCTTTTTCTTACAATAGACAATGCTTCTTCACATGGTACATTTGTGAATAAACTTTCCACATCAAAGCTTACCAGTAAGTCAGTTCTTTCAATTTTCATGTTCTTGATTAATTCTACAAAGTGTCTAGAATCCCTAACGAATGATTGGGTCTTGCATGCCAAAGGACTTAGAACTTTGAGAAGAAATCTTGCCAAATTCTGGCAAGGTGAATCTCTAGAACTAACAATAGGTCGTAATGGAACATGATCCTTATGGATTTTAGGTAGACCATAAAGATGAGGAATTTTGCTGAAATATGATGTTATTTTACTCTTTTCTGAATCAGTGAAGTACTTGCGATGCTTTCTGAGTAATGCTTGTAACTTTGTTTCCGTACTTGGTATCGGATCTTTTGCCACTTTTCTATATTGGCCAGCTGTGAGGAGTTCTTTCAATAATCAAGAATCTAAGGACCCAGGTTCGAATCCCATACTAGTACTGTCACTGGTCAGGCCAGCAACACCTGAAGAAGAGGGGAGAAAAATACCTCTCGAAACGTTGTGCATATACTAACCTGTTTGCTGTGATATTACTAACAGTTAGTGCATATACTAACCTGTTTGCTGTGATATTATTAACATTTGTTTGCTGTGATATTACTAACAGTTGGTGCATATACTAACCTGTTTGCTGTGATATTACTAACAGTTGAATGCATTTGGAATATTTAACTAAAAATTAAACTTTTCTAAAGACATTCAACACACATATTAGATGATGGAAATAGTCCAATATAAAAATACAGTCAGAACACCATCATCACAAACCTTCAGAAAAACACATCATAGATAAGTATATGAAATTTCTACAGACTGTTATCTTTGGCAGGATGGCTCAGTTGGTTAGAGTGTTACCTTAAAATTCAATTCTCAAGAATCTAAGGGTCCAAGTTTGAATCCCATGCTAGTACTGTCACTGGTCAGGCCAGCAATACCTGAAGAAGAGGGGGAAATAATACCTCTTAAAACATTGTGCATGTACTAACCTGTTTGATATGCTGTTACTAACAGTTGAATGAATTTGGAATACTTAAATAAAAGTTAAATATTTTTCTAAAGACATTCAATACACATATTACATGATGGAAATAGTCCAATATAAAAATACACCAGAGTTTTACCTCTGATTCTATTATTGATCACAATGAGAATGATAATAGAGGTTGATATAGTTCATTTTATAAGAAAAGAGAGCCAATAAAAAATTTTCTGCTAAATGTACACAACATTTATATAAAAAAATATCTAAATAAATTATTTTTATTGTATTTTATTATTTTGATTATTTTTAAAATTTTAATATTTATATTTAACAATAGCTAAAATGATTTCATTTATGTATTTTGTTGTTGTTGTTGTTGTTCATGTATAATGCGCTTCTATGTTACAGGTATTTTATATTTGATTTTGTTTTACTTTGTTTAATGCATATAACTTTATGCAAATATATGAGTGCTATATTTTACTGACAAGTAATGCATTATATTATAAATTTTGATTATTTAGTTGTGACACAACTAAATATTTAAACATGAAGTAATCAAAGATTTTATAAAACAAAAAAGGATTGGCTTAATTTTTAAATAAATTAATATATAATATTAAGTATTTAATTACAAGAAAAAACATTGGATTATTTTCTCTCTCTGTGTGTGTGTGTTTGTGAGTAAGTTTATGTGTAATCTCATGATTTCCCTCTGCCTTTCATGCAGTTTTTGCTTCTGTATCAATATATAAACATGAATCATTTTATTTGTATCAAATGAAATATAAACATAGTATATCTTAATACAGTAAAAGCAGAATTAAGTTTGAAATAAATATTTAAATAAACTACTTGTAATTATCTGATTTTTAATCAATTAATAACAATGTAAATATCAAATTGAAATAAAGAAATTAATTAATTTTAAAAAATATTAGAATTATGTCTACAAGGTATAGTACTTTTTATAAATATTAGCTAATCAAAGATTAACAAAAAATATTTGGTATTCATACTTATGACAATCCATCCTGATAGATGGTGCTGTTTCCATGCAAAAGCACAGAAATATTGATTCATTAGCTAATAAAGAAATATATATAAAAAAGAAATTTTAAAGAAATGTTTTACTTATATAAATGCATTAAAAAGTTAAAAACAAATTTTCTTAAGCTTTCAGAAATAAAATCAGGAAGTATTCTAGAAACTTTTATGGGTTTCTTATCAAGAAAAAAACACAATTTAACATTTTTCATTTTATATTTTTTGTTATTTTGCTATTATGTATATAAAAATATATATATAAGTAATTTCTATTTATGTAAAATGTATCTCATGCTTTTATTTATTGATGTTGGTCTTTTTTTTTTATTTTACTTCAATAACAATTTATTTGCATTCTATTTAGATCTAATTCTAGGTACATAAACAGCTACAATTGGAATCAATTACAAACTTATGAGTTTTGTATAAGTAAAAAGTGAGTGAAATAGTCAATCGATTAACCAATTCATAAAATTAAGATTCAGTAGAGCTGAATCCTTTGAGTAGAGTTCAAACAAGTTTTGATCTGGGATAGGGTCAATGGCGCACATGGATTTAGGCTTTCTGTAGGGTACAGATGTCTGAGACGGTTGAGATCGGTACAGTGATGTGATTCAAGTCTAAACTGTCCCCATGTCTGGTCCACAAACCAGGGTTGACCAGTGCATTTATCATCCTCTAATTTTACACAGGGTACTGAAGAAGAGTTTATCAATGGGGTTGTCACAACCTTTATTGAAAGTGACTCTACATCTGACTGACCACATTGAAAAGTTTATAAATGTGGCAAGACATATCATGCAATGTTTCTTTTTTCAAATGCAGGCTTGAGCATGATGTAGGCAGGGTCTGAATTGTTGGTTCTATTCAGTGTGAGATTACGTAGGTATGTCTCTGATCTGCAATAATCAAGAATATGCATAAAGGGCAGAGGGGATCAATATTATATTTCCTTTGATAACAAAGGAAGGCTGCAGTAGGAAGAGCCCCCAGGTTGACCTTCAGGAGAAAGTCAACAAACTTAGTACTTAGTTTGAGTAATTTTGTTATCTTTGAGAATTGCAGTATTCCAATTGGGAGTATATTACCATTTTCGGTTTTGCCCTCTGAAACCAATTGGTAGACTTGCCAGTAGGATAGTTTATCTTGGAATAGTGAACTCGATGTTCTAAAGTTTTGAACAGTAATAGACACTTGGTGTTGCATCCAAAGCTTACATAGTTTAGGAGGGGGCCGATCGGTAGGATCCACCTCTATTGGGAAAGGGCATTCCATCTCTAGGTTATCTTTAAAGATTTTACACAGAACGTTATGGGTTCTTTGGAGATAGAAGACTTTGAGCAAATGGGAGTCCGAGGCCATTGAGGAGTTTTGGTTTTTGAAGTACATTCAGACTGATGACAGGAGCTTTGCTTCCCCAGCACAATCTCCTGCATAGGGTTTCGATTCGTTTGGTAAATCTAATTGTTGGGGAGAAGCCGGCCAAGTAATATAAAATTTTGGGTAAAACCACTGAATTTAGGAGGGCTACCTTCCCAAACAGAGAAAGATAAACCTTGGATAATGAAGTAATTAAGCCTTCAATCTTGAGTAGGGAATTTTCCAGATCTCTCCTCATGATGGAAGGGGGAGAGGCCAGATGGAACCCAAGAAACTTTTGGGGGGGAGGCCTCAAACCAGCCAGAGATCTTCTTGCCAGTGAGAATCATCCAGATAGCAGACTTTCCTCTGTTAATGCTGAGACTGAAATCACTTGCAAATTGGTCCAAGAGTTCTTTGAGCCCCACCAACTCACTCTGGGATGAAAGCAATATCACCACACGGGAATGAAGCTTCTATGCGTAACAGCAGCAGGTTGATATAGGTTGCAAAGAGGAGAACACTCAGAGGTGAGCGCTGTGGGATCGAAATACAGGGCCGAAATCCTGGGGCAACTCTGCCATCCAAAGAGAGAAATATCTCACGATTTTGCAGGAGGTTCTCTATCATTTGGAGATAAGCTGCAGGTACTTGGAGCCCCTTCAGTACACTGAGTAACACATCGATCTTGACACAGTCAAAGGCCCCAGCAAAGTCGAGTTGAATTGTGACGAGTCTGGGGTTTCTTTTTTTGTGAACATAGTCAACCAGAAGATGAAATTGGCTGACAGCATCAGCAGTCGAGCTCTCTCTCTTGGTGAATTGATAAGATGAAAGATGACTAATGGTGTTATCTTGTATATCCTTTGATGAGGCTTTCTATTGTCTTGGTCAGTAAAGGAAGCATCGAGATTGGACGGAGATTCTCCAAATCATGTGGTGACTCCCACTTTTTGATAAGGGGAACCATGGCAATTGACAAACCCCAACAATCTCTCTGCAGTCATCTGCCAGAAGATCCACCATTCTCTTGACTATGGGGACAGTGAAAAAATGAAGATGAAGCAGTAAAAACTTAGGAATGCTGTGCAGGCCAGGATGCTTTCTATCTGGCATGGATTTGAGTTTTAGAAGAATTCTGGCCTCGGTGATTTTGTGAGTGGCAGAATTTTCTGTGATAAATTTTTTACGCAAGTTTGACACACCAAAGGGTTGGAATTTCCTGCCATAGTGTTCATGAATCCTGGCCAACATGGATGTTAACACAAAACTGTTGCCTTGTACCTCGATCGATCTTGGGGCCTTGGATTTTTTGCCATATCCAAGGGCCCATCTGAGATAGCCCCTGGTCCAGCAATGTTGATGGTGAATGTATTGACAGGCCCTTTTGACCAAGAGATATTCTGCAACTGCTCTCTGTAAGAATCTGTATTTAGCCTTTAGTATTAGGATGTTTGGGATATTCTGAGCTATATAGGGGAGTTGTTTTAAATTCTCTGGAAATTGAGTCCAGCTCACTAAGCATCCGAAGTGGACTCTTGGATTCACTAGTGCATCAGTTAATCAGGTCTGTTAGTGAATTGACAAAGACACTCCAGGCAATATGTGCAGGGAAGGAAAGAAGTTGCACCCTATTGAAAGTGATGTAGGATTCTGATACTAATTAAATTGTGATGTATTTAGTGAGCAGCCTGATGGTCCGAAGCATATCAACTGCTGTTTGAGTGATAGTACTGGGATTGATTCTTACCTCTAAAGTGAAGTGGTCTTATAGAACAGTTGGCCAGAGATGGACCTCCAGGATGGAGAAGAGAAATGGAGAGAAGAAAATGAGAATGCTGATTGAGAAAAAAAATTTTCTACCACTAATAAAGGGTTGAGTCAAACACCGAAGGAACTTTGATTGAAATAGTTCATATGAGTGGTTAAAGTCCCCGATAATCACCGTCAGTAGAGGACTGGTCCTGAGAGTGGAATTAATTATATGAATTACACTATGAACAAGTTGTAAATTTTTTGACAAATAAACATTCACTAAATTCAGGTACCATCCTCCAAATTGTACTATGGCAATAAGGCAATTGGAATTGATATGTGGAATCTTGAAAAGAGATATTAGGGATCTTTTATTAATAACTACGGCAACTTCCCCAGAAGCTAAGGTAGAGTAGCTGTAATGAAAGTAATCCTGTGAATAAGATTGATAACTTGAGAGTCTGATTTCACATGATTTCACATGTAGCTTTGTCTCACAAAGGCAGAGAATGTCCGGGCCAGAACAATGGAACCAATGTGCTAGAGCATGGGTTCTGTCATGAGAGTTCAGACCTCAGACATTGATAGAGACTGTTAAGCGGGAATGATCTGATCAATCCTCCCCATCCTCAGGAGGCATGACCTTATTAGAACTGAAATTGTTTAGATCAAGGCTCTTTCCAGAGTGAGGAGAGACTATGCACCCTCGGTCCAACTGTGATTCATCCCCAACCAATGCTGAGAAGGGGCCAGACCTATCCAAATGAATGGTGCATTTAGAGCAATCTGACTCATGGATAACTGATTCACCCACTGGAGAAAATGTTGTTGCAGGGCCTGTGTATATGATCTTCTTTTCTCTAGGTCTGGATTCAAACCTCAAGAGGTTGTAATGATCTGTAGAAACCAGTGTAGGCAGGCTGTCATCACTGGCAGTGAAGTTCACTGGTGAAGCCCTAGGTTTACCATTCCTATTTTTCCTTTTGCATTGGGGCTGAGGGACTGGGGCCTGTTGTTGATAACTACCTTTTAACAGCTTAAACAAGAAATGGTGATCATGTGATGTTTAGTGGTTTAATACCAATTCTGCCTAATAGGATAATGGTGGCTATGGTTATTAAAGAACCAAAGACACCAAAATGTCTGGGTATTGAACTTATATGACTATATAAGCCATATTCATAGTTTTGTAGTTAAGAAGAGATAAAAAGTGGCTGCTGGAGGGTTGCATTGGATCCTAAGATCTAGGTACAGTGCTCTCGGATCCAAGGCTCCTCACTGATGAGAGCCATAAGCTAGAAACAAGTCTGGAGATATTGGATGAGTAGGCACTAGATATGGATTTTATGCATAAGCCTTCTGGCATCCATTGATTATTCTGGCTTGCACTGACTGTCACTACTGCATGGAGAGTTTTGCCTGTTTTAGTGATTGACAACTTTTTCAAACAAGGTGCTCTGTTTTACATCATGTCGAAATACATCACACATTTAGTCAATAATAAAGTAATATATCATTTTCTTAATTAGAACATTATAAATTATAAGAATATTGATAATCATTGGTGAGAACTTGTTATTGTTACTTGCCTTCATTTAATTCTTTCTATTATTTTTATTGTTAATAAATTAACTATATTTGTTAATTATTTGGTCTTTATCATTAATTAGTTAATATCATCATTTACTAATTTTATAAATGAATATGATCACATGATTTTATAATTATTAACATTATTTAAAAACACACTACTTCATAAGAAAAATTGTTCATTGTTTACACCATCCTTATCTTAATATTTAGTTTGCAAGATAAACAAGTTGTTCTTTGATATTTAATCATACCAATGATAATATTTTATAATGTTAAAGAGTTAAATTGTAAGAATAATATTTATTACTCTTTAATATAAGAGCCCTGAGATCATTTTAAATTTAATTTATGTAAAACAATAACTTAGAACAAACCTTCTAGTCCGCATATATGAATATTATATATACATAAAACCAATCCTGCCTAATAGGATATTGGTGGGTATGGTGTTTAAAGAACCAAAGACACCAAAATGTATGGGTACTGAACTGGGTTCAGACCCATATACTATATAAGCTAATGGACTTGGATTGAAAACATTAAGGTGTTTTCAGTTTAAGACTCATAGTTTTGTGGTTAAATGGAGATAAAAGGTGGTTGCTGGAGATTTGCATTAGATCCTAAGATCTAGGTGCAGTGCTCTCAGATCCAAGGCTCCTCACTGATGAAGGCCACAAGTCAGAAATTAGTCTGGGGATATTAGATGAGTAGGAAGTAGATGGAGATTTTATGCACAAGCCTTCTGGCATCCATTGATTACTTTAGCTTGCTGTTTGTGGCAATATATATATAGTGTTTTGCCTGTTTTAACAAGTTATACACAAACATAAGAGGTGGTCATGTGATGTTTATTGGCTTATTATATATATAGTTATACTCTGAAACATAGTAGAAGCTTATTAGTGATAAATATACGATCTATAGAATGCTTTTATAAAATAACTATTTATTCATTATAAAGAGTCTCATTAAGTAACAAATAAGTACTTTTAAATGGTTTAAGCACCAGAGAGTAACACGGTCAGTGGTTGGAACAAGGGTCACCAAGCATGCATTCATTGCATTATGTTACAATATATATATATTTCTTTCAAATAAAAAAAAAAGATGAAAATATATACCAATAACTTTGTAATTACTTACAACAGAATATATTAATCATGGTATTTCTCATTCATTGTTTATATGACGAAAATATTTTAATATATAATTAAAATCTCTCAACATTTGTTTCAAATCAATAAAATTTAAAAATGAAAAAATAAAGAGAGAAAATTATAATAGGTTCTAACATCGTTTATTAAATTGTAATTTTATTTTTGCTATGAAAAAAAACCCAAAATGATTCTCTTAATAAATTATGCTGAATATGACATTTTTATTCTAACTAATAAAAAAAATTACAAAAATAGAAATTACAAAATAATCAATGGTTTCATATGTGAGATATTTTAGCGTATACTAGAAATTATTGGCTCTAATTAAAGAACAACTTAATATAAAAAAATATAGCTGTAGACATTTCTTCAGAATAGCTTATAAATGGGATTTGTTTTTAAAATTAAATTATTTAAGATTTGATGAAAGGAAAAAAAAATCATTTATGTCAAGTTATGTTCTAATACAAAATGATTAGGTTACTTCAATAAGATTGATTTCTTCTTTTTTTTTTTTCACTCCTCAATCAAAAATAAACCAATAACTTTCACTCACCAAAAGGTAGGTTACTCATAACTGCTCATGATTTAAAAATATTTTGAAAATTATAAAATAAAAAATGTAAGCTTCTGCTATGTATGTATTTTCAATTTTTAGAAAAACTTCTGAGTAAAAATAAATACTATAAATATTACTATTTTCATTCATCATTACTAATTTTTAAAACATATAATAACTGATATAAATCCAGTATAATGCAAATAATAGAATTTATTCTACCTAGAACTTTCAACTGTAGATAAATACAGTAATGAGTATTTATTAAACAAGAGATTATCTCAAGCCCAGACATAAACTTTAAACCTCAGCTAATATCTGATTTCTTTAATTAAACATGGAGATACTCATATTTCTCCCATGTCTAATATCTTTTTCACCACACATTGTTTTCAAATCATATGAATAAAGATGCAATAAGAGACAAACTCTAAGGTGCATTTTGTGCTAACCAGCACTCATGAATTGGGCTAGGTCATTATCCCTCCTAAACATCTTTATTATCATATATACAGTATTTATATATATATAAATAGTAGACATGGTAAAAAAAAATGTGTATAATACCATGTGTGTTTACTTTAAAAATCAGATATATTAATCTTTAACTGAGGTTTAAAATTTATATTTTGGGCTGAGACAATCTCCAGTTTAATAAATGATTGGTAATAATCATTACTGTACTTAAGAGTGTATGGTATCAAAGCTGGGAGTGGAATAAGTTTTGTAAATCAAAATGTAACATATATACTATCGATAGATACTGTATATATAATAAAAATATATATAAGGGCTGGTGACCTGGGCCAAATGATGAGTGCTGGTTCAGCATTAAATGCATCTTGGAGAATCATTTGTTTGTTATTATATCTTTATTCATATGATATAAAAAGAATATGTAGAGATGTGGAGATTTTATAAAAAAGTAAAAAGAATATGTATGTGTTCATGGAAGAAGTTACATTTGACATTAGCAATAATAAGCCTTTTACATATTTTTTAAATAATCAATTTGCTTTTCATCTATTTTACTTAGTACCTATACTTCAATAGGATTAAACATTATTCAGGCTATTGTGAACTATATCATGATGTTTATTTTTTTTTTCCTTTCTCCAACTAATTTGAACAATTTTTTTTAAGAAGTATAAAAACTACTCTTTCTTATTGCATTGCCAAATGTATACTATATAATATTAAATCATCCATGCACTTTACTACTGTTACACAATGCTTTATTAACCACTATAACTTTTACAGTTTACGGTTTTGATTGCTCCAACAATTTTCCTCAGAACTACAACATAATAGAAACATATAAATATAAATACACATGAACATATAATTTACATTCTATTTATACATCTTATAATCATCATCTATTTATTATCTTTTAAATATTAGATAATTTTTTACTCTTTCTTTACATTCTATATTTATTAATTAAAAACTTCCTATATATATATATATTCTATTTTTATTTTTTATTTTATTTTATTCTTATTACTCTTTAAATACTTAACTCTAACTTAATATCTTTTATATTTTACATTATTATTATTCATTTTACTAACAATCATTATTTATAATTTTTGAATGAATAAATTATAAATAATGATTGTTAGTAAAATGAATAATAATAATGTAAAATATAAAAGATATTAAGTTAGAGTTAATTACAAGAATAAAATAAAGTATAAAAATAGAATATATGTATAGGAAGTTTTTCATTAATAAATATAGAACGTAAAAAAGGGCAAAAATTATATATTTATAAAGTAATAAATAGATGATGATTATAAGATGTATATATAGAATGTAAATTATATGTTGATTTATATTCATGTTTGTCTTATGTTGTAGTTCTGAAGAAGATTTCTGGGGCAATCAAAACTGTAAACTGTAAAAGAGGATGGTAAATAAAGCATTTTGTAATAATAGTGAAGTGCATGGATGATTTAGTATTATATAACTTGAAAAATTCATGTTAATAATATTTATCAAGACCATTTTATTTCATTACAAGTGTTTTGAGTAGAAAAATAAAGTTTACTACTTATTGTCCAACATTGTGAAAATATTTCTAAACTTTAACAAATAGTATGGCATTCTGTTGCAAAACAGCTGAATATTGCATCTGGTTAATATTAATTTCAATGAGAAAATAACTGAAATTTTAATACTGATATTAATAAGAAGTTCAAAGAATAGTTCTATTTGCATCATCTTTAAGTTCTGATTAGAACATTTTGTATTGTTTTGTTGGATTTAAAAGACAGTCATTCCATAATAATAGGTTTGTAATATTGAAATTCCAGTTCACTTAACTTACATGTAATTAAAGAAGATTTGAACCCAGACTTTCAAGCTCCCTACAGTCATCCATTCTATCCAATATAACCAATACACATGACCATGTATATGTGGAAAAAAAAAGATCTCCAAGATATGTATTTCATGCTAAACCAGTACTCATCAGTTGGTCTGGATCATCATCTCCCACACATATATAATCAGCATTTGATTTATATTAATATAGAAAATCTACACACTTTAATGGATATGTTTCAATTCTTTCCATTCTCCAACTCTTCAGCCATTCATATCACCGATAATCTGATGATGGAATGTTGAAACTCCTGATGATCCTCTTTTAATTATATTTAAGTATATACATTATACTTGTATTTCAATATTCAGTCTGTATTCCTCCCATCCCTATGTGTATTTAAATGGACATATTAAGGTTCTACTTACAAAGGGTCAGAGTGGCTTAAAGTCAATATGGGTATGACTATAATATTGACATCATTGTGGGCTTTGCGTATTCTATCATCAGATTTTCAGTGATATTAATGGCTGAAGAGTTGGAGAGAAATGAAGCTTGTTCATTAAAGTGTGTAGATTTGCTATCTTATTATAAACTGAGTATTGATTATATATATATGTGTGTGTGTGGGAGACGATGATCTGGATCAACTAATGAATTCTGGTTCAATATGAAATATGTATCTTGGAGATCTTTATCTTTTTCACATGTATGGAGTCATGTGTATTAGTTATATTTAATAGAGTGAATGACTGTAAAGAGCTTGATGGTCTGGGCTCAAATCCCTTTAAGTAAATAATAGTTTGATAAATCAATTATGTATAAAAAAAACACATGACTTTCTTATATGCTTCAAGAATTTTCTTCATTCAATTCTGAAAACATTTACTGTAGGCTCTTTAGTTATCAATGAACATTTACTGGGCTAATGCTTCAACATTATAGAACTATACCATTTTGTCTCCATTGATTAGTCAGCCATGTTTTCAAAATTGAATGAAAAGATCTGCCCTTGAAATTAAATTATGAAAACACAATAAATAAATATTTCATTCAATTTAAATTTCATTTATTTGCATAATATTCATTTAATAGTTTATACTTTGTCATATAATAAAAAAATATACTTTTTTTAAAACATCTTTAAGCAGAATCCTGCCTATATTCCCCTTACTGTAGTGATAAACCATAAACTATAAGATCCATTTTATTTTAAAAGGACATGACAAAAAAACAATACAATGGTCGTTTTCATTTTTTTTTTTTTTTATAACATAAATACGGCTTAGTGCTTTCAAGAACTTGGGGCCATTTTCACATTCATAGCAAAATGAAATAGAATAATATATAATGGAGTTAAAGTATTCAATGTGAAGGAAAAAACACATGTATATTGCTATTGGGGGATTGGAATGCTGTTGTGGGGAAAGGTAGGGAAGAGAAAATTGTTGGAAATTATGGTATTGGAAAAAGAAGTGAAAGGGGTAGTCGACTTGTACAATTTTGTAAAGAGAATGGGTTTGTCATTGTAAACACTTGTTTTAAAAATCATATTAGAAGATTGTATACATGGAAAGCTCCAGGTAACAAAGAACATTATCAAATTGATTATATATTGATCCAGAATAGATATAAGAATGCTGTTAAGGGTTCACATGCTTTGCCAGGTGCTGATATAGATTCGGATCATAATTTGGTGATGGCTAAATTAAAGTTAAGTTTAAAAACAATTAAAAGAGGGAAAAGATACACAAGATGGGACTTGGATAAATTGAGACAAAAATGTGAAAATGAATTTAAAAGAATTGTTCAGGATGGGAACTATATTAATAGCTCTGATGACTGTTGGAATAGAATTAAAAAGGTATTCTTGAAAATAGCAAAAAATGAAATAGGTATTATTCATGCGAGAAAAGCTAAAAGACCTTGGATAACTGAAGTATGTTGGAAAAGATGGAAGTGCGGAGATGGTGGAAGAATGTAAATACTGAGGAAGGGCAAAAGGAATATAGGAAATTTAATAATGAATTAAGAAGAGAAACAGATTTAGCAAAAGAAAAGTGGTTGGAGCAAGAATGTAAAGAGATAGAAAGGTTTCAACAGATGAAAAGATATGATCTAGCATTTGATAGAATACAAAGTATTTCTTGGGAGAAAAAGACATGGGTAGCAAGTGAGATTGCGGATAAGAATGGAAGAAGGTTAACCGATAGTAATGATATATTAAAAAGATGGGAAGAATATATTCGGTATCTGTTTAGTAGAGGAAATAATTTAATTAGTTATGAACTTGAAAATGAAGAAGATGTTGCAATGGATGATAGAGGTATGGACATACTGCCAGATGAAGTAAGAAAGGCAATCGCACAAATGAAGAATGGTAAGGCTATTGGATTTGATGTAGTACCTATAGAATTTTTGAGAGAAATGGGAGAATTTACTATGAAGGAAATAGTTGGACTTTGCAATTTGATATATAATAGTGGAGTTTGGCCTGAAGATTTTTTAAGAACTATAGTGATTCCAATTGCTAAAAAGAAGAAAGCTGTTAAATGTGAAGAGTATAGGACAATAAGTGTTTTGTCTCATGTTTCTAAGGTATTATTGAGGATTTTAACTCAGAGGATTTATGGGAAGGTTGACTATTATATTGCTGAAGAACAGTTTGGTTTTCGGAAAGGGAAAAGCACAAGAGATGCTATTGGTATCGTTTGGACAATTGCAGAAAGATATATTGAAAAGATAAAGGAATTGGTATATGTTTTGTAGATTTAGAAAAGGCATTTGATAGAGTAAGCTGGAATAAACTGATGTCTATCTTAAGAGATAAAGGAGTATTCTGGAAAGAAAGACGATTGATATGGAATATGTATAATGGTCAAAGAATAAGAGTTAGATTTGGATGTAATGAGACTGATGAAGTGAATATAGAAAGTGGAGTTAGGCAAGGATGTAGTATGTCACTTGTTTTGTTTAATATTTATTTAGAAGATATGCTAAATAATTATTTGGACTGTGGAGGAGCAAATGTTGGAAGGAGAGTAATAAAGTGTATAAGATTTGCAGATGATATGGCTCTTATTGCTGAGGAAAAAAAGGATCTTCAGAATATGTTGAATAAATTGGAAGAAGGATGTATGGCATATGGAATGAAGATTAATATTGAAAAGACTAAGTGTTTATGGATAGGGAGAGATGCAAAAAGACTGCAAATTGGAATCCATGATGACATGGTGCAGCAGGTGAAGGGATTTAGATATTTGGGTTGTTGGTTGAGTGAGGATGGAAGAAGTGAAGACGAAGTTAAAAAAAGAATAGCATTGGCAAAGGTGACATTTGTAAAAAGAAAGAAGATATTTTGTGGACCTATGGAAAGAGAATTAAGGAAAAGATTAATTAAATGTTATGTGTGGAGTGTATTAATGTATGGTTGTGAGACATGGACATTGAGTAATAGAATTAAGAAACGACTGGAACTTTTGAGATGTGGACATGGAGAAAAATGGAAAAAATCAGTTGGGTGAATAAAACAACAAATGAAGAAGTTTTGAAAAGAGTTAATGAGGAAAGAAGATTGATTGAAAGTATCAAAGAGAGAAAGAGAAACTGAATTGGACATATACTAAGAAAAGATTATAGTTTAATGAAAGATGTTTTGGAAGGAATGGTGAGTGGAAATAAAAAGAAAGGATGGAAGAGATTGACATTATTGGATGATATACGAGATGAAAGGGGTTATGTGAAATTGAGGAAGTGGGAAAGGAAGAGAATGGAATGGAAGAATGGATGAACTGATGTAGTGACTACTCTCTGGACCTGTCTATTGGACAGACTACTATTGATAATGGAGTTATAAGTGTAATTGTATATATTTGAAGAGATTTAAATTTATTTAAATTCCATACTAAATAATTACATTAGAGCATCCATTTATTTATTTTTTTGGGAGAGGAAGGATGAGTCTCTATAGTTTAAAGCATTCATATTATTGGCTACATAACAAGCTCCCCTTATTTATCTCTTTGAATCATTTCTTTTGATGTATTGAATGATTGCATAGAGAGGATAAATTGATGTCCTGTTCCCTTTTGGTGTTCAAGGAATATAGAGCTATGTTTTGGCTTCTCTGAAGCTCTTTTGTAAAAATAGTGATGCTGAAAAAGGTGTGTAGGTAATGATGCTTGGGATTCTCCATAATAGATTAATAGACATACAGTTGGAGGCAGTGCTAGGGGTAAGTTGCAGTTCAATCCTATTTTTGGAATTTAATTTATAGAAATAAAAAGCTTCTCTACAGGGTGTGTATAAATGCACTTATTACATTTATTTATTTTTTTTAAATAAAAAATTCTGGACATAATGAATGTTTTTACAGAAGAAAATAAAGAAAAAATATTAATTCTGACTACTAAAAATACAGTAGATGTCAACATTCTTCTTGAATTGCTATCTCAGTTGGACATATCAAAGCAGATAATTCAGATATTGGACAATCTCCTGAATAATAGGCACATTCATATTTTCCATAAATGGACATTACTCAGACGGATTTGCCCCTTCAAGATCCATACCATAAGGATCACCGTTGAGTGGTCTCTTGTTCATTAAGTACATTGATGCTCTAATTAAAGAGCTAGATCAGCTTCCAGGGATATATGTGCCCCGGCTTAAGAAAAACATCAAGGTTTTTGCATACATGGATGACATACTTGTGATTCTTCCATCCCGTAAACATCTGAAGACACTTCACTCCATAATTACCAATTATACTAAAAATTAATGTTATCCATCAATCCTCACAAGTCATCATCCTAGGGCATTAACACTGGTAAGAAAATACTATCCAATTTTTTAGTGGAACCTCAGTGTTTTCTGGGGTTCCCTATCTTCAAGTCACAGACTGCTATGTCTGTCTGCCTACAAAAATCCATCATCAGCAATGCTACTAAGGTGGTTCAATCACTGTCAAGGACTTACCTATCCCTACAAGGGAAGATTGCTCTGATTAATATGAAGATCATGGCGAGCATAAATTACTACCTGCCAATAATGACAGTTACCAAATCATTCAGCTTGCAAATTCAGAGGATTTGTGGCCAGCTCTTATGGAGAGGATGGACCACTGCAATTAGCATCTGCAGACTTCAGTTTCACAGGAGACAGAACAGTATGGGTCTGCATTCAATACAGACAATCAATTTCCAAAAAGGGCATTCACTTTTAGTAAACCTGGGAAAAAAATACTCTCTATCAGATATTATAGAGACTGTAATACCTACTGACAGACCTCCCCCATTAAAGACACATGGCTTGACACCATTATTAAACAACAATTTTTATACAATGGGCACTCAACAGCAGAGTTTAATAATAAAATCAGCATCTGGCAGGCACATCGCCTGCTGAATCCTGAATATACAGCTATTTATACTCACCTAGGGTGCAGTAATCATAAAATCACCACAATATTTAAATATCTGCTACTGGAGCCCAAACTTTTGGATTATCTGATCAAGGTGAATATGGGCTCCATGCCAACTAATTCATTCTTATACTACAAGCGGTTTCTAAATAAAATAAACCCAATTTGTCATGCCTGCTCTAGAGGAGAGGAGACCTTTAATCATCTGTTAAATATATGTCCAGGCTATATAATGGTATTAGAAGTTTCATCTCTCAACACTGCATTATAGCCGTGGATAAAATCCTGGACATCAGGGGTTGTCTCTCCTCTGGAGACTTTACAGTTATCGGGTTATCTGTCTTCCTGACATACGCTTTTTGGTACACAAGATGCAGGTCAAAGTTCACACAACCAACACCAGACCCCAATGCTATATTTTGCGATAAACTCAAGGCTTTTCAAACCAAGGATAAGATATTATCCTCCAGATTTTTATTTATTAATACAGGGAGCCTACTAGTATGGCCCACTGTCTCTACATGAATATTGGACCTGATATATCCACATTATAGTGCATCGTAAATGAAGTAGTCTTTGATGCAACATGCCAAATTCTACTAGAGAGGCATTGATTTCACACTACACGTATTCCAGCTGATAAGTTAGCATTATTGGGCCAACCTTAAAAGGGGTGGTCTTTACCAACAAAATGGAATGTATGTAATCACTTATCAACCTGCTAGTGCAGAGATGGCTCTGGCATACATCTACCAGACAAATGTCAGCAATGGATGAATCAACATTAACAAAGTGTATTTTTTTTTATTCATTTGTACAATTTTATTATGTCAATAAATATATTTTTAAAATAAAAATATCATAGGAAAAAAAAGTATATATTTGAAATTATTTTTTTTAACTAAAAATGTTTTATTTCTTTTTACTAAATAGAAAGATTTCACATTTTTAATCTTAGTTTTAATTTAACTGTCATCTTTTCCTTTTCCTGTTAAAGCAATGATCTGAATATTAATAGTGAAATCTTTTATCTATTTTTCAACTGATGAAAAAGTCAAAATTATTCTAAATTGGATTTTTTTTTCTTTTCTTGCAATCAAAATATTCCAAAAAATCTTTAATTTAAAATTAGGTTAATTTCAAATATATTTTAAATTATATAAATATTAAATAGTTATGTGTATTAAAACAGGTTAATTGATATCAAAAAATTCCCCAGCCATGTATTTAAATTTTAAAAATGGATCAGTTTCAATGCAAGATCTCATATTGCTTCCATTGAAAATGTTTCATTTTTGTATTTTCATACCATAAATACAACAAATAATATCTAGAAGCACTGAGAATAATTTTCATTATTAGTAATACTTGATGATAAGTTATTATAGGATGTTGCACTCAAGTAATGTGAATCTGTACTAGATTGCATTTCATAACAATAGAAAAAAATTGCATGTACATATAGCAGGCTTTTATAGTTCCTAAAATGATTTTTACAACAGCATTTTCTACTTCCCATGGTAGTTTTAAAAGTGTTAAATACATGAGAGAACATTTTAGTAACATGAGTTCATTCAGGGAAAGCAGTTAATATTCTAAGAATAACTGTTGAAAGTAAAAATTAAAAAATCAGTTTATTGTCTAAGCTAGAATATATATTTCAATTGGATGGATGATTGAAGACTTGGAGTGTGGAATGTATTGAAGCCTTTCCATTAAAGTATGAAGATTGGCTAATTTAATATATATCTGAGCACTTATAGCATATATGTATAGAGATGATAATCTGGGCCAACTGATGATTGCTGGTTTAGTATGAAATACGGATATTGGTGATTATTTATCTTTTCAACATATGTGTGTTCAAGTGTATCAGTGTTATGAGATAGAGTGGAGAGTCATGGGTCATGTGAAAGTCTGTGCTCATATACCCTATATATTAAATATATATTTATATTTATTTTATATTAAATACCAGAAAGAAGTAAATCAATTACTAATAAAATATAAATTTTCATCACATTTAAAGCATTTTTTTTTAAATATGCAACACAACCAAAAAAAAAAAAACTATAGTAGCTAATTCTTCTGTTGTCTTAAACACTTTTTATTCTGTTTGATAATTAATTTAGGCACAAAGCATTATTTAATGACTAATTTAAATGATATGGTAACTTAAAAGCTACAACAATTTTGAACTTGAGAAAATATTTTATAATACTTGTTTGCAATATCTTTTGTTTAATTTCAACTTCTTAATTTCCTTATTATAAAATTACAGTCAAATATAGTAAGTATATTTAAAAAGCCATTAAATAGCCAATTGTAGTAAAAGAGAAGGTTAGTCAAATATTGGATTAGAGATTTTATGGTTTTCCTCTTTGTTTTATCGGCTAAGAATTTCAAAACACCCATTTGCCAACCACCAAAAAGAAAAAATCTTATACTTACTTGCAATCAAATCAAATTTCAAATTTACATTTAGATTCAAATTTTAGGTCAAGGACATGACGGTAAAATGCAGAATTTACACACCATTAGAAATATCTCAATAAACTACTTACGTTTTTGTTAATTTAAAATGGAACTTCAATCTTTTAAAAACTTTTCTTATAAACACATACAAAATGTATTTTTAACTGCATGCTTAGTGTACCAAGCTTTTCTTTATATACATTTCATATGTATTTATTTTGAATTAATTTAAGAGGAATAAATAATACAAATTTATAATAAAAAACAACTGAAAATCTAATTACCAAAACAATAAATCAATGTAGTTCTATTTTTAAATTTTAACCCTTTTCCCACCTCTTACGAAGCTCCTCGTCGACATCTGACGTCACTCTAACTCTGCCAGTTCTTATGCTAAAATATTCGTTAGACAGGTATTGAATAGGTTTTTAAAAGTTTTGTAAGCTGGTGCCCTCTTCCGAATTATTTTACAAGTAAAAAATAAAAAAAAAACGCATTTAAACCTAAACAAAGAAAGAACATTACTTGTGATTGGTTCTTAGCATGCTCTCAGCTGAAAAAGACATTCTGATTGGCTGGAAAGAACAAAGAAACTGCCTGATCAAAGAAAATAAAGAAAAACGCTGAGATTTTCATTTCGAACATGATTTAAATTATTATAAAAGAATATTTTGAGAAATTACAAATTATTTTCAGAGAGAATACTAAAAAAACAAAATTATTTTCAAAAAATATTGAAGATTTTAGTAAAAATATTTAAGATTTAGTAAAAAGAAATATTTACTTTTCTATAACGTAAAAGTCGACCTTTTTGTTTATATTATAGCTTTTATGTTGTCGAAATTGAATATTTTAGAATAAATAAATAGCAATTTATTTTTGAAAGAACTTTCGTTCTCTTCATAACCTGAAAAATTAGTAATATACTTTTTATAAACGTATCTGAGTTGAATTTAATATTATAGGCGAATATGTTTTAACAATAGGCTTTGTCTTCAGTTTGTGAGTTGGCCAATTAAAAGATTTGATTTTTACCTCATACAACCAATAATATAATTAGCGGTTTAAGGGTTAACATATTCATTATGACATGTGGTTTATTATTCAAGCCCATTTTTTTTAATGAAGATGCTATCCAGTAATTGCACTTTACTTTATGCCTATGAAATCTTTATAAATAAGAAATTATTTTGACACTTCATAACAAAAAGCCTAGTGATATTAGATCAGATGAAAGACGATGATCAAGCTAATCATGATCTTCTCTTCCAATGTAGAAGAAAATTTTATATATATAAAAAAGGCAACAATAAATAGTGGATTTTCATATAATTTATTTACACTTAATGAATATTACTCTTAAGTATATATACCTGTATAGTATTCTGCAGATTAAATCCAGTGGTAGAATTACAGACACTCGAGGTCAAGTCTATGGATCATGATTGCCAGCAATAAAACATTTGATTATTTTTGCCCCACAGTATTTAGTGGGGTAAGAGAGATCGGGAGACATTGGAACTTAAGATCTAAGGATTACTTCTCAAGTGCTGTAATTTCTAATACTCAAACTTCTTATAAATTCCAGAGCAATAAACCATTCTATTATTATTAACAATTCAATAATTATAGATACATATTCATTATTTATACATACATACACAGTCTGAAGTGGAGTTGGGCTGGACATATTACTAGAAGACATGATAATAGATGGACAACTGAAATCTTAAACTAGATTCCAAAAGATTGTAAAAGACCCAGAAAAAGTCCACATGTGAGATGGATGGATGAAATAAGAAAGTGTGTGGGGGTGATGTGTAGAAGAGAAGCTAAAGATCGGAGATGGATTGAACTTGGAGAGACCTTCATCCTGCAGTGGACTGATAATGGTTGATGATGATGATGATGATATAAATGTATATGGTTATGCATATTTATGTAATATATTATTTTGAAATATGAATTTTTTCTACAGTACAGGCTTATTTCATACCTGCACTTATATATGTAATATATAGGAGGTTTGAACTCAGACTTTCACACAACCCTCAACCAACCATATTATATCATACCGCTGATACACTTGATCACACACATGAGCTTTGATTGTATATATGTGTGGAGATGATAATATGAACCAACTGATGAGTGTTGGATTAGCACGAAATATGTATATTGGTGATTATTTATCTTTTTGACATGTGAGAAATCAAGTGTATCAGCAGTATGAGATAGCATGGTTGGTTGAGGGTCATGTAAAGTCTGAATAATATATTATTGTAATCATTTACAGAAAATGTTGAATGAGTAATATCATATAAACTGATGAAACATTATTAAAGGAAGTTCAAATACATTTTTTTTAAAAATGAAAATCTAGTGTTTTAACTTCCTAAAGGAAATTGCATGTGCGTTGGAGTGGGTTCATAATATTTTCAAAATTAAAATAACACAAGAAATGATATTTATATAATGATAAACGACTGTTTTGCATGATTAAGATTATGTCCTGTTATTGTCCATGATACTCATGTATGCTTTATACTTTTGTCTGTCATATATATAATAAAATATTAAATCAATCTTCATTATATATAAAAACACTCCATTGATGAGATCACATAATGCCAGACACCAAAGTAACATATTAATTGAAAAAAAGATTTATTTATTAATATTTTTTGGAGTTTATCTTCATTCTTAGAGCTATATACAAAATAATATAAATAAATGTTAAAATATTTAATTAAGTATACTTGTAAAAAACATAGTTATATAAATAAGTATAGTTTCAATTTTTTTCTGAAAAATGACTTTGTTTTCTATATATATTTAAAAAGGTAGACACTTGGGTAATTGTATAATATATTCAATTAATAGTTTGAAATAATATTCTGAACAAAAAAATAATAATAACTGGGAATAATAATAAAATGACTTTTTTTTTCATTATAAAAATATCAAAATCTATCTAATTTGCTATAATATCAAACAAATGAATCTCATATGTGGAGATGATAATCTGGACCAACTGATGAGTGCTGGTTTAGCACAAAATATGGATATTGGTGATTATTTATCTTTTTGACATATGTGGAATCAAGTATGTCAGCAGTATGAGATAGCGTGGATAGTTGAGGGCTGTGTGAAAGTCTGACTTCAAGCCACCTATATATTACATATTGGAGTGCAGATATGAAAAAAGCCTCTATTGTAGAAAAAAATTCATATATTAAAATACTGTACATTGCCTTTCAATTACAGTTAAGAATACTAAACAGCAGTTAAATTAAGATTACAACAAGTTAAAATCATAGCAGCTAAAACTCTTCATGAGGACAATTTTGGAATTCTTTTCACTCAATACAAATAGTTTGTGATAGAGAAAGGGCCAATTAAGTAATTATTTGTAGTATCTCTTTACATTTTATAATAAATATTACCACAACTGAAGGATAAACTACTCTTTCAAATAAAGTGGCATTTATAATATATAATTGAGATATAAATTATGTCTCTCTTTATTAAAAGATTTATTATACATGATATTTGGTGATTATAGTTGAGATGACTGTCTTTTGAAAAACTGACATATTGTAATACGTGGTATTAATTAACCATTGATTAGCACTATATCTATTAAAACCATTTTTCAAATTTTTATATTATAGTACAAAATTGTGCTACATAATAATTAATACTATTAGTCCTTACATTTATTTAGTATTAGACTTTGGTTGAATTTTAAGTGAAACTATGGGAATCCATTAGAGAATTTTTCAAAAAATAAACAATTAAATGGTTTTATAGCTCAGGAGTTCATAATTGGAACTAAATCACACAAGACAGAGAATTTTTTAATAAAATTTAAAACTTATCAGAATAATTTAAATTGTCAAGTATACATAAGAAATAAAGAATATGAATTTAAATATGTGTATGTATGGAGAGATGCATGTTGGAGTAACAAAAAGAGATCGAAAATGCAATATATGGGTAAGAGAACAAACATGTGTTACTGACCTCATTGAAAAAATTAAGACTGAACATATTGCTAGAAGAGATGATAATAGATGGACAATTGAAATCTTAAACTGGATTCCAAGAGATTGTAAAAGACCCAGAAAGAGACAACATGTGAGATGGATAGATGAAATAAGAAAGTGTGTAGAGATGATGTGGAGAAGAGAAGCTAAAAATCGGAGAAGATGGATTGAACTTGGAGAGATCTTCATCCTGTAGTGGGTTGATAATGGTTGATGATGCATATATGAATATTATTAGCATGCTTTTTGTTTGTAATATTTATAGTAGCATGTATCAACTGTAAAAAAGATCATTATAATTTCTAAAAATTAAGACAAGAAGAAAATGATGAATTATTAAAAATAAACAATGTCATGCATCCACATAAAATTATTATATATATAATTTATTAAAGTTTGTATCTAAATTGTTCACTATAAGACTATTATATATATTCATTTTGGTATTAAAAAATGTAAGTTAAAATGTTAAAATAATTTTAATCTGTCAAATTAAAATTTTTTAACTGTTAAAGAAAAACTAATTACATCCGGATTTTTTTAAATTAATGATAACTTTTGGAATTTAGAAAATTTATTAATTGAAAAAATACTTTAGAGAACAATAGCAGCTAATACTATATAAATCCCCCAAAATATAAATCTGCTCAGTCAGACTTAAATTCAAAAGCCAAGAAGGATGACAGCAGAATACATCCAGAAGAGCTAAAACAGTTTAACAGGAATACAGAGCCAGGAAAGAAGCATCAGGATAATTTCAACAGAAGAATCAAATCCCAGTGCAATGCCCTACTGGAAGGTCAAAAAAAAAAAGCCGAGATTTAAAAGATCTGATGAGCCTTCATATTATTAATTTTTATTATTTGTTTGCTAAGAACCTCCATATTATTTTAATTATTTGATTGCTGGAGTAACTTTTCAGCCACTTTCACACAGCAACTCAATATATGATAATAAATGCAGTTGACAAACACTTGAAATTTCCGAGAACCTTTTAATGAATGCCAAAAATAAATTTGTTCAGAACTTCAAATGCGATTAGGATATGAGTAATTATTTAGATCTCAGGGGAAATGGTAACTGGAAATCCATAAATCATAAATACTAATCTATGACATAGGTTAATACTGGAGAATTTGATATGCATAGAGGGTCAGAATAGCCTCTCTATACAAGCCATATGGAAAAACATTTTTTAATTAGCAATATCAAAAAGGATAAGAAAAAATGGCCATTCTGTTATATTTTGTGGGCCTAGATGTAAACCAAATAGCAAATTAGCTATGCAATCCTAAAAAACCTGAAGAATTGCAATATTCAGAATTACAGGATATATTACAAAAATATTTTTACCCCAAACCCTCTAAACATGTAGCATGCCTCAATTTTCAGAATCATAGACAAAATAAAAATGAGAAAATTTGTGAATTTGATATTGTATTACAAGAATTAGCAAAATATTGTGTTTTTGGAAATTATTTAGAAAAAGTACTGTTACAACAATTTTTGTGGGGTATATCTGATGGGAGGCTCCGAAAACAGCTACTGACAGTCGATGACCTCAATACAAAATGGCAGTGGAATGACATCAAATAAACAACATTAAAAGAAATAAAGCAAACAGAAAATATAATTATATGAAACATTAATAAATAAATCATGTACATGTAAATAAATGGAGTTATAAATATAAATTATTATAAGTGATTTTCAGAGCAAATCAAAATTAATAATTGAAAAAATAAAATTTTCAAAAGTCTAATATAAATTTAATTTACATAAAAAAAATTTTTTTGACAGTGAAATACTTCACCAATAAAAAACATTTTCAAAAAAATATGAAATAAAATAAACTATATTAATGGCTAAATTTTAAATGTGAAGGTACTTTGAAAGTACAAATCATATATCTATATATTTCATTGATTTTCTTTGTGGAATTAATTTTACTTATACTTAAAAAAAATAACACTGTAATGATTCCAGGGGTCCTTTGCATATTGCAAACTTTGTGTCAAAATTTGAAAATAATATTAAGTAAAAAGTTCGAATTTTGTAAACCTGATTTATAAATTTCTTCTGTGCATCAGTGAGCAATTTCCTAGTAATATCCATACAGACTTTCTACATAAGATTCAAGTATTACATACCAAATAGCCAACTAACTTTACTGAAAATATTAATCAATAAATAAAATCATTCAAATAAAAATTTTTCACTATTTATTAAAATTTGTGATTTAAAAAAAAAAATCAAACAAATAATTTTCTCGATTTAAATATAATTTTTGAAATTAATATTGTTTTTAAAACAAAGCATTTTCATTAGGAATTAAAATTGATAATTTCTATTGCAATGGACAATTCTAATTAGTATTTGGATAAAAGAAAATGGCAGACATTGAACTCTCCCAAATTATTCCAATAAATGATTTTCATTATTGATTATAATTTTCAAAACACTTATTTTTCAAAGCAAACAATTTTCAATATGAATTAAAACTGACAATTTTTACTCAAAACAGACAATGTGAATAATTATTTAGACAAAAGAAAATAATATATTTTCAACTATTTCAGGCTATCATCTGCATAAATTTGTTTTCCAAACTAAACTGTCAATTTTAAGGCTGAGAAACTGATAATTTCTATTCAAAGCAAATCATTATTAAAATTATGTCTATGAAATAAGATGACTGAAATTACTTTTTGAAATTTTAGTCTGCAGTCATGTAGAAATCATCTGCAATGCGGGGTGTCGCTTGTTTGAAAAAATACCTCATTTAGATTACATCTCTTGGAAAATATCACAACAGAACAGAAGCAGTACAGATTAGAAATTATCCTAGTTCTGTAAGATTTATATAATTCTTATTTATTATCATAATTAATCTACCAACATAAAAAAAACATTCTACCCAAATAGTAGTTTCTTTTAATTATAAAATTAAATATACTAAAACAATAAAGCAAATATAATGATTGAATTATGAGAAAATTGATTATTTTGGTTTGCTTTAATAGAAACTCATAATTTCCTGTTATTATTTTATGCAAAATTTACTTGAGTAGTCCTTTTAATATTTTCTTAAATGTGTATTTAATACTAAAAAGCAAGGCATTTGCATCTAAAGTATATTTTCTTTTACAACAACTTGAAGATAATGAATAAAAAAATAGAATATAGCAAGTAAAAATACTATTTTTTACCTTTGTAAAATCATACCTGATTTGTCACTAATTGTAAGTCACCATAACATCATGTAATTAAAAATAGTAATTATAAAAGTTGTAGTGTTATTAATATCCATGTGTGTCTTTATATGCCTGGTAAGCAGTTATCTGAATATGCAGTTCAAAAAACAGTTACTATTTATTAAAAATAAAAAAATTCAAACAATTTTCATTATTTGTAATTTATAGAAAATACAATAATTTTTTTTATTAAATGCTTGTATTGACAGTACACTAAAAATAAAATTGTTTTTTCAACCACAATTAATGTTTTTAGATTTAACTTGAAATAAAACTATGAAGGATTCCTATTCCTCGTGCTTTTATTTCAAGTTAAATCTAAAAATCCCAATTGTGATTGAAAAACAACTATTATTTTTTTTCTTTTTAGTGCACAGTCAATAAAAGCATTTAATGTAAAAAAATATTATCTCTAATATTTTTAAGTTTTTAGTATTGGCACAATAAATGAAAATGTAAAACTATATCGTACTTTAAATTAACTGGAGACTTACAGTTACTATATATTTATGTTATAAGATAAAATCCCTTATATATATCATGTTTGGTATGTGTACATAATAATATATGTGTATATAAGTGATTAAAAACATGAAAATTCTTTTAAGAGAAAAGTATTTAAATTTTTTTTTTGAAAAAAAAAAGCTAAACAAAACTATAATGTAAATGAACTTCACTTAATACATATAATTTTAGTTTAAATCAAGAGTTCCCAAAAGTGGTCAATATTGATGCCCTGATATCAATTTGACCTTTCTAGGGGTTGATAGTTTCAATAAAAAAAAATGAGGGTCAACGACAGCAATATTACATACCAAACTTGCGAATGAAAAGGTAAAATGTCATTAAAAGAATCACACATAAGCATGCATGAAAATACATGTAGCACAAACATGTCTGTGCTTGTCTTATCCAACATATCAAAACAAGTGTGGACATAAAAAAACTGTTGCATGACCACACTTGCTCGTGGTTGGACAAGATGATATTCAGTATTAGCAGAATCTATCAGTCTTGTATGGTCATGCTTTCATAAAACACTATATATTTGTTCATTTGATGTGAAATGTACTTATCTGTGATTTGAATTTTGAATGTAATTATTTATCAATGAGCAGTACTATGCAAAAGAAAATCAGAAGACAGTTTATTTATTCAAGTTTGAAAAAAATCTTTGGTTTCAAGTAAGTACATACTTTATTGTTTTTTTTTATTACAGGGGTTGTGGAAATTATTTATTAATAAAAAATTTTATTTCTTACGATAACAATGAGAACCAAAAAAATGAAGACAGTACAGCTTGGACTATTTGAAGCTGGGATTTGTCCCATCATTATCAAACAAACATTTATCAATGTGCCTCATAAACTAAAGTCTTTAGCAATAATGCTATGAAACCATCAGATGAGCAGATCACTTGAACAGAATTCACCCTGACAAAAAGAAAAAGATTTGTCTTACTTTCAATCACTTAAAGATAAAATTCTGAAGAAAACTATGATAGATAATATGTTTGTTTCATCATGATGGATTAAGGGCATAGTACAATGTATCTCTCTCATTGTGAAGTCTGGCAAGTTGCCCACCACATGGAAAAAACTGATTCTACTGGCCATCATGAAGGTATTGAACACTACTCTACAAACCTGCACAAGATGTTTAAAAAAGGATTCCTTTGAGCAATAACATAGTTCAAAGATATATTGACAAAATGAGTCACAACATGGAAAACTGTATAATCATTTGCAAAAAAAAAACATTTTTTCTCTTCAAATGAGTCAATTGGATGAGTCAACATTATCCAATAATGAAGCTTTGTTGCAGGTGTATGTTCATTTTATTCATGATCAGGAAGTGCATGAAGAGCTGCTTTTTGCAAGAACTTTAGAAACTGATGCCAGGTGTGAATCAATTTTTTAATTTAATGATACTATTTTCCAGAGAAAAAGCGATTCCAATGACAAATATAATATTTGTTGTGACAGATGGAGCACACCAGCTACTGTAGATTATTATCGCAGTTTCATAAATTACCTGATACAACAAATACCTGAAGTGCTGGCAGTTCACAACATAATCCATAGGCAACATTAAGTAGCCAAGAACTTTAGTGACAAACTGCATCAATCGCTTCAGTTTGTTATAACAGCTGTGAACAAAATGTGACATAATGCTTTAAATATTAGACTGTTCACTCAATCATGTGAGGAAAGTGGCAAAAATTTCTATCGATTGATTCTCCACACAACTGGCTTTCAAAAGGTTTGTGTTGGGTGAGATTATTTGAACATTTTCAATCTTAAGAGTTTTTGGAAGGATTCTAGTTTGAAAGACAATTTACTTCAAAATCAAACAGATATTGCTTATTTAGAAAATTTAATGATGTTAATTTACAACTGCAAGGAGACAATTTGAATCTCATCAAAGCAAAATCCGTCATATCAGCATTTGCTGCTAGACTAATGTTTTTAAAGCAAAATATTGCAAGATCTGAGCTTTCTCAGTTCCCTAAATTATTTAAGTATGCATAATCCAAGAAGAAAACATCTTGCTGTATGTCAACCACTTGGAGGTTCTTCACATAGATTTTAAAACTAGGTTCAAAGATATTTTATCATTGGAAATACCAGACTGGATAATAAACCCATATACTAACAGTGCAGAACCAAATATCATTTTGTAAGATGAACTGATAACCAGCAGCAGAATGAGAATCTCAAGATACAATTCAAACAGGATTATCAAAAGTTTTGGCTACAACAAGATATTCCACTTCTGTACCCAGCTCTTATTGTATCTGGCAGAGAGAGGCTTCAATGTAGTTTTAAACCTGCTTAAAAACAGACATTGATTGAATATCACTGAATATGGAGATTTGAGAATGCACCTCATTAATTTAAAACTGGATATAAATAAATTGTTGACAGATCTCCAGATGCAAGTTTTCCAAGTTAATTTATTTGGTATTTTTATTTTTATAATTGTGCTTAAAATCTTTCATTGTTTTAATTTTGTTGATGTTTAATTCTGTCTGAATATGATTTTTTTCACTTCATTTTTATGTTTAATAAACTGATTTCAATATTTGTACTTATTTTGAATTTACATATTTATTTCATAAATATCAAAAATTAAAAAAAAACTTATTTTTTTGCCTTAATTTTCGTTATTGCCAGTTTCCATATTAAATGTTGCATAAGATAATGCCATATTCCCTTTTGCAATCATTAAGTAAAAGTGATTAAAATGAAAAGTTTGATATCTAATGAAATATTTAATACTGTATAAATTTATTAATTTGAGTAAGTAAAGTAAATGATTAGGGGATTGATAAGTTTAGTAGCTTTTGATAAAATGGTCTGCGGATGAAAAGTTTGGGTACTTTTAATTTAAAACAATTTTACACATATAGTGTACATATATATCACAATTTGTATGTGTACATAATTATATAGAAATCAATCAAGACTTAGATAATTCCCAATATCAATAACAATCAACAACCTTAGTCTTTTGTCACTATAGTTCTTTTATATATATACAATTATAATAATGCTCAAGGCTAGCTAGATTTATGAGTAAATTCATAGAAATCAGTCAATACACCTAGAGTCAAACCCAACCTCAATAACAATATCAATCTGTTGTCACAGCAAGGATCAGATCAACAATATATGGCTGGAGCTTAAAAATACATCACTTCTAGAATAAACTATTGAAGTAGAAGACATCAAACATGGGTTGATTTTCAGGACATGTATATCCAGAAAAAAATGAGTTTGACTGTACAATGAAGCTAAAACATTTATATATAAGGGGAGCCATTCATCCTATGTCAAAAGCCCCAATAGAACCCAATCTGGCTAACTTTAAATGTTTGTTATATAGAAATAAAAATCTATACAAGCATGAGGCAAATAGAAAAAACAACATAGATGCATACATTAGTGATCTAATAGGACTTGGTTATAATCATGACATGCTTATTAAACAGGAAATTTTATACCAATGTAAATAAAGTTAAAACCATTAATAATATCCCTAAAGCATGGATAAGCCTTTCTTACATTCCACATTGCACTAACATGTTCATGTTTAGTTTTAGATCACTGCCTTCTCTTAATAATTTGTTGAACAATACTAAAGACAAGATACCTGTGGAGCATGCTCCTCAGATAGTCTATAAAATTGCATTTCGTGCAAATAGATCTACAAGAATTGCCCAACATGCTGCACATTTGTACTATAAAGCTAAACAAAACACCGAATACAGATCGATCTTTTTTGATCATGAAAGCACCATGGATGACATATTTTCTTCATCCAATGTTAGAACAACTTACTCAGAAAGAGATGATAGGAAAAGTACAAAAAGGCTTGGGCAATTGCAAAGGATCCACATTTCATCAACAAAAAGAATTCATGTGTTCCATTATCTGAAAACTGGAATATCTAATTACCTGATTTGCATATTGTGCCTCATTTACATATTTATGTCATTTCAATTACATACGCTTACCTGTACTGCAAAATTTTATTCAGCACTATGATTATGGCAATGTTTTGCCAAAAGCTGGCTCAGTGCAATTAATTACTTTATTAATTTATACCTTTTCATTTGAACTCACAGTTGATGAGTGCTTCAGAATTATAAAAAATCAGTGAGTAATTTGTTTATTTAAAATTGTTGACATGTTATTTTTTTATTTGAAAAAAAAATTTTTTTTTTAAAAAAAGCTTGACTAAACTACATAATATTTAATATAATTAAATATTATTAAATTGAAAGAAAAAGCACATTTATGGTGCCCTTTAAATAAACAAACAGATTTTTCTACTTCAATAAAATCATTTAAAAAGGCAATTCAGTCAAACAAGTTTCACTTTATATTATCATTTTCAAAGCAACTTTTTTCAAAAAAATCACTTCCTATATCAATTATAATAAATAATTTCTATTTAAAATGAACATTAATAAATTATATGAGACATATTTTCACAAAGTCACTACATGTGGCTTGTTTGAAAAAAAAATACTACAAAGAAGTTTCACTTAATGTGAATTAAAACTGACAATTTCTACTTAAAAATGCTTTGACATATTTTTCACCACATCTGACAATCAGAGACTGTTTAGCACTCATCAACAAAAAGATTTTGTGATGTCAAATGGCTACATGTTCTCTTCTATTATTTGTGTTTTGCAAATGCTTGTCAAAGAAATATTCAGTTCTTTTTAGAATAATTTTTACTGATATTGTTTAACATATTTGCATTCTCCATGTTTCTTAAAAAAGTTCTACAACTATGTAATTATTAGTATTGGCATTTTTGATGCATATGATCTGCTAAAATAAAATTGTTTATAAAATCCTTGTGCCACATGCAGTTCACTTATGTGGCCAAAGTAAAAAAAAAATGCTAAGGAGAATATTTTCTAGTTAGCAGTGTGCCTGTCAATCCGCTCAATCAGTAATGTCTTCTTTCATTACTCCAAAATGAATGGCAGAATAATTAGAAGACTGAATTTGTATGACATATTGGAAACATTATTCTTATTCCCTAAAAACTGACCTGTAAGAACAGTTACAAAGTTTACTGAAAAATCTTTTAAAACAATTGTGGTTGGCTCAACTTCTGTAGGGAAATGTACTCATGTTATGTCTATTAAAGTGAAGCCAAATAGTGGGTTTCGATGAAGACTAAATTCAAATAGATGAAGTAAGATTTGCCAACATTGAACGTATAACCATGAGAAGATGCTAGAAGATGACAAAATATCTTTATCATAGACTCAAATCATTCATATTATTAACCATATAAATTGTAGACCTCCATTTCAGTTTGAAGAGAGGATCTGATTGCTGCTGTTTCTGTCTGCCACACTAAGATGGAGATACTCTGGTAATCATTATACAAGAACATGTGTCACTCAGTCATCCTCTCCAATACATGGATAGTCTATAAAATCTAAATGCCACGAGATTCAGGCATTTGACCATTAACTATCACCAGCATTATGTTGAACCAGTGCTAAAAGCATATATGCAGGCTATTGAACATTCTTGAACTGAGACCAAGTGCACAATTTCTGATAAATATGAGAAGCATATCCTCAGAACTGTTACAGTATCATTTGGATCACAAATGCTAGAAAATATCATGGCAGAACAGCAGCAATTCAGATCTCCTTCTAACATATCTGATGAACATTCATGCAACTATTAAAATGTTTTTTTAATAAAAATTTTTACAAAGTAATACTAATTTGTAGTGCTGTTTAAAAAATTATTACCAAAAAATAACAGAATTTGGTATTATATGGCAAGATACTATTTTTATGTGTCAAATTACTCAACTTTTTATATAAGGTATTTTGAGCTCAGACTTTCACATGACTCTCAACTCTCCAAAACTATCTTATACCACTGATTCACTTGACCACATATATGTCTAAAAGATAAATGATCACCTATATACATATTTCATGCTAAACCAGCACTCATCAATTGGTCCAGATTATCATCTCTACATATATATACAATAAGTGCTCAGATATATATTAAGATAGGCAATCTTCATACTTTAGTGGACAGGCTTCAATCCACTCCACCCTCCAACTCTTCAGCCATCCATCCTATTGGAAAATCTGATGATGGAACACTCAAAGCTCACACTGATGTGACATATATTAGATATTAAATAGTAACTTGAATGTCTGCCCAGCCCTCATATATGTACTTAAGTGGATTGTCCTGTACATTAGGGGTCAATGACTTATGGTCAACCTGGTTGTAATAAGAATGTCAGCATCAGTGTGGGCTTTGAGCATTCCATTATTAGATTTTCAATAGGATAGACAGCTAAAGAATTGGAGGGAGGAATAAATTGAAGCCTGTCCTTTAAAGTATGAAGATTGGCTATCTTAATATAAATCTGAACACTTATTGTATATATGTGTTGAGATGATAATCTGGACCAACTGGCGAGGGCTGGTTTAGCACAAAATACCTATATTAGTGATTATTTATCTTTTAGACATATATGTGATCAAGTGTATCCATGGTATGAGATAGTGTGAAAAGTTGAGGGTTGTGTGAAGATCTGAGCTCAAAATACCCTATATATTATATTGTTTGTACAGGTATATATATATCCCCTGTATGTTAGATGTCAACTTTTTATAGTTTGTATTAAAACAATATTATTTTTTTAATAAAAAACATTTAGTTCTACATGCTCACATTACTTTCAGTATAACTTTGATGATTCTCCCTAATTTGAATCTATTATGTAGTACATCTACTATAACAATACTCAGAAAACATTGTTTCTCTTCTTACAATTTCAAATTTAATCTGGAAACTTTTTTTTCCCTCTAATTTTTGACTTTGATTACTGAAAATTTGGAAAGCATTCCTTTTGTTTTCAAAACATCTTCCATTGGAATAATTGGTATCTTAAATCTTTATAAAATTATTCCATGATTCACCCAACAATAAGGTAGTTGAGATTTTTTTAAATTCTAATAGCCAGCATAAGAAAGCAATAATTCATCAATAAATTGACATTTCCTCAAAATGCTGTAAAAGCCAAAACATATTTATGTCTGACCATTAAATTATACTTAAGCATAAACATGAAATAGATAAGCAAAAAAAAAAAAAAACCCTATATATTTTTGTAATATTGCACACTTTAAATGGCATATACCTTAAACATTGGTTGGAGCACTTTAAAATGATGATGATTCATAACATTTGCATGTTCTAAATAATTTTTATAATTGTATCTATTTTTCACAGATTTTTCTTCAAAAAACTAAATATATTTTCAATGTGTATCATATAATGGATAGAATAAAATGTGTGTATATATATATTCAATCTTTTAAAATTCCAATAAGATTTCTGTTATGAAAAATGATTTATTACAATATATGTCTTTGGTATACAAATTAACATCATTTATAAATTTGCAATTCCCTAAAATATAATATATCCAAATAATTAATTACTGCAGTATTTATTAAATTGCATTACTCAAGTTAAAGAAAAGTGCGGAATATTTCTATTTTGAATCAACTGATTTTGGGCATAAGTAGAAAAATAGTATTATAAGGCAGGATTTAAATACGCATTCATTTCTAGTTATTTCTGAGAAAATTATTGCTATTTAGATGTTTTTATTGATTCAAATTTACCTTAGTCAAGCCATATACTTATTTTATTATCTAATGAAAATCATGCTTACATCTACTTTGATAAGTATGTGTTTTGTGTTATCAACATATATTGTGTTATAAATACAGGGGATTTGAATTCAGACTTTCAAGCAACCTTCAACTATCCACACTATCTCTTACTACTGATTCACATGACCACACAAATGTAGAAAAGATAAATAATCACCAATATACGTATTTCATGCTGAACCAGCACTCATCAGTTGGTCCAGATTATTATCTCCCACACATATATATAATCAGTGCTCAGTTTACATGGTGTTATAATATCTCAACTCTATCATCATTATATACTTTACAAAATTACACCATGAGTATTATTTTTGGTAGACACTTCTGTACATATTTATGTTTATTCTTGTGTGTTGTCTGTTTTTAAACTATATAAGTATAGAATTATTACTGATATATATCTTCATCATTATTGTGTTATAAAGTGCTGATGTAAATAGCCACTAAGCTAAAAATTTCTATTGATATTGTCAATTTTTACTTAGAAAGTAGTCATTGGTAGTATAGTTACAATGATCATAGACTGTTTAAAACTTTTGTTACTGACTACTCAATAAATGTTAACCATTTATCTTTTTTATATATTTAAAAAATGTTTGAAACTTTGGCTATTGTATTATCTGTTATTATATTTATTATTGTTGTTTTAATATTTATATGTATTGTATTAAAACAGGCAAAACTCTCCATATAGTACTGCCACACAGTGCCAACCCGAGTAAACAATGGATGCCAGAAGGCTTGTGCATAAAATCCCTATCTAGTGCCTACTCATCCAATATCCCCAGATCTAGTTTCTGGCTTGTGGCCTTCATCAGTGAGGAGCTTTGGATCTGAAAGCATTGTACCTAGATCTTAGGATCTAACGCAACCCAATAAAATTGAAAACACAATAATACAAAACTATAAGAATAAAATTGAAAACACAATAATATTTTCAATCTAAGCTCAATAGCTTATATAGTCATATGGGTCTGAACCCAGTTCAGTACCCATACATTTTGGTGTCTTTGGCTCTTTAAAAACAATAGCCACCACTATCCTATTAGGTAGGATTGGTGTTAAACCACTAAACATCACATGATCACTATTTCTTATGCTAGCACATTACTGTTATTAAAACAAGCAAAACTCCCCATACATTAGTGCCACTCAGAGTAATCAATGGGGATATTAGTGCCTGTTAATTTTATTAATTTCCTTATTGATCATCAACGCAAAAAGGCTGGCGACCTAATTCTATTTTGTTATTTACACTTTTAAATGCATGAATTTTAGTTTTTTAGACATATGTTAAACAAAATAGTATTGATTCAAGAAGGGGGAGAAATGCACGCTTTGTTACTTATAGTTTTAACTTCTGATTAATGACTTTATCTTACATGGGTCATTATTTTAACATATCATTATGTATTTGTTAAACCACTTAGGGCTTCATTTTAGTATTTAAATATAATGATTTTATATTCTTATAATAGCATTGCTAGCATATGTTAGAAATTATCAATAAGCCACATAGGGCTTTGATCTGATTCACCCATACCTCATTCTGGGGAGTCCTGCTTCGTTTGTCATTTTTCTCCTCAAAGTATATATTTATATACTACTCGAATCTGTCTGTACCTCATCCTAGAAGATTCAAAGCCTTCTGTCTTTGTGTTCTTGTTCATAACAGGAGAATAAGTCTACCCTGGAACAAGCAGATTAGTGTAATTGAAGCTCTGTATGGCTTTGCCATGATCCAGACCCATAGCAACTTCCTAACTACATTTCCATTTTCGCTACTGCTCAGCCTGAAACTCGCGTACCACCTTAAAATCAAAGAATGACGTTTTCTCAGCCTAAGTTGCCATTTTTTCTTTTACTGACATGATGCTAGTATTGCAATTTCTTATATTTCGTTTTCTAGCCTGTTTAACAAAATAAACTGTAATGATGTGTAATAATGAAACATTTTTCTCTTTAAATATTTTCCGCTGGAGTTTTAGAGCCAACCTGTCATAAAGCTGCCCTCCCCTTTATTGAAATAAGCTGTTCCTGTATTTATAGAGTTTCACAATATTGATTGTTAAATGTTTTTAGTCTACTTATGGATCATCATAAATAAATAAATGCTATAAATGAAAACAAAGTGCATTCTATTTAAAGTCCTATAAACAGCAAAACTATTATTGTATCTTCACATATGTTTTCTAAATGTATAAAACATCCACCAATCACTCAGATAAATCTGTTTTTGCAATCTTAAATAAAATCCGATTTCCAAATATACATTCAGTACTGTAACTCCGCACTAAATTTATCTGTCAAAATAAAAATAATTGATTCCAGTTTGTAAAACATTTGTAATGAAAATAAAGTTTAAAATGTATGAAGTGGATTATATATATAAAATCATCTTGAATTTTGTCAAAATAAATATTCATATTTTTAAACTTAATCCAATTGTTCGAATCTCATTAATATATTTATGTATGTTTTAACTTATATCTTGGGTTCACTCAATCTCTCATCATCATCACCAATTGAGTTCTCATGCAAAATATTGTTGCACCAGACCAGGAGAGTATGTATTCATGTGGTATCACCGTAGGTGTTGTCTGTAGTTTTATAAATTTGGGGAATGGGCAAATAGGTTAGAATTCATGATTGCTCCTGACCTGTGTATCTCAGGCATGATTGGACTCGGGGTACTTTTGCTTAGATTCTAAATCTTGTTGGATGGACATATATTTTTGACTGGTACAATATATACCACATAGTGAATTACATAATATGTATAAGTTAAAACTTATTTACATGATACGCTTCATTGCTTCTAAATTATTACACTGACAATCTTATTTTTAAAAAAATAATGACTTGAATTGCACGCTATAAAATGGTACATATTTACCCGGTCCTAAAAATGAATTCTTGTTCCTTAAGCAAAGTCAGATGCACATGACAAGCAGTGTAGGTCATGAGGTCATGCATTCATTTGTTCAGCTTTCAAATCATTCTATTGGAATGGGGTTGTGATCTTAATAATAATCTGATATTACATGCAACTTATTATTTTAAAAAGTCCACACTGAACATTGACTTAATTCTCCGACTAGCTTGCTGATGGTTCTTCAACCTTTGGGCACTAGATACATTATTTTCTGCAGATGTAAAGATGGCTGTGGGAAAAGCATTCACTGGGAGGAATCACAGTTGATCTAGCCAAAAAACATGATGAAGCTTCTTGAAACAATGTTTCTTATTATGTTATTCCAGATATCCTCCCCCTCCCCCTCTTTCTTTCACTTGACATTTTCTTATTAAAACTTTTACACTTTCGTTCTAATTTTAGGAACATTTATAATAGCCATGCAGTACTAAAATATTTTCTTTTGTTTTGCCTCCAGTTCTAATTTTCTTGTCTGGGTTTTATCAAATTATTGATAAATTTTTATGTGCATTTAAGTCATTCACTTTTATAAAATTTCTTACATTCTTCACTTACTTTTTTACAATAAAGCACTACCAGCAAAACATACCAAAAATATAATTAAAATTTAAAATAGATCTTGATAACTATATATTTATATATGTATTTAGCATTACCCAACTATTTTCGACCGTTATTTATTAATTAAATAAATTTAACATACAAATGTAATAAAAATAGATATAATAACTAATCTTTCTTATTGCACTGCCAAAGGTCTACCATATAATCCATGTACTTTATTATTGTTACACAATACTTTATTTACCACCCTCTTTTATAGATTAGTTTTGATTGTCCCAATAATTTTCTTCAGAACTACAACATAATACAAATATATGAATATAAATATACATGAACATATAATTTACTCCTATATATATATATATATACATCTTATAATCATCATCTATTTATTATCTTTTAAATATTATATAATTTTTTTACCCTTTTTTCACATTTCATATTGAACATGATTGAAATCCGATTAAGTTTTAATCTTCACTAAACTTAATTTTTGTTAAAACGTTTAATGTTTAAATTTTATTACTATTTAAAAAAGAATACGTGTGTCAAAATACACAAGCGTTTATATGTAAAACAATTCATTTCAATGTTTATCGATTTATTTTAAAATAGTTTTCATATACCGCTTGTTTTTACTTTAAATCAATTAATTAAAAAACAAGCAATCTAGCTAATTACATTCCTGTGGCTTTTATTTTAAAGAGCGGAGATTTGATTTTTATGTAGTTGGTTTCATTTCAATAATCCCTGGGTAGAATTCTTAGAGAGATTGAGCGGGAGATTAATATTTGCCCTGCCTTAGGTGTAGAAATCGGACAACAAGGAAAGTGTTTCACGGGAAATGGAGCGAGATATAAATAGCCCCGAAAATTTGGAGAGTTAGAGAATTCAATATTCTTAAATAGATAAACTGCTTCTTAAGGAAAGTTTATATCAATTCGGACATTTAAATTCTTAAGGGAAATTAGCTGTTATTAAACCATTTTGCTTGCAACAAGATGACAAATGTTATACATGTTATCAAAACCCGAATGGCTTGCTAACTCAACAAAAGATGGATCCCTGACTTCCAAGTTTGCTCCAGTAATGCCTTAAACACCTAAAAGAAGCTGGAACCTCTTTACATCTACCTTGTTGTCTAAAAACCTGAAAATGAACTAAAATAATAGTGCGCACTCTACGTGAACATTGCTTTTACCGAAAGGTAACTATTTTCGTTTTTATTCTTCCCTGGGTAAATTAATTCTCATTAAATCTCCACTCAATCTAATCATAAATATGTATTCCTACACAATATAGCCTCATATTTAATATTTGCTGTGATTTCTAATATTTTGCAATATGTCTTGGAATCTTAGTTTTAAGATTTCAAGTTGCTTTCAATTTTTGTTTATTGGAGAGTGATGAATGAGTTGTATATTTTTATGTAAGACTTTTATAAATGCTTTAGCAGTCGCGTATATTTAAATGCTTATCTGTAATTATTTTAATAGTCAATAATTAATTTTAAACACTGTGTTTGCGCTTTTGCAAACCTCCAAAATCTTTTGGCTGACGACTTTATTGTCTAATTTTCCGCAGGTGGGGATTTCGTTTCTTATATCTCTGAAGGCGGAAATTAGAATTGTTTTTCTTTGTAATTTTATAAGTTGTCAGCAGGAAGATAAAATATATCCCTCTTTAAATTACAGGTGCGCAATACTTTTGTTCTGTTAAAGTATTTAAACGTTTAATATTTTCGTACTCATGTGCACTCTCCGATAGATTTATTTTGTATTTCTTATGTGTGCTTTAAAGTTATCAGAGCGTGTACTCAGAATTTGTTTGTAAGTTTTTTTTTTAAATGCTGGGGCAGATGTAACTGTTTTTCTAATTATTTACTTGTCCCTTATTGAGACCTTTAATTATTAATTTTAAAGTAATTGTTTGCCAATCGTTTGGCTGGGATTCACCAGTTTTAATTGTTTTACTTCATTTCAGTCATGTTTTATCGGTTGTTCTTGAGGTGGATCAATCACCGTTATTTTAAATGTAGTAATAGGTGCAGCTCATACCGATATAAGGACATTCGGGGTCTGACCAATTTTTGGACCTCGAAAAGCTCATCGGTGCTGGATTCTTTGATCTGTTTCAAGGGCATATGGTTTAAATATCTGAAAGTGAGAACCAATGTTTGGGTGAATCCTCTGCTGAATGAAATTTACATCCTCCCTTTTATAATTCATTTATTAGAAGCTCAGTCGGTCTGTCATAGCTTTACCTTTAGTATTTCTGGTACATGCCTGAGTTAACCCTACTTATTGTGTCATAAATAAATTATATTTCAGAATTTATTTTATCTTAATAAAATTTTAGAATTTGTTTAGACTTAATTTGGCTGACGTTTGTCTTTGTGCTGTTGTCTCAATTGTCTAAACAATTTAAGAGCTCTTGTTTCTCCCTGAGTCTAGTCAGCCCAAACCATCATCATCATCTATTCTGATCACAGTAAATAAATTTTCCAGACACATAGTGGTCTGGTGGCGCCCTCTGTATCAGAATAGATTGATAGACGAAAGTAAAATCTTTCGTCCGGCACATAATAGGAATTTTTAGCACAACCAACGTAAGGCTTCGAGTTCAAACCCATGTGAGATTTTGTTTAGACAATTGAGAAAGATTTCAGGTATAAGAGGCAAGATTTAGTAGGTGGAGGTTCGGTTTTTGTTAATTATTGCATGTATTTTGGAGCAGTTTGGTAGAATGGAGTTCATCTTCTTTTTAATGAAATAAGTTATAAACAGTAAAAAGCGTATTTTCAAAAAGTCTGTCGGAATAATTTTATTTGAAGAGTTAAATATAGTTCGTCTTCTTTTTAATAAAATAAGTTATAAACAGTAAAAAGAGTATTTTCTAAAAAGTCTGTCTGCGTTATTTTTTTTTGAAGAGTTAAATATAGTTCGTCTTTGTTATGAAATAATTTAGAGCATTTTATTGGCTTTTAGATTTTAGATTTTTTTAAAAAAGTTAGTATTGCGAATTTAATCTTTGTGTAAAAATGGAAGTCAATGAAGAAAGCGACAGGGCGGCATGTGTAGAAGAAAGCCCTGTCTCATTTAAAAACCCTCAAATTGTAGAAAAAGAAAAGAGTGAGTCACAGATGATGATGAAGATGTTGATGAAGTTGGTAATAGAAATGAAGGAGGATATGAGTGAATTCAAGAAAAGTCAGCAAGCAATGATGGCAGAGTTTAAAGCGGAAATTAGTGAAGTTAAACAGGGCCAGCAGGCTATAAAGGAAGAAATGATTATGGAAATGAAAGAAATGAGACGAGAAATAATGGGAGAAGTAGAGAAGAATCAAGAAGCTATAAAAATTATGGAAAATGAATTGAGAAATGATAGACAGGAAATGGAAAGTGTAAAGGAAGAGATAAAAGAAATGAAAGAGCAGCTAGACCAGGATAGCATTAGGTCTGCTAACTTAGAAATGAAAATAGTACTTGTAGAAGAAAAGATAGAGAGAGTATTTCATAATAGAATAGAAAGCCAAGATAATTTGAAAGCTGAGGTTGAACAAATGTGTCTAGATATGACAAAAGGCTTGGAATATAGGTTAGTTGAGATTGAAAATGAGTATAGAAACTCAGGAAGAAAAAGGCAGGAGGAAACCACCAGCAGATTCTGGGAAAAACAATTTTTTATTGAAGTATTTAAAGCAGAGGTGGGAGAAAGCCCCTTGACTCATCTGGAAAGTCTGGATAGCTTGTTTCACGTTCACGACTGGTCTGAAGATGATAAAGTTACACTCGCCGGTAGCCATCTGCAGGGAACAGCCTTGGATTGGTGGCGCACGTTGTTTACTAAACCCCATACATTTGAGGGTTACAGACATTCCATTTTGAGGACCTTCTGGAGTGAAGCCAGACAAGATGGGATACTTTATAAGATATCACAAGAGAGGTATCCTGTTAACCGTGGTGAAATGCATGCACAGTTTTTCTTTAGGCAGGTGGCAAAATTGAAATCTCTGACCGCGTTTCCTCAATCGGATGATCAGATAATATGGACCATTCATCATAATATGCCACCTACTGTACAGCAAATGATGATGAGTAATGGTAGTCACTCAATTGAGGAAATGGCCGAATTTATAACTCAAATAGATTACGGCAACATAGTAACAGAACCCATGGGCAGGTTTATTAGGGTAGACCATCAAGGCGATCAAACATCCCGTAAGAGGGAACCACCTGACCGAGTTTAGATTTAAATTAGTCAGTCGTTTTCTTTTGGTTTTAGTAAAAAAAAAATTTTGTTAATAAATTACGAGAAATGGAGAAAGGTTTTGATTAAAATGAAATATTGTTTTGTTTTTCATGAGTGCGAGGCAAACGTTCGGTCGAATTTCTAAGAATAATTTTAAAGTGTTTATAGTTTAAAAAAAAAAAAAAAGTTGCAGGAATGTTTTTTTTGTTTTTTTTTTTTTTGATCACGCTATGAGGCAGTTGAACATGATTGAAATCCGATTAAGTTTTAATCTTCACTAAACTTAATTTTTGTTAAAACGTTTAATGTTTAAATTTTATTATTATTTAAAAAAGAATACGTGTATCAAAATACACAAGCGTTTATATGTAAAATGCTTCATTTCAATGTTTATCGATTTATTTTAAAATAGTTTTCATATACTGCTTGTTTTTACTTTAAATCAATTAATTAAAAAACAAGCAATCTAGCTAATTACATTCCTGTGGCTTTTATTTTAAAGAGCGGAGATTTGATTTTTATGTAGTTGTTTTCATTTCAATAATCCCTGGGTAGAATTCTTAGATAGATTGAGCGGGAGATTAATATTTGCCCTGCCTTAGGCGTAGAAATCGGACAACAAGGAAAGTGTTTCGCGGGAAATGGAGCGAGATATAAATAGCCCTGAAAATTTGGAGAGTTAGAGAATTCAATATTCTTAAATAGACAAACTGCTTCTCAAGGAAAGTTTACATCAGTTCGGACATTTAAATTCTTAAGGAAAATTAGCTGTTATTAAACCATTTCGCTTGCAACAAGATGACAAATGTTATACATGTTATCAAAACCCGAATGGCTTGCTAACTCAACAAAAGACGGATCCCTGACTTCCAAGTTTGCTCCAGTAATGCCTTAAACACCTAAAAGAAGCTGGAACCTCTTTACATCTACCTTGCTGTCTAAAGACCTGAAAATGAACTAAAATAATAGTGCACACTCTACGTGAACATTGCTTTTACCGAAAGGTAACTACTTTCGTTTTTATTCTTCCCAGGGTAAATTAATTCTCATTAAATCTCCGCTCAATCTAATCATAAATATGTATTCCTACACAATATAGCCTCATATTTAATATTTGCTGTGATTTCTAATATTTTGCAATATGTCTTGGAATCTTAGTTTTAAGATTTCAAGTTGCTTTCAATTTTTGTTTATTGGAGAGTGACAAATGAGTTGTATATTTTTATGTAAGACTTTTATAAATGCTTTAGCAGTCGCATATATTTAAAAGCTTACCTGAAATTATTTTAATAGTCAATAATTAATTTTAAACACTGTGTTTGCGCTTTTGCAAACCTCCAAAATCTTTTGGCTGATGACTTTATTGTCTAATTTTCCGCAGGTGGGGATTTCGTTTCTTATATCTCTGAAGGCGGAAATTAGAATTGTTTTTCTTTGTAATTTTATAAGTTGTCAGCAGGAAGATAAAATATATCCCTCTTTAAATTACAGGTGCGCAATACTTTTGTTCTGTTAAAGTATTTAAACGTTTAATATTTTCGTACTCATGTGCACTCTCCGATAGATTTATTTTGTATTTCTTATATGTGCTTTAAAGTCATCAGAGTGTGTACTCAGAATTTGTTTGTAAGTTTTTTTTTTAAATGCTGGGGCAGATGTAACTGTTTTTCTAATTATTTACTTGTCCCTTATTGAGACCTTTAATTATTAATTTTAAAGTAATTGTTTGCCAATCGTTTGGCTGGGATTCACCAGTTTTAATTGTTTTACTTCATTTCAGTCATGTTTTATTGGTTGTTCTTGAGGTGGATCAATCACCGTTATTTTAAACGTAGTAATAGGTGCAGCTCATACCGATATAAGGACATTCGGGGTCTGACCAATTTTTGGACCTCGAAAAGCTCATCGGCGCTGGATTCTTTGATCTGTTTCAAGGGCATATGGTTTAAATATCTGAAAGTGAGAACCAATGTTTGGGTGAATCCTCTGCTGAATGAAATTTACATCCTCCCTTTTATAATTCATTTATTAGAAGCTCGGTCGGTCTGTCATAGCTTTACCTTTAGTATTTCTGGTACACGCCTGAGTTAACCCTACTTATTGTGTCATAAATAAATTATATTTCAGAATTTATTTTATCTTAATAAAATTTTAGAATTTGTTTAGACTTAATTTGGCTGACGTTTGTCTTTGTGCTTTTGTCTCAATTGTCTAAACAATTTAAGATCTCTTGTTTCTCCCTGAGTCTAGTCAGCCCAAACCATCATCATCATCTATTCTGATCACAGTAAACAAATTTTCCAGACACGTAGTGGTCTTGTGGCACCCTCTGTATCAGAAGATTGATAGATGAAAGTAAAATCTTTCATCTGGCACAATATTTATTAATTAAAACTTTCTAAACATATATATTCTATTTTTATTTTTTATTTTATTTTATTCTTATTACTCTTTAAATACTTAACTCTAACATAATATCTTTTTTATTCATTCATATTGATTGTTAGTAAAATGAATAATAATAATGTAAAATATAAAAATATTAAGTTAGAGTTAAGTATTATAAAAATAAAATAAAATAAAGAATAAAAATAGAAAATTTTAATTAATAAATATGGAATGTGAAAAAAGGGTAAAAAATTATATAATATTTAAAAGGTAATAAGTAGATGATGATTCTAAGATGTATATATAGAATATAAATTATATGTTCATGTATATTTATATTCATATGTTTCTATTATGTTGTAGTTCTGAAGAAGATTGCTGGAGCAATCGAAACTGTAAACTGTAAAAGAGGGTGGTAAATAAAGCATTGTGTAACAGTAGTAAAGTGCATAGATGATTTAGTATTATATGATAAAAATAGATAAAAATAAAAATATCTACTATTCTAGTATGAGGTGGAAATATACTCCCTCAATGTATATTTTTGAACACAAAAATGCTACTGTGTGTGACAGAAGTAGTACTAATAGTTTTGGCTATAGTAATTAACTTACTAAAGGAGAAGTTTAATTTAAGTGTTAAAATAAATAACAGCATATTCAGAGAAAGGCAGATTTTGTTAATCAAGTGGTGTAAGGGTGGGGAATAAAATACTAAATTAATTAAAGATGAGTGTCTGCCATTGTTGATGGAGATAAAGCTATCTCGGAGTACATCTTTTCCACTCATTAGCATAAATGCTAAGGTGTGTAATACTTTATGACTGATAGTTATAATATCCATATATGGATTGATACAAGTTATTTTTATTTACTATAATACCTGTTCCTGCTAAGGGTATGTATATGAGAACATGATGGAACCTGCTTTAACTAGATAAATGCTCAGGTTTATTGATGAACCATTGTAAATTTTGGTTTATAGTAAAGCAAACAAATATTGCTGAACAATGTCAAGCCACCTCGCTGGCTAATCAATTTTTCCTACAGAGTTTAGCCCTGTAACATTAAATGCTCCTAATTTAAGATGCATAGTAATTATGTGCCTATATATCGTAATAACATTATTGATAATATTACCTTGTAAAACTGATCCAAGATGTTATCTCATATATATTTTATAAATACAACATTTTCAACTATATGTATCAATTTTTTCTTTAATCACAGTTTATATTTAGGTAAAAAAAACATTCACGCACACAAAGTTAATTTTAAAGGAACAACATATAGACAAAAAGGCATAACATTATTAACAACAATAGAAATAAATTATTTAAAAATAGTATTAGTATAGCTATAAATAACTTTATTAGGGTATATGCAAGATTGAAATTACACCTAATAATGATAGAAAGTTTTAACATAATATGTGTGTGCATGCATGAATGATTTTACTTCTTGATTGTATTTATATTTAAAAGAGTATAATAACAAAATATTTAAGTAAATTTATTATTGATAATAATATATTAATTATGAGAATTTAAAAATAAATAAAATAAAATCACTTATTTTACTATTTACAACATAAATATTACTTTGTAAAATGTAATAACTGAAACACAGGCTTATTATATACCTGTGTCTATATATATGTAATATAGGGTATATAAATGGTAATATGTATTTTTATTTTATTAATATATTTAAAACATTTTAAAATATTATTTTGTAATTTAAAAATAATTGCATTACAAATTTGGTACTATAAATTCCTAAAAACTTCCAAGGATACCTCTTACATATTATATCCTGGCAACAGTCATATAATTTTCTTGTAAAAAGCCAAAAGAGTAAAGAATTTTGAATAAAGATTATCTCATTAATCATGTGACACAAAACCTACCTGTTCATAATCATTTAGACTTCTTTATTAACTGATAGCAAATAAACTATATTGGACTTAAATTTAAAGTTAGCCATATTGGCATCTTGGCAATGGAGTAGAAAACCAAATAAACGTTTGCTTTAATGGCTCAATCTACCTTGAAACTATCCTTAATGGAGTAATATGTATCCATGGTCAACATTTTCTAATGCACTTTAAACAGAATAAAATTGTAAAATTTGGATTTAAATTAAGAATGTGAAACTTTATGGCAAGGCTACTTGTTGTTTTTTTTAATTTTTTTTTTGCTTGATATTATATTTCCTATAGTGAGCTAAAGTTTCTTGGATAAATACCAATGTATTGGACAATTATAATTAAAAAACAAATTTTAACTAATGAATAATTACTGTTAAAATAAATTGTTAACTAATGGATTTTATCCTCATAAATATTTCAAGAAAAGTTGTAATTTACAAATGCTATCCCTTATGAGAGTAATAACTACAATCCACATCTACGAAATAAAACAACTTATTCTGATATTTTAAACTTCCTAGTAATGGGTTGCATTTTACTCTATCAAAAGGATTAAATTTTGTTTCTACCATTCATTGGATTTTACAATCTAAAATGCCAAAATATTTAAACACTTTCAAATATTTTGAAAGAATGGACCAGAATAAATATTTTGAACTTTTAAAAACTAAATTAATTTTAAATTTTAAGTCTATATTATATTTATTTAAATGTTTGAGTATCTAGAGATATCTTGTTCATTCTCACAAGAACAAAGGTATAAGAATATACAGGCAACATAGTAAACTTTATGAATACCATTTTATATAAGTGTGTTTTATTGATTTTTAGTACTCTGGAGATTGGTTATTAATATTTATTGAAGTTAATTAATAATTAGTTACAGTTAAATAATAATATCTGATATTTTTATATGTTTTATTAATCTATTAATTTAATTCTATGACTCTATAATTAAAGGTATCTAAAGAATATAGTAGAGATATTTTATAAATATTACCCTTCTTATTTATCCACATAGTACTCTTGAGATTTTTATAAAGATTATGTTGTATATTCAGTAATACTTACTAAGATAACAAAGCCAACCTCCTTTCATCTCACACTTTTTGATCAAGTTGCAATCTGTAGTGTCTATATAAAGATATCAGACCATAAAGAAAAGTGGAACCACATTTATCATTAAAGAAGATTGCCTTGACTACAGGTTGAGATTGTTGATTGTTATTAAACCTATAAAAATCTATAAAAGAAGCAAAAGTAAATGGAGATTATTGAAGTCATTTAGATTTTGCAGATGATGTAGTTATTTTTGCAAATAGTGCTTTAGAGCTGCAGGAAATGTTGCAGGAGTTATCAGATGAAAGTAGAACTAAAGATAAATGTTAAAAAGACTAAAGTAATGTTCAATGGATTTTCTCAAAATATGAAAATAAAGATTGGTTATAATGAGTTAGAAAAAGTTAACAGCTATAAATATCTTGGTCAGATTATTAATACAGATGGAAACATAATGGATGAAATTAATTATAGAATTAAACTTGGTTGGAGTGTTTTTTATAGAAATAACTTGATAGTCAAAGGAAATATGCCTATGTATTTGAAAAGAAAGATTTTTAATAAATGTGTTTCATCAGTTCTTATTTATGGATCTGAGACTTGGACACTTAATAGAAGAGCAATACAGAGACTTCAGACCACTCAAAGAAGTATGGAGAGATGCATGTTAGGAGTAAGGAAAAAGAGATTGAAAATGCAATATATGGGTAAAAGAACAAACAGATGTCATTGACCTCATTGAAAAAATTAAAAGACTGAAGTGGAGTTGGGGCTGGACATATTGCTGGAAGAGATGATAATAGATGGACAATTAAAATCATAAACTGGATTACAAGATATTGTAAAAGACCCAGAAAGAGACCACGTGTGAGATGGATGGATGAAATAAGAACATGTGCAGGGGTGATGTGGAGAAGAGAAGCTAAAGATCAGAAAAGATGGTTTGAACTTGAAGAGACCATCTTGCAGTGGATTGATAATGAATGATGATGGTGGTGACGATAAGCCTTGAGTAATTGGCTTTATTGTCTTAATCTTTATATGAAATTTGGAATTTATAAATGATTATTTATTAGTCTGCATTCAGAACAGGTTATCATAGCCTGATTAATGAGGTTTGTTTAAACTTCTTTGCATTATTAATCTCACACTTCTTGGTCAAGTTGCAATATTTAGTGTCTATATAAATCTATCAGACCATAGATAAAAATGGTATCATCATTATCATTAAAGGAGGTTGCCTTGACAACTATTGGTTGATTGTTATCAATAATAATTGTGGCAATGATACTGGTATAAATATTATTGATCAGTTGAGTCAAACTTTTGATAAGCTTCTTATGGAATGTTATCAATATCCATTAGAATCAGGTTAATTATAGCCATACTTTAAAAAGAATATTGCGAGTTGGTTTAATGTTTTGCTCTTTTATAAGGTAGCTAAATTTATAAATAAGATTCCTTGAAGAAATGAATTTCATTATTATTAATTAAAGATGCAATTTTCTTTATTTATAATTAAATCTTTTGAAGAGATAGTGTTTTGTTTTACATTTCATGGAAATGCGCCATAGATTTAGTTAGTAATAAGGTAGGAATCATTTTCCAACTATTAAAAATGTCACCAGAATACTTATAACCATTGCAGAGAATGTGTTATTATTGTTATTTTGTTCACTCAAATATTTTTATTATTATTTATTGTTAGTAAAATAATTATATTTTGTTAATTATCTGATCTTTGTCTTTAATTAGTTAATTCTCTATATCTATGAATTTTATATGGTCACATAATTTTATAATTATACATTATGAAATATGATTTTTTCTACAATACAGGCTTTTTTCATATCTGCACCTATATATGTAATATATGAGGTTTTGAACTCAGACTTTCATATGACCCTCAACCATCCATGCTAACTCAGACTTTCATATGACCCTCAACCATCCATACTATCTCATACTGTTGATACTCTTAATCACACACATGTTGAAAAGATAAATAATCACCAATATACATATTTCGTGCTAATTAACTCTTAATTAATGAATTATTCTAATTCTAAACTAAATTGTAAGCCTTTCTTTCTTTTATTTAATTTCTTAAAGCTATTATATAAATGTTAATAAGGTCTATACAATTTATTCTAATGCTGTATAAGTTCTTATGTTTTGGGGGCAGCAATTTAGAATTAATTTTATTTTCTCTTAGTTTGTTATTCTAATTTATTTTGATATGCCAAAAAGTTATACAATCCAGCAAGTAATCCCACTACCCCCAATAGTTTTCTCCTAGTAAATTATGGAGATGTAAACTTCCTTTCATCTGTGCAATGATCGCTTGTAGAAACGTAGGGAGATATATTAGAAATGTGGGAGAAAGCAATTTATTCTCTTTTAGTTTTAGACCCCTTTAGTGCATTTTATTAATCATTAGTTAAGTGCCTGGAATGGTTTGTGTTTAATCAGGAAAGCATCCTATAATAATCAGGTGTTCATTAATTTATTGTGGTCATTAGTGACACAAACTATTTATATGTTTTAGGCATTATAGAGGTATCGTTACAATCGTTATTTATAATATTCTTGCTTTACCATATATTTTGGGGTTTTTGGAATGAGCAATCCCATTCTTCATTCTCCCTCTCAAAATAAATGTGTTTCATACTAGGGATCTTCAGGCACCTCTAATGAATAAGTATCTGGGAAACATACAGATAAACCATCCCAACACACAACTTTTGCCACTATTCTTCAGAGATATGACCTTGGCCATTGTGCAGGCACAATACTCCTTTCATACAAATATGACAAAGCCACTCAAGAGAGTCTTAAGTGACTACCTTCCTGTATGCGATAACATGATATGGCCTTTATTATTATTATTGAGTTATTTATCAACCGGCAATGCTCTCTGTCAGTCGTAATCACGTATTGTTCGCCATCCATTCTATTTAATTCTTTAGATCGGATTATGAATTACAGCTTCTTTTAAGCTGAGTTATTTTACTCCCACACATGTGAGTGATCTCCCAAATCTTGCACACTTTTCAAATCACATATCATACTCTTACTTATATATATACAATGACTAGTGAAACTCATTAGTGAGTCTAATATTTTAAATGAAGGTTATATTATTGATTACCTAGTTAATTTATTTATCCTTGGCATATTAACCACACCAACCATCATAAATGATTAGCCACACAAACCACTCATTTTATAATTTAAAAAAAAAAATATTTTTTAAAAAAAATGAAATGGTAGGGGGGGGGGGGGGGGGGGGGGTATATGTAGTAATTGCACTAACCAATATTATATAATAATACAAATATTCTAGTTCTGTAATTCCCTGAATGATCTATTTAATGAATCCACCAAAAAGCGTGATTGTAAATTACACATAATCAAATGTGTAATCATTGTATAGACATTACACACCTACTTTGTTTTAATTTAATCATAAATTACCAGACTTTATCATTTAATAAATTTATATTATATCACTTCTCTGTATTCTCGTATTTGTCATTCATCGTCCAAATCTCTATTTGATTAAGTTAAATTGTTCCCTCATTGAATGAAAGATTTTATTTAATATTATTAATTAAACTCCCTTTGTTTAATGTTGCCTTGAACAATATTAAGGATCTGATTATTAATATATTAAGCAATAGTCTGTACCATTCTTTAATTGTTATATTTTGTAGAAATTATTAGCTAACTATTTGGATATTATTGATTCCAAAGTCTCTTTGCTTACTCTGCTCCCATTGCTGGGTCTGGAGTAAATGAAGTGCTTCCTAGTATACTCAAAAGTGTTGTTCATATAGACAGAGACCCTGGAGCACAGGTGAATATGTTAGTGTTTAGTATTGTTCCAGACCTGTGTATCTCGCACATGCTAGATTGCTAAAGTTTGCTTGGATTCTAGGTCTTGTTGAATGAACACACAATTGGTACAAAACCACAGGGTAAATAGAATAAAGATGCATATTCTGACATTAAGGGAAATCTCTCTTAAGTAATGCTGTTGATAAGTGAAGCAAGCAAAGAAGAGTGAGATAATGTAATTGACCAAATGAGTATGATACATGTATAAAGTAGGACTATTATAAAAGTATTTTATAATTTCTTTATCCTTATGCTACAATGAGCAAAAGGCATCTATATTAGCACTAATTTCCTGGATAGAAAGGTGTTAGTTGGAAGACAATTCAGGTTAATTTTTTATGAAAAAAATCCAAATATTTGGGTTTAAAATACAAAGTTTAAATTTTTAAATGATAAAATTTCTTTGTGATGTTTAGAATGGATTTTATAATAGTGCCATCTTATTTTTTGTTTAGTAAATTATAAACAATCCAGTAATGATTGTTTTGTTTGAAGAGTGTAGAGCTGTTAAGAGGGTATAAGAAATAATTAATTTGAATAAGTCATGTAGGAATTTATTCATAATTGGTGTGAAGCATTTATAGGGATAACAGGTATAAATTTTTGAATATATGGTTGGAGAGTATGGAAAAGTGTAAAGAATCCTGGTGGTTTCATTTATTGCCCTTTGCAGATAAAAAACAATGCAGTGCACAGAAAGCCCATTAAACTTTAAGAAGTTTTAGAGATCTTATGCTAAAACAGGCAAAACTCTCCATACAGTGGAGACACTCAGTGCAAGCCAGAGTAATCAATGTATGCAGGAAGGTTTGTGTATAAAATCCCTATCTAGTGCCTACTCATCCAATATCCCCAGACTAGTTTCTAGCTTGTGGCAAACATAAGAAATAGTGATTATGTGATGTTTAGATGTTATACTGATCATAACTGTCTGTTTCAGATCAGTTTAGTACATAAGTAGTTAATTCTGTTGATATATAAGTTAGTGAATTTAATAATAGGGGAATAGTAAAAATTTTGATGAAGATGAGTATCTCAACGAAAATTTTTTTTATCACAGATTAAAAGATAAGCATGAAAGATGAAATTAAAGATAATTTCTATTGAGGTTAGGAGCTTCTTCTAAATATCTCATTTCAATGAATAAAAGAGGTGAAGCAAAGACAAGAAAAGGTGAAGTAAAAGGTGAGATCATAATTTTTTCTGATAGAAATGTTTTTAGTATATTATTCCAGTAGAGCAATTAATTGTCATATATACTGTTTAGAAAGGAGAATGATAACAAGATTGTACATGTAAGAAATGTTTGATTTATTGATAGAAAGATATTTGGACCCCCGAAGATTGTTTTCAAATTGAATGATTAGAAGGCTAATATATGTGATGATGGGCCAAGTACTTAGAGGTAATCTTATGATATTGAATTATAGTGAATAAAACATGGTGTTGTTTTACCATTATATTTCTCTTCTCTTTATTATATAGGCAGCACTATACAAATAAACCATTTATTACAGTAAAATTCAAATTTTTATATTTATTTCTAATAGCAAGTGGTTTAAAATGATATTCTATCTCTCTACTGCTAAAGAATGGATAAGTTCGTGCAATTCCTTTATTAAGTTATAATTCAGGCACCCAATAGGTTTAAATCCCTAAGTGAACCTCATGTTTTTAACGTAATGTCACAGGTGATTGCATGTAAATTTGGGTCGAGAATATCACTTAAGGTTTCATTTTCCTTTCTCTTTATAACAACATATAGTCATATAAACCATTCATTTCGATTTATGTATATTTCTCTACTGGGAAGTTAACAAGAGTATCAATATAGGAATATTGGACTCTCAGGAGCTTAATTATTGGAACTGCATCAAAAGCTGAAGTGATGTCCAATTGTATAGCTACTAAACATCATGATTTCTTTAATTTCATCACTGGTTATTATGAAGAGAATAACAGCAGTAGACGATATTCTTTTTTTTAGAAAATCAGAAAGCAAAAATGGTGGGGAACAAAATAAGTTGAATTTTGTCCTTGATTAGAACTTGAATAATTTTACTTAACTATTGCATCATGAAAATGATTGTAATTGTTGAGGAGGAACAAAGTAATGGTACCAATGAGATTGGATATAATTAATCAATTCTATGATTTTTTTATGTGGAAAGATAATTTAGCAGATTGTAAAATATTGCTGTTAAGAGGTAGGAAAAAATTAACTTAAGGATTGCATGAGAACCTGGATGGGTAATGTCTGAGATATCATTTAATTTGAAAGTAGCAGCTACTGCTACTAATACATTAATAAAAACAAGATAATGAGGAAGGGGAAGAGAAAGAAGGAAGAAAAAGGAGAGGAGGAAAGAGGAAAGAAGAAAATCATGTTAAAATCTTTTTTTAAATGCTTTTCAATACTACCTAGATGATCTAAAATTAATGCTTATTGCAGTTTCATACTTTTTCTAACAGGAGTTCATAAAAAGTTTGAGCATTAGAAGTTATTGAACCAAGGGCAATCCATAAATCTTAACTTTCAAACTATACATAACTACAAATTTGTATGTGAAGGATCTATAAAATTAAAAAATGTACTATATCTATATTACTCTTCAATTTTCTAATAAAATTTTGGAACTGGAAAAAATTTCCTTTATCAACTTTCATCTATATTTTTTTAATGCAAAAATTTATTCAAGTTGTTTTATGACTCATCAGAGTTGCAAACTTCTATTCAATTTATAATTATACAAAAATAATTCTGTTGAATAATTAATTCCAAGTTTAGCAACTATCTTCAACAAACCTTTTCTTGTTAACTGTATTTTCTCGAAATATTTTTTAAAATTGTTCTCTTTAACTTTTTTTTTTTTTTTACTTAACCCCTTTTCATTTTGCTTTGCTGCGAACTATAACTGTTACTCATCATGAAATATGTCACATTTTTCTCTATTTTCAAAATTAAAACTTTATTTACACCTTAGAGTAGATAATAAAAAAAAAACAATGATAGCGTAAAGTTATGTCAATAAGAAAGTTACAATGTATACATATGTATGCAAACTATGTATGTAGAAAAATCAAGTTGTATTAGATCAATAACATAGTCTCATTTTTTTCTATCTTAGCTTATGGTCGATAATCAACCATTTTAAAGTTTGTCCAAATAATGGAGCCAAATACCTCTACATTTGGTTCCAATCCCCTCCCTCTCATACATATAACTCATTACAGTACTTTTCAACATATATATTGAAATGATTGACTTTGTAATATTAACTAAGATAAATGAGAATATATATATATTTAATATTCGAATGCAAATGTAAATATAAAATTCATATGGAAACAAAATAAAATACTAATAAGAAAAACATACCTTATCTTATATTCTAATTCACTTACCAAGCTGAGTTTGAATCTTGTTACTTAAATAGCTACGTCGCCTTATGCAATCCAAATAAAACAAAATAATTAAACTAGTCTTGATATTTAAATTAACTCAATTTATTAGATTATATAAAAGAAAATTGGCAAGATTAATGATAAAATACATCGGAAATGACTTTATATTTTAGATTGGTTGACTAAATAAAAATAATAAATTGCTATGTGTATCTCTAGATGTGTTGCGACAACGATAACGACAAAAAAAAAAAATGAATGAGTAAATGAAGGGAAAGGCTTTTGGATATTTTACTAAAAAATTTTACATATAACCGATACCAAAGATGTGAAATAGGAGGGTATCAAAATCTATTTGTTTATCAAAATAATAATGGATAAATGAATATGAAATAATAAATATATTTGAGTCTTTCCGATCATTTTCATTTAATAAATTATATTACTTTTAGAGATAATAAAAAAAAATCATCCACTTTTATTACATATAAAAAAAAAATTAATACACGCGCATTTTATATAAAAAAAAAATCATACCATATATATATGAGTCTGTTCGTTCACTATTTATTTGCCCATTGATTGACTTCAGTTCTTATGGTGTAAAGAGAAGTTTCTTTGTCAGAAATAATAATCGCAAACTTTATGATGCTTCACTAAAAGTTTTCTTTTTCCATCCGAAGAGGTGAGTGCACTTTGATTATCCCTTTTATGATGTGAATTGATCCAGTTGGTCCTTGTTCCTTTACTCGTGAGACGATGTTTACGCAAATCCATTTTTTTTTTTTTTTTTATAAAGCATTTTATTTTTTTTATTTCATAGGTTTTTTTTTTTTTTACTTTGCTGCCGCTTTCCCCGGAAACTTTTCACAACTGCCCTCTAAATGATTGAACGGGCAGATAATTCCACTATTTTTCCATGTTTTATGGTTTTACACACAAAAAAAAAATATTGAAAAACTTTATTTGTTAAGACACAGAAAATATGTCTGTCCTTGACTATAGCAAAATGATGAAGAAGATCCTGTTATATTCTGTCGCGTCTTTTTTATATGTTCTCTTTCTGACGTTTTTCGTATCTTGACGACCATTCAATATTACTCAATTAAACCTCAATTCCATCAGTTTTCTTATCATAGTTTTCGCGTGGTTTTGGGGTAAGTTTGGAGAAAAAGATACATGAAAATTAAATCCAAATTCGATTACAATTTTTTTTTATTATTTACAAACCAAAATACAAAATCGATATAACAACCTTTTAAATTATTGATAAACATCAATAATTCACACATATCTATATTTTTTAATAATAATATTTTTTTAAATTAATTTATAAACAAATATACACAACATAAAAACATTGAACTGTATGTAATAATGTTACTATGGTGACTGCATTCATATATGAAATATATAATAATAATATCGATCCTATTTTTTTTAAATAAATTTATTTATTTATATGTTTTTCTTAAGTTTGATTATAGTGAAGTTATTTTTATTTTAAAGCTAGAATCAACAGTATATAATTCTATGTAAAAGCTTTAAGGTTGCCATGGTGATCAAATTTAAATTTACATTTCCAAGATCTTACAATATCTATTAAGCAAAGGAAAAATCAAATAAGATCAACAAACTTCTTTATTTATTTTTTTTTTTTATATATATATACCTGGATCATCAATCTGAACATTCACAACATCTCCCCTCTACAGAGAAAAAAAAAAAATAAAGACACTTTTTCCCTTCTCTAAAATCATTAAACATTTTAATTTCTGCACAGATAAATGTCTATCATTTCCATCTGTCTCGATTTTAATATCATTTGAAATGTTAGTAAAAATTTCAAATATCTTATTCTCATAGAAGCAATGTGGAATTCGTTCATTCCATTTATGCTTGTCTAATTAGTTTACCTACATGTATTTCTTTTTTTTTTTTTTTTTAAATTTTACAATCAAATTATTACATCTTTATATTCCTCTCTGCAACTTTCTGGACAACAATGCTCTAAAATTAGAGTCAAACAAGAAAATCATTTAGTATTTGCTTCATACAAGCCAAATATATTACGGAACAAAATTTATTTATAAGCCAAATATTATTAGTTACTCTCTAATAATCATATATTTTTATTGCATTGTTAAAATATATATATATATTCACGGTTTTATTTTCTTAAAACTCAACAATAGCTTTTATTATTATTTTCTTTAGACATATCTGTAGTTCACTCCAGTGACACTACTATGGGCCTAAATTTTAAACATTCAATATTGTCATAAAATGAGAATGTAACTTTAGTTAATTAATATCTTATATTTATTCAATTCCTGCTTTGGACATTGAAAATATCAACCTTTAAAGTCACTTTTCCTATAAAATAATCTAAACAAATGAAAATTAACTCATACAGTGAGCTGGAGATTCAAAACAATAGAGATATCCCATTTTTAAATCATTTCTAATACTAAAGTAAACCGATTAAATGTCAATCAAATCTAATTTTAATTTCTGGAGGATCTGACAACTACTTTACCAACTAAGCTGTGCTCTACATTGATGCTAATCAGGGACATTTATGTTTGAATAACTTTATTTTATACAGGTTAGGGAAACTACTAAACATTTCTCTTTAAAATTATAACTCATATTAAAAGATAAATCCTGCCATTAAGGATTTCTTCCTACCTGCCAATGAACAATAATAAGTCTGGGACATCTGTCGACTTCAGACTTCAATATAATTTTATATAGAGTTATGAGCCACAACACACATCTATAGTTCTGCCAACTTCCTCAAAGAAAAGACTTAACCATACAAATATTTACAATTTACAAATAGCACAGACATTAAAATCTTACACTTTACATCTCCAATGCATTAAATAACACATTCACCATCATCAGTCAATTCTACAAGGTTTAATTTTAAACAGTATTTGCATACTATACAATGAAAATCTTCAAAAGTACTTTGACTATAAATATTTCTCACTCTATTTTTTTTTTTTTTAGTCTTTCATATGTGTATCTACACTATTACTAATGACTTTTGGTCATAATAATAAATATCATGAGACATACTAATAAAGTTACTTTAGTGAATGTCTTTTTATTTAATTGGGTGGTGCTACTGGCTTTAAGCTTCGGGCATTGAAGGTACCTTTTTCACCTTCCGGGGTTTCTATGAGAAATGCATTCTCCCCCACTTTTCTTTTTATTTGGAATGGTCCCTCATATATATTCAAAAACTTTTTGAACTTATAATTCTGCGGGTCACTGATTTGTCTCTACTTCAAATAAATATGTTCTTATATAAATTCTTTTATTTTCCAGTCATACACAAATTCATTAATCCATTAGTCAAATCATGGGTCAGGGAGGAAATCATGCCATCTAAATTTATCAAATCAATATTAGTCTTTTCCTCTCTCCATGTACTTTTCAACTACTCTCAATATTTCTGAACAAAATAACAGAGAAATGTTACTATGAACATTATTATCTACTGTATAGTTATACTTACTATAAGTTTTCTCAAGCAACAAACTCTTACTCCATTTTTCAAAGGGTTCATCTTCCTTCCCTTTTACTGTACTATCACAAAGTTCTCCTTGAAATAACTGCTTAACATACTTTCTATAATAAATGTTATCTGACTGCATTATTATGGACATATCTTCTTCCATACTTATTTTCCACCTTTCCTTTGCAGTATGATACATACTTTTAAATCTTCGTGTTACTTGTTTGAACTCTATATAATTTCTTAAGTTACCTTTCAAATTTTCAACTCCTTTGGATTTAAATTTATTTATTAACAATGCTTCATCTATCATTTTCTGACTAGCCTCAGTCTTTATGTTTTTATTTGGTTGTAACAGCTCAACATTTGAAAGCTTCTTATCTAAATTATTCTGTTCATCAATATACTTTATTTTTACTGAATCATTAGAACAATCTATTTTTACCTTTTCAAATCTTTTAATCATCTTTACTTTTCCTAAAGGCACCTGTTCTAACGTTTTGTAATTTACTATTTTTGCTTCGTTACATTTTACCTTCATATTAGTCTGAATATCTCTTAGCTCCTTTTTAATATCACTTATCTCCAATGCGGTTGCTTTCTGGGTATCTACATAAGTCTGTTCAATTTTAAAACATTTTCCCTCCAAACTTTGATATTTAATTTTACAACTTTTAACTTCGGCTTCTAAAATGTTAAGCCTGACATCTATGTGTTCTTGTGACTTCTGTATATGGTCACTCAATTCGTCAAATCTACTATTATATTTAACATTGTATTCTTTCAACCGAGTATCCAAGTTATGCTTAAATTCATCAAACTTGGTATTAGTAGCATTTAGCTCGATTTTGCATAAGCCAATTTTAATATTTACCTCCTCTCTAAGTTCTTTATTTTCTTTAATCATATCACCCAGTTTATTATTCATGTCTTCTCTTAACATTTGATTATCTCTACTCATGTCACTAAATTTATTATTTATTTCACTATTCATATCACAAAATTTATTATTTATATCACTACTTATATCTTCTCTTAACTTATTATTATTTCTGCTCATGTTACTAAATTTATTATTTATATCATTTTTCATATCACCCATCTTTTCCATTAATTCTTTCAGAATTGGATACAGATCTCCTTCAGGTTTTGATAATTTTTCTTTCTTATTGCTTTCCATTTTTATTTTCTATTTATGTCAAATATAATATCTCTATTTTAAATAAATTGCGAAATACTTTACTTTTATTTATTCTTACATAAAACATATCTACCCATTCAATCCTACAGCTGCGAATAAAAATCCCCAAAGAACGACAACAACAAATATTCTAATATCTTATTTAAACCTATGATATAATATAATCAGCTATATAACTCCACCAATGCATATAAAAATAATACCATGTTTTAGCATCTATATGAGACTCAAACTTGGGTCTTTAATTGGTTATTTCGGCCCGAGTTGGCGCACCATTTTGTAACCGTCGGAATTGTTGAATGCTGTATTCCATTTAAATTGAAGAAAGAAGGCCCAAAATGTTGGTGCCAATTTGTAACTGATTGAATTGATGGATGAAGGTGATGGTTAGGATGATCAATCTGATCTGATAAAAAAATCTAAAAATCTAATTTAAATTAATCTGGTCTAGCTCAATCGGGTCGCCGTTATGTAATAAACCATCACCAAGCACAAATAATCTCTCTTAAAGTTTAATTTACTTAAGTTATATGTGAAATGAAGGAATAATGAGACTATCTGCTCCAGACATCAACAAATCTATCACAATTACAGCATAAATTGCAAATAGCAGTGAAACCAACTACTATTGCCATAAACAATAATATAGGATTAGGCTAACTACTTGATTGGCAATCTAATCGAAATCAAATCCAATTAATAACTAAAACAGATCCCAATATATATTTTATTAGCCTGTTACTGTTAAAGTAATTTAAATCTACTTTATTATTTAAAGATGCTGCCTTTTTAACTTAATGGATAAGCTTCTAAGTACCTGTAATAGTACTTTACAAAACATTTTTTTTTACATATAGACATTATTTAAATATCAAAACAAAATACTACTTGAACCCAAATATATATATATCTATTTTAATAAATGCTAAATAGAAAGATAAACACTCGTGTCAATAAGCGATATACAATTCTTTCTACTTCAATCTTTAATTAATAATTTTCTGTTGGCATCAACTGGTTTTATTATAATTTTATAAACACTTTGAAAATTTATGCACTCACTTAAATATTTAAACAAATTAATATACGTCTATGGTTTACTAAGAAGCTACAAAATAATTTATAAATAATTTATAAATATCTTCCAATAAAGTGCTGCTTAATTAGTGCTTCGTTTATGTTTTAAAATAGAATACTTCACTGGAGTTTAATATCAACACTCTATTAGCTCATCTCTAACTCTACAGTGTCCAACCACATTACATAAAAGACATATCAAGTTTCTATTGGATGTTTATTCACCTGTGAGTATTAATACAATCTGTTTGAAATTTTAAACAATTGAATAAAAATTGAACGGCAACAATTAAAACATATGATTATAATTAATATTTATACAAATCAAAACAATATTCAATTAAATTGGTCAATGAAGTTTATTCTCTTCATTTTATAGGAGTTTAAGAAAATATCCAAGACGAATTATTCTGAACCAAACGATAAAGTACGATCTATTTAGATTTTTATGACGGAATCAGACAAACATGAAATGATTGACTTTGTAATATTAACTAAGATAAATGAGAATATATATATATTTAATATTCGAATGCAAATGTAAATATAAAATTCATATGGAAACAAAATAAAATACTAATAAGCAAAACATACCTTATCTTATATTCTAATTCACTTACCAAGCTGAGTTTGAATCTTGTTACTTAAATAGCTACGTCGCCTTATGCAATCCAAATAAAACAAAATAATTAAACTAGTCTTGATATTTAAATTAATTCAATTTATTGGATTATATAAAAGAAAATTGGCAAGATTAATGATAAAATACATCGGAAATGACTTTATATTTTAGATTGGTTGACTAAATAAAAATAATAAATTGCTATGTGTATCTCTAGATGTGTTGCGACAACGATAACGACAAAAAAAAAATGAATGAGTAAATGAAGGGAAAGGCTTTTGGATATTTTACTAAAAATTTTTACATATAATCGATACCAAAGATGTGAAATAGGAGGGTATCAAAATCTATTTGTTTATCAAAATAATAACGGATAAATGAATATGAAATAATAAATATATTTGAGTCTTTCCGATCATTTTCATTTAATAAATTATATTACTTTTAGAGATAATAAAAAAAAATCATCCACTTTTATTACATATAAAAAAAAAATTAATACACGCGCATTTTATATAAAAAAAAAATCATACCATATATATATGAGTCTGTTCGTTCACTATTTATTTGCCCATTGATTGACTTCAGTTCTTATGGTGTAAAGAGAAGTTTCTTTGTCAGAAATAATAATCGCAAACTTTATGATGCTTCACTAAAAGTTTTCTTTTTCCGTCCGAAGAGGTGAGTGCACTTTGATTATCCCTTTTATGATGTGAATTGATCCAGTTGGTCCTTGTTCCTTTACTCGTGAGACGATGTTTACGCAAATCCATTTTTTTTTTTTTTTTATAAAGCATTTTTTTTTTTTATTTCATAGGTTTTTTTTTTTTTTTACTTTGCTGCCGCTTTCCCCGGAAACTTTTCGCAACTGCCCTCTAAATGATTGAACGGGCAGATAATTCCACTATTTTTCCATGTTTTATGGTTTTACACACAAAAAAAAAAATATTGAAAAACTTTATTTGTTAAGACACAGAAAATATGTCTGTCCTTGACTATAGCAAAATGATAAAGAAGATCCTGTTATATTCTGTCGCGTCTTTTTTATATGTTCTCTTTCTGACGTTTTTCGTATCTTGACGACCATTCAATATTACTCAATTAAACCTCAATTCCATCAGTTTTCTTATCATAGTTTTCGCGCGGTTTTGGGGTAAGTTTGGAGAAAAAGATACATGAAAATTAAATCCAAATTCGATTACAATTTTTTTTTATTATTTACAAACCAAAATACAAAATCGATATAACAACCTTTTAAATTATTGATAAACATCAATAATTCACACATATCTATATTTTTTAATAATAATATTTTTTTAAATTAATTTATAAACAAATATACACAACATAAAAACATTGAACTGTATGTAATAATGTTACTATGGTGACTGCATTCATATATGAAATATATAATAATAATATCGATCCTATTTTTTTTAAATAAATTTATTTATTTATATGTTTTTCTTAAGTTTGATTATAGTGAAGTTATTTTTATTTTAAAGCTAGAATCAACAGTATATAATTCTATGTAAAAGCTTTAAGGTTGCCATGGTGATCAAATTTAAATTTACATTTCCAAGATCTTACATTATCTATCTATTAAGCAAAGGAAAAATCAAATAAGATCAACAAACTTCTTTATTTTTTTTATATATATATATACCTGGATCATCAATCTGAACATTCACAATATATATACCATGGACATTTTTCTATTTGTATATTTTTATGCATATATAAATTAAGATTATAGTAGAAATCAAATTAAAAATTAATAATAGTGTAGTTAAATAGTAAAGTGAGAAAGCACATTTACATATAAATTTAGAATGTATGTTTTCACCCATTCACATTCATTCAAAAAATAAAAATAATTTTCTTACTATACTGTATCTCTTATTTTTTTAAATAAAATGAATAATGAAATAGCAGTCTTCAATCACAATGAAATATGGTCTGGACAATATCCTTGTTTTAAAATTTTTTTTTTTTCCCAATGGACACAAAATAGAAGTCTCATTTCTAGCAGACTATAACCACTCTAATTGTTTTTACATTTCTAATTGTAAGGCCAAAGAAAATATTATTAAGAAATAGGATTCATATGCAGCTCCAAGGTAAGAAAATAGTTGCTACCATATCATAAATTCTATTAATTTGTGAAATTTAATTATTTTACTTTTCAAATACAGTACAGGGTATTTGAACTCAGACTTCCAAACAACCTTCAACTATCCACACTATCTCATACTACTGATATACATAACCCCACACATGTAGAAAAGATAAATAATCACCAATATATGTATTTCATGCTGAACCAACACTCATCAGTTGGTCCACATTATCATCTCCACACATATATACAATCAAAGTTCAGCTTATATTAAGATAGCCAATCTTCATACTTTATTGGACAGGCTTCAAACTACTCCACCTCACAACTCTTCAGCCATCCATTTTTTTGAAAATCTGATGATCATATAACATTATAATACTAGTACTATAAAGCTGGTATTGTAATGTTGGATGATTTTCTTTTCTTTTTTTTTTTTTATCACTACTAAAATAGTGGTAGATAATATTTAATTATATTGTAAATCAATTTCTGATTTTAATAATTAAATAGTGAATATATTAAATGCTTAAAGTTATGTTAATAAAAATATATAATTAGTTCACTAATGACAGAATGTTAGTATCTATATTTCCTTAGAAGGTAATTACTTCTGGGTCTATTTTTAGAAGTAAAAATAGCTAGAGGTTGATAAGGGTTATTAGTTCTTATAACATTATTGAAAACAAACCTGTAGACTTCATTGAACAGTTTACAAAGATAGTTAGTTGCTAAGCAACACTTTTTCAAACATTTTCTTAGTTTTCTTAAATTTAAATGCAGATAAAAGATGATTACATAAGCAAAATAAACTAATTAATGGAACTGTATGCATAAAGCTATTGAGAAAATGTTAAAAAGCTAAAATGTGAGTTTTATGATACCTGCCACCTGACCTTTTTTTCTTGTAACAAATTATCATATTAAATTAATAACTACTGAGTGCTTCAATCATTTTTAAGAGTTTATTATACTGAAAGAATTTTTAGTTAGATTGTTATTTTTTAAAAATTGTGCTAATAACAAAAAAGAATGTCAAATATAATTACCTTTTTAAAAAACAGAGATGCTAAAATTAATAATTAAACTCAATTTTTTAAAAAAAGTTTTTTTATTATTTACAAAAATACTTATGAAATATATTTTTAAAACATTTAAAATGATTTTAATTGACTTTATAAATAAAAAGATTTTAAAAAGCTAGTTGTTTTTGAATACATTATAACAGGGTGTGGCTTAAGACATGTATGTTCTATATTAATTTGAAATTAAAGAGTAATTTCAAATTACATTTCGATATAATTGTTAATAAACTAACTGGATAAATAATTTTATATATAAAAAACTGCCTCTTATGCAAAAAAGCAAAGGGAAAAAAAAGAAAAGAAATATAAATAGAAGCAAATAGAAAAAAAAGATGGATTTTATAACAATTACAACATTCCTATAATATACTGAAATTTTTATTAGTGAAATGCTACAGACAAAGCCAAGCCTGGTTAAATAGGAAATGGAAAAAGTGAAATTGGTCACATACCTTTTTGGAATAACATTTTAAATTTCAAAAGTTAAAAATATTTTAGCTACTAAGTAAATTATTTTAAATTTAATTACTAAACAATAACATATAGAAAAAATGGACTTATATTAGATTTTAATATTGTTTAATTCAAAATAACTTACAGAGAGGCAATCTAATCCTGCCCAGATACCAATACATTTCGAAAATGAAAATTCTATTTTTCAATATACAAAAATTACATACATAATATCAAGTCTACATACTATCTGGAAAATGTTCAAGTTTCACTGAAATTCAAACTTTGCACTGTAAGCATATACTTCAAATACAGTAACACTGCACCATAAGATTCTTAATACAATTAAAGTGCTTTCATTTTTCAAATTGCATGAAAATTTAAACAGTGGCTCCATCTGTGGTTTGAACTTTTTTCCAAATGCAAAGCAATAACTATTCAATTTTGTTTTGTAATATCAGTTTTAAATTTTTTTAAATATCTTTAATTATTACATATATGACTACTGTTTTTGTACAACTATTTGTGATCTCAACAAATTCACAAGAAGTAATATTATAACAGACATTAGAAAGCCAATATAAAACATCTTAAAGATTTATTATTCCGATACTGACATATTATCAATATTAAAATCTATCCTTAAGAGGAAAAAGTTAAAAGCAATTTTAAACTACACTAGCTTTAAAAGTATCAATCTTAAATCTATCAAATAAATCAATAATTACTAATCAGCAATGTCAATTAAAAAAAAAAAAGTCATTTTAAAGATAGCTTCAAAATCAATTTTATATATCATTAAAATATCGAATTATTCAATGTAAAAACATATTATTAATATAACTAAATATTCCTATTGCAGAACAAAAATCATTCAACGTTTTCATTCAATATTAAAATTATCCAAGCTTGAGATAAGCTATAAAATGTTAACTTAAAAAATTTAATGCTTCATTGCAATTTACGAATAATAAAAAATAAAAATTCATGTTTTTTTATGAATTGTTTTTTACAAAATTAAGATACAAAATAATTAAGAAGCACCATTCTATTTCAAACTGCCTTTTTTATTGAAACACTATGCATAATAAAGAGTTGTGGGGTGGAGTGGTTTGAAGCCTGTCCATTAAAGTATGAAGATATGCTATCTTAATATAAAGCTGAGCACTGATTGTATATATGAGTGGAGAAGATAATCTGGACCAACTGACGAGTGCTGGTTTAGGACTAAATACATATATTGGTGATTATTTATTTTTTTCGACGTGTGTGATCAAGTTTATCAGCAGTATGAGATAGCATGGATAGTTGAGGGTCGTATGAAAGTCTGAGTTCAAACCCCTGTATATTACATATAGAAGTGCAGATAAGAAAAAAAAATCTGTACTGTAGAAAAAAATTCATATTTCATAACATATAAAATAATTTTCAGTATATATTATGTAAAAAGGTCTTTATAATAACAATATCAGTAATCAAAATAATAATGTAAGGAATTAAACAATTTCATACATAATAATGTTGAAATATGTATAAAAGATAGCTTATACATTTTGAATATTTCGGAAAGAAATAGAATGATAGTTCAAGACCAGAAATTAATATGATATGTATGAGCAATAGGAATACGAAAATTACAATTAATAAAATATTTGGTAAATAATGAATATATTCACAGAAAATATAGCTTTTAATATTCAGCTTTATTACTGTTTAGCATGCTTTCAATATATCAAAGAAATGAGTGGTTTGAATAAATCGAAATTTGAATGGAAATTTGAATACATTGAATAGCTTATTAGATAATAGTTAAACACTAATATAAAGAACCTGTAATTATACCACCCATAAATATGATATATGGAATATATTGAAAGCATTCTAGGCTGTAATAAAGCTGGATATTAAAAACTACCTTTTCTGTGAGTACATTCATTAATTATCAGATATCACATTGGCACAAAAAAGAAGTAAATTAATAATAGCTGAATTACAATTGATAGGATAAATGGGATAGCAAATGAGTATGGTTAGATAACCATAAAAAAGTTTAGAAATTATTATAAAAAAAAATGATTCTAAGATTAAACAATCCCTTGAAATTAAGGACATCACAATAAAAACATGTTTTTTCTATCTTCTTAAAGTTCTATACATAAATTATAATGCAATCTAATAAGCATTAAAAATGTCTTGCAATTGATTTTAATCTGTCTGATAAATTATATAAAATAGTAACTACAGTAATTATCCATCTCTATGAGTAATAGTATTCTAAGACAATATTTTACACTATTTAAATGTTACCAGTGAGGGCACTTCTTAGGCCAAAATATGCATTTGAAAGAAACAATGCAAAAAAAAAAAGTTGAAATATAATAATATTTTTAATGCAGCTTTGACTGAAATTAACTGTTTGTCACCCTTTAGTCATTCTCTTCCAAATAATTTAGACAGATCCCCATGTCCAACAATATTTGGGAAACAAAGCATGATAAGTCATTTTTAGTAGAAATGATGAGTCATAGTTAAATACGGATCAACTTGCTATATATAACAATATATAACATCTTGGACAAAGTGCTACTTTAAATGTCTCTAGAAATATAGAAAAAATTAATTTGTTATTGGCAAAGATTTTCTAGTAATCTCATACAGCATATCAGCTAATTACTAGAAGGTGTCTATAACAATTAATAAAGCACAAAATCAAATTCTAATTATCTCTGGCATTGATTTATGTGAATTGTTTTGTAGGTGACTAGCAAAATGATGTACAAGGTATTTCAAAAAGACGGATCTGACTTGAAGTCACTATATCACTGCACCACTACTGCCTATGAATGAAGCTTACTACTTGAATGGATGGAGCATAGTATCAAATGATTATCACTAAATGCATCTACCAGCTTCTTCAATCACAAAAGGCATTTTGCAAGCATTCTGCAGTTCAGCGACTCTGAATTAATGATTGTGTTGGAGAGTGCATTTTAACATTTTGGTATCAATATGCCAATGCATAAGTGAATTTGTCATTAATAATGCACTTCAGATGAAAATATAAAAGCTAAAGAGTTTTTTTCCCCATGTAGATCATGCAAGTTTACTTACCATGTCAGCTGAGAACTTGTAATCCCTGATTTGATAGCCATGTGGTTAAAGTGATATCTAATCATGAAATTATACCAACTGTAACTGGTACGTGATTTTCTTCTAATAAAAAACACGTGTGTAAAATTTAGTGATAGAATTATACAGAACATGGAAGAACAACAACTTCTTACTATTTGATGTGAAGACTACAAAATCACCACAAAGTTATAGAGATATGAGCATAATTCTCCAAAAGGAAATGTATTTCATGCCATTTCTCAAAAAAGGATTTATGGTCCTTTCTTCTATGGGACAAACATACCTCAAAATGCTGCAGAACTGATCCACAAGATAAAAGACTACCATATGGAAATCTGCAAGTTTGACATTTTTTAAATGTTATGCTGCTCAACATTGGATAGGACAAATGGCAACTCAATATTTGGTGCTTGAGCCTAAAAATTTTGAGAACTTATACCCTGAAATTTGTTCTTGTGGAAATACATTAAAGACTGTGTTTTTATGCCAACATTAGTAACTAAACTGATGACTCAAAAACCAAATCATGTCAGCTATTGACTTCATTGGAAGAAAATACTTTGAGAGGCATTTGAGACAAAAAAAACTCATTTTGATGTTATCTAAGCAAATAGTAAGGACACAGAACATTTATAAAATGGTTATTTAACTATTGTAATTGTAATATGCTGCTATTTTGAAATATACTACCTTAAAATTGGGTTCTTTTTTGAAATACCCTAATTTTTTCAGTCTGTGACCTTCAATTCTCAGAGGTTTTCATCTATTTAACTTTCTTGCTCTAGCAACCTGATCATTCCTAGGGCCAAAATATGCATTAAAAAAAGGATTGTAAAAAAATTGAATTACAGTGATACTTTTAACACAATGCTGTTTCGATTTAATCAAATTATTAGATCACTATTGAGAAAGGTATAAAAAAGTTATAGTCTTTTTCTTATAAATAATTTAGACAGATTTATATTTGATCAAAAATATTTGTGAGAGATAATAGACTTGAAACGAAGATGAGTTGTGATGAAATACTAATCAATTTGTTATAAACAATTTGGTAAAAGTGTTCTTTTGACAAAAAAGCTGAAATAATATTTTCAACGAATTTGCTGTTTGTAAAGTTATAAAATAACTTCTGCAATAGTTTCATTTGATAAAACAAATAAAATAGATGGATATAACATTTACCAACAATTACAACAGATAATTTAAAAGAAAATACATGTAAAAAATAAATTATAAGTTTTCCCAACTTTTCTAAAATAATTTTACAAATAAAACCAATGACAAATTTCTTGATTTTTATGGGGAATGTTTATCTTAATATGAGTCCAATGACCAAAATATTTTTAATAAATTAGATTAGTTTAATAACAGATAGAACAAAGATAGCCAATGGATGCCTGAAATTATAGAGAGAAGATGCTATAAATAGATCTACAAAAAATACTGAGTCAAATGCAAATTGTTGTTGTTTAGCTGTATGTAGTGCATTCCTATGTTATCAAATTCTGGGTTACTGTCAAGTGTGGAAATACAAATAATATAAAATACTAATTGTCTGAAGGTTTGTGGTGAGGGTATATTATAAGATGTGATATGTTGGACTATTCCCATAATCTATGAGTTAATGCTGAATGTATAGAAAATTTTAAACTGTATTTAAACTTTCCAAATACAAACTTGGTAGTAATAACACACAGATAGACAACACAGGTTAGTAATTGCACAATGTTTCGGGTAGTATTATTCTCCACTCTTCTTCACTAAACATGGAATTGTACTATCACTATGGAACAGAGCAAAGAAGGTTTGTTCAGAAACCAGTGATTTGGAAAAAGAAAAGATTCACATAGAACAAATGCTTATGAAGAATGGTTATCCATCAGCAGTCATCAGAAAAACCTTCAATAGACAATACAAAGAGATACCAAAGGAGAAAACAATTATTGGTACGGTAGTGTATCCATACATACCAGGAACAGCAGACAAATTAAAGAAAATATTCAGTCAATATAACATTAGAACAGCTTTCCAAAGCCATACCACACTTCAAGAACTTCTTACTGGTACTAAGCCTAAACTGGAAATGCTGAAAAACAAAAACTGCATATAAGAAATACCATTTAAATGTTGAAGGAAATACATTGGTGAAACCTGTCACCCTGTTGAACAGCGATTGAAAGAATACAAACTAATGGTTAAAAGATAACAGATGTGTCTGTTGTAGTAGATCATGTATGTACTAATGACTATATGTTTAATTGGGAAAATATGTGTCTGTTGTAATAGATCATGTATGTACTAATGACCATATGTTTAATTGGGAAAATACAAAGATATTGGATAAAGAGGAAAAAATGCATAGAAGAAAATTCAAGGAAGCTGCCCATATGACAATGGTAAATAATCCTACAAGTCAACCCAGTATGGCAGTACACAATGTATGGAAGCCTCTAATTAATCTTGCTCTTAGGAAAAATATTAAACAACAGCAGCAACAGCAATGACAACAACAGCAACAACAACAATAATAATAATAATAACAACAACAACAACTAATTAGCCTTGCTCATATAAAAAAAATTGAAGAACTCAGGAGCATTTGAACCAACCCTCATATATAAATATATCAAATTTCTACTATATATTGCCTTTGACAGAATAGCTCAGTTGGTTAGAGCATTCACCTTAAATTTGATATTCAAGAATCTAAATGTATGAGTTCAACTTCTAAGTGAATATTGTCACTGTGCATATAGGCCAGCAACACCTGAAGAAGAGTGGAGAATAATACTACTCGAAACATTATGTAATTACTAACCTGTATTGTCTATTTGTGTGTTATTACCAACAAGTTGTTTGTATTTGGAAAGTTTAAATAAAATTTACAAATTTCTATACATTCAACATTCACTCATAGATGATGGAAATTGACCAACATATTACATCTGACATAAAATACAGTTTACATGCATCTAACTGATAAAATAGTTTGTGCTCATTAATCCTATATCTTATGCAGTTTTATTTATTCACAATATATTGCAAACCTATCTTTATGTATAATTTAAAATTTTATTCACAACATAAATTTCTCATATGGCAATGGTTACATCAAGTAGTGAAAGGATAAAATAGACTTACAATATAAGAACTATATTATGTTTAAAAGATGTCATTCACAATAAATTAGAGTTATTATCTCATTGTCGCACAGTAAGAATAATCAAAAATATACATGTACCATGTGTACAGGTGACAAAAATTATAAAATATTGAATTACTAGATTATTTTTAAAACCTCTATATTTTTCCACCACAACAAATATATTTTTTATTTGTCAGAGACAAATTCTTTGTTTTAATAGTGGCTAAGTTGCTGTATATATATCTAAATGCAAATTTTTTATTATCTCTGACCTCTGTAAATTCTAATTTATTTTGGAAAATGTTGAGATATTTCCTGATATTATTCTCACAAATAAAAATACAACTTCTGCACTCTAACAAGAACATAAATGGTGCCATTCTGATTTATGGCAAAAATTCTTTTTCAAAATTTTTGATGAGCTAGGTTACTGTAGTGTTTCCTATGGCTATTGCCAATTGGGAATTGGGCATATCATTATATGTGAAAAGATGTAATAGTATCTCCCATCTTTGAGAATGTGAACCATGCATCAATATAAGAGTAATTACTTTTGTTCAGAAAATGTGATATTAACAATACATATATGTTAATTTTCAAAAAAAAATCCAAACACTTAAATTCAAGAAACCAATTCTGTTTTATTTCTAAAGATGGTCATCTTATGTCACTTGAGAGCATGGAAATGGGTGTTCAATTTAATTTTCCAGAATGTAAATTTATGTTATTATATATAAGTGATACTTTAAAATCTTCCATTGGAATCATTAGTTCTCCTGACATTTAGTAAAGGAGGAAGTCAATTGGTGGGAGCCACTTTAAATGCTCAACAATTTTTAAATATTTTAGAGCTATAAGATGGCTGTTTTGGGAGACCAATAGAATGTTTTAAATATTGTCATCATCAAATAACAAATTAAAAATCAAGATCAATTTTTAAATGTCTTAAAATTTTAGACTAATTATTATTATGGTCACTTAGTCTTACAAAGAAGATATAAAGAAAACAACAACTCTATAATACATGTAAAACCATTTTCAGGTAAGCAAGGGCAAATTGACTAATTTTCTCCATTGTAAAATAAAGCGACTAATGAAGACTAAAAAAAGTTAACTTTCAACATTAAACGTTTCAGAAACAATAACATTTGATTGTCATTGGTAATAGTTTATCATTATTCCCCTTTACTACACTGTAACATCGTTTTCAGTTATATAATTGAATTTATCATATTTTTGCTGTTTATATTTATATCACAATGTAATACTAATTATAATCATATGCTCAGAAAGTCAACTGATATATTAAGCACCATGGTTACATTCTATTTGACAAAACTATGATTACTTTTTGTTATGTTCCTCAATTGAAAAATAGTCAAAAAAATTCCAGTTCACACCACTACAAAATATTTCTTTAGCTAATGCTGCCATTTACAATTAAAACATCATCTCTTAAATAGCCAAAGTATATATATTAGACTAAATACAGCAATTCATAATTAAACTACTAGCCAAAATTAAATTAAGAATTCACCACCAATGGTTTTTCTATGGCAAATTTCTCAAATGCAAAATTAATGCAAAACAAATATATATTACCCTACCTTCCCATAAGTCCAACTCATATTCTAATTATCTTTAATATCAAAATAACTTTTAGATAAATTAATAGTTTCGGAATCACAAATTTTTATTAAAAGAGAGCTTTAATTTTTCGCTTCTTTTCATTCTTCTCAAAAAAGATAAGCTCAGTCAGCTCAAGTATAATCTTATAGTCTATATTTATTTTCATAAATATATACTGAAGTACTAAGATATTTATTCTTAATTTTAAAGAACTTTCATTCTTTCCTAACTTGTAAAATATTATTAACAAATAATAGCATTAATCATAGCTGTATTATTAAATAAATTATACATAGCCAGTATTTGATAAAATACACACAAAAAAACATACAATATTACAATAATTTAAATTTTTTCAATCATTAAGTTGACAATTACAACATTATAATCCTTTATTCTCATAATAAACTTATTTCTAAATCTAGAATATTTATTAATAAATTAGCATATACACCTGGGTCTCGTTTTATGCGGATTATTTTAATGCGATTTTGAAGTTATGTGATTCATGTTTCTTCTTAATATCTTTCATATTTCACTATATTTATTAGATATCAAGAAAATTAAATTATTAATAACTTATTTTGACTTGAAATACTTTTTTTTTTTCAAAAATATAACGTTTTACTAGCAGCTAACGTGAATATGGCCTGAAGCTGTATTGAGAATATTAGCTTCTATGTAAATAACCTATTTATAATAATGAGTAAATAATAATAATAGATTTATACTTACATATAAAAATATCACAATAAATATTCAAAAAAATTAAACTTTTAAAACATATATTTTGTTATATATAACAGAAATAAATAATCTTTTACATTTTTAAAATAAAAGAACGAAGATTTTATAAACTGAAAATAATCTTTCTAGTGATAATGTATAATCTTTTTGTTTTGATTTCGATCTCATTTTTTAATATAGGAAGAGAAAACCATTAACACAGCATAAGACTGAAAGTGGCGCTAGTTGTACATCACATCATGAAGAAAAATAAAGTGGCCAACAGGTTTCTCTGGACATAATTGCTGAGAGATTCTTGACTTCATTTAAGGAAAAGCTACAATACATCACATCGAATCTAATTTCTTTCCAGTTTACAAGCTAGTGGTAATGATAAAAATATGTATGAAAAATGTAAAATTAAATACTGTAGTTAATAAAAAACAAAAAAAGTTTGTCTTGTATTAATTTTTTTCAAATATTTGAAATTTTTTTTTAGTCATACTTTATTTGCTTATTTTTTTAATGCGAATTTTAAAGTAATTTTTCTTTGTTGCTTTGCTTTTGTGCGAATTCTGAAAATTACGGATGCTATCCCCCATTTTTCAAGGTAAGTTAAGTCTATTTTTGTGCGATTTTTTTTTTAATGTGGGTTTTCTGTGGAACCTATCTACCGCATAAAACGAGACCCAAGTGAATTCTTATATAAATTACATTAGCTTTAATTTTATATGCTGCAATTCAATTTTGTTTTCATCCCTTATAATCTCTTCATTATGAATAACTTTTGTCTAGCAAAAAAAAAACAGAAAATCCAGATTTTCCTTAATTTTGGAACAAAGATTATTTATAAGAAAATTTCATAAATGATTTTATAGTCAATCAAACAAAGCAACATCAAAATTCATAAGACCATAATCCATAGCCATCCAATTAACATCTTGCACTGATCAGGATCTCATAATTTAAATGCTGTACTTTATACTGTCTTATAACATAAATACAAACTTAACCTTAGGTTCAATTTTTCTCCTTTGGTAATGGATGGATAGTCTAGCTCTAGTCACCATGACTGCCAAAAAACAAAATATATTATCTTGAAACATCATTACTTCATTTCAAAGCTTCTGTGCTTTTAGGCTCTTTTATTATTTTCTTTTCACTCTTTATAATCATTTTGCAATCTCTTGTGATAGGTTAAATAGATTTGTACTATTAAATAATTGATTATAACATCAAGCACACAGTAGATTCAAGCCCTAATTTAAGCATGGTCTGTAAGAGTTGGTGTATATAGAATGTACATTCTAAACTTAAGTAATTCACTTAAGTTTTTTAAATTCTTACCATCAGGAGGTGGGTGGAAATTTATAATATTTAAGAAATAGTGCATTATCGACTTCCGTTTTTGCATAATTTCATAATTCAATTTGCTAAAAGTAAAAATTATGGAGAATATAACTAACCCATCATTTTTTCCTTCGAAAAAACAAAATAATAATTTTCAAATATTACAACAATACTGTATTAATTGTTCCAAATTTATCATTTTTTAACTTAAAAAAGAAAAGCATTTAACCATTTTTAATTTTAATATTTTCAAAGCAAAATTATATTTTTAAACATATATATTAAACATGCCTTTCTCTTACTTTATTTATTATCACAAAAGCTATAGGTATATATAGTATTACTTCCATATCGGTTCTCTCAATGTCATTAATCTGTGATTTGATTAAAAAAATATATTAAATAGAAAATTAAAAATTCCACATTTAAAAAATGAATACTAATTGTTAATCATGTTCTTTAAAGACAGCAATCATTTACTAATAAAGTGAACCTTGTAAATTGAATAAAAAAAGAAGAAATGATGATAGACATTGAGATTTGTGTAATAGACTAAGACTAACAGACATATTTTATATTGAAAGCACTTTGGAACTCATTTATACTCTTACTTTATAAAAGAATGCTTAAATATGTAACTTGAATGCTTGTTGTATTATTTAAAAACTATATATATTTATTGAGAAACTAACTCAAGTTACTATCCTTAGCATTATACTTTATTAAACTTTTTTTTTATTTCTTGCTATAATTTAACACAATAGAGCCAAGCAATCAACATTTAAAAACTCCTGGTTTCATTCCTTCCCAGGTTATTCTATAGCAGGGGTGTCCAAAAAGTCGATCCTGATCCACAGGTCTTTTGGTCCATCGGGAGGCCAATCTGGCAAGAGTTGTGAGTGAAACAAATTAAGTCAGATTTTTTAAGTTTTTTTGTTATTTTAGTTTTTGTTTTAAATTTTTTTTTAATTCTAGATAGGTGAAGTCCACTAATGCATATCATTACTGAAAATAATATTTTTAATCTTGACTTAATGTAGTTAATTTGAATTAATAAATATTGTTAATAATTTACTCATGTTGCTTTAATTCCCCTGGACATGAGTTTTATTTTTTTACTAGATAAATATGTAAAAATAGTATGTATTTCACACCTCTCTCCACTTAGACTACGCCTATGACAACAAGTCAATCGCAACACATTTTAAAAATAAAAAGTAATCTTATGAACACAAAAGTTGGCCACCCCTGTTCTATAGGGTTTAACCAATTACTTTGCGCCTATTTCTTTTTTTTTTTTTCAATACACAAATATTCAAAGTACATTTCAAATACATCATTGTCTTTTTAATCCATCACAAAGAATTACTTTATTGATTATATTTTTAATTAAGTTTTTTTTAAAATATACTTAGCAACTAATTAGTCTATCATAAGCATAATCTGCCTGTCAGACTGTCTCCAGTCAATTGTTATTTTTCATATATTCATCATTTCAGTGTTTATCTCAGAATGAATCATAAAGCAATTTGACATTTTACAATCAGCCAAAGAAATTGAAAATATGAATTAGTCACCTTAATACCATTTTAAAAAATAAGTTCACGTGACTGTCAATGTAGGACATAACTACAATTTTTCATTTCAAAAACATGTTAATATTTATTATCAATATTTAACAGACAAGTTTATACTAAACATATATATATTGTCAGTATAGGATCCTGGGAAAGGGTTGAAAGTCACTGACAGGCAGAGTTTAGATTGTCCATGTTAGTAATTATTCCACAATGAATCCATCTACTCATCCTAAACTGCATGATGAATCAATAACTATTTTTGGCTAAAAATTATGCAATAATATCTGATTTCAAATATATATAAAAAAATTTAAAAAACAACAAATCCTTGATGTGAAAAGAAGGATTATGTGTTTTATAAATAAGATGAGTTTTAAAAAATACGTATTTAATAAATGTATTGAAACAGTACTTACATAAACACACTTAAAAAATATAAACTATTTCTAAAGTATTTCTGCGATCTATATGAATTATATATAAGTTGTGATCGCAATATCACTGAGAGCCTATTATATAATTAATGGAGCACATTTTAAACTGAAAATTGATATTTCCAGCCTCCACCCCCAAATCTAACAAAAAAAACTATAATTTGCAATATGCTGATGGATTGTTAAGAATTGCTATTAAAACTCAATCTTCAAAATTACCTCACAGAAAAGAATTTTTAGGAAATACTATTAGTATTTATTCATGATATAATTTTACTAATTAAATAAAATTTACAGTAGAAGTTTATTTTGAGCAAGTAGTTTTTCATTTAGATTTCTCACAATATATAAAGAAATGTGATTCATTTTCAAAGGCATGAAAAATAATATATACAAAAAAAAAAAACCAAAGAACTGGAAAATTTAAAAATTGCAAATAATTTATTAATCATTATTTCCCAAAATACATATGTAATATCAACATCATCAACCATTAACAATCTACTGCAGGATGAAGGTCTCTCCAAGTTCAATCCATCTTCTTCGATCTCTAGCTTTTCTTCTCCACATCACCCCTGCACACTTTATTTCATCCATCCATCTCATATGTGGTCTCTTTTCTGGGTCTTTTGCAATCTCTTGGAATCCAGTTTAATATTTCAATTGTCCATCTATTATCATCTCTTCTAGCAATATGTCCAGTCCAACTCCATTTCAGTCTATTAATTTTTTCAATGAGGTCAGTAACACCTCTTTGTTCTCTTACCCATATATTACATTTTCAATCTCTTCTTGTAATATATTGTATAATATTTCAAACAAATCTTTGATATTTGTACAAATTTGTGCTTCAATTCAAAGTACACTCTCTCAAGACCTTGAAGACTTTTATAATTGCTGTTGTTAAAGCCATATACATAAATGAAAGCTTTTATATATATTTTAATAATTTTTATTAGTCATTCATTAGACTAGAGTTATCCAATAATGAATAATATTTTTGTAGTATATACAACTCTCATGCAAAGTAGGAAATGTAATCATAAACTTATCAAAGGCATATGAAAAAGATCTATGATCTCTGAGATACACATTTCATGCTAAACCAGCACTCGTCAATTGGCCCAGATCACCATCTCTTACTCATACCTTCATCAGTGTTCAGAATATAGTAATAAGGATATGTGTAAGAAATTGTGGTCTGGGCCAATTAATGAGTGCTGGTTTAGCATGAAATTTGTATCTTGAAGATCATAGATCTTTTTCACGTCTTCGGTTGTATGTTTATGATTACATCCCTCCACAATATGTTAAAAGTGAATAGAAACCAGTACTTATCTTGCATGAGAGTGATGTAATAAAAATTGCACTAAAGAAATATTATTCATTATGAAAGCTTTTACTTTTATTCTTATGAATCATGGAAATGTTCACTATAATTTTATTATTATTATGATGACTTTTATACACTATTGAAGTAGGGATTGATTACTTTATCAACCAATACATCTATTATAAATAACATCCTAGGAACATAAATTATTTAGTATATAAATCATTATTTCATACCTCTATATTTTAAGAATTAGCAGTTATTACTAAATAATTTGTCGAAAATATTGGATTAGTATAATTGGAAAAATTCTGATAAAATATATAAGATTTTTTACTAATATCAATCTTATTTATGATAGGATTTAACTTAATTTTAATAGTTTCTACCTTTCAAGCAACCCTCCATTAGCCACATTTATAACAATATAGTTTAACACCCTGCCACATGGCTCAATTAACAACCACCACCACCAGAGATCAGTGAATTACACACAATCAACTTTTCAGTCAATATATATATATTTTTAAGCCATGATTGATATAGTTTGTTTGGACATTAATAATAATAAAATATCGTTTATAAATAGATTAATATTGTTTAAAGTGAATTAGTAATTTGGCCTTATATAAATAGTTATCATTATGGAAAACACCAATATAGAAGTAAGATCTGGGACTATAAGTTTAGACTTCATGATAATCCTTAGCAAGTTTCAAAAAATAAATAAAAGATATGATAAGTGTGATAAAAAATTTGAAAAACAAAAGGCATTATCAAATAAAACCTTTCAGGGATTCAATAAAACATTTAAAGGAGATTGAATTAAAAAATGAAATTAATCATACATTTAATATATTTAACACAAAGTTGGAAGAATTTAGATAAGATATAAATATGAAATGAGAATTATCAGATCAAAGATATAGCATTAAAGTCAAAGATCATAAGACTTGATATCAATGTATATACTTGTTCTGTTTCTGCATCAAAAACAAATTACCTAACAACTTTACTTCTCATTGCGAAGAAATACATTTTAATGACCCATCATTCATTTGTAAATGTTATAATAAAGTGCTTGAAAATTTCCTTCTGGTATCAGTTCATGAAAAGCAGGAAATTGAATACTCCAATTGTCATCATAGTTTTAACTTAGATAGTATTAAAGAACATAATAGAGGAAATTTAGAGAAACCAAATGACTCCAAAGGCCCTGGATGACACTATGATGCACGGTTTAAGAAAGAAGAAATTAAATATGAATGTGATGTGCCCCATTATTCAGTAACCAACATAAAAGCGTTATTTAAAAATAATAGATGTGGAATGACCATAGTTTGAAATGAAGTAAACAATGATTAAGCAAGTGATCATATATGAAAAATTTGATCATAAAATTTTAGATAGGGGTGCAAAATTCAACAAAGAATGATTATAGAATTGGGCATCAGAAGTCCACATCTCTTAAAGAAGAAATACCTTTCAATGATAATTAACACTATAAATGTAAGATGAAGGTATGTAGTGTAAATAAATTTAAATTTAAAGAAAATCAGGAGAAGAAACTCTTTATGGCATGCTGATTTGAAAACTCCAATGAACATTTTTTCTAAGTTTTGTTGTCATAATTATAAAGTTGAGATTTACAAATTTAAGTTATGGGATGATTATTATATTTAACTTTATCTCATAATTTCCTTATGACATCAGTGTCTAAAGTAGCTGATGGTCAGCCAGTGGATGTAGGTTTCACAGTACTTTGCAATTGTATGACAAATCTAGGTGGTTACATTTCCCTAAAAAGTCACATAGAGACAACATTTTAAATATAAGGTCTAATTGCCAGTATTCATAATAATGATCATAATAAAGGAGTTGAAAAGTTTAAATGTTTAGAAAACAGAGCAGACAATCGGTATAAAAGATTGCATGAACTATCACATAATCTATGATACTAAACAGGCTAAATGTCCTAAGTGTTTGTTTGCACAGAAAATAAGAATTATTTAACACAACATATCAGAGATTGTTCTAGAAACTTATAAAAGTATGATTATATGTCAGATGCAAAGGTTTACTCTAATCAACACTTATGCTGGTTAGATTATAGTAAATATTATTGTAAAACAAGATTTAAGAAGTCTTTAAAATTTCATAAAGTATGTATGTACAGGAAATATAACAAAGAAGATTCCGGTTGTCAGAAAACTGAATAATTTTATAAATGACTATATAAAAGAAAAAGTTGTTAGGAAATAAATGGACATGTGGATATCATTGCTCATAAATGGCTTCATTGTCATTTTCTCTACAATAAAATATATAAATAAAATTAAATATATACATTAAAATTAAATATGCCATTTATGTGATAATGCAATGCACGAGTCTTTCTTGTAAAGAGCCATGGTTTAACCATGCCTCTTTATATTTTCTTTTTCAATCATTATATTTATTACAAACAACATCAATATTAATAAAACTAAAAGTATGTTCAGATTTATTTTCTTGTTCCAAAAAATATAGATTTAACATTAGAGTCTGTTTTAGTATGTTTATATAAATATCGGGAATTTGAACTCAGATTTTCAAGCACCCTCCATCTATCCACACTAATTCATATAACTGACACACATGACCACACACATGTAGAAAAGATAAATAATCAATATACGTATTTCATGCTAAGATTATCATCTCCCACACACATATATAATCAGTGCTACATATGTTTTCAACTGGAATCAGGATAGTTTTCAACCTACGAATCAAGAAACAATTGCAACCTTCAACAACTTCATCAGCATTTTGGATAGACTCCAATAAGACTATTCCACAACTCTTGAAGGACTGTTGATTTTATAGGCAATGCACAGAACAAGATCATTAATCTTACATGGAAGAAAGCCTACCTGCAATTTATTACAAATCTTGTAATTGAAGTAGAACCTACTTTAATCATATGGGAAAACATACTTGACCTAACCATGAAAGTAGCATTTACAGAAGTTAATGATGACATTGAAGAGTTTTAGGAATAATATTGAAAAATAACAAATAAGAAATGAATGCAACTGGACAAAGAAAGGAAGACAATGTAAAAAAGAAAAGTGACAAACCTGTAGAGAAAAATCTGAACCCAACACTATCAAATCTAAAAATGTCTTAAGAGAACTAATGATATCTTATATATTGAACAAAAGGAAAATCAGAGAAGGCAGTCAACTATCCATTTTAAACTTTTTCTCTAGAGATCAATATCTGGCATATGGTTTCCCAAAAAAAACAAAGATCATCAAAAAATTTAGAAGGCATTAATAGACCCTTAGAATAAGCAGCTGAAGACTCAGAAAAATGAATGGATCATAGGAAGGAACATATTTAAGCTAAATGCTATTCTTTTCTTTTTACATGAAGTTGCATTCCCCTTACATACATATATATTTTAAATGCACACCTAAATAGTAAACACAAAGTCCAATTTACATGTACATATAATATAACTTCGATTTTTTATTAATTGTTATATATTCTACATTAAGTTATTTGTTAATACAATATTTGCAATTTATAATATAATCTTTATTTGTAGTAATAAACTATTTTTTTCCCATACAAAACCATTACAACCCTTGCTTTTTATAAAATATTCTGGTTTTACAATAAGTTTTCAGGAACCAATTGTCTTCACTAAGAAAGATAAAGGTGTATTTTCTTTTATAATACACCTGGGTCTCTTTTTACATGGACTTATTTAACACGATTTTGAAGTTATGTGATTCGTGTTTCACCGAAAGTCGAACTCCGATATTACGCTATTACTTTAAATAATAAATTTCACACACTCACGTTATATTGAAAGTAATAGCACATTATTGAAATTCGACTTTCAACTTAGTAATTTCAATATTTTCAGTGCTGTATAATAGTTAAGATTTGATGCAATAATGAAATTAAAATCATGATTTCCACATTTTATGTATACACACATTAAATTTTACAAGATTATAATGTAAATTTGTTCAAACATTGTGCGTGTTAATTTTTCATTTTAAATCATTCTGTTTTTGCTTTTTAAAAAAGAACGTTTAATCAATTATTAATCATTTAGTGTCCGCAAGTTTATTTTTAAAAGATGAGTAATAGCAGTGGGCACAATTAAAATTAAAAATTAAAGACAAAAATAAGAATTTAATTTTTAGTTGTTAGATTAATTACTAATTACGTTGTCACCAGAAAACCATTAATTAACACAACATGAGAGTGATGTTGGCACTAGTTGTATTTCATCTTGTGAAGAATCTGATTTTTTTATCAGTATGCAAACGTTTCTGTTTACCGGCAAATAGCGATAATTAAAACGTGTATAAAAAAATATAAATTACTGTAAATTATGCATAAAAATAAATTGTTTTGATTAAAATTAAATATTATAGTTAAAAAAAGTTTGTCTTGTATCAATTTTTTTCAAATTTGAAATTTTTTATTAGTCATATTTTATTTCCTTATTTTTTTTTTTTGCACGAATTTTAAAGTAAATTTTACGTTGGTGCTTTGCTTTTACGCGAGTTTTGAAAAATCACAGTCTGTATCCCCCCTTTTTCAAGGCAAGTTACGTCTATTTTTGCACGATTTCATTTGCGCGTGTTTTCTGAGGAACCTATCTATCACGTAAAATGAGACCCAGGTGTAATTTATATTATCATAAATAATTACAATAATTTAATTCAGTTTCTAAAAAATTTCAATAATTTGCAAAGGCAGAAAATCTATTATTCTTTTTTGTCAATAGATCTAAAAAAATTTAAAAATTAAGAAAAAAGTTTTATTTTACCATAAGCATAGATGCAAAACAAGTAGCTATATATATATATGCAAGCAATATTTTTTCTGTAAGTAATATGTGCAATAACATGTGGAATAGAAAAAAAGGGTACTTGTTGATTAGCCACCGCATGCCACTTGATGTCGCTGATTCCATGCAAAAGCACAGAAATATGTCATCTACGCAGTCTACAGAACAGTTCATATTAGCCATTAAGCAGGCCTAGATGGCTTGCACATAAATATTACTGCCCACTTTTGAGCTTTGCAGTACTATGCAAATAGCACACACTTCACAGATCGCTATGGTATTATGTGTGGGTGTGTAGAATCAAAGTAACCATAACTCTTTGTGTGCATTCGAAGTAATTATTTTTCACACAACCTGACAAAGTTTTAGATAGTAATAATTGTAAGCCCATCACCGCACTTCTATACACATCTTTTTAAGGTGAAATGAATTGCAAAAGTGTACATTTTACAGAATTCACATGAAAAAGGAATTTTGCGAAAGAATAGCTATGAGATTACTAAAATGGCTGTGGTTTGTCATTGTTTTTAAAAACATATGCTTGGTTTGATCAGATGGTAATTCTAAAATGTAATTCTTACATTTTATTAAATAAATGTTTCGTAATTTTTTTTAAAATAGTTTTCAAAATGTCATCGTGGAATGCTTCTAATATATATATTTTTAGATCAGAATAGCACATGTTTTGTCCAATCCTTCAGATTATCAAAACCGTCAGTCCCCCTCCCTGCACATTCCAGTGTTACGTGATGCCATGTACAATATAATTAAAAAATGTTTGATTAGAGTAGTGCATCTTTTGGCTGATCCAAAGGATCATCAAAACCATTGGTCCTCCCTCCCTTGCACATTCCAGTGCTACACACTGACATGTGTAATGTAATCAAAAAATGTAATTTAGAATCTAATGTTTTCCCAAAAAAAAGTAAATGCACTTTTTTAAAAAAAAATGTTTTAAAGAAAATAAATGTAAATCCCTATAAAAAAAAAAACAGATGATAAGTGTTATATTTATTTGTTTTTGAATAAATAATAACAAAATTGTAAATCAGTCTGGTAACATTATATCTATTGGTTTTTGACTAGCAACAGAGCCATAAAGCAGTGTGCAGCGGCTAGTCAACTAGAACCAAAAAAAAAATTACTATTACTTTATGCATATAAAATATATGTTGCTTATTCATTAAAATGACAATTATTAACATTATCATAAAAGAAGATTAACACTGATAAGAATATATGACATGGTGACTCAATATCTCCAAAAAATTTTACAGTACCTTTAAGAGAAATATTTTATGAATTAAAATGGGAAACTAAGAGAGTAAAAACAGAGATTATTTAAGTCATCTAGATTTTGCAGATGGTGTGGGTTTGTTTTGTCTTTTTGCAGAGCTTCAGAAAATGTTACAAGAGTTATCAAAGATGAAAGTAAATAAAAAAATAAAAAAAATAAAGACTATAAACTAAAAGAAATTATCAAGTACAATTTGTTTGGTCAGATTATTAACAAAAATGGAAACATAATGAATGAAATTACCATAGAATTAAACTTTAATGGAGTGATTCTGGTAAAAATAAGAAAATAATAAGAAGAAATATGCTTTTATACTTGAAAAGAAAGATTTTTTTAATAGCTGTGTTTTAGTATTTCTTACATATACACGTGAGACTTAGATGTTTAATAGAAAAATAATATAAAGACTTCAGGTCTCGCAACTAAATATGAAGCAATGTATATTGGGAGCAACAAAAAAAATAAAAATGAAATATTGTGAGATATAGAATAAACAGGTATTAGTAACATCACTGAAAAAATTAAGGAACTAAAATGTCTCAAATTTTATTCCAAGAGAAAGGGAAATTTGATGGCAATGTGGAGATGAAATCAAAGAAAGTAGATTAAACATAGCAAGACATTTATCCAATGATTGAAAATAATAATTTATAATTGCTATAAGTAGATAAAATGCTTTTAATGTATAATTTCTAAAATATAATTTATTTTTTTTAGATATCCTAATTAATTTTTAAATGTTTACTTTTAATTGGTATTAGAAAAGTATAATACAATATCTAGCTCTAAAATAGAAACCTTTTTAATAATTTTAATATGATTTTATACAATAAAATTTTAAAAAGTCCATATACTAGTCTCAATTCCATAATTTGCTTTCAGTATGGTGACCCCAATTACCTACTGTTTTCATTTATATAACATAAAACATTGTCATCAAATTCAGTGAAATATCTAGTGCTAAAATTTTTGTCATACTTTCACAAAATTAATCTAATATTAGGTAATTTTATAAATACTAATGAAACTATCAAATATATAAAAGCCTTTTTGATTTTTCAAAAAAGAAAATAGAATTTTGTTTGTCAATGGATTAATTATACTTTGATATTTCAGAATTCTGTCTTTCTGCATATCCATCATCATTCTTTGGATGCCATTCAAGTAGAAGAAGCTACAATTTATAAGGTCATTCACTAAATTCAAACTATTTACAAAAAATCTAGGAGTATAATATAGTGGGAGTATGAAACATTACATTGTCAGTTATAACATATAGTTCTCAAACTTTTTTCCACTGCAGACCCCTTTGCCAAAAACTTTTAAAACCATCATTCCCTAGTCATTTCCTTTCCTTACTCAAATTAATAAATTTGTACAATATTAAATATTTCACCAGATATGAAACTTTTCATTTTAATCCCTTGTAATTAATGATGGAAAAAGATAAAAGAATTACGGAATATGGCATTATCTTGTGCAACATTTAACATTGACGAAAATTAAAGCAAAAAAATACAAGCAGAGTTTTATTTTAATTTTTGACATTTATGAAATAAATATGTAAATTCAAAATAAGTACAAATATTGAAATCACTTTATTAAATATAAAAATGAAGTGAATAAATCAACATATTCAGAGATAATTAAATATCAACAAAATTACAACAAGGAAGGATTTTAATCAGAATTATAAAAATAAGAATACCAAATAAATTAGCTTGGAAAACTGAATTTAATGAGATGAGTGCACCTATAAATTCTCAAATCTCCATGTTCAGTGATATGCAATCGATGTCTGTTCTGAAACAGGTTTCAAACTATACTGAAGCATCTCTCTACCAGGTTATCATCATCAACTATTATCAATCCACTGCATGATGAAGGTCTCTCTCCAAGTTCAATCCATCTTCTCCAATCTCTAGCCTCTCTTCTTCACATCACTACTGCACACTTTCTTATTTCATTCATCCATCTCACATGTGGTCTCTTTCTGGGTCTTTTATAATCTCTTGAAATCCTGTTTAAGATTTCAATTGTCCATCTATTATCATCTCTTCTAGAAATATATCCAGCCCAACTCCACTTCAGTCTTTTAATTCTTTCAATGATATCAGTAATACTGTTTGTTCTTTTACCTATATATTGCATTTTCAATTACTCCTAACATGCATATCTCCATACTTTTATGAATTGACTGAAGTCTTTGAATTGCTCTTCTATTAAGCACTCAAGTCTCAGATCATAAATACGAACTAGTAAAACACATTTATTAAAAAACCTTCCTTTTCAAACACATGGGCATATTTCCTTTTAGTATCAAGTTATTTCTACCAAAAGCACTCCAAACAAGTTTAATTCTATGATTAATTTCGTCCATTATGTTTCTATCTGTATTAATAATCTGCCCAAGGTATTTGTAACTGTTAACTTCTAATTCATCATAATCAATCTTTATTTTTATATTTTGAAAAAATCCATTAAACATTACTTTATTCTTTTTAACATTTATCTTTAGTCCTACTTTCATCTGATATCTCCTGCAACATTTCCTGCAGCTCTAAAGCATTATTTTCAAAAATAACTACATCAACTGCAAAATCTAAATGACTTAAATGATCTCCATTTACTTTTATTCCTTTAGATTCCCATTTTAATCCACAAAATACTTCTTGCAGCACTGCTGTAAAAGTTGTGGAGATATGGAGCCCCCCTGTCTTACATGCTTTTCAATGTTGATTTTCTTACTATCAATATGCATTTTTATAAATATTCTTTAAAATATGACAATATCCTGGGTCTATATCTTGATGATCTAATGCTTTAATCACTGAAGAAATGTTTATAGGTATGACAATGGAAATGCCAGCAAATATTTTTGTACAATAGTTCATAGAGCCAGGTACAGAAGTGGAATATCTTGTTGCAATCAAAACTTTTGATAACCTTGTTTTGAATTGTACCTTGAGATCCTCATTCATGCTAATGGTTATCATCTCATCTTGCAAAATGATATTTGGTTCTGCACTGGTAGTATATGGGTTTATTATCCAGTCTGGTATTTCCAGTGATAGAATATCTTCAAACCTAGGTTGACATACAACAAGGTGTTTTGTTCATGGATTGTACCTATCTTAAATAAGTTGGTGAACTGGGAAAGCTCACATCTTGCAATATTTTGCTTAAAAAGCATTAATCTGGCAACAAAAGTGATATGATAGATTTTTCTTTGATGAGATTCAAATTGTCTCCTTGCAGTTGTAAATTAATATCATTATATTTGCCAAATAGGTTGGTCCAATAAGCAATATCTTTTTTACTCTTAAGTAAATTTTCTTTCAAACTGGAATCCTTGTCTTCCAAAAACTCTAAAACAGATAGAAAAAATGCAAAAAATCTCACCAAACAAACTTTTTGAAAGCCAGCAGACTTTGGTATGGAGAAACAATCGATAGCAATCTTTGTCACTTTCCTAACATTATTGAGTGATCAGTCTAATGATCAAAGTATTACTTTGAATTTTGCTCACAGCTGTTATAATAAATTGAAGCAACTGATGTAATTTGTTGCTAATGTTCTTGGCTACTAAATATTGGTTATGGATTATGCAATGAATTGCAAGCACTTCAGATATGTGTTTTCAGGTAACTTATGAAACTGCAATAATGACCAACCATAAACTGGTGCTCCATCTGTTACCACAGATATTATATTTATCAATGGAATTGCTTTTTCTTTGAAAAAGAGCTCAATTAATTAAATTAAAAATTGATTTATCTCTGATGTCAGTTTTTAATGTTTTGGCAAAAAGTAGCTCTTCAAGCACTTCCTAATCTTGAATAAAGTTAATATGCCAGCAACAAAGCTTCATTACCAGGTAATGTTAACTCATCCGATTGGAGGAAAAAAACATTTTTTTGCAAATGATTACACAAACAGTTTTCCACATCGTGACTCATTTTGTCAATACATTTTTGAACTGTGGTATTGCTCAAATGAATCCTTTTTATATCATCTTGTGCATGTTTGTGGGGTATAGTGTTCAATACCTCCATGATGGCCAGTAGAACATTTCTCCCTGAATGTGTGATATGTTGCAGATGCCCTTAATCCACTATCATTTTGCTTCGATGATGAAACAAACATATTATCTATCATAGTTCTCTTCAGAATTTTATCTTTAATTGATTGAAAGTATGACAAATCATTTTGTCAGGGTAAATTCTGTTCAAGTGATTTGCTAGTTTTAACGGTTTCATACTGTCGAAGCTAAAGACTTTCACATATGAGGCATATTGGTAAATGTTTGATAATGGTGGGACAAATCCTAGCTTCAAATAGTCCAAGCTGTACTGTCTGCATTTCTTTTTTGGTTCAATCATATTATTATCATAAAAAATAAAAACTTTTATTAACAATTTCAATAGCCCCTGTGATAAAAATAAATAAAAAAGTATGTAATTACTTAAAACAGAAGATTTTTGTTCAAACTCAAATAAATAAACTGTATCCTCTGATTTTCTTTTTCGTAGTACTGCTCTTCAATAAATAATTATATTCAGAAGTTCATATCACAAATAAATGCCATATAAAATGAATCAATTTATAGTCTTTTATGAAAGCATGACCATACAAGACTGATAGATTCTGCTAATATTGAACATTGTCTTGGTCCCACCATGAACAAGTACGGACATATTATTACTTGTCAAAATTGATATTGTGTTAGAATATTTTGTAGATATTGTAAAATATATAAATCAAAAGATTTTAAAGCAAAATTTAAGAGATTTATCACAAATTATTAGTCATTCATTGACATTTTAAAAATAAATTTAAAATAAAATTAGATATTGTTCATTTTCTAAGGAATTTTCTTCACATCACTGAATAACATATATTATTTGTTTTTATTTATAACTTATTTTCCCCATATTTGCGCAGTTCAAATATATATTTTTTACAATTTTTTTTGTTTGTAAAATTAAATTTAAAAAGAATCTAAGTTCAATTTACTGAGTTTTAGTATTAAATAACGACTTTATATAGAGATGAAAGGTTGAGCATTGACACAAACTTCCACCAGGTGTAATAATAGAAAATGTCAGAATTTGAAAGGGTTAATAAAAACAAGATAATTATTATTCTACTGTTTTTTACTTTATATTAAACCTTTAAATTCAAATCCTTCTATTTACTATAGTAAACATTCAAATATTAAAAGCATAAAGCTAAATTAGTCAATAAATAATCAAAATTACCCTAAATTCACAACTCAATCAGACTAGCCAAGAAAATATACTCTTAAACACTACATGATTTCACTGCTGCAAGCAGACTTCTCAAGTGTACAGAACTATAAAATAACATTTAAACTAAACTTTTATTCACAATTCTACTTACTTTCTATACACCCTTAATATTAAAAGAACTTTTAAATATGTTAATTGTTTCAGAATTATACATTTTTAATAATAAAGATTCTTTAATTGTTCTTTTTATTTCATTTCTCTCAAAGAAGACAACCTTAGTTCATCAAAATTAATAGTGTGGCCTGTATCTTTTTCACATATATATAAAGGGTTAGAAATAAATATCTTAGGTTTTGCTTTATACATCCATGAAAAAGATACAGGCCACACTATTAATTCTAATGAAGTTAAGGTTCTTTGAGAGAAATGAAATAAATAGAAGAATTAAAGAATATTTATTATTAAACATTTATGATTCTGAAGCAATTAATTTATTTAAAAGTTCTTTTGATATTAAGGGTGTATGGGAAATAGGTGGAATTGTGGGTAAGAGTTTAGTTTAAATATGTTATTTTGTAGTTCTTTAAACTTGAGAAGTCTGCTTGTAGCAATGAAACCATTAGTAGTGTTTTAGAGTTTATTTTCTTGGCTAGTCTGGTTGAGTTGTGAATTTGGGGTAATTGTAAATAAACATTCAGCATACTGAATGAATAGGTTAATTACATATTGCCTTGGAAATAGGTTACATCATAGTATAAGTCCAATTCATCTTTCTCCTATTAATATAAATGAAGATTAAATGATGGTCTGATAATATCAGCAGTATGACTACAATATCAAGTCCACTAAGAGCTTTAAGTATTCCATTGTTGTTTTTTCAATGAAATGGATGGTTGAATTGTTGGAAGAATGAAAAGATTGAAGCCTGTCCATTTAAAATTTAAGGAATTGCTATTGTAATAGAAACCAAGTACTAATTATATATATATGTATGGAAGATTATGATCTGGCCCAACTGATGAGTGCTGGTTCTGCAAGAAATATATATGTATATTGGGGATCATTTATCTTTTTCATGTGTGTGGTCATTAGTGATTGTTTGAGATGGTGTGGATGAATATAGACTGAAAAATCCTAAATTGAAATCCTTCTATTTGTTAATCCTTTAAATGTGGTTTTAATTTCTCCTTATTTGTAATAATAAAAATACTTAATTGTAAATTATTAGAGAAAAAAATATATAGTTAATAATAAATTTGGCTGAACGTTTTCGAGGAACTGTGCCTCATACTCATAGCCTTCGTGAAAATGTACTTAATATATGTAAATGAGAATATTCAAATGAGTTACTGTTACGTAGCCCATTTTTTCGAGATGTCGAAGCACGTGTCTCTTCTGTTGATTGCATGGATGTCTCTGTTAATGTAGAATGCCTCTTTTATTTTTCTCCTGTAGTCATTTGGTTCTGAGCATAAAATAACGGGGTTAGCGGGTATGAAATTGTGCCCTGATTGTTTAGTATGTTCAAAAAATGCAGAAGATGTACTGCTGTTCGTTTGGGCTCTATTGAAGGTGTACCGATGTTGAGCCAATCTGGTGTTAATTGTGGCTTTCGTTTCACCATAATATGTGGCATGGCATCCGGCTTGGGGGCAGGAAATGGAGTACACCACATGTGGGGTGAGCGCTGGATCAATGTAGTCTTTGGAGTTATTGATCAACCTATTAGTGTTGGGTGGAGTTCTGAATATTATGCTGAATTTGTTGCTCAAGGTTTTCGTTAGTTTGCTGGATATTTTAGGGATGTAGGGGACCGTTATTCTAGGTAGATTGGTGCGAGGCAATTTATCATCTATTGTGCTGTTGAATTTCATGACTTTCCTCCTAATGGTTTTGTATTTAAATCCTGCTGCTAATAGGTCTTTAATATAATTGTTTATATTTTCCTTCCTATGTGCTTCATATTTACACAAGTGATAGTTTCTAAACATAAATGCTTTGAGACCTGCGAATTTGTGCAATGGGGTGATTTAGAATTAGGATGGATGCAGCGGATTTCGGAATGGTTTAACAATCATTTTGTAATCTATTGAGGGCGGTCTCTTGACAAGGAAAGGTCGAGATATTTGAGTTCATTACTGTTTTCATATGTAATAGAGAAAGATAGTTTAGTTGTGCTTTGTAATTCGCGTTGTATATTTAAAATATTATTTTTAGATGCTATAACGAAAATATCATCTACATATCGTATATATGTGAAGTCTGGGTTATTGTTGAAATATTTTGGAATGATGGATTGCTCATATTTATTTAAGTATATACTGGATAACACGCCACTGATAGGGAGGCCCATGGGCCAACCATCTTGCATTGTGTACCATTTATCTTCGAAAAGAGTGAAAATATGGGAGTCAAGCCATGTCAGGAAAGCCATAATGATCCAGCGCTCACCCCACATGTGGTGTACTCCATTTCCTGCCCCCAAGCCGGATGCCATGCCACATATTATGGTGAAACGAAAGCCACAATTAACACCAGATTGGCTCAACATCGGTACACCTTCAATAGAGCCCAAACGAACAGCAGTACATCTTCTGCATTTTTTGAACATACTAAACAATCAGGGCACAATTTCATACCCGCTAACCCCGTTATTTTATGCTCAGAACCAAACGACTACAGGAGAAAAATAAAAGAGGCATTCTACATTAACAGAGACATCCATGCAATCAACAGAAGAGACACGTGCTTCGACATCTCGAAAAAATGGGCTACGTAACAGTAACTCATTTGAATATTCTCATTTACATATATTAAGTACATTTTCACGAAGGCTATGAGTATGAGGCACAGTTCCTCGAAAACGTTCAGCCAAATTTATTATTAACTATATATTTTTTCTCTAATAATTTACAATTAAGTATTTTTATTATTAATCCTTTAAGTAAAAAACGCAATCAATGTATATTAAAAAAAAAAAAAAATTGTTTTATCCAAAAAAAATTTTTTTGTTGTTGTTCAATTAAATTTTAGATTTTTGTGAAAATCAGAACTAAACTAAAATATTTGCACTACAGAGACTTTTTTAAATTTAAATTTTAAATAATTTACAATATTTGAAAAATATCAAAAATTACTATTTAACCAATGCTTCAATCATTCCAGATTATATTTCAAATAAATATATATAGTCAATTTTGTCTGTGTTCATTTGAGTGCCATTAAATTATTCCAACTCACTATAAACAGATTTCTCCATCAAACTCAATTCTAAAATAAATTAAAACAATTTGTGCTTGAATATTCATAAACACATTTCCTACACAATATGAAATAAACTGAAATTGTTTTATGAGATAGAAGTGAGACAGGATGATAAATTATAATGTAGCATGAAAACAGCATTAAATATTAAAAAAAAAAAAAAATTGAATGTAATTCCAGCATGTTTGAAATCTTTAGTGATGTTTCCTAGTAACTAATATAGAAATATGATTCAACTAATGGAGTTTAATGAGCAAAGTTTTCTATTAAATTATATTAACATAATAACAAAAAAGATATTTTATATACTGGTTTAAACTATTGTCAAAATAAAATAACATAATTACTTTTCAGAGATAGAAAAGAAAAACAATACATACAGAAAACCATAGTATCCAGAAACCAAATATATTTATATAATATACTATTTACTGATTTAAAAATGTGTGGAATTTGTTTTGTGCACGTTAATTCATAGTATAATCTTTCAAGGCCATTTTCAATCTTCAAGGCCCATTTTCACAATCATCATTACTCATGCTGAACACAAAACACGTATTTCTTAATCACCTTCCTTTTATTTACTCAAAAAAACAAATACTGCATTATAATAGGTACCAAACAGTAATAGGAATAAAACAGGCAAAACTCTCCATACAGTACAAGCCAGAGTAATCAATGGATGCCAGAAGGCTTGTGCATAAAATCCCTATCTAGTGCCTACTCATCCAATATCCCCAAACTAGTTTCTGGTTTGTGGCTTTCATCAGTGAGGAGCCTTGGATCTGAGAGCACTGTACCTAGATCTTAGGATCTAATGCAACCCTCCAGCAACCACCTTTTATCTCTACTTAACTACAAAACTATGAGTCTAAAATTGAAAACACAATATTTTCAATCCAAGCTCAGTTGCTTATATAGTCATATAGGTCTGAACTCAGTTCAGTACCCATACATTTTGGTATCTATGGTTCTTTAATAATCATAGCCACCACTATCCTATTAGGCAGGAATGGTATTAAACCACTAAACATCACATGATCATCATTTCTTATGCTTGCTCATAACTGTTGCATTAGATCCTAAGAGCTAGGTGCAGTGCTCTCAGATCCAAGCTTCTCACTGACAAAAGCCACAAGCTAGAAACTAGTCTGGGGATATTGGATGAGTAGGCACTAGATAGGGATTTTATGCACAAGCCTTCTGGCATCCAATGATTACTCTGGCTTTGCACTGAGTGGCACTACTTTATGGAGAGTTTTGCCTGTTTTAATAAGTTATGAGCAAGCATAAGAAATGGTGGTCATAGTGATCATATGATGTTTAGTAATAGGAATAACATGTTAAAATCCAGTGTAAAGGATAAATTTTTCTAGCAAAGAATTAAAATGTTCAAAGTGATATGACTTTTAACTAAACAGTACAGCAAGGTTTATATGTCTAAAGAGTAGTCAGTCAATGCATGCCATTTCAAATTGTATAAAAATTATATCACAAACATTATTTAATAACTATTATCATAACAAAATAATAGATCAAAAATTAATTGGAATGTTGAAAAAAAAAACATATTCTGAGGCCAATACAAACAGACAAAATGAATATAACAGATTCATTGGATACATATGCACCCTGGTTGCACCCAAAATATATATTGGGTATTATATTAAAAATTTATTTTATAATTTATAAATAATTTTTTAAAAAAAAACATTTAATGGCTAAACTGATTTATCTTTTCTTCATTTCACAATTTTATGAGGATGTTTCAATTGTACAATGAAAAGATTAAATTTTATTTTGCATTTATTTCTCTTTGCACAATTGAAAAGTCATTTCTTTCTCTCATTCTTATTTTGATTTCCATTTTGTCAGTAAACACAAAACATAAATCATGAAATATAAATCTGGGGAAGGCAGACAGTTTATTCTAGGAGCTTAATAAGACAAGTTGAGAAAAAAGCTAGTGCTCCACCCACCAAGCCTATTACTTTGTTGACTAAAATGTACTCATTTATTTAAGGTATATTATAAAATATACAGTATATATCTAAAATAAGATAAATATATTAAAGTAAGTATATCTATCTATTCAATTAATGATAGAGTAGGTTAATTAAAGCTTGTTTAAAATAATTGTAAAAAGTAATTATGTGATGAGACATTTTAGGAATAAATTAGCTCACATTACTGTGAATATAGGGGATTTGAACTCAGACATTTAAGCAGCCTTCAACTATCCACACTATCTCATATTACTAATCAGTTGGTCCAGATTATATAAATAAAATTTTAGAATAAATATTTATAACTGACAATAAAATAACTAGTAATTATTAGATAAGATTTAAAAATAAAAATAGTACTAAATGGCATACATAAAAAGAACCCAAAAAAAATAGAAACAACAAACAAGCTTCCAGAAAGCTCTTCATAATTCAAACAATCTAAAAGTAATCAAGATTATGAAAAAGGAATGAACTAATACTTTAAAAGATAAATCTTGGAAGCCATTAAGATTAGTACAAAACAACAATATTCAGTTAAGGATTGGGAGTCTGATGAAGCAATTCATCTAAATGAGAAGAAGTGAAAAATACTTCAATCATATGATTAAATATAAGGCTAAAAGAATGTGTTTTTCAGAAACAATATTTTTTTTTTACTTCATTTGTCAAGGATTAGAACATGCTAATAAAAATAAACCAACCATTAGAATTATACAAAAAAATATAATCTGTTCCTCCCTCATTTATTCAAACTCAAAAACGAGTAAAAAATTTCAAGAAACAATGTGACTCATATAATAGAAAAGGCTGAAATATGGGAGGAATATTGTCACTATCCATACCATGATTCACATTAACCATATATATAAATAACAATTGAAGAAAATGATCTCAAAGCAAATATTCTTTGATCAGAAAGAGATAAAGATGCATAAAAGTTAAAAAACAGAAAAGCTTCAACTGTAGAAGTATCAATAGCTGAAATTATAAAAAATATAGGACTAGAAAATAAAGCAATTATCTATGGATTTGGAGAAATAAAATATGATTAAGAGATTGGTATTACCTAATCTTTAGTCTAATTTATAATAAAAACGACTACAGAAAAGCTTAACTTCACATGGATGTAAAATAATATTCAGCATAATTAATGAACATCTAAAGGAATTCATTCTTTCACAAATATCTAATGAATTATCAGGACTTATACCTAGAAGAAGCCCAGGAGAGCAGATGTTCACCAAATAATTGAAAAGGCTAGATAATGTAACATTAAAACATATATGTATTTTGTAGATTTAAAAAAATTATAAAATAAAACAGAGAAAGCTATAGGAAATATATTAATATACTAGACTATTTTCTCATCTAATGTGAATATTGAATGTCTTTAAAGAAATTTAATTTTATTTAAATATTCCAAATACATCCAACTGTAAGTAATAGCACACAAATTAGTATTTTGAGAGGTATTATTCTCCCCTCTTCTTTAGGTGTACCTGGCCTAATGTACCTGGAATCTTTGATTATTGAGTATTAAATTTTAAAGCAATGCTCTAACCAACTGAGCCATCTTGCCAAAGGCAACAGTCAGTAGAAATTTCATATATTTATCTATGTGGTTCCTCCTGATTTCTCTACTTTTTCCTAAGAGCAAAGTTGATTAATGGTTTCTATATATTATATATAGTCACACTAAGATGACTTATGGGATTGTTTGCCATTTTCATGTGAGCAGCTTCTTTAAATTTTCTTTTTTGTATCTTTTCTTCTCTGTCCAATATTTTCATATTTTCCCAATTGAACATATGTTCATATATACATATATGGTCTGCTACCTTAGACAAATCTGTTTTCTCTCTTCTAATCATCAATATATGTTCTTCCACATTCACATGCATAGATGCAGTTTTTTCTTTTCAGCATTTCAAGTTTAGGCTTGTAGATGTTAGAATTCCTTGTAGTATGATATGGCTCTAGGAAGCTGTTCTCATGTTATACTGATTGCAGATTGCATCTATAATAGACCATGTACATGTGGAAGAACATATATTGGTGAGACAAACCATCCCACTGAAAAAGTGCTTGCAAGAACACAAACTGATGATTAGAAGAGACAACAGATGTGTCTAAGGCTGTCAATGTATGTACCAATGAACATATGTTCAATTGGGAAAATACAAAAATATTGGATAGAGAAGAAAAGGTACAAAGAAGCAACTTTAAAGAATCTGCTCACATAACAGTGGCAAACAATTCCATAAGTCAACCTAGTGTGACTATACATAATGTATAGAAACCACTAATAAACTTTGCTCTTTAGGAAAAAGTGGAGGAATCTGGGGAAACCTCATAGATAAGTATATAAAATTTCTACTGACTGTTGTCTTAGGCAGGCTTGCTCAGTTGGTTAGAGCATTACCTTAGAATTCATACTCAATAATCTAAGAGTCCAGGTTCGATTTCTATGCTAGTACTGTCTCTGGTTAGGCCAGCCACACTTGAAGAAGAGAGAATAATAATACTTCTCAAGCATATAACCTGTGTCTATTACTAACAGTTGAATGTATTTGGAATATTTAAATAAAGTTAAATTTTTCTAAAAATATTCAATACTCATATTAGATAAAGGGAAATAGTCCAATATATAAATACAACTAAAACATCATCATCACAAACCTTCAGGAAAACACTATAGAAGATATCCTTGGATTTAGTGCAGATAAGAATTTAATTCTGCAAACATCAAAACAGATAGTTATTTTCAAAAGTTATACAAGAGTTTTGATTGCAACAGCCCAATTCTTTAGCCATCTATAATAAGATAAGACAATCAGTGATCACCAGATGGTAGTGCACTTAAATCTCATCTAAACTAGTTTCTGGCTTTTATCTTTATCAATAAGGATTAGGATTCAAAGCTAGAAGTAATACATTTATGCATCTGAAAACCATCTTAGTGAAACTAAAAGCCTATGTGAAAAATTATATACATCTGATCCTGGACAAAAATCAAAAACCAGTGAGGAGATAAGGATTTAAATGCACTACTATCGGTAAATCACTGATATTTCACAATTACTGGATGACATTAGAATAAGGAGCTGCTCTTGTTGTAAGCTAAAAAATCAAATGATTTGTTAATACTTTAGATTATTGGATACTATAGTTGTAGTGAAATTCAGCTAAGAAGGAGTAAACTTCAAAAACAAAAACTGCACATATTCTTAATCTTATAAAAAGTCATTCAGGTCATTAAAAATTGGTTACCTTAAAATTCAAAAAATTTAGAAACAGATTAAAGTAAAATTGCACTCTCAAAAACAAGTTTATTATAATTCAAATTAAAACATTTAGATTCTTTATTTACAAAATCAGACAACACAGAAATCATATTTTCAACAAAAGTCTATCAGCATTTTTTATTAGTCATTCATTAGAAGTTTTTATGATTCAAACTAAAGTATTTAGAATATTTATATACATAATCAGACAATCGTATTTTCAATAAAAGTGTATTAGTAATTTTGATTACTCATTCATTAGACTAGAGATTATCTACTTAATAAATATTTCTGTAGCATAATTTTTACTATGCCACTCTCATGCAAAGTAGGGAGTGAATAGAAACCAGTCCCTACCTTGTGGTGTAGTGCAAATTATGCTTGTTTTGAACATCTCTCAACAATCATCTTATGTCTAAATCTGTACTCCTTTAGCATTTCTTTTACCTTTCTGTATGTTTTTTAAGTTGATCCCTTTTATTCTTAATATCTATTTCTTGTTGAATATTCTCTTTTTCATTTTTTCTTCAAGTATCCATTCACTGTCTAATAACTATTTTAAAATTCTTATAAGTGTTTAATATGATATTAATTATTATGGCAATCATTATTATTTATTAAAGCAAAAATATTTTCAAGAATTTCATTAAAAAGACTGCTTCTATTTACAGATGAATGGTTATTAGCGGCTCAATATGATTCTAAAAAATTAAGAAGTACTATAGATATTGTTTTAGTTATCAGGCAACTGCAATAAAAATTTCAGCAACAAAGGAACAATTTAGATATTACTTTTATTGATTTGGTCAAGGCATTTGACTCAGTTTGTAGGATAAGTCTATGGAGATGTTTGAAATTAATTGGTTGTTCACCAAAATTTATTCATATTATACAAGCTCTATATGATAAAATGAATTACCAAGGGTAGAAAATCTGAGGTATTTCAAAGAAAAACCGGTGTTAAACAAGAACAATATACTGGCTCCAACATTATTTTTGATTTTTATGAGTCTTCAGAATTGTTTCTAGGCAGATTAATCAAATAGGATCAAGACAATACAGATTTAATGGTGGAACTTTTAATTTAAATCCATTAAAAATAATAACAATAACTTCTTGAATTATATATTGCTTATAATAATTTCTTTGATATACACTTGAATGCAAAAAAAATTTTTTGAGAAAGTTCTGATGAAGACTGCTAGACAGTCGAAATTGTCAGAAAAATAAAGAAGTTTTATTAAAAAAAATTTTGCATTGAAGTGTATATGAAAGAAATTATTATAAGCAATATATATATGAATATATAAAGAAATGCAAAGAAAATAAAGGAGAAGAATAAGAGTATATACTTCTAACTTCTTTTATTCTGAATTTACAATAATCTGATGATTATGCTATTCCTGTCAGTTCAAAATGTGTTAATGTTTTGAATGCAACATATAAAGACTTCAGTTTATTGATTATGTTTAAAAAAACTCAAGTTCTTTATCAATAAGTAACTGAATAAAAATAATCAGAACTTTTACTGTGGATGGTTATCAACTTGAGGAATGTAAATCAGTTTAAATACCATGGAAGTTTTATAAGCAAAAAAGTGAACTTAGAGTTGTTGAGATCCAACACAGACTTCAATGTGCTGCTGTCAATTTAAACAAATTAAAAGATGAGTATTTTATCACAAGGAAATAACTACTGTAACTAAGTTAGCTTCATAGAGAGCTATTATTTTCCTAATTTAAGTGAACATTTGGACATCTTATTGGCACAATATAAGGGCATTAAAAAAACTTCATTTAAGAATAGTCCATAAAAATTTTAAAAATATAATGGCAAGATCCTAAAACCAATCAATGTTTTTCAGATTACTGGATGTGATAATAACAAATCCACTATTGTAAAATCATATCTCTGTTAGAATGGAGAGGTAAAGTGAATGAATGATGGCAAACTTCCTAAAAAATCACGGGAGAAGTAGGCCCCATCTAGGATAAAGGATTGTCTGAAAAACCTTCTAAACAAGTCCAATGTCAATTGTTTTCATGGGAAGGTTACATCAGAGTAGTAGAATACATTGGAGTTCTACAATTAGACATGGTGTTGAAGTATTTCAGAAAAATAAGTTTTCTGTTGAAGAAACCATAGGACATATAAAATAACAAGTAAACAGAAAAATAGATCAGGATATTCTATATGTGACTGTATTTGTAGTTTACAAATTAGGTTGTATAGTCATTCCAACATTCATTTCTAGAGTAGTTTTCTCTGCTTTTTTTTTTTTTTGGAGTTGGAATGATCATATTACGAGTGGCTGTTTATTTTATTTTAATTACAATAAAAGAATATACAGCTAGTTAATTTTTTGAAAATTAATTCATTGTTTCAAAAACCTAATAAATCTTTATGAAGACATTACATTTAACTATGAAACAGTTCCATAATCTTCCATATTAATTTGGATGAAGTATTCATAAATAAATAAAAGCATGCATTGCTTTTGACATGAGATAATAATAGCTATCAGAAAAAAAATTATATGTACAGCATTAGAAAAAAAGACTTCAGATAATTCTTGTTTCTTTATAAATTTCTCAGAAAAAAGTTGGAAAAACTATCATTTTAAAATAAATTAGAAGTGAACTTCTTAATATTTACCAAAGTAATTCAAATTTGAAAGAAAAAGACTTAAATCCTTTAATAAAATTCCATACAAAACTTCCAAACCAGATAGATAATTTTGCAATATTAAATAATTTTATTTATAATCCATTAAATTAAACTAAAGTTGAAAAATATTTTGTCTGATCTTCATAAAGTGAAGGTTTAATCCTCCATTTGATGAACAGAAATAAAATTTAATCACAAATCTAACTACAATTTTTCAAGAAATTATCAAATTTGTGAAAAGTTATTCTTGAATTAAACAATAACATATATATTGTAAGAATTGGAAATCTCAATCCTCATGGTTGGTTATGTTAATAGTATATATATGTTTCAAATAAAAAAATACTAAAAAAGAAGATGAAAGAAAGCAGATTTTTTTCTTTTATTATTCATATGAAGTTCCAAGTTATTTATTAATAAAAGATAATGGATATCTTTATCAGTTGGATATATACAGTATATACTCCTTTATGAAGTTAATTATTTAATGTGCACTGGAATACCTTTTAAGATTTCAATAGAAAACATTTCAATTTTTTTTTTTTATTTTTGCATGTTTTTGTTTTATTTTTATTTTTTCTTGTTTCTTTCACACTTCCAAGGTTGATATTTATTTATTATTGTTAAATTGGCAAAGATGATAATAAATACAAAGTAGATAGAGGAATTATATGATAAAGATTATATTGGTATTAATGCTAATCCCTGAAAGATTAAAATGTATACAGATGAATTTACTTCTTTATCATGATTCACATATATTTGTTTACATTTATTTGTGTGTATTTTAAATCATTTATACTTTTCTTTCATTATCTGTACTATTAGTATTATTATTTTTTTAATGTAAATGTTCAAAGAAAAAGTTCAAAACCTTATCCATATACTCGTGAATCAACAATCAGATTTGAACAGGATATTTCTTGAGAGGATATAAATAATAATAATAAAAAAATTTACTATGGAAATCAATGATGTAATAAAAGACAGGAGTATGTAACAGTCATAAGAGACTTTTTTTATTATTACTTTTTTAGCATATGAAAGAATTACAAAGTTTGTGGTTGCTAATTTTTCCTATTCATCTAAAAATAAAAGAACTCTATTTGAACTAAACATGGATCAAAAAAATCTTATAGGTATATAAAACCAATTAGCTACGGTCTTAATCCCTCTTGGCCTATATCCTTCTAGCTTCCACAAAAGGGGAGAGATCATCATCAAGTGTGCACCTGAAAGGAGAAAGGGAAATTGTCTTACGCAACCAGATACCCCTGCCAGAAAAAATAAAACAAAATTGTGATGGTAGCATTTCAAATAATTCCAATTACTTTTATCAGTTCATCTCAGCATCATGTACAGAAATTATATTTCAAAAATTAATTTCAACTATTCAAAATTTACACATTCATCAATAGAAGACTATCTCCCATATTAATAGCATTAAGACAAGATCAAACAGGTACTCTTTTACTAACTATCTTATTAATAAAAAAAATAAGCAAGATATGAGATCAGTCTAGTATAATTAAGGTTTAAAAGTGAAGTGTATACATGTTTGTTATTTTATCAATTTTTTTTAGTATTCCATGAAAGATTGGAGACCCCTATAGTTGTTAATTTTTTTTAACTATAATGCACATGCATATACCTAACATACATCATATGCATATAATGTAAAATAAATGCATTAAATGAACTTTAGTCAGCATTTGTGTTTATGTTAAGCTATTATAAATGTTAAACATTTTGATGTGATTATCATTATTGAAATATATTTATATATATTTTTGCAGGATAACTTGCAGCCATTCAGTAATGATGAGATACATGGGTCTGCCATAATAATGTTTTATATCTGAATATTTATATGCATTAGCATAAAAATTCCTGTACTATTTATAAGTGCTTACTATAAAAAGGTACTTAACAGAGTCACTATAATCTGATGATAGAACCCCTAATGGATTTTTAGAAATCAAATGTGATAGAGGTGAATGTAACAGTGCTTTTGCCACATTCAAGAGTCATTTGTGAAATAAAAATAATTATATTAAGAAGTCTGTATTTCAGCATCCCCAAAGAGGGAAATGTAGTTCAAAGGAACACAGATATATTTATTACGGTCTGAAAAAAATTTTGATATTTTTTTTAATTGCAACATTAGTATAATTCTACTGCAAAGAACAAATCTTTATTTTGATCTATTTGATGTTAGCAGCAGCAGCACCACTGCCGTCACACTGCTGCTACTGCCACCACCACTACTACTACTACTATTATTATTATTGCTATGCCTTATTTAGTCTCAGCAAATAAATGGTCATTCTAGCATAAATGCAACTTAAACAATAAATCATTACTAAATGTTGCTCGGTGTGAATTCAATTGAAAAACTATGAAATGAAATGGATCTTCCTGTTTTGTCATTGTTGCCACTCTAAAAGGAAGAGATTACATATTATACGTAAAAGATGAACGTTTTATTTAAAGTGACAGTGTAATTTTAATTTTCATTTTAAATCACATCACTTATCTGTACATGTTGCTCATAATGCAATTCTTGATTTTGATAACTTAATTATTTTCCCTGAGAATATTGAAATGCTACTGATTACTTGTACAAATCTCAATAAACAGCTAGATTATTTAACATTACTGATTTTAAATACTAAATAAATTATTTATATTTAGTAGGTTTGTAAATATTCCCTTTGATTCTATTTTATATTTAATAAGTAATCAAGTCTCAGTCGTGAATTTTAATGCTAAATTCTAAAAGTAAGCAACTAAAGTATAGGGAAATAGTAGCATTGGGCATATTTTTTTTAGCACTATTATAAATTGGATTTATTTAGATGTAGGATATCATTTCAAAAGCCAGCATATTCCTATATTAATTGCCATTAGAGTTTCACACATAACAGATAAAGTTTCTTGTTCTCTGTCTATCCATTACTCATTGGTTATGATCTAGGTGTAGGGAACCTATAGGGTATTTGAAACTTTCTTGTGCTCTCTCACTTCCAGTTATGTAACATTCTAATTTGCCATTCAAGTCATAGGGTGTAAAAAGCTCATCCCATACCCTGTATCATTACAATTTGGTGTCACAGTTCATGAGCATTATCAAATCAGAACCACTTCCCCAGTAAGTATTATTACAATTGGCCACCTAAATCCATGGGGCATTCAAAGAGTCTGCTTTACAAATTGTACCATTGTAATATATATTGTTAATTAATTTAGGTATTACATCCAGATCAATTATAGTATTTCATCAATTCCATGAAGACCTCTCTTTTTTACTATTCAAATAAAGAGAAAAACTACAGTAGTCTTGATCAATTTAAATTTTATCAAACCATTGGCTTAATTCTAGGTATCCTGTGAATGGTTTTAAGTGCAGTAGTCAATGAGCTTTTTTGCTCAACTAGTTAAGCACTGCCTTGAATGAAAATTAAAATCTGTGCCCACTTCTCAGAAAACTGTCTTTTTTCAAATGACATATCTTTTTTAATTAGTAATCCCATTAAGATTTTGTCTGACAATAATATATTGAAACCTAACAGTAAAATTTCAAATTGTAATTTGATCAATGATAAATATTAAAAACTTCACCATCTTACAGCTTAACATAAACCTGTTTACAAACCTTGTCAGTAATTTTGTCATACGATGATTTTTCAGACATTACTTCATTGGTTAACTCCATTCTAAATGAGTAATCAAATAATAAACAGGAGAGCATAGTGCGACATATCATTCTTATAGCCTAAAAACTCTTTCTGAAAGAAGCTAGTGGAAAATATGATTTATTACATTAATTACCCAATAATGATATTCTATCCCAATTTACATAATAAATTTTATGCAATTTTTAACACCCTTTCAACTAACTTTTTGTACCTCCCCTCACCCCAGTTCTAACAGATTAATTAACAACACAAAAGAAAAACTAACACTGGCTCAATCAGCTCAAGCCATTTATAATATTGCATGCACTCATGCAAATTGTAGAGCCGCATATTATGGGGAACCCAAGGCAGCAATAGAAACCAGATTACTACAACACAAATATGCATGCATCAAAGCTCAGTCAGATTCATCATGCTATTCCATTTTTGCACTTCATCAGAAACTAACAGGACACCAGTGTGAACCACAAGATGTCAACAAAGAAAAGTTAAGGAGGCCTGCTTCATTGCGATGGATTGCAATGCCATCAACCGCAAAGACACATGCTTCGCGATCTCAAAGAAAGGGAGTAATTAACCTTTGAACTTTGCATAATTTGCATATAATTACTTCACTCAGAGCTATGAAAATGAGTGCATGTCTCTTGAAAGCGCTTAGCAAAGTAATATAATTTTATTTTATTTTTAAGTAAAAAGTAGCTTTGCGGTCAGGTGCCAATAGCGCCTATATTATTATACAAATATATTTTCGCATGTAAAGTTTTCGATTTAGGTTCAAATTACAGAAAGGATTAATTAAATCTTAAAACCTTCCTTCAAAAATAAAATATAAATTTCATCAAGTACCCTTACTTCATCTGACAAAAGACAAATAATGATCAAGCAAGCAATTGATTGTGATTGTAAATCATTTAAGGAGAAAATTTACTGGTTCAAAAATCCATCATAAAAATAAATCCCCCACAAATTGACACCCTTTTTATTATTTAGACAGAGATAATAAATTTCAAAAAATAAAACTCAATCCTTCAAAACATTGACAGTTAATTTTCTGTGTGTAATAGAAGAGTGGCTTATTGGAGCTTAATACCCATTGATCGTGACTCCAGTTCTGTGATTTCTGGTACTCAAATTTCTTAGCTTTTAATAAAATTACAATTATTTTTAAAGAAAACATTTAATTGTTTCACTCACAAATTCTACAACATCTCCTGACAAACAAATTATATTTGTAATTACTAAAAAGACCAATCAAGATTAGCTTTGAGTTAAAACTATGTACATTCCAAAATCTTTGCAAGAATTCAATTCTGAAAAACCAGTTGTAACTTATATATTAAATCATCACTTTGTTTAAGATATAACATGAAAAATATAGTATCTGCTTTAAAAGGAGCTTTTAATTTTGTTAACTATCATCAAATATCAGCCAAACAAGTAGTCAATTCACTTTCTGAAAACCCTCACCTAGGATGTGTCAATGCACAGTCAAGCAGAATCTGTAGCAATGCAACTGTACATAGAAGTTGCATCTAATTCAGTGCATGGATTCAATTCTTTAAGCTTCAAGAATATAGGGTCTCCTGACCTGTTTACATACTAGCTAACCTGTTTCTTAACAGTGAGATATACATCACTTTAAATAGTAAACTACTATGGTTTCATCATCACAACTATACCATAAGATCTTTTATTAAAGCCTTATATTAATCAATTATTTTTAAAAAAAGAAAAATAAGTTATCTGATGTGTACATTCATTCATTAACCAAATTATTAATCAGATTTCTTATATGGATGAGAATATTTTTTTCTTCAAAAATATATTTAACTCAAAATAATTTTTAATAACTATATGAAGCAATACATAGAATGTCCTTGTAGATGACATTAAATTTTCTCTCTTAATGTGTCATCATAAATACCTGGAGTTTCTTAGGCATTTGTCAATCAATGCAATGAGGACTACTATTCAAAAAAGCAATGTAGTCTTCAATGAAAATATTATAAATTCAGAATCTAAAGCTAACTTTTCATTAATGCAAAAAGTCATCATAAATATTTCTCCAACATCTTCTATTCCCTACCCATCATCAAAATTCATTACTTTATTCAATAAAAAAATCAATTCATTAATCACTAATTTGATTTGAGAAAGGAAGATAGTGGAAATAATCTAAAAATATGCAAAAACAAATTTTAGAAAATAGCCTATTATTATCATGTACTCTCTTATTTTACAAGAATATTAAGCTAAATAACCAGATTCTTCAGCATTTATCCTAGTATAAACACCACATTCCTGTGGATAAACATCTCCACGTCCACCTACATCCCCATTAAAAATAACTTTATTAAAAATAAGATGATAACATTTCCAATTGTGTGACTGCAACCTGCATTCTTTTTCCAAATTAGTTTACAATTTGCAAGATCTTTAAAATGGCAACAAAGCTGAATTAGCAAATACATTTCAGTCCATCTTTTTGACTGGAAACAAGTATGTAATCTAAATATTCAAACATTGGTATTTAGATACTAAATACCTGGATTTTTCTAATAAAAATTTATCAATGACTTCTTTTCCAACAGAATTGCACTCATTAATATTGATTCCTTTTGCTTAGCATTCTCATATAGTTATCAGGTATTAATCTTCTTTAACACTCAATCTCAGCTATCTTCAATCACTTATCAAATAGCATAATCAAAAGCCTCTTTTCAAATATTAAAATTATCTTTTCAGTCTATGGTTTTTAAAATGTCAGTTTTGTTCAATCCAAAATAATAATAATAATAATAATAATAATAATAATAATAATAATAATAAAAAACAAATCAAACAAAATTAAATGCAGAAGCAAATTGTAATCACAAAAAAATTAATAACTACATGGAGTTTACATTATCAATACCAATGTGAATATCCTGGATTTATCATATAAAGATATATAAGTTTTAAATAATTTTTTTGGCCTATAAACATTTCTTTGATTTTGTTTTTTTGTTGGTTTTACTTCCAATGTTGTATGATTTATAGTTATAACAACTACAATATTTTCTATCTTCAATTACTCTATAAAGTGGATTCTTGAGAAATATTACCAAAATCATACTTTTCTTAATTTTGCTGTATTATCTTATATCAATACAATTTATCCAACCACTTCCATTTCAACTATCCTGCAGTCTTCTTCAGAGCCAATGCAGGATAGTTGAAACGTAGATGTATGTATATATGTACAAATAAAGAGTTTTGCTAAAAAGTGTTCAAAGTGGTTTGGATAAATTGTATTAATATAAAGTATTCTTGTTTTTTGTTTTGGTTTTATTTCTTAATAAATTCAATCAATATTTACATATCTTAATTTTTTTTTTACCCAATAAACTTTAAAAATAGAATGAGAATTATGTAAAAATAAAATAAAATCATGGAAACAAAAAAACTAAGAATTTTCCCAATATTCCAGGCAACAAAAACCAATGTACATGGTTCCTCAATATTTTTGGTACTGTTTGCAATAATTATTAATATCTTCTATGGGACTAATCCATAATCATACAATTATAAAATGAAAACAGTATAATTAAGCTGTTGTATTCATTACTAATAGTTCAGTAAACATCTGAGGCTCACATTTCTCAAATCATTTTCACAGTTTTATGGCTAAATCTGCCTGAAAATTATTTAAATAGATTGTCACCATAAATATTTACTATTATATCTACCAAATTCCTAATGTCAATTTGGACATTACTTACTAAAACAAATATATCAATTTTACTGCAATTTCAATCTCTATAAGCAACATTATAAACTAAAGTAAGGATTTTAGAATCATTCTTAAAAATTATCAGTGTTTTCCCTGCAGTAGCAAATATCACTAAGATTAAGATTAATAAATTAATTTGCTCATAATTATGTGTTTTCTAGATCCATCTAGGTTTTAAAAAATACTAAGAATTCCAAAGACATCAAATAGCATAGGACTCTTTAATCTGAAAATATTTATCTGATTCATTAATATCACAGTACTTAATTCTTCGTTACCCAGATCATTACTACTTATAAAATAATTAGCATATGTTTACCTAAAAGATCAAATAACATTGGAAAACATAAAAGGACTAAAATAGAATCAATGGATTTTACAGTAACAAAAAACAACATAAAATATAATGGAATATTTGTTAGACAATCTGTTCCTAAATACAGAAAATAAAATTTTTATTTTTCTCAACAATGCCCAGAAAGAGAAGTTTGGATAGGACATACAAACACACATTTTTGACGCAGTCTCTTTCTTCAATGAGATTAAAAAGGTGCTAAAACTCCCAATATATTTTAACATTAGTTTTTATAATAACAGATAATTAAAAAAATATACCAATTCTACTAATATTATCAATTACATTTTAATCAAAAAATATATACGTAAACTCTCTAACTTTTATAACTTTTGGTGAAGACAGTAACATAACATATATCCCTGAAAGAATTATGCAAGTATTAATAATAGTAGTATTAGTGAAAGTGATATCATATTACACTCATAATTTTTATTTATACAATGCATCAATGCTTATCTAAACAATTCTAATTAATCTATAATCTTCAAACATCTAGATATTCATTTACTTTAAATACTGGATGAATAGTTAATAGGTCAGTTACCTAAAATAAATTTTTATTATTTAAAAAAAAAATTCTAGAAATCACTAAACCTGAATTCAATCCTAGGTCTTGAACATTATGCCTTTCTTCTCAAATATTATCACCCTATCGTTAAATACAATTTTTGATAAGATACAAATAATTTTTGTTTTGATATATAATCAATTATTAATATTTGTATTGCATACATTTTAATACTGCTCACATAAAAATGAATGTTATATCAATCTGATAACAAAAAATTTAATAAATAAATAAAATATTCCACTTTTTAAATTTCAAAAATGGCTTATTATGGTAATTTGAATAGATAAATAATCCTCCATATACTCATTTTTTTAAAAAAATTTTATTTCACTTTATGAACAAACTGCATTTCCATATTTATATATGCATAGATTATTAAAGCCCTCTATTTATATTTGACATTTTCTGTTATCATTTTTAAGATCTATTTCTCTTTCTTTATTCTACTGATGTGATTATATGAATGGTTATTAAAGTTATCTGGCAAAGTAATAGACCTTGAAAATGATCACAGCAAAAAGTTGAAACAGACGAAAATGTATAATGATATAAAGTATATACAGATATGGATAACAAATTTGGTTCATAAAACAAAATTTTTAAAGAAAATAAGTATTGGATAATTAGATATTTAATAGAAAATAACATTATGATCTGTATAACAAAAATTTGAGAATTTAATACTACTGTATTATGGTAAGGACAGATAAATTCATTCATCAAATTGCAAAAATTCCCTTGACAAGTAGATAAAATAACTAGTTATTATAATACATTTGTTAATTTCATAATGAAAATAATCCAGACTTGCATTCTGAAAAGCATCATAGATGTTTGCTGTAGTGAGCAATTAATAAAAAATTGCTTCTTATATATATTATAGACAAAGATGTGTGGTATCTAAAAAATCATAACACTTCTACAATATAACTCAAAATTTAAAAGATATGGATTATAAAAATATACATTACAAAACAAAAATTGCAAATAAAATCAATCATAATAAAATAAAGCACAGCGAATATAATTTATGCTGTATTTGTTAATAAATTTAAATCTTAATATAAATCGATCAATTTTATATAATATTAAAGAATAAGCATAAGATACATGTCCTATATTATTTTATAGAATACAAAAAAAAAAAAATGCAAAAAAAAAACCAAATAACATAATTAATGTATATAAATCTTTCCAAGAGGGGCAATCATACATATATTGGTTACTATTTAAAAAAATAGGACGCAAAAGCTAATTTCAGTATGCATTACGCGCAGACAGTATTACTGATATGAATGCTTTACGCATCTAGTACAGTAAGTTGACATTTTATCATTGCGTAGAATTCCCCCTTTTTTTTTTATGGTAGTCCAGACGGAACTAACAAAAACGTTAATCCCCTGATTGATGTTTTTTTTAAAGCAGCAAAACAAAAATAGCCGCAGAAGAGATTCAAATTCTCAAGAATATAAAACAATATTTTCAATTATCTGGTTCGAAATAAATGGAGAGCTCATTAAATATCAGAAACTGAAAAAATGGATCACGCTAACGTTCTCTCATTGAACATTTTGACATGAGTTTGCATTACAATATTTGTCTTTTCTATACTTGTCTATTATCCACATTAGTACGATTTTCAGTTCAATTTCAAATCTAAATTAATAAAATGTTAATGTTTTAGGCCTACTATTAGAATGGTGAATGTAATATTTAAAAATTTAACTCACAATCTAAAATTATTCAGATTTAATAACACCACCCAATCCAAAAATTATGAATTTAATTAAGTAAAATAAGAGTTTACCTATAGAATTGGAAAAGAAGGCGGTGGCCCTCGCGGATAAAAATAAGTTATACACGGTTAAAATGTGACTACATTATCATTTACTCATTGTAAATTCGTTTGATAGGATTTAACATTACATAGTAAAATATATATAATTTCTATAACATAACAAAACGTATATGCTAGAAAAAAAATAACGTTAATGCTTTCAACTTATAAACAGAGTGACTGTCCAGAGTTAATCTCACTCAAGTAGGAGCTCAAAACATGAAAAAAAAACACAATAACTTACCTGCTTTTGACGAGGTTTGGCAAAACAAATAATTATAGAAATTCCTATGATAAATAATAACGTGTTTATCCTATTGTATCTCATGATGAACCTAAAAATTAAATGAAATCAGAAAAATAAACATCGCGATTAAAAATAAAAGATGGAAAAGATATAAATGGATTAAACACTTAAAAAAATCTGGGGAAATAGCAGAGGTTTCCCGCAAATATAAACAACTAGGTAATCCAAAAATGATACAATAATTAAAATAAAAAATAAGGATAACTTACGTTTAACGTATATTATTTATTTGCAGGGCCGTCAAAGTCCAACTACCGTGCCCTAATCAGACCGCAAAAAAAATGCAGCACAGCAGAACGTTTGATTGGACAAAGCCGATCGCACGCCGTTTCTACTTTACTGCGACTGCGATTGCTATAAGGGTGACGTCACTGAAAATTCATTACATGAGTAAACAAGCAGATGAAATAGTCTTATGCAGATTTTAAATATCATTGTATTTCACATTTTAATAAATTTCTATTAAAATGTATTGAAAATATTTTTAAATATAAGTAACTAAAATATATCAAATAAAAGATTAAGATTTATTTAAAATATTGATTATTATTTTATTTCCATTGATGCTAAAACAAATACACATGCATTTTAGAAGTCCTACATCACCATATCTTAAAATTAAACAATGAAATGGTTTGTATTTTGTTTTATTTGGCATTTCATTAAAATAATAAGTGTAGTAGTTGTACCGCCATCTAGTGAATAAGATCAAATATTAAGAAATGCTAATATTAAAAGCTCGCCAAGTAATGAGTCATTTTATTGATTTACAATTACTGTTTTATAATATACATTTTTAATAAAATTATTTCGTATGACTTAAGGATTTTCCAAAACTGTTTGTATTATGAAAGAAAGCTTTCTCTTTGAGCAATTATAGTTTGATTTCAATTTTTGCAAAATGACTTAAACGACACGCTATTTACTAAAATCTGCAATATTTTATCTGCATTGCAAGAAAATAGGTAGACGTGAGACCTGCAACGAGACAACAAATGTGCTTTAAAAAAAATAGAAATGATAGTGACATGTATTCTTTGTCTTTATTTACATGTAAATAGAAGAATTATTCCTCTGTTGGAGAAGGTTTGGGCGTTTTATTTAACAAGTGATACTAATTTAAATGAAGTTCGACTTTCTTGAGTTTTTTATATAATTGTTACTGAATCTCTGTACTTTATATATATAATGTAAATTATGTTTTATTGGACAGTTATGAATCGCATTGCTATGTGTTATCTGTTGAGACATAGAGCAGCAGACAACAATTATGACTAAATGGATTACATTTAATTATTTCAGTGGTAGCTTACAATTATTGCCATCTTTTTTGTTATATTTGTATATACTGAATTATAAAAAAAATGCTATTTAATATCCATCACTATCTAACTGATATACAACTAAAACATTAAAATCTAATTAATGATTTTACTGTTTCTCAGACAACTAGAACGATCAACAACACAAAGGACAAAATACATCCAGAGCAAGCCCCCCAAGTTGTATATAAGATTACCTGCCCTCAAGCTGGCTGTAATGCAACATATGGTGAAACTCAGGCCACAGTAAACAATACAGTAGCAACAACACATATATGTGCAATGGAGTTGTAAACAATAATGAAGGCAATTCAATATTTGCCGAACACCAAAAAACATTTAATCATAAATTTGAACCTTCTAGTGCTGAAATTGTTTGCAAAGAAGGAAATGACACCAAAAGAAAAATAAAAGAAAGTGTATTTCATTGTGAATGATCCAAATGCCATCAATTGATGGAATACCTGCTTTACAATATTGAAAAAATGGACAGGATAATGATTTGCATAAATTTGCATGCTTTACTTTCAACACACAATAATGGCTGTGAATATGGAGTAAATATAGTCCGAAAGTGCTAATCTAAACATTGTTATTTGTGAAATTTTATTAACTTCACCTATATTATTACTATTTAATAAAGAAAATCAAAACTACATATAATGAGTGAAGATTCAGGGTGTGGACTGAGAAGGAAAAAATCTGAAGTAGACAGACATATTTCATTTAAATATTGTTAATCTGTATAATATATTGTAACTATTTGTACAAAATTTATAAATAACATACTGTATTACTAAATGTATTATTTTAAGTAACTGATTTGTGTCAAAATAATAGTTTTAGCCTGATCTGCCAACTATCACAGTCAGATTATAAACTTCATGTAGTCCCTATTAAATTAAGATGATGAAATTACTTATTGGGAAATGTAATTTTGATAATGATGCTTGCTGATCATTATATATACTGTTGTGTACTGATATCTTATGTATGTATTAATAAAGTTCTACATATATGTGTGGACAATACGAACAATGTTGAGTCACTCTAGAAATAATTATGTGCTGAAAAGAGAATTAGACTAACTGCAAGTAATAACATTCTAATTTGCATTATAATCAAGTCTAATGATGTACAAATTAGCAAAGTTAATAAATTGTCTGAAAAACTTTCTAAGAAGGGTAAAAGATAAAGAAAAAAAGTAGAGTAAAAAATAGTGCACTTGTAGACCAGATATAGAACTTAAAGACTAATAAATTGTGGAGTTAGAAATAAATTGTTCTAGATAGCCAGCTATTTATTTATTTATCTATCCATAGATATATGAAATGTTCATTATGATATTGCTATTGCTTTTCAACTAGCTAGTCACCAGTTAAATTATTATTATTACCTGGTATTTTAAATCTAATGCTTGATTATCCTAGCATTTCACTAAGGAAACTAGAAGCAGAAACTGGTCTGGGGTTGGGAATATTCTGAAAAGCTTGTTAAAAGCTATTGGCAGGCTCATTAGTTAATACATATATTGTACCGGGCGCACCTCAACCCATTCTAACTTTTAAGCATACACATCAAGCATGAAGTGACTGTAGCTCTTGGAGTGAGATCTTAATAATAATTTTCATAGAAATATGAATTTTATAATTTAATTTATATTAACACATTATAAATTAAGCAATATATTGAACCATGGTTGATTATTTCATTACTATGCCAACGGATGTCAAAAGGTTAATTGCTGTATACCTTTGAAAGAGTGTGAATAATTCACATCTTTACGCGCCACTCCCAGACAGAAAAAATCCCTGATTGGAAGGATATACAACTCCCAACCCATTACATAACATATACTAACTTTCTAAGGCCCGATAAAGTCGTATCCCATTATGCTATGCTCAGCCCTCTTATCTCAGGTTAGTATATAAAAAGAAATTTTAAAGCCGCTCACAGAAATATATTTAATTTTGTTAAATTTTAAGAAAAGAAATGAAATAAATATAACACTCAACAATAAAATAAGTTATAAAACATTTATTACGCATATCAATTAATATGTCTGAAATCCCATTATCCCATCACCAATTACATAAATAAAAGAAAATAAGATACTATTTAATCTGTTTTTTTTTAAATTCATAAAAATGTTTGGATGAAGTGGTCTGAGTTCTATACCCACACATATATTAGGCAATATAAAAGATAATTTGAAATCATTAAATATTCGGTCATACATGTATGCTCATTTCTGCATTCATTCCACGGTTTAATGCTATTTTAAATTTATATATTTTTAAAATAAATGTGGAAGAATGAGTAACTTAAAGAATCCTGCACATAGTGGATAAATGATTTAACATACAAGCACTAACCGAAATATAAATTAGATCTTTGGTGTAATTAGATTTTAAACAGATTACACGTATAAGTAATATTTAAAAAAATATATATATTAAAAGGTTAAAACAAATTTTACCCTGCGGCAAGGATTTCTTTCTTTCACTCTGTTGGTTGGGCAATCTTCATCATCAGTATCTGCTGGACCTGGGTGGCTACATTTTCAATGGCTTGGATAGAGCTGGATGGGTGGACTGAAGTGGGCTTCTGGTCAATGTTGAAGTTGTCTTCATCTTCTTTGTTACTACTGTGGCAATCACATGAAAACTGCTATTTATTTTATTGGAAATGATTTCAGTAGAGGCTCGGCTCTATGCCCTTTCCTCCACTCAAATATACTTATTAACAGTTCATGCCTTCTAGCTTGAAGCCTGGATATGAGGTGAGTGCAGCATATAGCTGGAAGCGACAGGAGCTCTTTAGCATCACAAGATTTTGGCAATCTCACTCTCCTCCGTACTGACTAGCTATCACCATTCAATTATTCGGTCAGTACTCCATAGCATTGGTTTTCTGCATAAGTACTTCTGCATTAATCTGGAGTCATAAAAATAGATCGCTCTGAAAGTCTCTCTGGCTATATCTTGGAAAACTGGAGAAAATACATCTGAGAGAACTTAGAAAAATACGATTGCAAAACTCTTAATATAACTACCACTGTTGTCCTGCACTTGGTGAACAGTATATATAGAACCTCCATTACATAGTCAATTTGGTTACCCCTCCCCCTTTGAATAATTGCCCCCAGCTTTTATCTTGGTGGCTAATTGATCCAAAAATAATTCACATACTTTCTTTTAAAGAATGTTGTCTTTAATTAGTTTTATATATTATTCTTAATTTAATTTTATCTGGGCGACTCAGACCAATATACTGATAAACATCAGTTTCAAATTTAAATACAAAGAAAAATTATTTTACTATGGATTAAAATTAAACATAGCTATACAACAAATAAACAAGATTTTTCTATATCAAAGTGGTGTCTTAATTTTTTGAATTCTTTTGTTTGTAAAAATAAGAGGACAAAGCCGAATGGCCAAAAATACATTAGTGCATTTTTATATTTGGTAAAACAATGGCCACTTTTCTTAATGCACTAACATAGAAAATCTTGTGATTTAAAAATAAAATACAGATGCCTTGGAACATTTACAATTTCTTTTTAATTATTTTATATATTTTTATTTCCTTTATAACATGTTCAAACACATAAACAACTTTTTACAGAAAAAATAAAAAAATTAAATAAAATTATAAATGTAGTATGTTTACATTTATTAAAATAAAATAAAAATAAAATATTGTATGCATATATACTACAATATTATGCATCAATTTACAATTTGGGAGTTAATATTCTTGAGTGTGTGTGGGTAAGAAATATATACACAGACACTTCATCCATTTTATACTGTTTATATCATAGATATGTAAATTAATAATTGTAATTATTTATAACTGAGCTGTAGCTTCAACTACAGCCATCTTGCATGTGGTCACTCATAGAGTGACTGGCACAATATATATATTGTAACAGTCGCTGTGTTCGAATACGGGTACTAAAGGAAGTAAAAGGCAATAATGAGTACAAAAGAGTGTTTATTGCGATTGTTATTATGGATTGAATTAATAGATGCGAGAAAATTTATAGAGTTACAATCGAACCCTGTTACAAAAGAGTGTGAGTGAAATACATTGACCATTTAAAGGCATGAACATATATATTGTAAGAGATGGAAAATCCATCCTTTCATTTTGAAGTGCCAGTATAGTTTTAAAAAAGTCTCTTTGATTTAGTTTTACTTAAGGATTTGTAAATAGGTTGTTATTGTTATTAATTGTTTTATTGTTATTTAGTTCATGTTTATTTATTATTGTGACATGTTTTAATTGTACATTCTTATCTTGCCATTTTTTTTGTATTTTTCCAAGAGATTGTGGCTTTAACTCTCTTGTACTCATTTATTTTTCTAGCATGTTTTATAAAGATGTTATGGTTATGTCTCTCTCTTATCATTTTCCATGAGTTATATTTTCTGTCTCATATTTAAACATAAAATTTTTATTTAGGTTAATTATTGTTCTTATTATATATTTGATAGTTCATTCTCATTTTTCTCATGTTTAGAGACTAAATCCTAAACTATTCATTGCTATCAAATGTAGGTTCTACCTTTTGAGTTCATGCCATCATTTTTTTAGTGCCTTATATATATTTAAATCATGCATATACTGTATCATGTATTTTGTATTAAGCCATACATGGAGAACTACCATGACTTTATTTTGTGGCAATTGATATTGTAATTAGTTGTGAGGAATGCCATCTTTATCTTCTGTGGCACTCTTTAATATTCTGTGTAGGTTGTAGATTGTTTTTGGTATGTGCATCTGTTCGCTGTTCTTTTCTAGTATTATAGATAAATTTAATCAGCCATTTAAGCTATTGTGCGCTTTTTTACGAGTGTTAAATAATAAATGAGTACTTCCACTTCCAACACAAGATATAGTATTTAGGAAAGAATAAAATGATTCCACTTATTCAATCCAACCCAAATGCTTATATATGGTCAAATCTTAAGTACTGTAAGTGAAAGTGTGAGGATAGACTACTCACTTTAAACCACTGTTTACGATATCTGAATGAATGACGCCGACTAAATTATCTAGAATTTACTAGACGTCACTCACAAAATGAAACTTTAAACATATGTAAACAAACATTTATTTTTAGTGCTGTTTCTAATTGTAATAAATTTAATCAGCCATTTAAGCTATTGTGCGCTTTTTTACGAGTGTTAAATAATAAATGAGTACTTCCACTTCCAACACAAGATATAGTATTTAGGAAAGAATAAAATGAATCCACTTATTCAATCCAACCCCGTCTAGTAAATTCTAGATAATTTCATCAGCATCATTCATTCAGATATCGTAAACAGTGGTTTAAAGTGAATAGTCTATCCTCACACTTTCACTTACAGTACTTAAGATTTGCCCATATATAAGCATTTGGGTAGGATTGAATAAGTGGATTCATTTTATTCTTTCCTAAATACTATATCTTGTGTTGGAAGTGGAAGTACTCATTTATTATTTAACACTCGTAAAAAAGCGCACAATAGCTTAAATGGCTGATTAAATTTATTACAATTAGAAACAGCGCTAAAAATAAATGTTTAGTATTATAGATGTAAAACCAATAAACACATTTTAAAAATAAAAATTGTAATTTTTGGGCCTTACTAAGTGATAGATATCCCCTTCAGCATTTATTTCATCACTCAATTGGTAAGGTATATTTGCAGTTTAGATGTACTCATTGTGACGGCAACATAATGGTCAGATTGTAGTGTGAAAATGGAAAACTTTTTATGGCAATAATTAATACTGAGAAAGGTTTTCAGTAAACAGACAAAGTTAATAAAAGTCAATAATTATTTAATCCATAAATTATTTTTATTTTATCTGTAAACTTTAAAAATTGTTATTTCCTCTCTGCAATTTGGTTATGCAGCAGGTTGTTTAAATAATTCACTTTTTTGGTGAGATTGTAGATTTCCAAATTTGTTATCTGTTCAATGTCTTTATTGTTAAAATAAATGTTTTCATTGCTAATTTTAGCTTCATAATCTTTCAATCATCATCTTCACATATTATTCAGAAATCTTGATACAATAAAATTTATTATGAAGTTATCTTTTATGTTGAACATTGAGAGTATATAAACATATGAAATTTAGTATAAAAATCACTTTGTTAAAATTTTCACGTGGATGTTAAGAAAGCATCTAAAAATATATTATTCATTTTTTTAACTAGTGAATGATCAATTTAATTAATTGCATTTATTAAAAGAAGAATGCTTTAGTGCTAAAATTATTATTTACTTAATTCAAAAGATTATTATTTTTGATTAATACTTCATAAGTTTAAATGATAAAAATATTTATCTCAAATTCATAAAGAAAGATTTAGCAGTGTGGTGTCTTGATTGGCCATAAAATCCTTTATTCACTCATTATATCAGAATGCTACGTATATTTTTCTTTTATTCCAAATTAAGAATTTTCATGTATTTATTTTAAGTAAAATATTTTCTTTAAAATTTAGTATATTATTATTGTAATTTAGGTAGACATTATCTTATGGATAAGAGTAAGTCTTCTCATATTATTGCTAGGATTCCATTCATTGCCTAATAATTCTTAAATGAAGAGAGTAAAAAAAATCAGTGTTATAAAATTTCAATTACAGATTTTAACATTATATAAAGGCAAAACTCTCAGTGCAAGCCAGAGTAATCAATGGATTCTAAAAGATTTGTGCATAAAAAACCTATCTAATGCCTACTCAGCCAATATCCCTAGACTAGATTCTAGCATGTGGCTTTTGTCAGTGAGGAGCCTCAGATCTGAGAGCACTGCATCTAGGAATTTTATGCACAAGCCTTCTGACATCCATTCATTATTCTGGCTTGCACTGACTGGTACTACTGTATGGAGTTTTGCCTGTTTTAATAAGTTATGAACAAGCATAAGAAATGATGCTCATGTGATGTTTAGTGGTTTAAATGAATATGGAAGAAATTGTTTGGCAAAAAAAATTTTTTAGAGAAGTAATGTGGCACAAATATTAGAAAATATATTGTTATATGTGGATCTGATCATAGCAATGAGATACTGATGATTGTTATGAAAAATGATGTAGTGGGAAGAAGTGTTTGAAAGAGGATTTAATATAACCTAACCATTCTATAATATGTTTCCAATATTAAGACACCTCCCTATAATTGTATTTTTATATTGGACTATTTCCATCATCTAATATGTGTGTTGAATGTCTTTAGAAAAGTTTAATTTTTAGTTAAATAAGGACCCAGGTTCGAATCCCATGCTAGTACTGTCACTGGTCAGTCCAGCAACACCTGAAGAAGAGGGGAGAAAAATACCTCTCGAAACGTTGTGCATATACTAACCTGTTTGCTGTGATATTATTAGCATTTGTTTGCTGTGATATTACTAACAGTTGGTGCATATACTAACCTGTTTGCTGTGATATTACTAACAGTTGAATGCATTTGGAATATTTAACTAAAAATCAAACTTTTCTAAAGACATTCAACACACATATTAGATGATGGAAATAGTCCAATATAAAAATACAGCTAGAACACCATCATCACAAACCTTCAGAAAAACACCTCCCTATAATGTATGAAAGTGAGATGAGAGTTCTTTTTCTCTTATATTTTGCTAAATGTGACATATTATATTTACAATGTTCATTAATTGCTATTATTACCCTTATGGCTTTTTTTTATTATAGTATATGCCTCTAAACTTAGCCCATAGTGTTTATTGTTATTTTGGACATTATATCTTGGTGATTTGGCATATATTTTAGTTTATAATATGTATACAATATATATATATATATACCTAGTTTGTTAATCTGGATTTGAAGACATTACATGTCTGATAAATTTCATGCTTTCAAACTGATAGAAACTTGTTTGATAAATGCTAACTTTAGAGTTGGTATTTAGATCTAGTTTCTAGTCTCCCAAGCCTTCACTGACATGAGCCAATAAGCTCGAAACCAGCTGGTCTGGAGGTGGGTGACAATGATAGAGATTTTGAGTTCTATCTTGGCATTTATGTAAACAAAAGCTTGTTAGGAGCTATTGGTAAATCTTCATCTAGTGATCATAAAATGCAAGCTTAAAGCAAGTTACTAAATTTATAACTTGTTTTGATTATCATAAATGTATCTTTGAAGGTTTTTGTGATGATATATATTGCAGAGGCTTTTACTATATGGTGAAACTGAATTGATTTCAGACCCATATAGCTATCTAGTTGGTTAAGCTGGATTTGAAGACATTATGTGTCTGATGAATTTCATGCTTTCAAACTGATAGAAATGTGTTTGATAAATGCTGATTTTGGAGTTGGTATTTAGATCTAGTTTCTAGTCTTCCAAGCCTTCACTGATGTGAGCCAATAAGCTCAAATCCAGCAGGTCTGGAGGTGGGTGACAACGATAGAGATTTTGAATTCTATCTCTCTCGGCATTTATGTAAACAAAAGCTTGTTAGGAGCTATTGGTAAAGCTCCATCTAGTGATCATATATATATATATTTGTGTGTTAAATACTTTCAAGAATTATCATGTAAATAATCTAATGAATGATTTATATCCATGTAATGACTAGAGAAATTTGCAGAAATGGTCTTAATAGAATCATAAATTACTATTTACAACTTTTAAGCTAAAAAATTTATTCTAGTAATACATGTAATATTTGAAATACAGGCATTTTTCACATACCTGGAGCTTAATTGTAGCTATACAGGACTTTAACACAGACTTTCAAGCACCATTCAAATATCTACACTATCTCATACCACTGATACACATGACCACACACATGTAGAAAAGATAAATAATCAATCACCAATATATATATATTTCGTGCTGAACCAGCACTCATCAATTGGTCCAGAACATCATCTTCCACACACACATATATATATATAATAAGTGCTCAGTTCATATTAAGATGGCAAATCTTCATACTTTAATGGGCAGTCTTCATCAACTCTTGACCCATTCATACCATTGAAAATCTGATGATGGAATGCCCAAATATCCTGCTGATGCCAATATTATTATTATGCCCACATTGATCTCAAGTAACTCTGACCCTTCGTGTATAGGGTCTGTGTTCAAGTCTTCTATATTTACAATTAAGCTCCAGGTATGTGAAGAATGCCTGCATTTCAAATATTACACATTAAGCCTGCATCCTGTCGATCCCTCTTCTATGTATTAAATAGATAAGGTCCTATATATGAGGGGTCGGAAATGACTTGAGGTCAATATGGGAATAACAATATTGGCATCAGCAGGGGATTTGGGCATTCCATCATAAGATTTTCAATGATATGGATGGCTGAAGAGTTGGAGTAGATTGAAACCTGTCCATTGAAGTATAACAATTTGCTATGACTTGAGATCAATATGGGAATAACAATATTGGAATCAGCAGGGGATTTGGGCCATTCCATCATAAGATTTTCAATGATATGGATGGCTGAAGAGTTGAAGTAGATTGAAACCTGTCCATTGAAGTATAACGATTTGCTATCTTAATATAAACTGAACACTGATTATATATATATGTGTGTGGGAGATGATAATCTGGACCAACTGATGAATACTGGTTCAGCACAAAATATATATATTGGTGATTATTTATCTTTTTTATATGCGTGTGGTCATGTGTATCAGTGGTATGAGATAGGATGGACAGTTGAAGGATGCTTGAAAGTCTCATAATACATGATAATTTTTTGGTTTTGATTCACTTAGATAATAACCTGTGTGCCATTAATAACAGTATTTGGAAAAAAGTCATTTGAATTTGTAAACAAATAAGAAATATATTTCAAAACTCCATGAAGGAAAAAAAAAATTATTCCACGAAATATCATCATGTCAGTTTTTTGGAATAATTACATTTTACGAACAAAGAAAAATAAAAGCCAAAAGAATAATACCTAGGACTCAAATTAAGAGTTATTATTTATTTTGTCAATATATATATAAAATATTTTTTTCTTTTTATCAATTGTTAATTATTAATCAATTTATTTCTTTACATTAATCTATCTACTCTAAATATTATATATGTGTTTACTTTAGAATAATATGTATATTTTGTATTTTTTTTTAATACATGTGGAATTTTCTAATATCATTGTTATTTTTTTTCACTTACTTAATTTCAACTTTGATATGCATTCTGATATACATTTTTTTAATATGCATATTTATTTAATTTAAAAAATGGGTAATGTAATATTGTGGTTACCTAGAGGTGTAGATGCCTTGTCAAGGTCAGTAATAGCAATAGTTTGAAAGGATGTAAAGACCACTTGCAAATTACTACCGGAATAAAATTGTTCTTGTTATATCTGTTTTTGCCTTGTTGACTTTTCATTTATGCATTTCATCAAGTTAATTAAGTGGTGCAACATTATTAATGAGTTACATGATCCCCAAAGCTTCAAAGGGTATAGATTTAAATCTAGGTTGATGGTGGCACCATTCTGTCCCTTTAGTAATAGTAACGGCCAAACTAATAAACATTCTCATCAATTTGATAGCATAATTTATATCCATATGATGAGCAGAAATTGTTATTGAGTTAACATTATCATCAATAGACTTTAAGCTGATAATATTCTTTAATATGATCATCATAGTGTATGATTGGGACAGTAAGCCATTTATAGTTGTGACTAAGTGTAGCCTGATTATGGTAGTGTAGAGGTGTCTGCATTATCATGATTCATTTAGTGCTAGAACAGGCTGAGATAAACTTTTTTATATTCTGTTATGTACGTGATGGAATTATAAGAGCAAACATAAACTCTAAGAGAAATAAGGTAATGTTGCACAAATAATGATGAAATGTAGAAATAAAGAAGTGGATAAAACAGAAGGGAAAGACAATGTTTAAAAAAATTAGTATGATAGAGCTGTATTAACAAAGAACAAACATTCACTGTTGAAAAAATAGTGTAATGGAGATATAATAACAAAATCAAATAAGCTAGAAAACATAAGGCTAAATATGGAAAGGCAATAAGTGGAGTGACTGTGTGATTGAAGGATGGTCTCAACAACCATTGATATTTATTTGTAAAAAAGAAAAATATATATATTTTGATTATTAATAGTTTGTTAATAAATGATAAGAAAGCAAAAGCAAAAATATACATTCAAAATTAAAAAGAAACACTGTACTGATCAGACAGATTTCACAGAGCCATGTAATAATAAAAATTAGGTTTAAGAAAACCTGCAAAGAGCAAGCAGATTAGGCAATTACTGTTGATGATGATAATGGCATGCATTGATAAAATGGTTGAAAATAATAAAAGATAAACGGAAAAAATGTCTGATGATAATAAAAATCAAATGAAAGAAATGTGTAAAAAAAAATGGCTAAAATAATAAATAAATGGAAAAGGTGACAAGTCAAATAAATGAAATTATAAACAATCAAGACCAACTGAAAGAAGAAATTGTAAACAAATTAGAAAGAGAATTATAGAGCTTAAATGATATGGTAAAGAAAATTCATGAAGAGGTCAAAAAGAATAAAAATAAACATAATAGCAAAATAAGCCAGCTATTAGTAGCAATAGAATTGGTAGACACACAAAATAAAAAACATCTAGAAGTGATGCAAAAAATTCTTAGTAAGCAAATAAACCAAATTGGAATTGGAACTGATAGCATAAAACAGTGATTGACCGGATTAATAGGATAGAAACCGACCACAGATAAGATAGTCAGACTGAAAAAATGCCTGTGACTATCTCAAAAATGGAAATAAATTAAAGGAATAACAAAAAAAAGAATTATGGACTCTTAATTATTGAATCATGTATGTGGAATAATAAAAGTTTTTAAAAATTAGAATATTTTCAGACAATGCAGGTAAAGTGCCTATTGAGTATATGAGGAGCTTGGAAAGCTATTTTAGTCTGAATGCTATGAAAGAAGAAGCAATGCTAGTTATAAACAGTAGTCATTTGCAGGCAGCATCGCAGACATAGTGACATTCAGTGTTCATCCATGCTAGAAGTTTTTCCAAATTTAAATGGGCATTATTAAATTGCTACTGGAGTGAGAACTATCATCATACACATGATATCCCAAGAAAAGAGTCCATCCAGTAAGCCTTAGACTCCTTTTTTTCAGAAAATGCATGGCAAAGCTGAGAACCTTAACAACTGACTTATTGTTAGAGTTGCAATTTATACATATATTAAGGCATAGCTTTCCAATTCATATTGAAAGGGTGCTGATAAATACAGACAGGCATACTATTGAACAGGTTGCATGTCTGTCACAGTTTTAAAAAATGGGGGAATTTGAATCTCCACCAAAAACTGCATATAGAGGGGATAATGACCTTTGTACAAATGTTATCAAATATGGGCAGCTAAAAGAAAAATCCCCCACCATGGTATGACAAAGGCAAGAAGAAGAGCCACCATGGACAAGGAGAAAAAAGTGGAGATGAACTGTTAGTCTAACTAGAACTCACATAGTAAGAAGAACTGGAAGTGGGTTATGATCAGACAGGATAAATGCTATTATAGTAAATAATATGATAAATAAAGTTTCTTTTATTAATCATTTTATTCACAGAAATCTAAAAATTCCTTATCACTTTCATTTATATCATCACTATCTTACATGTGGCTCATCTCTACTCTATTGCCTCATCTTTTATATTATCAATGGTATTAGAAATTTCAATATCTTTGAATATTTTATGACTTCTTTCTTGACACTACCCACAATTTCTTATCCATTACACATTTGATTAAAGTTAACCTTTTTTAATTTTCCAGTTAGAGTTATGCTATAATTTTTTAACACCATGTAACTATTCCAATTTTTTTTTGTACTACATTTATATCTTTTTTTTTTCACTCTAAAATTTAAAAAAAAAAAAGCAATAATCACATGAAAATGCAGATAGTTAAATTTTGATATAATTAAAACAATTAAAATAATGTGATTTTCATAATAATTGTCATGATATTTTAATACCGTGGAAATATAAATGTGATTTGCGTATGATTATGTATGTGATTATATTAAAATACAATTCTAGAAAAATGATATTTATTTAGAGTTCATTATTAGTAAATAATTTCTTCATTTACAATAAATATAAGTGCTTCTATTTTTAGAAGCTAAAAGCAAATGGTGCCCAATCAAAAATTAAAAATCAGAGGGCAATACGGTTAAGAAAATAAATAATCAGTTAAGAGTTGAGAGTAAGAAAACTATAAAATTATAATTCGTTCTTCATTTCAAGACCAAATTTTATCTGTTAAACTAAAAATTGGTTTCTATAAAAAGATTTTAAATATAATAATAGCCTATAATACATATATTAAATCCACTCACAACATGGAAAGTCTGCCGTTTGCGTTATTAATTTCTAACAAGATATTTCAATTTTTTTCTCAAGTCAAACACCGTCAAATTAAGAAAGTTAAAACGTGAGTGAAAAACCAAGTACTGTAATATGCTTTATTTAATTAATGTAAGTGATAATTGTATTCTTAAAAACTATAAATAAAAATGTTTACATTTTGTTGTCCACAGGCAAATGAATGGGATCCCAAACTTTAAAAGAATAGTGGCTTCTCGCTGCCATGTTGCTGAAAGAATAGAAATTGAAAAATACACGTTGGGTTGCAGCTAAGATTATGTCAATGGAATGTATATTAATATCGTCCTCAGCATTTTACATATTTAAAAAAAAACCTATTCAAAACTATATTTATTTTAAACTATGTCATGGAAGATGTTAATGCTAGAATTGGAAAAAAGTGAGAGATAAAAATGCTGTAAGTAAATTTGGTTATAATGGTAGAAATAAACTCGTGGAGTTTGAGGGGAAAAAAAATATTATATCAAAAATTCATTAAAAAAAAAAAAGCAATCCGGAAATGAGCATGGAAGTATCCAAATGAAGGTACAGCAGAAATGGATTATATTTTGACTAACAGAAAATATGTATTTCAAGGTTGTAATGTTCTTAAAAATTCAACACAGAAAATAATCTGTCAAGCATTGTTAGCCGAGAGGTCAGCGCAGCCGCCTTGCAAGCAAGCAGTTGGTTGCAGACGGTTGTTGGGGGTTCGCCTCCCGGCCGATGCTATGACATATGAAAAAAAAAGAAAAAGAAAATAATCATCAATTAATAAGATATAAGATATGTGTTAATGAAAAACTGGAAAGAAATTTTTTTAAGCAAAACAGTATTCACAATTGATATTCCTAATTTTCAGAAACATTCTGATGATTTTAAATTAAAATTTGCAAATCATTTTCAAATTAATAGATTTTTAAACATGATTTAGATTTGAATGAAATCAATAGAAAGATGACTGATACACTTTTTAAAACTGTAATAAAGATAACCAATACAAAAAAATAGCAATTGACCAGTAAAATTTTGACTGAGATAAGACAATTTATGAAAAAAAGAATAAATATAAAAATATATAAAAATGATGAATTAAGAAGGATTGAATATCTAGAATTTATAAAATGGTGTGAAAAACAATTGATAATGATATAAGAAAGTATAATTATAAACTAGCAAGGAAAACTATAGAAAATAAAAATCTCAAGAGTGTAAAACAACTTAGTAACTTATTTCTACAATAAAAAAAAAGAGAACTATTACTAAAAATAAAAATGACATCATATCAAGAATTATGCATCAATAAAAAACAAAGAAAATTATCTCTTACAACTACTATATCTTCTAAATTGTCCAGGATTTTAAATAAAGAAATGAGACATGCAATTAAATGTTATGAAGAAGGGGAAAGCTCCAGGTAATGATGGAATTATAATCAACATCTTAAAAGAATCTGGTGAAGAAATGGAATTTTTATTGATAAAGTTATATAACAATTGTCTAAGTAATAGAAATGTACTAGATGATTGGAAGAATGCAGTATTAATATTTGAAAAAGTTAGCAAATAGATCTATCGGTCTTTTATCAGTTCTGTACACAATTTTTATAACTCATTTATAGCAAATTTTGGATTTTATCCAATCAAAGGAACAAGCTGGATTGAAAAGTGGTTTTAGTACAGGATTATATCCAAGTATTAAGAGAAGTTACAAAAGGGTCTAATGAATATGAGTTGTCATTATTCTTTGGATTTGTAGATTATGAAAAAGCATTTGATTCTATAAGAATTTCTTCAATAATAAAAGCATTTGATCATCAAAGAATAGATTCAGGAAATTGTCATATTCTAAAGAATATTTATAAAAATGCAACAGTAATAATTAATTTACATAATGACGTTAGAAAAATTTACATTGAGAAAAGTATTACAACAGGGTGACTCTATATCTATAAAAAAAATTTACAGCAGTTTTGCAAGTATTTCATGTATTAAAATGGAAAGCTAAGAGAATAAAAGTAAGTGGAGGTTATTTAAGTCACCCAGATTTTGTAAATGATGTAGTTGTTTTTGAAAATAATACTTTGGAGCTTTAGGAAATATTGCAAGAGTTATCATGTGAAAATAAGAAAGTAGGACTAAAGGTAAAAGTTAAAAAGACTAAAGTAATGTTTAACGCATTTCTCAAAAGAAAAATCAAGATTGATAATAATGAGTTAAAAGAAGTTAACAACTACAAGTTACAGATAGAAACATAATGAATGAAATTAATCATAGAATTAAACTTGATTGGAGGCCTTTTGGTAATAACTTAATACTACCAAGAAATATGCTTATGTGTTTGGAAAGGAATGTTTTTAATAAATGAGGTTTACCAGTTCTTACTCATGAATATGAAAGGTGGACAATTATAAGAAGACTAATCCTGAAACTACACTTAACAAAGTATAAAAAGATATATATTAAGAATAACAAGAAGATATTTAAAGCAAAATACATGGGTGGCAGAACAAACAGGTGTTACTAACATCATTAAAAGACTGAAATAGAGTTGGGCTGGATATATTTTAGAAAAATGATAATAGATGGACAGTTAAAATCATAAAGTGGATTCCAAAAGATTGCAAAAGACCTAAAAAGAAACAACGTGAGAATGATGGATGAAATGAAGTGTGGTGGTGTGATGTGGAGAAGATAGGCTAGATTATCTGAGTTGGATTGAACTTGGAGAGACTGTCATTGTTATAAATCAATAATGATTGAACATGATGATGATGATGATTATGATGTTTTAAAATTGATGCTGATTCTACATGATTTTTTAAAAAATATTTTTAAAATTTTTACATATGTTCAATTGAAGATTAGCATTAAAATATTATTTGAAATAGTTTTCAAATTACCTGCAGCCAAAGTATTTAATAATCTTCCTCAAAATGCAAACTATTAGTTATCCAGGACAGAAATCTTTAGTTTTCAAATTTTTGCCTTATAAAATTTGTTTATAAACAAAAACTATTTGGCATTTGATACGACTTATGGATCTGTTATTTTCACAGAAAAAAAGAATATATTTTTATAATTTCCTTTCTTGTTACTACATCACTTTTTTCTCATGGATTTCGTTCAATTGTCACTTTCAACAATTGATATAATAATGTTTATATAATATTAAAAATATCCACACACATACATATATAAATTATTAAAAGCCAGTCAACACTTAGACAATCCCAATATCACTAACAATATCAATACTAATTTCAAACTGTTGTCAAGGCACTCCTTTTGACAACAAAGGTGGAAGCCCATCTTTAATAATAATTCAATATATTTATTGATACAAAGAAGTCTGCATTCAGAATAGATTATATTTACCTGCTTTTGTAAAGAGGTTTATTTCAACTTCTTTGTATCAATAATTTCAATCTCTGTAGCCAAATTGCAATCTTTAGTGTCTATATAAATATATTGACAACAGTTTGAAATTGTTAATGATATTGGGATTGTCTAAGTGTTGACTGGCTTTTAATGATTACTTATATACCAATTTAGCCTTGAGCATTATTACACTTATATATAAATTATTACTTATAAAGAGTAGTGTATATTAATCATTCATTACTGTGCGATATAATAATATTTTAACAAATAATTTTTCTAAAATTCTGTTAGTGCTTCCAAATAGTGCGATTTCAAGTTAAAATTGTTATCAAATTTTATCATATTAAATATTTGTATTAACTACGTTCTGATAATCCTTCATTGATTTTAATTTTCAATTATTTTTAAACAAAATAAGTAATAAAAAATATGGTTAAGATATTAAAATTTTGGGGTAGGCATCCCGTTTTGCCAAATGAAGTAGAGCGTTACCAATTGGCTGTTTTAGTGATTATTATTCAGAAATAACAAGTTGTATTCTAAAAAAAAATTAAATATTATACATACATAATCATAATTTTGAAGGAGCCTTCTATCATCCAACTAAAAAAAAATTAAAAAAAAAAAAACTAGTCTTAAAATTTTTTCTACTATGTTTTAAGTTTAATGGCCAAATCTGAAATTGTATTCCTATTATACTCTTAAGGTTTCTAATTGAGTTTTTCATGCAGTTATTGAATTCTTCTACTAATACTACCTAATTTTATTATAATCATTAATTCTCTGTTTCATGGCATTGGTTATGTCATAGCTTCTTTTTTTTAAACTATCTGCATAAAAACTTTGTAAATTCTACACAAAAGATACATATTTTCAATAATTTTAGCTGTACTGAAATGAGCTACCATATGGCAATAAAAGAAAAAATATTTGCACAAATCACTCATTAACATTAAAGTGAATTGATAAACTGTTAATTGACCTTGATAATAAATTAGATATATGAATAGAAAAAGATACCAGGCTTAAATACAATCCCTGATATTAAAGTAGTGGGTGACTATCAACTAAACCATGCTTTAATTTCATGAGAAACATTATAATTACAATGTGAACTAAATAGTAAACTATAGGGTTACTAACCAGGACCCTTGGTTTAGATAGATGTTGGTAATGTCAGGAAAACTGTACTGAACATCCTCTTATAAAGACAAAACTCATTATTAATTATTATTTTCATTGGGACTCTTTTCTACCAGCTACTTTGTAGTGAGCCCAGGATATCTTTTGACTAATGCTTCACTATTAATCTACTTAAACTTCTGACAAGCCCACTTCTGTAATTTAACTGACTACTTCAAGAAAATGCTCAATTATATGAGTGTTCTAATTCAGAATTAGCAAACATATGACATCTTCCTTTGATGAATTATGGCCTTATCTATTTTACTACTTATATTGATTACTTATAACTATTAAATTTTATTACTACATACAATACTAAATATTGTATCACAACATATGCCACGACCTAATTAAAACTATGGTTTGATGTATTTACTTTCCCCAGATTTTGTGCTTTCATTAATATATGATATGTTTAACCTTGTCCTACAAAGCTAGGTATATCATGTTATCAAATGCAATCCCTATTTAGAAGAGAAATTAATAAAATGAGTATTTTCAAATTACCAGTATCTCTTCATACAGAATAATAAATAATACAATAGGAAATAGTAACAACAATAAAATAAATTGATATCAAAGAAACTTTAATAATCCTATCCCTTAAGTCAGATTTTTTTCATTGCATCATGGGTTACATTTCATGTGGAATATTTCTTCTTCTTACCACTGCTTCACTGTAGCACTTTCATTTCAAATGTCTTTCAATAACGTGTACATAAATATATTCATTATTACAAATACTGATAACTGGAAAGTCATCATTAAACCTTACAAAATATGTAAAATATTGCCTGTAGGTGGCTTGTTAAGTGAGTGTGACAACTTAGATCTATCACAGAGTTATAAAGTATTAAAGAAACCAACATTAAATGGTTGATCATCAGGTACTTTGGACACTTATGACATAAAAAAATTATGATAGAGGGTTAAATATAATAACTTACTATAATTATTCCATAACTTAAACCTATAATTCTGAGCTCCAGTCACGTATTTTTAAAATTAAGTCATCAAAAGTTTGCCAAAAAGAAGGCCTCGTACTTGCTTGTAGCCATTTGATAACATGCTGCTTATAAACAATATGTAAAATTTTATCTGAGACATGATTCCAATGTACATCATAAGAAAGGATTACCTTTTCACACATGTGTATCTTATGAAACTTTAAACATTTCTTAAATTTTATTTTAGGCTCATAGTAGGCACAAGCTGATGTTCATGAATGGCAATTAAAGTATGGTCTTATATCTGACCTACAATCATGTTTATAAACACCAGAATAATCATTCATAGATTGCATTAATTAATTCTGGTTAACTGTCATGAACAAACTTTCTTGGCAATTAACTCTTTTTGTTCCATGGGTTATTTGAGAGTTTATAAACTCTTTTATATCATTTGTCTCAAGACTGAAGTTTGAGATAGTTTTCTGACTAATTTATCATATACCTTGTTCTGACAGTTACCTACATCTTGCAGAACTTTGCCCCTAAAGTTACATCTAAGACAATGAAGGCTACAAACTATTTTGAATATCTCATTTAACTTCTTAGTGTATTTCATATTTCTAGAGATTGTATTATAAACTATTCACTGGCATCTCTGCCGAACCTTGGCCATTCGTTTTTACAAATTATGGCAACAAAGCTTAAAAGAAATTTGATTAAAGTTTTCAAATTGGTGTGTCATATAAAATTTCTTCTCCTGGTTGTCATTAAATTCAAACCTATTTATGATACATGTATTTTTATTTTACATTTATAGTGATGATTATACCAGAGTTTAAATGGCCACTGGGATATCAAAATTGACACGATATATTCTGTTAGTGTATGATGTATTCAAGGAATTATATCACTTACTAAACTTGTATCACCATCTATATTGCTATTATTTTTGGAATAGTTTGGACATTTTATGAAATTATTACATTTGCTACTTGATCCCATTATAACATTCTCAATCTTAACCTGCATCTTATCTTCAAAACTTCATTCAAATTTCTTTAGATTCAAGTGTAATTTATTTTGTATTCTGTTTAATTCTCTCAACTCTTCAAATTTAATAGTATGCTTATCTTTCATTAATCAATAAATCTTCACCATAATCTTTTTAAAAACTTTTATTTTCATCATATATATTTAAAATCCTTTCATATTCTTCATATTCCAACATTTCGATTGTTTTTAATTACAATCATTTTCAAGGCACTACAAAATACACAGAAATAATTGAATAAATAAAAACACAAATACATCTTATAACTCTACATAAAAACCAGAAATTGTATTATAATAATCTAAAAATAAATAATCATACATATTATACCATTAAATAATACATTTACATTCTATTATTTTATCCAATTTTTTAAAATAACTCCTATTACAAATCAATTACTATAAACAATAATAAAAATAACCAATAAAACAATTTTAAAACATACCTATAAACTTCTATTTTATTTATATTACATTATATTTTATATTTTACCAATGCCATTTTACCAATTCCATTCCAAATAAATACCTTAAATCATTTAAATATACCCTTATTTAAATACTTTCATAGTACTTTTAAACACATTGTTCCCTAAATTTAATTTCAAGATCATGTTTAAATACTTGAAGTTACATGTCAGATGCATTGAATCTAACATTAACTTCATCTGTCATCCTCTAAAATCCACCGTTTGTTCTTCAAATTTCTTATCTATACCCTTGAATTTCTTACTAAAATCTGTTTTCTGCACTGCAAAATTTTTATTATTCTCTGCATATTGTTCTTCAAATTTCTTCTTTAGCTCATCAAAATTCTTGCTGGATTCTATCTTTAAACATTGTGTCAGTACTTTCAAAAGTCTTACTGATTTCAGTTCTATGCTCCTCAAATTTCTTATTAAAAGTTTTACTTAATTCTATTTTCTGTTCTTCAAATTTTTTTATCAAAATCTATTCTTAATTCCTGTAACTGAATTAGGATTCTCTTCATGATATCTAGACTTGTAACTCCAGGTCTGATTTCTTGGTGTTTGGCTTTCATAATAATATCTGACAAAATGATTTTATCTAAGTGAACTTATTTAAATTGTGATTCCATGCAATGTGCAAAATACTAATGTAATTAACTATTATTTTATATCCAACAAAATGTATGTGTAAGACTTATCTCTTCACTTGCTATAATAAAAAGCTTGGGTAAATAAATAATTTTATTGTTGCCATCTGTCCCTAGATACTTTATCAGTTAAAGATAAAAAAAATCATGAGTTTCTGCATTTTAAAACGGGGTTGTTTACTATATCACTAAAATAGCCATTTATTCCTCGTAAATAAAGTAATTAGTCCAAAAAAATATTATTTATATATATATAAAGTACTCATGTGGACTGTGCTAATCTTGGATATTGAGGTTTCTATTCATAGTCAAGCAGTTTGGTGCCCAAAATTGTAATGATATATGGAAGAATGAGTATACAGTTGATTTAAAAACATCTACCTTTTTTATATTCCAAAATGAGAGACCTATGTGAGGAATCTATAATATATATATGGCCCACAAGGAAGAGACTCTGTTAATATTCATGGAATTTGTAATTTATGACTACAGAATTATGCTTGATGACAGTAAAGTCATATACATATGTATGGAAACCTAATTCCCTCACTCACACAATCTGAATTTATTTGCTAGGTCTTGTGACTAAATCTATTATCAGTAAATACTTGTGAGCATAGGAATTGGGGTTTAGTTACTTAGACCGATCAGAATAATATAAAACAAAGGAACTCAAGCTAAGATCTTTAATTTAATAAATAAATATTTTATTTCCATTGGTAACTACAATGTAGATCATGAAATTGCATGTTAAAATAACATTAGCTTATAATAACTAGTATGTGTGTGTTTTCACTATGGGCGATGTTAAACAAGGTACTGAGCTTGGATTAAAGGAAGATACACATTCTGCTTAATTTTGCTGATAATATAAATTGAGAACTATTAATAGGTTGTGGTTAAACCTGAATAAGTTATCTAGGTTAATAACATTCAATAATTATTTATCATTTTGTGCTTTAAGGCAGCTTCCTTTAATTGAATGTGTAAATGTGATTGTTTACTTTATATAACACAATACATGAAATCATTCTTTAACATTTGTGTATAACATAAGTTAAATAAAATTAAAGACAAAAACTTGAAGACATCATTGAAACATTTAGCATTCAAATTATTCACTAAATTGGGTAAAGTAGTCAAATTAGTATAAGAATTTGTAGGTATCCAAAATGAAATGATAATAGCACTAGAGAATTTGATTGCAGTCTCTGGGATAATCCAATATAATCCATTCTATACTACTTTTAGCTATTTTAACTCCTTTATATATATGATAGTTGGTTCATAGTTATATAATCCACTTTTAATACATATATATGAATCTATCCAAAAGTATTCCTATGTTCTCTGATAAGCTTGTAGTATCATAATCCCTTTTAATATCAGCTATAAGTATTCATCTAATTACTATATTACCCATAAACACCGTAATATAAGTGTTAGAATTCTAACCTGTGCATAATAAGTATGTTACCCGTGGAATGTAATCAAATACTACATGTGGTAGGTGGCATTACGCTCTCACGATTAAATGAAATGGAGCAGAATATGGGAAAATTTAGAGTGGGGAATGGAAAATAAAGTGGCTAACAGGTTTATCTGGGCATAATTGCTGAGATATTCTTGACTTCGTTTAAGGAGAAGCCACAATACATCACATCACTTGTTATGCTTGATATTTTACATTTGTTCTCTTTTCTTTAGTGAACAATCGTTAAGGTAATTGTTTAAATTAATTTCGTCTTTCTATAAAATTGACATTTTGTTTTATTTATAACGGCCAACACTTTACTTTTAATATGGGTGCAATTATTTTGTTATATATATGCTCCAAATTCGAATGACTATTTTCTAAAAGCTATAATGCGCTGAAAGTCGTGGTATATTCTATTAAACGATCTTAATTTAAATCTATGGTCCTTGGGAAGCAGACGTCAACGTGTTTGTATCTAAGCAATCCATTTTTATTGTTTTTTTTCTAACTAATCATACGAATATGGGCATTTCAGTAAATATAATATGCTAATTAAAATATAGTTTTTTCAAGATAGTTTATAGGATCATGTCGCGTGTAGACCCCCTTCCCCCCGCAAAAATACAATATTCAATAAAATTAATACAAGAATTCCCTTTTGATACAACTTATGAATCTGTTATTTTCACACAAAAAAAGAATATCTTTTCATAATTTCCATTCTTGTTACTATATCACTTTTCTCTTGTGGATTTCATTTGATTGTCGCTTTAAACAATTGAAGTAATTGTTTAAACAATTAAATAATTCACTTTAAACAATTGACATAATGGGAGAAAAAATTGATAAATGAAGCAAAGAAAAGAAAGGGATTGATAAAGAAATTAACAGTGTTTTCATATAATAAATATGATGTAGCTAGAATTGCAAGAAAGGGAGTTGCGGTAGCAAGGTTAACATATGGTAATGATGTGTTATGTGTTAGTAAATGGCTATTAGTTTATTTAGAAAAAGTAAAAAGGGAAGTAGAAAGACATGCATTGGATGCAGATGTGTGGACAGCAAGGGAGGCAATTCAAGAAGAAATGGGATGGTCAAGTTTTTATATAAGAGATGCAAAAAGTAAAATGAAAATGTTTGGTAGATTGCAGTTTATGGATAATAAAAGAATAGCTAAAATAGTATTTAATTGGGACATGAATAAAGGGCAGGCAACAAGATGGGTGAGAAAGGTAATGCAGTATGCAGAAGATTTGGATAAAGAATTTATATCAGTATACTTGTATAAAAGATGAGATGATTGTGTTAGGATGATTGTTAAGTGTTATAGTGGTAAGGAATGGGATAAAAGAATAGATGCATTAATAAAGAATAGGGAGTTGGAGGGATGGAGAACTAGTATGGAGAGTAAAAAGAATTTAAATATATATATAGAAGTAAATGGAACATTGGGTGTGGGTTAATTTATGATAACAGCAAGGAAAGCAGTTTATTGTTTAAGGCTCGAATGGGATCTTTAGCAATAAGAGAATATACATGTAAATGAAAAAATATGGGTGATTTATTCTGCAAATTGTGTAAGGAAGGCATAGAAATATTAGGCATTTGTTAATTGAATATAAATGTTTGAAAGCAGAAAGGGTACAAATAATGAAGTTATGGAAGAATAAATATGAACAAAGTGATTATACAGAAAGTAGGTTATTGGTTTTTATGATGGGTTTGAGAAAAAATAAGAGGAATTTAGATATAAAGGCCATAGAGTTGACAAAGATTATGTTGTGGAAATGAGATGGAGCAGATTATGGGGAAACTTAGGGTGGGGAATAGAAAGGGAGGGTAGAGTGGCTAACAGGCTTCTCTGGGCATAGTTGTTGAGAGATTCCTGACTCCATTTAAGGAGTAGTCACAGTGTATCACATTACATCACATAATGTTTATATAATAGTATTAAATATACCCACACACATACACACACACATATATATATATATATATATTATTACATATGAAATCGTGTATTAATCATTCATTAATGTGCAAGTAAATAACGTTATTTTAACAAAATAATTCTCCTAAAATTAATGTTTCATTTTCTTTTTTTCTGTTAGTGCTTTCAAATACAGTGTGATCTCAAGTGAAATTGTTATTAAAGTTTACTAGTACTAAATATCTATACTAACTATGTTCTGATAATCCTTCATTGATTTTAATTTTGAATTATTTTTAAACAAAATAAGTAATAAAAAATATGGTTAAGATATTTATTAAAATTTTGTAGTAGGCATCTGTTTTGTGGGATAAAGTAAAGAGTTATCAATTGGTAATTATATTTTTATATTGGACTATTTACATCATCTAATATGCATATTGAATGTCTTTAGAAACATTTAAATTTATTTAATTATTCCAAATGCATTCAACTGTTAGCAATAGCACACCAAACAAGTTAGTATATGCACAACTTTCGAGAGGTATTATTCTCCTCTCTTCTTCAGGTGTTGCTGGCCTGACCAGTGACAGTACTAGCATGGGATTTGAATCTGGATCCTTAGATTTGTGATTATTGAATTTTAAGGTAATTACCTTAATTTTAAGTACTGTCACTGGTCAGGCCAGCAACACCTAAAGAAGAAGGGGAAATAATACCTCTCAAAATATTGTGCATATACTAACCTGCTTGATGTGCTATTACTAACAGTTGAATGTATTTGGAATATTTAAATAAAGCTAAATTTTTCTAAAGACATTCAATACTCATATTAGATGATGGAAATAGTCCAATATAAAAATACAACTAGAACATCATCATCACAAACCTTCAGAAAAACATTATCAATTGATAGTTTTAGCGATTATTATTTCAGAAATAAGAAGTCATCTTAAAAACAATTTTAATTACTCTATGTACATAATCAGAATTTTGAAGGAGCCTTTTAAATGGCATAGTAATATATATATATATTTAATAAACCCAATATCACCCCTCTTTATTATATAAAATCTCTAATGTTACAATATACATATTTCAACATCAAATCTCTTCAGGTATACTAAAATTCAAAATATGTATTCACTATACCAACAAAGCAATAATTGGTATGTTTTTAACTAATCTGAAGTTACACATTTTATTTCATTTTCAAAGCATGAAGCTATTTGTCTTAACTTGCATGAGTGGTACTAACATGTAAAATAAAACAAATGCCATCAAGTAGTAAAAAAAAAAACTACTATGTTAGCATACTGAAGAGTATTTTAATCCTTACTACACCTGAAGTGATTTGTTTAACTAAAATTTACATAGTAAAAAATTTCAGATTTTACTTTGCACTATGGTAACAATTGGTTACATTATATATAATATCTGGTAACATAAAAATACTCGTAGAAAAAGTAGTTTTTTTTTAATATTTAGCTTTATTAATGCCTACCATACTTTCAATATATTTGTAGTATATTTTATTCATAACATGTAGTGGTGTGATTAAATGGTTGTTTATCCCAATGTTTAATTCACTGTTCAGTATTAATTATAATTTAAAATTTAAATTTGAATAATCCCTATCCCATTAAAGAAATTGGTACTTTTTTTTTTGTTGCTGCTTTAATCTTCCACTTTCTATCCTCTCTCTCTGTGTGTACACTATCTCTGCTTTTGTTAGCTCGAATCTATGACCAGTTTCTGCTCGTGGTCTGTAAATATTGAAGTGTGTTCTTTGTCTCTGAGGGCCCTATTCTATAAATATCTGTGTTCCTAAATTCTATCAATATCATTGTACCATTCTTATTTGTTAGAAAGCCAACTATGCATAAAATGATATTTTACAAATCACTGATCTTATATAGAGATAAACAATATAACAAGTATTATTAATAAGGTTGAGTGCGCGCGGAGATTTATAATATTTAAAGTAATAACACATTATCGGAGTTCGACTTCCGATCTAACAATAATAAGGTTGTAATATATATTATACCGGGAATAAATCTCTACACATCCAGACAAAGCTTTTAGTATATATATAAACATTTTTTAATTTTAAAAATTAATATTTTTGTAGGTATATCAAACCTTATATCATTTTTATAAATATTTGTATAAGAATCCTGATTATATTATTACCATAACACAATTACTAATACAATAGAGAATCAATATGTATGTAAAAAGAGATTATTGAGATAATGAGGTACTGTCGCAAAGTAAAATATCGAACATTTATTTACACGCACTCAATTTATTTTATTAAAAAAAAATCAACTAGAATAATAAATGTACAGAATATCATATACATGATAAAGAGTAAAAATTAAACATTAATTATAAACACTATATACCTTTATTTTACAGTATATTAAAGTCTGTGGCAATTAACATATACATAAAACAGAGAGAAAAAATTACAGTAATAAAAAAAAGCTATCAATGGTTATATGTTATATCTTTTTTTTTTTTTAGGCTTTCTTTATATGTATAAACAAATCAATAAATGTTAAAGTATTAATTTAACAATTCTTACAACAGGTGGATTATTTCTGAATAGAAATATTATAATATTCCTATCAGTTTATTGGAAAGGTGATCTTTCAGGGTTTCTTCAATATTTCACTTGTCTGTACATTATATACATAAGAGTAACTAGGAAAGCACATGTGAAGGCATTAGATTGCATCTCAAATGTCTTCTTCAGGGCATTTTTTTGGCAATGTTTTGAAGCTGGGAAGACAATATGATGAGTTCTGGCTAGTATATCATGAATTTACTTAACAGACCATGCTTGTTCTTTTTCCCTTAGTTATGGTAGACATTCTAGCTGCCTTGTTAAGTATCAGTACTGAAAACTACTATAACATCAATTTCAAGTAAGCTAAAATTATCTTGCAGTTAAAACTGATTTTAATTTATATTATTCTAGCAATGTGTGTCTTAAACTCTTTACAGCATTATCTCATATTTTTTCTATTATAATCATAGTACAATCCTTTCTGACCAACCTCTGCTTGTTTTTCTTTATCTTTTAAGCTCTGTTTTCATTTTCTTTTCTTTCTTTAGTTCTATTTATTATGTTTAATTATGGTTCTCATTAAATTTATCTTGAATTAAATCTTATCAGAAATAATAATTAGTTGTTCTTTTAAAAAAAAAAAGATTGTGCTGTTAATTAAATCATTAATTATGTTTATAAATTATGTAATTTGTATTTTATTTTTATTTTATAATTTAGCATAGTAAAATATTAAAAATATGCAAACTTTTACAAACATTATCATTTTTTTAATAGATTAGTATTTTAAGATCATTCTGTAATTACTCACATATGAATTGAAATTATACAAACAGATGTATAAAATTAATTAAGAGAGATTTTTTTATTATATTAATTTCATTTTATTTTAATTTTATTTGGATATATAATCTTAAATTTTTCCATTTTAAACTTATTCATTTTAAGGAACTTATAATATTTGCCTTGGCCAGATGTGGCCAAAGAATACAATATTACAATACCCCTCCCTTAAAATGATGCGATAATGAAATGAAAATAAATATTTGAAACTTCAATCGCACTTCATTATACCTATAATTCTAAATATAATCACATACATATTCATGTTTTATTTCCAATATATCATTGACTATTTATTTAAGTTTGATTATATTTATTCCTTGTCTTAAAAGACAGACTCATTTCTCAGCTGATTCCTATTCTTAATGGTCACATTAGAAGTATATTCTTAATTTGCTCCTTTTACTTTCTTTGCATTTCTTCATATATTCATATATATATTGCTTACAATAACTCCTTTTATATGCACCTTAATGCAAATTTTTTTTAATAATTCCTTTATTTTCCTGACAGTTTTTTTTAAAAAGAATAAAAATTAAAAATAAAATAGGTTTTTAAAAATATATATATAAAATTGTGTATTTGATTGATTTTCTTATATATAGGTTATACGTGTGTGTGTGGATGCATATGTATATATGGATTACATATGTGTATGTATATGTGTGCATATATATGTAAGTTTTTGAAGATATGTATGTATATATTTTTGATATACATATGTATATATATGTACATGAAGTAAAGGTTATATGTTTATATCATTCAATATTGTAACTCTAAAGAAAACTGCAGGACACTCAAAATTGTCAAGAAAATCAAGGAATTATTAAAAAAAATTGCATTTAAGTATATATGAAGGGAGTTATTGTAAGCAATATATATGAATGGTCACATTATTGTTGATGCTATATCATCCTTGACTACTCATCAATTAAGTGCATAATACATTTCTACAAGCCACTTGCTACAATACTAATGTATAGATTTTATACTACCAGGTAAGAAACAAATTGATGATATGCTTGACTGAGGTACAGATAACTTCATGAAATCTCAACTGAGTTCCTACCAAAAAAAGGCATGGTCATCTCTTTTTATAAAGCTATAATAAATAATAGGTCCGTATAAATAATAATCTATATGCAACTGATTAAACAGTCCCCACACAGACACAAACTATACACCAATTTGTTCCACTTTTAATTTGTCAGTAAAGGTTTTAGTATTCAATCTTTATTTTTAGCCAATTTAATTTATTATTATTATTTTTATTGTTGTTAAAACAGGCAAAACTATCCATATAGTAGTGCCACTCAGTGCAAGCCAGAGTAGTCGATGGATGCAAGAAGGCTTAGCAAGCAAGCATAAGAAATAGTGATCATGGGATGTTTTGTGTGTTGTTATTGTTCTTCTATTATTATTATTATTATTATTATTATTATCATCATCATCATCATCATTATTATTATTATTATCATCATCATTATTATTATTATTGGTTGTAGTATTATAAATAAAGATGCCACTCGATGGCGCCATTATCACACTAAAACTATAAAATATGAACATTCCCAGGCCATTGATTTTAATCATTTTGATGTGTTTTTTGTAATGCGAAAATAAAATAAAAACAAAATCGTGTCTTTTAAATATTTTTTTTTATTAACATATACAAATTAAATGATAACAAAAAATGTAAAATAAAATCAACAAATTACAATTTAATTCGTGTTTTTTTTTTTTTTGCTTTATTAGAAAAAACATTTTTCAATCTGATTTTTTTTGGGGGGGTTACACCTTTTTTTGTTGTTGTTGTTTAAAAACTCATAATCAGAACAACAAGTAAAAGTTCTTAGTCTTCATTTTACATTTTAATTTTTACAGAGAAACAGATATTACTATTGTGTTACCGCTATTTTTTACTTCAAATAGAATGACAACAAAAAGTAAAAGTTGTTAGGTTAAGGGTTAGGTTTAGGGTTAAGTTTAGGTTAGATTTAGAGTTAGGGTTCTGTTGTTTCTAACTCACAGAATCAAACAAGATGTGTGATTTCCTGTGCCATATTTCTGGTCTCATGGAATGTTATGAACAGTACATTACTTGACAGGTTACCTAATTCCAACTGCCTTTACACATCTATCTAGACAAGATTTTGCTGCTTAAAATACAGAATGGTGTAAAGAGTCAGATAATTATTACTTAAGAAAATCTGAACATTTCAATACTTAAAAAAAAAATTCAATAAAAAACACATTTCCATCAAATTCAAATACACACACCCTCTCTCCAAGCCATAACAATTGTATCAATTGTGCGAATTTGCCAAATTTATTTGCTGCGATGTGACATACATGCTGTACTGCAATGCAACAAAGCAGCCTGCAATCTGTAACACAACAAAAAAAGTTGTATTATAGTAAACACAGGTTCGAACATGTCGGCTGCGGAAACAGCATTTTTATGTGCTTTAGCACATAAACGGCGCCATCGAGCGGCATCTTTGTCCATAAGACTACAACCTTATTATTATTATTATTATTATTATTACTACTACTACTACTACTACTGCTACTGCTGCTGCTGCTACTACTCCTACTCGTACTCCTACTACTACTATCGCTACCACTGCCGCTACCACTACTACTACTACTACTACTACTACTAGTTTTAAAGTACTTTATTTGATATCATAAGAACATGTATGAAAATACAATTTTAAAACATGTTACAAAAACTGATCTACAATTTAGAATTGAAAATTATTAACAAAATTATTATTATGAATACATGAAATATTTTTACATTAATAATGTTGAAAAACTGAGGAAAAAAATTAATCAATAACAGTAACAATATTAAATACATATATGACAACAAAACTCACTTACATACAGCAAATATGCTATTCATATTTCACAGTGGTGTTGGTAATTTGATCAAACTCCAAGTGGCTGATACTATATCTGTTGGAGCTAGTGCTTGATCTCTTGTTTTAATTTTTCCTAACTTATTGAAAAAAAGTGATTTAAGTTTACGAGATGTGGGATTGAATATAAAGTGGCATCTCATAAACCAGAGAGTGTATAGTATAAAGATTGTTATTCTTATTCTTGGAAACAACCATCTTTGAATATTTTCTATCAATACTGTCAATGAGCATTTTGGATTATGGGTTATATCAGCAATTAGTTCTCGATATGTTTTGAGAGAAGTACACTGAGAAATAAAATGTTCTGTTGTTTCTTCTTCTTTATTACATAGTTGACAAATGGCATCTATGTTTGAAGATCTCCATCTTCCAGCCAGAAAAGCATTGGTAGGTAAAGCTCTAAGGTTGATTTTTATTAGAAAATCTAAGTACTTAGGCTCCAAGTACCAGAATTTAAATTTTTGGATTATAGCTTTATTTGTGATATTAATTAAGCTAATGGGATTTTCAAAGGGACTGGAATTAGTTGTTATGTAATGTGCTTCCCAATACTTAATTTTAGTTGAGAAAAGGTTTGTAGCAGGTAATTTATGTTTGAATATTGTTTTTATTAGATTGTTAATGAATTTATTTTTAATAGGAGGTGGAGTGTCTGTAGGTGATATTGGAAGAAACACTTGGAAATTTTCATATGTCATATAAAGTTTCATTAATGCATTGTGAGTTTTTTGGTAATAGAATGTTGAAATGCAGTGTAATGACAGGCCATTTTGTCTTGAATGTTTTTGCAGACTTTTGATGCTTATTACCACTGCCTTTTTATTCCATATGAGTTTGGTGCAAAAAGAGTTAATTTTTTTCTTAAATGAGTTAGTAAATTTAATGATAGGTGCATAGTAATTTATTTATGGGAAAATTAATATGTTAATGAGTGATATTTTACTATTCAATGAAAGATATGCTTTTGAAAGTGAGGTTGTCACCTTTTCAATTGCAGATATTAATTGTTCTTGTATTATCTTTCTCATTGCATTCATAGACAGATGAATTGGGAGACCAAGAAATTTGTGGGGAGGGGAACTGCAAACTGAATGAATTTGATTACCAGAAAGTATACTCCAAATAGATGTTTTTTCTTTGTTAAATTTTAAACTATAAGCTGCAGAGTAATTTTCTAAAATGGTATACATTAAAGGCAAATGTTTTTTGGATGGCAAAAAAATGACTATATCATCCATGTATGAAATATGATTGATGGATTGGTTTATGAGGGGTACATATATTCCTGGCAATTTAGATTCTATTTCTAGTAGGAGGGGGTTAACATATGTGATAAAAAACAGTGAAATAAGGGGAGAGCCTTGTGGTATTGAGTTGTGTGGAGTGAAGTCAGGGGACATTTTGCCATTAAGAGTAATGTGTATTTTTCTATTGATGAGCAGGTTTGCTAGAACATACATTATAGGTATTGGAATTTTATGTTGACTAAGCACCTGTAGCAGCTTGTCCACAGGCACCGAATCGAATGCAGCCTGTATGTCTAATTGAATTGCAATAGGTGCTGATTTTCTGGCTTGTCTTACATCCTCTATTAATATTTTACATAACATAAGTGCTTCAGAAGTAGAACATCCTTTTCTAGCAAACTGAAACTTAGACAACCCAGGAAGTATTAGGGGTTGAATTTTATCTTTTAAAAGAGACTATTAGTTTGATGATCAGAGGAGACATTGAAATAGGGCGTAGATTATCTAGAGGAGAAGGAAGTGTATTTTTTTTTTAGAAAAGGGACCAGTGATACTGGATAAAGTTGGTCAATGTTATATATTTGTTTTGATAGATAATTTATCATATTGTGTACTATTGGGATAGTAAAGTGGCTAAGATGTGATAATAAAAATTTTGGAATTGCATGTGTACCTGGGTGTGTATTGTTGGGAAAAGCGTTCAACTTGAGAGCAATTTCATACTTTGTAATGTTATGTTCTTCTGTGGTAAAACCAAAGTGAAATGAAGAAAATTTTGGAAAAGGAAATTTTTGGAGTCTAGATTTAAAGTGGTAATATATTTGGGGAGTCATGTCTTCCCCAGCAATCATTTTTGAATCAAAAATAATAGATGAAGGAGTTAATTTTTTGGGAGTATAACCTAAAGCCCACTGAATATATCCTTTAGACCAGTTATGGGGATTAACTAGAAAAATTTTTGCTTTTTTTATAGAGAGATAATCAGCCAGTATGAGTTGGGTTTGCTTGTATTCTTGTTTTAAAAACATTATTGATGTAACTGAAGAAGGGTCACATGAAGTATTTTTTAGTTTTAAGTGTATTGTATCTAACTTATTAACAAGATTAGTGGGATAACTATTTTTGGAGGTATAATGTCAAATAGTAGAAAAGATTATGTTAATAAATGAGAGCCAGGCCTCTACTGGGTTTAAAGATAGTATGTCTACCTTCTTAAAATAAATATAAATCTCAGAGAGAACAGCTTCAGGTGTAGTGGATTTTAAAAGAAGACGAGTAGTTTTATTTAGAGGAAGAATTGGTTGATGTTGCATGTGTATTGCAAGTTCCACATTAAGTGCTAAATGATCAGAAAAAGTTACAGGACATAGAGAGGGATTTATTATGAAATGTAGATCTGGTAAATAGAATACAAGGTCTATTAGAGAGGAGTGTTTTTTAGTGTAGAATGAAATGGAGTTAGTTGGAAAAAAACCTTCAGCACTCATGAGATTTTTATTAATCAAATGAAGGTATTTTAATGTAAAATTCTTATAAGACATGTTAAAATCACCCATGATTATAGTTGGGTAAGAATTTGTAGCTAATATTAAATTTATTTTATTTATTAATTGGTGAATTAACACTGGCTGATTATATACATAGAATGTTATTAAATTCACTGTAAAAGAAGAATGATAAAGAATAATTATACTCATATGCTGATCTAAGTACAAAATTTTAAAAGTTTGAAAAGGAGAACAATGATGGATGAGAATCCCTACCCCAGCAGCAGCAATATCAAATGTTGAAAATTTACTGTATCCAAATTTACTAAGGTAGAGTTCAGGATTAAATGCTGAATGTACTGAGCATTTTGTCTCTGTAAATAAAAGGATATGGGGTGAAAATTGCCTTATCCAATTGCTAATTGCATATATTCGTTGGGTAGAGTTAATACCCCTTACATTGACTGCTGTAATAGAAAGACCCATATTATCAATTATATAAAATGGTGTGAGAATGATATTTTATAGTTTATTGTATAATGAATGGGACAACTAATATTAGTAAAAGTATAATAAGAATGTGTTAAATAGAAAAGAAAAATTATAATAATACACCACTGTGAAAACAATGAACTTACCCTTGCAAGTGAAGTTCTATTGAGTTTGTTGTGCATATTTTTGTTCATAAACATGATAATTATTTTCACATTTGGAATTAAATCCAAAAAATTGTCCTGGTTTGAAAGTCTATATGTGTTATTTATGCAACTCATCTTGATAGTCTATTTTTAATGGTGCTTCAAAGTCTGTCTCTGTATTTTGAGAAATGGTATTTGTTATGATATCCTTAGATTTAGTAGATCTTCTGTGTACATCCACTCCTGCCATCAGAAGAAGCTGCTCCTGTGTCAATTGATTTGTACTTTGTTTTTGTCTGGTCCAATGAAGTGTTGATTCATTAGCCGGATAATCTGTTTCACCTGTTTTATTTGTGAGTTTTGTTTTTTTTAATGCTGGTGTGGTAGACTTTGTATTATTTTTCTTTGATTTTCTTTCACTATATTTGTCAGGTTCATTAGTTTGTATAGGCTCTTGATGCAATGCGGATTTTTTCCTTTTGTGCATTCGTTTCTTGGTCTTTACTTTAATAAATTGGAACTCTTCATCAGAGCAAGGAAATGGTAAGGTATCACTCATGTACTCTGTTTCTGTTTCCTCCTGTGAGGTATAAGATTTATTTGGTATAGTATTCATGGAGCTATTTTGACTAGGATCATCAAAGCTGAGATTTTGCTTATTTGTGTTGTTGTCTTCATTATTGGAAATAAATTCATCAAGGCTGAGATTTTGCATATCTGCGGTTTTGTCTTCATTATTGGGAATAAGTTCATCAAGGCTGAGATTTTGGATATCTGTGTTGTTGTCTTCATTATTGGGAATAGGTTCATCTACTTTTGTTTTTTTAGGGTTACTTTGCATATTGGGAATAGTTTCATCTACTTTTGTTTTTTCAGGGTTACTTTGCATGAGTCTGATTTCATTATTAGCTATTGGATCTCTACTGCACTGATGCGTTTTTGTTTTTTTAATACCACACTTTTTACAAAAACGGTTAGGGCATTCTTTGACAAGATGATCTCTGGCTTTACAAAAAAAAAAGAGGTAAAATGCCTCTGAAAGTAACTATCAAAGGTGAAGAATCTGTTGCATGTAATGTTGGTATATCTGTTGGTTGCATATTTTTCTTCAATGACATAGTGAAATGAGCAGTATTGGTTAGAACTGGCTGTGTGGCTCTTTTTTCCCATACATATTTAAAGTTGGCCACAGTTCCAATATTTTTTAGTAAATCTTGTAGATCATCAGCTTTAAAGTCTACATGACAGTTCTTAATTTGTCCATTCAAATTTGTAGGTCTATCAATGTCTATGTAACAAATAAATTTTCCATTAAGAAAGTGAATATGTTTTTCAAATATTTGTTTCTGAGCCACATTATGATATTCTATTGTTTTATATCTGCTATTAGGATGATCTAGCACTTTGTATATCATTGACCAAAGTTTTTTTCTGATAGATAAGAATAAAATTCATCAGTAGGAAAATTCATGACTGAAGAATTAGTATCTGTTATAGCTATTGTAGACGTTTTAATACTTTTAAATTTTTGAAATGATTTAAGAACTGTTAAAGGAATTGTTTGTATAAATTTTTCACATACTGAAACATAATCTGTATTACTAGTTGATAATAAATTTGTATTTTCTTGTTCCATTTGTAGTTCATTGTCAAAATTAAAAATTTCTGTTAAATTTTCTTCTGTAATTACATTGTTATCTTGTTCAGATTTTTGCTTTAAAATACTAGCATAAGTTTGTTTAATATTCTTATTTAATTCAATAGAATCAGATGCCTCCGGCAAATTAGTATTTTTAAATTTATTTCTTGTTTTAGATAAATCAGATAAGGCTTCAGCCATATTGGATCCAGTTTTTACTTTTGAAATAGAACTATTGTTAACTTTGACTTTTTCTAGATCTTGATAAGAATTATTTTTATCTAAGCTATTATTAGCAATTTTAAAATTAGAATTAGAATCAGAAATATTAGACATTTTAAATCTAATATTCTTCTTTATATTAACAACAATTTTGCTCGAAATAGAGCTTACCTTTAAGTGGAAAATTTCCTTTTTCTTTTGGTATACTTTTCACTATCAAATTCAATCAAAAACCAATAAAACTTAAGTCTAAAGCAGGAGCTGAAATGAGTCAACTTTCTCTGTCAAGAGCCAAGATGGCTCCCCCCCTCCCCTCCTCCTCCTCCTCCTCCTCCTCCTCCTCCTCCTCCTCCCCCCTCCCCCTCCCCCTCCTCCTCCTCCTCCTCCCCCCTCCTCCTCCTCCTCCTCCCCTCCTCCTCCTCCTCCTCCTCCTCCTCCTCCTCCCTCCTCCCCCTCCTCCCCCCTCCTCCCTCCCCCCCCTCCCCCCCCCTCCCTCCTCCCCTCCTCCCCTCCCCCCCCCCCCTCCTCCCCTCCCCTCCTCCTCCCCCTCCTCCTCCTCCTCCTCCTCCTCCTCCTCCTCCTCCTCCCTCCTCCTCCCCCTCACCCCTCCTCCCCCCCCCCCTCCTCCTCCATCCTCCATCACTCCTCCTCCTCCTCCTCCTCCTCCTCCCTCACCCCCTCACCTCCTCACACTACACAACTACTACTACTACACTACACTACACTACCCACACTACACAAACATCTCTCTTCTCTATTTCTCTCTACTACTACTACTACTACTACTACTACTACTACTACTACTACTACTACTACTACTACTACTACTACTACACTCTCTCTCTCTCTCTATCTCTCTCTCTCTCTACTCTACTACTACTACTCACTCTACTACTACACACTACTACTACTACTACTACTACTACTACTACTACTACACTACTACTACTACTACTACTACTACTACTACTACTACTACTACTACTACTACTACTACTACTACTACTACTACTACTACTACTACTACTACTACTACTACTACTACTACTACTACTACTCTACTCTACTACTACTACTACTACTACTACTACTACTACTACTACTACTACTACTACTACTACTACTACTACTACTACTACTACTACTACTACTACTACTACTACTACTACTACTACTACTACTACTACTACTACTACTTTTAAAATATATTTTATTGGCAGTTTATTTGGTTACATTTTTTTCTTTATAAAAAAATTGAAACATAAGTACAATTTATAGTAAAATTGAAAAAAAGGAAAGATACATGATTAGTGATATTGGACAATTAAAGTATTAGTACATCATATTTTGATTACATATATCAATCATTGAATTGTTTTTTTTCTCTTACTTTATGCTAAATTGTCTTTCAGTGGTAATAATATAAAAATTAAAATATAAATAATAAAACAAAAAGGTTAAAAAAATATGACTATAATAATAAAAATAAATGTATATCCATAGGTCACAGAGGAAAGGGTAATGTAATGAGGCTCCATGTTGCTGCAAATATGTCTGCAGGTGCCAAGGCTTGATCCCTAAGCTTAATTTTTCCCAATTTGCCAATAAAGAGAGATTTGAGCTTTCGAGATGTGGGGTTGAAACAGAAATGACATCTCAGAAACCAAAGGGTAAAGAGAAGGAAAATTGTGATTCTGATAGAAGGAAATAGACCTCTCTGGATGCTGTTAATGAGCATTTGAAGAGATGTAATGTGTGATTTTGTGATAGATGCAATTAATGTTCTGTATGGTTGAAGTGCTATGCATTGAAGCAAGAAATGTTCTATGGTTTCTTCATCTTTATGGCAAAGTTGGCAATCAGCATCAATCTCAGCAAAAGGCATTTTTTTGGATAGAAAGCTATTGGTAGGAAGAGCTTCAATGTTGATTTTTATAAGAAAGTCAAGATATTTCGGCTCCAAGTACCAAAATTTGAATTTTTTAATAATTTGTTTGTTAGTGATTGTAATTAAAGATTGTGGTGTGAGAGTAGTATCTATCATATTTGCATGTTTGAATGCTTCCCAGTATGTGATTTTTTCATTGGCAATATTTTTATTTGTGTTGAAATAAGTTTTATAAGTTTTAATGAGGTTGTTTAAAAATTTGTTATTACTGGGAGGGGGTGTATCTGTAGGTAATACAGGAAGTAGTTTTTCTATGTTAGGGAAGAGTGTTATTAACTTTACTATTGTATTATGTGTTCTTTGTAGATAAAATATGTTAATTGAGTGCATTGATAGCCCATTGTGGCTAGTAGGCATTTGCATCGATTTGATGCTCATAGCTATTGTTTTTTTTACCCCATATTAGTTTTGTACATAGTGAGTTAATTTTTTTCTTAAACTTGTTGGTATATTTTATGATGGGCATATAATATGTGGTTTTGGGGAAGATGAGTATGTTTAAAAGTGCAGTCTTGGCATGTAGTGACAGGTAGGCTTTAGAGAGTGAATTTGTAGTTTGTTCAATGGATAAAATTAATGAGTCTTGAATTGTTGTTCTCATAGCATTTGCTGATTTATATATGGGGAAACCCAGAAAGTTTTGTGGCGGGGCTGTAAATATAGAGGGAGTTGAGTTTCCAGTTAGAATATTCCATGTAGCTGATTTGTTTAAGTTAAAGTTGAGTTTATATTGGTTACTGTAATTATTGATTATTGTGATTAGTTGAGGGAGGATTTTTTTTGATGGAAGAAATATAACTATATCATCCATATAACTAATGTGTGTAATGCATTTTTTGATTGAAGGGATGTATATACCTGGGAGATTGTTTTCAATATCAGTTAGTAGGGGGTTAATGTAGGTTATAAAGAGAAGGGCACTTAGAGGGGAACCTTGGGGAATTGAATTATGGGGAGCAAAATTAGGTGAGGTTTGGCCATTGAGGGTAATATGAATTTCCCTGTTTATAAGGAGGTTAGTGAGAATATAAAGCAAGGGGATGGGTATATTATAAGTTTTAAGTGTATGTATTAATGTTTCTATAGGAACAGAGTCAAATGCAGCAGTAATGTCCAGTTGAACTGCAATAGGTCCAGTTTTCCTAGCATTTCTAATATAGTCTATGATTATTTTAAATAGAGAGATAGCAGCAGAGGTGGATGATCCTTTTTTTGCAAATTGAAAAGATGATATGGAAGGTAGGATGAGAGGTTGTATTTTCTCTTTAATAATTGACTCAATAGTTTTAATGAGGATAGGGGTCATAGATATTGGCCGTAGATTGTTAAGTGGGGAGGGTAGTATATTTTTTTTTAGAAAGGGTACTAGAGAGACTGGGTAAAGTTGTTCAATATGATGTATTTGTTCAGATAAGTAGTTTAGGAGGTTATGTATTATTGGTATTGTGAAGTAGCTAAGATGAGTGAGAATGAATTTCGGTATTGCATGAGGGCCGGGGTGTATACTGTTGGGAAGAGAAGTTAATTTCAGTATGATGTCATGTTTGGTTATACCGTGATTACAATCGCTGGGTCCAAATAGGTTTGTGTGTATATCAGTGTATGTAGCTGTTTGAAAGATGTTTTTAAAGTGATAGAAGATTAAAGGAAGCATGTTTTGTCCTGCAAATATTTGTTTATTTGAAATTATAGAGGATGGAGTTGATTTTTTATTTTTGTATGCAAGAGCCCAGCGAATATAACCTCTGGACCAGTTATGAGGATGAGCAAGATATATTTTTGCCTTTTTTGTGGCAAGATATTCAGCAAGTAGGTTTTGAGTATGTTTATACTGCTGCTTAAGGAGGATTATAGAAGGAATAGAGGCAGGGTCATTTGATGTATTTTTTAGTTTTATGTGAATAGTATCTAATTCTTTAACCAGAGTAGTGGGTGGCTTATTTTTCCTGGTATAGTGTTTTATAACTGAATAAATAATGTTGATGAATGTTTGCCATGCTTCGACAGGGTGAAGAGAGAGTATATTAATTTTTTTAAAAAGGATATAAATTTCAGAAATCACTGCTTCGGGTGTAGATGATTTCAGAAGAAGACGAACAGTGTTATTACAAGGTAAGTTTAGTCGTGTATTTAGATTAATGTGTAGCTTGACATTTAGTGCACAGTGGTCAGAGAAACTAACAGGATGAAGCGAAGGTTTAATGAGAAAGTGTAGGTCTGGCGAGTAGAAAAGTAAGTCTATGAGAGTGGCATGTTTTTTGGTATAGAAGGAGAAAGCAGTACTTGGAAAAAATCCTTCAGCACTCATCAATCTATGATTGATGAGATGAAGATATTTGGAAAGAAATGCAGAGTAAGGCATATTGAAATCTCCTATAAGAATAATGGGGAAAGAGTTGGCAGCTAGTGTGCTATTTATTCGATTAATTAATTTGTAAATTAGTATGGGTTTATTATAAAGATATACATTAATAATGTTTATGGTGAAAGCAGTGTGATGTAAGGTTATTATAATCATGTTTTCATCCAAATATAAAATTTTGAATGATTCAAATGGTGCTTTATGGTATATGAGAATGCCAACTCCTGCTGCTGTTGTGTTAGATGTAGAGAATTCTACATATCCAAATCTGCTTAGAAGAGTTTGAGGGTTAATTTTGTTAGTGATTTTAGTTTCAGTGAATAATATGATGTGAGGGGTGAATTGTTTAATCCAGTTACTTAATGCATGAATTCTTTCATTAGAGTTTAGGCCCCTTGTGTTAATTTCAGTAATGTTAATATCCATAGTGAAGGATTTGTGTTGTGTGTGTGTAGAAATAATTGTGTAAGTGTAAAGCCATAAATAGGAAAGAAATAAAATGGTTAGTAGTGTGACCTATTAGATATACCTTTACAAAGTCTAGTATTAAGCTTTTATCCATTTATTTTGGAGAGGAGGCAAATGATAAATAATATAGTTGTATTATTTATGGTAGTGCTTTCATTGGGACAGGATCTTGTTCGGATGCTGTATTGGATGTGGTATGCTTCGTTTGTGAATAATTATCGTCTGAAGATTTCCTGGAAATTCTTCTATTAATGTCCACTCCTGCCATAAATTTTTTTTGTTCTGGAGTGAGAGTGGCATCATTTAAGAGTGATTGTCTTGTCCAGTGGCTGTCTGTTATGACTTCAGCTGGAGAAGTGCTGGGATTATTGGCTTTAAGTTTCTTTGTTACTGGGATAGAAGGTTTATTTTTGTCTGTATTGCAAATGGGATTACAATTCTCAGAAGGCTTTTGTTGGTCAGCTGTCTTTGTGCTGCTGCTATTGATTTTTCTTTTTTTCCTTATTTTAGTCTTGTGTTTGTTGGCTATTTGAAAGGGTGTATTGTCATCTGAGGTATTCTCATGATGTTCTGATGATGATGATGATGATGAAGTGTTTATGTTTTCATCCTCAGATTCTGTGTTTGTGTCAAGTGGTTCTTTATGTATAATTTTATCTTGTTTGGTCTTGGTGATAGGGTGATTATTGATTGAAGGTTGTTTTATTAAGGAATGTTCAATATTTTTTGATGATGATGCCTGTGTAAGTTTATCAGCTGGTGGTTCTTTATATTTAATTTTATTTTGGTTGGCTTTGGTGATAGGGGGATTATTGTTTGTAATTTGTTTTATTAAGGAATGTCCAAAAGTTTTTGATGATGAAGATGTTTGTAGTTGTTTTTCAGCTGGCAGTATATCATTGCCTTGTTGTTGTTTTGGAGCTTTTGTACATTGATGTGGCTTTGTGATTTTAAGTCCACATTCAGTGCAAAATTTATTCGGGCAATTTTTTATTATATGAGTTCTTTCTTTGCATGAGAAACATTGAGGAGGAACACCTTTAAATGTTATAGTTAGCGGCGATGTTTCAGAGGAATGTACCGTAGGAATATCTGTTGCGTTAGTGTTTTTATTTAGAGTGAATGAGAACGTTGCTATATTTGTGAATAGAGGAGTCATCGCATTTTTGTTTAATACATATTTAAAATCAGAGACATTTCCATATTGCTTAAGTAGTAGTTGGAGATCAATTTCTGAAAAATCAATATGACATTTTTTAATTTGACCTTTTAATAAAAGAGGGCGCATAATATCGATATAGCAAATCATTTTCCCATTAATGAATTTAATATTATTTTTAAATATATCTTTTTGCATTTTATTGTGAAACTCAAGGCATAAATATCTGTTGTTTGGATGTTCCAATATTTTATAAAGGTAATTCCATAGTTTCTTTTCCGTTAATAATTGATATAGTTCATCGATTGGAAATTTTGTGAGATCACAATTACTATTTGTTACGGTTATTATGACAGATTTGTGGTTGTGAAATTTTTTGAAAGAGTTTAATAAATTTTGTGGAATGGTAGAGTGGAATTTTTCTGTATAATAGGCATATAATTCCGGAGTTATTTGTTGAGAGTTTGAGAAATCTGTGTCCATTGTTTCATTTTCATCATTCTCATTATCAAGATTAAAAGTATCTATGATTTCCTCCGATGTAAGTTGAACGTTATTTACCATGCTTGCTGAGTAATCTTTAACAATTCTTGCATAAGTGTTTATATTTGATAAATTTCCAGAATTAGAAGGCTTAGTTGGTGAATCATGTTTGATTTCACTTTTATTGGTGTTTTTAACTTGATTGCAGTTATCGGTTTTATTATTTGTTAGATTAGGAAAATTTTTCATATTAACGTTAAGGCTTTCTCCACGTGATTGTTGTTCGGAGCTTTTTTCTTCAATTTGAAAAAGCCCTTCAGTTAGTGGCTTAATTTTTTTATTTAATTTTTGATTGTTTTTGTTACGTGAATCTGGGTTAATTCCAGAATGAAAATTGGAAGGATCAGTACTAGCTATCAAATTATCATCGATATCATTGGATTGGTGAGGATTGCAAATTTCCTCCATTATGGTAAATTTTAATGGGTTATTAAACAACCCAAAAAATGGTTATATTTAGGTAAGAAATATTAAAACAGACTTACCTGTTTGTTTGAAGCTGTTTAATAGTACTTTATAGAAGTGTTGTATATATAAACGATCATAAAACATACAGTAAACTTTAGAAAACTTTGATTTTTCTAAGAGCCAAAAACGACGTGCTTGCAAGGCATGGCGGCCATCTTGACTACTACTACTACTACTACTACTACTACTACTACTACTACTACTACTACTACTACTACTACTACTACTACTACTACTACTACTACTACTACTACTACTACTACTACTACTACTGCTACTACTACTACTACTACTACTGCTGCTACTAGCTACTACTACTACTACTACTACTAGCTGCTGCTGCTGCTACTGCTGCTAGCTACTACTACTACTGCTACTGCTACTACTGCTGCTACTAGCTACTAGCTAGCTACTGCAACTGCTGCTACTGCTACTACTACTACTACTGCTACTACAGCTACTGCAGCAGCAGCTACTAGCTACTACTAGCTAGCAGCTAGCTACTAGCTACTACTACAGCTACTACTACTACTACTACTAGCTGCTACTGCTGCTGCTACTGCTACTAGCTACTGCTGCTGCTAGCTGCTGCTGCTGCTACTACTGCTGCTGCTGCTGCTGCTAGCTAGCTGCTGCTACAGCAGCTGCAGCTAGCTGCTGCAGCAGCTGCTGCAGCTGCTGCTGCTACTGCTCTAGCTAGCTGCTACTGCTGCTGCTGCTACTGCAGCTGCTGCTACTGCTGCTGCTGCTGCTGCTAGCTGCTACAGCTACTACTGCTACTGCTGCTACTACTACTGCTACTACTACTACTACTACTACTACTACTACTGCTGCTACTAGCTACTACTACTGCTACTACTAGCTAGCTGCTGCTACTACTACTACTACTACTGCTACTACTACTACTACTACTACTACTACTGCTGCTACTACTACTACTACTGCTACTACTACTAGCTACTACTACTACTACTACTACTACTACTACTACTACTACTACTAGCTACTACTACTACTACTACTACTACTACTACTACTAGCTACTACTACTACTACTACTACTACTACTAGCTACTACTACTACTACTACTCCTACTCCTACTACTACTACTACTACTACTACTACTACTACTACTACTACTACTACTACTACTACTACTACTACTACTACTACTACTAGTTTTAAAATTAATTTATTACATAAAATATACATGATTTGATTCTACAAATAAGGATATACATGATTTGATTCTACAATTAAGGATATACATGATTTGATTCTACAATGAAGGATATACATGATTTGATTCTACAATGAAAGATATACATGATTTGATTCAACAATGAAAGATATACATGATTTGATTCTACAATGAAATATATACATGATTTGATTCTACAATGAAATATATATATGATATAATTTTACAATGAAAAGTGTACATCATTTTATTTTACAATCTGGTTTCACATTTTTTCCTTTATTCATCTTAAATTAAAGTTTTGTGTGATTATTAAGTTTAATAAATGTTTGATAGTCACTGTTACTTGCAGTATTACAATTGTTTGCAATTATATTTTTATTATCCAATTAATGACTTGCAACTATTCATTCCTAATTTTGTGGTAGTTTAGTGTTTTCTTGCTTGAGTTAGTAGAAACCATTTTTAACTCTTCTTTTTCGATTACTACATCTATTTATATTTGATTAGAGCTAAAGTTTTATTAGACTCCAGGTTGCTGCCACTATGTCAACTGGGGCAATGAGCCGGTCCCTAGTTTTAATTTTCTCCAATTTATTTAGGAACAGTGACTCCAATTTGCGGGAAGTGGGGTTAAATACAAAGTGGCATCTAATGAACCATAATGTAAATAGCAGATAAATAGAAATCCTGATTGTTGGGAAAAAACCTTTTGAAAAACTGTCAATTAAGGTATTGATGGTAATTCTATTGTTGTGTGAGATTGTGGTGATCAGTTGCCTATATTTTGTCAGTGATGAGCAGTTCAGCAAAAAATGATTCATTGTTTCTTCCTCTCTGTTGCAGATGGAGCACACAGGGTCTATTTTTGCATATCGCATTTTCCTTGAGAGAAATTCATTAGTGGGCAAGGCCTCTAAATTGATTTTAATCATGAAATCTAGGTATTTCGGTTCGAGATTCCAGTACTTATATTTAGTAATAATTGCTTTATTGTTTATGTTGAGAAAACTGTTCAGAGATAATTGAGTGTCCATCTTGTTCAGGATTTGATGTGCAGTCCAATAATCAATCTTTGTGCTGAACTCATTGTTGGTTGGATTCCTGTTAATATGTTGTAATAGTTTATTTAAAAACTTGATCTTGCTAGGTGGGGGTGTATCAGTTGGTTCTATTTTTAAGTATGGTTGAAAAATAGGGAAATTGGTGGCAATTTTAACTAGAGTATTATGTATTCTTTGGTAATAGAAGGTGTTTATTGAGTGCAATGATAATCCATTAAACTTTGTATGCTTCTGCAGGTTCTTGATGCTTATTGAGATGGCTTTCTTATTCCAGATCAATTTGCAACATAATGAGTTTATTTTTCGAATAAAAGCCTTGGTAAAACTAACAACTGGCATATAATAGTTAATTTTGGGTAGTATCAACATGTTAATGAGTGTGGTCTTACTGTGTATTGAAAGGTAGGCCCTAGAAAGAGAGTTCATAATTTTAGTAATTGATGCCATTAGCTGATTTTGAATGGCTGTCCTTCTAGCACCCACTGACAGGTGGAAAGGGATTCCCAAAAAGGAATGTGGGGGGGGATTTAGTTAGAGAATCATTAGGTTTGCCTGTAAGAATATTCCAAGTTGCCATTTTACCAGTGTTGAACTTGAGTGAGTAGTCATGTGTATATTTGTTTAGAATGTCTATTAGCATGGGTATATATTTCTTGGAAGGTAGGAAGACTACTATATCATCCATAAAGGATATGTGGTTTAAAGAGAGATTAGTTTGAGATAGAACCACAGGTGGCAATTTTTTTTCCATCTCAATCAACAAAGGGTTAATATAGGAAATAAATAAGAGGGCACTAAGTGGTGAGCCTTGTGGAATGGAGCTGTGTGGAACAAAACTGACAGATGATTTTCCATTTAATGTAATATGAATGGACCTATTGTACAATAGATTAGCCAGAATGTATCTAAGTGATAAAGGGATGTTGTACTGTTCAAGAGCCCCCAAAAGCTTATCAATTGGAATGGAGTCAAAAGCCGCCTCAATATCCAGCTGGACCACTATTGGTGCTGCCTTTTTATTAACTCTGATTTGATCAATCATGGCTCTGAAAAGGAAGAGTGCTTCAGGAATGGAGCTTCCCTTCTTTGCGAATTGATACTTCGAGATTTTTTGCAGGATGAGTGGTTGAATTTTGTCTTTAACTAATGCTTCAGCTACTTTAATAACCAGTGGAGACATGGAAATTGGCCTGATATTGCTTAGTGGTGTAGGATGAATGGGTTTTTTGAGAAAGGGAACAAGGGAGATAGGGTATAATTGTGGAATAATATGTATTTGGTTTGAAAGATGGCTGAGCATCTTTTGAATTATTGGTACAGTGAAGTAGTTAAGGTGTTCTAATATAAATTTTGGTATTGCGTGTATTCCAGGATGTGCACTATTAGGGTACTTTTTAATTTTATTCATTATTTCTTCATTAGTAATATTGTGATTGTCTTTAAAGTTGTTGAGCTTGAGATTTGTCATGCTAGGACGGGGGCATGACTGGAGCTTATTTTTAAAATAGTCAAGCAATGGCGCAATCATTCCTTCCACAGTTATTATTTTAGAGTTGTGTAGAATTGATGTGGGCGTGAGTTTTTTACTAGTATATCCTAGCGCCCAGCGTATGTAGTCTCTAGACCAGTTATGCGTATTTTTTAAAAAATTTTTTGCTTTTTTGGTAGCTAAGTAATCAGCCAAAACTAATTGAGTTTGCTTGTATTCTTGCTTGAGAAGTAGAATTGAAGGTATAGAGCAGGTATTGGCTGGTGTGCTTCTAATTTTTTGGTGTAGCAACTCCAGTTTCTTCATCATATGTGTAGGTGTCGGATTTCTGCATGTGTAATGTTTAATCGTGGATGAAATGATGTTTATGAAGCTGAACCATGCTTCTTCAGGTGGAAGAGTAAGTATATGAATTTTATTAAAATAAATGTAAATCTCCGAGAGGATGGCTTCTGGTGCACTGGATTTGAGAAGCAGTCTAGTGGTATTAGTTAGTAATGGAGTTTCAAATACAAGCATATTTATTTTAATAGTGACTGTAAGTGCCAAATGGTCTGAGAAAACAACTGGTATTAGAGATGGCTGTATTAGAAAATGTAATTCTGGGGAGTAGAATACAAGGTCTATTAATGAGGAATTTTTCCTAGTGTAATATGAGATAGAGTTTGATGAGAAGAATCCTTCACCACTCATAAGTTTTTTATTTAGTAGGTGAAGGTATTTGAAGGTGAATTTAGAGTATGGCATATTAAAATCCCCAATCATGACTGTGGGAAAGGGATTGGTAGCTAGTATTGCATTTATATTAGTGATTAGCTGATAAATGAGACTCGGTTGGTTGTATAAGTATACTAGGATAATGTTAATTGTGTAAGCTTGATTATATAAAGTTGTTATGCACATATGTGAGTCCAAGTATAGTATGTTTATTGATTGAAAAGGAGAAGCACGGTGATTGATAATTCCAACTCCTGCAGATGAGGTGTTAGAGTTGGAAAATCTATTAAATCCAAACCTCTGAAAGTATCGGTCAGGCTTGATTATTGAGTTTACCGATAATTTGGTTTCAGTGCATAGAAAGAGATGCAGTTTGTATAGTTCAATCCAATTGGATATTGCATAGATTCTTTGGAGAGAGTTTAACCCTCTGACATTAACAGCTACTATAGAAAAAAGCATGTTAGTTGATTAGGAAGGTAGAGGAATGGTACAACAAGGGCCATCAGCAAATGCCAATTGGAATATTTCTTCTAAGTTATTACTTATTGCACATGTTATACCCATCAATAGAGTGTTTTTGAGGGTTTTGAGGACCTGATTACCAACTATAGACCAGTTATGCTCCATAACAAGGCAAAGGAAGAAGGAGTTCAAATAAATCAAGTCGGCAAGCCAATAGCAGACCATTACCAGAATAACTGATTCCATAGTGATAATAAAGTTTAGAATTGCTAGGTTATCTGGGCAGCCACTGATGAGTCACCCTTTGAACCTCTGGAAGCTCTCCTATGTATGTCCACACCTTCCTTGTAGACATCAAGTTGACTAACTTCATCAGAAGATTCCTGCATTGATTTTCTAGTACAATAAGGGTTTTCAGTGTTGTCATAATTAACAGGGGATGTGTTAGTTGCCTTCATTTTTTTCTTGACTGGTGCAGAAATTACACTTTGGTTCTTATTTTTAGGGGCTTGGTTAGCCTGATCCTTGTCACAGTTTGAATTTTCACTGGGATCAACCTTAGGAATTGCTCCATTGTTTTTATTTTTCCTCTTGTTTTTCTTACCATTTTGAAAAGAATTACTACTTTCAGTCATTGTTGACATGGAGTCAGCAGAAGATTCTAAATGGTTAGTGGATTCTAGTGGACTGGCCTCACTCATGGATTGCTGATCAGTATTAAATGATGTTAGCAACCCAGCACTACTTTCCATACTTGATTGTTGATCAGTGTTAAAAGAAGGTATAGACTCCGACCTGGTTTCAAGAGTGGATTCTAGGACTGTGTTATATGTTGTAAGAGAGCCGGTATTATTATGTGAAATTATTGCCGAGTGTGTGTGTATATTTGGTTCTTGGGTGGTAATTTGATTTGTTTGTGATACAATACAATTATCATTATTTTTTGCGGGTATGTGGTTAGTTGTTTTTTTGCATTTATATTATTTGAGCAGTCGTGTAGCTTGGTGATTTTGAATCCACATTTGTTACAATATTTGCTAGGACAGTCGTTAACCAAATGCGTTCTAAGTTTGCATTCAAAACATTGAGGTGGAATGCCCCTAAACGTTATTACCAGTGGTGACGCCTCAGTGTCATGCGTCGTAGGAATGTCGTATGGAGAAATATCTTTTTTCATAATTAAACTAAATATTGCAGTGTTAGAAAATACGGGAATAACTGCTTTTTTGTGATTAAGATATGAGAAATTTATAACTTTGCCATAATCTTTCATTAGCAACTGTAAATCAGCTTCATTAAAATCAACATGACAATTTTTAATTCTCCCGTACAAATGTAGGGGGCGACTGGTGTCAATGTAACAAATTATTTTTTCCCCAGAAATTTAATATGTTTTCGGAAGATTTGTTGTTGAGTCCTATTGTGGAACTCCAAACAAAGGTATCTGTTGTTTGGATGCGTTAGAACTTTATATATGTATGACCACAGATTTTTATCTGTTAACATCTGGTAGAATTCATCAAAAGGAAAACGACCAAGATCGCATTTAGAATTAGTAACCGTCATAATGACGGTTTTATTGTTTTCGAATTTTTTGAACGAGTTAAGAAGACTAGCTGGTATTGTTTCGTTAAATTTGGTATTAATTTGATCGTATACTTCAGGAGTAATATTTTGAGGCTGTTCTTCTGTAGATTCGTCATCTAAACAGCAAACTTCCATTTCATCAAGGCCCATCACCTCTGCCAAAGAATCAGAAGTGGTAATACCACCAGCGATAGGCGATGAAGGGGAGGACCTAACGATTCTGGCGTAAGTATTACTATTTTCATTAGGTGTTCTATTGTATATTGAGTTTCGTGAAAAGTGATTATTTTCTCTATTGTTATTTTGTACTTGAAATTGTTTCGTTGTTTTAGGCTCTGATTTTGATTGACTATTTTCCTTGTTTTCTTTCACTTGATCTTGACTCGCTATTGTAAGCTCTGGATATTCATGCTCGTTGTACATGAGCCCTCCTATTTTCGCATTTGATTGTATGGAGTTAATGAATAGCGACGAATTAATAGAATTTTGAGTTGTATTGCTTGACGCAGAAATGTTTAGCGTGTTGTTTCTAGGCCCTCGTATTTCTGCGTCAGAGTCAACATTAACTTCCGAATTTTCTGTGGAAAAGAGATCACGATTATTAATTGATTTAGTTGATACGGAATACATTTGGTTACTATGAACTAAAGATTGTGAATTTTGATTAATAGTAGGATGATTTAAGGTAGGATTAGATTTGGATTTTTCAATTTGGCTGTTAGAAGCCGCCATTTGTAACGTATTTGATGGATCGTTGTAATCCATCAAAACAATAAAAGAATTATCTACAATAGCACAAGGGTTTACTTACCCCACTGCCTCACAGTGTGTCAGTGATAGGTTTATAACTTGATTCAAACGTTTTCAGGATACAGATTTCACAATAAATGAATAAGAAAAGCAAATAAAACTGAGCAATGCTAGCAAGAATTACTGCTTGTCCAGCCATCTTGTCTACTACTACTACTACTGCTACTACTACTACTACTACTACTACTACTACTACTACTACTACTAGCTACTACTGCTGCTACTACTGCTACTGCTACTACTGCTGCTGCTACTGCTGCTGCTGCTACTGCTGCTGCTGCTGCTGCTACTGCTGCTGCTGCTGCTGCTGCTGCTGCTACTGCTGCTACTGCTGCTGCTACTGCTACTGCTGCTGCTACTGCTACTGCTACTGCTGCTGCTGCTGCTGCTGCTGCTGCTGCTGCTACTGCTACTACTACTGCTACTACTACTACTACTGCTGCTGCTACTACTACTACTACTACTACTACTACTACTACTACTACTACTACTACTACTACTACTACTACTACTACTACTACTACTACTACTACTACTACTACTACTACTACTACTACTACTACTACTACTACTACTACTACTACTACTACTACTACTACTACTACTACTACTACTACTACTACTACTACTACTACTACTACTACTACTACTACTACTACTACTACTACTACTACTACTACTACTACTACTACTACTACTACTACTACTACTACTACTACTACTACTACTACTACTACTACTACTACTACTACTACTACTACTACTACTACTACTACTACTACTACTACTACTTCCTTTTCTTTAAAGGGAATAGACGGATAGCATATTAGCATTCCTCATTCTTTTTAATATGCTCTGAGGTTCTTTTTTTTTAAGATGCTACAATTTATTTTAATTTTTATTACTATCATCTTGAGGCTGGAATCATAATCATTGAATAATTTTAATGTTTCAGAATTTATTGACCATCTCCTAGAAATTTGACCCTTATGAATTTTTTATAGAAAGTTTGGAATTATTTTATGTCCATACCAGATTACCATTTTTGGTGTTTGAGTTTTTTTTAATTTTTCACCCATAAGTAATTCAGCATTTTGTAAAATTGTTTTATCTTACAACAAAACTATGGTTGTCCACAGCTGCTATAAGTGTCAACTTTTTTTCTAACCCATAAATTTTTTAGAGTTACAGGTATTTTCACTCTTGATAATCAAAATTTTTCTATCAGTCTTGTTGTTCCTAATAATATGTTCTTGCAGAAATGGATATCCTGTTTGCCATCCTTCATCTTTTTCTTTTTTCATATTTTCTTTGGTGATTGGTTGAGTCTAACAGGTTGATTTGAATATAGTTTAACTACTCATCTCTGGCAACGATCTGCAATTTTATTTGTCTCATTCAAATGACAGCTTTTGACTGCTGTGTTAATGGAATTCCATCAACTTTAGCTTTTTCTAACTCTTCATTTGCTATAGCAACTTCTATATTCTCTACTAATATTTTCTCACTTTCTTCTTTATTTTCTTTTAACACCTCAATATTTTTTAGAGCTACCACCATTGTTTGCTGACTTACTTTAACTTTTTTAACTCTTTTTCTTTGTGTTTTGACTTATCCTTATTTCTACTTATTACTAACCTTTTTCATTTTTTTTAACATTATCTCTGCATTTTTATTTATTCTTTCGATTGCTTGTTTACATTCTTTATTTTCTTTCATCTTTTTCATCACCTTCATCATTTTTCAAGTCTTTCCGTATTAAGTCCAACTTTGGATTGTTTATTTTGTGCGTATATTCTGTATCCTGAATACTTATTTTATCTTTATCATTGCACTTTATATTACTATGATAACTATTTCCAATAATGCAATCTGGCATTTATCTTCAATAGTATTTCTTAAATCCAAATTAGCATTAGTACCTACATCTTGCTTATGTTGTCTGTTATAGGAACATAAAATGGGTATAAAGAGTTAAAGTGAATTGTTAATGAAACAGATTAAGTGGACATTCATTATTAAAGGAAAATAAGTAGATATCTTTAAGTATATCTGTGAGCATATGAATACAGATTTACATGTTAAATACATTATTTCATATAAATATTGTTTTAATAAGAGGAAATAAATAATATGGGTTCTTTAGCATTTTCCAACCAATGACGTATTACCCTGAAGTATCTTAATATGTTTAGTAGGTAATATATTTAATAAGTATTATGTTTAACAAATAATATGTTTAAAAGTAATTAAGTAACAAGCTTAAGGTTGTAATTTGATTGTAATCTGATTTTATTTTTTTAAATGCTTTGATTAAACAACAGTGCTTTTAAATCAGGAAAAACTCTCCATACAGTAGTGCCACTCAACAATGCTTTTAGTTTAATTAAAATTGGAAGGCAATTTTTATAAATAACAACATGAAGAAATTTTTATCTACTGATATTTTAAGTAACAATAAAATTTCCAGATTGTGATTATAAAAAAAAAAAGAGAAATTTAGAATCTTTTTTTTTATAATACGTAAAAATCCAATAACAGCATTTAATTGTCCAGCATTCTAATAAATCAAGTAAAAAAAGAACTGCCTTACCAGCAGTTGTTCCAGGTTAGCAGGTTCACATCCCGGCCGATCCTATGACACATGAAAAAAAACGATATTTCTAGCTGTTATGTCCGATCGGGGAGCTTATTGTTTCCTGACCGAACTCCAATAGTATACCCAATAATGATTCAACACTACTTGGTTTAAATCAAAGCATTTAATAAATTTAACGCACAATAATTTAATACATTAACTAACAATAAATATTAGAATAACTTTACATTTTATATACATATATACACATAAGCCCATAGGTGTACAAAATAATAAAGATTGTTCTGACCTGTTTAGTCTAGTTTGTTTTCTCATATCTGGAGGCGAACATATCTATCTGCTCTAGAAGTTACTCTGCAAAGGGTGATGTTCAGCATGCAAATTTGTGTCCATTTCCCAGTTAATCTCCTCATTAACCCCCCCCCTCCAACTTGCATATCTACTATTGTTTTCTTTCTAAGCTGATTGGATGGTATTCCCACTCATCAGATAAGGTAGCTATTTCTTTAAATGCACAAATGTTGAATTCCAGAATGTTTTACCTTTGTTAAATCTAATGAATTATTATGAGATTCAAATTTTTGTTATCAATGACAGAAATCTGACTCTGTTTCCTTTAATTATTCATCGTCAACCATTGTCAATCTGCTGTAGGATGAAGGTCTCTCCAAGTTCAATCTATCTTCTCCAATCTTTAGCTTCTCTTCTCTATATCACCCCTGCACACTTTCTCATTTTATTCATCCATCTAACATGCAGTCTCTTTCTGGGTATTTTACGATCTCTTGGAATCTGGTTTAAGATTTCAATTGTCCATCTATTATCATCTCTTCTATCAATATATCCAGTCCAACTCCAGTCTTTTAATTTTTTCAACTAAGGCAGTAACACCTGTTTGTTCTTTTGCCCATATATTGCATTTTTGATCTCTTCTTGTTACTCCCAACATGCATCTCTTTATACTTTTTTGAGTGGTCTGAAGTCTCTGTCTCTGTATTGCTCTTCTATTAAGTGTCCAAGTCTCAGATCCATAAGTAAGAACTGGTAAAACACATTTATTAGAAACCTTCCTTTTCAAACACATAGGCATATTTCATTTTAGTATCAAGTTATTTTACCAAAAGCACTCCAACCAAGTTTAATTCTATGATTAATTTTATCCATTATGTTTCCATCTGTATTAATAATCTGACCAAGGTATTTGTAAACTTCTAACTTATCATAATTAATCTTTATTTTCATATTTTGAGCAAATCGATTAAACATTACTTTAGTCGTTTTAACATTTATCTTTAGTCCTACTTTCATCTGATAACTCCTGCAACATTTCTTGCAGCTCTAAAGCATTATTTGCAAAAATAACTACAACTACATCTGCAAAATCTAAATGACTTATATAATCTTCATTTGCTTTCACTCCTTTAGCTTCCCATTTTAATCTACAAAATACTTCTCGCAGCACTGCTGTAAAAAGTTTTGGAGATATGGAGTCATCCTGTCTTACACCCTTCTTAATGTTGACTTTCCTAGTATCCTTATGTAATCTAATTGTTGCTGTTGCATTTTTATAAATATTCTTTAAAATTTGTTAAAATAGGCAAAACTCTCCACACATATTGCCACTCAGTGCAAGCCAGAGTAATCAATGGATGCCAGAAGGCTTGTGCATAAAATCTCCACCGAGCCTTCTGGCATCCATTGATTACTCTAGCTTGCACTGAGTGGTACTACTGTATGAAGAGTTTTGCCTGTTTTAATAAGATTTAAAATTTAATGCTGTTTATCATTCACTTTATTTTCCAAGGAAAAAAAAACTGAATATAAAGCTTCAAATATACATATTTTAAGTGTAATTTAACAAAAAGAGCTTTTTGCTCTCCAGCATTTGTATTTACTTATTTATTCAGCCAAGACTGAAAGCATATAAATTTTTTAATACTTTGAAACTTTCAAAGGTAAAAAACCAAAACTTTATTTGAAAAGACTTTCAACTTTTGTTCATATATAAACCAACTATAGATAGTTATTGATATTTATTATTACTAATCTTATTTATTAATTATTTATTGTTAAAATATGTGAATGTTTAGAATGTAAATCTGATAAGAAGTTCCATTCTTCTATATTGGGTTATAAGTTTAAAAGTATTATTTCATTTGTTAAATAAATTATAATGAAAGAGAAAATGTTCAAAAAGTTATTATAAGAGAAGCACTTTTTGAAATTATAATCTGAGTTTACCTGATCAATTGCCTTTCATAAAAAGAGAGACCAAGTGAATATGCTTAGTAAAACATACAGAGTAACTAAAATATTTAATACCTGATAAGCATTCTAAATATAGTGTATGCATTATATTATTTTAAAATTAAAATAAAGGGGAAAATAAATCGTAAATAAAAATTGATTTATTAAAAACTTAAAAATGGAAAATTAACTTTTTTTTTTTTAAAAAAAAAAGTATTTAAAATTAAGGAATTTTAAAAAAAGTAAAGATCTAAAGATTATTACTTTTAATAAAAAGTTATATTAAAGAAAATAGAAATAAATGATAATTAATTTATATTTTAAGAATCATATTTCATCTTAGTAAATGGAAATGATTGTTTTATTAATTAAATGTAAAGCAAACTAGCCCTTGGGCACTTAAATAATTGAAAGGTCAGACAAGAGAATGAAAAAATTAAAGATTGACCAATGCATGCACCAAGCCACGCATAGTCCAGAAAGAAAAACATCTGGATCTTAGGATCAGTGATGTCATGATTGAAGGATCTGAAAGTTTAGTGATAAGGGAGGCCTAATACTATAAAAAGAAAAATAATTGATTGTTGTATTAATCTGACTATTAATATTACAGCTGTATTGCAGACTCCATGATGCAGGGGTCTTGCAATAAAATTGTTTCCTTTGCATGCACCAGCTGAGGCCTTCCCAATTACAGTTCCTGACCCAAGTATTGGCAAGTAACAGCTTCATTTCCAAGGAGAATGAACAATCTAGAAAAGTGATCACTAGGATGGACTTCTAAATCAGCCAGAATCATGGGAAGTATAAATTGTGATATTCAATATGAACTTTTAAACAAACATTCAATTAGCAACCTAAAGATGAACTCTTATCTGACTTAAAGGAACTCTAAATCAATTATTAATATTTTTTATGTATATGTTTGCTAATCATTTCCATTTTTATTTTTATCTATTAACTAAATTATTAAATTTAAAGTTGAGTATAGATAGCTGCATAGATTTGTTAATGTTTAGGTTAGTTTAAGGGGGTTTATTTTCAGACTATTTGTTTCCTAGTTGAGTCAATGCTGGTAGAGGGATATATGGGTGTTTATATCAATGTAATGTGAAGTGTGTTAGCATACAGGGCAATGTGCCCAACTGAATGCATGACCCAAAGGTGTAGTCATCATGTTGAAATGGATGCAGAGTATTCCCTACAACATTAATTTCCTTTTGCTCTACAGATATTATAAATCAGCAATAGACTGTGTTCCCTTCATATGAAGCATTTCTTTTAGTGTTTTATATATATGATTCCTTCACCAGACAGATGCACATTCCTATACTGGATGAGGATAATTTTGTTTAAATAATATTACACTGCAGATGCACATTCCTGTCAGCATGGTTTTATGCTAACATCTTCATATTGCATTGGTTGGATCTGTATATCAGGAAGCAAGCATTAGTTTAGCTATGAACTTTTAACCTGAGGTTGGATGTTTTGAAAAGTTTTAATTGCATAATCTATGTAGTTTATCTATGCTCAACATTCTAAAACAAAATTATATAAACTGTCCATCTGTGCGGATTTTAACTAAAGTATAAAATAATAATAACAAATTAAACTAAGATAAATTTATTCCTCAAATTTAAATTTATATATTTGTGACAATAAATGTTTTTGTATGTTATTACTGGCAGTGGCTTATTTTATTTTTTATTTTAATATTGAAATACATTTAGGAATTTAGATGATAAATCTCTGCTTCTCCTTCAGCTAGTGGCATGGGCTAACAGTCAATAATAAAATAAAATTAGATCTTAACAAAAAATATCTGCCTACATTATAAATTTTCTATGTTCGAATAGCCTAGTGGTGCCCTATATGGCAGATAGAGATAGTAAAGAGTACCATCATCTACCTTGACCATTATAATTTATATGTAATTGTATACATACACTGTTATATTATTTTAAAATTAAAATAAAAGGGGAAATAAATCTTAAATGAAATTTGATTTATTAAAAACTTAAAAGCGGAAAATTAAAAGTTATGTTTAACATATATATATATTGCACAGATGAAAAACTTTTTAAAAAAAAAAAGTATTTAAAAATAAGAAATTTTTAAAAAAAGTAAAGATCTAAAGATTAGTACTTTTAATAAAAAGTTATTTAAAAGAAAATAGAAATAAATGATAATTAATTTATATTTTAAGAATCATGTTCAATCTTAGTAAATGGAAATGATTGTTTTATTAATTAAATGTAAAGCAAACTGGCCTATAATGAAAGGTCAGATAAGAGAATGAAAAAATTAAAGATTGACCAATGCAAGCACCAAGCCATGCAAGGGCCAGAAAGGAAAACATCTTGATCTTAGGAACAGTGATGTCATGTTTGAAGTATTCAAAAATTTAGTGATAAGGAAGGCCTAATACTATAAAAAAAATTGATTGTTGTATTAATCTGCCTATTAATCTTACAGCTGTATTGTGGACTCTGTGATGTACGGGTCTTGCAATAAAATAGTTTCCTTTGCATGCACTAGCTGATGCCTTTCAAATGACAGTTCCTAACCCAAGTATTGGCAAGTAGCGGCTTCATTTGCAAGAAGGTCAGTCAATCTAGGAAAGTGATCAATAAGATGAACTTCTAAATCTGCCGGAATCATGGGAAGTATAAATTGTGATATTCAATATGAACTTTTAAAAAAACTTTCAATTAGTAACCTAAAGTATGAACTCTTATCTGACTTAAAGGAACTCTAAATCAATTAATAATATTTTTATGTATATATTTGCTAATCATTTTCATTTTTCTTTTATTTATTTTTATCTAGTAACTAAATTATTAAATGTAAAGTTGGATGTAGTTGGCTGCATAGATTCGTTAATGTTTATGTTAGTTTAAGGGGGGTTAATTTCAGACTATTTATTTTGTAGTTGAGTCGATACTGGTAGAGAGATATATGGGTGTTTATATCAATGTGATGTGAAATGTGTTAGCATACACAGCAATATGCCCAACTGAATGCATGACTCAAAGGTGAAATCATCATGTTGCAAGGATGCAAAGTATTACCCGTGACATTGATTTCCTTTTTCTCTATAGATATGAACTATAAGTCAGCAATAGATCACTCTCCCTCCATATGAAGCATTTCTTTTAATGTTATATATATATATATGATTCCTTCACCAGACAGATGCATATTCCTATACTGGATGAGATTCATTTCTTTTTAAATAATATTACATTGCAGACACACATTCCTGTCCCCATCAGCATGGTTTTATGCTAACATCTTCATATTGCATTGGTTGCATCTGTATATCAGGAAGCAAGCATTGGTTTAGCTACAAACATTTAGCCTGAGGTTGAATTTAATTGTATAATTTATGTAACTTATCTATGCTCAACATTCTAAAACAAAATTATATAAACTGTCCATCTGTGTGGATTTTAACTAAAGTATAAAATAATAATAAATTATAGTCAGATAAATTTATTCCTCAAATTTAAATTTATATATGTGCGACAATAAATGTTTTTGTGTGTTATTACTGGCAGTGGCTTATTTTATTTTTTTATTTTAATACTGAAATACATTTAGGAATTTAGATTATAAATCTCTGTTTCTCCTTGAGCTAGTGGCATAGGCTAATGGTCAATATTAAAATAAAATTAGATTTTAACAAGAAGTACCATTATAATAGATTAAATTTAAAACTAATCACAGTTTAACTCAATTTTACTGTATTAATTTACAAAACAGCTTAAATTAAAAGTTAAATATAATTTCAATTAATTTTACCAATTACTATAAATATAAAGGATTTGAACGTATCTTTTCTACATATGTGTGGTCATGTGTATCAGTAGTATATGATAAAAAAATCTCTCCATACAGTATTGCCATTCAGTGCAAGCCAGAGTAATCAATGGATGCCAGAAGGCTTGTGCATAAAATCCCCATCTAGTGCATACTCATTCAATATCCCCAGACTAGTTTCTGGCTTGTGGTCTTTGTTAGTGAGGAGCCATGGATCTGAAAACACTGCACCTAGATCTTGGGATCTAATACAATCCTCCAGTAGCCATATTTTATCTCTACGTAGCTACAAAACTATGAGACTTAAATTGAAAATACAAAAATATTTTCAATCCAAGTTCATTAGCTTATATAGTCATATAGGTTTGAATTCAATTTAGTACCTATACATTTTGGTGTCTTTGATTCTTTAATAACCATATCCACCACTATCCTATTATGCAGGATTTTTATGGTAGATAAGTAGAGATAAAAGGTGGCTGCTGGAAGGTTGCATTAGATCCTAAGATCTAGGTGCAGTGCTCTCAGAACCAAGACTCCTCAATGACGAAGGCCACAAGCCAGAAACTAGTCTGGGGATATTGTATGAGTAGGCAGTAGATGGATTTTATGCACAAGCCTTCTGGCATCCATTGATTACTCTGGCTTGCACTGATTGGCAACATTGTATGGAGAGTTTTGCCTGTTATAATAACAGTTATAAGAAAGCATAAGAAATGGTGATGATGTGATATTTAGTATGAGATAGTGTGGATAGGGAAGGGGCTTAAAAGTCTGAGTTTAAATCCCCTGTATTTATAATTAGGCTCCAGGTATAAGAGTGCCTGTTATTTCAAATCTTACCACTTAATATAAATATATTTTATAAAAAAAGAGTGCATTAAATATTAAATCAATTATACATACATGTGCATGTGATGTGCTTATAAGAATAATATCTAGGTGGTTAGTTGTCCATGTGTTTAGTATCTGAATGACACAACCAAAACTATGTAATTAGTAAGGATGAGTTAACAAAAGCATCAATGATATTAATATATAAATTGGAATAATATATATATAACTTAATTTAATAAAGCTATTTAATTATATCTCATAATTTCTGTTATTTTGACTTTGCTAGATTGTTATAGGTGTATGTACACAACCAGCATTTAGGATAGTTGCTTGGTGTTTGATTAGGCCTTATGCTTAAGATCTTCTCAATGCTCTTGAGTGTGTCCATGGATACATGTGTTAAATGTTGGAAATTAAAATATTCTGAGAAGAAATAAGAAATTTGTAAGGATACTATGGGTTATATTGAATTGTGATATTAATTAATGTATTCTTTAGGTCCACAGCAATTGCGTGAATTATAAGAGTTTAACATTTTTCTGTAATTTGAAGGTGTCCAACCATATTAGTCTAAACTACTTGCACATACCTATAATGCTGGCAATACAATATAAGCCATCACAATATTAAAAGATGAACATTTTTGCAAAACTTAAATAAACATGGCAATATAAAATATTTGTGCTAAGAACCTAGGGTAGAATGTTTAATAATTGACTGCTTTATTTTCTATTCATACATAAAAATAAGTGTGATATCTGTGCATGTGTGTTTGGTTCTATATTCACTTTAGAGCAGAGATCAACAATAAAAATATGTTATTTATACAAATTAAATGTGAATATTAAATGATTAAGAAAATATTTATTTGTTAAATACCTATATCACTTATTTTTAAGAATGGAGTTTATTATGTAAGTTTTTACAAAGGATATTATAATGTGTCAAAGAAGGTTACAATACAAAAGTTATTTTTAATTATAAATTTTATTAAACGCCCATTATTATATTAAGTAATAATTTACTAAGGCTGTAACCTTAGAAATAAGCGTCTGAAAAATACGAAGGTAGGTTTTTGTTAATAAATATGTAGCGACATTTTGAAGTTATGTTAAATAAAGTATAAGAATGTTTAACGTTAAATGATAATAAAGATATAGCAATCATTTTGAGATAGATGTTTTTGACTTAATCATCTGTCTGTGAGGATATTCATTTGAACATGAAGATTTTGATATAAAAGTAGGGGGTGCTCATGTATTTAATAATTAACAAATGATATTCAGTTATATTATTGATGGTTTAATTATTGGTACATTATGATCGGACTAATACATTAGTTGTTATTTAAAACTAATCAAATATTATTGATAGATTTGCCGATTAAAATTGGTAGTACATTTTATACTTTTTCATCTAAATTTTGTACATATTAATTGAAAACGTCACATGAATTTCATTCTTTTTTTAATTATATATCGGGGAATTGCTTAAAAATTACCCATTAATATATATTAAATGTATATTTCTCCTGTGAAAGTCGTTTATATTTCTGGTAAAATATGCTTCAAAACTGTTGAAATTTACTGATTTTATGGCTTTTTGTTTAATGGTGTCTCATATTAATTGCTTAAAAATTATTTATAATGTGTATTGGTTCTGTGGCATGGAGTATGTATTAGACATGCTGCACCTATTCACATATGTATTCAACCTGCTAATAAGTGTGTAAATCTTTGGGAAAATATCATGTAGAAAAGATCCATATACATGTTATTTTAGTAAATTTTTGTGAAAATATTATGTATAAGATCCGTGTACATTATTTTGGTCAGATCACAAGATTACAAAGTTATCAGCAAATTGATACATATGAGAATAGGTGCAACATGTCTAATATGTGCTCCATGTCACAGGACTAATACATAAGTACCGAATATATTTCATGAATCAAAAAATGAAAGACTTCTGCATATAAGTGAAAGGACTTTCGTAATAAATAAAATTTTATCGTTGTTATTGAATGAAAAGTATTTTCAGTAATTTTCATTATAATGACAGTTTAAAGTATTATTTTTCTTTATTATTGATCAACTGTTTCTTATATCAGCACACAGTCCTAGAACACACCATAGCCTGAAAAATTTTAGTTTTCATTTTTAAAATTATGTTTCTACTTCTAAAGATTTTTTCAAGTTCAATTAAAATAAAGAAGAATATTTTGTCTAAGAAATTTAAACCATTTACAACATTATTGTCAAGATGAAAGTTAAATGATTATTAAAATTTATGAATTATATTACAATCAATGGAGGAGGGGCAATTCTTCTTCTTAGAAGTGAACATTTATATTAAATCTATTAAAGAATATTTCTAAATCATGTTAGTCGTTTTTATTAAAATTCACTATCAAATCAAAAACTGAATTGCCTAAAATTTATTGGAAACTTGACTAATGACTTCTATACAATTTTTGAAATCAGAAACAACTTATCAACTGTGGAAAGATTTTTGCAATCAGCAAATCTGATTTTCAAAAAGATATTTAATACACAAAATTATTATTATTTTTATATGTCAAAGCGTTGACCGGGAAGCGAACCCGGGACAGCTGCTTGGAAGGCAGCTATGCTAACCGCTAGACCATTTTTACTACTATACCGTACTGTACTTGTAATAAAAAGTTATTTTTCTAACGAGAGATTTCATTATTATTAAATATCAGATTTATATTTTTGAAATGTTTATCCGGTTTGAATTTTTTCTTTTTTTTCGCTGACCCCAATTTTTTCTTTTTAATTAACTCTCTATCGCTAAGCATTTATCGCTGACTTATTTTAAAATTGCAAGAAATAGAAGTTATTAAAAAAATAATTCAATAATCTTTTGAGAATAGAATTTAATTATCATTTGATATGGTTTGCAAAATATATTTTGCAAAGAAAAGATGATCAAATAAACACAATAAAGAACAGTTTTACTTTAAATTAAAAGTCAAAACAAAAACATCAAAAAAGCGAGATAATTTTTTATTTTCGTTTTATATTAAATGATACATAAATATTATCATAATAACAGAATTTTAATAATTGTTATTGTGGCTGTATAATGCTTTTTTGTATCAGCATGAAATCTCATTTACATTTTAAATTACTTATTAGGTTATTAAAAAATGTTTAATAAAGAATATTTTTAAAAAATAAGTTTTAATATATTTGAGATTTAGAAATTAGAACAATAGCCTTGAAGGTTTAGAAAAGTTTTTTCACCAACCAATCAAAAGCCGTGGAAGACTGAATATTAATCTTTTGTAACTTAAATCATTTTAAATATTGTTATTATTACATCAGTTTATTATTAGTAATTTTTAAAACTCTTTTTTAATTTTTAACATTAAAGTATATTTTTAAAATGCCTCGATTGTGTTAAATGTGTTCTTAAAATGCTGTGACTTCAGGCAATAACATTGAAAGCACTTTTTATTATTATTCAGATTTAAAGAATATTACTTACATCAATATATATATTTTTAAAAAAAATTGAAATAAAAAGTTAAATAAAGTTAATAATTTTGAGAATTTTTTTTCCAAAAATAAAAACTAAAACAATCATTTAAATAGCTATTCGTCGTTATAACTTTTAGACTATAATAAAGTTAAATAAAAAAATCGAAAGGCTTTATTTCTCAGGAGTTCATAGAAGTTCGAGAGGTGCTAGAAATTGTAATTGAACTGAGGACTTTATGCTCGAGAGTCTAACATCATACTAACTTTACCACTACACTAAACTACACAGGCAGTAATAATGTTATATATGCATAATCAGGGATAAACCTCCATGATTGTAAAAAAAAAAAAAACAATTTTTGCTATTTTTTTTTCTTTTTTCATATGTCAAATGCGTTGACCGGGAAGCGAATCCGAGCAAGCTGCTTGGAAGGCAGCTATGCTAACCACTAGGCCACCAATGTTTGACAATTTTTGCTATTTTAGCCCGAGATTTAAAGATAGTTTATGGTTTTTTTTTTGGGCTGTTTTTTGTTTTTAATTTTCTGTCTTCACTTTTAATTTTTTATACATCTATCATCTTTAGTTGTGATCTTTTTTTCATCTTGTAATAATTCTGGAAGTCTTAAATATTTCAAATCTTTTAATTACATTTAAGATGCTTAGCAGTAATTAAATTTAAACATAATGAGATATAGCACTATGCAAAATAATAATATTTTCAATATGTTCCATAGTGATTCAGTATAGCTAAATGTATGACTTATTTACAAGTTTTTTCATTTTAGCAGTGCATCATTCATCTTAACTCAGTCCTATCACAACCACTCATCAACCCAAAAAGAGACTAAGCTCTCACACTACATAAAGATACATTACAAACACTCTTTTTCAAATAATCCACATAAGTTACAATTTAGCATTATTTTTAGAGATACTTAAACTTAATATAATATGTTTTTAAACTTATGTTTCATCACACTCCAGTACATCTAATGAGAGAGTATGAGTTTTGTTTTTGGGTTTACCCTTTAGTTTAAAATGTCAAGATATTTATTTACTGTTAGTAAATGAATTATAAACAAAATTGGCTTTAGGCTGTCTACCCAAACAAAATTCTGTTTAGAAATATTCAGATAATATGCAAGACTGGTGTATGTGTTAATCAATGAACAACAAGAACATTGAAATATGAAAATGAAATTGTTAGATTGGAAGTCAAATTCTGATAATGCGCTATTACTTTAAATATTATAAATCTCTATACACTCACACATCAGTAAGTTTTAAAAAAACTTAGTCAAACATTTAAATTCAGATTGTATTTTTATAAATACATCAACTTTCACTGACCATGCTAAATCAGGGCTTGAGTCTATTGTGTGCCTGCTGTTATAATCAAATTTTGAATTGTACAAATCTATTTAATCTATCGCAGGAGAATGACAGTGTTTCATTTTTAACCACATACAACTTATAAATGTAAATCTATTATTATAAAGCGCTGAAAATCTTGAAATTGTTACATTGGAAATTGAATTCCAATAATGCGCTATTATTTTAAATATTATAAATCTCCTGCGATAGGTTAAATAGATTTGTACAATTCAAAATTTGATTCTAACATCAGGCACACAATAAACTCAAGCCCAGATTTAGCTTGGTCAGTTAAAGTTGGTGTATTTATAGAAATGTACTCTAAACTTAAGTGATTCACTTATGTTTTTTAAACTCTTACTGATGTGTGAATGCATGGAGATTTATAGTATTTAAAGTAACAGCATATTATCGGAATTTGATTTCTGATCTAACAATTTCAAGATTTTCAGCACTTTATAATAATAGATTTATATGAATATGAACTAAGTTTGTAAATAAAATTGAGGCAATTTTAGTTTGAAAATTAATTTTTTAAAGAAACATAAGGACACTAAAAAGTAAAAAATAAATTTTCTTCATTTTTCACAAATAAAAGTATGGAATGGTCAAGTTTACAAAGTGTATCGCTGCCGATTTATTCATCAAATCACAACACCTACTTGAAATTCATATAAAAAACCGAGCATTAGTTGTAAGTGATCTGATAAATAGATAGGTATTGACACAATTTCTAAGCATGATTACTCCATGCCTTTATTTGTGAAAACTGAAGAAAATTATTTTTTTAATTTTTAGTGTATTTATATAAATAAAATGATTTCCTTAAAAATATATATTTTTATTTCCTACTTTTTAGTTTTACATAGTTTTAGAAATTACAAATGAAGAAAGTTTACATACAATTTAATACTAATAGTAACAAGAATAATACTGAATCTTATCTAAAATTAAAGATTCTAAATTTCACTATTTTTTGGCTAAAATTGTTTATGAACTCTAAAAATATGTATCATCATTGGGAATATATTGTGGGCATGCACAACTAGTTACAGTGATAATAAAGCTAAAAGTGTTAAATATAAATGTCAAATTATGTTGATAATAATTAATCATCATCATCAACCATTATCAGTCTATTGCAGGATGAAGGTCACCCCAAGTTCAATCCATCTTCTATGATATCTAGCCTCTCTTTTCCAAATTTCTCCTGCACACTTTCTTATTTTATCCACCCAGCTATCATCACTTCTAGCAATATGTCCAGTCCAATTCCACTTGTCTTTTAATTCTTTCAATAATGTCTATTCTTTTACCCTTGTATTGAATTTTCAATCTCTTCTTGTTACTCCTAACATGCATCTCTCCATACTTATTTAAGTGGTCTGAAGTTTCTATATTGCTCTTCTATTAAATGTCTAAGTTTTAGATCCATAAGTAAGAACTGTTAAAACACATTTATTTAAAACCTTTTTCAAACAGATAGGCATATTTCCTTGTAATATTAAGTTATTTCTACCAAAAGCACTTCAACCAAGTTTAATTCTATGATTAATTTCATCCATTATGTTTCCATCTGTTTTAATAATCTGACCAAGAAATTTGTAACTGTTAACTTTTTCTAACTCATCATAATCAATCTTTATTATCACTTTCTGAGAAAATCCATTAACCATTATTTTAGTCTTTTTAACATTTACCTTTACTCCTACTTTCATCTGATAACTCCTGCAACATTTCCTGCAGCTCTAAAGCATTATTTGGAAAAAACTATATCATCTGCAAAATCTAAATGACTTAAATAATCTCCATTTACTTCCACTTCTTTAGTTTGCCATTTTAATCCACGAAATACTTTTTGCAGCACTGCTGTAAAACGTTTTGGAGATATGGAGTCATCCTGTCTTACACCTTCTCAATGTTAACTTTCCTAGTATCATTATGTAATCTAATTGTTGCTGCTGCCTTTTTAGATATTCTTTAAAATATGACAATATCCTGAGTCTATACCTTGATGATCCAATGCTTTAATCTCTGAAGAAATGATTATAAAATCAAATGCCTTTTCATAATCTACAAATCTAAAGCATAATGGCAACCCATATTCATTTGTCCTTTCTATAACTTCTCTCAATATCTGGATATGATCTACTGTACTAAAACCATTTTTAAATCCAGTGTGTTCTTTTGGTTGGTTGAAATCCAATGTTCTCTGTAGATGACTTGTAATTATCTTGGTAAAAATTTTGTATGAAACTGATAAAATATTAATAGATCTATAATTTTTAATATCTTCTTTATCACCTGTTTTAAATATTAATACTGCATTTTTCCAAACATCTGGTACATCTTTATCATTTAGATATGTGGTATATAACTTTGCCAAAATTTGTTTTATTTTTTCACCTGTTTCTTTTAATATATCAATTATAACTCCATCATTATCTGGAGCTTTTCCTTTCTTCATACATTAACTTGCATATCTCACTTCTTCATTTAAAATTCTGGGCAATTCGGAAGATGTAATAGATGTAAGAAGAATTTGTTCTTTATTATTGTATAATTCTTGATAAAAGTCTTCTACCCATTTCATGATGTCATCTCTCTTTTTAGTAATAATTCCATCTTTTTTATTTATTGCAGATATAAGTTTGCTACCAATACCTAATTGTAATTTTACACTCTAAAGACATTTATTCTCTTCTGCAGCTTTCATTGCTTAGTTCACACTTATACTTTCTTATATTGTTATCAATTTTTTTTTACACTATTTTATAAAATTTGAGATATTCAATCCTTAATGTATTAGACCAAGAGAGGGTGTTCGTTAAAACATTCTACTTCAAATTAATTTAAAAATTTTGTTAATTTAATTTTGTCAAACATGTGTATTAAAAGTAGAATCGTATGTATATATGTGCACACGCATGAACTGGCAAAATAATTTTATTTTTTAAAAATAGAGTAATTTTTTTTTTCAAAAAAAGTAAACTTTGTAAATAATTTTTTTATCTTTTGTTTTAAAATAAATTTATTAACCATAGTAACATAGTAATATACAGTTAAACTTTATACAAATTTACATAGCATTCAGATCGAAACTTGAAAAAGTCAATGCAAAGAAAAGGGTATCTTAATAAGATTAAGAGGAAAATAAAACTAAAAATATAACATTATGTCTAAAAATTGTATAACAATGCTTAATCTCAAAATAAAATTTTAATCTGCTGTAATAACAAAATCTAAAAGTTAAGCATTATTCAGATAAGACATGTAATGGGATTAATTAGTATGGATGTAAAAATGTTTTAGTTTAAATGCTTAAAAAACCTGGTTTATTAATAACTATTTTAGGATGTTATTCTGAAGAATTTTAAAAAAATTTGTGTCAGAAAACAATAGACCCAATGTAAATAAAAGCTCCTAAAATCTATTTTCAATCATTCATTGATTGATTCAGTAGATTCTAGCAGATTCATTTAGTAGATCCATACATAGGTTCATTATTCCTTGCTCATTTAATCAAGTTTGTATAAAAGATGCTAAGACTCTTTATTTTGTACATCAAGCTGAGTTTCTTTCTAGTTCTTTAATTAAAATTATTGATATTCTGACAACAGCTCATAACAAGCAGCCTGCAGTTAGAAAATGAATAGGCCTAGTAGTGTTTTTTTGAATATGTGCAGCTGTGAACTTATGCTCTGGGCATATCTCCAGCCTCCAACACATCTTAAATTTACACATACATAAAAAACTGACTTCCTGAAAAAGCCAACTTACTTAAAAACCCTCTCAACTAACAGGCAGCATAAGATACTACTACAAAATGGACAAAAGTAGCTACTTCTTCAAAGTATTTGTGGAAATCAAGTGAAACCCTTAAGGACTTAGTGGTAAAATAAACATTCATATACCTTAATAAGCCAGGTGTTGTTATAATTGTTTTCCTCATGTATATGTACATTTTTTAACCTTAATTTTAAATTTAAATGTATTTTTATTTTATGCATATACTAGTTAATATGTATATATAAGTTATGTATGAAAGTTTTAATGTTTTTTAGAGTACATATTAATTTAGAATTTATTATGTTTAAAAAAACTTAACTATAGAAGAAATTTTCTCATACTTCATTGAGAGTTTTGACAATTTAAAATGAAATCTTAATAAGCAAGATCAATTTCTGTTTTGTTCCCCTCTTTGAATATTTAAAATCTAAGTATTTTTTAAAAATTCAAGTTTGAAGTAAAACCTTGCTAAATAAGATTTATAATAATTTTTAGAATAGATGCTTCTTTCTTTTAAACAGAATTAGTTAATTTGTTTTACATATGTGTGATATGGCTTTAGGTTTTCTAAGATAATTTCACACTTGGTATAACATTCTATTATATAAAATTATTCATCTACTTGTGTATGTAGACTTAAATCTTATCCATATGATAATCATTGTTATTTTATAAGTCTTTTCTTTCACTTCACTGGTCTTAGCTATGTATCTAACTGGTCAATATTATTATTGTATTTCCTATGATCACCCGGATAGTTCACCACCTTGACTGCAGTCTATTTACTTGGTCATAGCTTAGCTTTGGCATAGTTAATATGCCTGTTTTATGTGATATTATTGCTATATCTTGGCAAATATTTCAAATCTTCTAATGGCTACAATTCAGTCAAGCTCATATTCTTTTAAACCAGGTTACCCACAGCCGAGTTGGCGAGCTTGTTATTTTTGTGTGGTAAGTTTAGAATTACCTTCTCATGCCTCTCTTAGGTTGAATATCCCTTTTTATTTTACATATAATTATTAGTTGGTATTATATTGTCACACATCTGGGTCCTTATAAGGGCATTCATGTATAAAGTTTTATGAGATAAATTAAAGTTTTCTTTCTTATTTTTAGTAAAAGTTATTAATCCTACATCATGGGAACCACTGTTAGAGATTATTTTAATAGGATTGAAGTAATAAATAGGAAAAATAAAATTAACTGTCAAAGCTGTCAATAATGTAATAATCTGTTAAGACATCCATAGATGATGTATCTATCAATTGTTTTGATTTCTTTTTTTTTTTAAATTTTAATAAGCTTTATTATTATTATTAATTAAAATTTGGCTGAAGTTTACTTTCTGTTGTCTATCTATCAATTATTTAATAGCTATGAGTTTCATATTCTGAGCTGAGCTGGTGTCAGTGGCAAGTAATTTTTTTATGTAAAATTCACACATTTATTGTTAGTAAATACTCGGTCACCTCATATAAATTTTATAGGCTCATTAATTAGCCTAGGGGTACCCTCAAGTGACCGATGTTCTTAACTCATGTAAGGTGTCCAGTACAGTATATTACAGTTTAATTGTTTAATAATTTATTATTAATTTCATTCAATTATAAGTGGAATCTATCTTAAGCACATGTCTTGATTTTGAGATAATGATATTTGATTTAATTGCTTTATTTTAAATACAGTTTATATTTAGAGTATTTGAAATGATAATTTTGTTTGTTTTTTATTTATTCAAAATACTTTATGAACTCATGATGCTATAATAAAGGTTGTCAGAGCTGTTTTGTTTTGGTACACTTAAGAGTCAGATATATGACTAGATAAATGATTATTTTAAATACTCAATGATTATTTTTTGATTAGAATTCATTTAGCTCAGTATATTATATTTATTCCGTTATGAACGATACTATTATTTATAGGCATTATAAAATTAGGATATTTTTTCTTAATTTACATGTTATTCAGTTACAAATGATGTCCAACTTTAGGGCTCATTTTCATTCTATTACATGGGGTATATATTTTATTCAAGCTATATTAGAATTATTATTTCCCATTACATGTTTTTGAACTGTTACAAATGCTGCCCAAACCATTGGGAGTGTAACAGAGGTTAACACACACACATATATTTCTGTTGTTTCCAATGGTGCAGCAATTTTCAGAGCATAATTAAACAGAATCACCCTATCATGGCTCTGTTATGTCCAATCTGTTACAATATATATACATTTATTTATATAGTACAATGTTTATAATTGTAATACATTAAATATCAGCCTTTTACAGCTATTGTACATGCACTTTTACGAGTGTTAAATAATAAATGAATACTGTAAAAAGGCTGATATTTAATGTATTACAATTATAAACATCGCGCTACATAAATAAATGCTTATTTACATATGTTTAAGTTTCATTTGAAAGTGATGTTTAGTAAATTCTAAGTAATTTCATTGATGTCATTCAGTCAGACAATGCGAACTGTAATTTAAAGTGAATGATCTATCTTCACGCTTTCTTTGCCAGTACTTAAGATTTGCCCATATATAAACATTTGGGTTCGGAAAGAATAAGTGATTCATTTTATTCTTTCTTAAATGCTATATCTTGTATTGGCAGTGAAAGTATTCATTTATTATTTAACACTTATAAAAGTGCATGTACAATAGCTGTAAAAGGCTGATATTTAATGTATTAATATATATATACATTGTAATACAGTAAAGATCAGCCTTCTCAAGCTATTGTGCAAGCGCTTTTTATGAGTGTTAATAATAAATGAATACTTTTATTCCCAACACAAGATATAGTATTTAAGAAAGAATAAAATGAATCCATTTATTCATTCATTATTAACACTCATAAAAAGTGCATGCACAATAGCTTGAGAAGGCTGAACATAGTGCTATAAAAATAAATGCTTATTTAAATATATAAACATTGTAACTTTAAAACAATGACTTTAGAAAAGAAAGGTGAATAGATGCCATTATAATAGATCAATAGATATCCCTAATTAATTGATGCCAATATGTTGAGTGCACCAAAATTATAACCCAAAAGACAAAGAGAAATGAGTGGCAATGACTGGCACAGGGCCAACAAGTTAAACAAACAGCCACTAATTTAACGAAATAAGGTCAGGGTTTCATATAGTCAATAATAGCTAATAATATTAGCTAAATAAGAACAAAGGCTATATTAATAAACTTGTAAAATCATACATGGGCTATCTTAAGTATACACATGCTGCTGTAGTAAGAGCAAAATAAGCATTAATATAACATTTGTAATACAAGCTTGTTTAAATTAGGTCATGTGATATCTGATTCGATTTCTTTGTAATTTTATTTTTTGCTATTAAGGCTTTGGCCATTTTATAGTGCTAAAGCTACTAATGTATGGTGTATCTGAACTTAGTTCAGTTCCATATGACTATTTAAGTTAGATAGCTGGATTGGAAGACATATGGATGTCTGAAAATTTCAGATTTTCTACTTAATAGTTATCTATCAGATAAAGTGCTGGGCTTGTCCTGGTATTTTTAATCTAATGCTTGAATATACTAGCACCTCACTGAAGAAGGCAGTAGCAGAAACCAGTCTGGGGTTAAGGATATTCTGAAAAGCTTGTTAAGAGCTTATTTGTGAGCTCTTTATATAACATATTATAATATGACAAATGCAAAACCATCAAATCAACAGGAGAGTTCTCATAATCTCTTAAAATATAATAATGCTTAAAATCTTAAGCATACTACATAGAAAGGGTTAGCTTATTTTCAAATCACCTTTTCCAGCACATCTAAAATACAACCAAATCTTATAATTGTCATGATCAGATTTAAGATATAGTTTTTCTTTATTGAATTAACATGTCTTCTTTTATGCCACATAGTCTTTTTTAATAATTTGATCTTAAACATAGCAAATCTTTCTCAAATAATCTCTAAATTAAATCTCAGAATTCTTTCATGATAATTATCTCACAAACAACAATTTTGTCTTTTCTTTATGTCTTAAAAATCAGCCATAATTGTGATCCTAGTAACAAATAATGGCAACAAGATACGATCTTATTCTTAAGAAGATATTTTATTGAATCGAACAATTATTAAATTTAGAATTAAAATTAAACATGACAAAAACTCTTAAATTTAAAAAATGACTATAATACCCTAGGGTGACATTCGTGACATCATGAATAGAGAAGAGACTTTGTTGCTCCTCAAATATCATATCAATAGATTTTCTTTTAATCTTTTATTAAAATAAAATCAAGCAATGTTATTATCTTGACTTATGATTAATAAAGTAAAGTGAACTTATAGCTTTTTTAAAAATAAATGAAATAGAATAATCTTATTATGCCAGTTGAATAAAACGCTTTTATCATTTTTAATTAAAATATGAATTTTTTTTCTCTACAGTACAGGCTTTTTTTTATACCTGCACTCCAATATGTAATATATAGGGGTTTGAACTCAGACTTTCACATGATCCACTATCTCATACTGCTGACACACTTGATTACCCTCAGCATGTGTGTGATCAAGTGTGTCAGCAGTATGAGATCGCATGAATAGTTGAGGGTCGTGTGAAAGTCTGAATTCAAACCCCCTATATATTACATTTTTAATTAAATAAAATAATCTTCTCCTTTGATATTATTATAATATCAGTAATATAATTTTCAATAAAGTGACTTTCATATCAGATTTCTTCATATTCTTTTACACTGAATACATACAATAAATAAATACGATTGTGTTGTAATATTATTAGATTTCTGAAAGATGCAGATGATGATAAGAAAATAGATAAGCACGAATAAATAATTAAAATAACATTTATGGACATTAATAGGCAAATATCAAATTATTTTATAACTTTCAAAATTTACTAAAAATTCCCCAAAATCAAAATAATGTAAAGAAAGATCGTGTTACAATTTAAAAATAAGAGTAATGATATCCAATAATTAACAAATCTTACTATGGTTTTGATAAATTCAGTATATTTTCACATTTATTACACCATCTTACAAATATATGAAAATATTCAATACATTAAGTAAAATATAATGTTGCCAATCTTTGGTTGGCAATAAATGCTGAAGATTTATACAATTTTATGTAGCCACATATATAATTATAAATTTATATCAAATATTTTATCGGATTTAAAACACTTCGAAGTGCTAGCTAGGCACATCTACAAGACCTACACATTAAAATCACTCATATTAGCAAAGATTTTAACTGAAGGCAAGAATAGCATTCCATGGCACCTCCAAAATATCAAATGCCAGGATAAAGATATGGTTGTGCATTACACATAGCTTTTAATAAAATGTATCACTAGAATAAGGATAGATTAGCAAGGGCAAAATAGGACAATGGCTTGAACTCAAAGAAGCACTTACACATGAGGCAATAATGTGCTAGAACTTTGTCTCTAGTCAGGAAATATGAGATCTAATCATAAAAAAAGGAGTTTGTCTGAATATAATATTATATACTTAGTATCACAGAAAGATAAAACTCACTGGCATAATACAATAAACTATAAGTGAAAGAGAAACATTATTATCTCTTAAAATAATGATAAACATTTGATGTGTAAAGATGATAAAACAATAAATATAACAAAATCTATCTAAATATAAAATTGTGGCATAATAATTTAATAATAAAAAATATACATTAGCTTCTGAACTCTTCCAGCATTTACATACCTTCATAATAACTTCAAAAATGGACAAATATATTACATTTTAAAACATTATTATTCTAGCAATATTCTAAAAACATAGCATGAAATTATTAAAATCATTCAAAAATTATATAGACATGCATAGAAATAAATATATGGCATATACAATAAAATATTGTAATTAATATTTATATCTGTATTTTTATATTGAACTATTTCTGTCATGTAATATGTGTATTGAATGTCTTTAGAAAAATTTAACTTTATTTAAATATTCCAAATACATTCAACTGTGTTAGTAATAGCACATCAAACAGGTTAGTATATGCACAATGTTTTGACAGGCATTATTTCCCCCTCTTCTTCAGGTGTTGGTGTGCTATTACTAACAGTTGAATGTATTTGGAATATTTAAATAAAGTTAATTTTTTTTAAAGACATTCAATACACATATTAGATGATGGAAATAGTACAATATAAAAATACAACTAGAACACCATTATTACAAACCTTCAGGAAAACACTAATATTAATATACATTACCAATAAAATAAAGAGTTCTTATCTTGATATTTATACTATTATAGTGGCTAAAGTCAACAAAATAATTTTTGAATATTCTGTAGACTTTCCTGGATATCCAGATAACATAAAATAAATTAACACACAGAAATGGAAAAATATGAGGTAAACAAAGACTTGATGTTACTAATGCAAATATAAATATAGCCATTCTGAATGGATTACTGTTGAGTAAATAAGTAGAATAACAAATATTAGAAACAAAGCATAATTCATAATAGTGTATAGAATACAATACAATGAATATTATAATCTCATGTAATATATTGGATAAATAAAATTAGCATTTCTTTTAGAGAGCACAGTTTATCATGTATTGATGATTATAACAAAGAGTAATGCTTCTGAAATGGAGCCTGGAAAGGTAAAAAGCATTTAAATAAATATTTTTGGAAACTAAATTGAGAATAGTAATAAATTAAAATAAACTTTTGGAAAAGTTAACATATGGAAAATATACTTCATTCTTTTGAAACTAATGTCATTAACCCAATAATAATAATTTTATAAAGCTAACATTTGGAATATATTTTATATAATTCTATATATATTTCTTCCTTCTTCTTCAGTAATTTTGCTTATTCATGTACAACAATATATCTTATTAAATAATCGCAGTCTTCTTACACCTTTAAGCAAATAATTTTTATTAATATAATAACAGTTTTGACTGTTTTTGGCAATCTTCTTCAGGAATAGTCAAAACTTTTTATATTAACAAAAATTATTTGCTTAAAGGTGTAAGAAGACTGCGATTATTTAATAACATATATTATTGGAATACATTTTGACAAATAAAATAATATTTTTGCAGAAATCAGCAATAATAAAATAATTTTACATCTTTAAAATAAAGCGTTTAAAATAATAATCAAGCATATTTAATAAATTTCAGTCATTTATCAATCGAATGCTATCTAATAAGCATAAGGTCAAAGCCAGTGTTTTATTTTCCTTTTAAACATAATTTGATTTTGAATAAACAGATATTCTATTATAGCATTAGTAATGCAAGTTTCATTAAATAGAACAAATGCATATTAAGACTTTTCTATCATTAAATTATTTCATAGCAAATAGATATAATAATCTTAAAATGTAGCATTTATTCACATTTATCCAAGACAAACATCTCACTCATTTAAAGTAATTTCAAGACAGTAATATTTTGAAAACAGGCATCCATAAATCATAAATAATTCCTTAATAATTATTAATAAATATTCACTCATTAACAATTAGCATCTTTAAATTGTCTCATCATTTGAAGGGTCCTTCAATTTTGGTTAAATAGTTCAAATTTCATGTAAAATGAAATTTTAGAACACATTTGAAAAAATGATACAAGATTCAATATTACTTAAATATAATCTTTTCATAAAGTTCTTTTAGAAAAAGAAGTTAAAATCTTTTTAATATTAATGTAAAATATCTTAAAAGTTTTAACATATAATATAGACATTATACCGTTTAAAATGAAGTTTGAATATAATAAATAAATTGAAAGTAACAACGCTCTTGCAATGCAGAAATAATACCTTCGATTAAATTCCATTGTTGTAAATTTCCAAGACAACAATTTACTTCCTACACTCTATCTAATAACACTGATACACTTAAACACATATATGTTGAAAAGATAAATAATCACCAATATACGAATTTCATGCTAAACCAGCAATCATCAGTTGGTCCAGATTATCATCTCTACACATATATACTATAAGTGCTCAGATATATAGTATATATGTGTAGAGATGATAACCTGGACCAACTGATGATTGCTAGTTTAGCATTATAACAGGGCTGGGTTCAAACCCTGTTCTAAGGCATAGGACAATACCAGTGAGCATATATATATATATATACTCAATCAAAAGTAATATTAAGTTAAATTACTTTTTTTATTGTTGTCTTGTATGCATGTGTGTAAATATTTTAAACGGGTAAATAAAAATAGATTGAAACATAAGAGGGACGGGGGGTTATGTGGTTTGTGCTCTTGTATTTTGTTTAGAGGCAGGTGTATTTATATTGCTGCATGGGTGAATAAATGTAATAGATTCATAAAAATAAGAAAATTTACATGGCCAAGCTTTAATTCCAAGATGGACGACTAAGAAAAGAATTTACAAAAAAAAAAGTAAGTTAATTGCAAAGAAAGAATTAGGAAAGTTATAGATTGCTATCTTAAGGAATAAAGCTATTTTAATTGAAAGGAAAGTGTTTCCAAGATGGACGATGAAAGGCACAAATTCAAAAAGATAAGTTAATTGAAAATAAAAAATTCAAAAATGTGTAGATCGCTATCTCGAGACAAAGCCATTTCAATAAGAAAAAAAAATGTTATAAATAAAAGAAAATGTTATAAATAAAAGAAAATATTATAAATAAAAGACAGTGAATGTGGATCTCAAGGTATAATTGAAATTCCTGAACATATAGAAAAAAAAAAAGAGTTATTGAAAGGTTTTCTATTGGCAAACCACGTGGTTTCATTAAAAAGAAGAGAGGGAACAATAGCATTTTTAATTAGAGTTTGAAAGCTGAACTTTGAAGGGGATTCTAGAACTGTTAATGCCACAAGCAGGATTGAAGAAAAATTAGTTAAAAATTAGATATCTTGGTCAACCATGAACAGGCTGGGGTAAAGGACAAGAACGGACCGGGCTCTGCCATCCATCCTGCAAAGGTAGTGCGGTTGCTGTCCATGAAGAAGTGAAGCCCTTCCTAAATTACAGAAAGAACAACATTCACCGAACGCCATTGATTGTGCCTTGCAGAATCCACGGAGGACTACAAAAAGAAGAAATCACTTATTCACTACATCGCAGCACGAAGCCAGTGAACATTACCATTCATCTACACCCAGGTGAGATAAAGCAAGGTAACTCAAATATTTTCGAAAATACCAGTCACCTCTTGAATAAGAACATATTTCAGTATAATAATAATGCATAAGGGCTAAAAGAAAATAAAGAGATATCTGAAATAAAGCCCTATATAACTATATGAATGAATAGATCGGATAATGACTGATTGCATTTACTTTATATGCTATGATATATATGTTTTTGTTATATTTATGAACTTATGCGGGGTGTGTATTTGCATGTGTATCACTCAAGTATTAGAGCACAAACCAATACCCAATTACGAGATTCTATTTTGTTTTGTTATTTTTTATTATTATTAATAAATATTAAGTTAGTGTTTTAAGTATAATTGTGTGTGTGCTCAATGTTAATTTCTTTAAAAGCCTAGATTACATAGTACAATTAGAGAGTAGTATTAAGAATAAAAGTAAGAAAGTAAAACGAATCATTTATGCATTTTGTGCGCACTTGATCTGTTCTCCCATCTTTTTCCCACAATCAATGACCACTACTCCTGAGTGAGCTAGCCAGAGGTATAAGCTCTATCTATTATAAATTGATACTCCTTCTCTCCCAGCATAATTCTTATTTACTCGTGAATAGGATTAGCGCTTGGAGTCAAATTGACGTCGATAAATATGCTGGGCGAGTGATAAGAGTACAGTGCAGAACTAACTATATATGTATGTTCGCATCATAATTTTCTTAAAAACAACAAAAAAAGAAGAAACTTAGATTTTAAATATGTAATAAACGTATACCACCTATATACGTGTTATGCACAGGTAGCAAACTGTTACAATGGTGACCCAACGAAGGAGGTTTCGAAGAGTGGAAAGTAGGGGAGGGGGATAGAACATAAGTTAAATAAAACAGAACAGTTTACTATGGAGTTTTGCTTTATATGATTTTATATACACCTATATATATATAAATCAGCATTTATTTTTTATAGCGTCTATATACAATTGTAATCACATTCATATCGGCTTTTACAAACCAAATTGTGCAAATGCTTTTTGCGAGTGTTAAATACCTTCTGTGCCAGTACTTCAGATTTGCTCATATATAAATATTTGAGTCATAGTAACAAGAGGATTCCTTTTATTGCTGCATAAATTCTATATCTTGTATGGGTCAGAGGGTATTCATTTATTATTTAACACTCGCAAAAAGCGTTTGCACAATTTGGTTTGAAAAAGCCGATATGAATGTGAATACACCTATATAGTATCTTTTTTTTTTTAAGAAAAAGAGCTATAAAATATAGCTTTTGTAGATGAATTATTGCTGGCAATTTTAGAGCTATAAAATATAGCTTTTGTAGATGAATTATTGCTGGCAATTTTACTTTATATTGAAATTACTCGGGATAAAATCACATTCGGATTAATATGTTGGTATATATGTTTATGTATTGAACATTCCGTGAAAATTTTAGTGTTTTGATTCGCAGTGAAATAATATTATATATTCGAGTTTTATTGTCTGTTTAAGGTTTTTCTTATTATACTAAATATTTAAATGCTTTTGATATTTACAAGTGAAAAGGTGAACAAATAAAACTTTCGTAATTTTTAATTTGATATAATTGAGAGTGATTGGCTTTGGAAAGCACTGTATTGACTAATTTTTACATGAACTCTGATATATATACATCTAAACAATACATCTGAATTTTTTTTGATCTGTTTTATATGTGTGTGTGCGATTATGAGATTAATATTTGTTGAACAATTTTACCCATGTAATGGCATATTATACTATACAGCTAGTGCTAGAAATATGTGCATTCATTTTGAATAAATTACTATTCTAGTTTAATAGGCAAATTAACATGAAATACTAATCGTCTCGGTGAAATATAAAGAAAGAGATTAAGGAATAGGGTTGAAAGGGGCTAGATAGGGAAATTAGACAGGTGACACAGTACTTCAGGAATGGAAAGCAGGTCCGGTGCATCTGATATAGGAATAGTTAATATAAAATCGTTATAATTAATCATTATTAGAAACAGTGATAGATATCTAAAAATAGAGTAAAATAAAGCGAACGATAACAAGATCACAAAAAAAAAAAATGGATCAGCAGAAGAAAGAAAAGGAGAGAGAATTGAGCATGATCGAAATTATTATGGAAAAAATAGAAAGGAGATTTCAGGAATTAGAGGAAAGGATTGAGAAAAAATTTCAAGAGCTAGAATGGAAATTAGAAGATAAAGCAGATAAGTGTATAAGGAAAGAGAGCAAGGAAGAGCCAGTAGAGGAAGAAATTATAGATAGAGATGAGAAGTCCAGTGAAAAGAGAGTAGGAGAAAATCAGAGAGTGTGAAGAGAAAAAAAAGCAGGCAGATAAGATAAAGGTAGCAGAAACATGGGAAACTACCACAAAATATGTAACCATGCAGGCCAACGTCAACCAATATCTAAAGATTCAGCCACTCTCTGGCCAAATGGGAGAAGCTCCCATAGAGCACCTGCAGAGCTTGAGGAGATATTTCAGTATCAACCCGATGGATGAAGAAAGCAAAATTGCAATCACGTCCAGCCATTTAACTGAAAACGCACAGATCTGGTGGGATTCGTTATTGCAACAACCCACAACCTTTGAAGAATATCAGAAAGAGATGAGGGGTATTTTTTGGTCTGAGGATCATCAGGAGTTAACCAGATTTTGGGTTATGCAAAAGAAATATAGGGAAGGGGGCCAAGAAAGCTATTCCCAATTTTTTTATCAACAGGTGGCGAAGCTGCGGACAGTAGATGCATGCAACTTAACTGAAAGTAATATTATATGAATTGTAAAACATAATCTGCCAATGAAAGTGGAGCAAATGATGTTCGGGATGAGGAAAGCGTCAATTGAGGTAATGGCTGAGGTACTAGAGGCAATAGATATGAGTGCCTATGATTATGACCAGCCAATGGATCGAGAAAAAGAGTCTCATGGAGCATGAGTTGTCAGATTTGGGGAAAGAGAACAGAGGTCAGATTGGAACCTACCGGATCCCAAAAGAGGGGATAGTAGTACTCGACCAAAATGGCAGTATGATTATGAAGAGCAGAGACTGCCGAGCAAGCCAAATTATGGTCAAGGAAAGGGTTCAAATTCACCAATGCCAAAAGAGGGCAAATAAACAAATCACGAAAATGGACGCTGATTTTGGAAAAAAAAAATTTTCTTCTTTGTTTTTATCATTATTGCTAGTTGGTGGTTAATATTTATAATATTATTATATGGGATTTTATATGAAATTGAATAAAAGAGAAAAGTAGAATTCTTTTTATTTCTTTTGTTTGTGCGTGTAAGCTTAGAGAGTTAGAGAAGCAGTCTCACAATTATGTCGGTGGATGGTGAGTTTGGCTGCTGGATCGATCACATTGGGTGTTGCATTCTGTGTGTGGTTGCTGCTAATTCTGACATGGTCGACCTATCTAATGTAAGATACAGACGCTAAAAGTCTGTTAATTCAAGCCGATAAGATTCCAAAGTGAGAATGGCATTTACATACAGTCCCACCTGTAAGACTCCAGAAGTGAGCAAGGTCTAGCGCAACCTATACTAAACCTGAAGACTCAAAAAAAAAGAGCCGGGTATCATTCTAACTATCTACACTCCTAAGACTCGAAAGCAGCAGAGTGTAGTTAGAACAGTCCTTCCTTTGAAAAAAAAAAAAGTTTTTTTTTTATATATATAATTTTTTTTTTGGGGGGTCGCATAATCGAAGCCAGTCAGAATGGGGTTAGCTATATGTTGTGCATCGCAGGCAGTGTGCATATGAGTGGTGGTCAGATTCATTGTGTATCATTGGGTTGTTGGTCGTTTTACTCTTTGGTTCTAAAGTTGCAGGGGGGAAAGGCAAAGCAAATCGATTCAAGAAGATGCGTATTTTATACGTGTGTGTTTTCTTTTGGGTTACTCGCTATTTGGAATTATTTTGTGGTTTAGGAGTGAGCCACTTAAATACTAAAATGATATTTAAAGGCTTTCAAAGAGGGGGTATTATAACAGGGCTGGGTTCAAACCCTGTTCTAAGGCATAGGACAATACCAGCGAGCATATATATATACTCAATCAAAAGTAATATTAAGTTAAATTATTTTTTTCGTTGTCTTGTATGCGTGTGTGTATATATTTTAAATGGGTAAATAAAAATAGATTGAAACATAAGAGGGATGGGGGGTTATGTGATTTGTGCTCTTGTATTTTTTTAGAGGCACGTGTATTTATATTGCTGCATGGGTGAATAAATGTAATAGATTCATAAAAATAAGAAAATTTACCTGGCCAAGCTTTAATTCCAAGATGGATGATTAAGAAAAGAATTTACAAAAAAAAAAATAAGTTAATTGCAAAGAAAGAATTAGGAAAGTTATAGGTTGCTATCTTAAGGAATAAAGCTATTTTAATTGAGAGAAAAGTGTTTCCAAGATGGACGACGAAAGGCACAAATTCAAAAAGATATGTTAATTGAAAATAAAGAATTCAAAAATGTGTAGATCGCTATCTCGAGACAAAGCCATTTTAATTAGAGAAGAAAATGTTATAAATAAAAGAAAATGTTATAAATAAAAATGAAAATGTTATAAATAAAATAAAATGTTATAAATAAAAAACAATGAATGTGGATCTCAAGGTATAATTGAAATTCCTGAACATATAGAAAAAAAAAGAAGAGTTATTGAAAGGTTTTCTATTGGCAAACCACGTGGTTTCATTAAAAAAAAGAGAGGGAACATAGCATTTTTAATTAGAGTTTGAAAGCTGAACTTTGAAGGGGATTCTAGAACTGTTAATGCCACAAGCAGGATCGAAGAAAAATTAGTTAAAAATTAGACATCTTGGTCAACCATGAACAGGCTGGAGTAAAGGACAAGAACGGACCGGGCTCTGCCATCCATCCTGCGAAGGTACTGCGTTTGCTGTCCATGAAGGAGCGAAGCCCTTCCTAAATTACAGAAAGAACAACATTCACCGAATACTATTGATTGTGCCATGCGGAATCCATGGAGGACTACAAAAAAAAGAAATCACTTAATCACTACATCGCAGCACGAAGCCAGTGAACATTACCATTCATCTACATCCAGGTGAGATAAAGCAAAGTAACTCAAATATTTTTGTAAATACCAGTCACCTCTTGAATAAGAACATATTTCAGTAAAATAATAATGCATAAGGGCTAAAAGAAAATAAAGAGATATCTGAAATAAAGCCCTATAAAACTATAATTCCAAGATGGATGATTAAGAAAAAAATTTACAAAAAAAAAAATAAGTTAATTGCAAAGAAAGAATTAGGAAAGTTATAGGTTGCTATCTTAAGGAATAAAGCTATTTTAATTGAAAGAAAAGTGTTTCCAAGATGAACGACGAAAGGCACAAATTCAAAAAGATATGTTAATTGAAAATAAAGAATTCAAAAATATGTAGATCGCTATCTCGAGACAAAGCCATTTTAATTAGAGAAGAAAATGTTATAAATAAAAGAAAATGTTATAAATAAAAATGAAAATGTTATAAATAAAATAAAATGTTATAAATAAAAAACAATGAATGTGGATCTCAAGGTATAATTGAAATTCCTGAACATATAGAAAAAAAAAGAAGAGTTATTGAAAGGTTTTCTATTGGCAAACCACGTGGTTTCATTAAAAAAAAGAGAGGGAACATAGCATTTTTAATTAGAGTTTGAAAGCTGAACTTTGAAGGGGATTCTAGAACTGTTAATGCCACAAGCAGGATCGAAGAAAAATTAGTTAAAAATTAGATATCTTGGTCAACCATGAACAGGCTGGGGTAAAGGACAAGAATGGACCGGGCTCTGCCATCCATCCTGCGAAGGTACTGCGTTTGCTGTCCATGAAGGAGCGAAGCCCTTCCTAAATTACAGAAAGAACAACATTCACCGAATGCTATTGATTGTGCCTTGCGGAATCCATGGAGGACTACAAAAAAAAAAATCACTTATTCACTACATCGCAGCACGAAGCCAGTGAACATTACCATTCATCTACACCCAGGTGAGATAAAGCAAAGTAACTCAAATATTTTTGTAAATACCAGTCACCTCTTGAATAAGAACATATTTCAGTAAAATAATAATGCATAAGGGCTAAAAGAAAATAAAGAGATATCTGAAATAAAGCCCTATAAAACTATATGAATGAATAGACCAGATAATGACTGATTGCATTTACTTTATATGCTATGATATATATGTTTTTTGTTACATTTATGAACTTATGCAGGGTGTGTATTTGCATGTGTATCACTCAAGTATTCGAGCACAAACCAGTGTTTTAAGCATAATTGTGTGTGTTCAATGTTAATTTCTTTAAAAGCCTAGATCACATAGTACAATTAGAGAGTAGTATTAAGAATAAAAGTAAGAAAGTAAAACGAATCGTTTTTGCATTTCGTGCGCACTTGATCTGTTCTCGCACCTTTTTACCACAGTCACTGACCACTATCCCTGAGTGAGCTAGCCAGAGGTATAAGCTCTATCTATTATAAATTGATATTCCTTCTCTCCCAGCATAATTCTTATTTACTCGTGAATAGGGTTGGTGCTTGGAGTCAAATTGATGTCCATAAATATGTTGGTGAGTGATAAGAGTACAGTGCAGAACTAACTATATATGTATGTTCACATCATAATTTTCTTAAAAACAACAAAAAAAGAAGAAACTTAGATTTTAAATATGTAATAAACGTATACCACCTATATATATGTTACGCACAGGTAGCAAACTGTTACAGCATGAAATACGTATATTGGTGATTATTTATCTTTTCAACATATATGTGTTTAAGTGTGTCAGTGTTATTATATAGAGTGGAGAGTGAAAATCTGTGCTCATATACCCTATATATTACATATATGTAGACACAGGTATATAATAAGCCTGTGTTTCAGTTATTAAAATATACATGATAGAATTTCCCATAATGCAATCTGGTAAAAGTTTAAAGTGTTGAAGAGTTTTCAATTATAAAAGATATTTGAATGGATATTTACTGCTTAGCGATGCATACTTTACTTAACTAACAAATAAAATTTGTTAAACAAAATGAGCACTGTAGACAAATTACACGTGCAAAAATGGAAGTGTGTAAGTAGGTGCCTGTGTTGGTTTAACAATATCAGACTTTTATAGAGTAAGTCATGTGATGGACACTGATAGGATGATTGACAACTGAATGTTGTGATGGACACTGATAGGATGATTGACAACTGAATAAGTCATGTGATGGACACTGATAAGGTGATTGACAAGAGAAATGTCCATCCCAGATAATCCGATTAAATAAAAGTTCAAATTTTTCTGGTTGCTGCTGGAATTTGAAGATTACTTCATCTTTAAAATAATTATTTAACTTGTTATTTAGTAAACTGAAATAAAAATCATTATATTAATGCAATAATACAATATTTATTCAAATATTCTTTTATAAGATGTCAAAATATTATTTTATATTATATTTTTTTAAAATAGGTACATTTAAAGTGTAAGATACTTAAATTAACTTCTAAACATTAAATTTGTCAACTAGGAAGTATTTTTTAAAAATAATTAACAAATTTCAGGCATGCATACTCACACATACTATTATTAAATTCTTTACCCAAGAATAATAATTAGATACAGGAGCTAAGTATTGGTTTAAAATAACAAACTTTCTAATTAGCTAAACTTTAGACTTTTCTAATTAAAATTAGATTACAATACTATTAAATTAGCATTAATCACTGCACTTTAATTAAATTATAAAATAGATTACTTATGCTACTAAAATTAAATAATACTCTTTATTTGAAACTAGCCTTAATATCTAAGACATCAAAATTTTAAACTCATCATAAAATTCATTTATGTCATTTTAATTTAATAAAAGGATATAACAGCTAAGTTAAGATTATTTAGCTTTCCTACTTTAACAACTCATTTTTGCCTTAAGTCAATAATAACTCTATAGTTAAGTATTTATAAAAGAGTTAACTTATTAAGTTTAAATATTATAATACTACATTTATAAGATTATTTTTAAGTTATTACCATCTTATAAGTGATTAATAGGCTACAGGTGCACTTTATTTACTATTTAACAATAAAATTTATTCACTAAAAAATGCACTATTTTATTATTTTAAAAATAATGTACCACCATAAGACTTGACATTCAGTTCTACTGCAATAACTGAAGATCACAATATATATATATGTTATATATAGAGCTTACAAATAAGCTCTTAACAAGCTTTGCAAAATATCTCCAATCCCTGACCGGTTTCTGCTACTAGCTTCCTCAGTGTGGTGCTAGGATATTCCAGCATTAGATATATAAAGAGCTTGCAAATAAACTCTTAACAAACTTTGGAGAATATCCCTAACCCCAGGCCAGTTTCTGAATGGCTTCTTCAGTGAGGTGCTAGGATATTCAAGCATTAGATTGAAAATATTAGGACAAACCCAGCACTTTATCTAATGGATAACTATTAAGTAGAAAATCTGAATTTTTAAGACATACATATGTCTTCTAACCCAGCTATCTAACTTAAATAACCATATGGGACTGAACTAAGTTCATATACACCATATATTAATAGCTTTAGCAAAATAACATTTGTAATACAAGCTTGTTTAAATTAGGACATGTGATATCTGACTTGATTTTTTTTGTAATATATATATTGTAACCATATGAATCTCTGTACATGGATAGCAATAGAGCAAGAGCTCAAACAGGGATTATCATCCCCATGTGGTTACATAACTTCACTTCAAATACTATCTTGTACTAAAATTAAATGTGACCATTATATTATTCTATAATTAATAGAGTAAAATTTATATCTTCAGGTTCGAATCATACAATCATTATATCTTAATGCACAATAAGATATTATATACCCATCTGAATTATTTTAATAAGAACCACAAATTAATAGATCCAGTTATAATTACAATAATAAGATATCTTTATTTAAAGACTCTTATCTAAAAGCATATTACAACATTAGTGATACAATGAGTAAGGTCACAGAAGCCTTTTTTATAATCAACATAAAACAATCTAATTAAAATAATCTTTAAATACTGAGGTAGCATTAATACTACACAATATAAACTTTAATGAAATGACTTTTATGTATTCTTATAAATCAAATGTTATAATATTTGTGTGGTTGAGATATTTCTGATTATGCAGATGATGATATTGAAACAAAGTCAAAGATTAAGAATAAAACAAAGTGGTATTAATATTATTAAATATAAGAATCAGAAACAATTATAAATAATTTATGATTTAATATGATCAAAATAATAATGTTTACAATTATATTTTAATAATCAATTGAATTTTAATAATGAAAATATCTAGCACCTCTGAATAAATAAGGTTCCTTCTTTATTTAAGATCTGACCACCATTCTGAATACATCATTTGTATAAGATACATTCAATAATGCATATAACAAATTATGTTGCAAACAATAAAACAACATAAATTTGGAAAGATGCACAAATTTTCTATGCCTATGCAAAATGATTATTAAAGTTTTAAACAATACATGTTTATCACAATATGTTTTATCAAATAATATTCTATCAAAGTCTTTGCACATTAAATATTCAAGTAATGAATATTAACACACTATTTCCATCATTTGTTTAGATAAAAGCAGAAACAACCAAGATAAAGATTATAACACATAGGCTTTCAACGTTTACACTAGACAACAAGAAATAAAAGTGGAAAAATGATGGGATTGCAATATGTCAACATTTATCTATAAATGTAATATTAGTATTGATATTGTTTCACTAACCTAAATAAACCTGACAAAAATCCAGCATCAAAATCATTTTTAATACAATGTTTAAGTCATCTATGATTGCTTTAAAAGCATACTTCCAAATGAAAATAGTTGTAAACACACTCTATTTATCACATAAAAATATTATTACATATGCAATGTGAAAGTCTGATAAAATACATGATACTACTAATAAAAATAATTAGGCATAATAATTATAAATAAATAATTTATAAAAATAATATATCATCTCCAAAGGCATGTATTCATTCATACTATTCATTAGGCCAGCCTTTACAAAATATTTATATTAGCTTTTAATATCATGGCGCAAATGTATTTTGAAAATTCCACTACTCATTTATAAGACATAAAATATAAATAAATTTATAGCAAACATATCATAAATATAAAGAAAACATTATAAATAAATCAATACCTAAAAAAGAAAATTTCTTTTTATATTTACCACTCTTGGGCACTTCATAATAACTCTTTAAGTCACTTATTCTAAATGCACTTTAGAATGTTTCAGTTGAAGCAATGAGGCCATTAAAAATTCAGAATATTTTATTTTAAAAATATTTCTAAGGTTTTTAAGATCATAAATTAGAAGAGCAAACTTTTTGAAAATCGGAGGCACAAATGAAAGCAGCAATATAATAGAAAGTTTAGAAATAATCTGTCAAAATTCAAAGCACAGTAATGCAAAATAAAGCAATATGAAGTTGAGAACACAACATTTCATTTATATTAGAAAAAATAGAATAATCCAAGGCAATACATAAAATATTAATATACAAAGAAAATATGAATTTGAAAACACATTATCTTATATTTCAGCAAATAAAATACCATTGCAGTATGATGTTGAAAGCACATTAGTCATTTTATATTACAGCAAGACAAACTATTCCTAGGCAGTTGCATCTAAATAAGGACCTTTTACTTTGAATAAATAAATGTAAAATAAATAGTTCATTTTCCATATTATCAGACAAGCAAAATTCTCCATACAGTAGTGCCACCCAATGCCAAACATATAGATGCAGTGCTCTCAGATCCAATGCTCCTCACTGTTGAAGATCACAATCCAGAAACTAGTCTGGGAATATTGGATGAGTAAGCACTAGATGGGGATTTTATGTACAAGCCTTCTAGCACCCATTGATTACTCTGGTTGGTGCAGGGTGGCACTACTGTATGGAGAGTTTTGCCTGTTTAATAACAGTTATGTGCTAGCATAAGAGATAGTGATCATGTGATGTTTAGTGGTTTGCCATATTATCCTTGCAAAATAAAATAAACTTCTAGAAATGCATTAATTTTTATTTTTACACATTATGCAAGCATATCACTATTAAAGCAGCTTATTGTAAGACAATGAAAATATCACAGATACCAATAATTTACAAAGTGTAAAGGCATTTAATTAGCTTTTGTGGACATTTTTAAAGTTGAATAAATAGTTCAAATTTTTGTTATATTCATAAATTCTAGTATGACAAGTAAAATATTACTCAAATCAGCAATAGTTCGAATTTGAATTATAATCCACAGAATTCAGCACGATAAAGAACGAAGTTTGGTATGATATAATGTATTACAACATGTCACAAAAAAGCTTATGACTAGTTCAAAATAAACATGTAGCAAGTGATTCATAAAATTGTATTTGTTTTTAAACATTTTAGCAATAACGTTCACTTTAAAATTTAAATATGAGCAAAACAAAACATTGAAAGTTGACAAAAAGTTTATGATGACATAATTCCAGCATCAGCAAATTACTGTTACAGCTTAACACTTCCTTCCTTTTTTTTTTAAACAAGTTGTTTAAATTTTAGAATTGTGTATACTTTTAGGATATTGTAGTGAGATGACTTGGCTCATTGACAGGGACTCACAACAGAAAATTATTTAGCTATTTATGGTTTTAAAGGTGCAATAAACATTAATAAATTGACATTACAGTTTGTCAGCTACATACTGATGAATGATAAATAAGTAAGTAAGTTTTCAACACATGGTATATTTATATGTTCAATCAGGTGACCTTAATGAAATTGATGATCGGTAAATTTAGGACATTACTAATTAATAATTTATGTAACTTTTAATTAGATGTCAAAACAGATATTCTAAATAAAAAATGCTTTGATTTTAAAGACATAATCAAATTAATATTACATAATAAACCAATATTACATTTTAAAAAACAAATTAATATTTAACAATAATTAAAACACTACAATAATGACTAACTATTTAAACACATTTTTTTATTTGCAGTTTACAAAATCTAAAATATAATTTAAAATAATAAAGTCTTTTTTTAAAACAAAACAAGGAACTTTTATTACAATAATTTTTTTTAAACGTTTTATTTTAAATCAAAACAAATATTACACATGTGTACACACTTATAAGATTTAATATGTTAATTAGAACTGTTTTAATGAACTGTAATGAATTATTTGTGTTAATAAAACATAATTCAAATTATTTAAAGGTTTTTTTTTCAAGCAACTTACCTATTAAACATTTTCTTAAACTACATCTAGTGTATAATTGTATATGAAGCTAGGAATAAATTAGACATTAATAAGAATGTAAAATCTATGATTTTAAAATATTTAGCAGTATAAATTTAGTTTAACTGATACTTTAAAATAATTAAGCTCCTTTATTTAGACTTATCTAAAGAAATATTTTATAACAACGGTTTAATAACTAATAATTTAACATATTAATTTATTTACCATGTTTAATATAAAAATTGCCTATTGGAAAAGGAATATACTACATATATATATATTAAATATGTCAACATAATACACAAATATAGTTCTATATGCAAAACTTAAGGTTACATTATATATATATATTTGCTATATTCACTTTTCATTTGTGCATTTCATCAAGTTAACAAAATAATACAACATTGCTACTGAATTTCATGAATGATTTGGTGTTAGAAGGACTTCTACAAAAGGGTATAACTTCATAGATTGCTAGTTGCACAGTTCTGGATCATTAATAATATAACTAGCCAGAACTAATAAATATTCTAGCCATCTTTATATGGCTTATATCCATATGATGAGTAGGAAATATTTCTGTTGTTGGAGTCAACATTGTCAGTAATAGGCTTTAAATTAAAAATGTCCCTCAGTTTGCTCATCGTAGTTTATGATTGGGCCATAAACCAATACTTCGTTTGCTTGGGGCCAGTTATGTATGCAAAGTTTCAATTAGATTACAAATCAAAAAATGGATGAAAATTGAGTTACAAGATTTTTCAGACGAACAGAAAAACAACAACAAACAAACAATTAAATGAAAGTATATACAAAAATAAAGATCTTTTTTTTGCCATAAAGAGCCTGTATTAATACAGAACTAATAATTAAATTACAATAAATTCTAATTTATATTTGACTACCTTTAAACAATAAATTTACTTATTAAAATAATATTATATGATAATGTTTTGCACAAAATGGATTTATTTATTGCAATGTAGCTTCTTCTAATCCAATTTATTATTAATATTGATCTTTTTTGTGTAAATAAAGCTTAATTTTTAATTTATTAATATAGTGAAGTTATGAACTATATTATATTTTGATCCAATCCCCCATCACATTCATTATATGTAGCATTTAATAGATCACCTTTTGTTGATAAACATTGGTTAGAATAGAAAAAACAGGCAAAACTCTCTATACATATTGCCATTCAGTACAAACCAGAGTAATCAATAGATGCCAGAAAGCTTGTGCATAAAATCCCCATCTAGGCCTGCTCATCCAATATCCCCAGACTAGTTTCTGGCTTGTGGCCTTCGTCAATGAAAATGTTATAATGTTTTCAATTAAGACACATAGTTTTGTAGTTAAGTAGAGATAAAAGGTGGCTGCTGGAGGGTCACATTAGATCCTAAGATCTAGGTGCAGTGCTCTCAGATCCAAGGCTCCTCACTGATGAATATGCACAAGTCTTCTGGCATCCATCGATTACTCTGTCTGGCAGTGAGTGGCATTACTGTATTGAGAATTTTGCCTATTTTAATAACAGTTATGAGCAAGCATAAAAAATGATGATCATGTGATGTTTATTGATTAGAATAGAACACATATTATTTCTTTAACTACAAGTATACAATTATTTTCATCATGCACATATATATATATATTACAAATGTTTTTATACGTATATATAGCCAAAATAATAATCTGATTCAGTATTATCAGCATGGCCTGCCATTTTTTATTTAATTAATAATATTTGTTTTGTTTTATATTTTTATGCTTTTTTTAATTTAGTGACTTTCTTTCTAGTTCATTTAATTTTGTTTTTGATTTTACTGTTTTTTGTCTGTTTGTTTTAATATGATTTTATTTTGTTATCTGACCTCTAAATGAAATTTAAAAAGAGAGTTTTCATTATTATTAAAATAATAAAATGCTAAAAGAAATTGTTTAGCTTTGAAAATTAATACTTAGCTTTATATATACATTAAAATTTAATTTTAAATTTTTCATAAATTATTTATGAACAATCTATTCAATAATAAATAAAGTCAAAATCAATAACTAACTGTTTTTAATATGTAAACATTTGTTCAAAATATAGCAAAAAAAAAAATTAATTTTAGCTTATAAACTTTGTGTCAGAGATTGTAAGTTAAATAATCGAGCTACTTTTCTATAACTATAGAAATACAAGTATATTCTATCTTTTAATTATTGTAATGGATACTTGAGTCAGGTTGAGTTGATATTATGCTAACCAGAGGGCGCCACTAGACAAAAAGCTTAGTTCCCCCCCCCTCATATTAATCTATCCCAAACTATCTAATAATAATGAGAGATATCTAGCAGAGGGAACTTAACATTTCCTGACTATATAACCTTAATTACAATTCTACTACCATTCAAAATCTGTTTCTTTTGAGCCTGCTTGGTCATGGAGATAGAAAACCCTTAGTGCTCTTAAAATATTTTATTATATATCAATGTTATATTATTTATTGATGGAAGTGGCATATACATGTGTATGAAATGTAAACATTTTAAAATTACTAATGATTTATTAAATCATAGAAAAGAAATTACATATGAATAACTGTTAATAATGCACATAACTTACATAGGACTGATATTTTTTTCTATTGATATATTAATTACTAATAAACTAATAAACAATATCAACAGATGTGTTAAAGAAATTAAAAAATCATTTGTTATGGCTAAAGAATGATATTATTATCCCCCTTGCCTTTGACATATATTCTACTAGATTCATGTAAAGGGTATCAACATGCCTCATCAAGCCCAGATAAATCAGTCCATACATACAAATGTATGTACCCAACTCAATTACATAAAACTGTCATAACAGTAGCTATCATTTTGAATGCTCAAAAATCTATGCAGTGGATCATATAAGTTATGTAGATGGGTGCAACTTGGTCATTGAAACAATTAAGCAGGGTAATGGCAGTAATGTGATCTATACTATTTTTTTATTATATTCTTGTAAATCAAATATGTACCTAAGCAATTATTTCTTTACAATTAATAATATAAAGCCATACCTGGTAAACTATCCTCTGATATACTCTAATGGTCAGAATTGTATATTCACCTAATAAAACCCAGAGTTCAAGCAAAATATATTAACCCTGATCTAGATGGTAGTCATGAGATTCTATTAAATTTCTATGCTATACAGCTCATTAATGGACTTAATAAAGAAATATATTGGTAAAATAAATATTGTAAACATTACACCTAATAAATTTCATTTTAACTAATGAGCTTACTTGTATTGGAGTGCAACAAGAAAGATACTAGAGATGAGATAAATTTTAAACAAGTTTATTATAATTGATGATGGTTAACATAAGAGAGATCAGATTACATTAAGCTGAAGATTAAAATCTTATTAATTCAATGATATCATGAGTTCTGTAATTAGATAAGTTAATTAAATATACAGTGCCAAGGATTTAGTTCATGTAAATATAACAAGCTTCATGTTTTGTGGGAGATTGATGTCTATAACAATTTGATATGCCAAACAATATTCAATTGCCCCATTGTGGTTTTCCGAAAGAATAAGGTTTATGTATAATAACGGGAAATATATGTCACATTCAGCACTATTAACACTGATTATCTAAGACAAGCAATTTAATATTTGAAAACAATTATTAATTCTAAAAGATAATGCAAATCATGATTTGCCCCCCTGGAGCTTCTAATGTTCTCGGATAAATTCACAAATAAATATAATATGAAAAATGAAATGGGCCTAGTTAGCATTACATATGGTTCACTATCAGCAAATTAAACTAAACTTATAAAGGATTTGTCAGTACATATGAGAAGTTACATCCATATATAAGATATGCAGTTCATTTGAACAGAGAAGCTTGCTAATGAAATAATTATCTAAAGTATAAATTAAAGTTCAGAAATCAGATGTTATTCAAGCATCCTTGGTCCATACCCAGTTGTTTATTTGGTGCTAATACCCAAACAATTTGACCCCTAGATATGACTCCTGTCCACTGTTATGTGAGCAGCTGACATATTTCGGCTGGGCTTTGCCATTTACTTATAGAGATTAACAAGATAGAAATATATATATATGAAATTATATAACTGAATATTTGTAAATACAGTAACTAAATAATTACAAATTTTATCCACTTAGGAGCGCTTTCGATTATCCTAGTAATCTGTGTCAACTAAAGATTTGAAATGCTAACTTTCCCACAATTCCATGATCTTAACGTTTGCTGCTTGCCTGTTAATTAAGTCATGTTTATATTTGTATATTAGCATAGTTTCTTTTATTTTTCTTTTATTGTTTTTTTTTTTTTTTTTCAATTTGCAATATTTTTTCACTGTTAAAATTGAAGTCAAAACCGTAAATACATGATTTATTATGGTCATAAAAAACAGATGCCGAAATATTATTATCTACTATGCAATTTTGTTTCGATTTCTGAACACATTTTAATAATAGCAAGTGTTCTTTAGTTCTTTTTTCCAATGTAAATCTAGATTCACCTATATATACACTGCCACACCTACATATCCATTTATAAATGACACAATTTTTATTTATAAATGAGGTTTTATCTTTGGAAAAAAGAACTAAAGAACACTTGCTATTATTAAAACGTATTCAGAAATCGAAACAAAATTGCATAATAGATAATAATATTTCAGCATCTGTTTTTTTATGACCATAATAAATCATGTATTTATGGTTTTGACTTCAATTTTAACAATGTAAAAATATTGCAAATTGAAAAAAATAACACTAAAAGAAAAATAAAAGAAGCTATGCTAATATACAAATATAAACATGACTTAATTAACAGGAAAGCAGCAAATGTTAAGATCACGGAATTGTGGGAAAGTTAGCATTTCAAAGCTTTAATTGCTGACACAGATTACTGGGATAATTGAAAGCCTCCTATGTGGATAAAATTTTTAATTATTTAGTTACTGTATTTACAAATATTCAGTTATATAATTATGTATATTGCTTTAAAAATACAGACATCGAATCATATTATTATATATATATATCACTAAGTTCATGTCAGCAATACACAAATATAATATAATGATTCCAACATAACTAATTATGTTTGCACTTAAAATAATTGGCGAGTAATTGCTCTGCAATCATAAATTGGACTGATTTAATAAAATACTAACTCCGGTCTAACAAATAGTTTGATCAACTTTATTAATCATTACTTTAATAATGATTATTTGTATTTCAAGGAATATTAAGATTAATTGTTAATTATAAAATACACATTTATGCCATATTTCTACAGATCGAATCACTTTTATTTAAATATTCTGTGTTATAAGATCGGAATTATGATTCTATTCTACATTTCTTTATTAAAATATGTTTTATGAGTCTGTGTATCTCTATTTGTTTATACAATTTGATAGTGTTTCTCTTTAATTCAAAATAATGAAATGCATTTTTATATAAGCAGTGATTAGAACATCTGCTTGGGAAGACATTTTTAAATCTTTGATAAAATTATATTTTTTTATTAAGCATTAATCTGAGAAACTTTTGGACTTGATATTGATTATTTGTTATTTAACCAATGATAGTGATTAATATTTTTGCTTAACCATAAAAACAAAGCCGATAAAATGTTTACTGTTTTGAATTATATTAGATAATTACAGTCGTAATTGTAAAATTACAATATATATATACACCTGGGTCTCTTTTTACGCGGACTTATTTAACACGATTTTGAAGTTATGTGATTCATGTTTCACCGGAAGTCAAACTCTGATAATGTGCTATTACTTTAAATAATAAATTTCGCACACTTACGTTATATTGAAAGTAATAGCACATTATTGGAATTCGACTTTCATCTTAGTAATTTCAATATTTTCAGTGCTTTATAATAGTAAGATTTTATGCAATAATGAAATTAAAATCATGATTTCCACATTTTATGTATACACACATTAAATTTTACAAGATTATAATGTAAATTTGTTCAAACAATGTGCGTGTTAATTTTGCATTTTAAATCACATTCTGTTTTTGCTTTTTAAAAAAGAATGTAATCAATTATTAATCATTTAGTGTCCGCAAGTTTATTTTTAAAAGGTGAGTAATAGCAGTGGGCACAATTAAATTTGCCAATTAAAATCTGATTTTTAATTGTAATTAACAATTTAAAAATTACTTATGGTGACTTGAAATTAATGTGATGTAAAACAAAATTTGATTTTTAAACGGAATTGAAAATTAAAAAATTAAAGACAAAAATAAGAATTTAATTTTTAGTTGTTAGTTTTAATTAAATTTTTCCCAGCAGTGGTGAATAAATGTCTTTTTATTATCATAAGTCTAAGTTTATAAACAATAAAATCATTGTCTCAAAGATTAATTACTAATTACGTTGTCAACAGAAAACCATTAACACAACATGAGAGTGAACTTAGCGCTAGTTGTATTTCCTCTTGTGAGAATCTGATTTTTTACCAGTTTGCTAATGAACGTGTTTTTCAGCAAATAGCAAGAATAATTAAAACGTGTATAAAAAAATGTAAATTACTGTACTGTAAATTATGCATAAAAATATATTATTTTGAATAAAATTAAATATTATAGTTAAAAAAAGTTTGTCTTGTATCAATTTTTTTCAAATTTGAAATTTTTTATTAGTCATATTTTATTTCCTTATTTTTTTTTTGTGCGAATTTTAAAGTAATTTTACGTTGGTGCTTTGCTTTTACACGAATTTTGAAAAATCATAGACTGCATCCCCCCATTTTCAATGTAAGTTACGTCTATTTTTGCACGATTTAATTTGCGCATGTTTTCTGAGGAAACTATCTATCACATAAAATGAGACCCAGGTTTATAGGTTATAATTTAACATTAAAAAAATTTTTTTTTAAATGTGAAATTGTCAGATAAATAATCAAAGGTGTAATATCAAATTTGAAACAAAGGTGTATACTTGTAAAATAGTTACAGCTCCAATGGGGGGGGGGAGATGTAAGTAATATAATTAATGGTATTTGAATTTAAAGATTTGTTTTGAAATTAGATGAAGTCCATTTGTATTAATATAACTCTTATATTAGTGGCTGTGAGTTAAAGTTTGTTAGAAATTATTATGTCATGCAATTATTAGATCTATGTTAAATGGTTTATATCTATGTGGGTGAACTTATTTACAGTTTTGTTATATAAATTTGGGATCAGATCCAAAGGGCAACCTCAGTTAATGAAGGAGTATGAATAGTAAATTGGAGTTGGATGCAAAGAATTATCTTACACAATTAGTTTGTGTATTGTTAAGTCAGGATTCAGATTTAAGCAGGTTAACTCACTAGAGTTATTGTAAGAAAGGTATATTGGCTAAAATTATTTCATATTAGATATATGTGTGTAAATACAATATTGAGCTTATGATATAAATAAATGTATAATATTTATGAGAATCAGTGTGTATTAAAGGCCATGGATTTATTCTGTGGCACATGCACTCACTCAAAAAAGTTATATTATAAGATTTAATTGAAAGATTAATGTTTTAAAATTAATTAAAATAAACCTAGGACATTGTTTTCCACTATGTGTGTGAACTAAAAAAACAAAAAGAGATTGGTGAAATGGTTTTATTAGAAAAAAAAAGAAAAATTATATTTGTCCGACAATTATAATATTTTGTAATGAACTATTGTTGATATTGGTTTAAATAGTGTGTTAACTTATTTATATATAATATTTTCCGGTCTGCATATTTATTCTACATTCATTTCATAAGGAGTAACTTATATTCTTCAGAATCTAGCCTGGTATAATAGTGGCTGTTTAATGGTCATCATCATCTTATTAAAAAAATATTTTCAATGTGAATAAAAATATATATGTGCTGGGCTATTGTCTGTCATTTAACGGCAGGTGGCACTTAATCAATTAAAGAATGTAATTAATTTAAACATGTATAGTCTGACTATTACAATATAGATATATAATGCAATGATTAAAAATCAAACAACCTCAAATACTTGGATTAACTGAAACAAAAATTTATGCTGGTTCCCAAACTGACCCAAAAAATATCCACAAAAAGAGGAATATTGTCTATGCTCCAGAGACTCAATATGTCCCTCTGGAGGCACTGGACTTCTCATTGCCCCAAATTTCCCATTTACATAATTTCAAATAACATTTATGGATTCTCATTTGTTAATAACAACATTTCAACATTGGATCATAACAATTAATGTAATTTTTGTATACATACCCTCGTGACCAAATATAATGTCCAACAAAATAATCAACATTAATTCATGACTCACAAACACAACAAATCTAACCACATGAATAGGAGATTAAAACATGACATATAAAGAATTTACTACACAATGGATATATCAAATATCAAAACTGCTGATGAGTGCAGAAGGTTTTCTGCCAAATAATGCAGTGACATTTCATAATGGCTGATATACATCATTAATTGATCTCTGTTTCTATTTACTGATATTACATCACCTAATTACAATGAAACTTACTCCCTTCTCTTTCTCAGATCATTCATCACAAATGACAGTCATTGACCTTGGATAAATTCAAACATTTCTAACTCCAACAAACAAAACAATAAGACTACTACTACCAGTAACCACCCCAGAATTTCTTTTTTTGGAAACTTACATCGTGTTCAATAAAATATAAAACATGCAACTCAACTTCATACAAAAATATCTAGCTTTCATCAACATATTATCTTTCAATATTGATCACATCACAAAATAAAACCACTCCACCCTCCAACTTACTAGCACTTGTGAATGAATTCCAGAAGGGAATCACCATGGCAGAGCCTTCATGAGATACACAACAATATATACACAAACTCACAAGAACATATAACAACACATGTAATACTCTAAGAAACTACTTAAAAATTAAAAAAGCAAAATATATCTTACCCAACCACATACCTGGACAAGAAGATACATAAAATGAGCACTAGACTACCCACCAACAATCAGAATCCCAATGGCCACACAGATGGAAGAAACCACATATACAAATCATAACATGATACTACCAATAAAGAACAATCACTAAAACTGCAACCTAACCAATTTGGAACACCAGAAACAACAACACTATTTAATATAACTGAATTCATGACAAAAAATAGCAACCATCCCAAATACATCTCATCCAGAAAATCCTGGAATCCCTCAGTTTGTTTTAATGTATCTTAGCTGATTCACAGCACAATACTTCTGTAACCTGTCAAGTCATCTATCACAAAATCCAGCATACAGAAAAATAAATTTCCAATAAAAAAACAAAAGCCATCTCCACATTAAACAACCTTGGATCAATATCCATGGAAACACTGCCAATTAAAATCCTTGAAAAAATCATTAAAGATAAAATAGAACTGCATCTATCTCTGATATGCAATTCACAAAAAAAAATTTTCAACAATCCAGGGAACACTAATTTTCAAGCAGTACTAAATTCAATACAAGGAAAAAATGCACCAATAACAGTCCAATTAGACATTGAGGGAGCATTCAAATCAATTGATATCCAAGTACTTTTAAATATGCTTGAATCTTCCACAATACTGAAAACTCAACTGTATTTGCTCACAAACTTACTATTGAGCTGGGAAATTCACATAACACTTGATAGAAACTCCCCATAATTTGTGCTTACACAATCCATTTCATAAAGATCACCATTCAAATCACAATCCCACATACTTTGCAAAACATCACTTGCATTGCATACATGGATCATGTAACTGTGTTTCTGCCATCAAAAAGTCACCTACCAAAACTACAAAAAATACTATAAGAATATACAAACACATATAAATTAAAATTTAATACATATAAAATCACAGCATGATCCATATTCACGAGTAAATGGTGGACAAGCACATACTAAGCAAAGCAAATGCTCTCCTTGGTTTCCCATTTCATTTTAGGTGCACAGCAATGAGTTGCCACATACAAAACAAATTAATAAATAAAATTTAGTGAATCACCAACTCATTACCAAAAGCATATCTTTCAATATACTCAAAAGTCCAGCTAATCAACCACCTCATTATCACCAAAATTATATATTACCTACCAATCATATCATTCTTTGAAAACAAAAATTAAATTCATATGCAACAAATTATTATGGTGGAGGAAAACTGTCATAATATCATAAAAATGCTTAAACAACCCACTAACAAGTAATGGACTAGGCTTATACAACATTAACCTATTCCACATCCAGAAATCAGAAAACTTATTAACTGGTATATTCAATTAGTTCCCACCACTAGAATGCTTACAATAGATTATGCCAACAGATAAACCACCCCCACAATATTTATACATATCAACAATCATCTACCAACAAAAAATGAGCAAGCAAATAACCCACTCAATTTGCAAGTAAATATACTTATTAGAACATTTACTCATATACCAGGAACAGACTAATAATGATCCTCCTCCAATGCTAGGAATTAACAACAAAAAACTAATTCATAACTTCATAAAATGGGCACTTGAACCCTAAGTGTTTGACTTGATTATCAAAATAAACCTATATGCCCTGCCTATAACCAACTTACTATACTACAAAAGAATGTGCATCACAATTGATCCATTCTGCAGCAGAGCACTAGCAGAAATCAAAAAAATAATGGACAACACATATGGACAGCAAAGTAACTCAATACAAAGCATTATTAAAGCATATCAGGGTAACTCAATCCCAAAAATAAGAGCAGCAAATTCTTGCTGTATGCACTCTGATGCACCTGATGTAAGTTTATTATCGCAACAATATGAGACATCACCCCTCTACCTTTCACAACAAGCTAACAGAACTAAAGGTTAGAGATAAGTTAATAGGAAACCAAGATATACATAATGCCAATTGGTTACTAATCAGACAACCATTGACCCATTCAATGGACAAGTTAACACAAATCTAAAAATGCAATAATACATATCAAAGAAAATGCAAACTTATATTATGCAAATGGGAGGAATTCCATTAATCCTAAATTCATTGCAAATCTGGTGATTAGGAAATAAAAAAAGAATCACAAAGAAACAAAGAACTAATGAACTATATCAGAAAGATTTAGAACTTGTATAAAAGGCAAACTAGTGATATATTGTAATTAAAAACAGATGTGAAATATGTATTTAAAAAATACAAATGTAACTCAAATAGATGTAAAATTACTTTGGCATCATAAAGTTCCTCATTGAAACATAAACATAATGCTGCTTTAATGTTTATTATATCAATGAAGCACCCTATTGTCTATCTTCTCTCATGTCTTGTTTTTATAAAACAAAATTGTATTTATAATATTTTTGTGCATATAATAAAATGAAAAGAGCAATTTTCATTATTTCTATAACTATGCTTTTTGTTATCAACTGTGGATTAAATGTGATTTTTTTCTTCAGAATAATTGAAATAAACTGAACACTCAAATCTAAATTATAAATAATGTAAAGCTGTAAAAAATTATGATAGTGATTTAATGTAAAGTTGAATTTTATTTTAATTACTAAGAAAACTATGAGTATGAATAAATTGTTAGTAGAAAAAAAAGTGATAAATTTTGGGATATAATAAAGAAGGTGATTTTTATTAGGAAGTAATATACCCAGGGCCATACCTCAGTTGGCAGCTGGATGAATTATATTTTATAAATAAGAAAAACAAAGTTTAAATAAATTTCATGAATTTATTTATTCTAGTAGTAGTAGTAGTAGTAGTAGTAGTAGTAGTAGTAGTAGTAGTAGTAGTAGTAGTAGTAGTAGTAGTAGTAGTAGTAGTAGTAGTAGTAGTAGTAGTAGTAGTAGTAGTAGTAGTAGTAGTAGTAGTAGTAGTAGTAGTAGTAGTAGTAGTAGTAGTAGTAGTAGTAGTAGTAGTAGTAGTAGTAGTAGTAGTAGTAGTAGCAGTAGTAGCAGTAGTAGCAGTAGTAGTAGTAGTAGTAGTAGTAGCAGTAGTAGTAGTAGCAGTAGTAGCAGTAGTAGCAGTAGTAGTAGTAGTAGTAGTAGTAGTAGTAGTAGTAGTAGTAGTAGTAGTAGTAGTAGTAGTAGTAGTAGTAGTAGTAGTAGTAGTAGTAGTAGTAGTAGTAGTAGTAGTAGTAGTAGTAGTAGTAGTAGTAGTAGTAGTAGTAGTAGTAGTAGCAGTAGCAGCAGTAGCAGTAGTAGTAGTAGTAGTAGTAGTAGTAGTAGTAGTAGTAGTAGTAGTAGTAGTAGTAGTAGTAGTAGTAGTAGTAGTAGTAGTAGTAGTAGTAGTAGTAGTAGTAGTAGTAGTAGTAGTAGTAGTAGTAGTAGTAGTAGTAGTAGTAGTAGTAGTAGTAGTAGTAGTAGTAGTAGTAGTAGTAGTAGCAGCAGCAGCAGCAGTAGCAGTAGTAGTAGTAGTAGCAGTAGCAGTAGTAGTTCAACTCACTATATGCCAGTTGAAAACAAGATCACATACAGTTCATATCACCTTAGAGATTTAATATCTACATAGCTTGAACTCAGGCTTTTAAGCACCTTTCAACTATCCACACTATTTCATATCACTGATACACATGATCACACACATGTAGAAAAGATCAATAATCATCAATATATGTATTTTGTGCTGAACCAGCACTCATCAGTTGATCCAGATTATCATCTCCCACACATATATATATAATCAGTGCTCAGTTTATATTAAAGTAGCAAATCTTCATACTTTAATGGACAGGCTTTTTTCCACTCCAACCTCCGACTCTTCAACCATCCATACCATTGAAAATCTGATGATGGAAAGCCCAAATCCCATGCTGATGCCAATATGATAATCTGGACCAACTGATGAGTGCTGGTTCAGCACAAAATATTGTATATTGGTGATTATTGATTTTTTCTACATGTATGTGATCATGTGTATCAGTGATATGAGATAGTGTGGATAGTTGAAAGGTGCTTGAAAGTCCAAGTTTAAATCCCCTATATTTACAATTAAGCTCCAGGTATATGAAGAGTGTCTGTATAAGCAGACTACAGCTCACACACATTATTCTGATATAATCAAATTGGATTTTTGACTAGATCTTCTTCATTAATTTCCAGAACAATAGAATATAATTCAACTTTTTTTTTCATATATCATAGCATTGGCCAGGACATGAACCCCCAACTGTCTGCATCCAACTACTTGCTTGCAAGGTGGTTGCAATGACCTCTCGGTTAACAACGCTTGACATAACTCAAACTTAATAATCAGTATAGAATTTACTGCACTTTTTTACACTATTGCAAATGCTTCTGCAGACTTTTTATCAGATTTTCTAATTTGCATAAAGTGAACTTTTCTTTACGTGCAAATTAACTCATTACAATATTTAATAAATAGTTTTTTTTCTGCATATTAAATTTTTTTCTATTCTGGAGTACTTTAGCATATTAATATTAAAAACTTGCACACACACACACCTTTATTTATTCTTTAATAATATATGCATATACAGCAAGAAGATAAGACTAATATGACATAAAATATATTGTAATGGGAAGTGGCTATAACTGACTGTTAAGGATTTTATATCAAGGGAACTAACAATTTTGGCCAACCTCTCACTTATTATTGGTATTTCCCATATGGCCCCATTTAGGATTGATGATGAAAGTCAAGTGAATGAATGTCTATTTCCTCTATCATTCTTTCTAAACATTCATTGTAAACACTGGCTATAGTTTCTGATCATTATTTTTTCATAACTACCTTCCTGATGATTGATCCCATGATTTCTTCACACTGGTGGGTTAACTTTGAAATGCATGGCAATGACAACCTCAGGGTACCACATTCCATTACAGAAAAACAACCAATAAATGCAAGCAACATAGTTAATAATTCTAATAACATCTCTGTTACTATTTTGGCAGTAGTCCAGGTTAGAGAATGAACTGAGTTCATGTTGAGATAATTCTGGTCATATATTTAAATACTAAATTGTGAAATGAGAAAGTGAACAGGAATATAACACAATTAAATGTTTTCTATTATATTTATAATAAAAATTATTGAACAAACTACTAATAAAAATGGAACAAAATAATAATAAGAACAATCACAAAATTACAAATACACTGATTAGCATTTCTTCCCTGAAAAATATGCAAATAAAAATAATATAGACAAATAAATTACAAAAGTCAGATGTCACATGATCTAATTTAATAAGTTTGTGTTTACAAATGTTATATATAGAGCTCACAAAATAAGCTCTTAACAAGCTTTGAGAATATCCTCAACCCCAGATCAGTTTCTGCTACTGGCATCATTAGTGAGGTAGCAGGATATTCAAGAATTAGATTAAAAACACCAGGACAAGCCCAGAACTTTATCTAATGTATAACTATTAAGTAGAAACTCTGAAAATTTCAGACATCCATATGTCTTCCAATCCAGCTATCTAACTTAAATAGCCATATGGGACTGAACTAAGTTCAGATACACCATATATTAATAACTTTAGCAATATAAAATCCAAAGCCTTAATAGCAAAAAATCAAATTACAAAAAAAATCAAGTCAGATGTCACATGACCTAATTTAATAAGCTATTTAATATGGCTATTTAAGTTAGATAGTTGAATTGGAAGATATATGGATGTCTGAAAATTTCAGAGTTTCTATTCAATAGTTATACATTAGATAAAGTGCTGGGCTTGTTCTGGTATTTTTAATCTAATGCTTTAATATTCTGCACCTCACTGATGATGCCAGTAGCAGAAACCGGTCTGGGGTTGAGGATATTCTCAAAGCTTGTTAAGAGTTTATTTTGTGAGCTCTATATATAATAGACAAATAAATCTAAATGAGAAAAAATAAAATAAAAAAATTAAAAATAATTTAATATATTAATTGATATTTTAATATCCAGTTATAATGAAGAACAGTTAAAATAAATTTTATATAAAATATTCTGTAGCCATATTAGTTTTATCTGAGTTGTAATATAACAATAATATATATATGCAGCATGTAAATAGCAAAGTTTTAATGATTAATTTGGCTTAATTTGCTTAGATAGCTTTTGGCTGTTATAAGTCATAGATGTAACAATAGTTAGATATGGGAATAAATGTCTATCTACCCTACATAATGCTATATGTAAACCATGTGCAAATTAGCATGAACAATATATATATTCATTCCCTATTTACAACTGTTACTACATCTATGACTTATAACAGTTGAAAGCCAGCTAAACAAATTAAACCAAACCAATCATTAAAACTTTGCTATATATATGTTGTGTATAGTTATTGTTATACATAAAATATAATAAATGACTAATAAAAATAACTGTAATCATACAATACATGTTTGTAAATACCTTACCACAGTTTTGATATTTTCTTGAACAAATGCAGTTTATTATGATATGCTAACATCATTGGCTTTACAATTGTTTAAGTTGAAGTATTTTGGGGTTCTGAACACTTCCAGTCACTTCCTGGGTTTCTTAGTAAATTGATAGATGATGTAGAATTGTTTATAGAATCTTCTTTTTGACAAAGCAGTATTATATATATATATATTTGTCCCAAGATTTTCTTTTACATCAGAAAACAGCAGGCTATACAAATAGGGCATTACACATGTTATCTAGCCAAGTAAGACATTTATCATGTTTTGCAGAGTAACATGGAGGCAATAAGTAGACAGCAACTTCAAATATTTTAGCACATAATAGTAGGAATGAACAGCACCACAAATGAATTGGTACTCGGAGCATCCAAATTATCTGTTGTGTGAAAAGAGTATTTTTCTGGAGCCACACTATTCTCCAATATTAAACTATTTACAAGTCTTTCTTATAGTGATTATTGACTTTCACTAAACATTCTTTTTTTACAATTGACTGCACAACTCATGACTCACTAATAAACTTTTTTCCATCTACATTGTTAATGCTCCTCTCTCTCTTGATCTGTCTGTCTGTCTGTCTGTCTGTCTGTCTATCTATCTATCTATCTATCTATCTATCTATCCATCCATCCATCCATCCATCCATCTATTTATCTATCCATCAATATTGCCTATATTAAACTTAATGTATTTATATGTACTTTGTAATATCTTCATATTTAATTAACATTGTTGACTAAAACTAGAAGTATTACATTTAAAAACATGACAATCTTTTTTAATTAAAGTCTACATTCCAAACTACATTTAAGATCATTATATTTGAAAAACATAATAGTCCTTTATAATCAATGTATGGATTACCTTATATAAGATCTTAATTAAATCTTTTTTTAATTAAATATTACTTCTTAATAAAAGATTTTTGATTACTAATTTAATTTTTTCTTTCTTTTTTTAACCACCATAAAAAAAAATTTACAAAGCAGATACTATATATATGTATATAAAATTGAAAGTGACTATATTTTGAAACAGTATACCTTTTCAGTGATTAATCTCTCATTAATGAAATATCTTCAACTAGATAGATCTTTTCATTCTATTTAAAATGAAGCAAGAGTATTAAATTGTAGTTCTTATTATATGTCTGGAGTTTAAACCCAGTCTTATTTTGGAATTGAGTCCAAAAAATGATTTAATAATACACATTTTTATACACTACTCAGAGTTTCTTAATTTGCATGCTGGCAGTAGCAAAGGATGGAGCAAGAGACTCAAGAAATAATAATTGATGGCATAATAAACACACACACATACACACCTATGGCTAGCTAGATAAGGCATATATTAATAAATTGGGAAAGTGACTCAATATGAACAGACTGAATAAGACAACAGACCTCAATATGTTTAATATCATTTAATTATAGTAAAATAACACTAATAATGACAATCAAGTGCTCTGAATACTCCATTCACAAGTGGTATGGTGAATAAGTGAACTACAAATTTTCCAGTTGACTGCACTTAATCATTTAATTCCAACATTATTACAAATTAATAATTTTTCTACATCTATTCTCATGCCTCAATTATGCTCTGCCATCCCTACCAGATTTGCCAAGAGTTAAATCATATGAGAATGATAGCCAAAATACATAGCTAATATATTATTACATAATGAGCAACCAGTGTGCACTTTATGCAGATTGCATTATATAAACTAGATCCGAGGTTCATATCAATTGTGAACAGATAATATTATGGAGGGCAAACTGGCAATTTGTAGCATAGCTTCTGAGACTATGGTGCTACCTAATCTAAATAAGAGTTGCCACTTGAATGCACAATTACTCATGGGATTTAGTACCAATTACTCAATTCTCTTGGACTGTACAACTTACTATCATACAATTGTAGAACAGTTAGTTTGGGTGGTCGGAGTAGCTTTAATATACAGTTCTGAATACTTGTGTTCCAGTTCTAAAAGGAATAATGGGGTGGCCCTTAAAACCAAAGCCCATTTTAATAATAATATTATAGGAAGGCATAATGCATTGAAGTGCTTTATAAAAGCACATTCACAATGCTTTCCAAATATCAATTATTAAAATTAATGAAATGATTAATCTATAGTTGCAATCAGTGAAACTACTATCCACTGATTTTTGTTTATTACCATACATAAAATGTGCCCAAAAGGGATTAATTAAAATGATTTAGTTTACCAATTTTAACCCACATAGTTGATGATAATAAACTAAGGAGGGCTAAAGCATATTTGGGACTTAAAATTTAACTACTTATAATATGCTTTCAATATCATTCTCATACTTAACTAAATGTAATTATTTAACATGAAAACCTGAATTATACTAAGCTAAAACATAGTAGCCCAACATATATAAAAGTAGGTTTCAGATCAGAGATTTATTTAGGTGCTAAAAAGTAATTTAAGATTATATGAGAGAGTCCAATTATCTCTACTGTTATAATAGTTAATAATCTCTGCTCTGAAGGAATAGCACAAATTAATAAACACATCATAATATATATATATAGACACAAGCATAGACGAGAATAGATAGAATAACTGGTGACAGGCATTATGTTTTTACAAGTTTAATTTAAAAGATTTATGAGAACTTTAGATCAGGCAAGATTTTACAAGTTAGCTTTTTAAAGTTATTTTAAATTTTACACAATTAGAAGTACGTTTATCTAACATAATTTAATGATTATGAAAAATTTAAGTTTAGAGTTTGTGCACATTTACTATATAATATAGCTAGCTTTAAGAATGATTAGAATTGCTTTAGCATTTAGTTTAGAGCTTGGTTAAGAATTTGTTACCGGTCTTCTGACTAGGATGGCTTGCATGGTGTGGCATGATCCTTCACTTATGAGCTGGTTTCTACTATTCTTTCTATCAGCTATCCTTTCTGGTAGGCTGTTGTTCAGGGTCTTTCATTTTTATAAACTGGTCTGCTGCAAGAGAAGACAGCAATGGTTGTTTTCTAGTCATTGACTTTCATTGTAAAACTATTCATAATGCCTGAATACAAGTAAGCTTAAATTATCACAAAAGAGTAAGAGAGCAAACAAAAATCGACCTCTTTTCACTTAAAGCTGGGGTTATATATTTGCTCTCACCCCCACCCCCCATCACAAGCCGTTAAGATATTTGCAATCTTTATTTTCAAATTCTTAAAATTTAATGATGCACATTAATTTTAGCAAACATAAAAGACCCAATTGTACTTATTACCAAGCAGGACTCTGTTAACAACTTTGTTTTTGCTTCTAACATTAAATTTCAAACATCTGTAAAAAAATTCAGTTTTCCTTTCAATTAGAAGTAATTCTGAGAAATCTATAACTTTTGATTCTTTTTTCTTTTCTTTTTTTACAAAGAGATTCAGCCTATCAACATTCTAGCATATACATAAAACAAACACACCTGAATTTAACAATTATACGCGAAGGCCAATGCTTCTGTAAATTAAATAACTTAAAAGACAACTCTGAAATAATTTAGAAAATATGAATAGTTACTAAATCTATTGCATTACAGTTACCTTCACATATATACATAGGTGTGCTTCCACATATACAACAATATTCACAACTTAAACCAATTTTATTAATTTTAAAATCATCGATAAACTATTTATACAAAATTATAAATGGGTATACATTACACATACAAACATTAATCTATTAGATGTGTGCTCAGGTACAATTACACACACATACATATAAATATATGCTCTTACAGATTAAATTAACTATTATAAGGTTATATATGTGTACCATGAGGAGGTTGAATTAGGAAAAAGAAGACTACTATGATATATAGTAGGTGAAACTGTATGATAGCTAAATCATACTGCTTGACATCAGAAAATTGTCTATTTTTAAAGATAAATAATAACTCTTTTTTGTATTAAAATCACCACTAAAAATATTCAGTTCTTGTTCATTCTTTCTATGGTTTTGTCATCATTATCATTTATTGTACATTAATATTACATTTGTGCATAAATTTACTACTATTGTTTTTAAACATTCATTCTTATTAAGTGCATGGTCAGCACATAAAGCCATATAAGGGTTTAACCATAACACTATGCACCTTGAATGCTTAATTTTACAATGAGAGGGACCTCTACAGATCTTAACACAAGATTACGACTTTATAAAGATAAGAATGGTCATCTTATCTTCAACCTACTTTCTAATTACATAGGCAAATCTAAAGCATTTTGATTTGAGAGTGTGAAGCTAGTAAGTTCTTCACTAATTAAGTCCACTATCTTATTTAGAAATCAACATTCACAAAATCTTTTGATTCACAGCGAGTTAATATTTAGGTCTTATAATTAGAAATATTTCAAATCAATTTAAAGTTGTAAACATTAATTTTTATTAAGCACATGTTTACAACTTTAAAATGAGTCAAAATATTCTTAATTATAAGACCTAAATATTAACTCGCTGTGAATCGAAAGATTTTGCAAATGTTGATTTCTAAATGGAGTTAATTAGTGAAGAACTTACCAGCTTCACACTCTCAAATCAAAATGCTTCAGCTTTGCTTAGTTGAAGATAAGATGGCCACTCTTATCTTTATAAAGTCATAATCTTGTGTTAGGATTTGTAAAGATTCCTCTCATGGTAAAACTGAGCACTCAAGGTGCATAGTAGTAAGGTTAAAGCCTTATATATATTTACAATTGTTTTTGTTTTTTTTAAGAGAGAAAAAATCTTGGTTCAGTTTTTCCCCCAAGTGTTTTAATTATATAGTAAAGTAAGGCTAAAAGATCTCTTCATAAGCTTTCAAAAAAAAAATGTTGATGATGAAGATATTATTCAAAAGGTTGTCCAACTGCCAAATGAATTTTTTTTCTTTTTCTTTTAAATAAAAATGGCTTGATATCTATTTAAAAATTAATAATTGGAAAACAATTTAATTAGGTAGATTGTTATTGGCCACCTAAAATCCCTAAGCTTATATTGCATCTAAAGAAAATCTTGGATTTTTTTATGGATTTTTAAATGTGTATGATAAATAGTTGCTAATGATTACATTATGAGGTCTTTGTGAGTTCTTTCATTGTAGTTATAATTTAATTATCAGTAAAAATTTTCCACTGAACAGATCTCACACTGTAATTACATTACTTCCCTCATCCCATCCACTCCCATAAAGGGCAAAAACTAATAATAGCAATTGATTTGTTATATTAAGATACAATGAATAACATTGATCACAGAACAAATTAGCAAGAACTGAATATCTTTAATAATCATTCTAAGCAAAATAGAAAACGGTCAATGTTTACCTTTAAAATAGATGCATACACCTTGATGTCAAGCAATCCAACAAAGTCTAAACTACAATTACCAAAATAAATAAATAAAACAAAAAAAATACCTAATATTTTTGAAAAGTGTTACAAGAAAAAAAAGTAGTAGTTTGAGAAGTCAATTATTACCTGAGTATTGTGTATAGAAAAAAAAAGTAAAATCTTTTTAGGTAGTATTATGTATAGAAACCGGCAGCCCGTGAACCTGTATATTAATGTTTGTTGGGCAAAAACCATCGCCATCAAGCAGTGGCATGCAGTATATATACTATTACCATTGTTACATATATTTTAAAGATTATTTGGAGTCAAAAGACATTTCCAGCAGATCAGATAATCTAGTTTTCATTCGTTTTTTTCTTTTGTCAGATCCGTTTATCTATCTAATAAAATCAGCCTGTATATGTATAATTTATTATATTCCACAATCTACTATATCCTTTTTCTCATAAAAATTAAGATTTATTTTAATATTTGTTTATCTGTGCACTTTTAAATTAATTTAATCTGTCACATCATAAAAAATATTAACCAATTTATCCTCAACATAACATCTGCTCATTTTGTTTACAATTAAATTCTTTTCGTATGCATTTTATCAGTTCTTTAAGCGATAGAAAATTGATTGTAAATTTCGTCTTATGATTAACTTTACTATTTATTGTGAAGTTCTTAAAACTCATTCTTTATAAATAAACTTTCTTAAACTGTCAATTTAAATGAATTAAAATTATGAAATATTTTTTAAAACTAATGACAAAAACAAATTTTGATTTGTTCAGAAAGTATTTGATTCTTATTCTGTCTTTTAAGTTTCCCAACCGACAAAATCGTCTAGCGATTTAGCATGCAAGATTGCATTATATTTCCCTGATTCCTTTCCATTTCCTTTAATTATCACGAATTAATGAAATAAAGGAAACTACAGAGGAAAGAATTATATTCCAAGTGATATTCTACTTTCCGTCCAACATTTTATTTTCCATTTACGAAAATATGCGGCTGTAAAGTGAATTTTTTTTATTAATTTAAATGATTTTTTAAATTGATGTGATAACATTATAAATTTAAGTAGTTTTAAAAGCTGTTAAGAAAGAGTGTATTTTGTTTAATAAATTCACTTAAATTGCAAATATATTAACTTAAAAGCTGTATTGTATTTTACCAATTTTTAAGATTTGAAATACAGGCATTCTTATACCTGGAACTAAATTGTAAAAATAGGGTATTTAAACTCAGACTTTCAAGCTTTTTATAAAAGTGAATATTTTATTATTATGAAAAAATAAAAATAAATAAAGAATACTTGATCAGATTAATTCTGAACTCTTCTTTGAAAGACAAATGTTGTTTGAAATGGTTCTATTTTGGTCTTATCATGAAACAATCTAGTTCATTAAAAAAATAATAATAAAACAGGTGAAAAAGGTATATAGTAAAAGAATAAGATGGAAAAATTTTAAAAAAAGGAATAATAGGTCATTCTGAAAAAATACTTTTCACACAGTAAATGTTGACTGGACAATATCTAATAGTAATAATCTTTAAATAATTTTTTAATTTACTTTTATCCATATGTCATAGCATCGGCCGGGAAGCGAACCCGCAAGAACAACTGTTTGCAAGGCTGCTGCGCTGATCTCGGCTAACAAAGCTTGACTAATTTACTTTTATTTACATTACTTTTCATAAAAACTATTTTTTTCGACTGCTTTATTTGAAAATGATAAATTGAAGGAGTTGGTAAATGAATTTAATTGTTTTGATCCTTCTATAAAATATGTTATAGAAGGAGGAGGGTTAGATTTTTGTTAAATTAAATTTTTTACATCTATTAGTGATTAGAAATGTAAATAATAATTATTTGGTATGTAGTCATTATGTTACGAGCAAAGAGTTAAAATCTATAATTAATTTTTATTACGCTATATTTTTTTTTTGACACGTGGATTTGTATTAAGATCCACCTGTCTAGAAACGAGAGCAAATTTTGGTCTGGGCAAACGATTGACAGGTATTTGTCATTCAGTAGCTTTTCTATTATTCTTGAAATAATGGAGTTGCTATTTTAATTTTTATTTAGAAAAAAAAAAATCTATAATTAAAATTGATAGCTATCAATCTGTATTTCATAAAGTAGCTGCTTTAAGAACATATTATTATAGAAATGACCTGGGCCAACTGATGAGTGCTAGTTCAGAACGAAATGCATCTTGGGGGTCATTTGTCTTTTATTATATCTTTATTTATATGTATTTAAAAAGAATGGAGAAGTATAGAGATGTTTATTATATCTATAAAGAAATAAAAGATTAAACAATTCCAGTAGGGTAGCTTTGTTTCAAAAAGGTAATGTGTAGTTTATATATGGCGTTAGTTTATAGTTCTTTATACTTGAGAAGTCTGCTTGTAGCAGTGAAACCATTGGTAGTGATTTAGAGTTTATATTTTTCAGCTAGTCTGGTTGAGTTGTGAATTTGGGATAATTTTGATTATTTATTGACTAATTTAGTTTCATGCTTTTAATGTTTATAATGATAGTTAAGTCCGATATACATTTAAAAGAAATACATTACTTAAAAAAAATAAATTATTTGGATAATATGTAGTTAATCTATAAATTGCCTTAGAACTTACTCATAAAAGTTATTGATGTCACAATAATACCGTATTTATAGTTTAAATCTAATATAGCAAATTTTTATTTATTTTCAGGCAGAATAATTTTAAAATATTTATAATTGATTTGTTTAAAACTAATATTTTGTTTTACTTTCCAATATTTTTACATGAGCAACTAAAATACAATAATAAAGTGAATAATATAATAGACTGAAATTTGGTAATATGTAACATTAATAGCTTATAGTAATAGAATGTGTGTGCATGAATATGTAAACTAATGGATAAATACTTTTTGATTTTTATTTATATAATTTATTTAAGATTTTTTTTTAAAAATACTTTTTATTAAACGTAAATATTTTGTGTTCTATTTTTGGCATATATCTAAAACAATTCCGGTATTTGAAAACATCTTCAGATATCTGTGTGTTTTTCTTTATTTATGTCATACATGAAAATCAAATCGTGTTTGAAAAATTTCATGAAAATGTCTAAATGTCAATAAAAGGATAAATACATGCAAAAGTGTTAAAAAATATCCACTGCCACTTGCTATTACTTAAAGAAGTATAATAATTACTCTTATTGCCTTATCAAATGTATACCATATAATACTAAATCATCCATGCGCTTTACAATTTTACTACTGTTACACAATGCTTTATTTACCACCCTCTTTTACAATTTACAGCTTCGATTGCTCCAGCAATTTTCTTCAGAACTATTATATCTCATAACTTCAACTTCTAAATTCAAATTAGTTTAAGTTAGGAGATATAAGAGTTCTGAAGAAGATAGCTGGGGCAATCAAAACTGTAAACTGTAAAAGAGGGTGGTAAATAAAGCATTGTGTAATCATAGTAAAGTGCATGGATGATTTAGTATTATATTGCTACTACTTACTTACTGCTATTGCTTCTGATATTTTGTAAACTTTCATTACATGAAATCTATTAATTTGATTGTCTTTATAATTGTAGTTTAATAGTAATGATTGCTTTAATAAGACATAAGATTGTGGCATAGTTTGTAATGTAAGCATGTTTAGGGTGAAATTTGAAAATTGTAACTTGTCTGGCAATTGAAGGGTATATGTTATTGATGTGTTTCCAGAAATTTTGTAGTAGTACTTTACTGTGTTTCCATACAACAAATGCATCATCTACATAGCAAATTCTAATTTTAAGTGGATATGGAGTAGTTTTTGTGCCTGTGGTTTCAAGTTTTTCCATATAAATATTATTATTCCTTAATTTTGTTGGAAGAATGTTGTGTTACATTCAAAGTAGGTTGGTTTTATGTACTATCAATAGGAAAAGTTATTCTGGTTTGTAAGCTATTATCACCATTATAATGGCAGCCATCATGGAAGATATTTAAAGATTGCCTTTAGAAGAAACAGCAGAATTACACTGGAGAATAAAAAGAACTTTTGACAAGCAATAAAAATTGAAGTCAAACAACATATCCTATGGTAAGAGGAAAACAATTAAATCTCTCAAAGTAGATAAATCTATAATTATTCCCCTGCTGACAAAGGCAATGCAAACAGTTGTAATGGATACAACTGATTATGACAACAAAACATGAACTACTCATAGCAGGCCAATACAGAAAAGTTGCAAAGACTTCAATACCAAGCACAGAAACAAAGTTACAAGCATTACTCTCAGTAATTCAGTGATTCAGAAAAAAGTAAAATAAAATCATACCTCAGCAAAATTCCTCATCTTTATGATCTACCTAAAATCTATAAAGATCATATTCTATTAAGACCTGTTGTTAGTTCTAGAAATTCATTTTTTCAAAATTTATCAAGATTTCTTCTCAAAGTTTTTAGTCTTTTAGCATACAAGATCCAATCCTTTGTCAGGGATTATAGACACTTTGTAGAATTAATCAACGACATCAAAACTGAATGAACTTACTGGTAGGATTTGATATGGAAAATTTATTCACAAATGTACAATGTGAAGAAGCATTGTCTATTGTAAGGAAAAGATTAAATGATGACAATAGCTTATAAACCAGAACAACTCTTTCTATTGATAGTATAATGAAACTATTAGCATCCTGCATAAAAACAACTTTTAATATAACAGAATTTTTCCAACAAAATTAATAAATGGCTGTGATTAGCAATATTTACATGGAAGAACTTAAAACCACAGCCATAAAAATTACTTCACATCCATTTAAAATTTTTCTTTGCTATGTAGATGATACATTTGATGTATGGTTATATAATAAAGCACTACTACACCAACAGCATATATCCTTCAATTAAATTCACAATACAATCAGAACAAGAATAAAAATTGGCATTTTAAGATGTTCTTGTGACAAGACTTTTTCGTGGCAAAATCAAAACTACAGTTTACCAAAAATCCACTCATACAGGGAAATACTTATTATACATCCAATCACACCAGAAACACAAAACATGGAGTTATACTATCACTATGGATCAGGGCAAAAGAAAATTGTTCAGAAACTAGTGATTTGAAAAAATGAAAAGTTTTATATAAAACAAACTGTTATGAAAAATGGTTATCCATCATCTGTTATTAAGAAAAACCTTAAATAGACAACAAAAAGAAACATCAAAAGAAAAAACAATTATTGCTACTGTAGAGTACCCATTCATACCAATAATAGCAGACAAGTTAAGGAAAGTCTGAAATCAGTATAATATCATAACAGTTTTCCAGAACCATATCAATCTATGAGGATTTCTAACAACTTCAAAGTCTAAACTTGAAATGCTGAAAAGAAAAAACTGCATCTATGAAATACCATGTGAATGTGGAAGACCGTATATTGGTGAGCCAAGTTGTCTCATTGAAAAGCAGTTGGAAGAACACAAACTGATGATTATAAGAGAGAAAACAGATGTGTCTAAGCTAGCAGACCATATATATACCAATGATTATATGTTCAATTAGGAAAATACAAAATTATTGAATAGAGAAGAAAAGATACAAAGAAGAAAATTTAAAGCAGCTGCTCACATAACAATGGCAAAAAATCCCATAAGCCAACCTAGTGTGACTATACATGATGTATGGGAACCACTAATCAACTTTGCTCTTAGAAAAAGTGTAGAAATCATGAGGAACCATGTAGATAAGTAAGGGTCTGGTTTGATTCCCATGTTAGTACTGTCACTGGTCAGGCCAGCAACACCTGAACAAGAAAGGAGAATAATGTCTCTCAAAACATTATGCATATACTAACCTGTGTGCTATTAATAGCAGTTGAATATATTTTGAAGAATTAAATAAAGTTAAATTTTTCTAAAGATCATTCAATACTCATATTAGATGATTCAAATAATCCAATATATAAATACAACAACATCATCACAAATCTTCAGGAAAACAACAGAAATATTAGTTTATTTAATAATTATAAAACTATATTGTGTACAATACATTCATTTTGCACGATTGAATTAATCTTAGATTAAACAAAGGTTATATTGAATTAAAAAATTTATATTTTATGATAGCTTTTTTTTAGTTATTTATAATGTTTTCAATGCTATAGTGAGTGAAAAATTTGAAATGATGTACATCTAAACTTGCAGAAGTAATGCTTCTTTTCGTAGTATATATATTGTAACCTGTCTAAATGAGTTGCAGGGGTAGGACATAGTGGTGGTACCATTGCATCTATGAATTTACATCATTGAGAATGAATACTCTTACATAGATAAAATATCATAGAAATGCAAATATTAAAATGTCAGGTTTTTCTTATATTTAAAATCTTATTTCTTTAATCTCAGGTTCTTCTTAAAATTCAAACTTATATATTAGGTCTATATTTGATCCATATCTCAAAATTCACTCATGTATGTGATATAAGAAAAATGATTTTGTGATAAATACTTTAACATTCTTAAATGCAATAACTATTTAAATTATATATTAAGTATTTTGTCTTTTTCTTATAACTGTATCAGATGATGTCTTGTGCCTTAGGCAATCAAAAATGTGAATATGCAAAAATCAACACTCTAATAACACAAGGTTAGCATTATAAAACATGTTTAAAAAATGTTCAAATTTCTATATATATAAATATTTAATTTATACCATCTACAAACATATCTAATTTTTATGTTTTCAAGTTTGAACTTTTACTAAGAACTAAAAGAAATATAATGCAGCAGATAGAAATGGTAATATTTATGCTACTTTCTACATTACAAAATACACTTGAACTAAAGGCAAATCAACATAATATGTATCTTTTTACAATGCAGTGCTGAAATAAATAACAAACAAAATAGATAAATAAATTTTATGTGACTATTGAAATGTACTCTTTTAACATAATAAAACATTATTAAATTAGATTTTCTGGATAATGAATGGAATAATGGCAATGAAAACAGAAACATATTTAATACATAGTAAAAATACTTATTTACAAAATTTTAGTAATATTTAATACAATAAATATTTACAATAAACATTAATTTTAAGCTAACACTAACAGAAATATTTATACAATTTGAAATAAACATTTCCGTCTGAATCATTCCTACAAAATTATAATAATAGCATTAATATTACTTGAGAAATTCTCACATCTTATTTGATATTAAATCTCTTAACTATTATATACACAGGATAAAATAACACACTTATGTGCCTATATACAGACCACAAGTATGATATTAAATATATTACAGCACCAACAGTGCCTGAAAATCAGTGTGGAAACATGCAAAATAATCAAAACAGTAGACTTTCATTCATAACTATGTGAGTGTTAGAAGTATATAAGCTCAATACTTACACTAATATACTTAAATTGAAACTGTAGTACAACTAATATAATAATTTCGTAGATGGACTTGTCTTAAAATATTTTCAAACATATTAATAATACACACTAATATTAAGTTATAGGCAAAGTGGATGACAAAAAATATATGAATAGGTTCCCAGTAATTTGATTTGGCAGTGTGAAAGCAAGTAAACCACTCTCTCTCATGGAGGGACTTAACACATACATTAGCAAGAAAATATTTACATAAAAATGCTTAAATTGATACCTGTCTCCAAGAATCACTTCCATTAATAACTATATTAGGCATAAATTTGATTATAATGATAATAAATAAATAATCACACATTCATAAGCAAAATAACACATTTATTCAGTCTATCACTATATGTAAACTGACATACAATGATTGCATAATAATATCAAAGATTAACATTTTATAAACTATCTAATATTACATACAGATTTTTATACATTTCATTCATAATCATATGTCAAATATAAATGGCTGTTTTTATATTCTATTATAATAAAATAACAATTCAGAGAACTCTTAATAATTTATGCCCTTAAAATAAAACCTTTTACCTGGATATTTTCTTACTAAGTACCAAAATTTTCAACATTATAATATCATAGATAAATAATAATAAAATATGCATAAATTATAAAGCTATAATTACAGAATAATAATAGGGATTATTATATCAAAAATTTAAAACATATAAATATGCACTACACTTTCATTTTAAATCAAGGATTAAAAGTTATTTTATTTTTAAAATGAAATTAACACATTTAATTAAGGAGTCCTTTTGTTGTTTTCTTTAGTAAAATATAGACTAAAGCAGTCTTTTGCTAATGGAGATGAATTAAATATGCAAACACAAATTTCAGAAAAGAAATTTCTTGACAGCAATCATCCACAATTGAAATATAAATTTAAAGAGAAATGAGCTGAGCACAGTTTTAGCAATAAATTAATAATACACAGTTCTATTATAAAGTTGAAACATTATTTGGTTATTATTAAACTAGGAACTAAATTTGAATCATTTCCTTTTTTCAAAACACTGAAAATATACTTTATATAAGTAGATGAATTCTAAATGAGTAAGTTATAATAACAGAGTATTATTACATTTGTATTAGCAATAAAGCAGATGTATGATGACTATGTAAAATATTAGTACAGTCTTGATATTTTCCTTTATCAGAATTATATAAAAAAGTTTAAAATTATCATATTTTATTTTGTTTTTAAGACTTTCAGTAATTTTAAGATAATTCCAATTAGATACAATGGTAGTCAAACTTATTTCTATTAAGTAAGAGTGATTACTTCTCATTAATTAAGTTGTCTGCATGAATTATTTATTCTAAAGTCAAAGCCTGATCAAAATATAATAGGTAACATCTTTAGTAATTAGAATAAGTGTAAGTAAAAATTTAAAAATTATACATTAAAATGTTAATTAGATGATTTAATAGTCAAAAGTTCAAGTTAACTGAAAGTCTCTAAATAGGGCAAAATAAACCTATGCATACCCTGACATCTTATCAGTTTCCAATAACTTTTTCTATTGAAGACACTTTCAAGAAATAATATAGCTTTCTGCCACTTCCAGTGATATATTATTTCATAAACAGGTGGACATGTATAGTAGAGCAGTCTCACTTGGATAACTTTAACTTCTTATCCCAACATTTAAACTGAAAATAAAAAAAAAAGTAATTAAAAAATGAATAGATAACTTTTTATAAACTAATTAAATAAAATAATGATAATGTGTGTCTTTTATTTTCTGTTTTGCCTTTGTGCAGTGTTTATCAGTGGTATATTCCCACCAACCAAATCAAGTATTAGGGCAGGACTTTTTAACATTAGCATAATTTTAACCTCTTTTAACTGCAATGTCATTTATTTATAGAATTGACCCTGAAATTTTTACTAATTAAGACTTTCTAAACATATGATGTCTAATCAGTAAAATAATTAACATTATTAATTCAGTTTAATTATCAAATAAACCATTTATTTAACTTTAATAAAAAATATTTACTGACTTTCATTCAAACATATTTTATTTAAAATAAACTATCTTTTACCTTTTAAAGTTCTTTAAAATTATTATATTTAAAGTACCCCTTTATTAAAATATAATACTTTTAATCTCTTTTAAATTTCTCAATTTTTCAACATACATGTGCAAACATTTATATATACACGTATAGTCAATATTTTAAAAGCAATGAAATTCAACTTTTACCTACTAAAAACTTATTTAAGTTAAAATCTCTTTTAAATTAGCTATTTTTAAGATTAATGTCTTAAATTCTAATTTTAAACAGATATCATATTAACTAATATTTTATGAAATATTATTTTAAATGTATTTCATTTTGTCAAGCAGTAAAATAAACACTTTAACATAAATTAATAAACCATACTTTACAAATAGCACTAAAAACTTTATTTACTATAATTAATTTAAAACACAACACACTAATCTAATTCTTTATTAGATTTAAACTATCAAATTGAATTTTAAGAAATATGATTAACAAACTATATTATTAATAAGTTAGAACTCTTATTTAAGACTTTATATAGCTTAATAACAATCAAGTTTATTTATTACAGAATTATATTTATTTAAGTAAAAAAGATTAAAGTAGTATAGGTTATATTTACCTCTTATGGGTTAAATATATGGTTACAATATATCTTTTTAAATGATGACACATTCCTCCTATTTATGATAAAAAGTATGTGCATATGTTTGAATATATATTTTTGTAGTTAAGCTATTGAATAAATCAATAGCATATGAAATTGTTGCCATATTATTTTGAAGAATAATATTTGTAAAATGTATCTGAGTTCAGTCAGAGTAAATAATATTTAAAGGAGTCAAGTTTAAATTAGTGAATATCCACCTGAGAAAACATTTTCATGATTTTTATTCCATAATAAGTAATTTTAGGCTTAGTAACATATAACCTTTGTTATTATTTATGATATAGGATAAACATTGTACCCAAATATGCTGAATGCTACCTTCACACATAGAAATATTGAAATTATTTAACATTACCTATAAGAAGCTGAACCAATTATATTCAAAATTAATAATATTGTTATATATTTTTGTTTTATTAATGTAAATAAAATATAAATTTATTTATTAAACTTGGCATTTGTATTTTTTTAAAGATTATATCATTTATGTGATATGTTGGAATATTTCCATCATTTATCAATAAAAGTGAATGTATAGAAAATTTTAAACTTTTCAAATAAACATCTTGTTAGTAATAACACCAAATAGACACGATAGGTTAGTAATGACATAACATTTTGAATAGTATTATTCTTCACTCTTCTTCAGGTATTGTTGGCCTGATCAGTGACAGTATTAACATAGAGGACAAACTAGCATCTTTAGATTCTCGAATATCTAATTTAAGCAAACTCTAACAAACAGAGCTGTATATCATTTATTATTTCTTTATTGGTCATAAATTTATTGTAACTTTGATATATATATATATATACTTAGTTTACATTCATCCTGACATATTTATGTAAACATTGAGTTAATTAGAAGAAAATTAAATACATATTTAGCCATAACATCTTTGGAGAAATAACATTAAAGAGGCTAAACACATTATATGTATAGACATAGAAAATATTTTTAAGAGTATAAGAAATAAAAAATAGATTTATTTACAGTATTATAGCTAAGTTTAAATTTAGGCTATTATATTATTTATTTATTGAATGTAGTTTGGATTCAATAAAATATATCCTTTGACTCTGAATTACGTTAGTGATTGTGTTTTCTGTATTTAATATTTATTTATTTACAGTTACAATTTGGCCTTCAAATATGTTAGGCATCTCAATTCATTTTTATATAGTTGTAATATGTATACCATAAATCCAATGTTTTATATATATATAAATCAGATTAAGACTCATACCATTGTACAATAAATATTTAAAAATACTCTCAACCCAGCTTAAGAAAAATTAACAAGAAAAGAGCAAATCTTTTCTTGTTTTTCATTTGTTAATATAAAGATTTGCCTAAAATACTTTAATTAGAAAGAATAAATATTTAAATCAATTCTTTAATGTATCAAAATTTATTTCAAATTGATTTATTTCAATAGTTAATATGCTTAAGAGTTTTCTCAACATTGTCAACAATGATTCAAACAAATGAAAATATATCTGGGTCTCTTTTTATGTGATAGATAAATACTCAAAAAACCCAAAAGAAACTGCACAAAAATAGACTTAACTTACATTGAAAAAATTATTTTAAAATTGCATAAAAAAGAAAATAAAGTATGACTAATAAAAAATTCAAATATTTGAAAAAAATTGATACATGAAAACTTTTTACTTTTTTATTAACTATTTAATTTTAGTCAAAAAATATGTTTTGTCAAGCGTTGTTAGCGAGAGGTCATCGCACTCACCTTCCAAGCAAGTAGTTGGTTGCAGACGTGTGTGGGTTCGCGTCCCAGCCGATGCTATGACATATGAAACAATATGTTTTTATGTCTAATTTATTTTTCATTTTTTTCATAATATTTTAATCATTATCGCTATTTGAAATGGGTACATTTGTAAACTGATAAGAAATCAGATTCATCACAAAGAGGAAATACAATTAGCACCAACTTCAGTCTAATGCTATGTTTAATTAATAGTTTTCTGTCAACAATGTAATCGGTGATTAAACTTTGAGATGATGATTTTACTAACTGTTTATGAAGCTCGCAATATCCAACATACAACTATTTAGCTCTCATTGGAATTTAAGAGCTCATTCATAATTCATGTCATTAATAAGAAAATGATTATCAATTGATTAGAAAGTTGAAGACTTTTTGAATCATTTTTGCTGTGAAAAAACAGGTTCCACTTTTATTTCATTATCTTTTCTAAATCTTCTACAGTATCTAAATTTATTGCCAAACCTTTTCAACAGACATTTAAAGAATTAAAACATAATGTGGATATATAAATGTGGAAATTCAATTTTAAGTGAAATATGAATTTTATTATCACATAAAAGAAAACTGCATAAAGGGATATTAAGAAAAACATGAATTGCATAACTTCAAAATTGCATTTAAAAAATCTGCAAAAAGAGACCTGGGTTTTGTAAGAAAATACCTCCAATATTAAGACTCATATCACTGTACAATAAATATTTTAATGTACTCTCTAATCCAGCATAGAACAACAATTAACAAGAAAAGAATGTTTTGGTTAAAAAGAATAAATATTCAAATAAATCATGCAATGCATCTCAATTTGTTTCAAATTGATTTCTTTTAATAGTTGACATGCTTTACTCAACTTAAAAATTGTCAGCAATGATTCACACAAATGAAAATATGTAATAGAATGCCTCCAGTGTTTTAATATATATAAAATTTGAGATTTTGATTCATATACTGTAAAATAAATGTTTAAAAATACTCTCTAACCTAACATAAGACAACAATAAACAAGAAAAGAGCAGTCAAATTATCATGTGCCTCATTTATTAACACAGATGTTTGAATAAAACACTTTGATTTTAAAAAAAGGAATACAGTGATATGCATCTTAATTTTAAATATTATATATTTTAAAATACAGGTGATATACTATTTTCATTTGTTTGAACCATTGTTGGCAATGTTTAAATTGAAAAAAGTAGGCATGTCAACTATTAAAAAAAAAATCAGTTTAAATCATATTTAGATATTTTGCATGGTTAATTTAAATATTCATTCCTTTTAACCAAAGTGTTCTGGAAAATTCTCTATATTAATAAATGAGGCACAAGAAGAGCCCTTTTCTTGTTTTGTACTGGGTTAGAGAGTATTTCAAAATATTTATTGTATAGTGATGGGGTCTTAATCTTGAATATTATATATTAAAATCATGTTTAGATGCTTTAAAATATTCAACTTATTGATTATAATAGTAATAAATGACTGGGAAACTAATATTTTTGTATATTATTTGTTATATCTTATTAAATACTTCAGTGGATGCTTTTAACTTGCCTCCTTTCATTTGCCATACTGTATACAGGTCCACCTTTTACAAATTTCCAATTAACCAGTGATTATCCAAATAGTCAGTGAGAGAATTTGATTTTCAGATTTATGATATTAATATTAAATTTTAATAATGGAATGATTGTATTGTAGTTATTTATTATTCCTATTATTATATTCTTATTATATGTAATCAGAATTTTGCATAAATGTTCATATTGCATAACCCATAAATATTATAAAAGAAAACAAGCGCAGGCTGTTTTTTTTTTTAAACAAATAATTTATTGAACATGCTATAAATAAATAATAAGTAAACAGTAAATTACTAAGCTTAATTAAACATATATTATAAACTCTCCAAATACATTAATTGGACTGACTAGATGTATTCTGGTATTGTGTAGTATAGATACATGGTTGTATAACATACAGACATATAAAATTTTATTATTCGTTGCATTATATATTTAAATTAATCTAAAGAACATTGTTTGAAATTGTTAACTTGTTTTTATTATTCGCTGTGTTATCCTTTTTTTTTTTCCATAACTACTAATAAGAAAAATATTAATAATTTACAAGAGAATATCATTATAAACAAATATATATATGATAATATTAATCATAAAAAAAAATAATAAATTTAATGGTAATAAACTATTAGAAACAGTTTTTCAATCTGCAGAAGTACTTTCGGTTAATTTTTTAAACCTGCCTCAACTGCCATTAAATTTAAAAAACAAAGCGGAAATTTTATTCATTTATAGGTTGTATGTGTGTGTGTGACAAATTCATAATTTTGTGTGTTTTATCATTTGCATACTTTGCCTTTTATAATATTGGAAATAATAATTAACTGCCTCTTTATGAATACTTCAAATAATTTCTAACAAAAAAAATATCTCCTACTGTTTGCTATTTTGTTTTAATAACATAGAGACATATTTTTTAATTGCTAAACTGCACAAGTGTACTAATATTTAAAAGTAAACAATAAATCTACATGCTCCAAATATACATTTCTGTATGTGGGGTGTTGATACTTGATATTTCTTATAGGATAACGCAAATAATTCTGTTATTTATAAAAGAAATGAAAAAATACTATTATATATAATCAGAATTGATCTATACAATTTAAATTATGTTTTATTAACATATTTATTTTTAAAAAATACATGAACTTTCAATTGATTTATTTGATCTGTTTATGGAATAATTCCTTTTAATAAGTCGAATACAAAATAGAACTTATTATTAATACCTAAGCATTAGGGTAGATTAATTTTCCATAGATAAACATATTTCACAAATAATATACAAATTAAAGCACCATAGCATTTAATGTAATAACAAATGAAGTTATGTAAATATCTCCCCATTCTTGGCACAATTTAGTAATGGAAAATTAAAGTATGCTGCATATCGCTTAACAATGTTGGCTTGATAGTCATTCTTATATTTAAATACTTCTAATATTTAATTAATGAAAAAATTATCATACTCATCACTTATGCTTACACAAATTGTTTACACAGAGGCAAAACTCTCCATACTGAAGTGCCACTCAGTGCAAGCCAGAGTAATCAATAGATAGAGGAAGGTTTGTGCATAAAATCCCTATCTAGTGCCTACTTATCCAATATCCCCAAATTAGTTTCTAGCTTGTGGGTTTCATCAGTGAGGAGCCATGGATCTGAGAGCACTGCACCTAGATCTTAAGATCAAATGCAACCCTGCAGCAGCCACCTTTTATCTTATTAGCTAACTATAAAGCTTTAAGTCCAAAATGAAAATACAATAATGTTTTCAATTCAAAATCATTAGCTTGTACAATCATAATAGATCTAAACTTGGTTCAGCATCCATACTTTTTGGTGCCTTTGGTTCTTTAATAACCACAGTCACCATAATCCTATTGCATAGGATTGGTATTCAAGAACTAAACATCACTTGATCACTATTCCTTATGCTTACATAAGCTGTTTACACAGATACTAGACTCTCCATTCCATAGCACTACTCAGTGAAAGCCAAGTAATCATTGGTCCCATGCAGGAAGATTTGTGCATAAAATCCCCATCTAATACCTCTATGTAAATAGCTTGTGGAAGCATAAAGAATGGTTATCAAGTAATGTTTAATGGTTTAATACTAATTCTGCCCAATAGGATTATAGTTATTAAAGAACCAAAGACATCAAAAAATATGGTTGCTAAACTGAGCCCAGATCTATACAACTATACAAACTAATGATCTTGAATTGAAAACATTCTTGGGTTTTTTTTTTTTTGGATTCAAAGATTTATAGTTAGCTAATAAGGTAAAAGATGGTTGCTGGAGGTTTGCATTAGATCCTAAGATCTAGAAGCAGTTCTCTCAAATCAAATGCTCCTTATTGATGAAAGTCACAAGCTAGATACTACTCTAGAGATATTGAATGAGTAGGCACTAGAAAGAGATTTTATGCACAAACCTTCCTTCATCCATTGATTACTCTGGATTGCATTGAGGAGTGCTACCGCATGGAGGGTTTTGCTTCTGTGTTATCATACTTAAATACATGGATTGTCATGTAAGTTAATATGCTTATATTTTTAATTATTTATAGGAATATTGCATTATATTACAATTCTCTTTGTGTTCATGAATACTAACTATTTATAACTAATAAAATTTAAACAAATGACTTATTAAATTGTGTTTCACAGTCCAATATATTGTAACCATATGGTTAGGGTTGATGTTCATCAAACTATATTTTATATCTATTCACTAAAAATTTTAAATTTTAATTAATTGTAATTTTAATTATTTAAATCTGTTATTTGAATCAACGATGTGGTTAATAGTTATTAATTTCAGTGGATGAAAATAGATAAACTTAGTAGATAAGTCTTTTTAGGGTAGTAAATAGGCAGATTGTCCAATATATGTCAGCTCTCTGCTAGGTTGTGTGGGTATGCTCATATATGGTCTGACAGATAAAATTAGTTTCTATAACTATGATATAATAATTTAATATTACTTTAAGTAAAACCATTCAATTGTTTTAATATTTTTATTGTTAAATAATAGTTTATAAACAAACTTAAGATTAGAATTATTTTAAATTAGACAATAATTAATCATTAATTTTTTAATGTATTTTAAAATATTAGTAAAGAGTTCCAGTTAATTATAATCAAGTTTGAAGGTGAGTATTTGCTAATTTTAGGCAAATATCTCTACTTACAATCAAAAATCTGATTGGTTTATTGATTTACAGTCAGCCCCCTGGCTAAAAGATTATAAGTTGGCTAGTAAAAAACTTGAAGGGGGATAATTTAAAAAAGAATATGGAGATCATTTCTGATTGGCAAGGAAATCTATCTGTTGTTTAAATTATAGAAATTGTTTGAAATTTATTATTTTTTATCTTTCAAAAACCAAATTTATTGTACATTTAGACCATAGAAATACAGACCAAAAAGTAAAAAAACAAGTAAATGATTATGAAATAGCATGCAAATAAAAAAAGGATATATTTGAGTTAATGTTTGCACAGGAAACTTTTGTGACTTGTTTGTTGTTCCAAAAATAGACCATAGAAACCCAATTTGTCTAAAGTTCATAGCAGGGAAGATTAAAATGAGATGCTGTTAGTAGGTAGTATTAATATCCGTGTTTGAGTTTTATGAAATGATGAAAAGCAACAGCCACCCAATAAACAGCAAAGTTGCGGGGAGCTCTATCCAATTGCAATGGAGTCCCAGGTTTGTGCAGCTGTGAAGGGGTCAGCAGTGCGCATATCTCTATCCCTTTCCTTGTTTAGTATTTGGCAAAATGCTGTGAATATATTATTCAAGGTCTCAGCCTGGAACACCAGCTTACAGCGCAATGCCCAGATGGAAAAGTTAATTATGGCCGAAAGCCGGATCTCAGAGAATATGCCCTTTTCAATTGCTGTCTTGAGGTTCATTTCAATTTGATTTCTTGTCATGTTTTGTTGAAAATGAGTTCTTAAATTGTTCAAAGTTGTGCATTCGAAGAGGAAGTGATCGGTAGTCTCTTCCTGTCTTTGACACAATGTGCAATTAGGGTCAATATCTTGCCCCCTTTTATAGTGGAGGAAGGCATTTGTTGGGAGGGCATGCAGGTTCGATTTCAATAGGAAGTCCACGATTTTTGGTGGCAACTTCCAGAGCTTGGTCATCCTTATCATTCGAGGGATGTTGATTGAAAGGCAGCTGGGGATCCTCTGTTTTTGATGGTCAAGAAGATCAAACACTTCCCAATACGCAAGTTTTCTTTGAAATAGGGTTGATGTTGGTTTGATGTTATCAAAGATAAAGTTGATCTGCTGTTGAAGGAGCAAGGCACGTCCTCTGGGGGGTGGCCGATCAGTAGGTTGAATGTCCTTTTCCGGAAGTGGGCATTGAGCACGTTCATTTTCCTTGAAGATGTTGTAGAGTACATTATGGATGCGTTGTAAGTTGAATATAGTTAGCGAGTGTAGTGAGAGACCATTTAAAGTTTTGGGCTTTTGGAGGATTCTCAAGCTAATTACGGGTGATCGGCCCGCCCAACACAGTTTTCTACAGGCGGTTTCTACTTTGTTGATGAATACCTTGGTGGGGATGAACCCTGCCAAATAGTATATTATTTTTGGAAGAATGAGAGCATTTAAAAGGGCTACTTTCCCAAATAGGGAAAGGTATATTTTTGACAAAGATGCGATTGTGGTTTCAATTTTCTCTAATAATGAGTCCTGTATCTCTTTACGCATCACCGTGGGTGTTTTTGATAGGTGAAATCCTAGAAATTTCTGTGGTGCTGCTTCAAATCCACCAGAGATCTTCTGGCCAGTAAGAATTGACCAAATAGCTGATTTTTTTGGGTTGACAAGGAAACCAGATAATTTGGCATGGTGATCAAGAAGTTGTTTTAGCTTACCCAGTTCATCATGGGATGAAAGAAACACAACTACATCATCCATATAGGAGATGTGATTGATGTTCTCATTAAGTAGCGGAACAGCGATACCAGAAAACGTGGCCTCGATGTTCAACAGCATTGGATTGATATAGGCAGCAAAGAGAAGTGCACTCAGGGGAGAACCTTGGGGGATGGAGATGTAGGGCATAAAACCTGGGGCAATGCGACCATCTAGGGACAAGAACACTTCCCGATTGTAAAGAAGGTTCTCAATCATTTGAATGTATACGGGTGGTACATTTAGCTGTTCCAGAACACTGAGAAGAACATCAATTCTCACGGAGTCGAATGCCCCAGCTATATCAAGTTGGACTGCAATGGGCCGGGACTTCCTTTGTCTCCGCACATGATCGACCAGAAGTCTGAAGCGGCTGACAGCGTCAGATGTTGAAGTGCCTTTTTTTGCAAATTGATAGCGTGAAAGTTGTTTAATTATGTTATATTGAATCTTGTCTTTAATGATGCTCTCGATGATCTTTGTCAATAGAGGAATCATCGAGATAGGACGCAGGTTATTGAGATCTGGTTGTGCATCTCGCTTCTTTAAAAAGGGTACCATGGAGATGGGACATAGGTTTATTAGGTGATGACTTCCAGTGGCGATGAGGTCTATCATTCCGTGGATTACTGGGATAGTAAAAGCTCTTAGGTGTAAAAGTAGAAATCTGGGAATTCCATGCATGCCAGGATGGACACTTTCTGGGAGTGATTGCAGTTTGTCAAGAATATCACCATCTGTGATGTTATGTTCCATAGGGTTGTTAGTAACAAAAACTCTACGGATGTTAGTGACACCAATAGGTTGTAATTTTCTTTTGTAAAAGTCTCTTATTTTGGAAAGCATGGAGAGGCCGATATATTGTTTACTGTGTATCTTGATCGATGAGGGTGCCTTGTTTTGTTGGTTGGATCCTAGGGCCCATCTGATGTAACCTCGAGTCCAGCAGTGTTGATATGCTAAGTAACTGCGCGCTCGTTTAATTGATAGGTATTCAGCCAGGGATTGTTGGGTAGCTTTGTATTGTAGTTTAAGGTGAGTAATTTCTTGGATATTTTGCCTTTGTATGGGCAAATGTTTAAGTGTGTCGGCTATCTTGTCCAATTGACTTAGTAATTTGAGGGGACCTTTATTATGTTGAGTGCATTTATGAATATGTGATTGTAGAATATTTATGAAGTTATTCCATTTATCACATGGTGAAAGTGTGTTTATATTAGCAGAGTTGAATGATATGTAAATCTCAGAGATGAGTTGTATAGTGGCAGATTCCTTTGTGAGGATCCTCATTGTTCGTGGAATGTTGCCATATGAATGTGTGTTATCCACAATTCTGATAAGGACCTCTAGTGCCATGTGGTCCGTAAAGACAACAGGCCACAGGTTAGCTTCAATGAAGGGAGCAAGTGAAGGAGAGAAGTATAAAAGATCAATGAGGGACTTAAACCGTGATGAATAGAATGAGAAGGCAGACACATCAAAAAGCTGTCTTCCACTTGTAAAGGTGTTGCTCAGTGATTTTAAGTGACTCCTTTCAAAAGAATCATATGTATGATTAAAGTCACCCAACATCAATGCAGGAAAAGGGTTAGTTCTTAAGACCGCATTGATAGTGTGGATGATTCTATAGATTATATCTGATGCTTTGGTCATGTAAACATTTATTATGTTAAGTGTCCATCCATTTACCTGTATAATGGCTATGAGGCAGTTAGAGTCTATATGAATTATTTTGAAAAAGGTTATTTTAGATTTTTTATTAAAAAGAATTGCTACTCCACCAGATGCAGAGGAGGAGAAGGAATAATGGAAGTATCCAAATTTTTGTATTCTCTGTATGATGTTTTGGTCAGATAGTGTGTGAAGTTTTGTTTCATTGAGGCAAAGAACATCAGGTGTATTATGCTTAAGCCAGAATGATAATGCTTGGATTCTGCCAAGGGAGTTCATGCCTCTGACGTTAATCGATGTTATGTTGAAAGTCATCATTGATAGTGAAACCGCTCTCTCGTGTGGGAGAGTTTGCCTGATTGGAATGTGATCCAGTTTCTAAGACCATAATATTCTGTTCCAGCATCAAATTGGTGGGGTGATGATAAGGTTCAGATTGTATTAGGTTCTTAGATAAGTTGAGGTCTGGTGGAATAGGTTCAGGAATAGGCCACAATGATGGAGATAAGTCTATCAGTAAGCGTTCATTATCATTTTCATGTTGACATGAGGCCACTTTATTTTGAGACAAAGGGTCAATCAGTTGTATGTTGTTATCTTGGTCTATTGTTTTTGTTTCATTTGTGAGGTTATATGAACTTGTGACTTTTGGAGAACGGTCTCTTCATTTTTTTTCACAAGGTCTATTTGGTGGGGGAATATTAGTCTTTGTTGCATCTCGAAGATTGTCACATTCATTGCTATTGCTACTTTCTTGTGATTGTTCAGAGCTATTGTTTTTTTTTTATGTTTTCTTTTACGTGGAATTCTGTTGCTGGCCATTGTAGTGTCGCTTTGTTCAGCATCGGTGTCCATGTCTGTTTGGCTGATTGTTGCTGTATCTGATGATGATACGCAATTGTCATTGGTATGCAGCTGTTCAGGAGTGAGTTGAAATTGTTCTGTTTCCAAGGAAGTTTTATCATTAGGAATTTTTGATGATGATGTAGTGTGATCTGTGGTATTGCTAGAGATATATTGTTGCTTGAGACTTGGGTATGTATTTGTTAGATGTTGATTTTCTTGATCGCTATCACATTTGTGGAATTTGTACCGAATCTCTCCACAAATTATGCATTTTCTCTCTTGAGAATCTTTTTTTTAGATGGCCTCTCTGCCTGCAATGGAAGCATTGGGGTGGAAGGCCACGAAAGATGATGTTGAGTGGAGATTCGCCATGTTGAATTAGAGATGGGACTGATTGAGATGGAATTCCTTTTTTAAGAACTAGCTGAAATTGTGCAGTGTTGATGTATACTGTGGGATCATCGTTGTCTGCTACTAGGTATTGAAATTTGGTAATGGTGCCATAGTCTTTGAAGTGGCGCTGAAGGTCTGCCTTTTCAAAGTCCATGGTACATTTTTGAATTCGCCCTGTTAAAACAACTGGGCGGTTGAGGTCAATGTAGACAAGAAATTTGTTGTTTAGGAGTTTATGACTATTTCTAAAGGCAGCTTTAACTTGTTGGTTTGTGAACTGGATGATAAGATATCTTTCATTTGGATGAAAGAGGATCTTATGGATCGATTTCCACCAGCCATGTGCTTTACATAGTTCATATAGTGATGATGTAGGGAATGTGTATAGATTTAAACAGTTATCTGTAGTGGAAAGTATGAGAGAACACTCATTATAATAGTTGAGTAGAGATTTGTGGAGTGGCAATGGGATGGTTTGGTTAAACTGTTCATTTATTATTTCATGGTTCTGAATATCACAAGTAGGATTATCTGTAGATGTTGTTTGAGGATTAGAGTAGTTTGATGTAGACTGTTCTGTTTCTATTTCTTGTAAAAGTCGAATTGCTTCCATGTATTTATCAGGTTGTGATGTTTGATGATGTGTATTTATCATTATGTTAGCTCTGACCTTGTTTGCATATGTCATTTCATTCATCATTGGGCTTGTGGTTTTATTATGCTCAGAGTTGTGAGGTAGTTGGTTTGAATCCCTGTATTCAGGGCCTGTGATATTGAATTTGTCAAACTCTGGGTGACTTAGTGAAGATTGTTTTGGAATGGGAGAGTGCATATCATTATGGTTTATGGTCGATTTCTGATTTGGTTTAATTATTGTAGTTTTGGAATTTTTATTTTCCTTTAAATGTTTTGGAGATTTTATGAGATTTAGATTTGTGTTATTATATAAATTATTGTTGTTAATCTGTTTTCCCAGTTCTGGATTATTTAGTGGAGATAGATTAGTTTTTGATGGTGTTTGTAAAGTTTTGGTATTCTCTAAGTGATTCATTTTTTTGTTTGAGGCTGTAATTGGGGAATCATCATTTTTCCCCTGTTGCAAAGTTTTCCCGTTGTTTCACGAGTTTATGAGAGGAATTATACTTTTTTTAACGGTATGATCATTTCGAACATTTTCACCGCTATTTTTAGGTTCATTAGGGGTTGCAATCTTTGCATTTACAATTTGGAAATCACTAGATAATTTCGAATTATTTTCCCCTTTCACGTGACAGTGTTTCGATTTTAGCATAGATTTTATTATCGGGTTGTTAGTAGTCGAAGAAGAAAGAAATTGATTTTGATTATTTGAAATGCTTTCTACCATTGTAGATTTATTCTTAGGTTCTTTGGAGGGTTTATTGTTGTAATCCAAACTTTGGGACTCATCAGAGGTTTTAAGGTTAGAATATATATTTTTCCTCCCATTAGAGCGTTTAGGCCTTAGTATAGGCTTTATTACAGAGTCCATTTTAGCGGTTAACCGTAATTAATAAACGTTATTTAATTTAATGTTTCAAAACTACTTTAAAGTAGTAAATCGCGCTAAATAATTGCATAGAATAATAAAGATTGTACTCACAGATATAGTTTTGTAATTTTCTCTCGAATTTTTCCCTTTTTAGTGCAAATATATTCACATCAGATGAGAGATGATGCAGAAGATCTGCATTCAGAGGCCGCCATTAAACCGGAAAATGAAATTTATTATTTTTTGTAATGAAAAGTACAAGTTATTAGTAATTAATAAACATGGAGTAAATTCTAAAGTATCATGCATTCACAAAATAACACATTCTGACTATTAACCAATAATTTGAAAATAGTAATTCACAGACAAGACCAGATAAGTTTAACTATAGGGATAAGGAATTCATAAGGATCAATTTTTATAAATTACCTTATAAGTATTTCATTTATAACAGCCATAAGATATAAATAAATGTTGCTATTATGAATTTAAAATTGTGATAGAGAATAATTTTGGAACTTTCCTTCATAAAGGAAAATTATCAGTGAACTATGTTAAAAGATATGCACAATTTTTGGTGCTGATATAGTACGCGCTCGGTGGCCATTTTGAATTTGAAAACAGCCAAAAACACTGCTGGCACATGCAAGCGATAAATGTCATCGACTAGAAACACTCATTTTTTAAAAAAGTAAATCGCCTGAGGCACTATAATTAAAAAAGGTGTTGGGAAGGGACTACACTTAAAAAAATTGCGGGAAACGTCACATTAAATAGCTTAAGGTGATACTATCAAAAAAATAGTGCGGGAAAAGGAAAGAGGTGAAAATTAAAAAATGCTTTAAAATAAACCAAAAACGCTAATTTATATATATAGTCATAATCAAACATTGCAATATTTACAAAAATCCGTTAAAATATAGCGATCACTAGAAAAATAATATAATGCTATAAATCAAACCTTACTTTAAAATAAACCAAAAACGCTAATTTATATATATAGTCATAATCAAACATTGCAATATTTACAAAAATCCGTTAAAATATAGCGATCACTAGAAAAATAATATAATGCTATAAATCAAACCTTACTTTAAAATAAACCAAAAACGCTAATTTATATATATAGTCATAATCAAACATTACTTTAAAATAAACCAAAACCGCTATATATATATAGTCATGATAATCAAATATTGCAATAGTAAATGTCAAAAGATTAACCCTATGTTAAGGCATTTTTTAAAAAAAAAAATCGTAAATGATATTTACAAAAACCCGTTAAAATATAGCGATCATTAGAAAAATAATAAATGCTATTTTAAAAATATCAGTCCGGTCTATCAACGCTATATACTAAATCAGTATTATAATTTTAAAAAACAATATTTAAAAACTATAATGCTATAAATCAAACATTGAGTTGTAACGTCACATTGAATAGTCAAAGGTTATACTATGGAAAAAAAGAGCGGGAAAAGAAAAAGAGATGAAAATTAAAAAATACTTTAAAATAAACAAAGCTAATTTATATATATAGTCATAATCAAACATTGCAATAGCATTTATTTAAGTAATTTTTTACTAATTTTAGAATTTAAAAAAATTACAATGATCGGATGGATGGTCGTCGCTCAGCTAAATGGTTCTTCCTCTTCATTACTGCATCCACAAAACTCAAATTTACTTTTAAGATTTAGGTTTATTATTTTAAAGAAGCGCCAGTAAACAATTAATTTATTCAGGAAATATCGCAGCTTGATATGGTCTCTTTCAAATTTATTTTTAAAACTGTGTACTTGGGTCTGACACAAGGTATCTATGACGTAAGATAATTTCCAAGAATTATAGTTCGGTTGGGCCTTTGTCTTATTAAGATAAAAGAAAGTGTTAAGTTAACTTTCAAATTAAAAAAAAAACAACTGTAAACCAGCTAATGGACTTTTATGTCAAGCCTAACTCGTTATGTATATAATCTTATAATATGTATTTTGAGTCTAATATATGCGCCATCTAATATATAAATATATTTATTTATATATTAGTGTGCTACTAAACATACGTTATTATCCAAAGTACATTATTATAGGTTATACATGGTCTGGGATGGGTTTGAATTTGACAAACAGCCTACTATGATACAAGAAGGTGAAACATGATAGACAGATTAGCAAAATAAGTGAATACCAAATATAATTAAAGAATATATTTTATTAGCATTCATAATCGGATGGGGTGGGAGGCAGCTGACAGATAGCTACGTGGGTCGCTACGTGAATACATGCTAAAAGTAAAAGTACCGTAAATAAATTAAATCATTAATTTATTTTTATATTTTATAATAAATACCAAATAATTTTATTTGGTCTTTAAAGTGTTAAAACTAAAATCTTAAAACTAATACATGTATGCATATTATATAGTCTTGTGTGTATATATTTCGTGCTTATATTTTCATCATTAATTTATTATAAATTTTTTGTTATAATTATTTTACCTCTTTGCTTTGATGACTAGTTAGGTTGAGGCTAAAAGTCCATTAGTGTTTATGTTTTTTTTTTAAATTTGAAAGTTTACTTAACCTTTCTTTTCTTAGTAAGAAAACATCTATATTCTTGGATTTCTTCGTCTAGTCTTGTGTCAGCAAGTCCTTTTAAAATAAATTTGAAGAGTATCATTTCTGAATAATTATTGTTTACTGTGTCTTCTTTAAAATAATAAACCTAAATCTTAAAAGTATATTTGTGTTTTGTGGTTTGTAATAAGGGAAGAAAATTTACCTCCTCATTCAGAGTTGGTAATTTTTTTAAATTCTTAAAATATTAGTAAAAATTACTTAAATAAATGTTTGCATGTTTGTTATGCTATATATATAAATTGCTTTTTGGTTTTTTTAAAGTATTTTTTAATTTTCTCTCTTTTCTTCCTGTCTTTTTCCATATTCTTGTTTCATGTGTTATCAATGTTTGATTTATAGCTATAGTTTTTAAATATTGTTTTTTAAAATTATAATACTGTTTAGTATATAGCTTGATAGGACTGATATTTTTAAAATAGCATTTATTATTTTTTAATGTGCTATTTTAGGGTTTTTGTAAATATCATTTACGATTTTTTTTAAAAAATGCCTTACTAGGGTTTCTTTTGAGTTTGTTGCAATAGATTATCAGCATATATATTAGGTTTGTTTTTTTAAAGTATTTGTTCTTATATAAATTGCGTTTTTGGTTTATTTAAAGTATTTTTTATCTCTCTTTTTCTTTTCGTTTTATAGTTATTTGGCTATTCAATGTGCGTTACACTCATGTTTGTTTATAGCATTATAGTTTTTAAATATTGTTTTTTAAAATTATAATACTGATTTAGTATATAGCTTGATAGCCGGTATATTTTTAAAATAGCATTTATTATTTTTTCTATGTCGCTATATTTTACGGTTTTTGTAAATATCATTTATGATTTTTTTTTAAAAAATTAACTAGGGTTATCTTTTGAGTTTCGTTGCATTTGATTATCGCTATATATATTAGTGTTTTTGTTTTTAAATTTTTGTTCGCTATATATAAATTAGCTTTTTGGTTTATTTTAAAGTTTTTTTAATTTTCTCTCTTTTTTTTTCCTCTTTTTTCCATAGTTACCTTTGGCTATTCAATGTGCGTTACAACTCAATGCTTGATTTATAGCTTATAGTTTTTAAATATTGTTTTTAAAATTATAATACTGATTTAGTATATAGTTGATAGCGGCTGATATTTTTAAAATAGCTTTATTATTTTTCTATGTCGCTATATTTTAAGGTTTTTGTAAATATCTTTATGTTTTTTTTAAAAATCTAACATAGGGTTATCTTTTGAGATTTACTATTGCAATATTTGATTATCATGCTATATATATTAGCTTTTTGGTTTATTTTAAAGTAATGTTTGATTACGACTATATATATAAAATTACCGTTTTTGTTTTTTTTTAAAAAATTTTTTATTTTTTTCCTTTTTTTTTCCCCTTCCAGTTACCTTTGGCTATTCAGGGTCACTCAATTTTGTTTATAGCTTTAGTTTTTAAATATTGTTTTTAAAATTATAATCTGATTTAGTTTGTTGTGCGGCTTTTTTAAATGCTTTATTTTTATGTGCTATATTTTACGGTTTTTGTAATATCTTTTGTTTTTTTAAAAAAGCCTTACAAGGGTTATCTTTTGAGATTTCTATTGCAATTTGTTTCGCTATATTTTAGCGTTTTGGTTTTTTTAAAGTATGTTTGATTTGCTTATATTAATTGCGTTTTTGGTTTATTTTAAAGTAGGTTTGTTTATAGCTTTTTTTTTCTAGTGTCGCTATTTTTACGTTTTGTAATTTGCATGTTTGTTATGCTATATATAATTAGCGTTTTTGGTTTATTTTAAAGTATTTTTTATTTTCCCTCTTTTCCTTTTCCGCTTTTTTTTTGTGTTCCCTAGCTATTTATGGCTTTTTTTTGTGTGTCCTTCCACCTTTTTTATTAGGCCTCAGCGTTTTTTTAAAAGTTTTCGATCTTTTCGTTGGCATTTTTTTTCAAATCAAAGGCGCGGGTCTATATCGACCCAATTTTTGGTACTTACGGATAAGCCTGATGACGTATTACCCTGAAGGCATACCGGTCTAATGTTGCGTTTTAAGATAACGTCTCCAAGTGATCTGCAGACACATCTATTCGATAAGATGTGTCCGCATATCACGTGAACACGTCACGTTAAAAAGCGCAACATTAGACCGTTGCCTTCAGGCTAATACGTCATCAGGCAATTATCCGTAAGTACCAATGTCACGTGATACGCACCGAACACCAGCATGCTTCTTGGTCCTGGAAAAAAATACAAAAAAAAACATTGTGAAAATTTAATACGGTGAATACAAATATAGTAACACAAAATTATTTAATATGTACATGCATGAAAACTATTAAAAAATCTTAAAAATGAATTACAAAAACAACAAAAATATTAACCAAAAAATACAAAAAAAACCAAAAAATTTATTGAAAATTAACCTCCATGAAATACAAAATAAGGTCAATACAAAATATAGAAACAAAAATTATTGAAAATGTGCCATTAAGCGCTCATATTCCCTAATTTTAAAAGCGAACTGTATAGCCGATTAATTTACGAAAAATAATTTGATATTTGTAGAAATATTAACCAAAAAATACAAAAAACCCAACAAATTAGTGAAAATTTACCTGCATGAAATACAAATAAGGTCAATACAAAATATAGAAACAAAAACTTATTGAAAATGTGCCATTAATGGCGAGCTAATTTTAAAAGGGGGGTGTCAAGATATAAAATACAAAATATAGCCGATTAATTTACGAAAAATAATTTGATATTTGTAGAAATATTAACCAAAAAATACAAAAAAACCCAACAAATTAGTGAAAATTTACCTGCATGAAATACAAAATAAGGTCAATACAAAATATAGAAACAAAAACTTATTGAAAATGTGCCATTAATGGCGCTCACATTCCCTAATTTTAAAAGCGAACTGTATAGCCGATTAATTTCGAAAAATAATTTGATATTTGTAGAAATATTAACCAAAAAATACAAAAAAACCTAACAAATTAGTGAAAATTTACCTGCAGAAATACAAAATAAGGTCAATACAAAATATAGAAACAAAAACTTATTGAAAATGTGCCATTAATGGCGAGCTAATTTTAAAAGGGGGGTGTCAAGATATAAAATACAAAATATAGCCGATGAATTTACGAAAAATAATTTGATATTTGTAGAAATATTAAACAAAAAATACAAAAATTATTTACAAATTAAATGTAATTAAGTGGAAGTTTGATAATTGAAGAAATATAAAAAAAATTTTTTTGTAAATTTAAAAAAAAAAAAAAAAGTTAATGCGAATCTACCATTATGGCCATCTTGTATAAAATGTGGTGTAAGAGGCCGTACTTTTATAAGCATGCGGTAATGTTAAAAGGACTGTATATTGGTATTGTCTATATTCAATAATATAATTAATTCTAAAATTATAATTATTATAAAAAAAATTAAAATTACTTACAAATAGCGTTCACTGGGAGGACTGAATTGCGATATATGTTCTAAAATTGCAGGAAAGGATCAGCTTTGTATGACTGCCTCCACATAAACTCGCTCAAATATGAGTCGAGGTGCTGACGGCTGTCCCTCTGTGTTTTTTATTCGCCATTTGACCAAACCCCACAACCTTTCAACATTCTGTGTATGTGAGTTGTGGGGTCTCGAGTTGTATGTGTGATTAACACGATGGTGTTCGTAGCCAGCCTCAGCTAACTCTTCGCTCTTGTATCCCTTCCAGCAATCGCTGTAGATAGTCGAGCCTTCGTGTACATTTTGCAAAATTTCTTGCATGAGAGTAGTCGCACTTCTATCTCGAACGGCTACAATAAAGCATTCCTCAGTTCTCTGCACCGCCAAATAGCCATTGCTGTGGTAGGACTCTTCCGGCATTGTTCTTCCGTTTTGTGAAGAGGCTTTCATCAACTCAACGATGGTGTTGGGACCTCCGATTTTCCGCCTTTCATTTCTTAACAATCTCCAGGTACAAACTTCCCGGAGGTAGTTATTCCAATCGATTACAGTTTTGTCCGAAATATTCAATTCCTCCGCCAAAATGTTATCGATGTTAATTCTTTGGACCAACTATAGATGAAGCGTATAGCGGTCACGAAAGTCATTTTGGAGCCAACAAACCACGTGCCTTTTCTAATTGCAATTTCTGACAGGCAATCCTTCAAGTTACACCGCCATTGTTTCTTGGAATCATGAATATATTTTTTCATTTCATGCCCATTTTGACATAATTTCCTTTTGGGGAGAAGACCGCGGTCTTGTAAGAAGATGATCGCTTCTTCCTCCGTACTCGGTAAACTGAACAAGGTTCTTGGAGCTTCAGCCATATCACAAAGTAAAATCACAAGTAAAATCACAAAGTAAAATATCAAAAACGCAATGGAAGAGCTGAAAAAAGTCACTGTGATCAAGTGGATAGCAAAATCACAATAGACAGAAAAATCAAAAAATTTCCCAAATGTCTCTCCGAATTTTAAATCTCGCGGTTAAAAAAAAAAAAAATTGACTCTCTGATGGATTAATCACGCCAGTCACTTCGTTGCCATGACAACGTTGTCATACAACGATCGTCGATGCCCACCGGAAGGGAAACCGGTGGGTCAAATACGTCATCAGGCAAATTATCCGTAAGTACCCAATTTTTAATTGCTGAATAATTTTCCTAGTGCACTCATAAAATTCTTTTATAAAATTAAATACTATTTTAAACTAGATATATGAAAGTGGTCATATATATATGTAGCATATATATGTGCTTCATGTATATATATATTCTTGCCATTAAGTTGGAATTCTAAGACCATTTAAAAATGTATAAAGAAATTTAATTTTACTATAAAATTAAATTTTATTATTCAATTTAATATGTTATAATAAGGGGAGGTTCAAGTCAGCAAAGAAAATGTAACTGATTAAGTAAAATCAATAGATGATTAAAAAATGTACAAATTAAATTCTAATTTTATAATTATGTAGGGAAAAGAGTGTCAAAACATGTAATTATTGTAGGATCAGATAAAATCAAAGACATATTCAGAATTTAATTAAGAAATGCAATTAGTAAAATTTTAAAATTAAACTAGATCAAGATTGCAATCAGCAAGATTTTTTAGATAGCAAAGAAAAGAATTGTCTCTAAGTTTAAAATTACTTAAACAATTTGAAAAGATCTGGATGCCTTTGTCCACATATTAGTTAATGATTATATTCTGTTTGTTTAGTTTTCACACTTATGATGTAAACATTATTTATGAGATTTGGTTGTTCTCATTTTAAATAGTCAGGACATAATATGCTGTTATGCTTGTTGTGTGTTTTTATATATGTCATCTCACATGAGGCTCACTCCTTCCATTACCCTGTATGATATTGTGAAGTCATGATCATGGATGAATTGCATATAATGCCCATGAACTTTTGAGCTAATTAAAGCCCATATTGTTATAAAGTTTTTTGTGTATTTTCTTAAATAAGGGATTAATGACTCCTTTCTCCTTGTATTCCTATAGGTGTTCCAGATAGTGGCACCTAGATATCAGATCATCTGATGTTATGGAATGACCATAGTCAAGGTTACTTACTTACTGATCTGTCTTGGTTAATCACCATTATACTTATGGATATATTGCACATGGCAGTAAATTTGACCCCATTAATTCTTGATGGTTTAATATTTAGTGAGAATAAAATCATTCTAAAGGGGTAGTCTCCTTCTCCCCCAATCGTTAAAGTGGTCTCCCAACGTGGCACGATCTTTTAATAAACCACGAGTACCTATGAAGCCAGTAATATTTTTTTGAAATAAGTATATATTTTTTGTATTAACATATAGTTATAGTCCGATATTTAATAAACCACGAGTACCTTGAAAATGAAGCCCATAATAATTTTTCTGAAATGAGTATAGATATATGTTTTCTATTAACATAAGGTTATAGTTTGAATTTTGTGTAAAAAGTACTGCCAGAAAGAAAATTGTGCATATGTAGAAATAAATGCGAGGAATAAAACCTAATAATTAATATAAATCATAATTTAAAAAAAAAAGTCTAAAATCACGTAACTTCTTTGACTTGCCTAAGTTAAAAATGAAATGTAGGGAAAAGGGAACTATTGAGGGAGGAGGTGTATTCTCAGCTGGGGTGAAAAGGAAAGAATAGTCAGCATTTTTTTTTTTTGTAATTGCTAACAAAGTTATGTCTTTTCATTAATAACCAAAGTTTTGTCCTTTTAAAAAAATTTAGTATAATCAATTTGTGTAAGGTCATTACTTAACACTAAGTAAATTCTTTTTTTTTTTTTTAATGTTTTTGTTTACTGATATGTAACGGAATATAATATCCCATCACATTATTTTAAAATTAAAATAAAAGATCATAAATAAAAATTGATTTATTAAAAAGAAAAAAACTTAACTTAAAAACTGAAATTTAAAAACTGTTTAACGTATATATAGATCGCATGATGGACAACTTTTAAAAAATAAAAATATTTGAAAGTAATTTTTTTGTAAAAAAAGTAAAGATATAAAGATTTGATATTTTTGAAAATAGAAATAATGTTGATTTCTATAATCTTAGAAAATGGAAATGATTGTCTTATTAATTAAATGATTGTTCAAAAGCAAAACCAGCCCGTGAGGCATTTAAAATAAATTAAATGGTCAGATAAGAGAATACAAAGAAATTAAATGACCAATGCAAACACCAGAAATGTCAGCACAGACCGTGATTGAAACACCAGAGGATTAGTGACGTCTTGCTCGTTGAATCCCAAGATCTAACGATAAGAGACTAATAAAAATATAAAAGCCAAATTATTATTATAATTGTGATCTTAGAGCTGACTATGAATAGATCGTTATAACTAGCTATATTACAGATTTTCACGATGTGGAAGTCTGCAATAAATTTAATTTTCCGACAACCAGTTGAGGCCTCTGGATGACAGTTCCTGACCAAATGCATGGCAAGTCGCGGTTTCATTTCAAAGAAGGACAAAATCTACGAAAGTGATCATGAAGATGGACTTCTCAATCTATTAAATCTGTAAAGTATGAACTATTGTGTCTATCTAATAAGAACTTTCCTAAAATTGCAAGTAATTAATAACTGAAAATAAGAACTCTTATGTGACTTAAAGAATGCAAATTCAATTATTGATATTTTTTTATGTAGATGTTTAAGCAATCATTTCCATTTTATTTTTTTTGTGTGTGTATTATGTTTTAACTAAAATGTATTAAATTTAAAGTTGGGTGTAGATAGCTGCATGGATAAAGATTAATAACTATGTTTAAATTCGTTTATGTTTACTTTAAGGGATTTTAATTTCAGGCTATTTGTTTCATGGTTGTGTCAGTGCTAGTGGAGAGATATATAGATGTTTATATTAATGTAATGTGAAGTGTGTTTAGCATACAGGGCAACGTGTCCACCTGAATGCATGACCCCAAAGAGGCAGTCATACCGTTGCAATGGTTGCAGATGTATTTCCTGCACCATTAACCCCTTCTAGCTCTATGGACAGGGATTTATAAGTCGGCAGAAAGACCGCTCTCCCCCCATACGTAGCTCTCTTTAAAATATATATATATATGCATGATTCCTTAGTCTGACAGATGCACTTCCCTGTTCTAGACATGAATCATTTCCTTCAAATAATATCACGCTGTCAGATGCACATTGCTGTCTGCATGGTTTTATGCTAGCATCTTCATATTGCATTGATTGCGACTATATATCTGGAAGCAGGCATTGGGTTGATTACGAACTTTTAGTCTGAGATTGAATGAATGTTTTGATAAGTTTTTAAGTGAAAAAAAAAATCTATGTAGACTATCTATGCTCGACATGCTAAAGTAAAATATAATTTAAATATCCATCTGTGCGATCTATTTAAAATAGTAATTTAAATTTAAAAAAAAATATTAATGTTAAAATCTAAAAATAAATTTATTCCTCAATTTTAAATGTGCGTTAATAAAAATCTATTTGTGTGTTAATTACTGGCAGTGGCTTCTTTTATTTTATTGTTCTAAAGATTTAATATATACTTTGAGAATAGAAATCTATTGAAACTTATAAATGTTTAAAATAAATAAATGGTTAAAAAATAAAATGAAAATTGTTAAGTTAAATATGGATATTAAATTTTTAAAATTTTGTTATGATAATTATATTTGTCCAAATTTTATAAAACTGAATGTTTTTGAAGATATTTTACATAAGGTGTTTTTAAAAAAATTAAAAAGAAAAATTTTAAAGGGTTATATTATAAATTTATATAAAAAGAAAAAATGAATGTTAAATGATATAAAAAATATTTATGGGAATTTAACAAAATTAATTACATTTAATGAAGAATGGGTTTTGAAAAAAAAATTTTATAGGAAAATGTTTTTGTTTAGAAAAAAATTTCAGATAGACATTAAAAATATTAATTATTAAGAATAATAAATGTAATAATAATAATATTTATTACAAAAACTATATATATATATAATAAGAAAAATAATTATGGGGGTAATAATAAGCATAATTTTGTTATTAATTTAACTGATACAGTTTTTAAAGAAGAAATAAATGTTTTAAATAAAGGTTTAAAATATGTTTCTAAAGAAAGATTAATTACTATGGAGAAACAAATTATAGAGGTTAATGCAAAAATGAATATTTTAAAGGATATTTGTTGTAAAAAAATAGATGAAAAAAATATTAGAGATAATGTGATAAAAGATTTAGAATTTTTTAATAGTAAAATAGAATATGATATAAAAAGAAGTTTTGAATATAGGAAAAATGTTAATGGTGGTAATAATGAATTGAAAATTATAAAAGATATTAAAATAAAATATAAGGATTTGACATTTTTAAAGGGAGATAAATCTAGTAGTATGGTTATTATATCAAAGTTAGAATATAATTTAAAGATGTGTAAATTATTAGATGATGTTTTTTATTATTAAAATTAATAAAGATGAAAGTAAAAAAAAGAATAAAATTGTAAACAAATTAATAACTGAAATGGAGGGAAAAGGATATATTGAAAAGTTCAAAATGAAACAATTGAAAAGATTAGATGTAAAATGTGCTAATATTATAGGTTTACCAAAGGTACATAAAGAAGGAATTCCAATGAGACCCATTATTTCATGTAAAAATACATATTATGAAAATATCACAAAATGGATATATATTAATGTTTTTAAGAAATATGAAGATTTTAATAAAAATGAAAGTAAAATTAATAATTCAAAAATTTTTGTAGATAAATAAAAAATATTTTTGGAAAATAATAAATTTAAAAATATTACATTTGTAAAATTAGATATTGTTAATATGTATTTAAATATTTGTCCAGAAAATGCTATAAATTATATTATGGATTTATACATAAAAGATAAAGGTGATAAAATAAAAATTGATTGTAATTTATTGTATGAAATTTTGGTTTTATGTTGTAAAGATTTGGTTTTTAGATATAATGAATGTTTTTATCAGCAAAAGAAAGGTTTATGTGTGGGAAATTGTTTAAGTGGTCTTCTGGTGGATATATATATATATATATATATATGTATAATTTTGAGAAAAAATATTTCAGTAATGGGTTTGGTCTTGTTTTTTATTGTAGATATATTGATGATTATTTTACTGTTTTTAAAGAAGATTATAAAAATGTTAAAAGGTTTTTAAAATATATAAATAGTAACGATATTAATATTAAATTTACTATGGAAAAAGAAATAGGGGGATGTATTGAATATATGGATATAAAAATAAAAAAAATTTTTGTTGATTATAATTTAAATATAGAAACATCAGCTTTTAGAAAGAAAACTTTTCATGGTTTATTAAGTAATTGAAATTCTGACTTAGAAAAACATTGTAAAATGAACATTATTAATAATAGAATAAAAAAAGGAATACGAATTTGTTCTAATAAAAATTTGTTAAATGAAGAATTAAATATTATAAAAAAAGAATGTTTATTAAATGATTACCCTTGGGATGTTGTATTAAAATTTTTTTCAAATAACAATTTAAATAAAATAAAAAATGGAGAAAAATTAAAGAAAAATATTGGTGATGATACATTTTTTATAGGTTTTAAGGTTCAAAATTTTATTTTTAAAAACATAAAAAATTTGTTTCATGGATTTAATAAAAAATATGGTTTTAGTATTTATCCTGTATACAAGAAAAAAAGTAATTTATCATCATCATTATCAACCATTATCAATCCACTGCAGGATGAAGGTCTCTCCAAGTTTAATCCATCTCCGATCTTTAGCTTCTCTTCTCCACATCACCCCTACACATTTTCTTATTTCATCCATCCATCTTACATGTGGTCTCCTTCTGGGTCTTTTACAATCTCTTGGAATCCAGTTTAAAATTTCAATTGTCCATCTATTATCATCTCTTCTAGCAATATGTCCAGCCCAACTCCACTTCAATCTTTTAATTTTTTCAATGAGGTCAGTAACACCTGTTTGTTCTCTTACCCATACATTGCGTTTTCGATCTCTTCTTGTTACTCCCAACATACATCTCTCCATACTTCTTTGAGTGGTCTGAAGTCTCTGTATTGATCTTCTATTAAGTGTCCAAGTCTCAGATCCATAAGTAAGAACTGGTAAAACACATTTGTTAAAAACCTTTCTTTTCAAACACATAGGCATATTTCCTTTTAATATCAAGTTATTTCTACCGAAAGCACTCCAACCAAGTTTAATTCTATGATTAATTTCCTCCATTATGTTTCCATCTGTATTAATAATCTGACCAATGTATTTGTAATTCTTAACTTCTTCTAATTCATCATAATCAATCTTTATTTTCATATTTTGAGCAAATCGATTAAACATTACTTTAGTCTTTTTAACATTTATCTTTAGTCCTACTTTCCTACTTTCATCCGATAACTCCTGCAACATTTCCTGCAGCTCCGAAGCATTATTTGCAAAAACAACTACATCATCTGCGAAATCTAAATGACTTAAATAATCTCCATTTACTTTCACTCCTTTAGTTTCCCATTTTAATCCACAAAAAACTTCTTGCAGCACTGCTGTAGAAAGTTTTGGAGATATGGAGTCACCTTGTCTTACACCTTTCTCAATGTTGACTTTCCCAGTATCATTATGTAATCTAATTGTTGCTGTTGCATTTTTATAAATATTCTTTAAAATATGACAATATCCTGGATCTATACCTTGATGATCCAATGCTTTAATCACTGAAGAAATGTTTATAGAATCAAATGCCTTTTCATAATCTACAAATTCAAAACATAATGACAACTCATATTCATTTGTCCTTTCTATAACTTCTCTCAATACTTGAATATGATCTACTGTACTAAAACCACTTTTAAATCCAGCTTGTTCTCTTGGTTGGTGAAAATCCAAGGTTCTCTGTAGACGAGTTGTAATTATCTTGGTAAAATTTTTATATAAAACTGATAAAAGGCTGATAGGTCTGTAATTTATAATATCTTCTTTATCACCTTTTTTAAATATTAATATTATTACTGCATTCTTCCAATCATCTGGTACATCTTTATCATTGAGACATTTGGTATATAACTTTGCTAATATTTTTTCTGTTTCTTCACCTGCTTCTTTTAATATATAAATTATAATTCCATCATTACCTGGAGCCTTTCCTTTTTTCATACATTTAATTGCATTTCTCACTTCTTCATTTAAAATTCTGGGCAATTCAAAAGATGTAATAGATATAGGAGGTACTTGTTCTTTATTACTATATAATTCTTGATAAAAATCTTCTACCAATTTCATAATGTCATCCCTATTTTTAGTAATAATTCCATCTTTTTTCCTTATTGCAGATATAAATTTCCTACCAATACCAAAATGTTGTTTTACATTCTTAAGACTTTTATTTTCTTCTACAGCTTTTCTTGCTAGTTCACAGTTATACTTTCTTATATCATTTTCAACACTTTTCCGGACCATTTTAGAAAATTCGAGATATTCAATTTTTTTTAATGCATCATTCTTGTATATCTTCATATTCCTTCTTTTCTTCATAAGTTCTCTAGTCTCAGTAGAAATTTTATTAGTCAATTGCTGCTTTTTTCTACCAGCTATCTTTGTTGCAGTTTTTAAAAGTGTATCAGTTATTTTCATATTAATTTCATTCAAATTTGAATCATGTTCAAAATCTACTAATACTTGAAACCGATTTGTAAGTTCTAATTTAAATTCATTAGAATGTTTCTGAAGATTAGGAATATCAACTGTAAATATAGTTTTTCTTAATAATTTTTGTCTCTCTAGTTTTACATTAACATGTATCTTACCCCTTACTAATCGATGATCACTTCCTGTGTTAAATTTATTAAGAACATTACAATCTTGAAATATGTATTTCCTGTTAGTCAAAATATAATCCAATTCTGCTGTACCTTCATTTGGATGCTTCCATGTCCATTTCCTTCTAACATTTTTCTCAAAAAAAGAAATTCATAATATAAAGTTTTTCCTTCTCTGCAAACTCCACAAGTCTATGTCCTCTCTCATTTCTATTACCAATAACCAAAATTACCTACAACACTTTCATCTTTCATTTGTTTACCAATTCTAGCATTAAAATCTCCCATAACAATTTTAAAATGTTGTTTACTCTGATCAAAAGCCTTTTGTACATCCATATAAAAATCTTCTACGACGCTCTTCCACTGTGAGAACTTGTTGGGGCATAAACCTGAATTATCTGCATTTGATATCTGCTATTAAGTTGTATAACTAATCTTGCCACTCTGTCTGATACACCATCAATCTCCACAATATTGTTCTTCCACTTTTTATTTATAATGAATCCTACTCCACTTGTATTTCCAATATTTGTGCCTTTATAATAGAGCATATGTCCACTTTTTAAATCAATTGTCTCTTCACCTTTTCTTCTAACTTCACAAAGTCCAATAATATCCCATTTAATATAAGAGAGTTCTTCTTCTAATTCTTGCAATCTTCCTTCACTTGAAAGTGATCTGCAGTTGTAAGTACCTAAATAAAAAGTCATCATCAAATGGCAGCCTGGGTCCACCTCCAGGATATTCTTAGCACCCTCCACCTTCGGCCACCAACCGCTGCCTTGGTTGGTGACTTTACAGCCTCCTGGGATTAAGGGCCATGCTTTATTTTTGTCTGTCATAATTGTATAATTGGGAAAAATCTTTATCATGTACACAAACATTCATTCTGCCTTATCAGGCACTGAGAAGAAAGACCATGGTGTTTCTTGATCTTAAACTCAGAGGTAAAAAGCCAATAAACTCACCATGCTGGCTAATGCGTGTTGGTGAGCAGCCCATCCATGCTCGTATACTATATGAATAAACATATAGTAATAACAGCTGCAACGACAAGAACGTATGGAGTGGACATTAGGAATTTGCCCTGCTCAGTTCCTTTAAGGCCTCCAAGAGGAATCAAAGGGTCTCCTTTCAGTTAATAGCAAAGTATTTATCCTGTATACAATAAAAAAAGTAATTTATATAATTTAATTAATAAAGGAGATTTTGTTGATTTTTCAAATATAATGCAAGCTGTTTATTGTATAAAATGTATGGATTGTTTAAAATATAATGGTAAAGATATATCTTATGTGGGTAATACAAAGAATTTTTTTAAAACTAGATTAAAACAACATTTGTCAGATAGAAATTCAGCAATATATTTACATAAAGAAAAATTTGGTCATGTCAATTTTAAGATTACCCCTTTAGAATGTATAATTAAACAAAAAGATAGATTTGAAAAGGAAAGTTTATACATAAAGATGTTACATCCTGTTTTGAATAGAATATTATAATGTAAAGGAAAAGAGAAGAGAAAAAAAAATATTTTGTGAAATTTAATGGAAGGTTTTTGTTTTTAACAAGAAAGGAATGTAAAAATGTGTTAATTGAAGATAAGATAATAAAAAACTATATTTTGTAGCAATAAAATGTTCATTTAGGCAAAATGTAAAGTTGGAAGCTGTTGGGAAAAGAAATCATAGTAAGTAAAGAATATATTTTCCAAAATAGTATGCATATGTGACAGGATTTTTATTTTTGTTTGTTTTAAAAATTTTTATGGATTTTTTTTTATCTCCTTTTTATATATTTTTAGTTCCTTGAAAAAGACTATAGAAAAAAATAAAGAAATAGTCGAAACATTGGAAATCTATTTTAATATATATTTCATTTTGGTGGCAAAAAAATAAAAAACAAGTTTTTAAAAGATTTGGTGTATGTTATAATTATTTTTAAATATTAATTATTAACCTGCACTATTCTACTGTTGCTATGGGAGTATTTTCACTAATATCAGCCAAGCAAGCATTAATTTTAAATAAATTTCAACTAAGACCAAACTTTAAATCTCAGGAAGTTTATTTACGCCTGTTGAGAAATGAAAAAAATTAATAATAAAATAATAATGGAATTCACTTTACTTTTGGAAAGTGATTAATATCAGTTGGAGATGTGAGAATCAGTTATCCTCACATATGCAAATATAGAATACAGTCCATTTAACTTGAATTTCCATCAACTCATATTTTATATACACATTAAGATAACATAGCAGATAACGTTTTAACATTAATTTTAATTACACTTTTACTTAGACTGAACTATTTCACTTTTCAGTGCATTTAACTTTATATGTACAGCTCTCAACACAACCCATGCTTTGTTCGACTTTGTAAAAAATTTCATTACCACTCAACTCACCATCTTAACCATGGTTACCAGTTTATTTTTAATAATTTGCTAATTAGCATATCTTAGCCTCATTTACTATGTTATACTTTCTAGAGTGCTGCATTTTAGTAGAGATAATAATAACAATGTATTTATTGTCTGCATGCAATTATAAATTTTCAATGAACTTCTGTTTACAATAATATATATGTGCACACAGAATTGCAAGAAGTAATTCTATCCATAGATCTTGTTTACATTTGTTGTATACTTGGATAATTAATAAATATTAGATGACCCTCTCATTCTAATGTAATATTCATCACTGATAAAACCAATTGCCTGAACATTTAGTTGGCATTACTTTTTATTGTTTATTAAAATAGTAAATTATATTTTTAATTAATATTACGTATATAATTTTGCTTTATGGATTCTCGAATACTATTGATAAAAAAGAAATAGTCACTAAATAAATATAGTTTAAAATTCTGTTATTTATTTTAAGTGTGTCTGTTTGCAAGATTATTTTTTCTTACACAATCAATCCAGAAAACAATAAATTACTATTAGAAAACTTAAATGCCAACGTAGAATGTTTGAAATAATCCAAAATATATTGTTACTAACATTATTTTTAATTATCCAGGATCGAACTGGAATAATTATTTTATTAAGCTAAAAATAAGTTGAAAACATTTCTATTATTTTTTTTTAGGCTATGGCAGTTTTTTTTTTGCAAAGATTTATTTGTTTTAATTGATATATTATTGACTTATCTGAATGGGTTTTTTTAGATATCATTAATATTAGCATCTGTCTATTATGATAAAAATTGAAGAATACATGCATGAAATAATAACGTGATTATATAAGTTAATGTTTGTATAAAAACAATTGGAATATTCTCACATTAAAAAAAATTAGAATACATAATTGCATTAAAATTAATAATATAATGAAATAACTCAGTTTTATCTTTATTGTTATCTTATTAAAATTATTTTTTTAATATTATTAACATAGATATATTTCAAACATTATTTTTGAATTTTATTAAATAAACAATGATATATATATATATATTTATTTCTAGAATAATAATCATATCTACTTTGCTATTTAAAGTTGTTGTAAGATGGAAATAAATTTAGAAAGTAAACATTTTAAAATTAATTACAATGTTGTTTATAAGATTAAACTTTAAAAAACGTAGTTAAAATATTGATTTTTAAAAGCTTTCAAAAAGTACATTTGCAAGGAGTAATAATAATATTATTAATTTTTAGTAATATTTAATAATAAATTATGTTTTTATTGATAAATTAAAAATTATGGCAATGTTATAGTTATATATAAATCTTCAAAAAGAAAAAAAAAAGGATATAAGTAGAAAGCAGAAAAAACTTAAAACAAAGATTACTGTATTCCAACACTAAAAAAAAAAACATTTAATTCTCTTTGATAATTTTTTAAGAAAAATTATTACAATTTTAAATTAAAAATTCATTATAAAGGAATTGCTTTTTTTTATTGCCCTGTATAATTTGGGGCATTAATGGAGTGTAAAGTCAATGATTCCCTATCTAGTTTTATCATTTATAGTTTTTGAAATGTTTATGAACTTCTGAGCAATAAACTATTACATTACTTTTATTTTAAAACCTTTGCACTGATGAAGCATCCATATTGAATATTTAAAAAAATTATGTTAAGCCACAAATTTTATCTTAACATAAGTTTGTATTATTCAAAAATAACAATATATATTGTTTGAAACATAAAATACCAAAGAATCTAATTAAGTTACAAAAAACATAGTCATTGATATTCAAAGTAATAAAAAAAGAATAAAAAATAATATTTCTAATAACTATTTTCATATTATTTCATAAATTCAAAATTATCATGCATACAATTTAAAATTATATTTTTGTTAGTAGGTTAGTTGGATTCATCATAAAATTTCTAAAAAATTAGAATATAATAACAATTATCTAAGGTAATTCATCACTTGAAAACTTTGTAGAATAAAGACATTAGTACCTCTCATTTTTTCTAGTAGCCCTTCCATACAGGGGTTTGCAATGTTTATGTTGCCCCTAATAACAAGTAGTTAATATTGATCAATAATTAGTATAATTTGAATAGTATAATATAGAACTTCAATAATGTTTATAATTTATTAAAAAGTACTACTAAAATAGTCACTATATACAAAATAAAATAATGAAATAGAATAAAAAGTGAATGAAATACTAAATTCATAACAGAGTTAAGCTTGAGGTACAGAAGTTAGTAGTTTAGAGTCAGTGTGATGTAGGATTATGTATCCTATCTTTATATGTTTTGAGGGCTCATGTTGCCTCATGCTACTATGGCCATAAATTTAGTAATAGCTTCATCAACTGCCACTGCTCTTTGCATTTGATATGCAGCTTTGAAATTTACATTGCAGTAGTCTATAATCGGTCTAAGTTTATATATATACTGTCAAAATCTTTACTTTTAGCATTTGCATATTTTTATTATTATAAAAATGCAGACAAGTCATTAATGAAAAATCTAAATTGGGTCATAATATTTGCAAAATATGTTTATCTTTGTCTCATATCACCTAATTCAAATACCAGACCCAAACCCACATCATATCAAAAAATGCAGATAATCTGTGATATAAATTTACACAATCACGAGTTATGTTTTATCAAATATAAATTAAAATAACAATTAAAAAATATATAAAAATAAAATAATAAGCAAAAAATATATAAAGATAAAATAATAATTAAAAAAAAATATATAAATAATTACTTACCATAGAGCCTTCATAAATAACGTCTTCTAAATACATCAGTCAAAAATTGTATTATTTCCAATGTAATTTTAATGGCTAATATTCTTCCATTAACTAGCAAAAAAAATGAAAAAAAGGCAAAAAAATTCAATTTACTTGATCACAAAAATTATCATAAAATTATCAATTTTTATGATAAAAACATAGAACTTACATTTTTTGAAATGTAAGAAAAAGATGGATATGAAGATGTGAAATGTGCATGTGTTGACTGTGTAGTTTTCCCACAATTCTAAACTGAAACCAGATATTGAAAATTCAAAAATTTTATAGTGCTGTGTTCATATGTAATAATGAACTAGTTTTAAGTTCATGTAATTTTTCTTTACTTGAAAAAAATCTACTCTTATAATGATCATCAAATGTTAGACTTCATGCATAATCTATGATTGTTACTATTTGTTTTGGCTGATTTTATATCTTCTATAATATAAATTGCATAATTTATTTTTATCACGATTGTAAATATAGAAAGTTTTTATCAACAGAACACTTTTTTTTCTTTCAAAAATATACATTACTTATATTTTAAATGCTATAGAATATTATACAATTATTTAAATGTATTTGCTAAAAAGGATGTGACATTTAAATCAATAAAAGTGACTTTGTTATATTATTTAAGCATTTGTAGGACATTTAAGAAAGATGTATTTGCTTAATAAAGAATTACAATTTGTTTTGATCAATTTGAATCACTTTAATTAATTTAATTACCTATTTCAAATTACTGTGTATATTTATTTTAAATTATTTTCATATTGGAAGATCATAATTATTATTTTGTGATAAGATTTAGTTTTACAAGAACCTAGTGATATTTAGGAAGTGTTTAAATTGATTTATTCTAAATTTTTTAGAATGGTTACAAAATCCCTTACTCATTCTTAATATCTGAATGTAATCCTATATTATTCATTAATTAATCTAATCCAAATTAAGAGATCAAGTTATTGTTTTAGTTCGCTTAAGTAGTAATAATCTTATTATTGTTGTAATTATGATAAGACCTTAGCTTATGGGAAATGTATGTCTTATTTATTTATTAACTAGGATTTTATTTAACTGAATAAATTTAAGCCAATATACAAAGTCAAAAGAATTTATGAGATCAAAATCCATGAGATACCCTGATATAATTTAACGAACCATCTTATTATTACATTTATTTTGATACTAAAATTTTACATTCAAAGATAATTTTCAAACAACTTTTTCAATTATAAGAATTAAATAATGTTTTATCTGATCAAAGCAATGAAATACTTAGAAGATGTTCATAAGATGATTGCAGGATCTTTAAAAGATGGTTATAAAAAATAGTTGTATGAGATCTTTGTAGAAGAAATTTAAATGTAACCTTAATGGCATATGTTTATAATACTAAGATTCTTTTGTGTATGCTAGAGTGAGTTGAGGTTTCCCTACTCTTAATTTATTAACAGTGTTACTTTGTATTTTATATTTTATTATAATGCTTCCTCTGAATATCTTTGTATTGTGACATATATTATTAAACCGACTGAGCATAGCTGATAGCTTGTTCACTAGCTTTATATTTACAATGTTAACTTGTATTTTGTGCAACAGTACCATTTTCAATTTCTTTAGGTTACAAAATGGCATCTTGCCTGCTGCCCTTATTTACTTATGTCTACTTTTAGTTTTGTAGAACATCTTTTCCATTCATATTATTTCTCACCTAACTTCTACAGATTATAAAATATATAACAAAGAGAACATTTCAAATACACAAGTACAAAAAAATACTAAAGTTATTTTTATATAGATTTTTTTTAGATGAATAACTATTAACAACTATAAAGAATCTAATATAATAAACAAATACTACTTTCTCATTAATGTATTATTATTTTGATAAAAGCTTCTTCCATTTTTGATTAATCAGCAGACTTTTTCAGACCTTTTCTATCTTTTGAGGGTTTAAACTTTAATTGTGTACTTGCATGTGTGTATTTGATAATCATTAACTGTGTGAATGACTACCACAATTATTAAGTTAAATTTTATTTCTAAAGCAAGTAACTACAGTAACTAAAAATCATTGTGAAACTCTCTATATGTATTGCCACTCAGTGCAAGCCAGAATAATCATGGATGCCAGAAGGCTTATGCATAAAATCCTCATCTAGTGCCTACTCACAAGCCTTCTGGCATTCATTGATTACTCTGGCTTGCACTGAGTGGCAATATGTATAGAGTTTTGCCTGTTTTAATAACAGTTATAAGCAAGAATAAGATATGGTGATCATGTGATCTTCATCATGAAACTGTTGGTGAAACTTCAATTAATACAATTGGATGTAGATTAAAATTGTTTAAAACCTCACAGAAATTTCATTTTTTATGCTATATTTTTTTAATTGTTTGAAAGGATTCTTTTCTAAGCATCCAGAAAAGGTACTTGATTTGAGGCATGTCTTCTATGGTGAGAAGTAATTCTGGTTTATTTAATCCTGCAGAGGTCATAGTTGATCTGAGAGTCACAAATAAATTTTTCTTTTAAATATTGTTATATATACTGGGTGCATAGGTTTAACATCATGACAAGTTTCTTATTTGCATGTGAGCAATGTTAAGTTATATCATTTAAACTAGAGGGTTCATTATAATATGTGTCTTTGTGTCTATAAAGATGTGTGTTATCCAATAGTAAATTGTATCTGAAGAGATGCTATGAATTCTAAAGTCACTGTTAGTTTAGTTATAAAAAGTTTTTATGTTTTAAACATAGCAATATTGCTTACAATGAATGTTACAAATGATTTGATAAACCAATTATTGAAGAATCTCATTATTTAATGTTAAAGATACTTTTTTGATTATATTTTTTAGCAATATCAGTGTTTCATTCTTAATGTTTTTATATTACTTTGTTTATATAAGGAATTCGAACTCAGAATTTCACATAACATTCAACCCTCCATGCCATCTCATATTGCTGACTCACCTGATCACACACATGTTGAAAAGATAAATAATCACCAATATATGTATTTTGTGCTAAGTCAGCACTCATCAGTTGGTCTAGATTACCATCTCCACACATATGTACAATCAGTGCTCAGCTTTATATTAAGATAACTAACCTTCATACTTTAATGGACAGACTTTCAAACAATTTTTAGATTGTAAAGTGATAATAAATAAAATAATCATATACTTTATTATATGAATTATAATAAATATTAAAAAATCATATATAGCAGCTATATAATATATTAAAAATAATTATACATAAAAAGCCTTTTTCATTATATGATTTAGTGTTCTTTCTAAATGTTAAAAATCTATTTTAATGTTAGCCATATAAACATAATACCACCTAGTGTTTCATAATGGAAGTAAAATAACAACAATGACAAAATAAAACATCAGGAAATTAGAATAAAACTTTCATATAGAAATTCAATATAACTTCAATGAACTGACTGTTTAATATAACAATATACAAAATAAATAATATATACATTATGCAACTTTATAAATATGATCTTTTATCCATTCATTTCCAATTGACCAGTTGTTAACTAAATTTATTAAAGTTTTGTAAATATGTATACAATTATTTAAGTTATTTTTAATGTAATATGTTTCATATATTTGTCTTCTCTTTGGATCTTTAATGTAATTTAAAAGTTTAATATTTTTGTAGCCTCTATTTTATGTTCATATGTTAAATAATGAAAGCACGTTTATCATCTCATCTATTAATTGCATTGTTATGTTCTTTGATTCATACCTTTCCTGTTTCACTGTATGATCATAAGAAATCATATTGTAAAAATCACAGTTAATTTTATATAGAATTTTTTTTTGTATTTTATATCATCTCTTAATTAATAATTATCTCTTAATTTATCCAGACTTTTGCTATTCAATCATCCAGTATTTATATGCTTATCAATATAATTTTTATGTTTTTATTAATATATTATAAATTTTGAGATAATATAAAAGTTTGATCAATTTCTTATTTAAACGATTGCTACTCTCATCATTATAATCATTTTGCATAGAAATTTTATAACTAATTATAATTTATTTTTATTTTTAATAGTTTTAGGGTTGGATCTGTATTTTTTATGTAATTTAATAAATTTATATTTTGTAGTTCATTTACAAAAGAATCAATTTATTAAATTATATAAAGATTACAGATATAGTCCTAAAATTATAAAAAGTATACTTTTTAATTTTAAAAAATCTATAGTAAATGATAACATCTCGATATACAGTGATTATTGTGATAATAATAACAATATTTCAAATAAAAAAGGGTTCAAACTTTTATAATATCCAAAAATTTATAAAACATTAACAAAAACACATTATATATTTTTATTTTCTCTTTTCAACATGATTATACAGCTAACCCCATATATTCAGTTTAACTTTTCTCATTTTTCTTCAAATATTCTTGTAGAGCTGCCAGTTTTCTTATCATTATCTAAGAATTCAAGTTTGTGCTCTCTATAAAGCTATACTCCGATTGAAATATTTTACAAATATCTCTCTTAATTCAAATTCCAATAGTGCAAAAAACCTGACATTTATTAACAGGATGCTTAATCATATCATTAATATAAAATGTAAATTTAAATATTATTACACTTTATAATTTTTTTATAGCAGTGTTCATTATTCATTAGAACTACAGGAATACATGAAGTATCTATCACCTTGCTACTCTAATACTTAGTCCCATCCCTACTCCAATACCAATGCTTGTTTAAATTTCATGTGTCAAAAGGTCATGATCATCCATTAAGCAGGCTGATCTATTACATCAATATAGCATCATATCTCTCTTTGGCATATTTAAAATTTAAATAAAAATAATTTATCCATCCAGACATCTATGGACAACTCTGTCAGTTGCTAAAACTCTAATCATATTCCATTACCTTTGTGCTTTTCATTGATAGTTTAAATTTTTTTTACAATTATTACAGGATACAATTCCAACCAAATATTTTTTAAATCATCAATTCAAGTTAAATATTGAACTTATGTGTGATTTGTTGAATAAATATCTAGAAGAAATGCTACATCTTTTTCAAACCTGCCCATACTTTCATCTCTATACCTAATCATGTTTCAAGCATACAATCAATCTCAAATAATTACTAAATATATATGTAAAATACTTTCAACCACATAATTATTTACATACTAAGGATTATGAGGCTCTGTTCTATAATATTTGACAATAAAAATACAATATATTAAAAAAAAAACAAAGAATGGTTTAACTCATATCTTTACTCTCAAATTTTTACCCAGAAATATTATGACCAAAACACAGCAATTAACAATCTATTTCAGTTATGTTTAGCTTAAACCTCTAATTCCATTAAACCTCCCCATCAGCATTCATTCTAGGGAAATATATATCTGGACCCTTCTTCAGCTTAGTTATCATAATTATGCAATATTAGAATATGTCACTTCAATTTTAGATCTCATTTTATTGGAGTTAAACAACTTATTGTGTGGCTTGTACCACTAGAGATGTAGTTTCATCATACTTTTGCTTATGTGACATTAATTTATTCTACTGAAATATAGTAATATTTGTATAGAATTAAACTTGGTTGGAGTGCTTTTGGTAGAAATAATTTTGATACTAAAAGGAAATATGCCTATGGGTTTGAAAAGAAAGGTTTTTAATAAATGTGTTTTACCAGTTCTTACTTATGGATCTGAGACTTGGACACTTAATAAAAGAGCAATACAGAGAATTCAGACCACTCAAAGAAGTATGGAGAGATGCATGTTGGGAGTTACAAGGAAAAATTGAAAATACAATATATGGGGAAGAGAAGAAACAGATATTACTGACCTCATTGAAAAAATTAAAAGACTGAAGTGGAGTTGGGCTGGATATATTGCTAGAAGAGATGATAATAGATGGACAATTGAAATCTTAAAATGAATTTCAAGAGATTGTAAAAGACTCAGAAACAGACCATATGTGAGATGGACAGATGAAATAAGAAAGTGTGCAGAGGTGAAGTGGAGAAAAAAAGCTAAAGACTGGAGAAGATGGATTAAACTTGGAGAGACCTTCATCCTGCAGTGGATTGATAATGGTTGATGATACTGATGATAATGATAATTTGTTATCAATATTTTTTTAAAAAGTATCTATTTGCTAAATAATATGAACTATGTTTCTATAATAATGCTAATTTGGCTCCATAGCACAATTAAAAAAGAGTTTTATATTTCGAATATAATAAATAAATTAAAAGAACATTTTTTTAAATGAATAATATTTCTGTAATATAATTTTTACTACATCACTCTCACGCAAAGTAGGGACCAGTTTCTATTCATTTTTAACATCTTGTGAAGGGATGTAATCACAAACATGTGACAAAAGACATTATGAAAGTTGTAAAATTTCCAAGATGCACATTTCATGCTAAACCAGCACTCATCAGTTAGCCAAGATTACAATCTCTTGCACATATTTTTATCATTGTTCAGTATACTTGCGTATAGATAGTCAATGTCTAGAGTTTATTTGATATGAAAATAACACTACAGAAATATTATTCATTAAGAGAATAATGACTAAAAAAATATTAAATTTTTCTAAATGTTTTTAGTTATATAAAAACATAGAAGATTCTATTAGTATCTTCCAGACATTCTATTAAGTCTTAAATTCAGCTGAGATAAAGTTTGAGCATTTTGAAAGCTTTCAATTTTTCTTTAGATCTTACTCCATAATTAATTCACATCATTCAATGACTGGTCTATAAATAGATATCTAAGTATTCTCTGTAGTAGAGCAATTGCATGGTTTATTGCTCAGAAATACATAAGATGATTTAAATATGGAAAGGGCAGAGACTGAACATGATACATGACCTTTGAGCTGTCAATTGTCTACTGTACCAAACCAAACCAGATATCAGTCTGATAAGCAATCTGAGCTGATTGAGAGTAAATTGCTAAAGATTGTTTTACAATTTATACTAATATTATTAAAAAGGTTTTATTCACTTTATTATTAAAAGACAATTTTTGTAGTTTAATCATTTATTATTTGTTATATGTTAGATTATTTTCATCATTTAGTTAAAGTATTAATTTTTATCTTTTAATGTTCAAACTATATATTTCTCTAAAAATATTCAACAATTGGTAATAATACACAGGTTAGTATAGAACATAGTATTTCTCTTAATGTCATTCTCCTTCCTTCTTTAAGTATTACTGCTCTCATTAGAACATCCTAGGAAGAATTAAAGTTTTAAATATTATATTTGTTAATACTCAATTTAAGGTGATGCTCTAACTAACCAGGCTATTTTACAAAGACTACTGTTATATATAAGGGATTTGAACTCAGACTTTCACATGACCCTCAACTCTCCATGTCATCTCATATTGCTGACCCACCTAATCACACACATGTTGAAAAAATAAATAATCACCAATATACGTAATTCATGCTAAACCAGCAATCATCAGTTGGTCCAGATTACTATCTCCACACATATACACTGTTAGTAAAATTTCATACATCTCTGAGGGTTTTTCTGATGTTTTCATTTGTTAAGAAGTTAATGAGTGATTTCCAAAAGTTATGAATTATCATACTAAATTAACTTGTTGTTTTCCTGAAGATCTGTGACAATGGCATTTTGGTTGTGTTTATATAATGGTCTGTTTCTATCATCTAATATTAAATATTGAATGTTTTTAAAAAATTAAACTTAATTAAATTTTTATTTACATTCAATTATTAGTAATAGCAAACATATTATTATATACACAATGTTTCAAATGATATTATTCTCCTCTCTTCTTCAGGTATTGCTGTCATAACCAGTGAGAGTACTAGTATGGGAATAAAACCTGAACCATTATTTTCTTGAATATTTAATTTTAAGGTAATACTCTATTCAACTGGGCCATCATTGCTAAAGTTCAACAGTCAGTAGAAATTTTATATACTCGTCTATGAGGTCCCTCCTGATTTCTCCACTTTTCCCTAAGAGCAAAATTAATTAGTGGTTTCCAAACATTATGTACAGTCACACTAAATTGAGTTATGAAGCTATTTGTTGTTGTCTTATAAGCAGCTTCTGTAAATTTTCTTCTTTGTATTTTTTCTTCTCTACCTAACATTTTTGTATTTTCTTAAACAAACATATGTTCATTGGTTCACAAATGATCTGCTACTTTAGACACATCTTTTTTCTCTATTTCAATCATTAGTTAGTGCTTTTACTACCACTTTTTAATAGGACAACTGGTCTCACCAATGTTGGTTCTTTCACATTTACATGGTATTTCATAAATGCAGTCTTTGCTTTTTAGCATTTCAAGTTTAGGTTTTGTAGATGTTAAATTTCTCATAGGGTGGTATGGCTCTGGAAATCTGTTTTGGTGTTATATTGATGGAGATTTTCTTTAATTTGTCTGCTATTCCTGATATATATGAATGCATTATAGTACCAATAATTGTTTTTTTTCTTTTAATAATTCCTTTTCTTGTCTATTTAAGGTTTTCTTAATGGCAGTTGGTGGATAACTATTTTCCAAGAGAGTTTGTTTTATATACATTTTTTCTCCCAAACACTGATTTATAAACAAACTTCCTTTTTGCTGTGTTTTATAGTGATGGTATAACACCATCTTTGTGTTTCTGTTGTGATTGGACGTATATTCTAAGTATTTTCCTGCATGTTTCCGTAAACTGTAGTTTTAATTTTGTCATGAGGGAGTCTTGACTTAAGAACTAGTAAGAATTGCAATTACTGTTCTTATTCTGATTCTATTGTAAATTTAATTGAAGTGGATATCTTGTTGATATGTTACCAGAAAGTTTGTAGTAGTGCTTAAATATGTGGCCATACAACAAATGTATCATCAACATAGCAAAGCCAAACTTTAAGTGAATATGAATTAACTTTCTGCATAGGAACAATATACTTAACTCAGAATTTTTCCAAAAACATCAAAGAATGGGTATGAGCTCATCATTGTTACAGCTGATTAGCATTATTTGCACAAGACTACTCCATATCTACCTAATGTTTTGCTTTTTGACTATACATTTATGGTATGGCCACAGGGTGAAGCATGATTATAAACTTTAATGAGTAAAATTTATGAATGCTTTATCTCCATGAATGTATAATATCATTGTTTCTTTCAACAACAGATATTATAAGATGGAAGAGAGGCAGCCTATGGACCTTACCATAAGTGGAATCATTTCCAGTATTTTTCTCAACAAGTTTGAAGAAATGATTTTATCTAAGTACTTTACATTGAACCTACTTTATTGCACCTATGATAGAATAATGATATTTTCACTTGTGTTCCGGATTCTCTCACCACTCAAATCCAACAGGATCTTGTGCTTGCTTTATCATTGAAATGGACTCAAGAAATTGAAGACAAACTATAATGGCATCAAATTTCTTGATTTGTATATTTGAGACATAGGCACATTAAACTACAAAATATTCATCAAATATGTCAACATATGTGGTTTTATACATCTGAAATCTAATACACCAAGAGGCACAAACTTTCAGGCCTTAAGGCATTTTTATTTAGAAATTTTTTTATCTGTGTAAATGTGAGTCCAACCATAAAAAATAGTATTGTCACATACATATCTGACCTGTGCAACATTGGACTTAAGTTTTTATCTCTTATTCAAACTGTCAAAGACTTTTATTCTAAAATGTGACACTCACCCCTAACAATCAGGAAAAACATTGACTATCTCTTCTCTACATATCCAATTTCATCATTTGATTCATAAAATTATTGCTCCTATCTATCTAGTTGGACTCCATATTCCTCCAACATGGTTAAAAAATCAAGTCAGATGTCACATGACTTAATTTAATAAGCTTGTATTTACAAATGTTATATATAGAGCTCACAAAAGAAGCTCCTAACAAGCTTTGTAGAATATCCATAACTCCAGACTTTTCATCCTCCAACATTATACCAATTAATCAATAATTCAAAACATAGATTACCACCGGATCTTTGTTCTCAAACTATACTGTATATACAATTAAATGCCATGATTCTTCCTGTCCATCTATTTACTATGGTGAATCTTATGCTAACCTATCTAACTGATTGGCTCAGCATAAATATATGTATAACCAGACAAAAGCACATTTGGGTCACTAAATCTGTTTTTTTTTTTCAAGCATTTCACTAATTCTGACCATCAATTTGAGCCCACATGTTTCAACATTGTTTTTTGGAATGCAGTAATGCCAAGCCAAAGATCAAGGATGCTGGGAAATTTACAAAGACAATCTTGCTATCAACAGAAATTTCCAACTTGCTCTAACTAATTAATGTACTCTGCAAAGAATATGCTATTTTTAGTTTTTAAACAATGTCTTATTTCCTCACCTCTGTTACAAGCATTGCTACATTTATGACAATTATCGTTGAAAGCATATTAAGAACAACAGCATTTTTATTGTTAATAAAACTTTGCTCTTAATAGTTTTTGTATTTGTACACATATTACCTCTGCAGAGATAAAGTGCTCATACATTTTACTCATTATGGTATTACAAAAAGATGATATTTAATACTTTGAAAGCCATCTATATATTAAAAGAAAGGATTAAATTTCTCAAAACATGTTGAGTGCATAAGATATTCTCTAACTGTTGTCAATTGTACATTGCTTTACAACCTTAATAAAATTACCATTCAGCTCAAATCTTTATTGCTTAAAAATATCATTAAAGGCTGCAAAGAGCTTTTAGAAAATAAAAATGATGCCTTCATATGATGTATAACATATCAGATATTTGCCAGATATTTATGATAAATGTTGTTTGTTGACCCTCAACGTACAAAATAAATACTTAAAGAAGTTACTTTTCTCATCAATAAACAGTGTGTAATGCTCACTTTGGTTGTTAACTATAGTTTTGTTATAGTTTTGTAAATTTATATGCTTCCACCCCATCTGATAATATTGTAAACATTCTTAACCTTGGTCCATGTTTTCTGGGTGAAACATGGCAGCACCCAATTAGAGAACTCACTGCCAATATTAAAACATTTAATGACAATCCTCAATATGAAGTTATCATTGACAAAATCATGCCAATTATAGTTTCCAAACAAATCAAATTTCATAACAAGAAAATTATTCTCACCACTAAATATTTTTTTCTGGATAATACGATTACATATCTTAAAGAGGACAGAGGTAACTGGCTTGTATTATTGTCCAGAAAAGAGTTTGCCATTAAAGTCAATTTGCAAATCCACAATTTAAAAGTTTTACTGGTCAAATCTTATAAAATTAAAAAAATAAAGAAAAATTCATGTCAACTGTATGACAAAGCCTTCATTAAATAAGAGTATTACAATATCTACCCAACTGTGGCTTCTCCATCCAGATTATTTTTCAATATTAAACTGCACAAAAAGGGAAGATTCCTGTACCTTATGATTGATTTTTGCAAAGCTTATTATTATAAAGCCACTAAATTGATAGGGCAATGGCTAATCAATCTATTGGGCTTTGACAAATATGCAATGAAATCTTTATTGACCAAATTAAAAGCATTCGCCTCCATGAATAAAAACATCTAGCATCTTTGGACATATCAGTACATTATGGGTCTGTTTCACATACAATGTCCATCCAGATTATCAAGCAGATGTGAGAACAATTTGAGTACAATGCATAAAAAATATCATTTATCATTGACTGCCTAACCTGGATACACAATGACATCACTGCTTCTTTCAATAACAGATATTATAACATGGAAGAGATATAGCTTATGTGCCTTTAATAAGTGGAATCATTTCCAGAATTTTTCTCAAGTTTGAAGAAATGATCTTACCTAAGTAGCTTGCATTGAATCCTACATCATTGTACTTCTGATACATTGATGTGCTCATTTGCATTCTGGATTCTCTCATCACCCAAATCCAACAGGATCTTATGCTTTCTTTATCATTAAAATGGATTCAAGAAAATGAAGACAACTACAATAGCATCACATTTCTTGATTTGTATTTTCAATGAGACACAGGTACATTTAACTACAAAATGCTTGTCAAACATCTCCACATACATGGTTTCATATACCCAAAATCTGTTAGACTAACAGCACACAAAAATGCAGAGCTTAAAGCATTCTTATTTAGAAATTTTTATCTGTGTAAATTAAATGGAAGTCTGTAAAAACAATGTTAGCACATACATATCTGACTTGTGCAACATTGGATTTAAGTTTTCATCTCTCATTCAAAATGTCTTGGATTTTTATTGTAATATGCAACTCCCACCCCCAACAACCAATGATAAGTCTTAGATGTCTCTTCCCTACAAACACAAAATAACTTCATAAAATTATCACTGATTGAGTTGGACTCCACACTCCTCCCCTTTGTACCTGTTAATCAATAATTAAAAAGATAGACTTGCACAGAGTCTTAATTTTCAAATTGATATAAAAGAAAATGTCAGAATTCTTTCTGCCTGTTTGTTTACAAACTATCATAAAGAATGATCATCTATTAGATGTCATTAAGAAAACCTTAAGTAGCAAGAAAAAGAATCACCAAAAGAAAAAACTTTATTGGTACTGTACATACCAGGAATTTTAGACATATTAAAAAATATCTGCAACCAATACAATATCATATCAGCTGTCCAGAACTATATCACAATGAGGAATTTTTAACAACCACAAAACCTAAACTTGAAATGGTGAAAAGCAAAAACTGCATCTATAAAATACTGCGGGAATGTGGAAGGACCTATATGACCAGTTGCACTATTGAAAAGCAATTGCAAGAACACAAAATTGATGGTTAGAAAAGAAAAAAAGTGAATGTATCTAAAATAGCAGATCATGTATGTAACAGTGAATACATAATTGATTGGGAAAATATAAAAATATTGGATAGAGAGGAAAAACTACAATGAAGAAAATTTTAAAAAGCTGCTCACAAGACGAAGGCAAATAACACCATCGAAGTCAACCTAGTATGACTATGTGTAATATCTTGAAACTACTAATTAACTTTGCTTTTAAGGAAAAGTTGGAGAAATCAGGAGGAACCTCATAGATCAGTATATGAAATTTCTATTGACTGTTGTAATGGCAGGAAGACTCCATTGATTAGAGCATTGCCTTATAATTCAATATTCAAGAATATAAAGATCCAGGATCAATTTCTATGCTAATAATGACACTGGTCAAGCCAGCAGCACTGAAAGAAGAGTGAAGATAATACTATTCTAATCATTGGGTATATACTAAATTGTGCTATTATTAACTGTTAAAGGTAATTGAAAATTTAAATAAGGTTTTCTAAAGACATTGGAAATAGTCCAATATATAAATACAACTAGTTTATGGCATTATTTGCACTTCTCATGAAGCAATTACTTTAGCATATTCCATAAAATATATATCTGGGCAATCTCAAGAATATTGGGAAGTAAAAATAAAATTAAAAAGCTGTTCATATGATAATTCCATAAAACAATGTACAAATGATAATCCATAATTTTTGGAAGCCACTTCACTAAGCATGGTATTAAAAAAAAGAAATGGTCAGGAAGATCCTAATATATATATATTGTACCGGTTAAAACATGTTTATCCATCTAACATGAGCTGGAACTCACAAAATGTACTTCAAACCCAGTCAAGCCCAAGATTTAGGTCAGGGACCAGCCTGTATTTGAACCCACTCTCTAAGCCCCAGATCAAACACCTAATGGATAACATAACAATGATGGTGCATGAGAATTAATTCTTAATCCTGCCCACTAGCAAAATCGGAGAAGACAATGAGACATCTATAACTATGACTTAACTAAAATATATACATGCATAACTGTATGTGTGGAAGTGGAGGAGAAGGAATTCGAACTACTCAAATAAGTTAGACAATAAAAATATAGTTTAATATAATGACAAATTATTTACATACATTTATAAATTAAGTATATACATTAGTATGTGCGTGAATGAGCAAGCAGTCTACCAAACAATAGATAATTATATATTGTCATTCACGCTATATTTCTCATATGCTCTTTATTAGCTAAATAATATATGATAAATAAGCACACATCTTTGATGGGTCCAATATTAAGATGTCAATCAACTATTACAAAGAATTACAAAATATGGCCATTAACACTTTGATTTACAGTTCTGAAACATGGTGACTAACATATTACTTCGGGGAGCATTCTAGGATTCATTACAGATATAAGATAAACTATTTTAATGCCATTATGGTCGTGAAAATAAATAAAATACATTTGAAAACATTTGATTATATAAAAAAATACTTAATGAACATCTTTTAATTAGTGCTGGTAAGAAGAATGCTTTATTTTCCCCAAGGCATATAGATACTCTTAAATACAGAAATAAGTTATGACAGTGGGATTGTATAAGACTGAAATAAATTATAAATTAATAAAATTAATAATATTCAGTATTTATATATATATATATATATTGAGCAGAGCACAATTTTAATATTATTACATCACTAAAATTAGGTCATAAGCAAAAGAAATAATAATAATACGAAGTTTGGGTGGTACTGACATAATAGCCAAAATAACTAAAAGGAGACGGTCATGCTTCTGGATGAGAACTAAGTCTAAGCCCCCCTTCTTGGGTAGTGCTTAGAGAAAAGTGGATAAGCATGGCATGGCCCAGACTTTTGCTGGTATAACCGACATGAGAGGCCCTTTATATACGAAGTGAATATGCATAGCGTGTGCCAAACTTATGGGAATCACCACCAGAGGCATTTATACAGAATAAGTGTGGGTTTTGGATAGCTTAACTATCTATGGAATGAGATATGAGAAGAAATCTATGGGTTTGAACTTGTCACAACCCCCAGATTATAAAACTAGAAGCACGTAATATATCTATATACAAAGATAGCCAAATGTCAGTAACGCAGTAATGATAAATGTCACTAATGACATTGAATAAATTTTACTGTTTTAAAAATAAATGACCCTAGTTTGAATTCCATAATTTATATAAATAATATGCTATGCCGTTATAATATATATAGAGATTTCATTTAATAAAATATACATGAAGATTTTATTTAGTAAAAGAAACATTAGATTGACCCCCATCCATTTTCTGCTATTTTTAAATAAATCAATCCCACCTTCGTTGATTTTACAACAACTGGAATATATAAGTACTGTATTTGATATTTTAAGAGTAAGTAAAAATAAAACTAGCAGTTATAAAAAAAACTAATTGGTCACCTTTTCAGAATGGAATAACATTTATAAAATAAATACTGTTTCAAAGTGTTAATTAGCTTGAGTTCTGGATTCACCCTGGGTAGAAAATCCAAAGTTAAATGAATATATATATATTTTATATTAAAACATAAATAAAATGTTGGCTCATAAAACAATCTGGTGAGTGTATTAATTAAGAATGCGTTGTTTTAAATGAACGTCAAAAATCTTAATTCATGAAGGTTTACTTAAAAAGAAGAAAAGATTTTAGAAATTCAACTCATCAGATTGTTTGAAATTGGCATATTAATAATAACTAAAATAGACATATAAAATTAAGTGATAAATAACTATAAATAAATGACCGCACCAAAATTAAAGAAAGTGAGCATATGAGAGAAAATTAGATTTAAAAAAATTATTTGAGAGCAATTTAAATAAAACATTAGAAGAAGTCTTGATAATAGAGGTTGAGATTTATTAGACTAGCTTTACTTGCGGCTTGAAAATTTATCTTGCACCATTTTAAGAGTTCATATTTCAAAGTCTGTTCATGCATGGCAATTGATTCTTAAATAACAGTAAACTTATTCAACATTCCATGATTTTCCAGTCAGGCTCTTGCTTCATTCTATGAAAGCATAATGATATGGTGGTGGCAGATAATTTCCCAACATGGCCGAGAAGAGTGATGAGCTTTTTATGCCTACATTTTTAAACCAGCTTGGATTATGTTGACTGCAGTTCTTTCAATAGTAGATAATCTAATCTGTCTGTGATTCAAAATACAGCCATTTTATACTTTTTCTTTATCAATTGTTTTTGAAGATGCAACAGTAAGATAACGTCCAAAAATAAATTCAAATCTATTTCCAGATGTTTATAACAAAAGAATCTTTAATCTTAATCCCATTTTAAGTAAAAACTTTAATTAAAAATATCTTCCCCAGATTAAAACAATAGTGCTTTCAACCCTTTAATTATTTTTAGACAATTAACTGCAGCATCTTCCATCTGGGTTTTTATAAAACATACATTTTAATAAAAAAAATACTTTAAAAAGAAAAAGTTTAAAAATGACGTATAATAAAATATTTACAAAAAATCAATATTTTGTTAGTATTTTGCTCCTATATATATATATTTGAGCCACACCTATGTATTTTAATAAAAAGAATTAATAATCATAAAATTAATAATAATAAAAGTGTTAATTTAGAAGTTAAAATTTTATAATTTAGGTGTACATCTCAAATGTATACATAAAATATACATACATGACAAAAGGAGGATGGGATATAGGGTTTAAACACAGGTTAGTAGATGGAATTATGAAGCTCAATCTTAAGCTAAGATTGACCGCTTCAATATATATATATATATATTGTAATGGGATGGGGTATATCAAAAAAGAGTTTGAACTGTGTGATTGAAAAACATTAATTCCAAGTCAATACAAAATGAAATACAAATATCAATAATTTATTAATAATATTTATAAGATATATTTAAGTGGAGCATGAGAGATGAGATCTTTCTGATAGCATTGAAAGATCAGCCAGCAACTAAAAGCATATTAACCATCAACCAGCACTAAAAATAAGTAATTTTAAGTAATACTAATACTCAAAATAAATAATCACTCATCATCATGAATGATCCACAATAAAATATAATAAAATCTGTACAATAAATCAACAGTCAATCTTGTGACTGGATTGGAAATGGGACTTCTGTAGACCAGGCTAACTATTGAGCCTTGGACAATTATTTAAACATAACTTGGATGCAACAGCTTAGTGCCCATCCATTAGAATACACAATAATCAGAAATCAAAACAATCATGTTGGGAAATAAAAACATGCTGATCATCATCAATGTTCTGGCCACTTGTACTGGTCAACTATAAATTTAATTCCTAATAAGGCTAAACTAAAATAAAAGATAGTGTATGATCTTTAAAGAATATAATCTTATGCACCAACCAGGATGATGATTAATCATCACTGGATGCCCCAAAAGCACTAAATATACATCTCCATTTATTTATTCATCCCGTGCACTAATCTAGCTCAGAAAACATAAGCTCTATTAGTGTATGTGACCAAGAGATGATGAAACAATTTTTAACAATTAAATACAAGTTTATTAATAACAAAAAAAATAAATGATATTTAAGGTCTGATTTTGAATAATATACAATATAAAAAAATTATCATATTTGTGACTTACAAAATTACTATACAAAATTCAAATTATTACATTAATTTATGTAATTACTATTCAAAATTCAAACTATTACTATGGTTTACATATATATGTGCACAGACACGCAATTTATAATATACAATTAATATTCAATAACAAAATGATTAAAATTTGCATATATGTTCTATTTGACAAGCATTGACATATATGTGCGCACAGATTATTTGCAATACAATTGACAGATATATGCACACATACATGTGTGTGCATGAAATTTCTGAACATATTTGCCTTGCTATAAATTAATTATCAAAATCTTAAGCCATAAAACTCAATAATAATTAAAGTTTCAGTTAAATGATATACATTTTACATAGTAGGTTTACTGAAACACACACACACATATATATATAATTTGCACAGATGTGCGATAAATTAATTTATCTATATATATATATATAATTTGCACAGATGTGCGATAAATTAATTTATCTACATAACATTAGTATTTATCACAATAAAATTATTGCAGATTATTCTTGCAATTTAATTCTCTTTGCTGAATAGTCTTTTTTTCCTTCAAATAAGTACTATCAAATTTTTAACAGATGATGATTGTTGATTGATTTAAAATGTCTTTCTCTCTTTTTTTTCAATAAACAAAAGATAAAATCGTTTTATAGAATTAAGAAAATATAAATTTCAAAATGTCTTTCTGCTTGATTAGTTAATGCTGATGAAGTAGACAAGGTGAGAAAGGAAAAGTGAATATGTGAACTGCAGCTCTCCATGCCATGTAGCTAGACAGTCAAGCATGGATCACCAGAACACAAGGCCCTATGATGTTGCAAGAAAATACCTCATTTTTCAGCACTGCCCCTTCTAGGTACCTAGACAGATCATCAATAAGGAGTAATATCCAACAAAAAATATCAGGCATTAAGCCAGCTCTGCTCATCTCTTGTGAGTCTTAGGGCTTGAGATGAGGTCTATTCATGAGACCAAGGCCTATTTATGAGGCCAAATATATACCACTGGACTACTCTGGGAGCTCAATATCTAGGTCTAGACAGTGCCGAGCCTATACTTTGGAGCATCATGAACACACTGCATCCAGGCAGCACTGCTCAACTATACACTCACCATAACAATAAAAAGTACAAATTCATGCATCACTTCCAAAATGTAATTTCACTAAAGAAATTATTTAAAATTTCGTTATCATATATAACTCTACTCACCACAGCTGTATATATGTTTATCTGTGCTTTTCTGCCTTTAGATATGTCAGCATATATATAATTATTTATTTAGCAATCTGGTTCTTTTGGTCCATTAGAAAAATATAATCCAGGTTTGTTATCATCAGGTAAAAGTATGAAATTCATGTAAAATCTTAGTCTGTAATTGGTCTCTTTCTATCTAGGAATGTTCCAGGCAAGCAGCTGTCTTGGTTTGATGGATTTCAGGTAAGCAGCCATTCTCTCCATGTTTAAGGCTACAAATTTCAGCACAAAGAAGTGGGTCATTTTTCTCCCTATGAATTCAAACTCCTGCAAAGGAAAACAGTAGCAGTTCCTGAATATACTGTCCTGCCTTCAGCTATATCAGTTCATAGTAACTGGACTGCCAACTCTACAATCAGCAACTGCTACAAACTTCATCCACTTGCAACAAAATATTGTAACCAACATTTCAGCTGACCGTTCTTACAAAAATTATTATCCAGACTGCTCTCTTCGAAAATCATTATCCAGACTAACTTATATTTTTTAACAATCTTTTTATAAAATTGTCTGAGGTGATAACAACATCTTGATTGAAAACAGAGTTTTATTTTTATTTCTCTAATCCCTTTAAATCTACATACATGTTTTAATTAATTAAAAAAATTTCAAAAACAAGTATTGTGTTTTTACATTTCACAATCAGAATAATAATAATACAATATATATACACACACCTGGGTCTCGTTTTATGCGGTAGATAGGTTCCTCAGAAAATGCACACAAAAGAAATTGCACAAAAATAAATGTAACTTACCTTGAAAAATGGGGATAGGTTCCCATAATTTTCAGAAATTGGCATAAAAGCAAAGCAACAAAGAAAATTACCTTAAAATTCACATTGAACAAATAAGGAAATAAAATATGACTAATAAAAAATTTCAAATATATGAAAAAAATTAATATAAGACAAACTTTTTTTACTTTTTTTATTACCTACAGTATTTAATTTTACATTTTTTCATACATATTTTAATCTGTTATTTTACAATGTGGGTTCATTTGTGAAATAGTAAGAAATCAGATTCGTGATGTGTTGTACAACTAGTGCCACTTCCAGTCTTGTGCTATTTCTATATTAAAAAAATGAGATGGCAATCAAAACAAAAAGATTAGACATTATCATTCGAAAGATTATTTTCAGTTTATAAAATCAATAAAATCTTTGTTATTATTTATTTTAAAAATCTAAAAAAATATTTATTTCTGTTAATATCTAACAAAATATGCTTTAAAAGTTTAAAATTTTTGAATATTTATTGTGATATTTTTATACATATATGTAAATCTATTATTATTATTATTATTTACTCATTAGTATAAGTAGGTTATTTATATAGAAGCTAACTTTCTAAATACAGCTTATGCCCATATTAACGTAAGCTGCTAATATAACATTATATTTTTGAAAGAAAAAAAAGTATTTCAAGTCAAAATAAGTTATTAATAATTTAAATTTCTTGATATCTAATAAATATAGTGAAATATGAAGAATATTAAGAAGAAACATGAATCACATAACTTCAAAATTGCATTAAAATAATCCGCATAAAACGAGACCCAGGTGTATATTTCCTCAGACCTTTTAAAAGTTTAATTTATAAAACAATATTTTAAATCAGAGTTATTATTTATTTATTTCAATGAATGTAGAAAATATCTACTATAATTTTTGTCTGTGTATATTTTTATTTTTCCTTTATTTTACATATATATATATAAATGCACACACGCGATATCACTGTATGCTATGTAACCCAACTGGTTACAATATATATATATAGAGAGAGAGAGCTTGCAAAATAAACTCTTATCAAGCTTTGAGAATATCTTCAACCCCAGACTGGTTTCTTCTACTGCAATGAGGTGCCAGGATATTCAAGCATTGAATTAAAAACACCAGGACAAGCCCAGCATTTATCTATTGTATAACTAATAAATAGAAACTCTGAAATTTTCAGACATCCATATGTCTTCCAATCCAGCTATCTAACTTAAATAGCCATATAGGACTGAACTAAGTTCAGATAAACCATATATTAATAGCTTTAGCAATATAAAATCACCAAAGCCTTAATAGCAAAAAATAAAGTTACAAAAAAGTCAAGTCAATGTCACATGATCTAATTTAATAAGCTTGTGTTTGCAAATGTTAAATATAGAGCTTGCAAAATAAGCTCCTATAAAGCTTTGCGAATATCCTCAACCCCAGATCAGTTTCTGCTACTGGCATCATCAGTGAGGTACCAGGATATTCAAGCATTAGATTAAAAACAATAATTGGAACAAGAATTGGAAAATGGGATGAGAATAAAAAAATCTTTAATATATCCCAGAAATTGAGATGCCATTTATAATAATATAAATCTAGCCTAAATATGGAATATCACTTTGTAACAGCCCCCAAAGTTGATGCAGCATTTTGTAACAATTACCACCTGTACATTAACATCATTAGACAGTGTTGGATAGCCATTCTTTAATTATAATAATTGATCTTCTGCCCCACTACCTCTCTACTTTGGTTTGGTTAGCATTTGTCATAAACAAAGGAAATTGCCCTATAGGTTTTTACACAACCATCTATTACTGACACAAAATGAAAATAAAAGATAATGAAGAAATGCTCTTATGGTTTAAATATTATTTATAACAGAGCAAAACATGCATCAATACATAATAACTCTGTATGACCTGTATAAAATCATCTAGCTCAGTCGTTAGATACACTATGCAATAACAATATTTACAAGACATAATTATTTAGATTATCCATTACATTAAATTAAAATACTTTATGACAAACTTTATTAAAACCTAATTTATTCAGATAGCATTTGATACAAAAGAAAGCAAACAAGATCTTCACCTCAGATATCACCACATCTATTCACTATCCCGAAATGAACTACAATAAGCAGTGATGAAATCATATATCATTGTCCCATACAATGATATATGTCCAAGATATCTATTTAATTTATAATTGAATGAAATGAAATTTAAATCAGTAAATGACAAAGTTCTGATATACTTTATTAATCGAATATTACATATTGTAACAGTTCGTATATGCACACATTGCGCGTGTGTGTATACACGGGTTTCATGATGTACTTATTATTTTTTTAAAAATAATAAAAATTTAAGATTTTGAAATAGAAAAATAAAATCAAGAATTAATAGTTTAAAAAAGTAGAAGTTAAAACAGAAAGAAAATTTAGAAATGTTAGAAATTAGTTATTAACAAAGCAAAGCAAAACTCCATATAGTAGTGCCACCTGTGCTAAACAGAGTAATCAATGGATGCAGAAGGCACTACTATATGGAGTTTTGCTTTGCTTTGTTTATAAACAATTATGTGCTAGTATTGGAGATGTGATCATGTGATGCTTGCTGGTTTAAATTAGTTATTAATTATAACTTATCTTTCTTTTATATACTTTTTTTTATTATATGTCAAAGCATTGATCGGGAAGTGAACCTGGGTCAGCTACCTGGAAGACAGCTATGCTAGCCACTGTCAAAAATACTCTTTGTAAAAAAAAGTACTTTTAATTAAAAGAAAAATTCTTATGATTAATTAAAATAAGTTGTAAAAAACTAATCAGGCTCTGGAGATTAAGATTCCAGACTGATTAGTTGAACAATATAGCTAATTTCAGATTAATTAAAATAAAAAAATAAAGGAATGTAATTTTTAATTAAAAGATCGAATGTATTGATAACATGGTTAACACTCCAGCAAAGGTGGGGTCAAAGTAGTATAAAAAGCTGACATTCTCTGTTGTCAAAAAAATATGTATTGAATTATTATTGGAAATAATTAGTTATTGGTATCTTAGTGTTATTATTGTTTAAAGAGAAATGAGTGGCTAGATCCGAATGCTGTGTTCCGCGTTTTCCTCCACTCATCTTCTGTGTGCCATTAGTCAAATGCCATGGTAGTTTACTCTGATTTGCCTTCTGCCAATGTTTAAACCCATTCCACCAAATTAAGAGAACCACACACATTGTAGGACAGGTAATCAAGAAGTTGCATTATACGTATGCTAACCAAGAACCTGACTGGATCTGAAGAAAAGATGATCACCCACATACAAAAAAGCAAAGACTGTGCATAACCCACTTATGAAAACCAGAGACTATATTCAAGTCACTCAGGGAAACCAGAGACTTAATTAAACTGCTCATGGAAACCAGAGATTGTTCAAACCACAGATATAAACCAGAAACTGTGCTGTACTTATACCTAAGTAATTATTATCCATGACATCACTATTAAAACTTAAAAATTTAAATACTAGTATTAAAAGTTAAAATCTTGCCCTGAATAGAACTCATAAGCATGCATATTTGTTAAAAGTATAATATCTCTTATATGTTTTATATTTTATTGTTTTTCTCTTTATTTTCATTAACTGTAAATAAATTGAAGTAAATTATTAGTTTTGTTTACATCTCTCTCTCCATTTATTCAAGTAAATGTGTTGCTGGTCTCATGTTTAAGAACTAGCCATGGGTCAAGTGCTTGAAACATGTTAATGACATTTCATGGATTCCAGTGTAAGTATTGGATGACATCCTGGGTTTAAACCCTTTATAAATAATCCGCATGAGGTGTTTCACATTTTATGCAGCCAGAGAGATTTACCTCAGTCTGTAAAGGTGACTGTTGGTTTAATATTTTTATTAAATCTTAGTCTGTCCAGGGATATGATTGATATGTAAATATTAATCATATTTATTGCTCTGCTTGAGTAACAGAGTCCTCTTAAAAGGTCATATTAAAAATTAATATATTTAAATACAATTTAATTAGAACTAGATTTAAAATAATAAGTAATTAGACTAATTATAAGTAATAAAAAGGTTTTTATGTTTTTATATTGGGGGTTCCTGTTACAATATATATTAATAGTTTTAACAAGGCTGTAAACCTTAGCAATGAGCGTCTGAAAAAATCGTCACTAGGGCATGCTTACGCTATGAAGAAAAAAGAGAATCCCTAAGAAAAAAGGAGAGAATGTATTTTTACATTAAAATTTAATGATATTCCTTATCTAAATAACTAGTTTATAAATGGTTATGATAACATTTAGAGAATGTTTTATAAACTTACAATATCTCTAATGTTTAAATAAAATAAAATCATTAATCAGATTTATATTAAGTTCAGTCTAAAATATTATATAATATTAATAACTTATCTATATTCTACTTTATATCAATATACAATTATTGCTTAAGTTATATATTAAAATGAAATAATCTAAAAGAAAACATTAATAAATCTATTAGATAATCTTTCATTTTAAATATCCAATCCTATCATTATATGAGATATACAGTAGGTTTCTATTGGATATTTACTGAATCATGATCAACTAATCCTATATATCTATTTTAAATCTCCAGTCAATCAATTATTAAAATGGATTTTATACTAATTAAACTATATAAAATAATTATTGGCAGTTGTCCAAGCCAAAGATAGATATTAAGATATATTAGTTAATAAAATTTATGTCCACCTCAAAGAAGTTTAGAGATAATTATGGCAGACCATTCTGATTAATGACAGAATAAAATCTATTAAGATTTTATTAACTGGATAAGATAAGCAAAGCTCTTAATAATTAACCATGAACTAATGAAGTTATTTATGCAACTAATATCAACTTAGATAAACAATTATTTTAATATAATGACAATTTAAATTCATATCTAATAAGATTTAAATAACAATTGTATAATAAATTATACATGTATCTAACACTATTTCACTTACAGGTATTGGTTTGATCTTAGATCAAGATTTAAGTGTCAAAAATTATTTTGCATACTTAAAAAAAATAACTAGACATATTTATTGTGTTTCAATCAATTTTAGTTTTATTGATTTATAATAAAATTAAGAATGATGATAATGAAAATAAAAAAACAAAACAAATGATGTATGCAATTGACTAAAATCATAACTAGTTAAAAAAATACAAATACTATTTCTTTTTAATGTATAATTAATTTGTTAGCCTATTACTGTATAAAAATCAATAAGAATGATAAATAAACATATTGTATGACAATAATACTATATACAATCTGATGGAGAGGTTTCCAAATATCTTCTGTAGACTTTAAATAGAATATACAATGATATAAAAATATGATCAAATAAAAATAAATTTTTATTTATTCACTAAAATTTCTAAATAATGAAACCAATATGAAAATCTATTGCATTTAAACCCTTTTATATGAATCTCTTCAAGTTAAATGTCAAATTAAAGAAAAATGAATCTCTCCAATTTTTTATTGTGTGAATCATATAATAACCTATATATATTAATTGATCATATATTTTAAAATAAAATATTAACAAAACATACATTTCTTTATGAAAAATCTATACACACAGACATCATACCATATACGTGAAAAGTCTCATTCTTCCTTTTTACCCACTGGTCCATCATAGCTTTTATTTCCTTGTTTCTGATTCCAGTGCATAGAAACAATTCTTCTTGAAGTAGAGAAGACAAGCATGAATAATAACAATGGAGGATTTGAATTCAATTACTTTTGTTTTTAAATTCTGATATTTTTCTTTCAAGTATAAATATATCCAACTTTTTAAAATAAATACTTGTTTGGTGCAAAATCAGCACATCACTGCCTTTATTTTTTTATTGGTAATAATATATGAAGAGAATTCTTTCATTGACAAAATTCAATTACACCTGGGTCTCTTTTTACATGGACTTATTTAACACGATTTTGAAGTTACGCGATTCGTGTTTCACCAGAAGTCGAACTCCGATATTGCGCTATTACTTTAAATAATAAATTTTGCACACTTACGTTATATTGAAAGTAATAGCACATTATTGGAATTTGACTTTCAACTTAGTAATTTCAATATTTTCAGTGCTTTATAATAGTAAGATTTTATGCAATAATGAAATTAAAATCATGATTTCCACATTTTATGTATACACACATTAAATTTTACAAGATTATAATGTAAATTTGTTCAAACATTGTGCGTGTTAATTTTGCATTTTAAATCACATTCTGTTTTTGCTTTTAAAAAAAGAACGTAATCAATTATTAATCATTTAGTGTCCACAAGTTTATTTTTAAAAGGTCAGTAATAGCAGTGGACACAATTAAATTTGACAATTAAAAATCTGATTTTTAATTGTAATTAACAATTTAAAAATTACTTACGGTGACTTGAAATAATGTGATGTGAAATTTGATTTATAAATGGAATTGAAAATTAAAGACAAAAATAAAAATTTAATTTTTAGTTGTTAGTTTCATAAACAATTAATAAAATCATCGTCTCAAAGATTAATTACTAATTATGTTGTCACCAGAAAACCATTGACACAACATGAGTGTGAAGTTGGCGCTAGTTGTTTGCAAATGAACATGTTTTTCAGCAAATAGCCATAATAATTAAAATGTGTATGAAAAAATGTAAATTACTGTACTGTAAATTATGCATAAAAATATATTATTTTGAATAAAATTAAATATTATAGTTAAAAAAAGTTTGTCTTGTATCAATTTTTTTCAAATTTGAAATTTTTTATTAGTCATATTTTATTTCCTTATTTTTTTTTGCATGAATTTTAAAGTAATTTTACATTGGTACTTTGCTTTTACGCGAATTTTGAAAAATCACAGACCACATCCCCACTTTTCAATGTAAGTTACGTCTATTTTTGCACGATTTTGTTTGCACGTGTTTTCTGAGGAACCTATCTATCATGTAAAACGAGACCCAGGTGTATATCCAAATGAGTAATAAATGCCAGCATTTTTTCCAAGTCAATAAAATAAAATTTTAATTGCTTAATATCACATAGAAGTTGAGTTAATCAATCTTGTGAAATTCATTAATCAAAAATATGATATCCATATTCAAATCATGGGGTTTGTATTCATCACAAATAAATAGATGAAATCCTAGATTTTATCAATGGAATATTTTATAGCTTACTTGCGATACAACAAATGTTGATGCTTTTTTGTTTATAATACATTTTGCCATTTCTCCTGGAATTCCATCAACAAACTGCCCCAAATTGAATGGGGAGACAGTTAAATTTTTATTCTTGCATGGTTTTAGAAATTAATCACTTTTAAAAAAAAATTTGATAATTTTTAAAGACAAATGTAAAAGCATCTATTCTAAGCAACGATAAAATTATAAGAAGGTGAGCATTTCAGTTCTATTTATAACCTCTCTCTGCTGATATTCAGTTGAGCTCAAAGATAACTCTTTGGGTTTAATAAAATTTGCCTCCAATTAATAAATGAAATGAAGACTTTAAAAAATTTTTATTTCACAATTCCAATATGATTTTTTTAAAAAACTAAAAATAAAGAATTTACATTATATTTCCAATACCTTCTAATGAATATACATTTTTAATATAAAAATTTGCATATATCTTTAATAATATATTCCAATAAACAAAATAAACAAACATATATGAATTATGAATATTTAATTTTAAAATATGCAAAACTCTCCATACAATAGTGCTATTCAGTGCGAGCCAGAGTGATCCATTGAATACTCTGGCTTGCACCGAGTGACACTACTGTATGGAGAGTTTTGCCCGTTCTAATAACAGTTATGAGCAAGCATAAGAAATGGTGATCACATGATGTTTAGTGGTTTAATATTTAATTTTGTGATAAGTAAATTGTTGTGAATGTAATAACAAAATGGACATCTATTATGTAATAATAATGATTTTATTCAAGCAACTTATTTTATGATTCATCTAATTCTTTTCCAGCATTTATTTATCTATTCACTTATTTATATTTTCACTAAATTGATCACAACCAATTTATTATTTGATGCTAATATTAATAATAAATAAATTTATCTTAAAATATTAGGTTGCCATGGTTATGTAGTTAACATTTATACTTCAACACCTCCATCATTCATAAATGAAGTCAAATGAAATCAAATAAATTTCCTTTTTTATATATACTATAATATACAGCCCTATATATATATATATTTCTATATTTTTTGGCAAAATAACTCAATTGGTTAGATCATTATCTTAAACTCAGTATTTGAAAATCACCACTCAATCTCTATACTAGTTGTCACTTGAAAAAACACTCGAAGATGAGAAGAGAACAGTATTATTCAAAACAAGAAAAATATAAAATGATGTGTAAATTTTTCTAGCTAAATGATGGCAATAATCCAACATATAATTATCAATTTAATCTTTTTTTTTTAACCATTTTTTTAAAAATAAAAAATCATTTATAAAACACTAACGACTTCTTTGTCAAAAGTAATACAAAAACATATTTGATGTTTTGATTAGTGAAAAAGAAATACAAACAGAGAAAATATTTTTTTTGAAAATAATTTAAATTATTCCAAATTAAAATTATTTTCATTGAATTCAAAAGCCAGTAATGTTTATTATCTTATATGATGAGGTTATTGATAATTAAAAACAAATACTAAACAAAAATTTAGAATTTGTACATTTTTTCATGCAGCAATAAATGTAATAATAATTAGTTAGTCATGTGATTGTGCAATAAGCGTAAAATTACAATCTGACATAATTAGGAAAAAAAATAAAGAAACACTTTTTTCCCCACATATCAATAATTTTATTCGCATAAATGCATTAAAAATTGAAAAATAAATTTTCTTCTACTTGACAGTATTTTTAGCATTTTATGACAAAAAATAAAAAAGCATGAATTGTTTATTTTCTGAACATGCATACCTTATTTTTTTATTTTTGGTCACATACTGCAAAGGATGAATACTTTTTTTTTTTTTTAGTTTTTAATAAATTTATGTAAATAAAAGCATTTCTTCAAACTTTTTTTTTTATTTTTTAATTTTTTAGTTTTACATACAGATGTTGCCATAATTCCGGTTAGCTGATATTAGTTTGTTTTCATTTCTAACATGATAGTGCGCTGCTGGATAAATTAAGCTCATATTTATTTCATTAAGATGCACAAAGTCAAGTGTAATAATGAGATGAATGTATTTAAATTATATTTTGAAAATGTTGAAATTTGAAAATATTGAACAAAATTGCATAACTTTTTAACAAATCATCTAGTTTTAAATTACAAAAAGTTCTATTAGATACCGTTAGTAACAATGGGTACATGAGTACTAAAGCTGCAACATAGGGGAGATAGAAGGCCTTTTCACACCCACAATAAATGTGTAATGTCACAATGACATCAAATTGAAAGAAAATAATCCTTGTAAGTATATGTGAAAACGTGTTTTTTTTTTAATCAACAAGATTTTTTTTCAACACGATCTATTTTTTTTCTGGAATGCTACGAGATTTTCAGTTATTTTGTTATTTATAAATCATTTTCAGCACGTTGCTAATCTGAAGTGAAAATTTTCATTTATTTAGCAGGAATTCACAAAGATATTTTTTATGCAGTTTTTTTATCTGCTTAAATTATTAATACTAATTTAATAAAATAAATATACAAATTTCTTTTCCATAAAAGTAATGACAACACAAAAAGGTTTTGAATCAATAAATTACAGTAGAATTAAAATCTTAGTAGGGAGAATATAATTTTAATTTATAAAATAAAAAAATAGCCTATAGGTCATTTAATTCAAACTAATAACATAAACTTGTCATCTAAAGATTTTTGTATTATATTTCTATGAATTTTTTTACACATTAGCACAAACATATATGTATAATTTTCAAATTATGTAGATTGATCTTTAATCAAAATACTATGGAAGATAAAACATATACGTGTCATAACATACCTTAGATTAATATAACCAATATTTAAAAAAAAGTTACACTTAAAAATAATCATTAATACAAACACATATGTAAAAAATAAATCTTAAACTATCAAATGCTTTAATAATAATAATGATATGGCCTAGCCAAACTCAGTTTTGCTTTGACTTTATTTGTATTCGCATATCACTTTCACTTTCATTTCCAAATTAATTATAGTATGTCTCTCCTTTTTCTTCTGGCTATTATTAACAGAATTTACAAAAATTGCACAAATACTAGAATTTAATGATGGTAAAAATATTAAGATGGAATTATTGTCGTACTTGCATTTATAATGAGTTGAGTCATAAATAGGATGTCCATATTTACACAGAGCCTGATCAGGACACATGACCAAAAAAAAATAAATACTTCATTGAAGATTACTGTCTATTTCAGTATCAAAAACACAAATTAAAATCACTTATTACTAACATATGAAAACAATTGGGAACCATTTCCATTTTTGGAAAATTATTGATTAACCAAGCAAAAAATTAATTATAAAATATTAAATGAATAAATAAAACAAATAAATAAATTAAATATAAAGTTAAAATAAAAACGAGTGATTAAGAAAACTGAGACAATTAACTGTCCATAAAGAATTTGTCGGGATACTGGAATAAGAGAAATAAAATGGGCTAGATCCAAGAAAACATTGACATATGAACACCCTAATTATAAGGCATATACAGACTGATTCGAGTTATCACTTATTGCAGTTTTATAGTTTTTTTTATTTTTACCATCTGTAAGATTTGAAATTCAGGCATTCTTCATATACCTGGCAATTATTTGTAAATATAGAGGATTTAAATACAGACTTTCAAGCATCCAATATTGGCATCAGCTTGGGATTTGGGCTTTCTATCATCAGATTTGCATTGGTATGGATGACTGAAGAATTGGAGGTTGGAGTAGATTGAATCCTGTCCATTAAAGTATGAAGATTTGCTATCTTAATATAAACTGAGCACTGATTATATATATGTGTGGGAAATGATAATCTGGACCAACTGATGAGTGCTGGTTCAGCATGAAATATGTATATTGGTGATTATTTATCTTTTCTACATGTGAGTGGTCATGTGCATCAGTGTTATGAGATAGTGTAGATAGTTGTGGTTGCTTGAAAGTCTGTATTCAAATCTCCTACATTTACAATTAAGTTCCAGGTATATAAAGAATGCCTATATTTTAAATCTTACACATTAAGTCTGCATCCTTCCCATCCCTCTTCTATGTATTTAAATGGATAAGATCCAATATGCGAGGGGTCAGAGTGACTTGAGATCAACATGGCATGGCAATAATATTGACATTAGCATGGGATTTGAGCCTTTTGTCATCAGATTTTCAATGGTATAGATGGCTGAAGAGCTGAAGATTTGAGTAGATTGAAGCCTGTCCATTGAAATATGAAGATTTGCTATCTTAATATAAATTGAGCACTGATTATATATATATGTGGGAGATGATAATCTGGACCAACTGATGAGTGCTGGTTAAGACAAAATACTGTATTGGTGATTATTTATCTTAGCTACATGTGTGTGGTTATGTGTATCATTAGTATGAGATAGTGTGGATAGTTGAAGGATGCTTGAAAGTCTGTATTTAAATGCCCTATTTTTTACCATCTGTGATTAATCTTGCTGTATAGCGTATTTGCAAATCAGGGATTTTATTATATAAAAATCTAAGTAATAGAAGAATGTATTGAGAAGGATTGATTTCATGGCACACAATATAGTGCATATATATATATTTAAAGCTTAAAAGAAAAAATTAACAATAATCACAGATAAAATTTAGATATATAATTATTTAAAGGATGGAATTATTCAATTGATTAAATACTATTTCTTAATATTTTGAAATAAAAATTATTTAAATTCAAATATAAAAAGAATTTCTATTTTCATACAAATATTTTATTTCTTTCTCATTTTATGTAACAAAGAAAGAAAAATATTTTTGCTCAATATTTTTTTTCTTTTTATAATGTTAAACTAATTATAGAGAAAATCCCAAGAATTGTTTTGTACTTAAAGGAACAATGTAGATTAAAAGACAGTGATATTAAATTATTTTATTTTTATTAATCAAAATAGAAAATACTGCAATCCTCTTACTTTTAAATTCTTTTGCACCTCCTGTATATAGAGGGTATATATTATTGGTAGTTATTAAAGAGAAAATAACTGTAAAGTGTATAAAAGTTAGCTTGAAAGGTTGGAACTTCCAGAGAAAGATAATTTCTTTTTGTATGATTTCATAGTCAACTTGCCTAAATAAAATTTTGAAATTACAGAAAATGAACAGATTTAAGGACCATGAAAATTTATCTTATATATGCTTTATCCTGATACAAAAAGAAGCCCGCCTACTAGTTTTGAGACAGTAGTGTTATATTTTATTTATACATTGTTATATATTCAAGGAAGTAACACAGCTGAAAAAATGTACTATCAGTTGCATTTATTCTGTATATGTGTGAAATCTATTTTGCCAATGTATGGAGCACAAATTGAAAAAAATTGCATGTTAAGTAAAATATACATTGATATCTTCTTTCAAACCACAATTTAATTCTCTTTATTGCTTTGATTTATACTATACAAATTTGTTTAGAAATAAACAGTTGTTGAATAAATGAGAAAATTATGAGAAAAGGTGCTCAACAAAAAAAAAATTAACTCTAGCAAAACCCCAGACACATTTGGTCTTCAGGGAATTGAAACTCTAGATATATATATTTTTTAAATTTTATTATGTCATTCATAGAGTTAGAAAATGACAAATGTGTTTTGCTTTTAATAATGGATAAAACCCCAGATTTTAAGTAAATAAGATGTTCTTAAAAACAATGTCAATCCTCTTTTATGTATTTAAATGAAAAGGTCTTATAAATGAAAAGTCAGAGTGACTTAAAGTCAACATGAGCATGATAATCATATTGACATTAACAAGGGATTTAGGCATTCCATCATCAGATTTTCAATCTTATGGATGGCTGAAGAGTTGGAGGATGGAGTAGATTGAGCCATGTTCATTAAAAAATGCACCTTTTCTATATTATAATTAACCAAGAATTGATTATATATGTGTGTGGAAGATGATCTGGACCAAGTGATAAGTGCTGGTTCAGCATGAAATATGTATTGTACCACTGACAAATATATATATATTTAAAAAACACATATATTCTGCATTACATATATAATCATTTAAAAATAAATGATCAAATTGATTTTAAAAAGAAATGAGAATAGTAAAATAGAAATAAAATTATAATATGTTTCTAAAGAGTTTTTTCCCCCTAAGAAGCGCAAACTTGCAAAAATCAAAGTATTGTATCACTTTTTTTCTTTAAAAATAAAATAAAACAAAGTTTAATATTAAAGAGTGAGCAGGAGAGGGGGATAATTCTGAAGTAAAAGTTAAAACTAGCTCTCCCTAAAAGAAAACTTTTAAAATTGCAATTCATTAAAGATTACTTGGATGATAAAAGAAAAGATAACTCCCAGCTGAACTAATTAAAGATAAAGAAAAACTCATGTATTATCAAGAAAGGTATATTAATCTCAAAATGAGATTAGATAACCAAAGAATGCAAAAATTAATCCTAATGAAACAGTAGATGAATCTGGAAGGAGGATTAAGATAAGAAATATAAAATTAATTAAACTTGATCTGAGAACGATAAAGGGAGGGAGAAATATAAAAGACAAAAGAGACAAAAAATTTATATAATTACCAGTCAGATTGTTATTCAGACATAGTCAACACTGCTGTATTATTATTAATAAGATGGCCACAAAAACTATCCACATTTTCAGGATGCATGTTCATTGACCTATCTTCACCGAAGACCAAGCTAACAACATGCAGTGCTAAAAAATGCTAGTAAGTGTTCAGCTAGTCTTTGACCCCAAGTCCTCAGTACCATCAGATGTTCTCCACCTGCAACCAAAGCTTGCTTCCTGACCTGTAAACCACTGATAATCTCTCTCCCTCATTGTAAGTTGAGGAATAAATAAGAAGCCAGACATCCTCAATTGGAATCAAAGACTAACCAGTTTGATAGTTGATAAGTAAGGAAACAAGCAAGGAACTGCATTCATGAAAGTGTGACATGTTATTCTAAGTCCTAGGTAAATATGATTCTTTTTCTCCCATTATAAATATCTACACATATATGTGAATAAAAGGAATTTTAATGAACTCTCATAGTTACAGCCAACATAATCTTTACTATTTAATGATATTATTTTTATATAGTGCTATGTTTTTATAAACTGTATTAGTAATATTCAGCAATCAAAAATATTTTATCATGTGTTTGGAAAGTGAGAGTATTCATTTATAATCTTTAATATTGCTCATGTAAATTTTTATTATATTGTGATATAATTATGTGTGCATAAAAATAAATCTTTATTTGCTTAATTGTTGTTTGGTTGATTCTCTCTCTTAGAACTGTGTCACCTGTAGTTAAAATAGCTTAATGTTGGGCAAGTGTGCCAAAGATCCCCCCTCACAATAGACAAAAGAAGCTAGCTTGGGATATGTCAAGCACATGATTGTGTACCAGTCATCTGGAGCATGCTGACTATATAACCTGTAGTTAGCTGACACCTGAGGTTGATCCTCAGAACAAATAAAGTGCTGGGGATAGCAGGGGTTTGAGTCTAATACTCAAGAAGTGCTATATATTGAAAATGTGATCATAGGTTATACTTTGTATAGCCTTGGTCTGGTTTTAAATTCCATTGATGATACCATCTATCTGTGGTATTATATTTCTCTGCTTGAAGAGCCAGTCTGTTGGTGTGGTGGGAATACAGCCTGAGTTAAAACTGAGATTTAAAAAAAATAATCACAGTTATTTTTTCTGACCTGATTCGGTATATTGGAAATCATTTATCTTTTTTACATGTGTTTGGTTATGGGTAGCAATTGTAGGAGATAGAGTGAATGGCTCAAGAGAGCTTGAAAGTCTATGTTAAAATGTCCTATACTATATCTAGATTCCAGATACATAAAATATACTTGTATTTAAAATATTAATAATTGAAATATTTTTATTTTAGAACAAACATATTGTAGTGATGTAGGTTGTTACATAATATGTTAGCATTTATTAAAAGTAATTTTAGTGAAAGAAATGTTAATTAAATATTATTTTTAAAGTTTAAAAAAAAAAAAGATTTTCATGAAAGTCTAAGAAAAAGAATAGAACAAAAGAAAAGGGAGGAGAAAAGATTTCAGTAATGAATAATAATTAAGGAGAAAATGATTAACATTGTTATTTTTGTTTTTTAATTAATGTATAACATAATTATCTCATTTTTGTCTTATAATATGGAATGTGTGCATGTATAAATAAAATTTAAAAGAAAGGAATTTTTTTAAAATGATAAAATTAAAAACTAATGCAATGTAAATAAAAGAACTGAAAACTTAAAATTAAAACAAAGGAAATATAATTAACAAACAAAGGGACTAAGTACTACTGTTTGATTAAAATAAAATGATTGCAGCAGATAGCTCCAAGATCCTCAGATAAGGAACACTATCTATATAAGGGAAAATTCATATTATATTCATTCAATCACTAAAAAAATAATTAATCAGAATTCATCAAAATTTGATCCAAAAATATTGAAATAACTAAGAATGAATGTCCTATCATAGAGAATGCATGGCTAAACCCATCGGATCATGTGACTAGCCTAAACCGTCTCTGCAGTAACTTCAGCAGTTAGTTCAAGAGAGAAGTCATGTTCATGTGAAAAGATCCACAAGTAATTCACCTGCTCATCATAAAATAAATACAAAAGGCCTATGAGGAATCAGAAGAATCAGCAGCAAGCTACATTGCCTTATACACATATGAAGATGTTCAAATCCTAGATAAATCATTCATTTTTTGTTTCCAAAATCTTGATTCATAGCCATAAATGAGAGAAACTTTTAAACATCTCAAGAACTATAAGTTTGGTTTTATCAAGTATAGAACTACAGGCATTAGCTTTCATAATAAGTTTTAAATCAAATATCTCATTAATTATGTGTGTGTGTTATATGATTAAATATGTGTTTATTTTATTTATTATTCAAATGTATATGTGTGTGATTTGAAATAAACATTCAATATATATAATGGTAATTTTGTAGTAGATTGAAAAAAAATCACATAATAGATCATGTCAGATATCTATTTGATTTATCTGTCTTCTCTCATGTATTGATATAGATGTCACTGTATGTACTTTAAATTGTGGTATTCTGGAGATATATTGAAAAGGGCAAAAACATAATTTGCCAAAAAAGGCTTTTCTATGATAATTTTATAATTTGTAATCTTTGTTGCTTGTATATATGTATTTTTAAACATATTATTGATTATTAAATATATTAAAATGTCTACTTTAATAGAATGTGTGTACACATTTATATTATAAGGAAAGAGTGAGCATTTAAAGAAAACTGGATATAAAACATTTTAATTATGGTACTTACGGATAATTCAACCGATGACGTATTTGACCTACTGATTTCCCTTCCGGTAGACATCAACGTTTTTTGCATAACAATGTTGTCATGGCAACAAAGTGACTGGCATGATTAATCCATCAGAAAGTCAATTTTTTTTTACCCGCGAGATTTAAAATTCGGAGAGAGGTTTGGGAAATTTTTTGATTTTTCTGTCTATTGTGATTTTGCTATCCACGGCATCACAGTGACTTTTTTGAGCTCTTCTACTTTGTGATATTTGCGTTTATGATGGCTGAAAAGACCGTGGACTTCTCCCCAAAAGGAAATTGTGTCAAAATGGTCATGAAATGAAAAAGTATGTTCACAATTCGGGACCTAATTCGATGAAACAATGGCGATGCAACTTGAAAGATTGTCTATCCTGAAACAGTAAGATTCGTATTCGAATCTTAAGTTTCACCTTTTTCTGTCATCTCTCACTGACCGGTCTATCCCGCCCAAATTTAAACTTTTTGATATCGAATTGTGTGTGTAACAATATTAAAAATGTATAAATATATGTAGAATTCAGCATAAACATGCACACATTTCGATCTCAAATTAAAGGCAATAAATAGGGATAAAATAATATAATTTAGATTTCTTTTAGTTATATAATTTTGTATAATTTTAATCATTTATTTTGGATTATAAAGTTCGTATTTATTGCTTTGTTTAAATTTCATTTAATAATAATTCTAAAAAAATCTGATGTAATATTTAATTAAAAGTTAAAATAATCTTATATTCCCTTTTTGTTTTTGAAATTTAAAAGCATCGGTCAGTGATAGATAATAGATTAATTAAAGAAAAATTCCCCAAAATTAATTAGTAAATGTAAAATGTAAACAATAGAACGGCAGCTTTCTTTAATTAAAAAAACCAACTAAATGCATTGATTATCCTCAGGGCAGATTAAGTAGAACCTAAAAATATCTTAACAAAAATGTGAAAGATCAAGATAAAAAAAGAGAGGCCATCTTAGACTTGCTGGAGACATTCACTTAAACTTTAGCTTTGCTCTCGATCACTGAGAGTCTCCAAAAATAATAAAAATAATTTGTTCCTGCCAAGGTATGACCGAGTAAAGCACCTAGATTATTCTCCATCAGTAGATGGCCTATCGGATGCTGAACTTTCATTGCCCGTCATAAATCCACCATGAAGATCTGCTGCCTGAAATGAATGAGAAAGCTGCTGCTGCCATGAAATTAAATGAATATCTAAATACAAGAAAGACTTGCCACTCATGAACTTTTTGCTGCTAAACTCATGGAATAAGAAAACTTCTTATAAAACAGGTACCTGTCTGTGTTCAAACTCTAGAGTACTCTAATAACATGCTATAGCTATTCTTCATATTACTTATCTAAATTTATAAAATGTAAAAACTATCATTTGTATAACTAAAATTGAATAATTAATGTAATATGTAAATTTCTCTAATAATCTAGCTTACCTCACTCTATCTTTTGTGGGTGCGTATTTCTATAATCTACATGTTTATCTATAGTTATTATTTAATTATTGCATGCTCATAATTGTCTCAATTTTCAAAGTAAATCTATGATCGCTTGAAACAAAGAATGCATGTCAAATTTTCATTAATATTTACTTTCTTTAATAACTTAACCTTCATATAAATCGACACGCATTCAATGCTTCATTTATTGTAATGCAGGGTCTACTACTTCGCAAATGGCTGACATATTAGTTATAATAATTCCCAATTTATATATGTTTGGTATTTATTAAATCATCAGTGAATAATTCCAGAAAATTACATTTCTTTGAGAGTCACCAACGTTCTTTAGTAAATGTTGATAATGTAGAGCCGAATTAGAAATCTATTTAAATCTCATCATAATCAATTATCAGTATACATGTGTTATGTTTTAGAGATGCGATGACCCATTCCGCCGTGAAATTTCCGGATTCTTCAGGGTTGAAATTAACCCATCATCCTACACAAGCAGGCCTAATGGGTGCTCCCGTAGGATTTGACAATGTCATGCAGCCAGCCGGCAAATCGTGCCACATACCGCTTGTCCCTGGTTATGCTTATGTGACACCTTACTTCATCAGGCCGAGGCAGAGACCAGTCTGATATTCTTATAAACCCATTCGCGGCAAGCAGTTTCAATATACTGCAATTCCATATCACCTTTCTAAAGCGTACCACGTGTTCCTTTGCTCAATTCTATTATTCTATATATCACTCCACCTCTGCATTATCTTCATAATTCACTCTCAAATAAATGTTTGCCCTTAGTTATAAATAAATATTTTAATTAAATAAATATATGTCTGCCATTACTCTTATAACCTATACTTTAGACTCTTGCCTTGCAAAGGTGTAAATTCCCCAAGGCATGCATTAGAAATACTTACTCGAGAATTTTAGGTAGCTAGATTACGCCTTCAAATAAATGTATTTCTTTTGTAAACATTACAGTATCGGAAATACCGCTACTGAAATCCTCAATATAAAATAATGTCTAAATAAATAAATGTATTCTTTAAAATATAATCATGTCGCAAATCCCGCTACTGAAGCTGTGAGTCCATAAAATATTATTAGATTGTGTTATTAAAATGTATTAATAAATAATTTTAAACTATACGTCTGCAGTTACGTTTCATTTATTCGATACCCATTCTATATAATATTTCCTCGATTATGTAAATATGAATGTTTAATTAATATTAGTTGGTGATTGGCTAACTCGAGAAAATCATGAGTCTCTTGCATATCCCTGACCACCGTGCCTAAGGAAATATTTACTAATGTCGCCTCAGATGCGTTGTTTCGTGGATTGTATTGTGGAACCGATAAACTATGTTCGAACTCAGTACCACGGGTGACTTCGCTACTCGATGGTGCTGCTGTTCTCTATGGTGGTCGAATTCTGCACTATGTTTACGAGTCACACGTTTTCTGACCGTTACAATCCCAAATTGCAATGAGAAAAGGCACTTGGTTTGTTGGCTCCAAAATGACTTTGGTGACCGCTATACATTTCATCTACAGTTGGTCCAAACAATTAACATCCATAACATTTTGTGCGGAGGAATTGAATATTTCGGACAAAACTGTTATGGATTGGAACAACTACCTCCATGAAGTTTGTACCTGGAGATTGTTAAGAAATGAAAGGTGGAAAATCGGAGGTCCCAACACAATCATGGAAATCGATGAAAGCCTCTTCACAAAACGGAAGAACAATGCCGGAAGAGTCCTACCACAGCAATGGCTATTTGGTGGTGTATGTAGAGAGACTGAGGAATGTTTTATTGTAGCCATTCGAGATCGATGTGCGTCTAACTCTCATGCAAGAAATTTTGCAAAATGTACACAAAGGCTCAACTATCTACAGTGATTGCTGGAAGGGATATAAGAGCGAAGAGTTAGCTGAGGCTGGATATGAACACCATCATGTTAATCACACATACAACTTTGTAGACCCCACAACTGGCGTACATACACAAAATGTTGAAAGGTTGTGGGGTTTGGTCAAATGGCGTAATAAAAAACACAGAGGGACAGCACGTCAGCACCTGGACTCATATTTGAGCAAGTTTATGTGGAGGCAGTCGTATAAAACTGTTCCTTTTGCTGCGATTTTGGAACATATATCCCAATTCAGTCCTCTGCAGTGAATGCTATTTGTAAGTAATTTTAATTTTTTTTCTAATAATTATAATTTTATAATTAATTATATTATTGAATATAGACAATAAGTAATCCAAATGCACGTAAAAGTAAGGTCACCATTAATGCCATATTCGCATTACATCTTTATTTTAAATGTACAAAAATTTTTTGGTAATATTTCTACAATGATCAAACTTCCACTTAATTACGTTTACTTTGTAAATAATTTTCAATAATTTTTTAACTCAAATTACCAATATACAGTACATTTTTAAAATTACCAAATGTATGTAAAACTACAGCATGTGATGACACGTTTTATACAAGATCGCCATTAATGCCAGATTTCGCATTAATTCGGGTAAAGTGTTTTTTATGTTTTTTTTTTTTAATTTACAAACATTTTTTGTTAATATTTCTACACTTATCAAACTTCCACTTAATTACATTTAATTTGTAAATAATTTTCAATAATTTTTTAACTCATATTACCAATATACAGTATGTTTTTAAAATTACCAAATGTATGTAAAACTACGGCATGTAATGACACATTTTATACAAGATCGCCATTAATGCCAGATTCGCATTAATTCAGGTAAAGTGTTTTTTAAATCAAATTAGCAATATATATTTTGTATTGACCTTATTTTGTATTTCATGCATGTAAATTTACAATAATTTTTTAAATCAAATTAGCAATATACAGTACGTTTTTATATTTTGTATTGCCCTTATTTTATATTTCATGCATGTAAATTTTCAATAATTTTTTGTTTTTTTGTATTTTTTTTTTCAGGACCAAGAAACATGGTGGTGTTCATTTTCTGCCCACCAAGAAGCCATCCAAAAAACCACGTGACTGTATATTTTTTGTTAAATTTTTGTCTTTTTTGTATGTTTTCATGTTTAAATTTTTTTTTAAATTTTCATATTTTTTGCCACTTTTTTTTTCTTTTTTATCACATGACCAGCATCACATTTTTGTCTTTTCTATGTTTTTTATCACATGATCAACCAATGATGTATTACCCTGAAGGCATATTGGTCTAATCTTGCGTTTTTAACGTGTGTTCACGTGATCTGCGGACACATTTTAGCGACTAAATGTGTCTGCAGATCACTTGGAGGCGTTATCTTAAAAATCGCAACATTAGACCGATATGCCTTCAGAGTAATACGTCATTGGTTGAATTATCCATAAGTACCTTAATTATTGTTAGGTAAATAATTTGAGGTAATTTTAAAGGCAAGGGAGGAGTTTATGCAGAAGAATTAAATAGTGCATAAGTATTCGATTAGTCAAATATTTTTCATATTTTAATTAATCAAATATTTGTGATATAACTGTTTAAAAATAGGGATTCATAGTGTAGGCAGAGAATTAGGAATAGTTAAAGTCCAATGAGTTAGCTGTGGGGAGGTCAGGTACTAAATTCATAGATGGCTGAGCAAGCACTTTAGTTACATTGTAATCAACTGGCACCTAAAGGTGTTTCCTTAAAATAAATAAAGTGCTTGGATGGCCAGTATTATAGTTTAGTAGCAGAGAGTTGGTATTATTGATAGCTTGCTATCAGTGATATTATTATCTCTATCTGAATGACCAGAAGCCTCCAAGGATAGTGAAAGAAACTAAACAAAAGGGATAGAAATAAATAAATCTAAAAATTTAGATTTTTCCTCATTTTTGTTTACAAAAAATCCAGACAGTACAATGACACCTAACATGGGGCCATTGAGACTCATATATGCATATCAGCCCAACAGTTTGTTGGCAATAGATTTTTATGGACTCCCATTTCAGTTTAATAGAAAGAAATATCTCATTGTGGCTTATGATGTTTTTTCCAAACTCGTGGCTGTTTATCCGGTGATGCCACACAGACTATAGGAGTACTGCAACAGCAAAATTTTCAAGATGTGGGAATCCCAAACCAAATAATGTCGAATCATGGAACACCCTTTCTGTCTGAAGATTGGAAAAGATGGATGGAATGTCACAAAATAAGGCATATCCTCATTTCAATTTGCAACCTGCAATCCAATCCCCACAAATTTATTATGAGAGAGTTTGGATGCTTATTTCATGTATACCTACAGAATAATCATCAAAGATTAGTGAAGGAGGCAACAAGAGTCACCAGCAAGGAAAAAATATTCCATATCCATTTAAAACCATTTTGCCTGTTGGAATACAATGTATTAACAAATAAAAGATGCTGACGAAGCATGCTGTAGGCTCAGAAGAATGGGTAATATAAGACAAAAGAGGAAGAGAAGAGTCAGGTATGTGTTTAATTTGGACAATGAAGTCATGGTGAGAGTAAACCCAGTAAGCCATCATGAGAAGGGAATATATAAAAAGTTTCAGCCAATATACGATGGGCCATATAAAATCATATGAGAATATGGAAACAATGCATTTGAGATTGCTCAGGGGACAGAAAAAAAGAGAACATTCAATTCTTGATCATTGCAATTAATAAAACGAAAAAGATAACGTTTAGCAAATAAACCCCATCATAATTACACAAGAATGTAGGAAAATGGATCATTAATGAAGTGTGCTTCGAAATTTTTAAATTTAGGCATTAAAGATAAAATGCTCATAATCTTTTTTTACATAATCTTTTAGCATTTATTAAGAGTGAACTTTAGTGAAAGAAATTTTAAGAAAATATTTTTTTTTTTTAAAGAAAAAAGATTTTTATGAAAGTTTAAGAAAAAGAATAAAACAAAAGAAGAGGGAGGGGAAAAGATTTTGGTAATGAATAATAATTAAGGGGAAAATGATTAACATTGTTATTTTTGTTTTTTAATTAATGTATAACATAATTATCTCATTTTTGTCTTATAATATGGAATGTGTGCATGTATAAATAAAATTTAAAAGAAAGGAATTTCTTTTAAAATGATAAAATTAAAAACTAATGCAATGCAAATAAAAGAACTAAAAACTTAAAATCAAAACAAAGGAAATATAATTAACAAACAAAGGGACTAAGTACTACTGTTTGATTAAAATAAAAAAAGCCAATGGAAAAACTAGAACGAATCTTAAACTCTTAAATAAAAGAAATCAAAACCCAATACGATTGCAGCAGATTGCTCGATCGATCCTCAGATAAGGAATACTGTCTATATAAGGGAAAATTCATATTATATTCATTCAATCATTAAAAAAATCATTAATTAATAATTAATCACAATTCATCAAAATTTGATCCAAAAAATATTGAAATAACTAAGAATGAACGTCCTATCATATAGAATGTGTGGCTGAACCCATCGGACCATGTGGCAGCCTGAACCTTCTCTGCAGTAACATCAGCAGTTAGTTTGAGGGAGAAATTATGTTCATGTAAAAACTGGGAATCATTGGAGTGTCCATGCCAAGATCCACAAGTAATTTTCCTGCTCATCATAAAATAAATACAAAAGGCTTATGAGGAATCATAAAAATCAGCAGAGAGCTACATTGCCTTATATGCTTATGAAGGTGTTCAAATCCTAGGTAAATCATTCATTTTTTGTTTCCAAAATCTTGATTCATAGCCATAAATGAGAGAAACTTTTCAACATCTCAAGAACTATAAGTTAGGTTTTATCAAGTATAGAACTATTTCTTTCCATGATATAACTACAGGCATTAGCTTTCGTAATAGGACTTTTAAATCAAATATTTCATTAATTATGTGTGTGTGTCATATGATTAAATATGTTTATTTTATTCATTATTTAAATGTATATGTGTGTGATTTGAAACATATTAAAATGTATACTTTAATAGAATGTGGTGTGTGCATTTAATTATAAGGCAACACTGAGCATTTAAAAAAAGCTGGATATAAAACATTTTAATTTTCATTAGATAAATAATTTGAAGTAATATTAAAAACAAGGAAGGGGTTTATGCAGAAGAATTAAATAATGCATAAGTATTCTATTAGTCAAATATTTTTCATATTTTAATTAATCAAATATTTGTGATATAAATATTTAAAATAGGGATTCATAGTGTAGGCAGAGAATTAGGAATAGTTAAAGTCCGATGAGCTAGCTGGGGGGAGGTCAGGTACTAAATTTGTAGCTGGTTGAACAAGCACATTACTTACATTGTAATCAACTGGCACCTAAATGTTTTTCCTTAAAATAAATAAAGTGCTTGGCTGGCCAGTGTTATAGTTTAGTAGCAGAGAGTTGGTATTATTGATAGCTTGCTATCAGTGATATTATTATTATCTCTACCTGAATGACCAGAAGCCTTCAAGGATAGTGAAAGAAACTAAACAAAAGGGATAGAAATAAATAAATCTAAAAATTTAGATTTTCCTCATTTTTGTTTACAAGAAGGAAGACGGATGTACAATATATGTCTATATTTATAATATATACATTTAACATTACAATAGAATAATATTGCAATGTTCATAATTAGTAAAAAATAGAATTAATAATTGAAATATTTTTCACATTAAATATCAAGGGCCTAGATATCATAGTGAATTTTTAAAAACCTGACTTGAGACACAATTTTTACAATCACTTCAGTTTTAATAATGTTAGAGCAAAATGCTACATTTTGACAGAAAATAGAAAAAAACTAGGGAAAGCAATAAGGCTAAGACAAATAGTGATTACCATTAAAAAGTAAGGAAAAAAGACATTCCAACATCTGAAATATCACATGATCACCATTTATTGTGCTTGCTTATAACTGCTATTAAAACAGGCAAAACTCTCCATATAGTATTGCTACTCAGTACAAGTCAGAGTAATCAATAGGTGCCAGAAGGCTTATACATAAAATCCCCATCTAGTGCCTACTTATCCAATATCCCCAGACTAGTTTCTGGTGGGTTGCATTAGATCCCAAGATCTAGGTGCAGTGCTCTCAGATTCAAGGCTCCTCACTAACAAAGGCCACAAGCCAGAAACTAGTCTAAGGATATTAGATGATTAGGCACTAGATAGGGATTTTATGTACAAGTCTTCTTGCATCCATTGATTACTCTGGCTTGCACTGTGTGGCAATACTGTATGGAGAATTTTACCTGTTTTAATAACATCTGAAATAATTATTACTTTATTGTTTGTTCATAATTTCTAATTTATCCTTAATTAAGTTTAGATTACATCTTCATTGATAATTTTTTTGTATTCCTCACAAAATTCTCATTCAAACTATATATAATACTTCTTACTTGACATAATCCATAGTTTCAGAATCTCCAAAAATAATCACATAAGAATTCTTCATTTTTATCTTGTACCCCAAGACTTTATAAACCTCAAGGCATCTATAAGAAAAAGATTCATCCTAATAACAGATATAAAATAAATCATTTCCAGAAGGTGAATATGCATTTGGCATCATAGCAATTGGCTTCTTGTCTATCCAAAACTAGAAATTGAAGGCTACTGTCTGTATCAATGATAAAACGAGTTTTGTCTCTTCATTGTATATTTTTTGAGTACATCAATGATGTTTATATTCTTTGTGCACATTCAGTGATGCTATCTTGTTATATTTATTGTCCCACAGAGATATAATTTATTTGCATATGGCTCCTTTGCTAACTATACATTAAACTGAAGACAATTCCTAAGAAAAGCAAAATATTCTTGTTTTTTATAAGATTGATACAGAAGCTGAGCATAGCATGGTATGTTCCATCTTGTTCCATTACTGATATGAAAAAATAAAATAAAACATAATTTTAAATACCAACATCTGTAGAGTTTTGATAATGTAATAAAAGATAAATGTTACAACAACAACAAAACAGGTTATGACTATAGAAAAAAAAAATTACTGATGCTACATATTTCCAATTCAGCAGGTATCATCATCATAGTGAGGAATTGTCATCCATAGGTAATGTTGATAAATATTAAGGGGATCAACATGAATAAATACTGAGAAAATTAGGATGCTGAGAAAGAAGGGACTATAGGTGTCATTTCTTAGAGAGTTGGGTGCTGTATTTCTTTGTATTGATGGCATTGGCATCCTTTGTCATAGATAGATTCCTTAATCTTTCTTTTTCTATCATTGTACTCTGAAATGATAACATCAGCTGTAGAAAGATTAAAGCAATGGCCAGAGACAATCTTATGGTCTCAGAAGAGAGAAGAGTAGTCAGTGCTTTTCTTAATGTGTTTGTACATGTAAGTATGTTGAGTGAGTCTCGTAACTAAGTTGGCATGGGTTTTTCCATAATATGCCTTTATATATATTTTTTTAAAAATGGCTCCTGGATCTAATTGTTGCTTTTAATAGCTGACTATTTATGGCAGACAAAAGAAAGTTAAATGTAGTGGATTGTGTTTAAGGGCTGCGCACTTTTATTTGTTTGGATAATCTTAAAAGTTTGACTGCAATCTTATACAAACAAAAGAAATGAATACAGTACTGAATAAAAATGATTGCCTTACTTATAAAAGCAATGTGGATATATTATCTGTAGATTATATGTCTAAAAATGTTTTTGATAGTAATTATATAATGAAAAGCTTTAAAAAATGTGTAATTTTTACCAAAAGGAGTATGAGGTTAAAATGTGACGGAGACTGCAGTATTTTCATGAGGATTGTTTATTATTAATCAATAATTTTTTTTTTTTTTTCATTTTTATTTGCTACTTTTAAGTCAGTAATAAATTATTAATGTATAATGATGATAAATCTGAAAAAGACTTTAGTATAAATGTAAAAAAAAAGTATATCTTACAATTATAATAATGACATTTCTAATCAAAATAGCTGTGTATAATTTATACCAATTTGTTTTAGTGAACCCTCAAGGTATGAAAATACAAAAAGTGAATCTGCAAACATAATTACTGAAGTAAAACAAAACAAGGAATTTTGCTGCAACATTTTAAAAAACAAATCTGAATATGATAATTTTATTATAAGAACAAAATATACCAGCATATAAAAAAGTAGATAATTACTTTGGTACTCGCATATTAGATCTGCAATGTAGTATTTGATGTATTACACTTTTTCACATTTATATCTACTGACAACTTTCTAATCTTGTGAACATATACATGGAATTTGTACAAACTTAAAATGATAGATTTGTCAAAATGGACCCCGTACATATTTCTGTAAGATTTACTAAATTATCAGCAGTCTGAATATGTATATGAAAAAATGTGGCAGCTCTAATATGTGACACCAAACTAAATCTGAAAAGGTACATTTTTAACAAGATTAAAAATATAAATTTTACACAAAAAATGTTAAATATGACACAGCATTATGTAATTCCCAAATGCTATTTTAAGTACGATGTTTAAGTCTGTCATGAAATTACAAAGCAATCACTAAAGCAAAATTTTCAAAAAAATAAATAATAAAACTAAAATATTACTACATCTATATCTAAAATATTAGCATGTCTAAACATTATATATAAAATATTATGTGTATATCTGGCATGAAATTACAAAATGCTTAAAATGAAAACATACTTACCGTGTAATATATAACATGAATTGTCACAATGATAAAACAATCATTCACCTGTTCTACTTTATTTTAAGTGGATAAATTTTTTTCCAAAATGGAAGCTTAAAGTTTTTTTTTTGTTCAAAATGGAAACTTACTTAATACATGATTCACACAAAAATTGTTGATAACTGGCAGCTCATAATTCAGCAGTTTTATAGGCTTTCCAACAGTCTGAATAAATTGTCAATTCCTCTTCCACATTTTATTTGATGACTTCTGTCAGAGATTGCCACTGTTCTATTATAAATTCTCATGATGAAACACTCATCGGTCTCTCTGTGCAAACCATCAAACATCCATTGTTCTGGAATAACCCATCCGGCTTGGTTTTTTTCTTTTTTGTGCGAAAGACTCTCATCAATTTCAGTGATTTTTAGGCCTCCAATTTTACATTATTCTCTGCTAAACTAAGCTAAATGTTTTTCCCCATTCTATGATGTTAATTTGTGAGCCCAACTGTAAATAAATCAGATTGCCATCGAAAATGGAATTCTGGAACCCTCCAGTTCCCTTATAGAAGCCTATTTTATTATTACATCTTCAAATATTTCATCACCTTTGCTTGTCCAAAGTGTGGATATACTTGACCACGTTGATTTCAGTAGTGGGTAAACTCCAAATGTTCATCATTTTATACTGTTCTAAAAAAAATTGTAGTATTAATCAGAAAATGGAAGAATAAATCAGCACTGAAGTAAAAAAACACTTTGAGAAGAACTTTCCAAATGAAATCTGGACAATAAAAGAACATGTAAATGTTTATGTTATTGGATGAGATCATAGGATTTATTGGATGAGATCACAAGGTTAGACATTTATCACAAATGTAAAAAAGGTACAGCATGTCTCCTACATTGCAGGTTTACCATTATTTTATTCTTTCTATGCATTATATAACAATATAAATAGAGGATCACAGTTATTAAATGAATTATCATCTTTATATTTGTTTGATTTACGTGATTTGATAAAAAATGAAGATAGTATTAAATCAAATGATGCATACAGCTTATTAATGATTCACTCTATAAATATGACTTTCACTGATAATGCTGATAAACAATTGAATGCCTGCAGCAATATAACAAATAATGACAACAGTATAATAAAAAAAGAAAAAATGGCAATAATGAAAATATTTTTAGATTGATGGAATTCAGTTATCATAAAAAATAATTATAATTCAAGCACAGCATATATGAGAGATAGTTGATAGCTCGAATACAATTCAAAATTTTATATGAGATATATGTCACAAATCTTACCCAAAGAGAATGAAAATAATTGAATCATTGTGTTCATAGTAGTGATAATATAAAAAATTTATATTGAAAAAAAGAAAATGAATAACAAAAAAGAAATATTAACTTTAGAGAGAGATCAGATATACATAAAAAAAGCAATTATTATGGAGCAAAAAGAAGTGACAGGCATAATAAATAAAATATATGAGAACAATGAGAATAAACAAATCAATAATGAATGTAATCTACTTAAATCAACAGATCAAAATAATACTAAAGTAAATGAAATAAGACAAACAGGAATTTAAAAATCAATGAAAATTAATAAAAAGAATGTATCTATACAGGTACCTAAAACTAAAATAAAATATATAAAAGATGAAAAACTTTTGGGAGATAATATAGTAATAGATAATACAGATAAAAAAGAATATTATACTATGAATGATAAAAGAAATAATAACCTGATATTTAAAAAAGACAATACAAAACTAAAGTATATTATAATAAAAACTATCAATAGAATGAATTACAGGTGCCTAAAATTAAATATATAAAAGATGGAAAACTTTTGGGAAATAATATAGTAACAGATGATATAGATGAAGAAAAATATTATACTATGAATGACAAAAGAAATAATAATAAGATATTTAAAAGAAGACAGTACAAAATCAAAGCAAATTATAATAAAAACTATCAATGGAATGAGAAAGAAATTTATAAAAATAGTACCGGCACAAAGATTAAAAGTAATAAATATAATTACTGACAAAAATGTCACTTTAGACAGCAGGGCTATAATATAACAATAAGAGAGGTAAATATAATGACATTAATGTAAGAATTAAACAAGTAATGTGTCTAAAAGTACTAAAAAGGTTAAGCTAAGTACAATGTGTAATATTAATTGGCTGAGCGCTTTCAAAAAGTTTTTCTCTTCTCATATTTACAGCAAGTGGGTTGTGTGAGCATGATAGAAAATGTTTGTGACAAATATTTAAATACATGTAAAATGGATTAGAGAGTCCACTCTTTAGAAAGAGCATGCTTTTTTCCAATTTATAGTACAGGTATTGCTAGCTGTAAGCTATACTTTTTTTGATTTTACATTTTGTCATGGCATTCTATGCATGCATTGGAAGCAGATGGTCCAAATATATGGCTAGAGGACCCTTTGTAGTTCTAAAAAGATGGATTTTATTTAAATATTTGTTGCTTATATTTTCTATAATGATTATGCAATCTACTTGCTATGATTATGAGAACATAACACTTTTCAAAAGTGTTCAGCCAAATAATATTACAATTTGTATTTAGCTTCATCATTGCCTGCATTTTAGAACATTTAGACATAGTCATATTAAAACAGAGAGTAAATCACTTTCCCCAGGCTCTGACTTAAAAGCACTCTAAATGTTGAACAAAGGAATTAAGAATAGAATGAATCCACCTATTTTTATTTGCTCTGATGTTTATAGGCATACCTTTGTCATCATTATTGGTAATTCAGAGTAAAATAAATTTATCAACCAGATGGTATATGGCACTTAATAAGAGTTATTAAAATAGCCTTGTATTATTAATTATGAGTGTAAGAAATCTTAAGTGCCATATTCCATCTGGTTGATAAATTAATTTCACTTTGAATTACCAACAATGTTGACAAAGTTATGCTTTAAAACAGACAAAACTCTCCACTCAGTGCCAGCCAGAGTAATCAGTGGATGCTAGAAGGTACTGAGTGGCACTACTGTATGGAAGTTTTGCCTGTTTTAATAACAGTTATGTGCAAGCATAATAAATGGTGAGCATGTAAAGTTATGCTTATAAACATCAGAGCAACTAAGAATAGGTGGATTCATTCTATTTTTGATGCTAAACAAAGCATTCAGAGTGCTTTCAAGTCATAACCTGGGGAAAAGTGATGTACCCCCCTTTGTTTACATATACATTGAGTTTTGTTTAATTTAAAGTTTACATAGTAATATTAATGATATATATGGCAATATTTAAAATTATAATTAACAGTTTTGAGAAAATAATGTCAAATCATATAATAAAAATGAATTTCTAATATCTATAGCTCATGCTTGTTTAGATGAAAATGTTTTTAAAAATTATATTCAGGAATATTTAAGAACTTCTATTGAATGTATACAAATTGATATGGGCAATACAATGTTTACAAATTATTTTGTAAGCCTGCCTGAATATTATACAGATGCTATAATAAAATTAAAATGGATTTTCACACCCCTGAAAGCCAATGTGAGATATTTCTTTGGAAATTTATCTAATGCTACTATAAAAACATTATATGAACAATGATAGTGGTAGGCAATGGAAAACATATGCTTACTTTAATGGATTGGCAAAACCATGCAAATAGGAAAATAATACAATGTTTTTACATGAATGTTAGAATTCTAAGAACAAAACCGAATGAAATTTATTTGCAAATTTTATCTGAAAATTATATTATTTTATTAACACAAACATGGTTAATAACAGATATAGAAGACCTACAAATTATAGATGACAGATATAATATTTATAGGCAAAATAGAAATGATTACATGTTTATAAGGGGAGGTGGAACATTTATAAGAGTAAATAAAATGCTAATTAGAAAATACATTAGAGAAATTAGTTATCAAGAAGAGTCAACTTGTGTTGAAATTCAACTAAACAATAATAAAAAAAATTACTTTTAGCTTCTATATATAATGAGCCAGAAAATTCTTCAGTAAGTAATATATTTAATTATTATATATCAAAACTAATCAACTATAATCATAATATTTTTATGGCTGGAGATTTTAATAGTCCCGACTTACAGCTTACTAAATTTAATACAAATTCTCAAATTAAAACAAATTAATGCAAATAAAAAACATCTAAATAAGGTTCTGGATTTAATTCTACATAATGAGGCACACAAAATAGTATGTAAATTATTATCAGATATAATATTACCTATAGATAAATATCATCCACCACTGGAAATATTACTAGATCTAACAAAATACAGATTGCAAAAAGATTTTAGGGAAGGTAAATAAGATAAAATATATGATACTTTTAAAAACTAATGGAATTTCTTAAAATAATATTAGTGATATAGATATTGCTATTAAAAAATTTCTAATAGCCATTTATAATATTATCAATCAAAATAAAGCAAACACTATTCAAAGAAAACAAAATTTTCCTCTTTGGTTTACTATAGAACTTCGATTTATTATAAGAAGAAAAGAATATCATTACAGAAACTTTATTAAAACAAAATCATAATTTATTATAATAATGTAATAAATCTAAGAAAAGTTATAAAAAGAAAAAAAAATACAAGATTATAAAAATCATATTAAATCGTTGGAAATAAATTTTAAATGTCAGCCTACAGCATTTTGGGGATTTAATAAATAAATAGGTCAACATGGGGGGGAAAAAAATCTCGCCCTCGGGGGGTTTTGTGGGTTCTCTCTCTCAATTTTTTTTAGTGGGGGGGGGGGGGGGGGGGGGGGGGGGGGGGGGGAGAGAGCCCTCTCTATAATAAAGAGGGGGTTTTTTCTTTCAAAATATATATGAGAAATTATTTTTTTTTTTTGGGGGGGGGATTAACATGGACAAACTAATGATTGTTGGTTTAGAATAAAAAAGTATTATTGGTGTTTATTTTTTTTTTCAATATATTTTTTTTTAGGTGTATAGGTGTTGTAGGAGGGGGGGGGGGGGGGGGGGGTGGGGTAGAAGGTTCTCCTCCCCTTATAAATAAATCAAAGTAACACAAAAAAGTGCAGCATTTTTTTTTTAAAGTAAAAAACTTTATTATATCTAAGGTTTACATTTTAGGATAATAATTAGGTAAAAGTTTTTTAACAAAGCAAAAAGAAAAAAAGGAAAAGTTGCACAGTTCCATTGTTGGATCTTAAATATATATTAAGATATTAGAACATTACCAAAAAAATACAGCATTGACATCTAATTATAATAGTATAGCATTAAATAAATTCTGTCAACATTTTGAAAAATATTACAGTAAACAAATAAAACAACTAATGAGTATAACAAAATTGTTTCTGATAATTCATAAAAATATATTATTTTTAATAAAAAATATAAATCGGCAAGATATCGAAAGAGCAATAAAAAAACTTAGAAATAAAAAGAACTTTAATTTGTATGAAACTTCAACATTTATTCTAAATGGCTTTTTCAATACAAAAATTATTGCAGGCATCATTAGACAAAGAGATTTCTCCTAGGGATTTAAAAATAAATAGAATTGTTCCTATTTATAAAAAAGCTGCAAAAGACGAGCCAAAGAATTATAGAGCAATATTAATTTTACTAACTCTTTAAAGTTTTTGAAAATTATTTTTATTTTAAAAAAAAAATGATATTAAAAAGATTATACCAAAATCGCAACATAGTTTTGTACCAAAAAGATCAGTCATTATTGATCTTATAACAATTTAATATAATTTAGCACATGCTTTAAATGCTGGGAAAAGAACTGGTGTCATATATATGGACTTAACATCTGTTTTTGATTTAGCTGTCATAAATTCTTAATAGTAAAATTGATTAAATTGAAGGTAAATGTAAAAGCAGTTCATTGGATAGTTTCTTATTTAAAATTTTGTAAAGTTTATATCTATCTCAATAATGAATCTAGCAAATTAATAAAAATCAATCAAGGTGTACCCCAAGGAAGGATTTTGGCACCATTCTTATTTAATATTTTTACAGCAGATAGATATACACCAAAATATTAAGCATTCATAAATTTTATCATATGCTGATGATAATAAGATATTTAAGATAATGAGTGATCCATGTGATATGATTAAGTTACAAAATGATCTAAATAGTTTTGAAAAATGGTGCTTTAGTAACAGCGTAAATATAAATATGAAAAAAATATTGTGTTGTATCATATACAAGAAACTCTACATATTTTAATAATACAAATTATTATATAAGGGACAAAAAATATATATAAAAAGAATTTCATAAGGATCATGGAATAAACTTTGGCAGCAATAATCCCTACAACACATATTACAAAGAAATATAAAAAAGAGTCATAAAACTATAGGCAGAATTTTGAGAAATGATAAAAATTTCTCTGTAAAAATAAAAATTATATTATTTGAAGCTCTAGTACTGCCTGTGATACACTTTGGATCAGAAATATGGAATAGAAACAATGACAAACATTCTACAGAAAATATATAATCATTTTATTAAATATATAAATCCACATGAGAAGTATTACCTTTCACTTGTAAAATAGAGACAATTACAAGATCTAATATGAACTAATAATCAGCTTTTCAAGCTAATGCACATGCGCTTGTGGATCTTAATAAATGAATACTCTCATTTTCCAATACAAGATAAAGTCTTTGTGAAAGAATAGAATGAATCCACCTATTCTTTCAACCCAAACATTTAATTATGGGCAAATCTTAAGTACTGGAAATGAGAGCATGAAGATATTAAACAATCACTTTAAATTACTTTTACTATGTTTGAATGAATGATGCTTGTGAAATTTACTAAAATTTATGATACATCATTCTTAAATGAAATTAAACATGTAAATGAGTAGTTTATTACAATTCAAAAACATCGTGCTATATAAAATAAAGATCTAATATAGTAAAATGAACTTAATTTTAAACTTTGTGTGTTTGTTAATATTCTATAAATAATTCAATACTAGTGCTATAAATGCATAAACACAAAGCTAATATTTAATATCTTATTAAACCATAGGCTGAGTGGTTTCGAGAGTCACGGCTCTCATAATGCTAACTCTTTGGGAAGTAACTGATTGGCTAATGTTATGTAAATCTATGCAAAGTTCAAGTATTCCAGAAAAGAGAAATATCAACTGGTAAGATTTTGTATTTAGAACACTTTACAGTGCAACAAATAAGTAAGTTATACAACTCTATTGATAATAAATTAGAAATAGACATTTTATCTATGGATAAAAATAAATTTCTAAATATGAAATCAATACTATAGGAATTACTAATTTCATATATAACGTCTATCATTTTAGATTTACTGCACATACACACACACACATATATATATATTATTTGCCTGTAAATGGTTTGTATATTTGAAACTGTAGAAGATATAAATAAATTAAATCAAGCAGCCACCACTGTCACCACCATTATGCATTTAGTTATAATTAAGGCTTTGACATAATCTTGGAATATTATCAAATTCTAAAGAATATTTATCAAAATACAACAGCTATTATTAGAACATGGGTGTCATTAAAAGGATTATAACATTAGAAAGAAGATATGATAAAATAATTCTATGTTTTGGATTCAAATAGAAGGCAAAGAGATTAATAAATGTAGATTAACTGAAGAATTTGGGATTAACAGACAGTATAGTTGTTTTTGAAATAAAAACAAGTAGTAAAAATTAAGACGATAGTAATGTTGAACTTCTGTTAAAAAAAGACAAAGATTGTAAAGAAATGCTTTAGAGAAAATTAACAATTCTAAATATTTTAGACAAATTGTGAATAGAAAACATGATGAATGAATTAAACTTGAAAACAGAAATAATATTAAAATAAAATATATCATGAACATGAAAATAAAAGTTGTAATAAAGATGTACTAATCTTTCTTAGATATATTGTACATTGACTTAACAAAAGATTAATAAAAAAAATTACATACTTTATTGTCAAATAAGAAAGAGATGCTATGATTAATAAGGATGGTATCTTAACATTAAATAAAAAAAATTCAAGCAGAACATGACTTGATATTACAAAAAAAAAATAATGATAACACACACGTGAAAAAGATAACTGATCTCCAATATATATTTTCATGCTGAAAAAGTACTCATCAGTTGGTCTGTATCATCATCTCTTATACTTATATATAATCAATGCTCAGTTTATATTAAGATAAGAAATATACACATTTTAATGAACAAACTTCAATCCCCTCCACTCTCCAACTATTCAGCCATCCACATCACTGAAAATGTGATGACAAAATGCTCAAAGCCCTTAATCATGTCATATTATAGTCATTCCCATGTTGATCTTAAGTCAATCTGATCCTTCATATGTAGGACTTTAATATGTCCATTTAAATACACAGAAGAGAGATGGGCAGAATACAGGCAGAATATGTAATATTGAAATACAATGTATATACTTAACCTAGATGTAATTAAAGGGGATTAAAACCCAGACTTTCACACTACAGCCATCCACTCTATCCAATATAACTGATACACATGACCACATACATGTGAAAAAGATAAATGATCTCCAAATATATATATTTCTGCTGAACCAGCACTCATCAATTGGTCTGGATCATTCTCCCCCCCCCATATATGTATTTATAATCAGTACTTTGCTTATATTAAGATAGGCAATCTACACCCTATAATGGACAGACTTCAATCCTGTCCATTAAAGTGGGTAGATTTTCTATCTTAATATAAACTGCTGAACACTGATTATATGTATGTGTGTGGGAGATGATGATCCGGTTATATTGGATAGAGTAGATGACTGTAGAGAGTTTGAAAGTCTGGCTTCAAATCCCTTTTAATTACATCTAGATTAATTATATACATTATACTTGTATTTCAAAAAGAAATAATGTAAATAGATAACTAAGATCATAAACTAATTTGATAAAATTTAATAACTCTAAAACCACAGTGAAACAAACAGTTTTATGAAATGATATAGTGAAAACCTATGGATTGGAAATATTGGAATAATTTCTAAAAGGCATCTTGCAATTGGTTGTTGACAGTTAAAAAGTCCTGATAGTGGCATATTAAAAGCAGTTTTTTAATTTACTACAAATAATCAGTTTTTAATAATATATATATATTTAAATCATTTATTACAGAATAATAATATTGGATTAGAGAAAATATTTTTTAAAAAGTCTATTAACATCCTTTCTTAACGTTTGAATCAGTTCCATAAGATTATTGATGGCCTAAAAGATTACTTAATCAACTTATTTCTTTTTAGATGAAAAGAATGATAATGAAATAGATTGCTCTACTAATCAATTCATCTTTTTCTCTTTGAATAGTTATTAGCTAAACTCTTCATCTCTTAGTCAAGATAACAGAACTTTGGTATTGATTATCTCTGATCTTACTCTCTCTAAAAGTATACACATATAAAATGGAAAACTGAATATTTATATTACTAGGCAACAGAACATTTTAATTCTTGCAATAATTATCTTTAATACTGTCATTAATGCATTCAGGAATAATAATCTTAAATAAAGTCGACTGTTTGTGGAGTATATCGGACCTAATTAATTTACATATTAGTAATATGAGTGCTATAATGAGTTCTAAAAAGTTATTAAAGTTTATAAATAATATAAATATATATATATATTGTATAGATAAAAAATTAAAAAGCATTTTGCTCATTGTACAAGACAAAGGCTTCTGCCACAATTTTTCATGGAGGCGAGGATATAGCTCATTGGGTTCTGATCTAAGAGTTACTTCTTAGTTAAAATAATTAAGTACACCTTTACAGATCAATATAGATTGTTAGTGAATTATTTGTAAATCAGATTGATTTAAATTTGGGGAAAAAAATGCAAATTTAACCTATTACATAATAGAACCCAGATCATAAGCATATGAGAACAAATATTACTATTGCATCATGAGAATTTAAATTCAGTACAGTATATATATAAATGATGTTTAGCTATTAAAGATTTACTATTAAAATGACTGTAAAGAGTTTGAAAGTCCGTTTAATTACATCTAGGTTAAGTATATTCATTATACTTGTATTTCAATATTCTTAAAATAAATGCAAAGACAGTGTTTAATAAAATTATGAAAAATACACATTTATTTTTTAAAATATTATCAGCAACTTATTTATAATGTTGATAGCAACAAGATGTTCCTGTAAACAATTAAAGTCGTATATCACATGACCTAATATTTTTAAGGTTGTAAAAAAAGAACCCAGTGAGCTGTGCTAATTGCTCTAACAAGCTTCATTGATAAATTCCAGCAAAAGAAAGCATTTTAAAATCTCAATCTAGAAACCACACTCTAATCTCAGACCAATGGTTTCATGCTTTGGCACTCCTCAGTGAGGTCCTAGGATAGTTTCAGACCCTAGACCTAAAAATATCAACCCAAAGCCAGCATTTATCTAAAAGTTATCTGTTGAGTGGAAAAATCTGAAATTTTCAGACATCTATGTCTTCAAATCCAGCTATCCAACTCAAATAGCTATATGGGGCTAAGAGATTTTAATATATGTTTTGGCTGAAGAGCTCTCAGCCTCATATAGCTATTTGAGTTGGATAGCTGGGTTTAAAGACGTGTAGGTGTCTGAAAATTGCAGATTTTTCCACTCCATAGATAACTTTTAGATAAATGAGCTATTTGAGTTGGATAGCTGATTTGAAGACATGTAGGTGTCTGAAAATTTCAGATTTTTCCACTCAATAGATAACTTTTAGATAAATGCTGGCTTTGGGTTGGTGTTTTTAGGTCTAGTGTCTGAAACTACTCTAAAACCTCCCTGAGGAGTGCCAAAGCATGAAACCAATGGTCTGAGGTTAGGGTATGCCTTCCAGATAAAGATTTTAAAATGCTTTCTCTTGGTGGCATTTATTAATAAAGCTTGTCAGAGCAATTGGCACAGCTCATTGTTTGTTTTTTTTTTAGTAAACTTCTATAGATTCATCTGAGGTAAATGATTTACTGTAATTAAAATATTGCAATATAAATTCATAAAATGAATATATAATAAAATCTTTATTTTGCTAAATAAATAAATTTAAAAACCTTCTTAATTTGGTGTCTGAAAAGAAAATTCTTCATTGAAGTTATAATTACTTTTATTTAAATATACTACTAGATAATTCCTTAGCTCTGTTATCATATGATCATTTGGGATGCAAGAAGTAATGTAACAAACTAACCAGATAGTCCCATTCAATTGGCCAAATATTTTTTTAAAAAAATTCCTTAGTTAAATATCAATTAGGAATCTTCATGTCTTGAGTCTACTGCTAAGTGAAAATGCATATAATTTATTTTCTATAAAAGGAATTGAAGTCACTAATCTTTTTAAAGTATCATTTATGTTTTACTTTATACTGGTTTAGATACTTTATATTTTAAACAACAGGCAAATCTCTCCATACAGTAGTGCCCCACTCAGTGCAAGCCAGAGTAATAAATGGATGCCAGAAGGCTTGTGCATAAAATCCCCATCTAGTTCCTACTCATTCAATATCCCCAGACTAATTTCTGGCTTGTGGCCTTTGTCAGTGAGAAGCCTTGAATCTGACAGCACTGCATCTAGTCTGGCATCCACTGATTACTCTGGCTTGCACTGAATGGCACTACTGTATGGAGAGTTTTGTTTATTTTAATAACATTTATGAGCAAGCATAAGAAATGGTGATCATGTGATGTTATTTTAGACATACAATATTATGTGCAAAGCATGACTAATATGACAAAAGTTTCTACAAATTAGTTGAGAAATATGATAATAAAAGCACTGTACTAAATAGTGTAAACATTCAAGATATGCACACTAAAATTATTATAAATTATTTAAATATTTTAAATATAAGTATGTTTTGTAAACCCAGAGTCTATGCGCAATACAGGAATTTGAACACAGACTTATAAGCATCCCCTAGCCATACACTCTATCTCATACAATCAATACTCATGCATGTGAATGAGATAAATGTAAATAAATAATTTATTATAAGATCCAGAATTTTAAACTTTATAAACAAAGCAAAACTCTCCATACAGTATTGCCACCCTGTGCCAACCAGAGTAATCAATGAATGCCAGAAGGCTTGTGCATAAAATCCCTATCTAATGCCCACTCATCCAATATCCTCAGACTAGTTTCTGGCTTGTGGCCATCGTCAGTGAGGAGCTTTGGATCTGAGAGCACTGCATCTAGATCTTAGGATCTAATGCAACCCTCCAGCACCCACCTTTTATCTCTACTTAACTACAAAACTATGAAAATGAAATTGAAAACACAAAAATATTTTCAATCTAAGCTCAATAGCTTATATAGTCATATGGGTCTGAACTCAGTTCAGCACCCATACATTTTGGTGTCTTTGGCTCTTTAACAACCATAGCCACCACTATCCTATTAGGCAGGATTGGTGTTAAACCATTAAGCATCACATGATCACTATCTTATACTAGCACATAATTGTTTATAAACAAAGCAAAACTCTCCATACAGTATTGCCACCTTGTGCCAACCAGAGTAATCAATGAATGCCAGAAGACTTGTGCATAAAATTCCTATCTACTGCCTACTCATCCAATATGCCCAGACTAGTTTCTGGTTTGTGGCCATCATCAGTGAGGAGCTTTGGATCTGAGAGCACTGCATCTAGATCTTAGGATGCTCCCAGATCCAAAGCTCCCCACTGACAATGGCCACAAGCGAGAAACTAGTCTGGGGATATTGGATGAGTAGGCATTAGATAGGGATTTTATGCACAAGCCTTCTGGCATTCATTTTACTCTGGTTGGCACAGGGTGGCAATATTGTATGGAGAGTTTTGCTTTGTTTATAAACAATTATGTGCTAGTATAAGATAGTGATCATGTGAGTTTTAAACTTCTTAAAACTGAATAAATAGCAAATAAAATGCTGCATTAACAAATCTGAAAGCATAATTTTCAGATAATCAAGATATTACTTCAAAGTAATTTACTTACAAATGATTACATAAATAATTTGTAAATAAATAAATGTTCTATTTATTTCATTATGTATAGTTTTGAAATGATCAAAACTGAGTAAAAATAAAATCAACCAAAGATTATAATAATAAATACATTTTGTAGGTTATAGTTTTAATATAATCAAATACAATGATAAAATTATTTATTTATTTATAAATGATTAAGAAAATAGTGTATATTTTTTCAAGACAAGTAACAAGTAAAACTTCTTAAATATATAAAGTTTAAATTATTTTGTTTGGATTGTTCTTTCATAGGTATTGAATGAATGATAGAAGTCACACTTATATCAAATTTTTAATTATGTTAACTATCCAATATATTTTTACATTACCCAGACTAAAATATGAATCATTTTTTAAAACAGACAAACAGGATTTGATGAATTCAGAGGAAAAACTTCTAAGTTTTATAATACTCTTTTTTAATATGTACAAGGTTGTGTTTCTAGACAAAACACTTAGACAATCCAAATATCAATAACAATCAACAATTTCTGATTGTTGTCAAGGCAACCTCCTTTTAACAATAAGGATGGAATTGCACTCTTATTAATGGTCTAATATACTTATATAGATCCTAATGATTGCAACTTGACCACAGAGATTGAAATTATTGATACAAAGAACTTTAAATAAATCCCTTTAAACAGGTGAATAAAACCTATTCTGAATGCAGACTAATAAATAGTCACTTATATCATTACAAACTGCAATTATAAATTTCAAATTGCACCCAAAATATTACTTAAATAATAAGCATAATAATGTTCAAGGTTAAATGGTAATCATTAAAAACCAGTCAACATTTAGACAATCCTAATATCGATAACAATCAATAATTTCTAACTGTTGTCAAGGCAACCTTCTTTTAATAATAGTGATGGTAAGGGTGGAATCCCACCCTTATTAGTGGTCTAATATATTTATATAGGAAAGATTGCAACTTGACCACAGAGATTGAAATTATTGATCCTGAACTGTAGACCTTCTCCATTTCAAGTTAACTATTATAAAATAGAGAAAAGGAGAAAAATATAATTATAGGGATTTTTTAAAAAAAAAATTATTTAAAGTTTTAGATGTTTTTTTTCCTCCGGTGCTTGCCATTATAAGCATATATATCATACACACCCAATTATATTTTGAAATAATAGAGATTACTTTGAAAAGATTTTGATTGAAATATTTTTTGTTGTGATTAAAAAGCTGAATTCTTCCATCTAAAAACTTGGAAGAAAGGGGTTTTTCTAATTAATTAAGATTTAATAAAGGTTTGAAAAAAATAAATAAAATCCCTGGTAGATTTTTTTTTTTGATTAAGATCTGGTGGGAAATAGAAAATAAGGTAAACATTTTTTTTTTGTTAATTCATTCAGTTTTAGCTTCTCTCAGTAAAGCTTTCTACATTCAGTTGTTTTTTTGGGGGGTCAAAAAGGATTACTAGAAAACTCTTTTTTTAAACAAAAGAAATAGAAAAAAAAATCATCTAGTTATAATCATAGACTTTTTGACCTTTAAACCAGTTTCCAAAAAAAAAAAAAAGATATTAGTGACCAAAAATTCAGAATGCATAAACTACCAGCCTTGTAGAAAAATATCAAAGATAAGTCATGCTAAAAACCTGTCTAAAATGAACCTTAAAGTTATTTCATCATTAACATGTCATAATTTAAAAATTTGAGACTGATCCAGGAATTTGATGTCATACTCAGTAACCAGTTTTTTGGAGATTGAAAGAAAAAAAATAAAGGAAAGGAAGACAAATAGCAGTGTATGCTTGCTGGAACTGAACCTTGCACACACCATTGAAAGATGAATCACAAGTGAAAATTTAAGCCTCTAAGGTAACCAAACATTATTATTATCTTAACCAGGACTTATGTCCCTGAGCTTGCTATTTAACACAAATGGGGGAAAAGTATGATAGGATTATTCATATAAATTTATTTATTTTTAATTGATTTATTATATATATTTATTCTTAGCTGTTGTGACATATGAATGGGAGAAAAAATTTTTGATTCAAGTTTATTTACATTGGTTGGGCATCTGAGAGTGTATTGAAAGTCTTTATCTTTTACTCATTTTTTAAATTTTTATTGAAGGTTTTGGTAGACAATAATGGTTTCCTTTTTATCACACCTTTCATATTTTAAAAATCAATTTAGTTTAAAGTGTGTCTATTTTTTTAGTGGACCATTAACCTTTTTGACTGGTGGTTTATCGATTATGGTTTAATTATGTTTTTCTTCTATGCCATATAGAGTGTGAGCTTTTATTGTTATTATATTTAATATTACATAAATTGTAATATTTTGTTTGCTTGTACAAAAATAACCTTAAGGACCTTATAATAAATGCAAGCCATTATGAATGTTTAAGGAGCATAGGACATGCCTGTTTTGGTCCGATGTCTTATCCCAGGTTAAGCAATGATCACCCCACATTGTTCATTGACTTTCATTTAAAGTAGGCTTTACTGAAGACCTCCAACAAGGGATATATAATGGATAATCATATAACATATAGAAATTAGGAATAGGTCTCTAAAGAGAAGGAAAATATAAAGGAAAGAATGGATTTGTGTAGATAAACTGTTGGCATAAAGATCATGGCAATTCTCAATTAGCTTAAGTGAGAAAAATAAATTTTGTCTGCCAAGACTTTTGAGATACCATAATATTGACTTGCACTCTAACACCAATCAGCTTAAGAGATTTGGTTGACCCTTTTCTTTTGTTTTAGAACTAGTATTTGTATTGAATTTGCTAAATCTAAGACTTATTAATAATTATTTTTCTTTTGCTGACGTTTGTTTCTTTATTCTGTCACTCAATTGTCTGAATAATAGTTAAGAGCTCTTTTTTTCCTGTGTCTAGTCAATAGCATTTATATCTGACCATTCATCATCTCTTAAATTCTGATCATGGTAAATCAAATTTTCTAGGTCAACAGTAGCCTAGTGGCACCGTCCGCGATAGGAGGGGTGGAGTGTCTGGTACAACTGGGATAAAGATTTCAGTGCTGCCAACATGTTGGTCTCCAACTGTTAAACCCACATGAGATTTTGTTCAGACAGTTGAGTAATATTTCAGGGGTAGGGGGCAAAATTTAGTATTAGGATCAGTTTATTCTAGAAAAATAACTATTGCAACTAAATTAGTTATACTGAAGCTACACATACACACACACATATATATATATATAATTAGTTTCCAACCAGTAACCACCTAAACATTCACAGTAAATATAGCAACCAATATTTCTAGCTGCTGTCAAGGCAACCTTCACACCTTTTAATAGCAAGAATGGAAATATATATATGCTTGCTTCACCATTCACTGTGGTTTAACTAAAGTTTCTGTGTCCAACCACAGTGAATGTAGTTAAATTTAAATTAAATAGAAACTCTAAAGTGTAGTCAAAAATTTTCTGAAATAAAGTTAAAAGATTTTTTATTATAGATAACAAAATGAAATTCCTACAATCTCAGAGCTCATTAGAAAAAAGATTGTTAGTTAGATAGGAATAATTAATTTAAAAAATTTTCATTAAAATCAGATAGTGAAATAATGGCATTGGAATGCAAGATGGCCAACAAATAGGTATAAATCCAGAGCTTGTCTATTATTCTCTCTCTTTTACCTAGGTCAGCTGTACTGCTTGGATCAAAAAACAGCCACAAAGAAATTTTTTTGAATCAGAGAAGAAATAAAGAAATACAGTTAGATTTTTGGACAGATCTCTCCACAACTAGAAATATCTTAGCTCCCTGCTAAATAAATTCATAAGCTACTAGCCTTCTGTAGATGAAATATATAAAAGACTTAAAAATGGGTGCTGTAGCTCAAATGACAGAGTAGACTTTTTCTCTCTCTCAGCCTTTTCCTGTTTGCCAGAATGATGTAACACAAAGAAAATGTGGAGTGCTAGAACAATTATGCCTGATCAATGCCTGCTGTTATTAATGGATAGGACCAAAATCATAATAAGCTATTAGTATGGACTGCGGACTAAAATGTGTCCATGGCTATCTTAAATAAAGACATATGCTACTTCAAAAAATGTTACAGGTAACTTTAACTTCCACTTGTATTTTATTTCTCATTTTGGCTTAAATCATAAACTTAAGTCGTTTAGGTGTTAGAAATATATATGTTTTAAAATATATAGCCTGATAATTTTAATATTTTCATTATGTTATTTTTTTTTTGACAAGTATAATGGCAATTTTTAATCTTATTAATATATTTGTAAATCTTTTGTTTTTTAACAGATCACCATTATACATTACTAGAATTGCATACTTGCTTTTATTTATTTTTTTTTTTTAAAGAAAGAAACGAGTGATTTCTTTCTTATCGCTGGAAATATATATATAGGTGGAACTGGAAGGGAGAAATAATCTAATTTCATTTATTTCTACTTGTTTGACCCACTATAACGAATACAGGGATATTTCAGATTTATTATAAAACTTCTTTTGATAAAAAACTTCCCTTCCAATTTCCTCCTGCCATGTTTGTCTTACTATTATAGTTTTTTTTGATATATTATATAAAAGAGAAACACAGAACACGCAATTGTCTTTTAGAAAAATAATACAAAGTCTCTTTTAATTTATACTTAAAAAAAAGGAGTTTCTTTTAATTTATACTTAAAAATAAAAAAAAGACATGTGAGTATATTTATAAAAGAGTTAAATTTTATGTATTTTAAAAGAAAGATCCAATCCCGCTTTATATTTTTTATCACTCTTTAAAGTCAACCTAGGTTTTACTAATGCATATGTATAAAACATATATAGATTAAATGTTCGTAGTTTATTAAATGTAAGAGAGGGGACAGTACAGTCACATATATAAATTAAAATCTTAAGTCTTTATTAACTCTAAGGGTGAACTAGTTAAATAATGATTAATTAATATATATATATATATTCTTAAACTCGGAGGTAAAAAGCCAATAAACTCACCACGCTGGCTAATGTGTGTTGGTGAGCAGCCCATCCATGTTCGTATACTATATGAATAATCACATAGTAATAACAGCAGCATTGACAAGAACGTCTGGAGTGGACATTAGAAATTTGCCCTGCTCGGTAAGAGAACAAACAGGTGTTACTGATCTCCTTGAAAAAATTAAAAGACTGAAGTAGAGTTGGGCTGGACATATTGCTAGAAGAGATGATAATAGATGGACAATTGAAATTTTAAACTGGCATCCAAGAGATTGTAAAAGACCCAGAAAGAGACCACATGTGAGATGGATGGATGAAATAAGAAAGTTTGCAGGGTGATGTGGAGAAGAGAAGCTAAAGATCGGAAAAGATGGATTGAACTTGGAGAGACTTTCATCCTGCAGTGGCTTGATAATGGTTGATGATGATGATTGTATATATAGGGTTAGTTAAAAAGAGTAAAGTAATAATTATTTTTACTAGTGGATATTTTTGTCTCATAAAATTTTGAAGTCATAGTATTTTATATACGTAATATTTACTTAAGGTTTTTTACAGTTTAATGGTCATTTGACCACATTTTCTCTTATATTGTGCTACTTGGTGATTTGTGAGTGTCTTGGCACATATCCATAGCTTCGATTGACATTGCTTAATAGGCTAACACCTCTCCAGGATTGTCATTAATAATAGAGTGGATCTCAACCCCTTTCAAATATTACTACTGGACACAATCACTAATACTCTGGTCCTGAACTTGGATCACATTGTCATGAATGAGCTCCATTCTTCTATGTGTTAGACCCAGAGTGCTATCCAGAGCCAAGTTAGTCTTGCATGAAATCATTGTGCCCCGAGACTCATTTTCTAAATTCACAAGTTGAATCATCAATGACCATGATAGTTTTATATTCATTATACATAAAAACCTTGCCTTTTTATATGCTCAAAATATTTTTGAGTAAATCTGAAAAATGTCCACTGGTGGGAGGGGGGGGGATCTTCATTTTGTCATTTAAATGCAGGGTATACTTGAACATGGCTTCATTTCTATTTAACTAGTCTAACCAGTTTTCCATATGTTGTAACTTAACCCTTGAGTTATATTTACTGTCTCTTTTTTTAAAATTAAACCACCTAGCTATTGGTGTTGTTGTTATATACTTACAATACAATTGTTTAAATACATTATTTGGATCTTACTACTAATGTATATCTATATCTATGTTTGCAATAACAGTTTCTTATTGTTATTTGGTCTTCAAATTGTCATTACTATTATTAATGTAACTAATAAAAACATCATTCACTAATCTAATCAATATATTAATTGTCTGTGTTTTTTTATATATAGCTTAAATCTGATTATCGTATGTTAAAAATTTTCCTTTTTGGGGATCTTGTCTCTCCCTGAACACCGGGCATACATTAAAGAATTAATTCTTGTGATGTTTGGGGAGTAAATCACTTGGAAGTAATCTGGAGGAGTAGGTGAGGTTCAAATCCCCTTTACCTGGGTCTCTTGGTTAGGTTAAAGCAGCTCTACTTTTCATACTGTTACAGTTTTTTTGTATAATCTGGTAACCCAAGTATGCTTTACTTAGAGATATATCCTGAGATATGATGTATGGGAATTTGATGATCAGGAGAAAATTTTTTTATGTGTGTTTTGGTAAACAAATAATGAGAATGACAAAAGTGTATATATTATTTTTTCTTCATTGTGCTTTCTGCTCTCTCTGGAAGTTCTTTTTTTTTTGGTATTTATATATATATTGAAACCATCCAAATATTGGTTGGGAACTTAGAAATATATACTAATATTTTTTTTGGTGGTGTAGAGGAACAGAGTGATCATTTGTGGAGCAGAACAAAAGGGGTTACGTTGATTTTTTTTCTGAAAATTTTAAATGTTTATTATAGTATAGGCATACAGATAATGGAGCACTAAGTATATATAATGGTCGTAGATGTTAGTAGCAAGAAAAACAGAAACTGTTCAGGCAAACACACTTCAAAAAAACCAGCATGCAAGGTTTGTCAACAGTGACAAGACGATTGGGAGAAAAAGCTATATTAAACCAAAGACACTACAAGAAAACTTTTTTTTCTCTTTTATTTTTCCTGGAATATGAATGAAATGCAAGAAGAAATTCATGATACCACAGTAGATGACATAAATCAGTTATCAGAGAGTATGGTGAAAAACCAAATCCCAAGGATTAGAGCTAGAGATATGGACACATCAGAACCCCAGTGGATGGGACAGCTGTTTCTAATGATAAAAGACCTGGGAGTAAGAATGGAGAAACAAATGGAACAAAAAGAAGCAGAAAAGAGAGTCTCACAAAAAAACTGATACTGGAAATGAGAAACTCCATAATGCCAATATAGAAACTAACAATAAAACTATCCTAACAGACTTATGAAAAATTTGATAGTCCTCTAGTCATGAAGTTCATACAAGTAAAGACTTTTAAAGAAGACATCAGAGAAAACCCCATTGACCACATAAAGAGTTTTCAAGAATTATTCTTATTTCATGAGATAAGGAAAGTAGAGAAGATAGATGTGGTTGCAAATCACTTGCATGGGTCTGCTCAGCACTGGTGGGACTGTGCTGAGGTTTAACCCATGACTTACTACTGCCTTACACTGCTTAAAACTTTCTGGAATGAGGAGAAGCAGGATGGGATACTCCACCATGTATCTCAAGAGAAATACTCTGCATCAAGAGGAGAGACTCATACACAATTTTTTCTCTGCCAGCATTTAACTAGTCAGATAGTCACATTATTAGGACTATAAGGTATAACATACCTCTTCATATCCAGCAATTAATATTAAGTTATAAAATTCAGGGGTAGAAGTAATGGGGGAATTATTAATTGCAATAGACTTTGAAAATATAAGTAAAGATAGCATTGACCTGGGAAAAAGAATAGAAATGTCAAAACTACAGACAGCAGTCATTCAAAATAAATATCAGCAAAAAGACCAAGGTAAACAATCTATCCAGGATGAAACCAAAGGAAAGGAGAATGACAGTGTCTGGGAAGATAAGAGAGTGACACCCATGATCACATTGGAACAACATGAACTGGATCTATGATTATTCCACCAGGATTATCCAACTATCATTGTAAAAATTGAAAACATTCCAATTAGGACATTAATAGACATAAGAAGCCAGCTGTCTGTGATCTCCGATGAATGGTGGAACACCACACATAGTGCATACACACAACCAACCACACCAAAACAGGCCATGCAAGTTGTTCTTACCAATGGCAAAATACTATTGTGGGATCACACCAGATTGAGTTGAACTTAAACATTGGCATCAAATATGTATGCCACCCATTTCAGACTATGCCCAGTTTAATCCAGGATACACTGTTAGGGGCAGACTTTCTTGAGAAGGATGACTTCCGAATAAAATATTAGGATAGGACCTTTGAGTTTTATAAGGAAAAAAGGGATTTTGGCAACAACTCATGAGTACAACAAATATAAACTGTGTTCAAAAAAACATACCATTAGTGGAACAAATCGCAAACAAAAATACATTGAATGCTAAAGAGCAGCATACTTCACACCACACTTTTAAGCATTTTACAAACCTGTTCAATATTCGGGAAATAGTTATAACACAAGTGATGGCACATTGCATAGTAAAAAAAATCAGTATATGATATAAGTGACAAACATCCAAGGACACTCATGATAAGAAAGAAATTAGGAAAAAATACTTTCCTGTTGGAAATATAAAAAAAGGACCCATGGGCCATTTAACACAAGAGTGTTAACACCATATCATGGCCAGATAACAAACACTGAACAACATAGAGAGAATACTGGGTCCCAGAGAGAAAGATCTACACATAAAATGATCATATAAGCAAAGGGACAAAGAAAATACCATAGGAACGATATGCCTTAGTGAATAAACTCATGGATCATAAAAAATAAAAAGAGAGAAAAATGTGAGATCATGTAATGTTTATGCCTTCTTAAATATACAAAAAAACAACAGAAAGGCTCCCCCTGTATCACTCTGCTCCACTTCACACCAAAGGTATGTAGGGTCATTCTTTTTAATTGGTTCTGCGAATATGAAGCTACACATATATATACATAATTAAATATATATATATGCTTGCTTCACCATTCGCTGTGTTTAACTAAAGACCCTGAGTCCAACCACAGTAAATGTAGACTACATTTAAATTAAATAGAAACTCTAAAGTGTAGTCAAGAAATTTTATAAAATAAAGTTAAAAGATTTTTTATTATAGATAACAAAATAAAATTCCTACAATCGCAGAACTCATTAGAGAAAAGATTGTTAGTTAGATATGAATAATTAATTTAAAAAAATTTTCATTAAAATCAGATAGTGAAATAATGGCATTGGAATGCAAGATGGCCAACAAATAGGTATAAATCCAGAGCTTGTCTATTGTTCTCTCTGTTTTACCTGGGTCAGCTCTACCACTTGGATCAAAAAATAGCAACAAAGAATTTTTTTTGAATCGGAGAAGAAATAAAAAAATAGTTAGATTTTTGGACAGAGCTCTCTGCAACTAGGAATATCTTAGCTCCCTGCTGAATAAATTCGTAAACTACCAGCCTTCTGTAGACGAAATATATAAAAGACTTAAAAATGTGTGCTGTAGCTCAAATGACTGAGTAGATTTTTTCTCTCAGCCTTTTCCAGTTTGCCAGAATGATGTGACACAAAGAAAATGTAGAGTACTAGAACAATTTGGCTTGACCAATGCCTGCTGCTATTAATGGATGTTGAGGACTGAAATAATAAGCCATTAGTACAGACTGCGGATTAGAATGTCTCCATAGATATCTTAAATAAAGACATATGCTACTTCAAAAAATGTTACAGGTAACTTTAACTTCCATTTGTATTTTATTTCTCATTTTGGCTTAAATTATAAACTTAAGTCGTTTAGGTGTTACAAATATATATGTTTTAAAATATATAGCCTGATAATTTTAATATTTTCATTGTTATTTTTTTTTGACAAGTATAATGGCAATTTTTAATCTTATTAATATATTTGTAAATCTTTTGTTTTTTAACAGATCACCATTATACATTACTAGAATTGCATACTTGCTTTTATTTTTTTTTAAAGAAAGAAACGAGTGATTTCTTTCTTATCGCTGGAAATATATATATAGGTGGAACTGGAAGGGAGAAATAATCTAATTTCATTTATTTCTACTTGTTTGACCCACTATAACGAATACAGGGATATTTCAGATTTATTATAAAACTTTTTTGGATAAAAAACTTCTCCTTCCAATTTTTTCCTGCCACATTTGTCTTACTATTATACTTTTTTTTTTGATATATTATATGAAAGAGAAACACAGAACACACAATTGTTTTTTAGAAAAATAATCCAAAGTTTCTTTTAATTTATACGTAAAAATAAAAAAAGATATGCTAGTATATTTATAAAAAAATTAAATTTTATGTATTTTAAAAGAAAGATCCAATCCTTCTTTATATTTTTTATCACTCTTTAAAATCAACCTGGGTTTTACTAATGCATATGTATAGAACGTATATAGATTAAATGTTTGTAGTTTATTAAATGTAAGAGAGAGGACAGTACAGTCATATATATAGATTACCTTAAAATCTTATGTCTTTATTAACTCTAAGGATGAACTAATTAAATAGTGATTAATTAATATACATATTTTTCATATATATATAAGGTTAGTTAAATGGGGTAAAGTAATAATAATTTTTAATAGCAGATATTTTCTTAGTCTCAGTATTTTATATACGTAATCTTTACTTAAGGTTTTTTAAAGTTTAATGGTCGTTTGACCACATTTTCTCTTATATTGTGCTACTCAGTGATTCGTGGGTGTCTCAGCGTATATCTATAGCTCTCATTGGCATTGCTTAATAAGCTAATACCTCTTTGGGATTGCCATTAATGATAAAGTGGATCTTTGACCCCTTTCAAATATTGCTACTGGACACAAGCATTTTTACTCCAGTCCTGAGCATGGATCATATTGTGGAAAATGAGCTCCATTCTGGTATGTGTTAGACCCAGAGTGCTATCGAAGTCAAGTTAGCTTTGTATGAAGCCATTGTGCCTGAGATTTTCTTTCTAAAGTCACAAATTGAATCACCAAGGACCACAATAGTTTTATTTTCATTATAGGTAAAAACCTTGTCTTTTATATGCCCAAAATATTACCAAATAAATCTGAAAAATGTCCAATGGGGGGGAGTCTTTATTTTGTCAATTAAATGCAGGCTATATTTGAACATGGCATCATTTCTATTTAAGTAGCCTAACCAATTATCAATATGTTGTAATTTCACCCTCAAGTTATATTTTCTGTCTCTATCTTTTAAAGTAAAGCACCCAGCTGTTGGCTAAGTATGGTATTATTATATAGTTACAATACAATTGTTTAAATACATTATTTGGATCTTACAAATGTATATATATACATATCTATGTTTGAAGATGCAAGAAAAATAACTTGCAACATTTTTTTTGTATTATATAACTAATAAAAATGTCATTCACTAATCTAATCAATATATTAATTGTTTGTGTTTTTTTATATATAGCTTAAACCTGATTATCGTATGTTTAAACTTCCTTTTTTGGGATCTCATCTCTCTCTGACCATCAGGCATATATTAAAGAATTAATTCTTTTGAGGTTTGGGAATAAGTCACTTGAGAGTAATCTGGAGGAGTAAGTGAGGTTCGAACCTCCTCTACCTGGGTCTCTTGGTTAGGTTAAAGCAGCTTTATTTTTCATACTATTACAATACAAGGAGCTGTTATCTAATTTATTTTATAAAAGTAAGACTTAACAACCTATTGATACAATATAAAGGCATTGGAAAGTTTCATTTAACCTTGTAGATATCACAGTCAATAACATTGCAGCATAAGTTCTATGCATTGAAGAAATACTTTCATTACTAATATTCACTATATGATTATAAGTTTTTATTAATTTTTATATAGAGCATAAATAAATAACATTAATAGTATATATATATATATATTGTAACTGAAAAGTTAGTCAACAGCAAATTGCCTCATGTGGGAAGCCTAAAACTGTGGCAGAAAACTGTGACCAAAAAGTCCTATCCTGGACTGTAACAGGCTAAAATGAAATGCTACAATACAAAGCTGTTACAATATAATCCGGTAGCAGCCAGGATACACCATGAAGACCTATCACAGCATTACTTGAAGATACGTTAAGTTATCTAATATAAATTGTAAGAAACTTTAATTAACTATAATTCTCCTTAACAACTCGATTTTAAAACTACATCACCAAATCTTAATTTACAATTTTATTTACTTGAGACTCAATGGCAACTATGGACTAGCTGGCATAATGGTATGAAACTATTAGTCATTACAGGGTGAATATGGGCCATTTAATAAGATAGTGATAAATCTAATCAGCTTCATAACATAATTGGCTGTAGTTTAGATATTCTCATGCTTTAAGTATAGAAATGTTCTATAAGGTAATGCTTTGCAATGGAAGCTGAATAATATGAACTTTAATTTCTTTCTTCATTAATTCAAATCTAATCAAAAGCAATGAATAAATAAAATAGTGGAATAAATAAAATACCTGTTATAGTATTAGAGAATAGGTTCAATTGTTATACTGTCTAGTGCATTTATTACTAATTTAAGTATTAATGTTGCAAATATTAATAGAAGTAACAGATTCTGGATTATATTCCAGAATTAACAAACAAAGTGGAGGTGATGTAGAAGGTAAATGGGATTTCATTATATCTTATATATTACAAGTTACCCAGAACAAAAGCATTAAAATATTCTCTGAATGTTTTGTAGATCTTGCATTCATCATCAGGGACAATATGTGCTCTAATATTTATTATTTATTTACTACATTGGATTTCTGACTCTATATGTGACAAATAGCAATGGTACAGATAGGTTAAGTTATAAAATTAACATTTATTTATGACTCATATTATCACATGTAGTTATTCTACATGGATAATGTACATTGATTAAATAATTAAATAAAAATAAAATAAAATAGCATCACATATACTTAGTTCTGTATACAGATATGTGCACTAGCTTTAGATAATACAATCTAAGATTTTATTACAAATGTACTAATTTGGGCTCTTATAGGAATGAGAATAGATTCAAATACCCAATCAATGGCAACCCCAATATGTCAAAACCAGAACCAATGCACCTATACTTCAAAATTATAATAATACTGACAACAATTGCTATTAATAAAGTATAAAAATTGACAATGATAAGATATTAAATCAAAGAGGGAATTTGAACTTCAACTCAGCTGGAATATCATATAATTGACCTATAATAAATTATGATAATAACTTACTTGAATATCATTTTATGACTGATGACAGAACATGAGAGGCAAACATTAAAATGAGGGAAACAATCTGCTCAAACATACATTTATTTAACAAAGAGCAATGCTATACCTGTGGATGTACTCATCCACACTAAGGAATAACAAACAGTAAGTATCCTGTGGGTTTTCTAACCATCATCAGAGCAACTAATATAACTATATAATGTTTAGCAGATTAACCTCCAGTGCTGAAAAAAACTTAGATATATGTACAAAATGATGGCAAACAATTATTATGTGGATTAACTACCAACACAGAAAAATCCATATAACATTAAAATAGTATTAACACTCACTTTCTTAATTAAAAAGAAATAAATTACCCTCATCAACCTGCTAAATTGGAAGGCACATGTAGTTTTACAAGTGTGAACTAAGCCCAAAAGATGTAAGAAAACTTTATTACAGGAAACAATTGACATAACAGCTGACAATAGACCAGATGGTATGAAAGAATATTACCTAATACTATAATATGAGTATAAGCACAGAACTCTGGAAAGACATACAAGATAAGGTCATGTGGTGATGATGTGTTATAAATACATTGAATTAATCATTAAATCTTTATGCAAGCACTGTTCCTTAAATCGATTCTCTTTAATCCCTATATTTAAGTGAACAAGTAATTAATTAATACATACAAGACTATATATACCATGAATTTAACATACTTACAAGAGAATATAAAATACAAATAAAACACAAAATGCATGTTCATTAAATTACTACACAAGGTTCAAATATATGTATTATTTAAATCTATCATCTATTAGCCAATCAATAAGTAGCACATTTCTCAACATAAAGACAAATATAAATTAAATATATTTGTTTAATTGTAACATAGAATCTTAAAAGTTGATTGTATGCTTCTTCATCTCCATTTGTAAGAAATATTTATAAATTAGTTGATCTATGTAAAGGTTCTGAAGACCCAAGACCTTTTGAAAGATAGGATATGTCTCATTTTAATCAGATTATACTTGAAAGTTAGTGAAATTGCATGGCTTTATTTAGGGGTCATCCCAAGATTAGAATATTTATTACTTTAATTTATTAGTGCCAAGGACAAAAAAAGATAGTTCAAGAAAATAATTATCCCACACATACCATAACAGCCAAAATAGTTCCTGGTTATCTGTTATATCTTTTAACAACTATATTGTAGTTTTAATAAAATAACTCACAATGTTGTGTATAATCTAAGTTCAAAGTGGGATTATAATTAATTCTTCATCGTTCAAACACTGGTGCACAAAATGTTAATCAGCATTTTATTCTGCACGCATATAACACTCCCATATGTGTTAAAGTTCATGAAAGCAAATTTTTATCCAAGGTTGAACATAATCTTATTCCACACATACATAACACTATGTGTTAAAGTCATGAAGGCAAAAATTTATCCAAAGTTAAATATAGTATTTCATTCTGCACATGCTATAAACAATAAGAATTTTCAAATAGACTACCCTTTTAGAACTGTTTTTCCTGTTGTCACGGTCAACAATAATTCCTGTGAAATTTCAGTTGTAGACCTTGTGGAAGATTATCAGTTGCTAGACTCACAGTTGGGAGACTTGAACAGATTAGTTAAGATTTAGCTATACATTTTGCTATTAACACCAGATAATATTGCAACTTAAATTATTTAAGAGAAGTTTTAATTTAAATTTCTTCTTTACCTGTATGTTTTCTTCTTTTTTAAAGGAGAAGCTTTCATTTTTTATATGTCTATTGGTAAAATAATAAAAAATAAAAAATAAGAAATTTATTTTACACTTGTTGTTACTACAGCAGTTCTTAAAAAAAAATCTCTGAATGTTCTATTCTATTTCTCCATCAATTATATTTCTTCCTCATTTACATATCTGTTAAAAAAATAAAAATGAAAAAAAAAATGTGTTTATCTTATATTTTATAAGTTATTTCAAAAGAAATTAAATAAATATTTTAATTAAACCAAAATAATCTCTAGGATCATTTAAAGAGAAAAACAAATAATAATTATTTGTTTGTATTTATTTCACTAAGCTTGATATAATAGACTGTTGGTTTTTACTTTCAGGTTAAGCACAATTTACTTAATTTAGTGTTTGGAAACAGAGCAAAAATAATATATAAAAGAAAGAAAAAAAATATATAATAAGTAATGCAAAAAAAATGGAATTATATAATCTCACTATTCAATTAATTTGGACATAAATGTCAAGTATACACAATAACCAGTAGATAGTATCCAATTAAAAATACATAATATTTGAAATACAAAATTTCTGTTCTGTCAATATATTCTTTCTCACTATTTCCCCATTTCCATTACCTTATTGCCTTTACTCATTTAGGTTGGTAGAGCCTGCTATTTCTTTTTCCTAATTGTAACAGTTTGATTAGGTGTTTGTAAACTTACATTTTAATTGCTTACATTGTAATTCTGCCTCGAATCTTCTCTGTTAATATTTATGCACAAGCTTCAATATTGGTAGCAATAATAGGAAACAGCATATTCAAAAAATTAGAAGCTCTTAGCTATGCTCTTTCGTGATGCTGTGCAATTGGTAATGAGTCATTATGAAATGGAATGTTGAATCTCACATAAGCAAATAATTCTATGTTTAGATATCATACTACAAAAATGAAAGAATTTGAAAAATACTGTCTAAAATTGTCTGTCTCATACAAACTGGATAGATCATTATTTCTAATGAATTAAAAGAATTATTTTAAATTTTTTCTTCTTATGACAGTGTACCCAAAAATAACTGAAATCATTCTCTGGTTTGTGTGCCTGTTGTATTATATGCTTTTGCTCTTAAATACGTCTTGCAGGAATCCTTCTGCATCAATCTGCCAAAAGATAATACCATGTGAAATCATGGTGCCAGGTAGCACATTTTTGTAAAGTGCATATATTTGGCAATTTTTATAATGACTGAAAAGTTTAAATAAATGAAATTCTGTTTTTATTTGCAGAAAATGGCAGGGAAAACATTTGTGATGGTTGAAACAGATTACAAGCCAGATTATCTCATAAAAACATAAGTTTAATTGAAAAGTTTAATTCACAACATCCCTGGAAAGTGTGGAAAGTCATTTTCCTCTGATTTAGCTTATAATGATCTGGAATTTGATCTGCAAGTTCAGAAACATTTACATGATGCAGTAAAATATAAACATCCCATTTTGTGACAAAGAGAGGAGTGCAAGCATCACCATGACATCTCTCAAAGCCTTTAGTGTAAAATACTTTTTAATTAAATTCAGCATGACCCAGCATATATATCAACCATATTCATTTGACCTCACTTTGTGCAATTTTCAAAAATTCTCCTGAATGAAAATGCCTCAATTTTTTTTGCAGACTTTGGTGAAAAACAAATACTGCAGATATTAAAAGGCATCTCTTTTCAAGTGTTTCCAGACACCTTTGACAATTAAAACATGTTTAGATTGGTATGTTGCATTAAAGGAAAAGTAATTTGAAAGTGATTAGATTTATAACACTTAAAATATTAATTTTTTCTTGCAAAATTCTGGATACTTTTGGGTACTCTTTTGTTTAAGTATGTAAAGTGTTCAAATTGTGCTAGATATAATCTTTTTAAAACCTGAATAGTAAGGAGCCATCAATATTTGTTATTGATAAACCATCATTTTATGAAGTCATTTTACAGAGGAAGGATGTTGAACTGAACACTTAGGTAGCTATAAGTTTTTTTTCTAAAAGAACATTTTTAGAGAAAGGATATTGTATGATTGTATTTATATATTAGATTATTTCCATCATCTAACTGTATCTATAAAAATCATGTGAATGTGAAAAAATGTATATTGGTGATACCAGCTGACCCAATGAAAAGTAATTGTCAGAGTATAAACTGAAGAAAACATGTGTGTAAGATAGCAGACCATATGTGTACCAGTGATCATATGTTCAGTTGGGAAAGTACAAAAATTTTGGATAGAGAGAAAAAGGTACAAAGAAGAAAATTCAAAGAAGCCTCTCACATGCCAATGGCAAATAACCCCACAAGTCAACCTAGCATGACTATGCATAATGTATGAAAATCACTAATCAATTTTGCTCTTAGGAAAAAGGGGAAAAAGTAGGATGAATCTCATAGATGAGTATATAAAATTTCTACTGACTCTTGCCTTTGTCAGGATGCTCAGTTGGTTAGAGTGTTATCTTAAACTGCAATATTTAAGAGTGCAAGAGTTCTGGATTGATTACCATGCTAGTACATCACTACTGAGACCAACAATACCTGAAGAAAAGACAAGACTAATACCATTCAAAACATTGTGCATATACTAACGTGTATACTATTACTAACAGTTGAAAGAAATTGGAAAAGTTAAATGAAATTATATTTTTCTAAAGAGATTCAATACATAATATTAGATAATGGAAATACTCCATTATATAAATACAACTAAAATATTATCATTACAAACCTTCAGGAAAACATTTGTTAAGCTTTAATTTAATGTCTTTTAAAATCATGGGCTCAACACCCATTCAGTGCTATTGTTGGTGCAAAGTGGTCTAAATATAAGTGATGCAAAATTATATTATTGTGTGACCTTGTAATTTCAGGCAGGTAATAAGTAGTGAATAACATTCTAATAGTCTCAATAATTGTTGTGTACTAAAGTGATATTACTTTTATAATTTCAAGACATTTAGAATATACATCACCAAATATTACTAACATTTTGCCCTGCCATGAGCCAGCGTAATCAACATGAATTATAGTCTAGGGACTTTCAGGTCCAGGCCAATGAGCAGTTTTATAGTTGTTGAAGCATATTCCAAATGGCTGGAGATGATGGAAATATTATCACGTCAATCTACAACAACTATTGAGGCATGTAGGAAGCTATTTGATAACCATGGGCTGTCTAAAACTGTACTGTTAGGCAATGCACAACATCTACATCAAGTTTATTCAGACAACTTTGGAATAGCAATATGATCATTTTATAAGAGGAAAAAAAACTTTCATTTATTATTGAAGAATGTTATTCAATCAATATCATTAAATGACTATTTTTTTAGTAAAATTAATGCAAATATTTGTAGAAACAGAAAACCTTGATGTAAATTCAAGATAATGATATTAGATCACTAAACATTACATGATCACCATTTTTTATGCTTGCTCATAACTGTTATTAAAACAGGCAAAACTCTCCATACAGTGGTGTTATTCAGTGCAAGCCAGAGTAATCAATGGTTGCAAAAAGGCTTGTGAATCTCTATCTAGTGCCTATTCATCTAATATCCCCAGACAAGTTTCTAGCTTGTGGCTTTTGTCATCGAGGAGCTTTGGCAGTACTCTCAGATCCAAGGCTCACCACTGACAAAAGTCACAAGCTAGAAGCTTGTCTGGGGATATTGGATGAATAAGCACTAAGTAGGGATTCACAAGCCTTTTGGTATCCATTGATTTCTCTGGATTGCACTGAGTGTCACTACTGTATGGAGAGTTTTGCCTGTTTTAATAATGATATTAGCTATGTGAATTTAATTGATCTGCTGTTTTTCAATTTTTATATATAAACTCTTATGAAGATTTTGTTTAGGGAGAAAAATTATTATAAATGTACCAATGTTCAAAATAATATTTAGAATGTAAAAGAAGTTTATATTATATTAGCAGTTACAAGTGTAGATTATTGGACTGATGTAGATTTAATACGTTAAAGCTGAAATGCTAGTTGTATTAAAATTATGTTTTATTCCTAAAATATTGGTGCCCTGGAATTTGATGTATGGCATTTAGAAGTAAGTACTGCTAATGAAAAATTTCAACAGTTATTAAGTAATAAAAAATATCAATTTAGATTTATTATGTATATGAATAAATAAAACCTTGGATTTACTAATAAGAAGAATCCTGATTGTTTTTCTATGAAAACGATTCGAGTATTAGTTATTTGATCAAAGGAAAACATTTGACATTTTGCTTTATAAAGAGTATAAAGATAGCAAAGAAATAATTATTTATTGATCCTGATTATGCTCGGTTTTTTTATATATATTAAAACTAATATATGAATTAAAATGAAACATTTTTATTAAATTATTGGATGGCACTTATACATGTATAAAAATAATAATAATAATAATTCTAGTTAGTAATGGGAATATTGTGATAAAAGGATACACTTAATGAAATGATTCCTTTTAATGAAACATCCATCTAATCTACTATTTTATATTTGGGCAAAGATATTCAGCTCAGCATATTTAAAACAGTGGTTTATAATTTTATGTATAATATATAGGGTATATGAGCACAAACTTTCACATGACCCACCACTCTCCACACTATCTCATAACACTGATACACTTGAACACGTATATGTTGAAAAGATAAATAATCACCAATATACATATTTCATGCTAAACCAGCAACCATCAGTTGGTCAAGATTACCATTTCCACACATATATGCTATAAGTGCTCAGATATATATTAAGATAGCCAAACCTCATTCTTTAATGGACAGGCTTCAATCTACTCCACACTCCCACTCTTCAACTGTCCATCCAATTGAAAATCTGATGATGGAATACTCGAAGGCCACCCTGAGGCTGAGATTCTTGTCACACCCCTGTTGATCTAAAGTCAATCTGACCCTTCATGTACAGGACATAATCCATTTAATACATGTATAGAAAAGCTATCGGTCCTGATGAGAGACTTGAAAAAGTTTTAAACTAAGATGTTTTTGCAATTACAATTAGTAAAGAAAATGGGATAAAACAAACTGTAGCAATTATTATGGAAAATGATTCACATTCACTACAGCAGAAATACTTTTAATGGGTTTGTTGAATAGGTTATTTCCATTTTTGTCCTAGAAATGAAGAAATATTATAGAAACAGTTTTTGTTCCTAGCAAAGTATTTAAAGTCAAGAGCAAATATATAATTTAGTCAAGGCACTTTGATAATTTATCAAATCAGTTTTTGACAATGTTCTAAAATTAACTGCATAATCAACAACATTTATTGAGGTGATAGAAAATGTGAATTGTTTTAATTGAAAATCAGTGTTCATTTGGGATCTTAGAGCAATTTATTGGCAGCTTCACAAAGCAGTCATAAAGATGTGATAATGACAGTCTCTTACAATATATGAATTAGTCAATACCTACTTCATGGAGCTATCTGTAAACTCCTCCAAAGATCGATGTCAAACAACTGGAGACAAAGTCAAAGTTAATGTGTGTTCTTGTTTAGCGCTGGATTTCATTCTGAATGCCTAAAATGTGCTACCAATAATAATAAAACTTGTCTTTCATTTTATTCTGTAAAAGCTGTATAGCATGAATAAATTTTGGTGAGCATTTATGTAATTTAAAATGTGGTCATGTTTTAAATTAAATAAATCAAATTTTTTTTTACCAATTTGACAAATTCAAGATATAAACTGCTGCTCTGGCCATGACACTTTTTTAGTGTTTGTCTATAAGCAAAACATATTCTTGTAGTAATTTTTGGTTTTCTAACATTGCATCTCAATTATCATCTGTCTACAATAAGAAACAATATATCCAATAAAATAATGAAAACTTAGTCAAGCGTTGGTGGCCGAGTAGTTAGCACAGCTGCCTTACAAGCAATTGTCCTGGAGTTCGCTTCCCGGTCTATGCCTTGACACATTAAAAAAAAATAATGAAAAACTTATATAATTGAAATATGTGTATTCATTAATGAGAATTATTGGGATTTTGAGTGTGGCGTTATTATAGAGATTCCACTGATTATTCAAGATTATAATAAATGGCCTGTAATGGTATAAATTACTGTACTTAATAAAAATATTGAGAGCAATCTTGTTGTTTTGTTTTTTGTTTGTTTTTTTAATTTGTTTTAAATATTCTCTTATAGTAATATTTTTTATTTATTTCTCTCTTCTTTTTTTTTTATTTTAAATTATACTTGGTTAATGATGAATAAAAAACAGACAAAACTCTCCATACAGTAGTGCCACTCAGTGCAAGCCAGAGTAATCAATGGATATCAGAAGCAAGCATAAGAAATAGTAATGATGTGAAATTTAATGACTAAACCATTGACTTATGCTTAATGTTTGGTATTTTAATTTTTGCAACTGATGACACAAAAATTATTGTTTATTATGTGAGATATAACTGTTGTGTGTAGGATGCATGAAAAAAAAAATTCTATAATATTTAGCATCTAAAGATAGTTTGATTAATGAATTATGGAAATCACTCAAGCACTGATAAATACTGGAGAGATTCAATACCATAAAAAAATTATATAAGTAGAATATTTTTGAAGTGCATCAAAAAACTTCTGCATTGCATTTACTAAGAAATACATTTTTTAAATCATCAGGAATGAGAAACTGCTTTGGAGAACTAATCTATTGATCAAAATAGTACTACTTGTTACTACAATTATTGTGTTACCAGTATAAATTTTCAACAATACAGGAATACTTGCTTTTTTAATTAAGTTAGGGGCCAGCATTTATTATTGAAAGTCAAAAATTGATTAATATTAAAGTATAGTCTTTTTTTTATCTCGTAAATTTGTTTTGAACAACTAAAAAATATAAATAATTGGTATAATTATTTACGAGGTATTCTTGAAAAATCTAAACAAACAGAAATAATAATAATAAAAACAAACACTATAAATAAATAAAAAACAATCTTATTTTAATTTTATTTTTATTTTGGGGTAAATGGATCTACATTTATTAATAGTATATTTTATTTATTTATTATTAAAATATTATTTTAATGAGAGAGAAGCTGAAAGCCAGAAGGTTGGAATAATTCAAACATAAGCAGGAGAAGAAGAATATTCACCTGTTTAGTAATCATGAAAATAATTGTAATGGCTGTTGCATTATATATATTAATATTACAAAAATATTTATGAAATATTTATAATATAATCACAGAAATAAGTAAGATACCATAATAATATATGAGCAAACACAATTGAGCAGTTATGAGGATATAAGTTAGATGATAGAAAAAAAATGTATGGTTGTAATTTAAATTAGTTAAAACAGGATACAAATTGGTTTGTTGAAGTATCGAAAGTTGAGATATAGTTCATTACAATGTATTCTCATTAGACCATTCCAGAGATAAACTGGAAAAGTCAGATATATGGATAAATGATAAATTATTGGATTGATAAAGAGTTAAGACTTTAAATCTTAATATATACATATTTTTTAAGGAAAAGAATAAAAACTTTATATTACATTAAAACAGGCAAACTCCATACAGTAGTGCCACTCAGTGCAAGCCAGAGTAATCAGTGGATGCTAGAAGACTTGCACATAAAATCCATATCTCCTCACTGATGAAGTCCACAAGCCAGAAAATAGTCTGGGGATATTGGATGAGTAAGCACTAGATGGGGATTTTATGCACAAGTCTTCTGGCATCCATTGATTACTCTGGATTGCACTGAGTGGCATTACTGTATGAAGAATTTTGTCTGTTTTAATAACAGTTATGAGCAAGCATAAGAAATGGTGATCATGTGGTGTTTATATATTATATTCCAAAGAGGATATTTAATTAAATGATAATAATAATGAAAAGAAATTCCTAATTCACAAGTGATATTTTTATCTTTCACATTTTATAACAATCAAAATCATAGAGAAATGAAAGTTTGCTCTGAATGGACCACAATTACTGTGCTTATAAGATATTGCAAAACATTTTATATTTAAAAAAAAAATACAATAAAAAAAATAAAAACTTGCTTCATTCAATATTAAACTAACGTCGTCTGGAATCAATAAATATTATTGCTCATTTCACCACAAATAAGAAATCCGAATAGAATTTTAAATGTATCAGTGTTATTGAGAAATGTTTTCAACAATCATTATTAAAGAAATAGAAATCAGTAGTTTTGAAGAAAAGGCATTGTGAGAGATTGAGGAAGAGGGGATCACTTAATTATTATATATTCTTTATAATAAATAATATAATATACAAACAGTTAAGCTATGGATAAATTATAAAGAGAATTTAGTTAACACAGTTTTTTCCCTCTTCGAACTTATGCTTAAAAAATGGCTTATATTTTTTCTCTATTAATAAAGATATAGAAAAATATTTCCAATTAGAAAATAAATTAATTTTAATATTCATATAATATATGAACATGAGATATTCAAATAAATTCTATTGGCGAGAGGGAAGCCAAGAAGTCACAATCATTACTATCCTCAGTAGTTTTTATAGTCAGAAGCAGATTCAAAAATTAAAAGTAGTTTTGGATTACTTTCCAGCTAAAAAAAAAATAGAAAGAAAAAGCAATAGAACTGTTATATCCATCCTGTTAATTTGTTGAATAAATATATCTTATATCCAGATTAAATGACTACATAAATATTGTCATTACTAATCGTGGATAAATGTCTTCAATTAATCATGGCACTCTATTTTATAGCTTCACAAAATAACCGTTGATGAAGATACACAGTAAGTAACAAATACAAAAATAACAAACACTATTTTTATTATATGAATTTTTTCTCTAAAGTACAGGCTTTTTCATACCTGCACTCCACTATGTAAATATAGAGGGTTTGAACTCAGATGACTCTCAACTATCCATGCTATCTCATACTGCTGATATCCTTAATCAAACGAAATACATATATTGGTGATAATTTATCTTTTCAACATGTGTGTGATCAAGTGTGTTGAAAGTATGATGAGATAGCTTGGATAGCTGAGGATCGTGAGAAAGTCTAAGTTCAAACCCCTATATTTACACACTATTTTTATTAATTACTGATAAAAAATCGCATTAATTCCTTTTACCGCGATCTTGAATTCTTTTGCAATAAATTTGTGCCAAGTTTTTTAAAATAATATTTTAGTCTTTCCTTTATAGAAAAAAAGAGTAATTTAATTTTTTTATTTATTTTATCAGAGAATACAATCTTCTTTTCCATTCTTTTCTATTTGTATATGTAGATGTATATATTAATATATGCTGTGCAATCACAAACTACGTCAACTTGTGATGATTTCATTAGTAAATGGATATCTAGGTATTGTTGCAGAATGAAATAAAAAAAGAAGTGTTGGTGGCCTAGTGGTTAGCATAGCTGCCTTCTAAGCAATTAGCCCGGGTTCACTTCCTGGTCAATGCATTTGACATAGGAAAAAAAAGGAAACACTAATCTTCTCTAAAGTCATAAAAGATATTTAATAATTTTCAGACAACAATTCTTTTCTTTTTGTATTATATATATTGATATCAATTTATTGAGAGATTTTTATAGAAATAATCACTTTCCACAAATACTAGACCTCATTTAATATATTTAAACTCATCTAATTAAAATCTTTAAATATAAACCAGTGTGTAATATGTAGGGTATATGAGCACAGACTTTGACATGACCCACTACTCTCCACTCTATCTCATAACACTGATACAGTTGAACACATGTATGTTGAAAAGATAAATAATCACCAAAAAACATTTCATGCTAAACCAGCAATCATCAGTTGGCCCAGATTATCATCTCCACATATATATGCAATAAGTGCTCAGATATGTATTAAGATAGCCAATCTTCATACTTTAATGGACAAGCTCCAATCTACTACACACACCAATTCTTTAACCATCCATCCAATTGAAAATCCGATAATGCAATGCTCAAAGGCCACTCTGATGCCAAGATTCTTGTCACACTCATGTTGACCTAAAGTCAAACTGACCCCTTATGTACAGGACATAATCCATTTAATACATATATAAGAGATGGGCAGACATTTCTACTATATAATAATTGAAATACAGGCTTATTATATACCGGTATCAATATATGTAATATATAGGGTATATGAGCACAGACTTTCAAATGACCCACCACTCTTCACTCTATCTCATAACACTAATTCATTTGAACACACATATGTCGAAAAGATAAATAATCAATATGCACTAATGTAAAAGTGATTGGTTTTTTTTCAAGTTATTTGAAGCACCAATTTTGAATCAGAAATTGCATTAGCTATTTATCACAAAAAAGGTAAAGAGCTAACATGTCTGGCTCCTGAATTATGACATGAAATATGATAATATATTTCTTATATTAATCTCACAATGGATAATATTAAATTTTTGTTTTATTTGGGTAAAACTACTATTGATATTGTGGCAATGAAACAATAAGTATTTTGAAAGATTTCATCATGTCAGAGAGAATTAAAAATGATCTATGAAGGTACTTTCATTTCATATCATAAATTATAATCCAAATATGTGAGCACCATAATTTCTTTTTTGTAAATAGTCAAACTACATCATTACATAACACATGTTGATTAAGAAATGCACTGTGAGTAGCTTGAATTCAGAGACAACTAATCACTTTTCAATGAAACATATTATGTACATATATATACATTTAAATTACCATTTTCTAATTTAAATATTTAATGATAAATATCTAATCTAGTGGACATAGCCATTATTATTAGCTAAGAGATAAAATAAATGTTTTGTTTTACTATGAAATATAAAAATAAATCTGGAAATGAACATAGTTTAATAATATAAAAACAAAGCAAAGCTTTATTATTTTTTATTACTATTTTGCTTGATTATATTCAATATTAATTTATCTAGTAAACTCACATGGAGAAAGGATTATTATTTACTACAGAATGCATAAATTTATATATTTTTCCTAGAAGTACTCCTTTTGCACGATAAACAAACAAAAAAAATTTCTGAATACAATTTCTCACAACATTAACAGCTATAGACCATTCTAAGAAGATCCACAATTTCACAGAATCTTCTCTGAGTGCTAAATTAACTCTTATGATAGTTAAATGAAATAACAGTGTTAGGATGAAATCAGATTAATGTTTCCATAAAATTAAAACACATTTGATTAAAATCAAGGTTTACAGCTTCTCAAAAGCCCTTTATACACTATAAACAGTAGTTAAAAAATTCATTTACCTTTCTTACAAGTCATGAAAAAAGTGAAAATTTTTTATTTATAGCAACATTTAAATAATTTTCATGAAATACTTAATTTGTTAATTAGTTATAAATGAATTGTATAAACTTAAAGAACATTTTTTTTATATTTAATGATTAATATTATTGTTTCACTACACCATTCTCACATGAAGTAAAGACTATCTGCTTTTAATACCTTGTGAACTGGTGTAATTATAAACATATGATCAAAATGTATGACCTCCAAGATAAACATTTCATGCTGAATCAGCACTCATCAGTTGACCAAGATCACAATTTTTTACACATATCTTTATTATTATTCGATATATATAAATAGCCACTTACTACAATTTAATTGATGTATCAACCTTATTACCGACACAACTTTGACACAAACCACTTAATGGAAGTATATTAATAATTTTTATTAGTCATTCATTAGCCTATGAATAATATTGCATTAGGGTAATTTTCATCACACCACTCTCACACAAGGGAGGTGCTGGTTTCTATCATTTCTGACACCTTGTGGAGGGGTCTAATTATAAATATATGATCGAAGACATGTGAAAAGAATGTATGATCTCCAAAAGCAAATAGATATCCATCCCTACCTTGCATGTGAAAATTACTCTACTGAAATATTATTCAAAGTGGATTATTTCTAATCTAATAAATGACTAATAAAAATTGTTATTACCCTTCCAGTGGTTGTGTCACAGTTGTGAGGTTGGTAAGTTTGACACTTAATAATTTAAACTGTAGTAATTGGCTATCAATATATACTAAACAATGATAAATATATATATATATAACATTAAAATATCACACAATTACCATTATATGCTTACATAGGCTGTTAATAACAGAAGCAAACTCTTCTAACAATACTGCCATCAAGTGAAGCCTTCATAAACAATGAATGCATGAAGATTGTGCATAAAATATCTATCTAGTACCTACTCATCCAATATTTCCTGACTAGTTTCTAGCTTGTGGCTTTGTCAGTGAGGAGCCTTGGATTAGAAAACACTGCACCCAGATCTAATGCAACCCTCCAACATTGGATCCTAATATCTAGTTGCAGTGCTCTCTAATCCAAGGCTAATCACTGACAAAAGCCACAAGCTAGAAACTAATCTGGGAATATCGGATGAGTAAGCACTAGATAGGGAATTTATGCATGAACCTTCTGCATTAATTGATTATGAAAGTCTGCACTTGGTGGCACTACTGTATGGAGAGATTGCTACTGTTGATAAAAATATGTGTAAGAGATTGCAAGCTGGCTAACTGATAACTGCCAGTTCAGTATGAAATATACATGCTGGTGATTTATGTATCTTTTCACATCTTTGGTCATATGTTTATGATTACATTGTTCTCTTCAAGATGGCAAGAGTGGATAGAAACCAGTCCCGACATTGTGTGAGAGTGATGTAGTGAAAATTACATTACTAAAATTTTATTAATTACGAGGACGATTTCTAGTCTAATGGCCTAAATGTTATCAAATTCTGTTTTTAAATTTATTTTCATTATTTTCTTAAAAAATCAATCATGTCACTACACAAATGCATGTAAAATATTGTACCAGTAAAAATATGTTGATCCATCTAACATGAGCTGGAACTCAATGAAACATATTTCAAACCCAGTCAAGCTTAACATTTATATCAGAGACCAACCTAGATTCCAATCCATTCCACAATCCCCAGATCGAACATCTAATGAATAACATAATAATGATGGCACATGAGAATTAATTCTTAAACATGGCCCACTAGAAGAGCAAAAGCGACAATGAGACATATTTAACAAAAGAACATATATATATATTGGAATGTATAGAAGTGGAGAAAAGATAATTCAAACTACATAAGTTGCTTAAATAATAAATATTTAATAAAATATTTAATGAAACAGTAAATTGATTATATATTTATTTGAATGTGCATGACAAGATGATCTACCTGGAGGTAGAGAGTGACATATAATTGATCACACTATTATAATTCATATGCTCTTATGAATACACGATATATTTAAGTAAATAGGTATATTTGGTGGGTGAGATCAAGATGCCAACACTTGATTACAAAAAAAAAACTTACAATATATTTGAATTAATGCTTTGGTGGAAGTTCTGAAAGGTGATGGTTAATGTACAAATTTCTGGAGCATTCTCGGAATCATTATACATATTACATAAACTATTTTCATGCTGTTTCGGTCATGAAAATCAATAAAATATATTTTTAAAAATGGTTTACTCATTAAGGATCACATTTGCGAATATTTAATAAAATAACATACATTTAAATCAGGTTTATTTGCTTAGTGAACAAAATATTTTAACCATTCTCTAAATTCGGATTTAAAAAGAAAAGAATGCTTCACCTTTCTAACAGATGTATACTCTTAAATAAACGGAATAGATTATGATGGTGAATTTTTAAAATAAGAAGAAAAACAACATTATTAATTAAACTAATCACTTCTTGAAAATATATATATACATAAGCAAATGCAATTTTATCATTACAGCATCAAAATGAGGTCATTAAATAAATAAATTAATAATAATGAAAAGTAGCGGTGCTGACATGAAAGCATAAGAATCTGAAATGACATCGTGCTTCCATATGAAGAAAACAAAGTGGCTAAGAGTCCCTTTTCTAGGGCACTGCTTAGGGAATTTTATTTAGGCTTGGCATGGTTCTCAGGGTTCTCTGGTGCAACTGATGCAAGAGGCCTGTTATACGAAAATGATCCCAGGAAGGTCAACTGTCCACAGGATAGGGCATGAAGAACATTATGGGTTTGAACTCATCACAACCCTCCAAGCTAGAAAAACATAATATTAAAAAAAACTAAGCCATATATCAGCAATGCAGCATAACATTATGTCTTTAATGACATGAAATGGAAGTTACTATTTTAAAATACACGAACCTCACTCGAGTGCTATAATTTAGGCAATTAACGCTATTCTATGTAATATATATGGGAAAAAATTAATTCATACATAATAGATTTTAAAATTACCCCCCTTCTTTCCTTGCTATTTAAAATATTGAAATCCCACCCTCATAAATTTTATAACTTTAGAATAATCAAGTCTTTGAAATATTAAGAGTATAGCATTGTAATATGGACAATATAAAAAACAATAACAATAAGAAATCGCCTTTTCAGAATTAAGTGAGCGACATATAAAATATTTAATAGTGCTAATTTTTTGGTGATTTAAAAGTTATACATAAATAATATCCCTTTTGATGCATAAAGAAAATCATGAAACTATAAGAGTATAGCATTGTAATATGGACAATATAAAAAACAATAACAATAAGAAATCGCCTTTTCAGAATTAAGTGAGCGACATATAAAATATTTAATAGTCCTAATTTTTTGGTGATTTAAAAGTTATACATAAATAATATCCCTTTTGATGCATAAAGAAAATCATGAAACTAGGTTAACTTGAGAAACAATCTGGCAAGCATATTAATTAAGAATGTATGTAAATCTAATTCAAAAGGGATGGGATTTTACTAACCTCGACCTGAGGAAGTTTGAGTAGATAGAGACTGTTTAGATTGACAACTTAAAATAATAAAATAAAACAGTTTAAAATTAAGAAAGGAACTGCACCAAAATTAAAGGCAGAAGAGCATATGACAGACTTTACATATAAAAGAAAAATTATTAGTATGAGGGAAAATTTACATTACCAGTTAAGAAAACATTTAATTTAACAATTTAAGTAAGAAATCCAGATAGCAAAGGTTGAGATTAGTTTTAGAAGGAATTAGATGTAAATTTCATAGGTGGTTCTTAGGTTAATTACCTTTCTATATTAAAGATTCATTTTGACAGTTCGGCTCCAGCATGGCAAATTAACATGATTCGAATGATTTCCAATGTAGTAACAAATTTCCATCAGGCATTCCTCCATTCTTAGATCATATTTACTATCATTTTTGGGGCATCAGCGAGATGATTATTGGCAGGGAGAGATTGACCAGCAAAGGTGAGAAAAGGTGATTAGTTTGACTACTCATTCAACATTTTGGAAAATAAAGTAGTGTGGAGTATTTTGGTGACAGCTAATCTACAAACTAGTTCTCTCCTCAGTGATCAAAAATTGTCTCATTATATTCTGCCCTCGGGTATTTGAGGAATGCTTTTAATATCCATTTTTTAATTTCATTCATGATTACTATCTAGTAAGAATTTTTTAATTTCCTTTACCTATTGTTTTGGAGATGCAACCATTAGATAATTTGTCCAAAAATATATTCAAATCTATTTCCAGATTAGAAATAGATTTAATAAAATGTTAATTGCAAAAGTAGAAATTCTTAATTTGATTTTCTTTTTTACTTTTAGTACAGTTTAATTAGACATTCCTATCCAAAATTAGACAATGTAAAATTTCCACCTGGACAATTAATAGTTGCATACTCCATCTTGGATTTTTAAAAGAAAAAAAAGTTTTTTAAATAAAGAATTTAAACTAAAACTTTTAATTTTACAAACTTCAAAAAAATATTTGTAAAATTAATATTGGGTTAGTAATTTCTCCCATTATATATATATTGTGACAATTGGTTTCTTTCATACAGAAACAAATGAAAGGAACATAAATGGTAGTGTTAATTTCTTAACTATTTATAAGCAAAAAAATTTTTTTTAGTTTAAGAAAAATTGAAAACCTTTATTTGGAAAAATTAATAACTGTGTAGCTTAAATCTAACACATAAATTGAATCTGTTTGTATTTATTTAAAATTATAGCTAGCATTATGTAGAGAAGGGGGGATTGACTTTTGCATGCCACTGTAATATCTGAAAAAAAAAAACCAATTTATTATATGTTTAAAATAAAGATACTTCTTAAATCATAATATTAATCAATAAAATGTTAGTGCAAATTGAAATTGAATTTGTTATAAGTAGGTTCAAAATTATTTGAAATTATAAAAGATATTCTGTGCTAATATAAACAAGCAGTTCTCTATTTAGTTTAGTACATGCATATATGTGTGTGTGATGCAGATATATAGATTTTTTTGTAGAAATTTGTGCATTGTGCTGAATTTGCTTTGATTTATTATTTGCAGCTCTAAAATTTAAGTTCTAAATAAAGAATTATTTAAATAATATTTATTTTACAAAAATTCCGAGTAATTTTATATAGACTTTTGAATGGTTTTCATAAATCAAAGGTAATGTGTTCACGAAATTGGAGCTGGAGATGGTAAATTAAAACTAACACTTAACATATGGTCTATAAATGGTTAATTTCTGAGAGATCTTGAGTTAGAGAAACCAGCCATGGGAAGAAAAAAATTGGCAGTTGATTTTTTTTTCTGGTCTCCTTATAAAAGAGCCAAGGAGAGTGAGGGGGAAAAACTAACTTGCTAATTCAATCTCTGAAGGTTTCTTCTGATTTTTTTTCTCTCGCAAATTGACTCAACTTGTTAAGAAGTATAAAAATGTTATTTAAATATGAAGTTCTAATTCAATTGTAAAGGGTGTGTATTTTTCTTTTCTCCAAAGTCAATTATGACCAAATTAGCTCTTAGTAAAAGATTTTGTATCCAGTACCCCAATCTTTAGATTTGGTTCATTAAAATTCATTTAAAAAAGACATCTCAAGTATGATATTGTATCCATGGCTGTTTATAAAACTCCAAGGGGAACAATCAAACTTTTATATAAAGTTAAATAGCTAATCCATATTTTTAACAATAAAATCTGTTTGTTTTGATTGTGATTTAAACCTAAAGTGATAAAAGGAAGAAGCATCTAAATTCAAACCCAGGAAGAAATATATTCAAAATGTGAAAGTAATCTGTAGGACTCTTTTTAAATTACTTTTAATTATCATGATCAATGTAGCTACCTCTTGATTAAAGAAACAGTATGTGCATCTATATAGTATATATAGCTATTCTCCAAGACAAAAGACCTAAATGGTAATTGGTCTTGGTGGACAAAAATATCAAGTCTTCAAACTTAGCCTCAAAGGAAAGAGACAATCCATAATGTTTAATATTTATTATTTTGCTTTATTTATATGTGTAGCATGTTTGGTAGAGATTAACAATTTGATTAATTTTTCTTTATTAATAAAAAAAGAAAAGAGAAATGATTTTGATCCATAAAAAAAACTCATTGAAGTAAAAATAATAATAAGAGAATTAAACATTGTTAACATGTAATCATGAGGGGAAAAAAATAGAAAATATTTTTTTAATCAAAATTATATGCTTAATTTTGGATGTATGGAAAGTGATTGGATGGGCCTGTGAATGGTTGTTGCGATGCTATAATATATTGATTCGATCTGTTATAATTATGAAGATTGGATGGGTGTTACTGTGTGCTTGATTTTTTAAAATTAAGATAGTTCATAGGTTTGATTTGTGATCTGGTCAGACTTTGTCATTTGTATCTGGACAGTAATCGATATATGTGTATATGTAAAGCTATAAGTACTTGTCATTACTGAGGTAGAGTTATCTTACCACCCCATAAGGGATAGATAGGAAATAACTATCTCATAGTTTATTCACTAGTGCAAAGGAGATCTAGGACAAGTTCCCAGCACCATTTGTTTTTATTTATGTAGGGAATTATTGATGAGTTATTGTTAGAGTTGTGGAAAATGTTATGCATGCCTATACAGAGTAAATGTGTAGAGAAATATAGTTCCTCACATGATTCTAGTCTCAGAGAAGACTTCTCTCTGGCCAACACTGACATTTAAAGTTGTGAGTTATTTAATTTCCCTTACTAAGATGCTGGTTTTTGCGTTATGAAGTACTGCATAGTGCTATGAAATATGTAGAGGATTTTTTCTTTGTGCAGGGCAGGATAAAAGTTGCTTTGACAGGATTAGGGTTTTAGTCAGATGTGTATGTTGATGTGGGGGATGACAAAGAGTTTAATTTAGAAGCTGACTGATGTGTGGTCAGTTTGTGAAAAAAAAATTAAAAGCTGAGGGCAACATGCTGGCCTATCAAAATGTATAGTCGCTAGAGTGGAAAGCATGAATATTTACCATGCATGAATGCAAAATTATGGCTTTTATATTTAAACCCATTTATTGGACTGATTAGAGATTTTACATGTCACATCATCTTTTCATAGGTAATATAAGAGGTATTATTGCCTGTTGGAATAATTAAAATTAGGATTATTGTAAAGTTGTTATTGATTGCTGGAATAGTTTAATTTATGATTATTGTAATGAAAGGAGGAGCAGAAATTTATAAGTTCTATGAAAGTTTATAAAAGAATTTCATATTATACTTTAATACGGAATTCTAATTCTGATTCCGTGCATAAGCGTATTAGTATTAATATTCAATTAAAAGATGAATCAAGACAATGATTAAGTTATAAAGAAATTTTGTTAATTTAAATATATATTATGTATCATTAGTATCATTCTTTAGTAAATTTCATATCATATTTGAGTGTAATGATATTATATATGTGTGTGCTTTTTTTTATATTGTAATAAAGATTTGTTATTGTTATGAATTTACATGCGTCTTGTGTTTAATGTTTCAAATATCTCCAGAATCTATATCCAGCACCTATATCTAGAACTGATACTAGATCACATTTAAATTTAATAAGTCATTTATATTGATTGATTCCGTAATTGATTTATATTATTCATTTTTACATTGATTGATTTCATAGTTGATTTACATAATTCATTTATATTGATTGATTTCCATAATTTAAATTTTCATAATTCATTGTTATATTGATTGATTCCATAGTTTATTTGCATAATTCATTTTTATGATTGATTTCCATAGTTCACTTACAGAATTGATTTCCTTGATCGATTTCCATGATTAATGTCCATGTTTTACTTCTATAGTTTACTTTGGCAAAATACAATAGATTTAAAAGTACTAATTAAATTTCAGCAAACATGATATGAAATAGAATAAGATGAGAGAAAATAGTCAATTTAGATATATTAAATTTAGTCATTTGGTTCATTGCAATGTTATGAATATTGGGAGCAGACATAAAATCCCTTTCCTGCTTTTGGTATTTAATATGATTCCCATTGGTAAACTCCCAATAAAGTTTAATTTAGCAAAATTTGAGATCATATCCATTGCAATGTAATCGTTAATAATTGCACCTCGTTAGCAGATCAAGACCTTGAGAAAGAGTATTTCAATTATTAAATCTAAGAGCTAGCTTGGAAGTCAAGTAGTGTAAATATTAAAATTTGGGAAATACTATTCTTATAATAAGGATCATAAATTGATAGTCGGTTGGAAGGCTTATATGTGTGTTGAAGAGAATAGGATTAAGAGTTATCAGTTTCAAGGAGAACATAACACAGACATTTAGTATTATATAATTGTAACTATTGAAAGTGATAGATGCTGAGAATGAAAAATAAAGTAGTGGAATTAAATGGGAAGGATTTATTTATAATATTTCTTTGTCCTGCTTTAAATTAAATAATAATTTTATATTATAAGCATAAGTTATGAGTTCTCCACATCGATTACTAATTAATTTCTAGGCATGTATGCATTAGAAATGTATACGACATTCTCATAGTTACCACTCGAGATCATGTATTTAAAAAGGGGGAAGGTTGTCTCTATATTATTTAGTTAGTAATAAGAATTTATCAGGAAACATTTGCATAATTGTTCCTAGGTTTGAAACCAAGACCACAATAAATTGAAGTAGATTTATCAACATTATATTTTTTTTGAGAGACAATTTAATTACTTTCTCCATTGTCTTCTATAGTAATAAGCATGAATAAGGATGATCTCTGTGGGCATTACGATTTCATAGTTGCAATTTGGTGCCCGGGTATACTTAATCTTATTATTAATATCATTGGATAAACACACTAGCTGTTCTTACTTGATCCCAATGTTAGATTCAATCGACTAGCTACTTGAAATGAAGTTGTGGTTGTCTCTATATTATTTAGTTAGTAATAAAAAAAAAGTAAATGATTTAAGATTGCAGATTTGGGGAAATTAAAAAGTAAAGATTCTATATCTATTTCATATGTCATTTTATATTTAAAAATTGTCTAAGTTAATACTCATCTCGTATAATGATGCTCCAGATATTCTCAGCCATGTAAATAATTAAATTAATGCTATTAAAATTTTGTTTATCATTTTGTGTCCAATTCCAAAATAATGTTAAAGTTAAAGTTAGATGGCATAGGGTCGGGAGAATTGAGCTCTATATTTTAAATTTATTAAAAGAAAGAAAACTACTAAAACGAGAAATCTATCTTAGCTTTCAAAATACGTATCATAACGTTTGTTATCTCTAAATAAGTCAGCTTAAATAATTTGATCATACTGTCAAGAAAAAGAATAACTAATACTTTGGGTTAACTTTAAGCATCATAAATAACTGATATATATATATATATATATATTGTCCAAGCATTACTAATGTTGGTCTATCTCTTAATTGCATGCTATTCGACCAAAGTAGGCATCGGGAAAGACCCAAGCCACTCATGCGTCGCTTCCGGTCCATGATAGGGGAATAGACCCTGGACCTTGGGCCTGATTAATAATGGAAATTTTTTGCATCATCAGTGTGATCCCATTCAAGCTGAATATTTTTTCATTCCAATGACCGATCTCTGTAAATTTGGAGTGTGGCAAGTCGGTCTCATATATTGCAAAACAAAAATCGCACTTCCATTTGCTACTCTCATAAGCACACCATCGTATCTCGTAAATGAATTTCTTTAATATAAAAACAGCCCGCACATTAGCACTGCCATTACTCTACTTTATTCTTTCTTTATTAAACCCTGCCTATTCAATTCCATAGTTTGATGTTGTGATCACTTGAGCTGAAGTACATGTATTTAAATGTTATAGCTGAATTTTATATTTAAATCTGCTAATTAATGTGTTAGTATCCGATTCTGTGTAATTAAAATGCTCAGTATACCCTTATCTTACATTCCATCTGAAATATGAAATCTTTATTGAGATATAATGTCCTAACGCAATTAATTAATTGCATATACAAAAATGTTGGTAATCTATTGCCAGATTAAGTGATTGTTTATAAAAACTTATATATATTTGCTTGTAACATTAGGCTGATAATAATCAGTGTATTATTCAATTAAATTACTGTAATCCCCTTTTATTCCATTAATGCAATAATAAAGAATTAGTGGCATACCAATGAAACAACACTATTCATAAATGTATTGAATAAAATCATATCTATTTAAATATATGTATAAAACCGCACTATTCATAAATGTCTTGAATAAAATTATATCTGTTTAAATATATGTATAAGACCATCCTGTAAATAAATGTATTTAAAGAATATAATATACTTGTTTTTAATATACGTATAAAACTATGAAAAATGTAAATTTTGTAATGCGCGAGGCTAATACTCATATTTAAATGTAATATATATCTATTAATGCATAATATGCATATTATTAAATATATTTAAAATCTTACTCTGGAGTCATTGCCTATACTATTGATTATGCTTTTACACACACATACATCTATGCATATTAGGTTTATATGTACCCCAAAGACATAAACAATTTATTATCAATAACTATTATATAGATCTGGCCAGTTGCCTAATTAGAGTCTTTTTGTTTTACCACTGAGCTGCTGGCCGAAAATAATTGAATATGACTTGTATCATCAGTATTGCTGATCATAAGTAAAAAGACCTAGGTTTGAAACTGTAGGGCAGAGTTAGAGAGTGTCCCTGACTTATGTATCTTGTACATGATCTGACTTGAGGTACTCATGTGAGAATTCCAGGTCTGGTTGTATGAATTATGCAAACTGACCAGTACAATAGAAACTATCTTTTCCCCACAAATTAGCTTTATGCATATTGAATTAATTTTTTTAATAAATGAATTAGTGTATTTTATGACTGAATCATGGTAGTTACTCTTAAAAAGTACTAGCATATTAAGTAAATCTACCATTGCATGTAGAGCAAGGTAAGCTTTTGAGGGGAAATTAATGATTTTTTCTACTGAATCTAAAGATTAATGTCATTATACTTTTTACTTAAAGGAAAACCTAGAAAACTCATAGGAGATGCTTTACAATTTAGATTCAATTATTTTCCTTTTAAGAATGCACCAAGTAAACAGCTTTTCCTTATTGAAAATTAAAGAAGTATTAACAGTGAACTCTTCAGGAATTAAAAAAAGAAATGGAAGAAACATTTTAGATGGAAGGAAAATAACTATATCATCCATATATGTTAAATGGTTATATTGAAAAGAGGAACAACAATTCCAGGTGATTTAGCTTCTGTTTTTAATAGAAGAGGGTTAATGTAATAACTAAAAAGCAAAGCACTTAATTCCAGGGAATTTAATCTCTATTTTTAAAAGAAGAGGATTGATGTTATTAATAAAAAATAAAGCACTTAAGTGTGAACCTTGTGGAATAGTAATTATGAGGGGAAAAACCTGGTATAGTTTTCCCATTAAGAGTAATGTGTGCTTCTCTATTAAGTATATTAGTCAAAATATTCATGATTGAAGTTTTAATATTTTGTGAAGAAATACAATTTAAAACTTTATTAATGGGCACAGGGGCAAATGCAGCTTCAATATTTGATTGGAAAGCAATAGGAGCTGCCTTTCTACCTTGGTGAATTTCATCTAATATCATGTGCCAGGAGTTGAGCAACTGCTTTGGCATATTGGTGTTTAGATATTTTGGGAATAAGAGACTGTATTTTATCTTTATAAGTGATTCCATTATAGTTGTAGTAAGAGGAGACATTGAGATTGGTCTCAGCTTTTTCAATGGTGATGCAAAAATTTTTTTTTAAGAAATGGAACCATGAACTCAAGGCAAAGATGATCAACATAATAATTTTTTTTGAAAGATATGTTAATATTTTATGCATAATAAGGATAGTGAAATTAGATAAACGTGCTAAAACAAATTTAAGAATAACATGAATTCTGGAATGTATTCATTCTGGAGAGGACTTGATTTTTTGTAATACTTCAAATTTGGAAATATGATTGCCATCTGTGATACTAAAGTATATGGTAATATGTTTGAAGAGTATGTTTTCGTAATATGGCTTTAAAATGAAAAAAAAAAAGAGGGAACATATCTTTTCCAGTTATCATTTCTAGGTTTTTAAGAATTGATGAAGGTACAATTTTCCTTGTGTTCAATGAATATATCTTTTAGACCTATCATGAGGCTTAGCAAGATGTATTTCTGCTTTTTTAATTGGTAAGTAAATATTCAGCTAACAATAACTGTGTTTATATTTTTACTTTAGAAGTATGATTAATTCTATTAATGCATGATCACATGAGATGTTTTAAAATTTAGTATGTATTGCATCAAGGTCTTTTACAAGTTTAGTAGAAGTTTATTAGTATGAGTAATGCAATTGATTGTGGATGATATAATGTTAATAAAAGAACACCATACATTAATACATTCCAAGGCAATATGTCAATTTTCCTAATATATTGTAACCCTTAGTTTCTGTCATGGAGAAACTAACGAAGGGTAAATTCAGTATAACATTAGTTTTACATAATCTAAGAAGAAACTTTTTTTTATCAAAATGTTAAGCTAAATAAAAGTTAGTATTTTGTTTTTAGAATAAAAACATCGTAAATCCCGAATCTATAACGTATAAATAAAAGTATGTTTATACTTTTTCAAAATTACAATGTATAAATATAGAGAGGCAAGTAGGGTGATTGTCTTGTGCGCTCGCGTTATAAAACTGAAACAGTTAATTAAGAACCTAATAAAAATAAAATGGAATCAACAGTATTTTAAAAATGAAAGTTGATATCATAAATAAAATTTTAACTTGCAAATTCTAGTAATTAGTAGTTATATGTGCGTGCATGTATGTATGTGTGTGGTGTATATAATTTTAATTGTACAGAAAATCTGAAGGTTTTATACAACATATAGGATATCATTAGATAGTGTTTTGAGAGGGGTATTATTTTATATGGGTATTAAAGAAATCCATTATGGTTTTCACTCATAAACCTTTAAACAAAATTTGATCTATTCAGTTTTATTGAAATAATTTTTGTTTTAAAATTTTCCATCATTTTCTTTTGCAGTTTTTTGTTGTTGTTGTTCAGAGCGGAAAATATCTCTCAAACACACGTGGGAAGGGCAGTTTGTGCATAAGTAATGTCCAGACAAAAATTGAATAAACCAATTAAAAATTAATATTAGGGGTTAAAGGTAAACAGATCAGAAGAATGATTGATGGATAGATTCAATAAAACTAAGCTCATATTTGAACTAGGGGTCTTCTATAAAAATCTTGTGCCCATGTGAGCACGCATAAAATTTCGTTTCAATCTATTTTTATTTAAAAAAGTATATATTGTATATCTTACTAATGGAGCACTGGAAAGTTCACAGGCACACTTATCTCCTCTATTAAGTCAATTGGTGCTAAAAATTTTATCAATCTACAAGGAATCAACACCCCATGCTAAAATCAATGTTTCCAATTTGGAAGCTTCGATCTATATATCCAAGAATGTCTCAAGTATAGATTTTTATTGTCACTTGTCTTTTATTAAATAATTTAATAAATAAACTTGGATGGATCATTGTACTACAAACTTTTATTAATCTTAAGTTTATTTGGAATAAATCATTTTTAATATTTGAATATTTAATTTTATTACAAATTTTCGTAATATTTTATACTACAGTATTTCAAACATTTAATTTTAATACTGGAACGAATGGATTATAAAAAGAATAAAAGGCTGAAAGAGTAAAATAATAATAAATGCCAATTTATGTCTACTTTATACTTAATTCAAGACGTAATAAAGTTAAAAGAATAACTTATACTTACTATAAAGATGATTCTCCGAGTAAACCTTTGAGTTCTCATGAGAGAATAATTAGAAAATGAAATTTGGAAATTATAGTCAAAACAATTCTTTTTAATAAATGTGATGAAGAAAAAAGTCTAAACAAAAAGTTCTTTAAAGTATTCCTAGCGTAAATATAGTGAGCATCTGATCTTATGACATATTTTTAATGGAATAAATTGTGCAGGAATTTTATATAAATGAATGAATTTAAAATATGATTATGAGCATCTAGTATAAATGTAAACTTGAAATAATGGAAACCAAACGCAAAGGAGAACGTCCTGACTGATATAATAAAAATTAAATTCGTATCGAAAAATCCCTTAGAAAAGAAATAATATGATGTGTGAATTACTGTGCTATATTGAAATAGTTAAGATTTTACTTCATTAACGCTTAAATAAATTAATATATATATGTGCTCTGCGTACAGTTAATGAAGCTATTAATAAATTGTCAAAATTTTTACTGCCAAGCGCTTTCGGGACAGTCTATAGTCTCATATTCATGGCGAGTTATTCTATTAATAACTGTAAAACTATGCAAATTTTATGCAAATTTATATGCAGATGTTACGTGGACCATTTACGAGATAGGGAATAGCAGGCCTCTCTTCTGTTGATTGCCGATGGGTCAGCCGCAATGAAGTAAGCTTCCCTAACTTTACGTTTGGTGTCGTTTGTTTCAGAGCAAACGACACTGGCTTGATTTAAACATAATTGCTGTTTTCAGAGATAAGTGGTTTAGTATGAACAACGGATGGCCGATGGGCCTCCCACTTAGTGGTATAATGGCAAGCGTTGTATTTGACCATTACGAGAAGCTAATACTACCTGCACTCTTCATGTCAACTCCACATATGATATATATGCGCTACATTGATGACATATTCGTTGCTGCTCCAGAAGACATCATCTCTAACCTTCACAATAGCCTCCATAATAATACCAAACTTACTTTTACTACTACTTGGGAAAACCAAGACAAACAGGTCAAATACCTTGACATATGTGCTAGCAAAAATATAGATAAGCTGGACTACCAAATGGTAGTCAAACCTTTGGAAGTAAGAGGCTTGACAAACCCTAATTCTTACGTGCCTCACTCATACAAACTTGCAGCCCTCTTTTCATTCATGTTTAGGAACCATAACTTTGCAAATATGAGGCAGATAAAAGAAAAAAATCTCATCAATTATATAACTGATTTAAGGAAAATTGGGCACACTTATTCATCCATCAACAGAAAAGTCAACAAATTTTTCTATAAAATAAACCACAACCACAAGAGAGAAAACAAACCATGAATCTTAATCCCATACATTCACTCTACAGCTAAAAGCCTTATCAATAACTATCATGTGACTTTGAAGTCACTTTCCGTTCACCTCCCAACACCAATAGATTGATAAATAATACCAAAAACAGGATCAAACCTGAACTCACCCCTCAAGTTGTGTACAAAATTACCTGCCCCCAAAGAAATTGCATGGCAACATATTATGGAGAGACCAAAACTAACATTGCCACCAGAGTAGCTCAACACCGATACCTTTACAATAAAACCAAAGCAAAGTATGAAGGTAATTCGATTTTTGTCGAACACGAAAGAAACTCTGGACATGCTTTTCTTCCTACCACAGCCAGTGTCGTTTGCTCTGAAACAAACAACACCAAATGTAAAGTTAGGAAATCTTACTTCATTGTGGCTGACCCATCGGCAATCAACAGAAGAGAGGCCTGCTATTCACTATCTCGTAAATGGTTCACGTAACATCTGCATATAAATTTGCATAAAATTTGCATAGTTTTACAGTTATTAACAGAATAACTCACCATGAATATGGGACTATAGACTGTCTTGGAAGTGCTTGGCAGTAAAAATTTTGACAATAATAGCTTCATTAATTGTGCTATATTGTGGAAATCCGGATCTTAAAGTAGCTACGAGATTAAATGTGTTTTTAACTTCATTGTTGCACCAAATAAACATTAATATTTTGGATAGCTTCAATGATATTCTACCATGGCCATGCATGCATTTTATTTTATTTATTTTCTCCAACATCCCCAGTGTACCAAGAAAGAGACAATACGTAAAAATTCTATTATTATTATTTTTATTATAGCATTATATTGTATTTTTTAATATGTTAGTTAAGAGTTAAAAAAGTTTTGACCCTATATTCAATCCAACTTAAAAGTTTATAAATAATTTGATTTACTATAAAATTGCTTACACCCTGTATATTTTATTTTTCTGTATTACGAATGCTGGGGGAGTATGATATATGAAAGGATTTACAAGATATAGTTATACCAGCAAGCATCACATGATCACATCTCCATGCTTGTTGGTTTAACACCAATCCTGCCTAATAGGGTAGTGGTGTCTATGGTTGTTAAAGAGCCAAAGACACCAAAATTTATGGGTGCTGAACTGAGTTCAGACCCATATGACTATATAAGCTATTGAGTTTAGATTGAAAATATTTTTTGTGTTTTCAATTTCATGCTCATAGTTTTGTAGTTAAGTAGAGATAAAAGGTGGTTGCTAGAGGGTTGCATTAGATCCTAAGATCTAGATGCAGTGCTCTCAGATCCAAAGCTCCTCACTGAAGAAGGCCACAAGCCAGAAACTAGTCTGGGGATATTGGATGAGTAGGCATTAGATAGGGATTTTATGCACAAGCCTTCTGGCATCCATTGATTACTCTGTTTAGCACAGGTGGCACTACTATATGGAGTTTTTGCTTTGCTTTGTTTATAAGATATAGTTATGTTAATAATTTAAATTAATATTTTCATGTTTATTTAATATTTTCATATTTCGTATTTTATTGATATGCTCGGAAGTGTATAAGTTATTTAAAATGTGTATTTAAAATGAAATGATGCCTATTTCTTAGCATAGAGAACCATTTTTAAATAAGTTTATTCTTAGTCGTATTAGACTAATTGGTTCATGCATCAATAATATGATACCTTTTTTTAATTCTCTCTGAGAGTGCAAATGACTTCTGTTGAGGTGAGAATAGTTTTAGTGCCTCAAAAAGTTGAAACTGAGCATAACTCTCTCACGATAAATAATTTTATCTGAAAATATTTTTAGAAGATCGAGGACTTGATTGTTTTATTGTTTCGTAAGAGAAATATTTATGATTGTAGTTTGCAATGTTCTTAGCATGGCTTCTTATATATGTGCAGTGATGAGTTCCTCATATACTTTAGCCTCAAGAAGAAGGCAACTTCTTAGATCTATGCTAGCATCAAGAAGTTATTATTATTAACTTATTCTCTCTTGTGAAAGCAACATTTTTATCATTACCCAGGAGTATATGATAATTTCGTATTTATTGCTTGTGAGGTCATTGCATACTTGTGAAAAGTAGTTACTTGTTTAGAAACTAAATATAAGATCATATTCATAAATTGTTGTACTGAGTAGCTAAGCTTTGCTCTAGCTTGTATGAGAATAGATCTTTCTTCTAAATTCATATTTGTAAATTTGAATTCAGGAAAGCAGTATGTATCATACCGCGTTCATGCAGAAGGAAGTTGTCACTGGACTGGTAAGAAAGGTGTAAACTCATGTTGGGCTATAGCAATAGATATGTGTATGTGTGCATTAATATAGTGATTAAAACATATTACATAATTATTAGCTGGAATCTAAATACTAAGTTATGGGAATAAACGTAAAAAGTAGAAAGTTAAAGTAATTTTTATTGCATTTAAGATATGAGCTTCTTAAATACATAACTTTAGTATTTTGAAAATATAAATGTCTTAATAAACGGAATAAAATATTACATTAAATTTTTATGGGCTTTAAGCTAATTAATACCGTTAGCAATAATGGTATTTTATATAATGTTACTGAAGCACCGCTTCAAATATAAACAAATAAATATCACTGGGACAAGCTATGTATTTGTTTCATTAAGTTTATTTAAGTTCATAATTGCAGCTTGTGTAGATCCCCATTGTGAATAATTTAAACTGTATATCATAGTTTTCTTAATTTGGGATAGCTACAATATTAACTTGAATTGTAGACTTTTTTTTCCTTTTATATAGTTATTAATAAATATTTGTTGTTTTTAAAATTTAAACTCATGCCTGGTGTCTTAATGTTTTGGGTGTTTAGAGCTACACAATATCAAATGTCACAATATTAGAGTTTCATAATATTGACAGAAGTATAATATTTATAAATTTATTATAGTCATTAATATTCGAAGTATAACCTGAAATAATTAATTGAAATAACTCATATTTCTAGTACAGATTGTTTATGAAATATTTTCATACATTTTTACTGCTAAAATAAAATGATACATTTTCACTTGTTAAGATTCAAAGATTTGAGTTAATGGTACATAGATTTTAATAAGTATTTGGCAAACAAATGAGAGAATGGTTTAATTATCAGATTAATATTTAATTGTTCAGTTCATTGCATTCCGACTAATATTAGGAGTGGACATAAAATCCCTTCTTCACTCTTAATATTTGGAATCCTTCCCAGTTGATCAAAATATATTCCATATTTATTATAATAATTGTTTTATTAATTTAGTAGTTAAAATATCATATTTACTATTATCTTTATTATTATAAGTCTTATCATTAGCGTTAGTAAAAGTAGACATTAGCTTTAAATAAGCATATGTCTATTTAATTTGTATCCGCTGGGATAGTATCTATATGTCTGCAATGAGTTGGGAAAATAATTGAGTATTGCACTTCACCACAAATCATGATCCTGAAAATAAGCACATGAGAGCAAGAGCATTCATAATTTTGAGAGTTTAAAGAATAAGATTACTATTATTAGAGTGTTTGAGAATAGAGTGGTTGAGTTAAGAACTGGTATGTTCTTCTGTATGTGCATGTGGTAGGGCATTAAAGAGACATAATTGGGGAACTTTAACACTAATATTTAAGATTAAAACAATTGCAACTGTGGAGGGTGATCGATGTTGAGAACGAAGGGTTATTTAATTTATTTGTAAAGGAGGAGGAGAGTAAAATTTTTTATTCTGTGTTCATTAAGGTTATAAGATATTAATATTTTTATTAGTAGTATAATTTTATGAGTTCTCTGCATGGATTACTGATCTATTCATATTCATTACACATGAAACATCAAGAACATAATTATTATTAGTTGTCTCTGTCTTATTTGAAGTTCCAAGCTGTGTATATGGATTTTGGTTTTATTAGATTATAATGCTGATGACCGAAGTTAAGGTTACAGTCCTTGTTATTGGATTTTAGCATTGTAACTAGTATATCTAGGGAGGGGTTTGGATTTTGAAGGTTACAATATATATATATAAATGCTTCTGATTTAGAAATTTCAAAAGCAACCGTTTTGTATTATTAAGAGGTAATACAGTTTTTACTTGCATATTTAGCTTAAAAAGAACATTTAATGCAAAATGATAAGAAAAAGTTACTGGTTGCACAGAAGGAAAGACAAGATAATGTAATTCAGATGAATAAGAATATAAATCAATTGAAGATTAAAGTTTCTTAATACAAACAGAGTGGAGAGGAATCCCTCAGCACTTAATAAATGTTTATTAATCATATGTAAGTATTTTTAATCAAGTTAGGGTATAGAATATTAAATTCACCACTCAGATAATAGACTATGGATTTGTACCTAATATCTCATTAATATTATTGATTATTTGGACTATTGTGGAAGGTTTATTATAGAAATAAAGTCCTATAATATTTATTGTAAAAGCTAGATGAATCAGGGTAATCATATTCATATGATGATAATGATAGATAATTTTGCATGTTTGAAATGAATATTTATGATGGATTAATATTCCAATATCAGCTGAAGCCAGGACTTTTGATAAAAATTGACGGTAAGCAAATTTGTATAACAACTGCTGAGGATTAATAAGTGAATTTACAGAATATTTGGTCTTTATGAAACCATCATATGATGAGAAAAATTTGCAATCCAATTACTTAATGCAAAAAATATATATATTGGATAGAATTTATTCCTCTAATATTTACTTCTAAACATCACATGCAAGCCATAGTGATCAATGGATTCCAGAAGGCTTGTGCATAAAATCCCCATCTAGTGCACAAGTAGTGTACCGGTCAGAATTGTATGTTCGTCTAACAAGAATTAGGACCTAAGCAAAAGTACCTAGAGTTCAATCATATACAAGATACACAGGTCAGGGATACTCATGAACTCCGCCCTATTGCCCACTTCCCAAGTCTATCACATTACAAACAACATTTCTGATGATAGCAGCATACTCTTCAATTTACTCCGGCCCAGAAAGGTTCAGCAAAGATACAAGAGACCTACGGCTTAACTAATTGATAACGCAAAGTAATGATAGATGTGCACACACAAACCAACAAAATATCCAAAAAAATAGCTTATTAAACGTAAATTTATTAAACGTGATATTAATAATAATTGATTAATCATGTGAATCAATAGATATGGAGATTTACAATGAATTAGAAATTATATATGTTGAACACTCGATTTAGGTTTCACTTATGGTCACTGGGGCATTCCATGTCAAACCGGATAACATAACAAGGTTTGATGGATATGCACCAATAAATATACCTAATGATAACTTAATTATTTGAACTCTGCGGCTTAGTATGCTAATGTGACTTAACGGGTTGATATTACTCACGCTATGATATTTCTAAGTTAAGGAAAATAACCTATGACAATAGTTTTTAGAATGAATGCTTATAAGATTTTAAATTACACAGAATATAATAAAACTTAATAACGGTACGAAGGTTTGTTTTATTCAACATATGATTACATTTGGATTTCAGGGAAGGTACATTAATTATAAATCAATTATTTTGGAACCTTATGAGATGATTCATTTATTTCTTATCTACGAAGAGAAATAGGAAAAATATGATCATTTTGATATTATCGTGCTAGTCTACATTTATAGATTTTCTCAATAGTTAATTAATGATGTATTAATAGCGATTGAACAAAGGATGGGTAGCGCTAATAAGCGATAATATATATATACCAAAGTTAATTAAATTTAAACTATAACGAGAATTTTGGGATGGCTTAGGGAAATTATGTCATTATGGCTTATAGACATCTGAACCGTATGAGAGGATAAGAACGATAATGTGTGAACCGCATGAGTGGACGATGAGCTTCATTTATTCGGGAGCGAAGAAAATTAATCTTATCCGCATTTGTGATGGATAGCATTGGGAATTGGTTGGCAAGATACTATGATTCCAACTCATAAGATGTTAACCTATAGCAGTGCTTACCTAACCTAAGACAATCTGTAAAAGCTGGGGCCTCCACGCTCTGTCGAGAATTGTGCTTGATATAAATATTCCATTATCGGGAAAATGCATGACAACGTCATTTCTGAATTAGGAATGTTTTCACCGGTACACGTTACGAAAGCTGTCAGGTTTGATTTACCCTGATTTATACAGCCTTAAAATACTAATTAAGTCTAACGTAATGAAATAATGATCTAAAGGCAGTCCCAAACGGGGCATACAACTTACTTAAAGGGTTTATTCAATATCTTAAGGATAAATATTAAAACATTAAAATTCCTTCGCTAAACGCATATTAACCCACCCGAGAACTAAGTGACTTAAATTATCGTTAGATGGCGGGGCGATTTATAAAATGAATCATCTAGACATAAGGATCTGAATTAAAGTTATGTAATACTCAATTTTCATCATGTTACTCAATAGCGTGGAGCAATAGTAAATCAGTTATTTTAAATAGTAGTGAAAAGCATAGTATTCATTATTAAAACATAGTTTAGGAAAATCTCTCGATCGGGCGAATTTTATAATGTGAATACACTTACGTTTACGATTAAATATTCCGCAATGGCAGAATAGCAAAAATAAATAGGATTGATTCGCCAGATCGAGTTATTAGCACACTAAAAATTGATATGATTTGCATAATATTAAATAAACATTGCCGCATTAAAATAAAATACAAGGAGGGTGAGAACATAGTAATCGAGTTTATAAAGTGAGAATTACAGTTTAATTATACAACAAACAGAAATAATAAAACAAAGAAAAGAGGTCATTATTTAGGCAGTTAATCGGCTTAGCATTACCGATCACGAAATAAGTAATTACATTTTTACATTAGGAGAAAGTTCAGAACTAGAAATGTTTACATTTATATTTTACAATAGAAAGGGTTATTAAGATGAAAGTTCATTTATACGGCAAGGAATTACCTTTCTTTCCGATGAATTTCCAGCCGGGTGCGCACATGTTGGTTCCATGTTTGATAAAGGAATTAATTTATGACAAATTGACGAAATTAAGGTTTCAGTCCATTCTTTATTCAATATTAAGTTCATTTTGGCAGTAATTGATGAACGATGGTTTCCGAGTATTTAGGTATCGGTTAGATTTTTGGAGAGATCCTGGGAAGCAAATCTATGTTTATTAGCCCATCATGTTGCCATTCAGAGGGGCGTGGCTTCTCCTTAGCAATGCGTTAGAAAAATGACATGTCTCTCCTTTAGTTAGAAAATGTAGTTGTATTTATACTCGTTATCACCGCCGCTGGGTAATTCCCGGATGTTTTAATAACTACAATGATACAGCATATTTTGGACTATAAATGAGATTAAGTTCGAGAGTTGGTTTTGGTCTACTTTAAGCTGAAAATAGACCTGCGGAATCAACGTTAACTAATCATGATGCTAAATAAATCTATATTACAATAAAACAAATTTCTTTTATAATTTGGAAGACGGTAAGTCTTTTATTTACAAATTTTACGTTCCCCTCTCGAACTTTCTCTCTATGAAAATATATGTATAAATAAAATGTACATTATGCAACGCTTTAAATTATTAAAATTGATCTGTTACACACACATACGCACGATTGTTTACCGTAATGAAAATATATAATTGTTTTTATGCATATTAATGTTAAATAAATTTAAAGTTTACACATACATAAACAACCACGTGCATTGGTATACCTTCACTCCCCGGTGGTCTATAATTAAATGGTTAGGTTTGAATCCATGTTTGGTGGTTTCAAACATTATTAGAGAGTGAAGCTGAATGTATGCAACAGATTCCACTTCAGTAGGCACTAGATAGGGATTTTATGCACAAGCCTTCTGGTATTCATTGATTATTCTGGTTTACACTAAGTGACACTACTGTATGGAGAGTTTTGCCTGTTTTAATAACAGTTATGAGCAAGCATAAGAAATGGTAATCATGTGAGTTGTTGGGGATATTGGATAAGTAGGTACTAGATAGGGATTTTATGCACAAGCCTTCTGGCATCCATTGATTACTCTGGCTTGCACTGAATGTCACTACTGTATGGAGAATTTTGCCTGTTTTAATAACATTAATTTCTGTAATACATTGATTTATTTACAATTATAATATAACAAATAAATCTTTATGAATTTAGAATATCTATTATAAGTAATGTCAACCACACTATACAACTGCATTCATACAAGACCCTACCTCAGTAATTTTCAAAATAAGATTAAACAGCATCTTACCTTTAAAAAAATAATGTATCCATCCTCATAATATTTTTTTTTACAAATAAAATATTCAAACTAACATTTATTGTAACTTTTGTTAATCATCACTATTGAGAGTTTGTTCTGAATTTTTATATATATCAAGATTCTCTTTGTGGTTTTGTTTTTTCTTTTTGCAAACTGCCAATTTGTATCAACTCCTCTAAGAAAAACTTTCACTGCTTGATTTAAATTTGCACCCCTGTTATAGGATTGTCTATTTCAATGTAATCCTGTATTTGTTTGTATTGTAACATGCTGAAGTACAATTATAGCTAAATATAATTTATGTAATGGTTATAATAATTTTTATTTGTGTATTTAGGGACCATACATTCCAGTCATAACTAGGGGGAAAGCATGTTCTCAGAGCTATGGGGTGTTTTATTCTTTGGGTTATATGTCTTTATCATTTTATTTGCAAGTGTGTATTTGTATATGATATTTTCTTTATACTGCAATGCATGTTTAAAAATAACAAGTAATACATTTTATTAATAAAAAATAATTTATTAATGAAAAATATAAAAAAATAATTGACAAATCAAATAAAGCATTATAGTCTTCCTCGTAAATTTTCTCACTTTAATATTATTTGTTTGAAAGACGATAATTAAAAGTTCTGCTACCTTCTTTTGTTTCAAAACTCTTAAGTAATGTTCTTTCAAAGGTATAAATATTGTAACTTTGATATTAAACTAAGGCAAAACTCTCCATACAGTAGTGCCAAACAGAGTAATCAATGGATGCCAGAAGGCTAGTGCATAAAATCCCTATTTAGTGCCTACTTATCCAATATCCCCAGACTAGTTTCTGGCTTGTGGCCATAATCAGTGAGGAGCCTTGGATCTAGAGCACTGCACCTAGATCTTAGGATCTAATGCAACCCTCCAGCAGCCACCTTTTAACTCTACACAAAACTATGTGAATGAAATTGAAAACACAATAATATTTTTAATCTAAGCTCAATAGCTTATATAGTCATATGGGTCTGAACTCAAGTCAGCACCCATACATTTTGGTGTCTTTGGCTCTTAAACAACCATAGCCATCACTATCCTATTAGACAGGATTAGTGTTAAACCACTAAACATCACATGATCACCATCTCTATACTAGCACATAATTGTTGTAAACAAAGGCAATACTCTCCATACAGTAGTGCCACCCTGTGCCAAACAGAGTAATCAATGGATGCCAGAAGGCTAGTGCATAAAATCCCTATCTAGTGCCTACTCATCCAATATCCCCAGACTAGTTTCTGGCTTGTGCCCATCATCAGTGAGGAGCCTTGGATTTAGAGCACTGCACCTAGATCTTAGGATCTAATGCAACCCTCCAGCAGCCACCTTTTAACTCCACTTTACTACAAAACTATGAGAATGAAATTGAAAAAAAAAGGGAAAAAAAAAGAAAAAAAGAACTTTGATATTACATAACTTTTCAGAAATAATTTCAACAAATTTATTATTTAACTATCACACAGTTTATTACACTAATAATTCAAATGTTAATAATAGATTTCTATCATTCATAAATGAATACAGAAAATAATGTATTTCAAAGTAATTTAACAATAATTTCTGTTCTTTCAGAATACATTAAAGTTTTAGGAATGTCTTTTCTTCACTTATTCAGAAATTGTAATTTCAGTGATAAAAGTTATGTTATGAGAATTTCAAGTTATCTTACTGTAAGTTTGAAAAAGAAAATTTTTTCTTTTCTTTAACTTGTCAAACATTCTATTCACTAAGCATTTGAGGTGTTTATATCCTTATGCTTTTCTTCAATATTTTGAAGTAATATTTATCCTTTAGCAGTCTGTTTTCAGATTTTTATACAATAATAGTATTGTAAGAAGAATTAAGGAGGAATTGATGATTCAACATTTCTACTGGAATGGTGCTAATGAGCATTTTACTTTTAATTATGCATTTCATTTTCCTATCCTTTTTGAAAACCATTTTACAAAAAATCTTCCATCCTTTAATAACATACAATAATTTAATGTTAAATCTTTCTAATATCAAAAAAGATTAATTATAAAGAAAAGCTATTTTACTTTCCATCTTTTTACTTTTCAAAGTAGTATTGGGGAAGAGAGAGAAAAGAAGAATGAACCTCTCTGGAGGAAAATATCTCTCATTCTAATTTTTCTGATGCTTAATTTAAATATTTTTCCACAAGTCTTTTGGGAATATCTCTGTAATAAATTTACATAAATTTATTTGTAAACAAAGGTAGAAAGCATGCTAATATTTATTCCACATTATCTCTTTCAAATCAACTATTTTAGTTTTTTTCAAAGCAGCTGGTAAATTATTGTCTGTAGTATTATTATTTTCTTTATAAGAGATATCAAAATCTTTAGAATCATGTAATAAATTTATTTTTGTTGCCTTTTTCTTTCTTTTATTTTGTTCTTGATTCACATAATTTTCTTCTGAATATGGATTATTGCTAGCACTATGTGTATAATATCATCATTAAATTTTACACATGTATGATTCAGCTTGGATAAATTTATTAGTTTAAAATTTATATTTTTATTTTGAAAGACTTGCTGATTATGTTGTTTATCCATTGATTGGGGTGCAAGTTTTGAGCATTGATAATTTCTATAATTTTTTACAAAAACAATCTAGACAATTTTTTATAAGATGTGTTTTGACCTTACAAAAAAAACACTAGGAGGCTATGCCTATGAAAGTAATTATAAGGGGTGAGCAAGAGAGGTATATATCTATTGACAGCTCTTTTTTATGTTACAGAACAACAAATGTAGCAGTATTGATAAGAACTTGTATGGAAACTCTTCTCTGGTAGATACTTAAAATTTCCAACTTTGCCATAGTTATTTTATAATTCTTACAAGATTTAAGAAATAAAAATCACATGACCATTTTTTATCATTCCCAAAAGTTTTGCAGGTCTATTAATATATAAATAACATATGATTTTAACATTTATAAAATGTATATTCTTTTTTAAAATTTGTCCTTTGTGTGAATTCTAATATTATATATCTATTGTTGGGATGATACAAAACCTTGAAAATCATTCCTCATAACATTTTTTCTATCAAATAAATGTAAAATTCATCGGTGAGAAATTTTAAAACAGAGACATTTAAATCAGTAATAGTAATTATCACATGATCACCATTTTTATGTCTGCTCATAACTGTTATTAAAACAGGCAAAACTCTCCATAGTAATCAATGGATGCCAGACTTGGTACAGTGCTCTAAGATCCAAGGTTCCTCACTGACGAAGGCCACAAGCCAGAACTAGTCTGGGGATATGGATAAGCATACACTAGATAGGGATTTTATGCACAAGCCTTCTGCATCCATTGATTACTCCGGCTTGCACTGAGAGGCACTACTGCATGTAGAGTTTTACCTGTTTTAATAGTAATTATAGAAGTTTTTTCATTGTAAAATTTAGAGAATGAAATCAAAACAGGTATAGGTATTGAATTATTGGGTGAAATAATCTGATGATCAATTTTTATATTAGAATGTAGATTTGAATTGATTGTATGAAATTCATTTTCTTGTTTATTTTCAATATTAAAAAAATTCAGCAATATTATTCTGGTTTAAAGTATTTTTTATTATAATATCTCTTATTTATTTTAACAACATCTGCATAGTATTGCATATCTTTAATGCTGTCTTTTTAATAAATTTGGTACTTTTATCCTATTCCTGCAATGAAGAAAAGGTAGGAGGTCTTTTCACATTGTTATCAATACATTTGTATGTTATTTTGGCAAACATTACAAAGTTACCAATGCATTGATACAAATGTGAAAAGCTCTCCTATTTTTCTTCATTGTAGGAATAGTACAAAAGATCTATATTTTTTAAAAAAGAAATTATATGAAATATACTTCTATAAAATCTACATGTACATAGATGATGCTTTGACACTCAATTCAATCAATTTCAAAAAATATGTAGAAATAGTTTTTAAAAACCCATACCAAAACATTACATACACATAGATGATGCTTACCAGCATAATATACAAGATATATATATATATTTTAAAAAGAAAAAAAAGTTATACAAAATATACATGTACTTTTATGAAATATACACATATGCAGATGACACTTTGACACTTAATTCAATCAATTTCAAAAAATGTGCAGAAATTGTTTTTAAAAACAAAACATTACATATACACAGGTGATACTTCCCAGCTCATAATAGAACATCTCGTGTACATGAAATAATCAGAAATTTTGGATTCTCTTCTTGCAGAAACAAGATGGAGATTTTTTCCCATTAGAAACCCCCCCCCCCCTACAACTCCCTGTCTGAAATGCTTATAGAACACATGGTTATGCAGTACATGGTATAAACAAAATTTTGCAACGCAATGTAAGTTTTCAAATCAACAAATGGCAATGTGTTTTTTTTCTTAATTAAAGGAAAGAACAACAACAACAGTAATGCCAAAAAAAGTAAGAACCAAGTCAACATAATAATTCAATAAGAAAATTTTAAAAAAATTTAAGTGTAAATTGCAGCACTTGGATGAGATGTTTTTAAGACTATAGGAAAAGGTGTAAACTTGCGATGATATCAAATTGAAAGAAAATTAATCCTGTGATGTATATTGAAAAACATGTGTTTTATTGTTGTTTTTTTAATTTATATTTGTCAGTTGCAAAAACATTGTCTTTTTTAAAAAATCTGCTTGGATGGCGGTTATTTTGCCTTTTTTCTAGTTGCATTATTTCTATTTGACAATAGATGACAGATTTTTTTTTTCATGGAGGAAAAATCAACAATGCCGAATTCTTTCTCAACAGTGGATGTTTGGTGGCTTTGCAGAGAGACCAACACTTATAATTTGGTGGATCCACAAACTGGGGTTCACATCCAAACAGTCCAAAGACTATGAAGTTGCTTTTTGATCTTAATTTCATTCGTTAGTGGAAATAAATGCTTTTGTTTTCTTGTTGAACAAAAAAATTTTTTTTTCTTGTTAATAAAGAAAGGTAAAGAATTTCTTTTCTATTGAATTTTAGATTAGAATGAAAATAATCTACTGGATTTGGTCCATAACAGGCTAGACCCATTTTTCTCTACTCAATGATAGAAAATCATTTTTGATATCATCCTTCCAGCATGAAAACGCTTACAATTGATATTTGTTTTATGTTATTGTTCTGAATTATTGTTTTTGTTTTGTGTATTTCCAAAAAATGAATAGGTTTAGTAAAATTATGATTCCATTTTTGTTTCTGCCTGCATGTGTAAAACCTATCATAAAAAATTTCCTACTTTATATTCTTTTATTGTTCTGAATTATTTGTTTGGTTTTGTGTATTTCCAAAAAAAGAATAGGACTATTAAAATTTTAATTCCATTTTTTTCCCCACCTGCATGTGTAAAACTGGTAATAAAAGTTTTCTAATTTATATTTCTTTATTGTTCTGAATTATTTGTTTGATTTTTTTTTTTTTTGTGGCATCTTCAGAGAAACAACAAATGTTTTATTGTGATAGTTAAAGATTGGACAGTGGCAACACTTCATTTGGTGGATCCACAAATGGGTTCACACTTACAAAAGAACAACTTGAAATTAAAGATGAGAAATTCACAGTAAAAAAACCACAATTAAGTAACAACAACAACTAATTTCAAAATTCAACCACAAACTTTTTAAATGCAAAATTAAGTAGCAACAACTAATTTTAAATTTTAACAACAAACTTTTTAAACAAAGCAAAACTCTCCATACAGTATTGCCACCCTGTGCCAATCAGAGTAATCAATGAATGCCAGAAGGCTTGTGCATAAAATCCCTATGTAATGCCTACTCATCCAATATCCCCAGACTAGTTTCTGGCTTGTGGCCATTGTCAGTGAGGAGCTTTGGATCTGAGAGCACTGCACCTAGATCTTAGGATCTAATGCAACCCTCCAGCACCCACCTTTTATCTCTACTTGACTACAAAACTATGAGAATGAAATTGAAAACACATCTAGGCTCAATAGCTTATATAGACATATGGGTCTGAACTCAGTTCAGCACCCATACATTTTGGTGTCTTTGGCTCTATCCTATTAGGCAGGATTGGTGTTAAACCATTAAGCATCACATGATCACTATCTTATACTAGCACATAATTGTTTGTAAATAAAGTAAAACTCTCCATACAGTATTGCCACCCTGTGACAACCAGAGTAATCAATGAATGCCAGAAGGCTTGTGCATAAAATCCCTATCTAATGTCTACTCATTCAATATCCCCATACTAGTTTCTGGCTTGTGGCCATCGTTAATGAGGAGCTTTGGATCTGAGAGCACTGCATTTAGATCTTAGGATCTAATGCAACCCTCCAGCAGCCACCTTTTATCTCTACTTAACTACAAAACTATGAGAATGAAATTGAAAACACAAAAATATTTTCAATCTAAGCTCAATAGCTTATATAGTTATATGGATCTGAACTCAGTTCAGCACTGATACATTTTGGTGTCTTTGGCTCTTTAACAACCATAGCCACCACTATCCTATTAGGCAGGATTGGTGTTAAACCATTAAGCATCACATGATCACTATCTTATACTAGCACATAATTGTTTATAAACAAAGCAAAACTCTCCATACAGTATTGCCATTCTGTGCCAATCAGACTGGGGATATTGGATGAGTAGGCATTAGATAGGGATTTTATGCACAAGCCTTCTGGAATTCATTGATTACTCTGGTTGGCACAGGGTGGCAATGCTGTATAGAGAGTTTTGCTTTGTTTATAAACAATTGTGCTAGTATAAGATAGTGATCATGTGATGCTTAATGGTTTAACAAACTTTTTAATGAGACAAAAAAACATTTTTATCCACCTGCAGAATTCAATACGATATGCAACCAAAATCTCCAAAATGCCGTAATAGAATAGCTTTTGTTTGGGACACATTGCAAAACATGTTTTTGTGCACATTTAAAAACACATTTTTCAAAGAAATAAGACTCAAATCACAAAGTTTATTTGATGTTCGCAAGATTATTACTTTATCAGGTATGTGACAAGGCCTCATATCTTTTTTTCATTGCAGGAATAGTACACAAGTATCATAAATTTAATAGAATGAACATTTTTCTTTTATTTCTGTAGTATTTTTAAAATTGGAATTATTATTTATTTACATCCATTAATTACTCTGGCTTGCACTGAGTGGCATTACTGTATGGAGAGTTATGAGCAAGCATAAGAAATGGTTATCATGTGATGTTTAGTAGTTTAATATAAATCCTGACTAGTAGGTAGTGGTGGCTATGGTTATTAAAGAACCAACAACATCAAAATATATGGGGACTGAACTGTGTTCAGACCTATATGACTATATAAGCTAATGAGCTTGGATTGAAAATATTGTTTTCAATTTTATTCTCATAGTTTTGTACTTAAGTAGAGATAAAAGGTGGCTGCTGGAGGGTTGCATTAGATCCTAAGATCTAGGTGCAGTACTCACAGATCCAAAACTCCTCACTGACAAAAGCCATAAGCTAGAAACTAGTCTGGAGATATTGGATGAATAGGCACTAGATAGGGATTTTGTGCACAAGCCTTCTGGAATCTATTGATCACTCTGGCTTGCACTGAGTGGCACTACTATATGGAGAGTTTTGCCTGTTTCTTTTGAAGTTACAGCAATGCAAGGCTAGCTTTAAATCCTGCTGATTTTTTACTGTTGTCGGATTTCCCTGCATTAATTTTACTCAAGAATTTGATTTTTTTCTATTCTAAATAATCTGCTCATTGTTAGAAATTAAAATCTTTTTAAAAACAATTTTAGAAGTATTAGACATTTCAAATTGTTTTTTATCAATGTATGTTATAATGGAAACTATCCTATCTATCACTACTACATTCAAATCCTGTAACTTAATTAGAAAATAAGGCAGAGTGAAATAACTAATTTCACTAATTATTATAGTTAAAAGGGGAGGATTAACTTGACAGCTATCAGTTATACTTCCTAATCATCCTATTTGGATAACCATCATCACCAGGGCTGGCTAAGCTTAGCTAAAGTAAAGCATTTTATGAGCTTTAAGTGCCACTTTCATAGAAAGATGCCTACAAGAACCTTATAGAGAGATACACCCAAAATTCCCTTATAGGTTATCTCATATAAGAGCTCTATTACTTTAATTCTCAAGGTGAATTAATTATGAATTGAAGTGACTAAAACATTGAACACTAGTTCTTGATAAAATACAACAAACTTATTTTATTAATCTTAATTACAAATATAAAAAAGCATACAGAAATTAATTACTATAATTTCTACACACATATAGTGGAGAATAAATGTTGTTAATGAATATATATATATGTAGAGAGTAATTAATATAGAAAGAAAAAAGTAATAAACTTTGTATACAAATTTGGAATGTTACTAATTAAACAAAAACATATTAAAGATAAGCGTTCCAGATTTAGAAACTGATTAGTGCAACAAGAGATTGAATTTACAGATTACTTAAAAACAATAATGGCTATAATTAATTAGTTCTGAAGCATTCCATTAAAAGAGGACTATAAAAGAAATATAAAGGGGAGACACATGATCTTCTGAGAGTTAGAGACACTCGCATCTTGGGAGCTAGTTGTCTAAGATGAGAAATTCAAGGCTGAGTGTCATGGACTATGGAAACCCCAGTAAACTCCACCACTGAAGATGTAAAAGTGGATCATTATAGTAGAAAATTCAATTATAATGATAGTCTGTTTAATTTTATGTAGATGTTCCCATGGTTTATTTCCTATATTTAAAAATTTGATTCTTTAGTTACAATATTGCAAGTAACTATTTTTATGTATTATTGTAATAACATCTCTGTGTATTGCACATGATTAATGTATATATATTTTCTTTCTTTTTTTTGTAAGTAATTTTGGGATAGTTATTTTTTTTGTCTTAATCTTTTTGTAAGTTTCTTTACTGTATATTTTGTACTTGATTAATGTGTATATATACTCTTATCTCTTTTTTTTTTTTGTCATTATTTTGGAATTTGATGAGTAATAAGTTTTTTTATGTTATTTTATTTTATATATACATATTGCTTAATAAATAAATAAATACCTTTGATAGAATAACTCATTTGTTTAGAGGGTCTGCCTTAAATTCGATATTTGATAATCGAAAGGTGCGGGGGTTCGACTGCTATGCAAATACTGTCACTGGTCATGGAAGTAAATAAATGAGTTATTATTAGTATCTTTCTGTTATTATTATTTTAAAATTAGAATGGCCACCTTCACTTGCAAATGGCTAATGGAATATACTTTAACTTATTATAAAGTTAATAATGTTTTTATTAAAAAAAATTTTGTTCTTGGTTATACAACGTACAAAATGTAATTTTTCTTTTTTATCTAATATTTTAACCTCATTTTATAAAATATGACTAAAGTATTAAAAAGAAAACTAAAAGCAACTTTGGACATTATTAAATTATTTTTTTTTAAAAAAAGGACAAAAACCTTTACTTAGATTTATTAAAATATAATAAAATATTTATAAAGTTAAAGAAAATAACTTTTAAAATTTGAAGTAATTAATTTTGAAATTAATTATTAATAAAATCTAGCTGGAGTCTCTAACTAACTAATAAAACACTAGTCTTTTATAAATTAATATTTTAATGTAAATATACTACATACATTTATAAAAAAAATTCATAAAATAAATAAATAATAATAAAGACATCTTATAGAAGCTAATCTTAATTCTATTTTTATGTGTTAATTGTTTGTTTAATTAGATTAAAGTATCTGTGTTTATTTTATAATAATTGTAAATAATTAATTGGTTTCTATTTTAAAATTTATATTGAAATTAATGTTTGCAAATTTTCATTAAAAATAAAATTTTATGTGAAAAAAGATACAGCATTATTTATGTTATAATTAGCATTATTTGGTGAGCGATTTTTTTTTACTATCTACAATCATATATCTTATTAAATAATTACGATCTTCTTACACTTTTAATTAAAAATTTATTTAACGCACATTGATTATGTAGGTTTATTGCCTTAGTAAATATAACTCACATTTTTAAGCAAATAATGATTATTATATAATAACAGTTTTGATTGTTCCTCGCAGTTTTCTTCAGATCTTAATGTATTCCTTTATCTTTTCCTTTCCACCATTTTAATTTACTCAATCATAAATCACTTTTAACTGAAGGACAATTACATGAAATGTTATGTATTCAAAATGTAATGATTCACATTAACTATAACAAAACACTGTGATAATGATGATCAAAATGATTTTAGCACAATAAATGTTAAATTCTGCACAATTATTCTAAAAGCATTATTTTATTTCTTTTTTTTTAAAGAACAAGTTTAAATCAATCTTAGGCATCGCTTTTTTAATAGAAAGAACAATTCTGGATGCATTATTCTCTCTGATCATCATCATTTCAATATACTTTTATTATCCAGCTGTTTCCCAAAGAATTACATGACTTTTGAGATTTAGTGATATAGTACTGTATATTTACATGTTTGGAATGAGTTCACACAACAAAATAATTAAATTTAATAATATAGTAAAATAATTTAGTTACACTAATTATAGATTAACACAATACATTATAAATATTAAATTTAAATGTAATTCTGATTATGCATAAACTGATATTGTTTTTTTTATTTCATAAGCTTACACTTGAAGCTGGAAATATAGTACAC